>CM068375.1:108672895-111072895 GCA_034769895.1 Magicicada septendecula
CATATCAATTTGTAAACACCAGTTTTGTGTTCAAGGCTGGTAGTTCTGCGGACACGAAGATTATTCATAATATTATTAGTGGTTTTGTAAGTGACCTTTATATTGCTGGTTTTATTAAAAATTTACCCAAAAATCTTAGGCATAAGGTATGTGTATGTATATTTGATTGAACAACACGTGGCTTGGTACTAAACATTTGGAATTATTCCTTTTAAACAACGATAATGTCAGTTAGTTTTGTCTGTTCCCAGGCGTATGTTGTTCTTCAATTTTTTTAGAGCTGTCTCCACTACTTTCTGTTTTATTTCCTCGGGATTATTCAAAGTGATTCAGCTTTTCGTTTAGTCAAGGTGACTGTTTCCGTAAAATAGGTTACACAAGTTCCTGTTTAATGAGTTCCTACTTATTTTGTAACAAATTTCTATCCAACTATCACTTTAGTAAGCCACTAAACAATTTGTTTTGTCACTAACGTTGTACACGCGACAGTCCCTTCTATTTTGCCATTGTGTCATTTGGCTTACCATCAGCCCCAAAAAAACACTTGATTATACCGTTTATTATTTCTAATCTCATTCCACTGCCCGTTTCTCTATCTAGCCACCCCCTTGTCTGTCTTTTTGTCTATGTGTCTGTCTGTCTGTATCTCACTCTCTCTCCTCTTTCTCTCTCACCTTCTCTTTCTCTTTTTATCTTTTTCATGATCTGTATAAAAATAATGTTCAGTTATCATTTATACATGTATAAATGGATTCAAGTATACATATATACATGATGTACACGTTTATAGTTAAATGATATTAATTCAGGAGTGTCAATATTGTTGTCGGTGATGCGTGAGATATGTTTTGGGATTTAGATTGCACTAACAGTAAGAGAAATTGTGTCAGCGTTACAAAGATCTTAACAAAGTACGAAGCAAAATGAACGCCCAGGAAACAATAATAGAGGTAGAAGAAAATCGAAATCTGAAATGACTCGAGCCCTCCTGATCCCCGTCTTTGTGAATGAAAAAAGAAAAATGGCCACATTGACTATTTTAGTTGACGCCTCCGAGAAGAAAAACTAGCACAAGAACTAAACTGGAACCATGAATGCAGGAATGCGTAAGCCAGGAGAATTCAAGAAGTGAATTATGGAGTGTATGATATTTCCTCGACGGATTAGGATATTCATAAAGGAAGCATTTCCAAAGATATCAACGTTTTGATATTAGTCGTACATATTTCATGAATCGATATGTTGAATATAAATTTATATCGAACGGTAGTCTCTGCTGCTAAATAAAAAATCATTCCTTCCTTTGGTAATCATCCCATTAGAACGAAGATATTTGTCAACGATAAAAGTTTAGAACAGATTTGTCATTTTAACTATTTTGGATGCAATATCTCACTTGACTGCCACAGAGATTAGGATCCACAGAAATTGTCAAGTTTCAGAATGATCTGTGGTACAATTTATGGAGCTTTAAAAATCAAAGCTAGGACGGACACACATTCATGAAGTTTTATAAAACACTGGCTGTCCCAACATTCCTTTGTGGCTGTAAGACGTGGATCATCGGGAAGAAGGAGGAAAGGAAGATTCAGGCTATAGAAATGAAGGTCCCCGAGAAGTGTTCAGGGCTACTACCTCCTAGACAAGAAACGGAATGAGGAAATCCGACAGAAGTTAAGGGGATCCAGTCTTTAAATGAGATTGTAAAGAAGTATAGGAGAGGGTGATGTGAATATTTAAACCGTATGTTATCTGAAAGGTTACCATAGCGTTCCAGCCGATTGGAAGGAGAGCAGACGGCAGACCGAGTAGGAGATGGGTCTCGGAACAGGCCAATTAGGGCCTCTTCCTTGGAGTGGAGGTATGATGATAAATTTATTTCTACTCATATAAATAAATAAGAGGGAAGAGTAACAGATATAAATGGTTGATGTACTTACTGTAAGTTCTGTATGGTACGTGTCACAGAGTATTTTTGATTGCTGCTCTGGTACCGTGTTCTGGAAGCGCTGCAATAGAATTACTTGCTGTTCCCCATAGCTGAATACCAGGGAATACTAAAAATCAAAAAAAGAAAAAATCTCACAGTGTTTTCTTGTGTTTTTGAGTAGTAAACCATTAGGAAGATGGGTGTGGAACTATAACATGAGTCTCTTTACGTCTCTATGCCTTCTCACTAGCATCTTTTGTTAAATCTGCTACGTTTCTACCAAATTAAGTGGCTTAGCTACCTCCATTCTGAACTTAACTAAGATATCCCTTCATCTTGAAAAGTGATATCGCTATTCGACTCTTGATCTCCGATCTAGCAAGACCATGTTGGCCATCTGCCATCTTCTAGTTTAGGTATTTCTATCAACGTTCTTTCCATTATGCTCTGTGAATTTCACTATTATTTATTTATTTATTTTTTTTTGCTATATTCGCATTCATTTTCCTGAGCCCATGTTTCTATCGCAATTATTAAAGAGTTTAACTTTTAAACAGTGGCAAATTGTTACTTTTTACAAAATCTCTCACCTTCTCAGAGCCAAACCACCATGACTTTTTTCGGTTGACAATTTTTAGCTAATCATCTCCCTTATTTGTTACTATTTTGTTCCGATATTTAAACCTCGAATGTTACTTAAATCTGTATTGGGCCTTCTTGTTATTATAATAATGAACACTCTACTACAGTTAGGACTGCAGATGAAACACGATAACACCTTGCTTAGCGGCACTTCAGTTTGTTATTTGTTGTTTGTGATAACATCGGTAGTTCAAAAAAGCGTGACTAACACCGCGCTGGACTGTTCCGTTCATCAACCTGCATTTCCTCAATGTCTCTCGCTTGAGCTCTGTGTCTCTCACTATTTCCGTCTACCCGTTTTTCTTTGCTTATTGTCTCTTTGTCACTTTCTTTCTATACCCTTTCTCTGTACAGTACAAGTGCAGGGACGATTTTAACCACGCTCTTCTCCTTTACCCTTCAACACTGTGCAATTTAACATATCTCGTGTTAGGTGTAGTCGCTGTAATTTTTAGCGGAATCTGTGTACTACATAGGTAATTATACTGGTTGCTATGTTGATGAGTTGAATTCAGTTACTTGCAAAGGTTTTATATCAAAAGTATTATTGTTTTTAAAGTCGTCCTGTCTTTACGAAAAGAGATGACCCTCATAAAAAAATAATAACGGATTAATATTTTGAAATTTACAAATTTATATAAAATATTTCTTGTTCGACACCTTTTTTTGGTGTTACAACCCCCCACCCACCCAGGTGTTGGCCTCCTGCATTACAGAAAACTACTCTACATAAAGATAAATATTCGCGCGCGCGCGCGCGCGCACACACACACACACGTATATATAGATTTTACAATGTGATGAGCATTTCGTACTGTAAAGTTATGAAAGAGATCCTATTTATAATGAGTCGTGATAATTATCCGTAACGAGGATGCGGATCTGTTAATACTAAACTGTTATTAAGTTTAAGACGTTTACAGCAGTGGAAAAGCAGTGCAGTGTGAGTGAAAAAAGAGTGAGCAGTGACGTGTGCGTATCATATAAAGCACGCGCGTCAAGATTGATGGGGTTACCTCTGTTCATGGACACACTGTTAAGTTACATTAGTGCGCAGTATGACTACAGGCATTGTAAGTAATCGATATTAACTTTAACCAGTCTAATAACTTTAATTGAACTGAATTAAAATATATATAAATTGACTTACAATTGAAACCATGTGGTCCGAATTTTATAATATATTGTTACGACATCACAGAACAATCTACTTGTTTATCGAATGTTCCAGAGGAATCTAGCAGAATTTTGTGGCGTACGTGATTCTCACCGCATTAGCTAGACTGTACCAGAAGCCGCGCGGGCTGTGTCAAGGCCGCAATTAATTACGTCGTAGGTAGAGATAACGCGTAGTTTGGAATGTCCTGGACTGTGGGCGGGGGTATAAATACAAGGCGGCAGCGGCCTTAGTTCAGTTATACTTGCGATATATTACAGTGCGTTTCGAGTTTATTGTCGGGCGTTTACAAGTGATTACTGTGTGCGTTCAAGTGGTTATTAGTGAAGTGTTAAGTTTTATAATCGGGCAGTATAATTGTAATACATTTGTGTTTTATATTAGTTGACATTTTATTGCGTGTGTAAGAGACTGTGTTGTTAATTACGAACTGTTTAACTGTGAAAATTAAAGCTGGTGATTAGTGACTTAATTGGTGTCTTGTATTTTGTTTTCCAATGTACCTACGGCGATCAAGTAGACCGACGTAACAGTGGTGTCAGAACTGGGATAGAACCGTTAACGTTGAAAACAGTGGACACTTTATACAAGACGAGTGTAATTCGTAATTAATCGGTAAACAATGGATGCCAGTCAGATGATGGAAAATTTACAGGCGCTGCTGTTACAGACGGAGAAACGACAGGATGAGAAACGCAGGCAGAAGCCGGAAGAACCAGAAAGACGACAAAAAGAAGAACGAAGACAAGAAAGAGAAGAAGCAGAACAACGACAGAATGAAAAACGTAAGCAGGAGACAGAAGACATCAAGGCATTAATACAGGAACAGAAATAGATGCAGGAACATAGTACCGCAGAATTGGGTCTCCTACGAGGTGAGCTTAATAAACAAGTTACTAAAATATCGGACGTACAAGAATCAATGACATTAAATGAAATAGAAAAATCTGTTTCGAGTGTTGAAGAATAGATGTCTACAAAAACATCTGTTATAGAAGAAACCATGTCAAATTAAAATATCTGCAGTAGAAATCTCAATGGCAAACATAAGAGAGCAGTTCATGAAGTTACAACCAAAACAAACTTCTGAACAGACTGTACCAATGATAAAGACAGAAAAGAAATAGAGAAAGTCACCTTGCCCACAGTAGGGACAGTTTATGTCAAAGCTCCAACCTTTGACTGAAGCAGTCACTGGGCAACGTACCTCCGCCAATTTGAAGCTAATGTATACGCAAATAATTGGACAGAGAAAGACAAGGCAGTTTCACTCGTGCTCGCATTAAAAGGACCTGCGGCAGAAGTACTACAAGAAGTGCCATCTGACAGCTAGAACATCTATGCCGAGTTCATAAAAGCTCTAGAATAACTCTACGGTGATAAACATTTGCGAGATGTGTACTACGCTCAGTTGAGAACAAGACGACAACGTTCCGGGGAGAGTCTTCAAGAGTTTGAAGCAAGTATCGACAGACTGATTAGAAAAGCCTACAACGTACAGTTGATAGACGTTGTTTAAGACCTGAAGATGTCAGTGATGACGAAAAGCTTAGTCGAAGAATAAAAATTATAGCAGTGAGCAAATTCATAAAAGAAATAGTAAGGATGGCTGCTAATTTAAACAATACAAAGAATAATATTTATTTCTTTATTTTCTGTAGGCCTTCATTAGCTTTTTAAATTTTTTTTGTAAACTGATGTTTGTTTTTAAGAATAACTTACCTGAAACAGGCTACACATAGAGGGTTATTTTGTTTCTCTTTTTTTGCCTTTATTTTTCTGTTCAGAAAAGTTGTGTTTTAATTTTTTTATATTTCCAAAGTTTAAAATTTGATTGACGAACAAAATACTTCCGTTCCTATATGTTGCTAATGTAAGCAGAAGTAGAAAAAAGTAGTCAAGAAGGAATGGAACAGTGAAAGGAAGACGAGTGCAAGAAAGGAGAGGAAAATTAAGGGATGTGTGTGTGGTGGGGGCTTGCGTTTTTCTGTGTTTATAGTGTCATCTTGTGTGCTTGCTATTGAGCGAATGTCTCCAAAGTTTATTTTTCGGAGCAATTCTTGTTTGCAAATGGCAGAGCGTTTTAGAAGTGTGTTTACTAAACTTATTGATATTCAAAACGTGTGCAAATAGATACAGTTTATTATGTTATTCGTGAAATTTAAATAAATGACGTCTTTTAGTAGTTGTAATTACCCCGAATTCAAAAAATATTCTTCCCTAAGTGTATTGTTTTGAGTTTTTAAAATGTTAATAACGTTTATGTTGTTGCTAGATTATAATCTCTTTATGAATATAGTCATAAAATGAATTTGCATTCGTGTAAATTACGTTACAGTTTGAGTCTCTGAAACTGTTCATAAATGCAGTCTTTATAAACAAGCTTAAATTGTCTGTATATGTTGTTAAAGTGACTATAGGAAATACTAATATAACATCAGTATTTTTTCACTTACTTGCTGTCTAATTCTGGATTCCGTCCATATGAGCAATTGTTCCCATATTCCGCTCGTTCATCTGTTTCTCCCAGGAACAAATGTCAATTGTCGGTTTCGCCTCTGGTATCGGTATATTAAGCTGAAAGGAACGCCTTCTGTCTTTTACATCACGATAGTCCTTTTCTGACACGACATGCTGACGATCAGAACGGTAATCTCTACCTAAGAACTCTTTTCTATTGAAACTTCAGTCTTCATCATGCGTTTTAGCCTTTATCCCATACTTCCAGCATTACATATTCTATACGCATTGACCGTATCCTCACATGTATAAGTTACATATTGTTACGACGGTCTACTTGGAACACAAAATAGAAGACACCAATTAAGTCAATAATCACCAGCTTTAATTATCACAGTTAAACAGTTCGTAATTAACAACACAGTCTCTTACAACAAATCAAATAAAAATTGTTCACACGCAATAAAATGTCAACTAATATAAAACACAAATGTATTACAATTATACTGTCCGATTATAAAACACAACACTTCACTAATAACCATTTGAACGCACACAGTAATCACTTGTAATCGCCCGACAATAAACGCGAACCGCACTGTAATATATCGCAAGTATAACTGAACTAAGCCCGCTGCCGCCTTGTATTCATACCCCCGCTCACAGTCCAGGAACTACGCGTTAACTCTACCTACGACGTAATTAATTGCGGCCTTGACACAGCCAGCGCGACTTCTGGCGCAGTCTAGCAAATGCGCTGAGAATCACGTACGCCACAACATTCTGCTAGATTCCTCTGGAACATTCGATAAACACGTAGATTGTTCTGTGATGTCGTAACACTGCCCCTCCTTAAACCTGTTCGTCCCGAACTGGCAAACCGTCTCGGAAGTAATACTCGTCCAGGCGATCTAGGTGGACGTCCTTGCGAAAAATAATTCTCCGATTCTTCGAATTCAGTCTCGTGTGATCCGAACATCAAGTTCCCAGGAATGCAAGTCTTCCGCTCAACCACTAGTTTTGCTGGAATCACTCCCGTTGCGTCATGTACTGATGACCTAAACACCACTGGCTGATCCAAGTCTGTTTGGTTCTCGTCAACATCCTCTTGCGTAACTTCATCTTAAGCAACTTTTCCCCCGGGCGCTTCTGACAGCTCAGGAACAAGCAAGAGTCTTGTCTCGACACCCATAGTTGGCTTTCGAATCACTTCTTTTGTCGTTACATTTATTTGTACTTCCTTTGCTAGTTCTTCCTCCATTTCCGCTTGCAAGAGGGAGGGTTCCTTTTCACCAGACCTGTTGACTTTTTCTTCGGCCAATGGTTAGTAGACCCTGACATTTTAGCCATGGAAAGCTTTATCTTCTCTTGGCCGACATTCTCTCTTAAGTCCACAACGAATCCGTAGGCATTCATAACGTCCGTGCCAAAAATCACTTCATCGACAATGTCTGCAACGAGCATTTGGTGACTAAACTCAAGAAGACCCAGGCGTACACGTACGTCTACCTTTTCTAGCACCTTGACGGGGCTTTCAGTCACAGTCTGTATTCTACAAGAGCTAATTAGAGGCTGGTGGTTGCTGACTAAGTCAGGGCGCACAATGGACACTGTTGCGCCCGTGTCAACTGTAAATGATGTTGGTTTACCTTCCGCAAATCCATTAACAATCAAGTTTCCACTGGTCTTATGTAGCGTGGAAACTGTGTGCTGTTCTGGGGCTTTACTTCTCCAATTGGTGCGATCACTCTCTTCTCTCGGTATCTTATTCTCCCAGCAGTCTACCTGTAGATGACCACGTTTTCCACAGTTGTAACACTTCGGTCTTCTGTCTTTATCCCATCATTCAAATCGTTGCGGCGCTCTTGAACTTCTGAATTGTTTGTCCGACAACATTGTTTTTCTGCACCCATCGTAACGGCAATGTGATACAGGAATCTTCTGACTGCAATGTGATGGCACAAATCCATTAATGTTGCGGGACGCTGACTTGGCAGCTTCAAACTCTACGGCGTGAACAAGAGCTTCTGAGCTATTTCGGTGTCTTGCCATTCGTAACACTTGCTGAAGTTCACAATCTCCGATGCCATCAATAAATGTCTGCACCGCAAACCTTATTCGAAAATCTTCTGGTGCTTCAGGATATAATAATAAACACTGTTTAATGGTTAATAAACAGTGTTTAATTAATAAAATAACTCCAAAATACGCAAAAATTAAAATTAATAACAAACGCAAAGTAGCAAACCAAGTGAAAAACATGGCGGAAAAAATATGGATAAAACTTGAAATTAAGAACTTATACAGTAAAATAAATAAATATAACAAAGAAATGTATCAATTACATCAAAAATTATATACAAGTTACAATTATATAGAAATAGAAGAAATGAGAAAAGATTTTGGTGAAAAATACATAGAAAAGAAAATAAGAAAAATGGAAGAGAGATTAAATAAGAAACTCAAGGAATTAATAGAAGGAACGAGAAATAAAAATAAAGAAAAAGATAAAGAAATAAAATTTGCTGAAAAAGTATTAAATTTAACAGAAACAAAGTTTACAGAAAATGAACATAAATTGTTAGGGAAAAGTTTAAAATATGCAACAAAAACAAACATAGATAAAGAAAATACAATAATAGAATGTGAAGAAATAATCGATAAAATAAAAAATGAAGAAACTAAAAAACAATTAAGAAGTGAAGTAAAAGAAATAGTAGAAAAAATATGTAAGAAAAACAAAAATGTAAGAAATAAAAACGAAACACAAATAAAAAGAAATATAAGAGAATTAAAAAAGAAAATCACGGAGAACAATTTGATAGTTATAAAAGCCGATAAAGGTAACACAGCAGTGGTAATGAACAAAAGAGATTATATCGAAAAAGCAGAGCAATTTATACAAAAAGGACCATATAAAGAAATAAAATATGATTACACAAGTAAATTTCAAGCACAAACAAAGAAATTGATAAAAAAGACAACATATTTAACAGAATGGCAAAAGAAACAAAAAATAGAACATAATCCGGAAGCTCCAAAATTTAGATGTCAAATTAAGTTACATAAAAAAGAAATGCCATTAAGACCTATAGTATCATTTATAAATACGCCAACATACAAAATATCAAAAGAAATAAGTAAAAGAATCAAAATGGCATATGAAAAAGAAGAAATCCACAGCATAGAAAATAGTAAAAAGGTAATAGAAAGATTAAAAGAAATTACCATAACAAATAAGACAAAATTAATGTCATTAGATATAAAAGATATGTACACCAACATACCAATAGCAAAAACAGTAGAAATAATAAAGAAAAACAAATTAAGTAATGTAGAATGGAAAAACGAAATAATAGAAGGATTAGAATTATGCCTAAGCCAGAACTACTTCAGATTTAATAACAAATTTTACATACAAGAAAATGGATTACCAATGGGATCACCGCTTTCACCATTAATGGCAGAGATATTCATGAATAGCTTTGAAATCAAAATTTTAAAAGATATAGATAAAGAAAGAAGAATTAAAAAATGGATCAGGTATGTAGATGACATACTAATAGTTTGGGAAGGAGAAGTAAATGAATTTAAAAATTTTACGGAAGAACTAAATAACATAGAAAAAACAATAAAATTTCAAGAAGAAATTGGAGGATTAGAAATTAATTTCCTGGATATCAATATAAAAATTGAAGATAACAAACTCAAATTCGATATATATAGGAAAGAAACATACACAGATTTAATAATTCCACAAGAATCATATCATCCAGTCAATTATAAAATGGCAGCATTAAATTCATTTTGCTATAGAGCTATAAATTATCTAGAAAATGAAGAACTCAAACAAAAAGAATTAAAGAAAATACAACAAATAGCAAAAAATAATAATTACAACCCTAAAATAATTAATAGAATAGTTAAGAAAATAGAGGAAAATAAAGAAATAGAAAAGAACAAAAAAGAAAAAACAAATGAAGAAAAGAAATATAAAGGAGCAATAACATACATAGGATATCAAACAAAAATGTTACAAAAATGTTTCGAAAAATATGAAATACAGATAGGAATAAAGAAAACGAAAAATGTATTCGAATATATAAAAAATGATAAAACAGAAGAAATTCCATTAACAGAAAAAAGCGGTGTATACAAATTAAAATGTGGGGAATGTAATAAGATATATCTGGGCGAAACTGGAAGAAAATTTAAAATCAGAATGAATGAACACGCAAAAGGAGAAGGGGTAAGAGTAACGAACTCACTATATGCAAGACATTTTAATGAATCAGGCCATAAATTCATAAATCCAAATGAAAATATGGAAATAATCAAGATAGAAAACAATCCGCGAAAAAGAAAATTAATAGAAGAACTAGAAATACTTAAAGTTAAAAAAGAAGATAAAAATAAATTAATGAATATAAAAGTGGATTTTACAAATGAAGAAATATTTTATTATATATTAAATAATAAACAAAAATAAATTAAAATAATAAGAATAACACACTAAAAATGACGAAATGTAAAATGTTACAAAAAAATTATAAGTCAAGAATGAAGAAATTAACGGGAGATTCTTAAAACAATTTGACGGACGTTAGAAAAATGCCTAACGGAAAAATGTAGACAAAGTTCCCGTGAAGAGCGGTAGCAGCTAGAACCAATAGGAGGGGCGATGATATAAGGGGAGGGGCCTAAAGTATAAAAGCCTACAACGTACAGTTGATAGACGTTGTTTAAGACCTGAAGATGTCAGTGATGACGAAAAGCTTAGTCGAACAATAAAAATTATAGCAGTGAGCAAATTCATAAAAGAAATAAATAAATATTAAATATGTATTCTCCACAGAACTAAGAACGTATGCATACTAGGGAGTTTAAAACGTGTCGCAATCGGGTGTTTAAAAAGTATTCTTTTATTGGAATGAAAATACAAATGAAAAGGCGTTGTCCACCGTCGTGAGTAAATTGTAGTACATCGTTGTTGACCAAATCCAGACTTATTTTATCCAGTTTGGAAGAAATCCTACCTGACAAGTTACCATTTATTTTGTCTGACCTGAGAGTTAATATCCAGTCTCGGATGTTAGATAGCTAAGCTACGAATGTAGTATCGGATTAGCCCTGCAGGCTAGGGAACTCCGAGACCCGGTAGCTGCCTAGCATAATTGTGACCTGTGCTTACTAATCCTACAATGCGACCTCCATCCCTTAGTAAACATTGAAGAAAATGGAGAAAACATACTTGGAAGGCTCTGAAATGTGGCTGTAGAGGAAAACTGAATGCCTGAAAGCTGATAATTCACAAGAGCAAAAGTAGGCCTACTTATAAATCTAACAGAAGTAGTCTTCAAAAGCATGTTTGAAAAGTAAATATAATTGGGTTGGCCACATTCAGAGGAAGAAAAATGTTAGGCCAAAGGGATAAAGAGAAGAACAGCGTTTAAGCGGAAGTACTGCAGATTCAGATCAGGACTTAGTTGCCACAAATGAAGGCCTACAGAAAATAAAGAAATAAATATTAAATATGTATTCTCCACAGAACTAAGAACGTATGCATACTAGGGAGTTTAAAACGTGTGGCAATCGGATGTTTAAAAAGTATTCTTTTATTGGAATGAAAATACAAATGAAAAGGCGTTGTCCACCGTTGTGAGTAAATTGTAGTACATCCTTGTTGACCAAATCCAGACTTATTTTATCCAGTTTGGAAGAAATCCTACCTGCCAAGTTACCATTTCTTTTGTCTGGCCTGAGAGTTAATAAACTAGTATGTAAACAAGGAGTATGTAAACAAGTGAATGAATGGAACGGAGTAATGTGTGATAAAGGATGATAACAAAGTAAGAGAGAATGAATGTTCACACTGCACACAGACACACTTATAAACTCTCTCTCTCTCACACACACACACACACACACACACACACACACACACACACACACACACACACACACACACACACACACACACACACACACACACACACACACACACACACACACACACACACACACACACACACACACACACACATTGAACAACACTACTATGTACACATACGACGCATAAACCTGCTTCTACAACACTGACTACCGTGAACTTGAACCTTACCGACTGAAAACATTACTTTATTTGAACAGACAGACAAGGAATAAAAATGTAGCATTTAAGACCAAGTAACAGTTGCGAGCAGCATACAAATAGCTGTTTACAGACACTAGATCCAGTTTGTTGAACAACAGAATTATTGTGATTCTGTATTCGATGATTACTATGTGACCTTGTTTCTTATGTCTACGTGTAACTAAGTGTGTTATCTATAAGATCAATATTATGAAACATAAGAAGCTGATTAAAAGAAATATTTTTCATCAATGTGTACTTGTTGGAAAGAATTACAGGCCATAAATGTGGAGAGTCGACAGGAGAATAATATAAAACAGCAAAGGGCTATGCCACGAATAAGAAAGATGCAAAGAAAATAATTAAATGGAACCACAGCCAAACTAGAACACATAATATCCTTTTCTGGAGAATTATGAAAATTGAATGGAGAGGACAGGGTATTAAATTAGCCCTACGTTACTCAAAAATATTATGAATATGAAAGTAGGCAAAAAGTGAGAGTGACATGTTACAACAAAAATAGATTATATGACTGAAGACAAGCCACACTTTTGGGGTTGCGTCTTCATGGCAGAGATTCTGAACCACAAAGCCAAGAGAAAACGTACAACAAACTGTGAAATGCCTAAGGTGCAAGGTTATAACAAATTTAAAAGGAATAGACACGAATGAATAACCAATGAAAAATGACGATAATAATATAACCAACTGAAGGTATGAAGTCTATACTGAATAAAAGAATGTTTTGCCACATAAGGAAAAGCGTTAGTTTGACGAAGCAACTGTTTACGCGGGTGCGAGAGCATCTAAACACTGTGTTTTCAGGATTCAGTAAATCCGAGGTTGGAACATTTGCACGAATGACTTTTTTCCAGAATTGCATTTTCAAAGAGCTCGTCCCTTTACCTGTCGGTGTGACAACTGCTCGGAATGACCATCAGAAGTTTAAGGTAGCCTAATTACCACTCCATTAAAGGCATCTTACCGTATCCCAATCATGGGCACATGGGGCCCTACAGCCGTGGAAAAGGCAGCTCATCTAAGGGATGATTAGGTATTGATTAGGCAGGTCATCTATATATCCTAGAGGCGGCAATCCTGCACACTAGGATCTCTGTAAAACTGACTAGAAAAGGAAAAGGATATTCGATTTGGTATTTCGTAACATATAAATGTCGTAACGTAGAATGTACGTGGGGTATCAACTATAGAGAAGAAACTCTGAGGCCATGAGAGAAGCGTTCCAAATTTTTAACTTGAAAGAAAAATTAAAAGATTACAAACAACGGTGGAAAGAACACTTAGAAAGAATATCAACTTCCAGACTGGCCAAGCAAGTCTGGAAATACAAATCTATAGGACACAGGTGTATGGACTGACCCAGGAAGAAATGGCTGGAGGATCTCTGAAGGCGGAACAGGCAGCATCTTGCCTATGCCGTATTATGAGATTATAATGATGATGAGAAAGAACTTCATGACATACAACAGCAACGGAGAATAGTTATCGCTTCCATAACAGATACATAATTGATTTATTAATTAAATAACAAATTCAAATCAAAACAAGATAATTTATTTCAATTATACATTTATTAAAATAATGAAATTAAAAACTTTAAATATTTTAATAAACAACTGACTGCGAAAACATTACAACAATCGATAATTTAAATCGAAATAAAATCGATTATTCGTTAATTTATGTAATAATTAATACCTAACGGGGCCGAGAGAACAGGGTGAACTCGAGAGAACGCCCCGTCGACGCTAATTCTGGAGGACCGAAGCAAGTGCACGATGGACGGTGTGGTTGGGGAGCAGGCCTTCGTGACAGAGTTTGGCTAAAGCTCTGTTCACGTCCAGCAGGACAGCGCCTGTGGACCGAAACCTGTTGGCGGCGTCTGCTAGGCTTGTAAGAACCCGCAGTAGCTGAAGAGTGCCCCGGCCGGAATAGGAACCGCTCCTCGCTGATGATTCCATCTCCCAGGGGCCATGATCGCGCGGCACCGCAGGAACCTGGCGTTCATCGGACTGTAACCCGGAAAACGTACATACACACACGCACATGCACTCGCGCGCGCACACACACTAGAGTCAGCTGCATGGAACTAGTATCGTCAAGGTCACACCGCTTACTTACAGCGTTGCCACTAAGCAACAGTTTCCCTTTCTTCCGAAAAATGCTACACTAGTAAGTAAGCCTACTTAATGTAAAGAATATAACAAAGTGAGAAAGTTTGTATTACATGCATTAGAGTACATTGTTACATTGTCAATAATTCTTAATAATAATTACATCACAATTAATATATTGTTAATAATTAATTAACAATTAATTTCCGTATCTTATACATAACATTCAATTCGACGCGTCAGCTATAGTTTGTTTGAACGAATTTTATACGCATCCTGTGTCTTAAGCTTGCCCCATTTAATTATTGAAGACACCGCACTATTCGTGACTCAGAAAAATATTCTATTTTTATTTCCTGCGCTGCTTATTAATTAAGTAAAAAAATTAGAACTATACTATAAGATGTTACATGCACAAGTAGCATAAAAATAATGGTATGTATAAACGTGAAACGAATTGGATTTCTTAAGAAAATAAGGATAATTTTATAAACAACAAATACAAATGTCTCATGAAATAAATTTAAAATTCCTTATTTATATATATATATATATATATATATATTTTAACTTAAATCTTTAAATATAGAATTTAAATTTATAATTCTATATTTTATGCATTGTCCTTACTAATTTTATAATTAAAATTTTCCTTATTTTATGAACTATAGAATTCCTTATGACTATTATAAATAAGCAGTATGTTGAAAAACTCACCTTAAATAGGGTTAGTCACACAATTATCACTTTGCAAAGTGATAGCACAGAGCACATTCATAACACTCCTGAAGAAAACACGCACACACGGTTTTTTTATGTTTCAATAAAAATAGAAAATACTACGCTTCGCTATAGACACGTTTACCACCTATATACACTTTTTAACACTCCTGCCTTATTCGTCTTCGGATTCACTGGACTCAGGTTCGCTGTCACTACTTACACGTAAGTGTATGATGAAGGGCTCCACTGTGGTGTCTCTCGTGCACTGCTTTGAGTAATCGGCTTCTTGTAGTGCCTCCGCATGTCTTACGCACTTCTCCCAGTCTTCCTGAGTTATCCTGTCCAAAGCTTCGTGTGCAAGTTGTTCAATATCGGCCAATCTGAAAGTCGTATTCTTGTTTGCAACATACCGTTTAACTTGGGCCCATATCAGCTCGATCGGATTATACTGACAATGATATGGTGGCAGGCGCATTACTGTATGTCCCGTTTCATTTGCCAGTTGATCCAATTCGTACGTCTTCTTGGCCGTTCGGATCTCTTCTTTAGAAAGAAGTTCATCCCTGGTTTCAGCTGTGGAAAATGAAATTCTCTTCTTACGCAGCCACTCCATGATATCCGCTTTACGCCAGTTTGAACATGGTGGTTTATCTATTTGTACAGAATGATAGCTGGCATTATCCATCACGATGACAGAGCCTTCTTCCAAGGAGCGCAACATACCAACAAACCAGGTCTTAAAAACTTCAGCATTCATTTCTGTGTGGTAGTCAGATGCAGCTGAATGCTTACTGCCACGAAAGACAAGTTTGGCACCTGCTATGAAACCTGTACTTGCGGATCCAGCATGTGCAATAATCAGCCGGCCACCTCTACCAGTAGGTACTTTCAGCCCACCGTTCCCTCTGGAGTCTTGCCAGATGTATTTATTCGTATGATTCTGTGATATCCAGGTTTCATCCAAATAAATTATAGGCCTGTTGTCCTCCGTACGATGTATATGCATGGTTCTCAAAAACTTCGCTCTCAAGGCAGCAATGTCTCTGCGCTCCATTAAAAATTTTCGTCCATCGTTGCACTTCTTAAATTTAAAACCAAGCACTTTCAGAAGGCGAAGTACGGAGGCTTCTGAACCAGAATAATTGATTTTCTGACAGAGATCAGCTCGAATTTTGCTTGCAGTGGGGTATTCCCCTCGGTCGTAATATTCTAGTACGGTCCTGCGGACTATTTGTTTATTAAAATCGTCCAGTTCAGTGTTTTTGTGTTCTCGTTTATACCCTTTCCTTGGAGAACTGAACACAACACTCACGCCTTGATCATCTGCCGAAGCAACGGTATTGCTAATACGTTGCACCGACTGTTCAGAAATGCCACAAGCTTCCGCTGTCAATTTTCGAACTTGTGCAAAGTTTATGTTCCTCCTGGCTTCTTCATTATACGCAAGATTTTTAAAAAACTTGTAAACGTTTGCTATGATGACTTTACTTTGTTTTCTAATGTCCTCTCGGCCCGCACGTACACCACCGCTGCTTGTACTCGAACTAAATGTAGGATACTGTTCCTCAATATCACTCATAATAAATACAAATTATTGAAATAAACTAATACACACACTGTCTACAATAAAGACGTCAACCGTTCACATGAAACGCACAAAATGTCTGTCAACAATACTAAGGACGATAAATATTTTGGATGTTCGTCTCTTCCTCACCTCGTCCACCCAACCTACTTGGAATGGGGTACTGTAACTGAAATGGGATTGGCTTTTGTCACAACAGCGACAATTTTGTTTACAGAAATTGCTCAGTCCTATTTATCTTTGTGCAACGGAAGAAAGGTAGTAGCGCGGGCAGTAAACATACACATTTTTGAGGGATTATAAAATGACAAAGGCATTCATAAAAGTGTCAGACAGCAATATTTACCGAAAAGACATGCCGACAGGGTATACGCAATGTGCATACCAAATGTGTACATATACCTAACAGAACTTCCGAACCTTAGGAATGACCGTGTAGAGAATAAAAACAGATTCATTTACAAAAGGGAAAAGACCGTGAGTATGAAAAAATTAAAGCGACAACAGCAGGCAAGGTCAGCGTTCTCAGACAACTGTCAGTCTGTAGGATAACCGCCCATGAAGAAAACAGTAAAACTTTAATAAGTAAGTGCACTGTACGGAAATCACAAAATAACTGACCTAATGGTACTTCGTAAAGTTAGGGTGTGTATTGCTAAAAGGTTTAGATTCTAACATAAGAAAAACCAGCGCAGTATAAATAGTAGTTTCAGAGAACTGCAAATCGTAACAAAAAAAAAAAAGCCAAAGAAACAGAAGAAACGCAAAGATAGAAATTCTGTAGATATTTACGCGACAACAAAAAATATGTTGCCGACTCACACAAATTTTTAGAGCTCAAATACTGGCGCCCAGAATTTAACTGAGTAGTGTTACCCACAACTAATTATTCTGATAAAACAAATTCATTTACGCGATACGCATAAATAAATTTGAAACGAAGAATATAATGTGGATGTATGAAATTTGTTTTCGTAACACTGCTAAAACGCTACACACTGTACTAGCCGGCAACAACGCTGGGCGAGGGGCGTGGAGGTGACAGGGAGAAGCAGTGAAAGTGAGTGACCTTGACGATACTACTTCCATGCAGCTGACTCTAGTAATTAAGACGCCCCACACCCTTGTCAGTTTACCAATTCTTACCCGCCCGCTTAACAGGTTTTTAAACCCCGACAGTTAGCTACGGTACAAATGTGACTGCCTAACTCATATTACTTCTGAGTTTTATGCGAGTGTCGTTTTTCGGTGCAAATGTCAATAAACACAATATTCGGGCAATATGTCTCTCCGTCAAATTGTCAATCTCAGAAAACCCTATTGGGACACTGATTAAATTACAAAAGCTGGAGGACTCTGTTGTTGGAGGTCGTAGAAGTAGAAGAAGAAAGCTGGTACATAGTTCTAAGGAAAAAATAGGAAATAATTACTTCCACATTTCTTTGTTTTTCTTTGTAGATCATTTGATGAGGGCCATTTATAGAGAACATTCCAAAAATACTGCTGGATGCAGACAAAGTCGTAGAACATCATTTCGTGTTATTCACTGACAATTATTCTTGGCCACACGCATAGGAACAAAAAGACGAGTTTTTGTTGGCAGACGTGATGCAATTGTAAGCTGTGTTGGTGGTAATTACCTGTTAAATATTTAAAAAAGGACACGACGCGAGTCTTTTTAAACCGTTTCTCTGTAATCGTTTGTAAAAATTATAAACATTTTACAAAACTTCACTTCTGTTTTCTTCTATGGGCGGGCCAATTGACGTGTCAACTGACAGCATTTGAATCGTGTTTTTCGAACGTTTCGGGTTACATCCGACTCGTCGCGTGTTTTGTAGTAGCAATGACGAAACAGAACTGGATCCACTATAGCACCACAGATGATTACATCAGCGCGCACACTAATAGAGAACTAAACGTTCCGTGGATCGATTCGCCACGCGTCAGCAGGTTTACGACCATGCGATTTATGATATTTGTATAACGCCAGAACTAGTTTTTGTTTATTTAATAGTAATATTTTACAATAAATAAATATGCCTGAAACAATACTGTGTGTGTGGGGGGGGGGGACAAGTGTAAGCATGTGGATGTGTACGGTGTGGTCAGTAAGGCGAAGGAACTAAACGTTCCGTGGATCGATTCGCCACGCGTCAGCAGGTTTACGACCATGCGATTTATGATATTTGTATAACGCCAGAACTAGTTTTTGTTTATTTAATAGTAATATTTTACAATAAATAAATATGCCTGAAACAATACTGTGTGTGTGGGGGGGGGCAAGTGTAAGCATGTGGATGTGTACGGTGTGGTCAGTAAGGCGAAGGAAAGTCCTGTGTCGTGAAAGTGAAAGATATTATTTTCTTCATCAAGTAAACAAAATATTATATACTGAAACCGCTTTTGACGGGGGCGCGACACCTCCGCTCGGCCAGGTAAACATTTCTTAATTACACATGACCACTCCGCTCGCCTTGAGTTAATAGCTCCAAACGAGATACGACAACTTCGCTCGCCCATCTTCCCCACCCCTCGGTATTCCTCACTCTCAGAAGACAATATGTGTGGTCACACCGAGCAGGGGTGTCGTGCGTGGTCATGATGCGTCTGTAGAAAGTCTGGAGTAAAACTGAATTAATAGTTTAAAGAAATTTTAGTATTACAAGGCCAAGTGTATGCACACTGGTGAAGTGTAGTGAAGATGTAATACAAAAACGTGCAACGCTAGAATTTATTCAGTCGGAGCCGCAGAATTAATAATAATTTCAATAAGATAATATAAGACGCCATAGGCCATGGGACTAATGCTTGAAGAAGGACGGATTGTGATGTTCACCTTGGGCTGTAGTGCAGGAGGGCAGGTAGATAGTAGGAAATATATTACATGTTTTGGCTTCAATTTCTAACAGCAAGTGAAATTCACAGACGCGAAACTAATACCACACTGGAAATCCACCGTTAATTACAGATAACTATTTATATTGCTAGCCGCCGATTTAATTACGAATTTTGTGACCTCTGATTTTACAAACGACGGAGAGTTTGTCGTTGAGATGATTAATCAAAGAATGAAATTTAAGTATCGTAACTTTTTAACTACCGTACAAGACTGAACAAAAAGAAAATTATATTCTAAAGTCTAAATTATAGAAACATTAAGTAGATATAAACTACGTTGCGAAATCGGTTTTCTCTTTGTCAGAAGTTATAGCGTATTTTAAAAGTCGTTATCAGATCACAGATTCGACACTGCTAACGTAACATTTCCTTCCTTTGCTGTGGGCACTTAACAGGAAGCATATAATTAAATTCTTTAGCAGATCTGCGTTGGATAACGGATGTTCTCCATACGCCGACAACAGGAAATACGGATGTTCTTAATAAAACAGAATGTGAGGAGAAATCACTTACTGCTAAAAAAAAATATTTCGTTAAGTGTAGTATGTAATATCAGTTTAATTTTAAAGAATTAATGGGTGTTGAAACGTCATAATGCTTATTTGTAAAGTCTATCACGGAGCGTACATAGTGCTTTGGATTACTACACAACTTGATTTTTTTTATTCCTTTCGCAGATAGGAACACATTTCGGTTACTGTGTTTTTGTATTTACATGTATGCAGAGTGAATTGGATCATTTAAAAAATTAAAAAATTAAAGTTTTGCTACGTGAGAATATGATTACGGAAGACAGTGGGTGTAGGGCCATGTCAAAAGCGAAGAGAACAGTAGCACTGACTAAGCCCGGCTTCCAAAGTGAAGGAAATCTGCTTACAGGTGATCGTATGAATTTAGAATTTAAGAAGGCTGTTACAAAAGTGTATGTTTGAAGTGAATCCGAAAGCGAACTCTGGACCGTGAGACAGAAGGAAAAGGCTCGGCTAGAGAAAGTAGAGATGTGGGTATAAGAAAGATGTTATGTATAAGTGGGATAAAGTGAAAAACAAATATTGAGTTTCAAAAGAAATGAAAAGGTAGGAAGACTCAAAAGAGTAATTGAAAAGGAGAAAATAACATTTCTGAGCTAAAGAAGACTGTCCTCGTAAACGACGAAACCCCGTAAACCAGCGATGATACCCGTACTTTGTAGCACCTCCTACTTAGTCCTACGAAGACTGTGATAAACTGCTGTAGGTATCACATTCCTTCAAGGGAAACTATATTCACACACCATAAACGGATAAGCAATCTTTGGATTTCTGACTCCAAAAATAAGACGGGAGAAGAAGAGATAGGAAAAGAAGAAAATAGAGGTCTGAAATGATTCGAGCCCTCCTGACCCCCCCCCCCCCCGTCTTTGTGAATGAAAAAAGAAAAATGGCCATATTGACTATTTTAGTTGACTGTCAGTGTTTTTCTATTGAGATACGACTGTAAGAAAAACTGAGACAATACAACATAGAAGGGAACTGTTCGGATGGAAATGAAGTATATAGTACAACATGTGACGGAATGAAAGATTTCAAAGGATAGGTAAATGTGCAAAATGTGACTGCCAAGGAGCAATAATCTAGCCAAATTTATCCATTATTCAAGAAATGCTGTCTTTCTTTTCCAGACGGGCTAGCCAATGCGTGTATAGTTTTTTATCATTCATAAAATCATATAATGTTTGTATGCATTATAAAAATGTATTATAATGAAGTGAAAAAGTTTACTATGACGTCAGTTATAACGATTCTTATTACAGTGTCAGCAAAATATATTATCACCCGCGCAAGTAAAATTGTCTTTATAGTACACATTAAATATAATTATGCGCAATGACTGTGAGTTTTCTGATATCAATTTAATTGCCACGAAATTTCAATGCCTCATTATTATTGTCAATTTCATATCTATTTCATATTACATTTCTTCCTCAACTCAAATGTATTCCAAACTCTTATCCTGTTTAATGCAAAAGAAGATAACTAAAATTTCCTTGTTCCTCATCTGCAAGTAATGCCTTCCTTTTCTGCTAGAAGGTAGAATAATTTAATCTTTGTTATCTGTTTACTTCAAAATGTTTTTCTTTACTTAAACAATTTTCTTAGAATAATATTGTTGTAGGTACTTCTTGTCATTAGGCTAATCTTCTGCGTGATCATTTGCAGTCGCTGTACTTGGCCGCTCGTTTCTGCAGCTGTAAGAGGTGCTTTAATTCACATAAGAGGTCTGAATATTGCTTTGATATTTGATTCAAGCAACGATTTGACTCGACAATATTCTCATCTTACCTTATACAGCTGAAGTTAAGACAACTTTGTGCCTGTCTTCATTTTCTATCGCTGCATACCAACGCCTGAAACCTAACGGCTTCCTATTCAAAACGTTCTCTTTTTGTAAACGATGACACTCAACTTTTCTCAATCCTTCATTCTGTGATTTCCTGGACACCTTCTTGTTCTTCTTCGAGGTAGTTTCCATTCAGAAACTTTACGCGACTATCTTTCATTATAAATACATACTAAATTGTAAAGAATTCAAAATAATGTAAAGTTTAAAATTGTTATTGAAAAACTCTATTTTGAATTCATTTAAGTAATGAATGTTATAACGTTGCAGAACTCAGACCCTATAGGGATCCACAAATATTATATAGCTGAAGAAAAGCTATATAGCTTTTTTTAACTAATTTAAAAAAATATAATTATCAAAAATATAAAATGGTATTGAGAGAATGAAAAAAACTAGTAGACATACAATAATAAATAAGTGAATAGACTAGACTGACAAACAAATGACTATGACCCAACCCCAGTGATTGGCCAGATAAAGACTATAAAATAAACAAATGTGAACAAATAAAAAACACAAATAGTAGATCAAATTTAGTAACGAGTATTATATAAGTTATGTAAAAGGAAGTACACTACCAATAATAAACAAGTAAAGCAATTGTTAGTATATTATGTGTGTTTTTAATAACCTTATTGAGAGATAAAAAGTAAACATAAAATGTTAAAAAACTGACTTTAGAATTATGTTTTAAAACTAATATAAACCAAGAGTGAGAGTTAGGTAGGAAGTGATAATAATAAGCAGTGAAAGTGATAAAGAGAATAAGAAGGAATTAAGATAAACAATTAATAATCTTAATAAAATAAATGAACAAAGGTAAGAAAACAGAAACAATAATAAAAATGTTGATAGACAACCAATTTCATTGTGTTAGCAATTAAGCAACAAAGTAGTTATTAGTTTATTTAAAAGAGTTGTGTTTATAAGAAGGAATATGGCTGGCTCATGAACAGACCATAAACCTATTTTTATGTTATATGTTATCATAGTAGGATTAAGCGATATAAAAGTGTGTAAGAGATAGTAGTAGGTATAAGCAAGCAATTGTATAAATTAAAAATTCCAATATTACTCATCATTGTAAAGATAGAAAAAAGAATATTAGACAAGGAATGATTTTGTAAAATTATAATAACATTCATTTATTGTAAAACAGCCCTAAGTAATTCAAAAGTAAACAAGTACTAAGTGACAGTAAGCAGAACATATGAAAGTAATAAATAATGTTTAAATTGTGTAAAATAAGAAATTCTACACAGTTACAGCTTAGGCTTATAAAATGCCTAACTGTCAAAATTCAGAAAAAACAATTGTAAGCAATTAACCATTGTATTTGAAAATTAAGACCAAGTAACTTATTTATTTCAGTTAGCTAACCATAATAGTATGTCAGAAAAAGACTAAACAGAAAAATTAAGTGAAATATGTAATAACATAAGATTAGCAAATTTGTCAAAACATTAATACACGACCAAGCCCAGCTTTATGGGATACCAAATTAATCTTTGAAAGAAAATAGAGACATTTATGTTAATATCTCACACATTGGAAATAACACCAAGGAATAATAGCAATTATAAAATATTTATTCATTTTGAACAAAAACCTAGGATTTATGACAATGGGTACAAATATTTACCACCAATAAGGTATGAGATGGTTACCATAACAACGAAACTTTATTATATAGAAAACCGTTATAAAACGGGGAGTCCATTATTAACGATCAAGAGAGACAAATGCCAAACTAAATTCGACTCAATTACTCAATTAAAGTTAAAAAAGAGAGAAATGCAGTCAAGATTAAAATAATATGAACTCAAGAAGTAGAACCTAGATCCATTAAACGTAGGATGAAACTAGAAAACAAATTTCAATAATTAAAATTAATAAAACTTTGAATAATTAAAATCGAAATCACAAAAAGGAGGAAAACCAAATGATGAAGAATTAATTAATATATCAACACAATCTGGAAGAAATACCTGTGACTCATCACAAGAAACGACAAGGTTTTGTTAAGTATAAATGATTTATCAGTAATTGCGAACCTAAACTAGTTAACTTTTTCACAACACAATAACTCTCACTCCGAACTTGGTATACTAAATTCTTTCAAGGATTAATCGAAAACATTTATTAAAACTGTATGTAAACTATAGCTTAACCTATGTGCGAGACCTAAAAGGTTGACACACTTTTTAAACACTAAGAACCGAATTGTATGTAAACCTTTATAGTATTTAAGTAACATTGATGTAAGGTTGTGTACTTTAATAACATCTTGTTTAATTTTTCGTAATCAAAAGAACTCATTGACTGAATGAATTGTATAAATAATTAATGCCAGCGTCCATGCTGGTTTCGTTAAACTGTTCAGTCAACATAGCCAACCCCTGAGGTATAATTTATTTATAGCCGGAGCAAACTTTTTTATAATAACATCTTTTGTATTTAAATGATAAATGATTAGCGAATCTGGACACTAATAAATTAGTACTGAACACTAATAACCGTCCTTTGTTTTATTTGATATATATTGTAATATTTGTGTACTGTAAGAGTGAAGAAAATTCTTTACCAGAATTACAGGTTGGCAACACGACGGGCGCTACGCGAGATTTGAATTCCCGCCAGTCCGGGTGAGTAAGTTGAATTTATTATCATCGCACAGAAAACGACACAGATCGAAACTTTTAATTGCTTTTGGTAAAACAATTTGGCGCCTATCGGGAAGTAAGTACATCAATTAAGGACAGGTAAGGAGAAGAACGGAAAAGATTCGGTACTGGTTATTAGCGCGTTCGCGATCTTCATCGTCAGCGAGAGAAGTAAGAAAACGTACGACTAAAAGTTTTATTACAATGTGAAACTGGATATTTTGAGCTTTTTCTGTTGACCTTTGTGACAAATCATAAAAGGCTTCATTTGTATCCATTACTATTTGAATTTTTCTGAAATAACATTTATTCCACTAAGAAACCACTCCAGTATATAAATTTATATACAAAAATACAAAACGTACGTGTATATGTGTGTGTACGTGAGCGCGCGCGCGTCTGTGAAGATTATTTCTGCGCGACATTTATTCTTGACGTGAGACAAAAGCACTCACACTATAGTTTTTCATTCTCACTCTCTCTAGTTTTATTCACACATACACATACTCTCTCTCTCTCTCTCTCTCTCTCTCTCTCTCTCTCTCTGTTTTTCTTGTTCACTCACACCGGCACGCTTGCCCACAAGCTCTTTTCACTCACAATGAACAAATCTTATTCAGTAATTAAAAATATTTTTTTACGTGTCTAAACTCTTGCTGCCACTTTCTCCGTGGCAGATTTCGTTTTTATGCATATTAATTATGAGTCTAACATAATGAAATATTTTCTATGCAGGCAGCTCAGTATTCGCCTTGTTTTGGCATGCGTAAAACCTTTCAATTACAAAATAATTAATTTATTCAATACGTTTGATGGAAGTTACCTGTAATTACTGTGTCATAACACCTTGATTATATTTGTATACAATTCACCCTTATCAATTCACTTCGTTATAATTATTTTGCCGTAAAGTCTAATTTCAATAATTCATAATTCAAGCAGATAGTATAGTGTTACTTAATATTTAAAATGAAAATACTTAGCATGAAAGTACACAAAAAAGTTTCTGCGCCCCTTTGCTTACAGCGATACAGGAAATGTATAACAGCAACATTTGCAGAAAAGGGTTGTTTCAACTGTCACTACCATCAGAACTAACAAAGGTCTACTGTGTGTATATTCCATGTCACTGATACTTTAAAATTTTTTACCGAGTTAACCTCGAGAACGTGGTCGCGAAAATGTGGAAGAACGGGCATGCAGAAGGGAAATACTTACACCGTTTACTCTTCCTTCGCAAATAATCAGATCATTATAAGAAAAATGAACAAAATGCGAATTAGATGTGCAATCAGTCATTAGCTGATTATTGGGACTGGAAATGCAAACAGACTTTACAAAACAGAATATCTTATAAATTGTCTTGGTGTTTTATTTTATTTTTTCGTTCACGTGCTAACGAGCATTGGTGTAAGAGAAAGAGATTTCCGTGTTTTTGTCTAGAGGCTATTCAAGACCATCAAGGGGACAGTACTCCAGACAAAACATCAGATTGAAACACCAGATCTTTGAGGAGACATCTCTCATGAACTCTCAGTCCGAACAGTGAATTTTAATAAATACTGAAATTCCAGAGCACTGAACACATGAGTAATTAAATTCTAGTATAGAGTATCCAGCGTAATAGACTTAAATTTAATTAAGTTGAAGATTATTAATAAAGAATGATAAAATATTAAATTTTAGAGTAAATTGTATAACCTTTTGTTCAAAAATGTATGGAAATATCGAAATTTAAATAGATCGATAAATAAAAACTATCAAGACGTTGGACGATTTTTTGTTATCTGGGATTAATGCTAAACAGGGACAGAGGTCGGTGGATAGTTTACAGACAAAAAAAAACAGAATAACTTCCACTTCTAAAGGAAAACACAAGAAAAAGGAGGTAGTAAGTATACTTAAAAGTGAATCTACGTCAAACAACTCACAAGGAAAGTTCCTCAAGAATCCTTTAGCTTCGACAAATTTATCTTTGACATTCAGCACGGAAGGCAAGCACTAGCATATAAAGTTATAAGTCATTCCAATCTAGCAGAGAAATAAGTCGTTATACTGAATATAATTGAAGAGGATTAGTGAACTGAACATTACAGATAACTATGATGGAAGTGAGAAGATTGGAAGTGATGAAAGCGTAATTCTGGATTGGACTATGAAATAAAAATTCCATTAAGGAATTAATAAGTATCAATGAAATAACATTGACCGAAGTATAAACTTTATTTAATTGTATAAAAGTGTTGCTGGTAGATATGGAATAAACGTAAAACTCGTCAAAGGCGTCAGTACATTTTGTCTTCTGTATGTAGGCCTACCGTCTTCTATATCTCATTAGCTTCTGTTGCCAAAGAATTATATTCCAAACACATGGAAAGCGACTAAAGTAAGATCTCTTTAAAAAAAAAAAAAAGGGAAGCAAAACTGATTGTATGAACTGTAGCAGTATTAACCTACGGAATCCAGTGTATAAAATATACTAAAGAGCACATAACAGTCTACTATAAAAAAATTGGCGGACGCACTATTGCAAGCGGAACAGAATTGATTTAGACACGTTCGGTCATGCAGGAACAACATGTCCGTAGTGAAGCGGCTCATAAAGAAACCAGGAAGTTTAATCTTGAAGCCCGTGCTGCTTCACAGATTTTGTGTTAGTTTTTGATCGAGAACGTCAGAATAAGTTCTGAAAAATAATTCCTAACGAGTGACTACACACCGAATCTCGTACGGGCAATCAGAAGCTTATGTCAAGGGACGAAAATAGTAGTAAACATGGGTACAAAGGAAACGGATAAGATAGAGATTTCTCAGAGAGTGTGACGTGGCGTAGCCAACTCTGATATTACAAATTACTTGAATAGTATATACATACTGAATTTTATAAAAACGTACTGAATACACAAAAAACGTATTGAGCACCTTGTACAGTTTAAAATTAACAATCTAGGACCGGCATGTCACGTGATGTGATGTCATGAGGCGCGAGATCTCTGTGTACATTGTTAAAAACTGTAAGTTATCTGTGTCCGTTAAGCCGGTACTGACATGAATTTAACACACGACTAAAACTGGTAAAGACGGTATATTATACAAATTAATAAATCAAGATTGGAAAGTAGTGTTATCGCCAGCTATGTTGCAACAGCTGATCGCACCGTGTCACGAAAGTTCAGCATTGAAATGTTACCTGACACTTAAATAATATTTTTCAATTAACACAATGTTTAAAAGCATGAAAACTACTTTAAAGAAGTATCATACATGCCAGACAACTAGAAAACCAAATCTGGATACATAAGTACCTATGCAGTGTATCAGAACACTGGGAAAAACAAGTTGTAAGTGTTGGATTGAGCATATCTTAGTATGTATAGATCTGTTTACTAAGGGAGTCCATCTACATGCTATTATGCAGTCCACCACTAAACTGTTCTGAAAATAATACTGTAGATTGTACCGATGTCTGAACAAGTTAAAAACAAATTATTAGTGTTCAAAGCCGATAATTTATAAACAGATTATGGGCGGAAACATTAACTCAGTATGGGACAAAACCTGTAATGACAAACACCAGACACCAGCAGAGTAATCTAGCTGGCAGAGTAAATAAAGAATTAGGCAAGTATCCCGTACGTATTATCATGATCAGCACAATTTCAGAGTATTTACAATTCTTTGATAAAGTTATGAACGAAAACTACAGTGAAGCAATAGGATACGCATCAATAGAACTCGAGAATAATGAAAAACTTGAGTGGTTCTGGAGTAGCTTCAAGCGCAGACAATCAAAATTTACCAATAACATTGGAAACAGATGCATACTTATGAAATCGATGATATATTTTTTAACGTTCGTTTTGTTTTAAATAAAACGATACTTTAATATTTTTGAAATCCATCTTAATTATTTCATTTGACTATACTCCCTCTTGTTAACAAAGTTAATCTTTCTATGGGTTCCACTATTTTAGACGTATCAGAAATAAGCTTCAATTCCACGACGTGGTCGGGTATGTAAATGTATTAGGCGTACTTCAGCACACAAACACCCACACACCAGAACGTAACATTACAATATATGTAGACAATATCTTTAAAAACTGGAAGTTGCATGAATATCCTAGAATCCAGAAATCTACAGACTTACTTGCGTTTGTTACTGAAGACGTTGGAACAATACAGAAATGTAAGAAACTAGCATTTCATCGACTACATCAAATGTATCTTCTTTGTAATCTGAAAATTTTTCTATGTAAAACAACGTTACTGTCTTCTAAGACAAATGACGTCATAGAAATTGTGAAGTCGAATATAGTTACTGACAAGCTGTCAATAGAGCAAGATTCTCACTTTGTATTCTTGAGCTGTGACAAGCAATGACTACGCCACTGATACAAAGAACACATAGGTCTAATATCCAGGCTATTTGTAGCATACTCAACAGAACCCTGGTTACTTAATCACGAAAGGATACAAACATTGAGTACTATAAAATCATTAGCTGTAACAGAACTTATATATCCTAGCGAAAACTGGATAAACGTCGAGAATGAAAACAGCAAAATACAGGCTGCAGAAAGGAAGTTTCGGAGGAGATTGATAAGGAATGCAGACGTACGTATTCGATCCCCGGGCAGCACCCATAATAATCAAGATGCTTTTTTCAGCCTTCAGATACTTAATTTATGTAACTCAGTCTCTGGAAGGAAGCAAGTACGCGTATTTCGAGTAACACTTAGAGTATTATTCGGTAGCTGAAGCGTAGTACCCGCCTCACTACTTCTCTTGAATACGTATGGACCAGATGTGTACGTACCAAATCGTCTCGTTGGTACAGAAAAGAATATGTTATTTTGACTTCTATTATCAACAAAGACATGCTAGCTCCTTGTTTAACCTAAGACGTTTGTCACCTCCCCCTAGATAGGTTGCTCTTTCTGTGTAGCTAAGGAGCCCCATTTGCTTAGTCGACGCCTTAAGGACCACTAGAGGTATTTCATTTTTATCTCAGCACTCTTGTCTAAGAATAGGATGGAATTTGCCCTCAAATCCGTTACTAGGAAAGCTTCGTTTAGGCGCTTCAGGCTCCCTCGAGAATAGGCATTAGAGACTGACTACTTGAGAAGACTGGCTGGAATTTCGAGAAAAAACGAAGAACAAAAGAAAATGTTAGCAAACTCATCCAACTCGAACATTTTAGACACCACGGCCGACCAATAGCTTATATAGTTTTGCCGTCTTTAGCGACTGGGAAGAAAGATGACCAAAAAGAAATCAGAAATGGACGCGGAAAGTAAGAAGCAAGAGCCGTCTAAGAAGAATGACCTGGAACAACTGTTTTAGAAAAAATTGAATGGAAAACAGAGAATATGAAAAAAATTATAATCATGATGACTCAAACGAATCAATATATGATTTAGGTTGGAAAAAATAGTGGGAAAAAACTGATTATTACATAATTAAAGTTCACTGTTATGTTTTACTTACAATAAAATTATTAATTTAAGTCGTAAATTAGACACATTTGATGAAAAAAAACGAGACAGTAATTTGTAAGTCAGTCGTAAATGCATTTAACAGACACATAAGTAAGATACTTTGAAACAAAAGGTTCTACAAACTTTCACTGTTTATCTGGTAGCATGTTTCTCGGCGGCGTCGGTGAAACCGTCGAAGTAGTAAGGGTCATGCGGAGAGGTTAGATTAGTTGCGTACGTTCAATGTTTTCATAATTAAGCCATTCAACATTCACTTCCTGTTTGTAGTGCACAGCCTTCCGAATACCGTTGATTAAAACTACAAGTTGTTGGTTTTTTGTTAAAACGTGACATGCATTTTTGATCAGTAAAGAAAATATCGGTATGGAGAACCATACATGACTTCCATGTTCTAAGATTTATATTTAAAATCATTTTCGAAATGAAATATTTCCATAGAAACTACTTCTTTCTACTTACTGCTTCAGCCTTAACCACAGCACTGTGGTCACTAACGTATACCACCTCACGTTATCGCACTCGATTTTCACTGATGATGGAAGTCGATGGCACTGCCGAAACGTCTGGTTTTGCAGAAAACATTGGTCTACGGCCAAACAGGCCGGGAAGGAATTTTAACAACAAACTACTTCTTTGTTGCCGATAACGTAGTACATATATAAAAAAATTATCCCCTCCCACTTCAACTATAATTTTCGTTTATAGAAAATTACCCCCACCCCATTCAACTAGCCTCTTCATTTATAGATATTTCATCTACGTTTCTACAGTGGATTATTAAGATCTTCTTATCAGGATACTTTATTTATCAAAATTAAGTACTTTACTCTTGTTACAACAAAAAATGTTCCAGATAAATTACCCTTTCCCCGTAACCGATCTTCACCAAAATCAATAGGCCTTGAGTCCACTACAACTCAGCACATATGTAAAAAATTATTTGATTCTATTTGAATTTACGGCAGTTATCGTTCGTCATGAAAAAATTTCTCTTGTTACAACATAAAATGTTGCTGAAAAACTACCCCTTTCCCTTAACCGATCTTCATCAAAATCAACAGACCTTTAGCTCTCTACAATTTAGGGACGTATGCAAAAAATGATTTGATTATGTTTGAATTTACGGCAGTTATCGTTCGTCATAGAAAATATTACCCTTGTTATCACATAAAACGTTGCAGGTAAACTACTCCTTTCTCTTAACTGATCTTCACCAAAATTAAACAGGCCTTGAGTACTCTGCAATTCAAGGATGCATGCAAAACATTATTAGATTCTGTTTGAATGTGCGGCAGTTATCGTTCGTCATACTACTACTCTCCAGCACTACAGCCCATGATGAGCCCTGGCTTCCGCTACGACCCGTCTCCACTCATCTCTGACTTCTTCTTTCCCACTGACAAGTCGTTGGGTTTCTCTACAGTTATATTTTATGGTGTGGGTCGTAAGCTCCACGACCAACCCCCATCCTGGAGGACCAGGGACACTTCTGTCGGGGTTACCATACATTAGCTGGTCTGTTCCAGTTAATTATTTCGGGCGCTGGAAACTCGCCCTTCATCCTCTCTCATGTTTGCTACATGGCGCACAAACAGGCACGCCATGTACCCAGGGGTCACGCGACTACAATTAGTCTTCGAGGACGTGAGAGTAGGATTTGTTGGCAGAGCTGAGTTCATCTAGAACCTCTGACTCTTTCGTCAGAAAACAGTGGGCCTTTCTCAGAGTTTTGTTGCTATCTGGGCACCAGCAACCCAGATCGCCTCTGAGACCCTTTACCAACCTTTGACCCCCGTTATCGTTCGTCATAGAAACAATTACTCCTGTTAAAACATAAAATGTGGCAGGTAAACTACCCCTTTCCCTTAACCGATCTTCACCAAAATCAACAGGTCTTGAGTCCTCTACAATTCAAGGATGTATGCAAAACATTATTTGTTTCTGTTTGAATGTGCGGCAGTTATCGTTCATCATAGAAAAAATTACTCTTCTTAAAACATAAAATGTTGCAGGTAAACTACCCCTTTCCCTTAACCGATCTTCACCAAAATCAATAGGTCCTGAGAACACTAGAATTCAGGAATGTAAGCAAAACATTATTTGATTCTGTTTGAATTTACGGCAGTTATTATTCGTCATAGAAAAAATTACCCTTGTTAAAACATAAAACGTTGCAGGTAAACTACCCCTGTCCCTTAATCGATCTTCACCAAAAACAATAGATCTTGAGAACGCTACAATTCAGGACTGTATGCAAAATCTTATTTGATTTTGTTTGAATTTGCGGCTCTTGTCGTTTGCCATAGAAAAAAATCTACTGACAGACAGACATATACACACAGACACTTTTCGAAAAATGACTTTTTTCATGTTTTGAGGGTAGTACAATCAGAATCTGCAATTATCTCGAACACGATTTTTTTTGCCATCACCATACTTCCATTTCCTTATGGAACATGGAAGTAAAATTGTCGTGTATACGTTGCCGGGTCTCGAACGTCACGCAGACGACGATGTGCCGTTGTATGATTAATGGTGGCTCTTTGTGACGAAGCGATGATTGACATCGATTAATTAATCACACTGGTAACAAGATTAATGTACGTTAATTAATTCTCGCTTGTGTGAACAGATAAATACATCGAAATCTTAAAGTAAAAAAACTTAATGTTAGTCTGCCCTCAAAAAAACGTCTATTAATATATATCGCAAAACAAATTTTTTGTTATTCTTCTCCAGATACACCTGATTAATGGAAACTACATATATATATATATATATATATATGTTTCTTATAAAAAATGGAATAATATATCATACCCTATTAGAAAAGAGTTTAACTCTTTGTACTATCAGTGCAAAATGAAGGAAAACTGTCGTCAAAATAATTTTGTTACCTTTTGAATTCAATTATAATCTGCTGAAGATTTTCAATTTTAAACTATGGTAAAAAATTGTGTTTTTTAAAACTTAATGTTATTGAATTATAGAATTTCTTTCCTCAAACTCATGGTACGGTATCTATAAGACAGACTAATTACAAATTTCCACCAAAAAAATATGCTAACTAACACGCACCCGCAGTAATGATTTTTTGAAAATTTAAAAAAACTTTACATTTACAAAGGTTTTTTTTTAAATGTATAAAAACTTGGTACGTTTCACAGTTTTTTTTTTTATTTAACTCTGACAGCATTTCGACTTCTTAAGCCATTGTCAAAGAACTGAATGAACACTAAACAGAGGATGTAAGGGTGGTTGACATCTGTTTAGGGCGTTTATCGGAACATGTGTGTGGTGTGAAGATGGAGAGGGAGGTTGCAGGAACTAAGAGAAGGTCAAGTGTCTGTAAAAACTAACTATAATATGAATGCAAAATATAAAATTAACTAAACTAAACAATAGATTTTATTAAAGGGGATACACAGAATTCAGTTTGTTCATTTGTTAAATTTGTTAAACTTGACCTTCCCTAGCTCCTGCAACTCCCCTTTTCATCTTCACACCTCACACATGTTCCGATACACGCCCTAAACAGATGTCAACCACATTTACATCCTCTGTTTAGTGTTCATTCAGGTCTTTGACAATGGCTTAAGAAGTCGAAACAGGTGTCAGAGTTAAATAAAAAAAACTGTGAAACGTACCAAGTGTTTATATATTTTTAAAAAACCTTTGTATTAATACGTTTCACCAAATGCACAACGAGTCATCAATTAATATCGTGAAACTTTACAATTAATTTGCCATAAACCCAAAACATCGATTATTACAAATTAATGCAAAACGTTTTATTATATTCTACTAAATTTTCAGAATTCTATTTGCTGACTTTTCCTTTTTCTTCTTTTGCTCTTCTTTTATGTGTCTTAACCTTATTTTCTAATATAAATAGTAAATAATATTTGAGTATTCTAATTATTGTAAAAAAGTGTAAATTTAACAAGATGTAAACTTGTTTTTTTTAACTTCTGTAAACATTTTAAACTGATATACCGGTAATTTTTTCAAAAATCTTGTATAGTATAAAAAAATCATTATTTTTTGAAAAATTAACCTTTTTGCTATTTTCCTTTATAACTTTGCTCTGTGAAAATTAAATTTTTTACCGAATTCTTAAATTTTGTATACTGTATATTATTCAAAAAGTTTTTATAGTCACAAGGCTGGATAACACATTTAAATATAAAATTTATAGAAAGCCAACCACCACAGATACTACAATACATGCTGATTCACACCACCCGTGTATACAAAAAATGGCACCCTTTAATAGTTTAATACATAGATTATTAACAATACCAATGGACGCCAGTGATTTCAATGAAGAACTAACGACAATTAAGCACATAGCTATAGCTAATGGATATAAGGCGGTAATGATAGATAACCTAATCAGGCAACATCGAAAGAGAAAGGAAAAGAACGGTACGCCCCGTAAAATTATAGATAATACAAGGTATATATCATGTGAATATGGCAACACCTTACCCAAAATATTAAATAGTGTGTTCAACAGGTCAAATATTAAAATGGCCTTCCGCATTTCTAATACAATTGGCAAAATACTTAGATCGAAACAATCCACACCATTAGAAGATAAGACAGGGGTATACAAGATTTCATGTAGCGACTGTAATAGCTATTATATCGGACAAACTGGTAGATCTTATGGTAAGCGTTTCAAAGCACATCTCCCCAAACAAAACAATAAAAAACTAAGTTCCAGTTTTGCTCGCCATTTAATTGATAACAATCATAATTACACGAACTTCAAGACTAACTTTAGACCCCTGCATGTATATAAGAAAGGCAGATATATGAACGCTGCTGAAGAATTTGAAACATATAAGGCACAAAAAATTCTCAGTAAAATTAAAGGTAGTGATATAAATAATAGTAAGAATATCCCTGAGTTCCTATTAAATGATCAACTGCAGTTCCAATCAAACTCACTGTATGACGTAGTTATTAGTATCCAAGATAAGATTGAAAACACACGGCTTACTGAGTAAATAACGTACAGTAATAACAACAGTGCGGGCTCGACTTCAACGCGGTGCTCACCGGCCGTAGCCTATATGTTCCGTTCACGTTTGTGTTTTTATGTGTTTGTTTATTTATTTTATTTTAATGTATTGACGACCTCACCTATCGAGTGAAACACCTGATGATGAGACATACGTCTTGAAACGCGTCGTAACGACAAAAAAGTAAGTCACTGACGGAACTATTAACGTAAGTTTTTGAATATAATTTCAAGTGACTTGGATACTTGTAAAAAATGAATCCTAACATTATATAAATTATTGTTCCTTCCCTGTCAGGGAGCACAGATCTGTGCTGGTGTGAAATGAATTCGGCACACCTGATGAAAACCCGAGCCAGAACAACTAGTATGACCAAAATGGCCTACCATGCTGACGTTATTATTTGTCACACATCTTGGGCGCACATCTCACTGCCAGTCTGTGATTACCCTTTTTTGATCAAAGAGCATGGAACAATGCTGGCATCCAAGAGGAAGCTGCCGTCAGCCGCGTTCGATGAGATGCTGAAGCTGATAGCTTTAGTAAGGAGGCACTGCACACGAACGTGGCCAAGTATGACAGCTACAGCGGAAGTGGCCCAATAAACTTTGTTGGTTATATCCAGTAGAGCTACATCTGTAGTATTATGGTAACGGAAACCTAACACTTTGGAATTTGGTGTGACTAGTTTGACAAAACCTGTTTGATCTGTCTCACCGGTCTTAGGATTCCTCTTCTGTTATACAAACAGTGTAACACTTTGCCAGATAACCTCTTACAGCTGTAAGGATCGCGTTTCTTGCTCATTTTGTGATTGAAAAGGAATTTTGTTGTTATCAAACATAATTTTTTGTTCAATCAGACGAGAAAGAGATGTAAACGATTTTCATCAATATCAAAGGCGCTTTGTTCGATTTCTGCGTTAAAACACTTGAAAGTTTTATTCGTTTGACAGGAGTAAAGATAGGATATGTAAGAAGTTTATGCAATAATATAACTAACCATACCAGATATATATACAGTATATATAAGAACGCCACATCGAAGTCCTGTAAGGAGAGATACTACTACCTGCAGTGGTCTAGGATAAAGTAGTTTTCGTAGTACTTAGTTCTTTATAATTACGATAGACATCATAAAGTGGAAATATAATAAGAAAATGAGAAAGCTTGAACACATGCTACATGCTAGCCCGAGTTCTAATTAAAAAATTGACGTATATGTATAGACGATTTGTTGTTACTGACTGCATCAACAGAATATAAGCATAGGTCTACTCTTAAAAAAAGTAGGCTATCTGCTAGTCTGAAATTGAAATTGAGGGCTACACAAAAGGGTCTTTAAAACGAATATGAACAAGACTAAAATTATTGGTACATTTCTAAATGTTATTGGTCCCCTCACAAGAAAGGATGACCAAAAATAGTCTGGAATGTAAAACTCCGGGGAAGAGAGTCCACGACAAGCCTAGGAATTTCTAGAATGATGATGTAGCTGTAAATCGAGATGTTTCGAACCGGAGAAATGCAATTCAAACGGATGAAAACAGAGTACTCTGGAGAACGATAGATTTATGAAGTTCTGCAAACACCTAATAATATGTTAATTTTTGTAAATAATATTATGTTTGTAAATTTGTGTTTTGTTGTACTGTATATTATTGTATCAGTGCGCCGATACTTTGGAAACAATCAAATAATAATAACGATGAAAACCCCAGAGAAAAAATAAGAGACACAAAAAAACGAGAAAAACTCGATGATAATCCTATACCAAACTATACTGAAGAAAAACAACTAAACTGGTGAAGATACATAAAAAAAAATATTAGGAAGGTGTCGGTGAGAAAGACAGGATGACACAAAAGTCACTTGACAAAAAGGAAAATCAAAACAAATATTTTTAAGAATAAATAGTTGGATTTAATCTCTGTACAAGTATTTCTTGCTTGTAAAGTTGGTATCACAAAAGTGACGGTTTGGGCTTGACAAGTTGGCAATTTATTACTTTAATGAAAGTGTAAATATTTTTTTAGTTTATTTAAATTATTTACAGTGTCATTTCATTTCATACGATGTTAACCAAGGAAGAGATAATATTCGCTTTGAAAACTTTATGAACGTGTGCTGTAATTACCAAGTGGAATGATAATTTAATTAAAATCCACAATCTCGAAAGGCTTTTTACAACTTACGATACACATTTTAAGAACATATCTATCTATTGGAGAATAAAGATCTGGGCAATAACGCCTCGAAGGAAAGAAAATGAAATGAAATGTTTGTTTGCTTAACCGTGACTCAGAGCTCTCTAAAATTATCTAGAAAATTAGCTTCTGAGGTACATGATTTTCAACAACATCAGTGTAAAGAATTTTTTAATAAGGAAAAATGTTCACATTACATTACATTCCGGCTTACATCGCGGTGAGTCTTGAAAATAACGTAGATCGGAGACTTCAATTTTTGCGAGTTAATGCTCGAATAATGTAAGTACGATCAGCAATTATTCGGTAAGACGGTGTGGGCAAGATAAATTGAAAACTTACTATGTGTAGACATTACTGCACACACTGATAATTAATCAGTCTGATTATCTTGATAATCAGTGTCTTAATTTGGGACAACATCTCAATAACCTTGTGGTGTGTGAGTGTTTTGGCTTGTTTGAACTGTGGTCCTTTAAAGTTACACTAATTGGAGATAATTATTTGGACTTGCTTTAGAGTTATGTGCGCATTACTCATGATGTAGGTGGAAAACGTCTACGAAATGCATTTCCATCACCATGGTGATTCACTATGCACCACTGCAGTCCGAGATTTGGTTCAAGCTTTTACTGGAGAGTACTTGATCGACATCCAGCTACTGAGAAATTTTCATCCTCGCCAGATATTATTGTAATGGATTTCTTCTGTGGAGCTTGATCTATATTGTCTACAAAATCACAAACAAATGAGCAACCACAGGATTATCATATTGAGGACGCATTCCACGATTTGGTCAGTGATGAGGGGTGTGTCGCAGTTTATGAAACAATGTTCCAAACAGATCTTAAAGATGTGTTCTCGAAGATGAAAAACATTTGTAATATAAAATCCATAAATAATTGTAAGTAATAAGTAAAAACTATTGCGTATACAATTTTTTTTTAACTCAACTGACGAGTAACTTTTGTACCACTCTGTACACATAAAGGTAGAATTCACAAAAAAGGTAGAGAAAAATGTGTAGTCTACAGAAAATATAACATTAAAGGAGGGAATGACGATAGCATACCCAGCGTACTGCTGAGGACAGGGTAAAGTGCCAAAGTTTGAGAACACATGGAATGAACGTAACTTGATTTGATCGAAGGTGCAAGATTTCTTGACAGACACACACACACACTCTCTCTCTCTCTCTCTCTCTCTCTCACTCTCACTCTCACTCTCTCACTATCACTTTCTCTCTTCTCGCCCGTTTTACATGTGGGCGTGTTACTATAACAACTGGATGAGCTGAATGCGATTATGAAGAAAATGCAAAGAACCAGTGATACCAGCCAGAGACCTTATCTTTTACGCTGTGAGCTTCACAAATAACCAAATGATCGTCGATAACGACCTCAACAACTTTACGCTAAGAAATCTGGGACAAGAATACATTTTTTTTTTGTTATTGAATTTAACATGTTAAAACTGGTCCGTAAGACCAACCATCAACTTATCTCTAATACTCTTAATACTAAATACATATCAGCCAAATTAAGTCCAATGACATCCTTTAGTTAGTTCTGGTGTTCTTAACTAAACACTCTCACCTGCGCACAATGCTCTGATTTTATAACACAAAACACTACACAAGTTCAAATGGCTTTGTTCTCTTCAGTCTTCGGAACACGTGTTGATTGTCCAGCAGCTGAAGAACTTCTGCATTTTCGTGGAGGTGAAGCATCTTCATGCTTCTTCTTTAATCTCTTAAAGAAACCTTTTAATCTCTTCTTTAATTGTTGGAATACCTAGACCTCTGTGGACATCGGCGTTTCTAACATACCATGGTGCATTCACCATGGTCCGCAAAACATTCTTTTGGAATGTTTGTATTATCCTGATGCTACTATCTTTTGCGCACCCCCAGAGTTGAATTCCATACAGTCAGGTGGGTTTAATTATCTGGTTATAGATCAGAGTTTTACTGTATAAAGACAGGTTGGAATGTTTTCCTATGAGCCGTTTATATTGTCGGAATTTTATGTTAAGTTCCTCTTTTTTCTTTTTTACGTTCTCTTTCCATCTCAGTTTGGTATCCAATGTCATATCCATGTATTTGGCTTTGTTTTCATAAGGAGCTACCATTCCATTTATGACCAATGATGGAAGATTATTCAATCTTTTATTGGTGAAATTAATGTGTGCCGACTTGGCTTCGTTAAGTTTAATTTTCCATTTTTTGGTCCATTCATATATAGTATTGCTAGCTTTCTGCAATAATCGGGTTGAAATAACCTCATCTTGCCCTGTTGTAAGCAAAGCTGTTTCATTAGCAAAAGTAGCCAATTTTGCTTGTTCTAAGTTTGGTATGCCACTGGTAAATAATACATACAAGACAAGCCCAAGAACATTGTCCTGTGGTACTCCCGCCTGCACGTCTTTTAGGTCTGAATATGCTTCTTCTTGTTTAACTCTAAACAATCTATTAGATATGTACAAGGTAAGGATTTCTACATATTGTCTAGGTAACATTTTATTTAACTTGTAAATTAATCCTTCATGCCACACCTTGTCAAAGGCTTGTGCGACATCAAGGAATAGTGCAGAACAAATTTGTTTTTCTTCTAAGGTTTTCTCAATTACACCTGCAATTCGATGAACCTGATCTATCGTCAATGCTTTTGCCTAAAACCGAATTGATGGTCAGGAATTAATTTGGCATTATGTATAATTGGTTTTAATCTCTTAAGAAGGAGCTTTTTAAATACTTTTGAAATTACTGGCAAAAGCGAAATCGGTCTAGAAGATTTCACTTCATGAGGTGTTTTTCCTGGCTTAGGAATCATGATAACTTCTGTTACCTTCCAGCTGGCAGGTACATGCTTAAGTCTAAGAGCTGCATTAAAGAGGGATGTTAGCATAACAATTCCTTTTCGTAGTAATTGCTTCAAAATGTGACTAGTAATTAAACCAAAGCCCGGTGCCTTCTAAGGATTCAGATTTAATTTTATTTCTTCTGCTACTTCTTTTGGAGTGACAAGAATAATTTCTTCTGTTGTAATATTATCAATTTCTTCAAGGTTGTTATTATTCTGCATATCATTTGGTGTAAAAACTTCCTCTAGATATTCAGAGAATAAATCTGTTTTTTGTTTATTCTCTCTTGCCCAGTCTCCTTGAACTTTTCTTATTGGAGGAATTGGCGTGGTTGGCCTTTTGATTCGTTTTGTGGCTTTCCACAATGAATAATCAGTCTCTTCATCGGCTGTTAAGTTTGTTAAATATAATTCCATAGATTTATTTTTTAATTTACAGATTTCTCTTTTTAATTTCTGTGTTTTATAGTTAAGGACAGTCTTATCAGCTGGGTGTCGTGTTCGTTGCCACTTTCGTCTTGCTGATCTCTTTTCCCTGACTAGATTTCGTATTTCAACTGGGTAATTAATACCCTTTGTGATGTGCGTTATTTCTTTAGTGTTGTTAAATGTGGCTGTTTGTAATAGTCTGGTAAAATTTTCGGCTTCTATGTCTAATTGTTCAGTTGTTTTTAAATTAATATTTAAATTAATTTCTTTTTGTAAATCTATTCTAAAGCTTTCCCAGTCCGTAGTTTTATTAACGAGCATTGGTCTAGCTTCTTTTTTAATTATTCTCTCGCTCAACGTTAAGATAACAGCCGAATGATCAGAATCTAAATCAAAAGTTTTTTCTATTTCCATAAAATTTGGTGAGATCTTTCTCGAGATAAAGAAGTCCAGTAAGTCTGGTATCTTGTTTCTGTCGGTTGGCCAGTATGTAGGCTTCCCTGTCGAGTGAAAATTACATCCTGCCTCTCTAATGGCTTTTCTTAATTCCCTTCCTTTAGTAGTGGTCAGCCTTGCTCCTAATCGGTGTGTTTGGCGTTAAAATCTCCTCCCACTAAGGTAAATCTGCTTGCAGAAGTGATTACAATTTGATTACGCGCGCGCGCGCGCGTGTGATGTTTTCAACCATGCGATTTCTTACATAATGCAATATCGCAAGATATTTATTCTGCCCAAGGTGTAATGCATTACTACTTCGTTTGTTTTCTACAAAAAATCATAATGGTCCAAAACCTCGTCAATTTACTCGGTTTTGTTATTTCCGTGTGACTTTATTAACTCGGATTTCTCTTCTCGAAAAAACGCATCACGAATGCCCGTAGCTGTTTCTCGTGGGATTATAATTTAACTCCATGTTTAGCGTTCCAGAAGTACTTTTTCACTCATAGGCCCAACGTTCCAACAGGTTTTCTTGACAGCCTATGTTTTATTCGATCACCAGAGACTGCGAAAATAAAACGCACCTCCAAATACTCGTTGCGAACCGAATCGTATCTACGGCTTAGCGATCCCGAGGCAATATTAAAAATTTACAGTATTTATTTTGTCTTCTTCTTCTCTATCTCAAGGTATAGGTTTACAGCCTGTTCCGACTTCACTGAAGACATCTCTTCCTTGGTCTACCTATACCACGTCTTCCCTAAAGTCTCTATCGTATTACTTGTTTATCAAAATATTTTTTCTGCTGGCCAAAGAATATACTGTACATTTAGCTCAGTTCTTATATCTTCATTTCGTATTTTATCTCTAAGGGTGCAACCTTTGGTTTTTCTCAAGAACTTCATTTCACTTGTTTGTATTCTTCGTTCATCTTTTCTCGTCATCGTCCAAGTTTCACTTCCATAAGTTAAGACAGAAGTTGCCATTACTTTATAAAACTTTATCGTGATGTCTTTCCTTGCCTTATGGCCAAGTGTTCTGTGTATAGTACCACATATCATTTGAAATCTATTTATTTTATATCGATGCTGCTGTGATACTCATAAGTTACATCACACCCTAGAAAATTTAAATGAGATACACTGGATGGTATCAATTTAATTCCGGGGTTTATTTTTCCTTCCATTGTCGCTCAACATCGTCTCTATATATATATATATATATATATATATATTGTAACGTGTTACCCTCGTATTATTACTCTCTTCGTCTATTATACAAACCTAATAATTGTTCTTTCTAAATTATATTTTATTTAGCCTCACTATTGGGAAAGCCAATTTGTTACATCTAGACTCGAATCTATGGTTATGTATTTGAATTTGTGTCTTGTTTAACTCTGTTATTATTTGTATATATTTTTGTTAATATTAAATTCAGGATGAGTATCTGTTCAGGGGGATATTTGTTGAGCGCCAATTTGCAATCACCGTTTGCAAATAAAATTTTATTGGTGAAATATCAATAATAAATTTTTGTTCAAATTTATGTAAATAGTATATGGTCTCTTTATTCTGTAATGAACTCTCTTTTATTCTTTTCTTTCAGCAATGGATATGATAACTTGTGCTCATCACCACATTTCTTAAAAGAAATCTGCTAAGATTTTCAATTGATGAGTGTTGCCAACTTAATCTAATTACTGAGGTCAACTCACAGTATCAGATATTTTGTTCAGAATATCATACCCTTTATGTTTTCATAAAATAAGAAACAAATAAACCTTTTTCTGTATTGTGTAAACTCATATCCTTTATTTATTCTTTAATTTCTTCTAAATGTAAAACATAATTTTTAACAAAGTTTGGCCAGCTGTATTTTTATAAGCTCAGAGTGGCAGCAGTAACTCTTAGATCTCAGGCTTTTTAAAACATTTTATATTTTGTATTTTAATAAATAAAATACAATTATGATGTTCTGTAGGTCCTTTCGACTACAATATAACAACAGTATTGACAGGGAAAGTACCAAAATACATATGAAGAGAAATAGTCACAATGTATCTTAAAAGGATTATATTAAGAGTGTAAAACAGTTCAGTGTATAGGTTAAGTTATAAAAATGATTTTGTTTAGATTAATTCGCTTTAAATTATGTTAGCACTATACATCAATGGTTGCTTATGCTTATGTCTATATTATTAATCATTAATGTTCTCAGTGAAAGTTAATTATGGTTTTTTATAAAAAGCGTATTCAAAGTTTTTTGAAACCTTTAGATCAGGTTTAACAGGGAATATTTCAGATTAATTTTAGATCAAAAAATACTTCTCTCCCTGTGTCAATTGGTCCAATTTCTTCAGAGATGTCCTGGTTTAATTCTGTAGAGTCTTGTAGCAATTCTTTCTTCTATTTTAATTTTGATATTTATAATTATTCAATTGTTTATCTGGAGATGCACTGATATCACATACATTATAACTTATTTTTCACTGTAAGTATTTAAATCAACCTTTTTGCATTCAGTTTTTTTAGAATCAATCTATTTTTTTTCCTCAACATATATGTTGCTAAGACCTCTCTTAGATATCTCCTTGGTTTCCAAGTAACATTTTTATGTCACCCTGGTGACATCATAAGAATAATATAAACAAACCTTTTACTATTTTATATGTCATTTTCTTTTAAAAGGATATACCTTTTTTATAAAAGCTCTTATCTTCTTTTTATTTGTTTCTTTGTTCTTCTGATAAAAAACTGATCATTTTGACTATTTTCTGATCTATATTTCCTGAGTTAATGATTCACTTTTTATTTTTTTTTGTTACAAACTTATTTATTATTTATTTTTTTTACCTTTCACTTTCTTATATTTATTTTATACATTTGGTAATCTTTTAACATAAACTGACATTGTTTCCTTATTATTTTAACAGAAATCTTATTCATATAATTTGACTGACTATGATTTTGGTACTTTCTTGTTAAGACTAACATTAGTGTTATTAACACTAGTATACATAATATTAATAAATGTGACAAAAACTGATTACTAACAACTATTAGTAATATGTTATAATTCCCCTTAACTGACTGTGTTTATAACTTTACAGTCTGCACACAAAAAACAAATTTCACAAGTAAGTTCTTACTTTAATTATAATAAACATAACATACAATAAACAGTTAAAATTAAACATATTCAATTAAGTCTTTCTTAAAATATTATGTCTCCTGGTACTTTTTAATAATACAATCATGGTATATTTATGTTACTAGGGCATGGTAAAAATGTCACGTAACATTATATATATATATATATATATATTAAATAGAGTGGGAGATAAGCTACACCCTTATCGAACCCCTCTATTGTTATAGGTGCAGTTTTACCTTCTCCAGTATTTATTACAATTCTAGTATGTTGGTATACCCCTTGAATAACTCCTATCCAGTGTTTGGGATTCCCTCGTCTATCCATAATTTTCCATAGTTTTGTTCTGTTGACCCGATCGAAGGCTTTCTCGTAATCAATGAAACCAATATGAGTTTCTAGATTATATTCTCTCCTTTATATATACAAGATCTTACTTTCCTGAATCCGTTTTGTTTTTCTACCAGTAGGTGTCAGATGTCTTCTTTTTTTGATTATTCACTATTCGGCTACATACTTTGTACGCAGCATTAAATAAACCGATTCCTCTGTAATTCTCATATTGGTTTCTGTCTCCCTTTCTATAGAGTGATATTATCTCTGCTGTATTCCATGCAGTCGATATTTCGTCCCTTTTCCAGCATTGGTTTAAGAGAGGCAACATTCTGAGTTCCAACATAAGGCATCCATATTTAAACAGTTCTACAGTTAGTTCATCTGGATCTGCTGGTATTTATTTCGTAAAATACAAAGATTGTTCCTTAAACACAATCACATGTTTTATTTACCAAGAATGTGTGTCAAGAATGGCACCGAGACGAGCAAGCGGTCTTTCCACCTTAAAATTGGAAACTCCTCACCACTCTCCAGCCACTGGGATAAGGATCGGTGATCATGGAAGATTGGGGGGGGGGTGTCAAACTAATCATCTAACATTGTTGTCGGATGAAATCGAATTTTTACTCTGTCTACTCTACTTTTACGAGGCGTTATATTCATACAAGTGACACTTGATTTTACAAGTGGGGATACAATGTTGTAATCACACGCGATAACGAGATAGAGCCACAAGCTACTGACGATAACGTTCGTCAGACATTATCGGGGATGCAGTGTTTGTAAGACTTCAGCTTGGTCCGCTCTTACCTATCTTATTGAAAGCTATAAATAGGTTATAAATTAATTTAACATTGATATGGTAAGGCGCCATAAATGACAAACGTGCTACTGACTTATGTTAAAAGCCTATCACATTCTACTGTGGCATAAGATGGCGATGTGGAAACAGGCAGACATGATATTTCAATGAATTCTAGCAAAAACTAGCAGCACACCACATTTTACAAACCTCCGGGTTAACGTATAAACGTCTAATAGGTTATTTATTACGCTACAGGTGACCTTGGTTGGGCTTATATAAATACTGCGATGAAGAGCCACTCGGTTCTGCGAATGTTTATAACCATTTAGTGCAGCATTGCTATAAGTCTCAAGTATTACAGTTGCTTAGATGTGTTATGATAGTGTCAATTATAAATTTAGTGACTATTATTATCCCTTGTATACAGTCTGGACCGGCACAATGGTATTGTTGCCGACTCACAATGGCAACGTGCTGCGGTCGTGAGATCGGGTAAACTCTCGATGTCACTACTCGGTCTGCCTTGTAATAATCTTATCGGTCTTACCTGGAATGCCTAGGATAGATGAGTAACACTGGGAGACACATTACACACGCGCGCGCGCACACTCACACGCAATTCCCTCTCCACCAGCTAATGGAGCTAGTGGTTAATAGATGGCTGATTTCTCTCTGGTGGTGATAGAATGTGTGCTGCACCACGGCAAGAAGGCGCAACAGGCCATAAAGGAAAAGAAGAAGAGAATGAAGTACTGTATATAGTGCATATTGCATATCTGTGTAATACAGGATGACAATATGTCTGAAAATTATTAAATCTAAATGTATATGTAAATTCGAAAATTATTTGAATATTAATGAATATTATTAATTCGTATTAATACAAATTGTGAATATCAATTTCTCTGGTATTTAGCGATGTATGCCTTTGATCTTTTAGGCAACGATCCAAGTTTTCCTTATAACAGTGATTCTTATAATCGTAAATGTTGTGGTATCTTACAAACTTGAAGAAATTATAGTTTTATTTTTATTTGGTGGAAGGTACTAAATTTTTCCGTTTACTAAACCTTGGTATTTACCTTAATCTTTTATATTAACCTTATCCTCAAATAAGCTTCTTCCTCTTTCATGTCCTGCTTTTGGAGTTATTTGTTCAATTCGGCCATAAATCTCAATCTACTCGGTTGCCTTGTAACAATTCCTCTCGTCCACTGCGTAGGCAGTATAAGATCCCCATGATAAAGTCTTCCTCGTTTTATTCTTAACCTTCTCCTTCATCATAATCACTTTAAAGATTATAGAAATGATCTATAATCATTTACTCCTTTACTCTTTAAAGGAGTACAGAAATGACTCTTTGTAGTTTTCTAATATCAACTTCCCGAATTTTCTTGACCCCTCCCTACCTGCTCATCGTTCCAAGGTATTGTTTTGTACTACTGCCTGTTGCAGACTATTCCGTGTATTCTTTTCATATTCTTTCATCTTTCCTCATATTTTTTAATTCTATTATTTGTGTGACGAATGTGTAACTTTTTCTTGTACTTGACTTTTTACTTTATCGAATCATGTGCACCATTTCACTCTTGTAAAAACTGCAACATCTGAGGCCTCAATTCTGCTGTTTCATGTTCCTGTCATAGTTTGCGTTTTACTTCCATACAGTAAACTGAGCATACACATTACACATCAACTTTAAGTTCGATACTCTCCTAAATTTTCTTTTAGCGTTTTGTTTATTTTTCCGTAAATATAACAAAATTATTGGAGTTTGGTATTATTATAGAACTGGATTCAAATCAATTGGCTGTGTCAGGGCAGACTAGTCGATCAAACTGAGAGATCAGGTAATTGGACTCGGTTGAGGTCGAGGTGAATTCTTCCAGCCGCAACGTTCCTCGAAGTCTCCGCTCTGCAACGTCCTTTCGTTTCGAAGCGGGTAGCAGATAGCATTGTTCCCACAGGATGTGGAAGGGCTGTCACTCTTTGACGTCTTTTGAAGAACGGTGGGCGTATGGTTACAAGTTCACTCCTTAGAAAAGACAGTGTCAACTACTTCCGTCTGTTCTGTTCTGTGAATCGAGAAATGAAATGTAGCTCTCGGCCCGGAGTACTTTGTATACTCTCCTTATCCCTTTCTTCACTTTCATGGTACAGAATACTCAGATATGGAAGTCATTACACACTCAGACATACGCACATAAACATACAAAGAAAAACAGACACATACACAAAACAGATTTAAACAAAATAAATGTATATTATATTCAATTTTACATTACATAGGTCTATGTTTGTGTTATCTGAACTCGATAAGGCCCGTTTGCTTGATCTGCCATTTCATCAGACGATAAGTAACTTCGAGTAATTTTGCTTAAAAGGTCAAAACTCGTTTGCACGGTCATCTTTATAATTGTATTTCATGCCATAATTGTTAACTTGATGGCCTCGCCAGTCCATCGCACAGTGTACGCATTACAAGGCTTTCAATATTACTGGACACTTAAAAAAGTTATTTTTCAGCCCGTACATTTCGTGCCACACTAGCACTAAGATTGAATTTTTATAAAACGTAAGATTAAATTATGAACGTATGTTTATTTTCAGCATCTAAAAAAGAAATTCAATAACACAGAAGATACATAGGACGTGTAGATACATATGGGTGGGAGACGTGGAATTGGAAAACAGACCTCAAAAAAAAAAAAGCTGAAGAAAAATGACACAAATTTTTAATTCTCATCTGAAATTCACTTTGAAAATTAATCATTGATTAAATATGATACTTCAATTTGTGTTAGCTACATTTTAAATGATAATAACATTGCGAAATTGCAAATGTACATTTCTTTTTCTTCTAGTTAATAATCATCATTTACTTCATCTTATCATTATTTTTCCTATCACACCATCTTGGTTCCTTTTCTTATGATCACTATTATTAATGTGTGTGTTGTAGCAAGCATGGAAAAGGTTAAAGGTTACTGGGTTATGTACGAAGGTCATGACGACATGCGCTCTAGTTACGAGCAACTTTCAAACGTGCTAAGACGTGCCACGAATCACGAACGACTATTCTGCGATATATACTATTTCCTTCGGAAGATTAGTTATAAGAGAAGAAATGTTTACCAAGATTTAGGATCTTTAAGGAACTGAGGTAAAGGGGGCAACATTCTACTAGTCCAAAACTTTCCAGAATAAGAGCCGTTTTTAAACACAACGAACGTTGTCCTTAATAGTCTGCAGTTCTCATCATCGCCGTCGTAGTCATTACTTTTATAGTCACCAAAATTATTGATCTTGTCATTAACATCATGATAGCACTTACATTGTTACGTATTATGTGCACGTGTAAATCATTTACATGTATTAGTAGTATATGAACAATGGAAATAAAATAACTAGCCACCAGAGAAATCGCTATTTATAATTTTGGTGGCAGATTAAATGAACAAAACAACTATAAATACGCGTATGCAAAACAACTTGCGATTGCGCAACACATAGTAATGTAACTTACGATAAACTTCACCTAGTTAACACTGTCACAATAAATAATACTTGTCAGCAATTACAAATGTCCCACACAGTAATTCACTGTAATCACTTTACACTACACAGCTATAAAATACCGCACTGAAATCGTAATCTCAGACAGACTGGCTGGCCGTGTCCGAACCCTGTATTTTTAACCCGCCGAGGCTGCGTGATAAATCTATCGCTTTCCGGGTGGTGCGTCGAGAGTAGTCGGTAGTTGATGGTCGACACTTACATCTCTTTATACAAAATATCTCACATTTTTGTCATGGGGTGGCTTCAGTCTCCTTCTACCTTTCTTCGTCTTCCTAACCATTCTTACACCCAAAAACGGTTTTTAGTTCTCAGACTATGTCCAGGGTTACTTCCTCTTTCACCTCTCTACAGCCCATAGAAATGTTTCTCCTCTGCTTGATACTTTTTAAGAACTCTTCGTTGCGTATTTAATCAACGACATGATTCCTTCCATCCGCCTCCAAACTCACTCTTAAATCGACTTAATCCTATCTTTCATTCGGCCATTGTATGTGTCTCTGATTAACAAAGTAAAGCACTCCGCATTAACCATCTGCGTGTCTCTTCCTCAGCTCCAAGTTAATTGTGCTACACAAAATTCTTTTTTCCTTGTGTATGTCTATTCTACGCCTAAGCTTTTGTTCACTGCTTCATTCTTTAGTCAGCAAGTAAGAAGGAATGTGTACCTACCTATCTATTTGTACCTCTCGATCTGCTCTAATCTTCTGTTTTATATTTCTATAGTTATAGCTTCCTCACCATTTATTCTCAACACTGTCGTTATGACCAGATGTTTCCACTCTATCTTCCGTAACTTTCATCCCATCTTCTAACATTTGTAAAAGTCTGTACCTAAGGCTTTCACTGCCGGCGTCAACAGTGTTGGAAACGAACTGACTAAACTCCGATCTGTTGGGCCGTGGCCTTCTCCTGTTGTTACTAGACGTTTCGGCCTCTTCTCTGGAGGACATTTTTAGTGCCCAAAATAATTTGTTAACTGGCACGGTCTTCGTCAGTTAACCGCAGTACTGTGGCAAAAGAATGATAATTTTGGCAAAAAGTATGGCCACAACCCAAAAGCCCGGAGATTAGTCAGTTTGTTTCCAACATTTGCAAAATTCTTTGTACCTTCTTATCCGCTTAAATCACCACAACATCAGAAAAAATTAACATATTCTCAATTATTTAGAACATGAAATCCTATTATCCACAATATGTGAATATAGACAACGATGGTACATCCATACGGAGGACTACACGATTCCGAAGCAAACAGTGGCCTACCGCCAGAAAGGCAGGAGATCTGTAGTCAGGCTAGTAAAGCAATGGTAGAGTATAGGCGCGTTTTCTTACTCCATGACAGGATGATAATGATGTTGATCATGATTAACTACGGTGTTAAATCAGATACCGCGACGTCAGTACACCGTGTTGTTGGTGTTTGGAAAAATAGTTCTTCTTCAAATAAAACGTGTGTTGTAAAATCAAAAGGGTGACAAATCATTTTTCGTTATTCAAATTTATTATAATAATTTTAACTAAATATATTTGAGTTTTAGTTTCACAAATGAATTCAGTTGTAATACAGAATCAAATATAATATTTTAACAATGCTACAAAATACCTGTTTGTAAAATGAGGACAAATTTTAAATGTAGGGCTATATAAAAAAAAAATTAATCACCTATTTCCTGTTGTTAGAAATCAAGAATTGACTATTATACGAGAGAGTGATATTTCTAAAACACTAGACAATTGTTTAATAAATAAAACTCTAATTGTTAATAAACCCTAAAAATTTGTTTTACCTATTTGTATGTTGTATGAGGGTTTCTTTGTGTTTATTTTTTTATTTAAATATTTAGTTGAATCTTGAGGTTCGATTCTGTCGGAGAATTGCAACTTTAGTCTGTAGTATCGATACTAAATGTCGTACCGAATCAAGTATCGCAACGTACTTGTTAAAACACAGACTATGTGTGAACTTGACATTGCATCTGTATAGCTATATCGACAGACAGCTGTCAATGCGTAATACACTGACAGTTCCGTGATCACAAGACACTCTCTTTGCGTATCATGTTACACGCTACTGACTGGCAGCTGCTTTTACGCCACTTTGTTGTCTTGCTGTGTGTGTGTGTGTGTGTGTGTGTGTGTGTGTGTGTGTGCCGGTCCATAAAATTAACGAGCTTGCTAACAGCAAAACTGAACCAATCAGTAATTAATTTGACATATCGAATCGATCAAATATACAGTACGGATTTGGGTGTTGTAGCCTACGTTGGATTTTCATTAACACCGAACACCACCAAGGCTAAAGAATTAAAGGCACAAAATTTCTGAATTTAGGACCTTACAATTTTTAAAAATAAATAAAGCAAAGAATAGGATAAGTAAAAATGGCATTTGCTATAAAAAGTCTTAAAAATTGTTTTTTTCTTTAGTGCGTTTTATGTTTGTGCTCCTAATTATTTTACATGCACGAAAATTGGCTTCGTTTATCCGTTTTATAACTCTCATAAATTTTGTCATAGTCTTGAAAATAAAGCAAACATTTAAAAATTTGTGTTAACAATTTCTGTTTCATATGCACGCAACACTATCTTAAGAAATTAAAAGGTATTAATTTTTTGTTTTTGAAAATTTGTCAAAACCGTAACGGAAAACAAAAAAAAAGAATCATTATGAAACAGTAACGCACAAAACTTGACTAAATATCATTTACAATGCAAAAAATAAAATATCAACATCTTAAATTTAATTAATAAGAATTAATTAAAATCTTAAAACCAAAACTGGAAACAGATTTATGTATGGAAATTATTAAGTCTAAAGTTAGTGCATCTTTCAAAGAGTACCATTACTTATTTATAAGTTCTCCTCCCCCCCCTATAGTTAAAAAAATTGCATTTTGCAATTATTTTTTAATCTATAGTTGTACGAATGCTTACACGGCCGGTGTGATTCAATTAAAACTTACTCCCGGGCTGTTTGGCCGTGGCCCAAGGTTTCCGACAAAACCAGACGTTTCGGCTGCCATCTTCAGTGGAAGAAACGAGTCAACGCTAACGTGCAGCCTTACGTACTACATCCCATGTTAGCGTTGACTCGTTTCTTCCACTGAAGATGGCAGCCGAAACGTCTGGTTTTGTCGGAAACCTTGGGCCACGGCCAAACAGACCGGAAGGTAGTTTTAATCTAAAGTTTTTACTCTTCCTGAAATTAATACATATTTTGTCTGCGCTTTAATTTTCTATTTAGGCGATCCAGTTTTACGGAGATTCTTTATGTATTGTACTAGTCGATGTCAGGTAGCACAATTACGCTTCTAACTAATACGCGTATTGTGTGACTCAAGGTAGGCTACTTATGGCAGTGTAAGCCAAAGTCTTAAGAAATAGGCACCAGACTTGCAGGATAGATAAAAAGAAAATGCTCAGGTTGATTATAGAACCGAGATCCAAAAAATGTGACGATGAAGGAAAGACAATAAATGTGTGCAGCTTATGAGGATAGCAGTGTTCTTCCATGATGAGGATACAGAAACTGAAGTGTGGATCGTGGCAACAAATGTAGACAATGTGGATAATGTAAGCAACAAAGGAGCCAAGAAATAATTCAAGATAACGTCAGAAAGAATGCAACCTAAAGAAAATGGACGGAGAAGTAAACTACTGGGTGATCTCAAGGAGCTGAAGACGAGAATCGCCCTCGCTCAAAACGGAGATAGATGTCAGTAACAGAACTGGCCATGCGCAGTAACACTGACACTGCTATACCTTTGAAAAGTCATATAATTGATATGACGTCATTTATGCAGATTTCAACCTTTTTGTAGCAAATTCAAATATTGCAAAAGAAATTTTCTGTAAAGCCACGATTAACATATAAAGATAGGCGAAAGAATTAAGTGAATTTACTTTCCTTATATGACTACCTTCTCGTTATGGTTAACAATTATAGCTGCTGACGAAGCGTTTCTGAAATTAAATTAATCGCCTACCAACGAAATTGTGTTTACAAGATCGTGAAAAATAGCCACTATTATTTGAAAAGACGTGGATTAGCTAAGAGCGGTAATTCGCTTAAGGAATTTAACATTTTCAATGATTCCACCTTAGACCTTTTTCGACGAGCCTTATACATATTACAGAGATTACAGGGAGTCAGTGAATTTCTCGAGGCTAGCTTAATTCAGATGGTGAGACTCACGATGTCGACCAACTAGTTGTGCTGGTCAAGGAAATACTGAACTACTTCAGCCGAATGGTATGCTACAGATGAGCAGTTTCATCAAACAAGAGATTGTAAGAAGTCATCGAAGAACCACATCGCGACAAATGGTTGATTACAAAATGACCACATTTGATACGGGTCGTTAATAAAAAAAACCTTTTCGAAACAAAAGCGGCCCAAGTGAATTACTGACGTAATCTACCAATTAAATACTGATAGATTCATGAATTACTGGCATAAGTGTCAGTGGAAAATTTACGAAATACATTCAGTATAGAGTACCACAGCCAAAAAAGCATTTCATAAGAAAGAAGAGACTGTCTCAAGAAACGTAAACTCAAAACAAGGAAAAATCTCATCGGTAAATTATAAATAGGTCTACTACAGGTGTAAGACTACTAGGCCTATAAGCAATAATCAAGTGAATCACTGAATCATCAAATCTACAATACCGAAATTATAACAAACAAACACTTTGATAATATTCGCTAAGTAAACGCATTAATAGCTGCAACCACTTACTAACATTATTTCTAGGCCATGCACATTGCTAACTGTGAGTCAGGCACTCGTATTCCAGTGAAGAGGTTTTCGTGGCTCGTCGCTGTTACAATATATTGTTTGTTTCTCTTTTGCTTTTCCTTTCTCTACTTGTTATTCCTTCTTCTTTATTATTTTTCTTTTTACTATCTTAGCTGTTGAAACTTCTGCCTATATCTGCTCTGGTTACTTCGAAGTAAACTTGATTTCGATTTCTGTCACGTGCTCTAAGGCATCCTTATTAACCGATGAAACTGATGATCAGTCTTACCTTTGTTTTCAAGTAAAAAGAAAACGCATTAATTCTTGCAGTATAGAAATTTACTTTTATTTTTACAAGTAAAAAGACTCGACTATTTTATAAGGTAATGGCTGTGCCAATTTTACTGTATGGTTCTGAAACTTGGGTTCCGGAGAAAAAATATCCTGAGTAGGATACAGGAGTCGACGATGAACTTCTTGCGATCTGTTAAAGGTTGCACACAAAGAGATAGACTCTACAATGAAAACGTTCGTAAACAGTTGAACATTTTTAATATCCGAGACAGTATTGCAGAAAACAACAAAGAGAGATGGATTAGTCATCTGAATACAATGCCAGATGGCAGACTGCCTAAGGAGATTTGCCAATACAAGCCTAATTGACAGCGCAGTATACCTAGGGAGTGACGGTGAAGTGGACATTCCTTTCGGGACCGGAACAGACGATTCGCCTAGTTCCTGAAAGAAGAAGAAGATTTTATTTTCACCGGTGTTTAATTTTTGTCGTTAAGCAGTTAAGCACGCGTAATGTGACTGTTCTCACATTTATTTGTAAATCATCTCTCCACATCAGTATTCGCACACGTTTACACACATTTATATTTATATATGAAAATTTTCAGTGGAATGGTAAAGAAGAAATCAAAATCAGATTAACGCTAACCAGAAACTGCATTAAACACTTGTATCAAATTTTGTGTAATAGGTATACTGAAAGGAAATATTGGGAAGGTTTCCTTATAAGAAGTTTAAAAAGCAAAATACAACAACAATTCTTTGTCTGCAATACAAAAATGTAAGAGACGAAAACCGAGTAATAAATGAAATTAATTCAAACAAAATGAACAATTAATATGTTTATTACTGCAACTGCGATAGGCTTTACTTGATAAGCTGGGGATATGTAGAACTTGAGAATATCTACAACAAAGAAATTACAAGAAGTTTGATGAAAGGCAAAGGCAAAATAAATTATGACTGTCTACGACGCTCGGAGGAAAAGGTTAATGTGGTACAGAGATGTTACAAAAGTATATAAGGAAGCAGACATCAAGAGATCGGATCCCCATATGATAAAAACATTTGTGGACCTTACAGATTGTAAACGGACAAAATTAAAGAAACTATTTGAATCGGAATTTTTAGTACGCACATTGGGGAAACAGAGAAGATTGGAACAGTGATCGAGATGGAATGTAGATGTGTGTGTGTGTGTGTGTGTTTACAATTATAAGTAAAGTCCTTTGAAAGCATTTGACGTATTCAAAATGAATTGCAGTACGGTACATGGAAAGTCGAGCACATTGATCGAAATGGACAAAGCGTTGCATGTATTGCAGTCTGCACGAACATTTCGTTTAACTGTTTCAATGAAAGTTCTTAATAATAATAATAATAATATTATTATTATTTACACGTATGTATAGAGGTACAAGAAGATACTAAGATGCTGCATCGTGTTTAGTGAAGTGCATCGCTCTCCCTTTGATGACGTTAGAGAAAGTTGTTTCTAATAATGAGATGTAAGGGAGCAACAGCGAACGTACCTGTATACATTGTGCATCGTTCCCATGACCGCCAATTGAATATCGATATTCATTTGCTCCAACTCCATCACAATCTGCCTTGATGTATACGCCTTCGTATTAATAAATATTTGAGAATTTATATTCAGCATTAATACAAATTTAAATGTAAATAGAAAATGCCTCAGTTAAAGAAAACAATTTACTACTTTTAGTGAAATAAATTAAACACAATATTAACTAATAAAGTATTAAGTAACGTTAACAATGAATCTCAGAAGAGTAAACTAAAATATTCGATACTCAAACTGTAGACAATTTATATGTAAGCATGGAAATAAAAAATAAATACGTAAAAAACTACAACAATTAATAAACAAGAAGGACAGAAGTAACTACGAACATTATACTAATTGCCTTAGAGTTCCATAGTTGTTTGGGGATGCGGCAGTCATCCATTCGGCAAAGATGTTCCCACCAATTCAGCCGATACTGGGCGATCCTGTCGAGTATACTCATAATATTCAGTTCCTGCCCTATATATGTGTTTCTTCTATGATCATGGAGAGTGTACCCTGCCACGTGCCTGAGAAATCTCATTTTAGCCGCTTGGATGCGACTGGCCTGGGCTTTCGTTAAAGTCCAATTCTCAGACCCATAAAGAAATGGCCATCACCTTGTAGAATTTCAGGCGTGTTCCTCTACTTGCTGACTTAAGGGTTCGCCTGATGATCCTGCACATAAGGTTGAACTTATGCAACTTATTCACAACGTCGTTGCTTGCATTATAAGACGCACTGTAGCCCAGGTATTCAAAACTGCTAACTTGTTCCAGGACAGTGCCGTCTATAACAATTTTTCCCGTACGGGATCAGTTCCACGAAAAGCCATCACCTTGGTTTTAAGTGTGGATATTTGCAATCCAGAGTCTTTGCAGAATCGATTTAACAAATGTATACCCATATGCAATCTGTTTTCAGAGTCCGATAGAATAGCCTGATTGTCTGCAAGTGTCAGTTGTAGAGTGACCAATCGTAAGTTGTTCTGCAAGACACGTTTGCCAGTTTTGTGTGACATCGTCAATATAGGAAAACGTAATTAAGTAATATAATAAATTGTGCTTCTGTGCTTGACCGGACGTAATAAGAATATAGACATTAGGACGAGAGTAGAGGTTGTTATAGATACAACTGAAGGGATGGAGAGAAAACAATTGAATCGGTATGGGTACGAGAACAGAATGCCATAAGAAACAGGGCTCCAAACACACCGTACGAAATTGGCACCCAACAATAAAAATATAAAGAAGACTGCCGCAGTTGGTGGATAAGTGAAATGAAGGAAAATAGTTAGAGTCGCCAGGAAGAAGACAGGAGAGATAGGAAAAACGGAGCTGAAATGTGAGGAACACCAAACGTTATAGTGCACTCGCGTCGTAAAGTACTAATTGTAGAAAAGCCAACAAAGGCTGGTTATACATGCCCTTCAATAATTATATTAAAAAGTGGTATACACTACTAAACAAGAGAACAAATTTCTCTCGGGGGAAAGTAGCAAAGGAATTTTCTGCTAGCTTAAGGATAGAAATGTACCTATCAGCTGATAGTTACAATGAAACGTACTCTTGTTAAGATAATTATGAAACAAACAGCACTAAAGTTTCATAACACAATGGCTATTGCAGCTTTGTTATATAGATCAGAGATCTCGACTTTAACAACAAACCAGGCGAGAAGACAGAGGCAGCGGAAATGAGACTTCTGAGGTCTGTGGCTGGACACAGATTATGTGATCAAGAAAATAATACTGAAATAGGTGGACTGTGAGTTATAAGTACAGAGGAACTGGAGGAATACAGAAAAAAGTGACATAAACACGAGGATTTTAGGACGTTGGAAGATCGAATCCCTAATTATTACATATGTATAAGTCACAGGTAAGAAGAAGCGTTAGTTCTCCTAGGAACAGATGGAAAGATCACTTCCAGTCTGTTTGAAATCGGACCAGACACAATTGTCTAACCCGAGGTGGATATGATGATGAATTTTGTTTTCTATCACCCGATCAAAAAATAACTTTGTTGAAGACGTGTAGAAACATTATTTACTAACACAGTAAACATGGAAAGTGGTATCAACTACAGCCTGCATCTTTAGCCAATCGACTTTTACAAGAGTCTCTAGCTAGTAGTCCTACAGTATTTTAAAACATTCGATTTATACAGAATATTTTTAATGGTTTAAATACATTTAGACTACATGTCACGAAAATATTTATAGGTGTGGTTTATATAAGCGTTTATAGGTGTGGTTTACTTAAAGGTGGCCAAATCCTGGTCCTATCAACTCAGCCTTATTGTAGTCTTTCCAGTAATCGATCATGACAGTCGTTCCAAGCACGATCCTATTTTTAATTATATCAAACTACGTGGGTGCTATCCTGACTGGAATCTCTTCCAAAAGGTTTATCGTATTTCGGTACTAAATACCAAAGCTGGTAAATATTCAATCTTAATCCTGGTAGTTCAGACTCTTCTGTTGATTCAAATTCAACTTGCTTCTGGTGAATACGATTTCGTCTGCCTCGACTACTTTTGGTGATCCACCGATTATTTATGCATTCTTTGAGAGCGTCAACGCACAAACCTCTCGCATACACATATTTCTGTCATACTTTCTGTCAAATCCAATTGGCTGTTGCACTACGCCACGTTGGGAAGTTCGTTGGACCAGCATCAAATGAACCTAACGTTTATTTACATATTTAACACATAATCCCTTTTACACGGTAGGCGTCTACCGTACAGCCACTAATCGGTTCGAATCCAAGTAGTTGCCTACACGGTTTGATGTTGCGTTTCAGATGCTAAAGTGGCCGAAATTATATTTAATTTGATGTCGTTGAAACGATTTTTCCCGATAAGTAATATTGTCCGCTTCTGTAGGACCTAATTGACGATTCTTCTGAATTAGGTAATTTCCAAATCATCAACGTTTTTTTAAGTCATCAAAGAACACGAACAAAAATCTCATTCCAATAACGAATTTCGCTCGTCATGTAGTTACAATGTATAACTATCTCGCTGAAGTAAATCTAGTTAGCACAATGAAACCTACGTTTTTTTAATTTTATCCTTAAGTTAGCTAATCAGAGTAATATTTATAAACTAGAAATGTGTTTGATTTAGCGATTTTAGAAAATAAATGAGATTTCGCCCTTTTTTGATTCTTTAATATTATCCAGAAGAGAGAGTATTCTGTTGTCGCTTTTTCCGGGACCGTTTCTAACCAAATAGCAATTAAAATAAATGAAGAAATGTTACTCATAAAGTGAATTTGTTAAGCTATTAACAAATGTCCATAGTTTAATAGTTTGTTAATAGTTTAAAATGTCAAACAATTAATATATAAAAAATTGGTAAAACTCAGCAGTCATATTATTATAAAAGACAGTAAAAAAGAAATTGTTAGGAAGTCATAATTTATAATTAAGAAAATTTAATTATTTTAATTTTATTTCAGTTATTTCTGTTAGCGGTGAAGAATAAAACACCAACGACTGCAATTTCTAATTCAGCACGTCATTCCTATACGCTAAACAAATTGGTCGTTCCACTTTTGTAGTCAGTGGTAATACTCTAGCAGACGGAGTGTATTAATTAATTACAGACTGCCGATTCTGGCACTGATAGCATACATTTAGCAACATTCGAAATGTGAGACTTACAGCGTGATTTACCGTAGGTTACACACACGCTCGCGCGCACGCGCACACACACACACACACACACACACACACACACACACACACACACACACACACACACACACACACACACACACACACACACACACACACAATACCCGAGTAGGCGAATGTTACGTCAACGAATGTAATTTGTGGTAAACGTGCATCGAATGAAGAACGCACTCTTCACTTTCGTCGATGTAATAAAGTAATGTAACCACCACTTTTCAGGCAGACGGCCAAACATAATTTGGAGATCTGCAACGTAACAATTTTAGGCGCGGGGCCAAAATGTATAAAAATTGCCTAATACAAAAATTATCCTATATTGTTATAGTAAGGCCACAATTTCGGTCGCGACGTCATGGCTTCCATACAAAAATGTAATCAACTTTCAGATTGCTTCAATTACGTACTATTGACACGATGAAACACCGTGAATACAGTCTTATGAATAGGTTCCATGTGAATCGATATGACACTTTGTTATATCACATATTTTTACTATAGAATTAATTTTACTAGAATTAAATAAGTTTAATTACTATAGAGCTTTCCTAAACATTCGATGAGTCCAGTGAAAGTTGATTAATAAAATGCTACATTGTCGTTGAAACTGACGACAGCGGATATGGTGTGTGAGTTACGACTTTTGTAGGGAATGTAACTTGTCTCCCTCGTAACGACAGCCATCTGGTTAGTACAGTGTACTAACTCCACTATATTTTATGTGGAAATAGTACTACATCATCTTGACTGTGGAGATACCCTGTTATCTCTGTCTCTGTCTCTCTCCCTCGCCCTTCTTTATATATACACGCGCACAAGCACACACACACACACACACACACACACACGTATGCCATATATATGTTTGTGTGGTGTACATACTGATAACATATAAACGCCTGTAATTCATGTTAATAATAGTAACAGGAAACATCCTACGTACTACGGTCGTCACTCTTTTTCAGACTCCAAGATCTAAAGCATTTAGCTTTAGATTCCCGGACTCAGTATCATTTCTAAGTCATTCATTTCAATAATATTGTAATCATCTTTATTCTTTGTCCTTGGGCTTTAAATTGCAATACGTTTCTTTATCGATTTTATGGCGTTCCTAGTTTATGTCCAAACGATTCTGCCCCTCACCTTCCGATTCGTTCTTTCACGGTTTCTTTTGAACCCATTGGTTCGTACTTCTTCATAGATTTTTTAAATCTCTTGAAACACTTCAGAACCTACAAATGCGGTCAGTCTAATTTTGAAATCAACATTCACAGTTCACACTCAGACTCGTAACAACTCATTTACCGATTACACTACTACGCTGTCCAAATTTTTCTTGTCTTCTCTAGTTACGATTTCACCATAAGTCATTGAGACATCCTATAGTCTTCAGTTTCTGGTACATTCTTTACGAATATAAATGTTTAATACTTATCTTTTATTGTGTAAAATGAAGAAGTCTAAATGTTGGATGAAGTAAAAGTTGGAACAGATATTATTTTTCTTAGAAGCCAGTAGCTAGACACAGGATTTATTACGTCGGACGCAAAATAACGGAACATGGCAAAAGCGCCGAATATTTAAAAGTAGTCTATAAGAAAATATAATAGAAGCCAAAGTTACTTACACCAACCAAAAAACGATACGTGTTTAAATAATATCATCACTGACATCAGGGAAAAATTTGTATTTATGGGTTTCGAGTCATGTGCTTCAAAAACTTTCTCAAAACACTTCAATACAGTCCCACTAGAGATGAAATAATATATCGATTTAGTGATTTTATTTTATCGATACACGTGACTTTGGAGAGTCAAACTGAATTTGTTAATAAATAAAACAGTAAATTATTTACTATATAGTGTCGATACGAAGATAAGTGAAAATACTATTTATTAAAGATAAGTAAAAATACTATTTATTATCATGTGGATGCAAATACCTTCCTCATACTTCTTGCTTAAGATACAAACATTATGTGAGTAGTTTTAAAATGATTAAGTTATATAACTCCCATGTGGCACAACTTTCCATAGTCTCAGTAATAACTGAACAATCACTGTGTGGTTATATGTATAAATCATTCTTTTTTCATAAAATAAATTGAATACGTAAGTAGCATAATATCTGGTGACACCGTACTGGACTTCCGCCGTAAAACTCTATTAACACGCTTCAGTCGCTCACAATCAGACCACGTTCAAGTACAGAGCAAATAATTGAATTTCGTAAGTAGCATAATATCTGGTGACACCGTACTGGACTTCCACCGTAAAACTCTATTAACACGCTCCAGTCGCTCACAATCAGACCACGTTCAACTACAGCGCAAATAATTGAATGCGTAAGTAGCATAATATCTGGTGACACCGTACTGGACTTCAGCCGTAAAACTCTATTAACACGCTTCAGTCGCTCACAATCAGACCACGTTCAAGTACAGAGCAAATAATTGAATACGTAAGTAGCATAATATCTGGTGACACCGTACTGGACTTCCGCCGTAAAACTCTATTAACACGCTCCAGTCGCTCACAATCAGACCACGTTTCTAGTACAGCGCAAATAATTGAATGCGTAAGTAGCATAATATCTGGTGACACCGTACTGGACTTCAGCCGTAAAACTCTATTAACACGCTTCAGTCGCTCACAATCAGACCACGTTCAAGTACAGAGCAAATAATTGAATACGTAAGTAGCATAATATCTGGTGACACCGTACTGGACTTCCGCCGTAAAACTCTATTAACACGCTTCAGTCGCTCACAATCAGACCACGTTCAAGTACAGCGCAAATAATTGAATACGTAAGTAGCATAATATCTGATGACACCGTACTGGACTTCCGCCGTAAAACTCTATTAACACGCTCCAGTCGCTCACAATCAGACCACGTTCAACTACAGCGCAAATAATTGAATGCGTAAGTAGCATAATATCTGGTGACACCGTACTGGACTTCAGCCGTAAAACTCTATTAACACGCTTCAGTCGCTCACAATCAGACCACGTTCAAGTACAGAGCAAATAATTGAATACGTAAGTAGCATAATATCTGGTGACACCGTACTGGACTTCCGCCGTAAAACTCTATTAACACGCTCCAGTCGCTCACAATCAGACCACGTTTCTAGTACAGCGCAAATAATTGAATGCGTAAGTAGCATAATATCTGGTGACACCGTACTGGACTTCAGCCGTAAAACTCTATTAACACGCTTCAGTCGCTCACAATCAGACCACGTTCAAGTACAGAGCAAATAATTGAATACGTAAGTAGCATAATATCTGGTGACACCGTACTGGACTTCCGCCGTAAAACTCTATTAACATGCTTCAGTCGCTCACAATCAGACCACGTTCAAGTACAGAGCAAATAATTGAATACGTAAGTAGCATAATATCTGGTGACACCGTACTGGACTTCCGCCGTAAAACTCTATTAACACGCTCCAGTCGCTCACAATCAGACCACGTTCAAGTACAGCGCAAATAATTGAATGCGTAAGTAGCATAATATCTGGTGACACCGTACTGGACTTCAGCCGTAAAACTCTATTAACACGCTTCAGTCGCTCACAATCAGACCACATTCAAGTACAGAGCAAATAATTGAATACGTAAGTAGCATAATATCTGGTGACACCGTACTGGACTTCCGCCGTAAAACTCTATTAACACGCTCCAGTCGCTCACAATCAGACCACGTTCAACTACAGCGCAAATAATTGAATGCGTAAGTAGCATAATATCTGGTGACACCGTACTGGACTTCAGCCGTAAAACTCTATTAACACGCTTCAGTCGCTCACAATCAGACCACGTTCAAGTACAGAGCAAATAATTGAATGCGTAAGTAGCATAATATCTGGTGACACCGTACTGGACTTCCGCCGTAAAACTCTATTAACACGCTTCAGTCGCTCACAATCAGACCACGTTCAAGTACAGCGCAAATATTTTTTAAAAATTGTACAACAAAAATCCATCTATGAACAGGTGGTCTAATTATAACTAAGCACCGAATGAAGTAAAACAAATTGTACTTGAAATATCTACCGAGCTGTTAGGCCGTGGTCTAAGGTTTACATTCAAACCAAAAGTTTCAGCAGCACCACTGGCTGCCATCTTCAGTGGATATTCGAGTCAACCTAACGCGGCTAACGTACGACTCCCCGGATTTGGTTGACTCGAACATCCACTGAACGTAGCAGCCAGTGGTGCTGCTGAAACGCTTGGTTTGAATGTAAACCTTAGACCGCGGCCAAACAGAGCGGTAGATATTTCAAATACAACTGACACCGGCCGTGACAGCCTTAGAACAATGAAGTAAAACAAACCTTACTATACTATATACTAATATAGTTTAATAATATAGTAATGGCTGGACCATTGAAAATAGACACAAAATATGATCTGAGGCCTTTCAACACGATGCTGGAGGAAAATGACATGAAATTATAAGTGAGAAATTATAAAGTGTTTGAAATGACTCTTGAGGAAAAATACGGGGGAAATCCTCATCAAAAGGGCACTTAATTAAGCACTACAGTTCTACTTAATTAAGCATTGCTGCTAAATGGTATTATAGTCAGAAGTAGAGGAAAAACGTTTGGGGAAGCTAACTAAGAAAAACATGAATTACATGTTCTGCTGAAACGGGTTTGAAAGAACAAAACGATTTCAAACTAATTTTAATAGAACAACCGGTAACTTCAGATTACGTGAATCATCAATCTATGGCTGTGACGTTCTAAGAAGAAATTATAAATATTAACAAAAAAAGCGTATTTTCATTGGTTTATTGGAAGTTTATTAGAGACAAGTAAGTAGATCTGTAGCTAAATAACGTATTTAGTCAAGAAACAAAATGGACAGAACAGACGCAATTCATAATAATTACTTCTATAAATTTACATTGTTAAAATATTTTTTAAGATGCTTCACAGTTTCGTCGACTTATTAATTCATTTAAGATTTTTAAACGCTTTGCTATTTTATATTCATTGCTCGTGTTGTTATTGGTTATCTATAACTCTCATTCCAAAATAAGCCACTTACTTTAGTTACTTTTAACTTATCGGAAAGGAGTTTTCCAAAATCATTGCGTTAATTTATATTTATTCTGTTACGTTTATTCATAAGTCTCGTCTTCAGTACAATTATTCTCTAGTTCTAAATTTACGTCTGAATAATACAGTACTAGCCACCAAATCCCATGTACACAGTAAACCATAAATTTCTTGATTCTAAAAGTAAAGACGTGAAGTAACAAATGATGAAGTGATTTGTAAGGTTTGATAATAAACTAGACTTATCTTATTCTTAGATGTTATATCTTATTTTTACATGAATAAGATATAATTATAATATTCCATACGTATTAATAGTCGTTATAAGGCCTTTAATTAAGCCTGCATTACCCGAATACAAGTCCTGATGATAAGAAGAAATTTTGTCGAAACGTCAACACAAAGGTTTGAAAATTTTCATAGTCAATGGCGAAATGTCACAGACCCTTTATCACTAGAAGTTATACAAAATTGCATTTTTTTTCAGGCTTTGGATGACTCTTTCTATTATATGTATTAACAAAATAAACATTTGTATTTTACTTCAATATTTACCAATTGCTTTTATCGTTTTTAGTAGCTGAATGTATATTAACTAGTATTATATTTTAATCAATTTCTTAAGCTAATTAGTATTATTATTGTTTAGAATAATGGTTACTCACTTTGCCAACCAGTTACTCAACAAAATCCTTCTTCAAACATGGTAACCAGCTATATCTGAGACGCTGAGTTGCAAAACTTGCCTTATCCATTTTAAGTGGTTTGAGATAATACAAAAAAAAAAAATTATAAAACACAATTGAAAAATGTTTGACTGTTAACATAAATTTTTACTCACAGACATGAAAAAATCTTTTGGAAGTAAATTAATAGATACCATAATTTAATTAAATGATACATTTTGGAAAAGGCAAGTTTTGGTTCCAATAGCTGGAAAACACAAGTTTTTCAAACGCAGAATATGGCTTTGACAATTTCGGTGTGTAAATAATGCAATATTGAATGCCGCTGTCTAAATTCAATTTTTTGATAGACAAAACACAAAAATAAAATTAAGTGCAGAAAATTAACTAAACATAAACTTCATCATCATTTGTTTCGGGATACCAACTACCCCAGACACTACACTGTGAGTACTAAGTACATTACTATAAGATAATAACCCTTTAATGTTTTCTGTTTATCTCTAGATGTTTTATTAAGAAGTCTGTCTACATTTTGCAAGTTTAAGAGTTGAACTTGTACTTCACTTTGTAATGGTTGCGGGTCAATGATGTTCACCGATACGTCTTTCCCCATTGTAGGGTTTGTTAGATTTGTACTTTACTTTTCCTTTCATTAAAACGTTTCTTTATTTTGTCACTGAAATTATTATTGCATTTCCGGGAGCCAACCTGAGGTGGCATTGTCTAAGGGCTTTCAGGACTTTTGCAACAGCAATTTTCCTGCCTATTCCTAATGTAAAGTAAAGTACGGTATGTTTCTAGTATTTGTAGATGATTTACAATACAATACGGGTTTAACAACATTTTACTGTACTCTTTGCGATTACATATTCATCCCGTGTTCTTATAACTTTTTGATCCTTCCAAGCACGTAGTTATACTTTGCTCCTCGTGTTTACGCTAACTATAAACTGATACTAAATACGTGTTTTGTTTAGCTTTTAAGTGTTATTCGCAGGTTGTAAAACTGTATTGAGACAATTAATAGCTATATTAGGCCGATTGATCTGAATTTTGGAGAGAACTAATTTTTTTCACAGACACAGCTCAGAACAAGTCTGGAAGGATCCTGTTCAAGAGCGAATAGAATGCTTTGGCCCGAATTTGTAGACCCCCCCCCCCGTGTAGTCATTAAGAATACTACTTTTTTATATCAGTAATTTACATGATATCTTCTTTTAGTCGAATGTAGTCCAAATAAGCATCGGTTAAGGAGACTTGAAGTTGACTTTAAATTCAGACACACAAAAACGGAGTAATTTGTATTAGACAAATTACTTTACGCCTCATTTCTTTAAGTCTCTTATTAACACATTCTTCAATATAGGCTCTCGAATGATCAAATCTGTTTTAATGCTCAGAGTTCACCTTGTAATTAATGTCTAATAGTTTCTCTCACGTGTATTAAAATACTGTATTTTTACGGTCTTTGTAATTTTACGGAATTTGTGAATTCACATCGTTAGTTTGACGCGTTTGGAAGTAGATTGTAGAACGTCTATTCCCTCCCCTCTTTTCCTTTCTCATTCCGCTGTTACTAGGTAATTCTTAAATTTTTGCTCAAATTTGTAGAAAAGTCTTTGAATCTACCTGAATGGATTCTGGTTTATTTTTAAATACATTTTGTATTGGTGGTACTTCTCGAACTACGGCAGATGTTTGCTCTGGCCCAGTGTGAAGCACTATGAAAATCTGAGAAATGTCTTTCAGTTTAAAACGATTTAAAACAAAATAAAATTAGAAAATCGTTTATTGTATAAGCCAGATTTTAACAACAAAGTAAGCGAAATCTATTCTTGAACACACTGGTAAGCAAGTTTCCCCAGGGACTGAAATTTTAGTGGATGTTGCGGGTTTTGCAGCAACTTGGTCACTGGATGAGACAGCTTTTGCAGAATTTCTTGATTTTTAATGCTTATATAAATAGGAATAATTTCGTCAACAACTCGTATTGAAATTTTATGGAGACTATACCTTAAACCTGAAACTACTGATGTAGATAATAATCGCTTTTATTAATTTTTGGATAAGACAAGTTGTGCAACTTAACGCCTCAATTTGAACGTACGCGTCAAATACTCGACGTAAGCTTGAATACATTCATCAGATCACCACACCAATAGTTTAGTTTTTATATATTGACAAGCGATAACGTTTATTAAACTAAAAGTTTAATAGCGACGAAATTCAAGCTGTTTTTCAATAAATTTATTGGATTCATACCTGAGATTCTTTTACAAATAGACAAGTTACGCAGCGCCTTCGATTTTATCTGGTCAAGAAACAATTACTGTCTGCATTTTCATCGTTTCACGTTACAACGTTTGCGGTTTGTTTTTGTTTTCACATACAGCTTGTTAGTAAGTGGTTAGCCATCCGTGTGTCATGCGATCTCTCTGTGTACATTGGTGGCGCGTTGTTCAAAGGTACTTTAAAGACACATGAGACGTTTAACCCCGACTTCAGAGTGGTTATGTAAAAGTGTACTATTAGGGAGGAATACCACTCGTTGTTTTCTTGTTGCATAGAAGACAATAGTAATCTTCTGAAAGAAATACACACAGTATAACCTAATCATCATCAACTTTCAAAAATTAAACCAGCGAGTTTTGCTCTGATCACAAGTTATTAATTTTCATGGTGCCTCAAAAACTGATTATTCCACCCGCTTTCTGGGACATCCGAGACTTCAGTTTCCTTTTATTCTGCATTAGAAGATTCACTTTAAGAAATATCTGCCGTTCTATGTGCCATACTATGTGACTCATTTTATTCTGCCGCATAATATAATATCTAGATACTTGTCATCTGTATATCCAGACAAATGTCTTTACTTCTCCCAAAGTCTTTAATAGTGCATCCTTAGGAATCATATCCCGTCAGTCTCAATTGTTAGGCTGTGAGTTTTTCAAAGTCCAATTTTCAGAGCTACAAAGAAGCTCGATGATATAAAAATACAGACGTCTTTAAGTGTACGCATAATTGAACCCCCGCACATGGTTAAACATTATTGTTTTAAATTCCTGGATTTTGTTGTCCATGACGTATACGATATTATCAATTAACTGTATGGAATAATACTGATGCGGACCACAAATTATTATTGATAAAATTTATTCCTAAAATTATTATTATTATTAAAATTTTTATTATTAAAACTATTTTTATTATTATTTTTAAATAATAATTATTATTATTCCTAAACGAACAGACACAATTTAAAACACACATATTGTGTGAACATTTTATCCAACACACGGACGCGCGCGCGACGATCTTTTAAACGACGGCGCCGTCACCAAAACAGGATGGATAGCGCTCCTAACGGCAGCCTCTGACGAAGCTCTAACGAGCAGAAACTAGTTTGGGGAGTAAGGTAAAAATGTAATCATTTTAACAGTAATAATTTGTGTTCCGCATCAGTATTATTCTGTATAGTTAATTTTCGTTTTGTTATCGACTTTATTACTTCTGTGGTATTCAAACTATAACTAAAGTAACAGAAGCATCTGACCTATTTTATAATTAATTATACAGAAAAATGCTTGCCAGAGACAGATAAAAATAATAAATTGTTTTGGATATACATTAGTTATTATTACACATAATTATGATTTTGTAATAACTGACAGACGGCTGGATGTTATGAGTATCGTGTTTGGTAATAAGCCTACCATAAGCCTTGGGAGTACAATTCACTCCAAAGGGAAAACTTAATGTGGCTTTTAATAGATCTGTGTGTCTACGTAGATGTTAAACTCCTCCGAGTAACAACCCTCAACTTAGCCGATTTGTTCGGACACACACCGATCTATTACGTCCATACCATATGTAGGCCTAATGTAAGTTTGCATCCAGTACAGTACATATTGTCTACGTTCTACACGGATCACCTGAGCTCGAACAATACAGCTTTGTGTGTACAGCAGTGCAGTCGACGAAGGCATTTGGCTGCTTATTAATTCTGCAACCGTTGATAAGATAAACGTTTGAATCAGTTACATGTAACAACTTTAGCATTAGCGATGCAGAAATGGATAGTTATACAGATAAGTTGTAGACGATATAAAAAACCAGCGGTACTGGCATGAAACCGTTCTGAAAACATGTCAACATACACATGAAATACCTACAATACCTCAACACCAAGGTTTTAAATTAGTCTGTACTACCTGTCTTTATCTATGGACCCTCTAAAATTTTAAAAAGGTAACATAGGTAAATTTCGAAGGCACAAAAGCAATTGAACTGTTAACATAAAAAACGTACAATCAGACAAAGAAATTATGTGTTCAGCACAGCACAGTGATAAAAGGCGTTATACAAAGACAACAAAATTATAGTGAACACTTGATATTCTGAACACTTTGGAAACATAAAGACGAAGGAAGACCGAAATGAGATGCGCATAATTTAACAAAACCTGACGGATTTATACGGGTGAACCTTGGTACGTGATAGAGTAGTATGGAAAATTAACGGATAATTCTTACGCCTAAAAATTGAGGGAATATAGATTTATAGATTGACAGATAGACAGGAAGTAATTTTTATATTGAGCAGCCAGAACATTATAATAAACACTGTGCGACAAGCATCGAGTACAATCTTAAAGTAGAGCAGTCTTAATAAAATAATGTTCTGCAAATATGAATGTTATGATAATAAATAAGAGAAAGGAAGCAGTGTTTTTATCTCTTTTGGCTTCTGCTCTTGCTAGATCTTAGACGGCTATAATCTAATTCCTTAAGTTCTTCAGTAATTATTGTAAATTATTTTTTTAAATAAATTATCCGGTTACAGTTTAGCAGTCGTTAGAAAAAAAAGTGATTTCTTTTACTAATGATCAAATAACACCATAATTCGTGTACGCTAATACATATACACCATAAATTATAAAATACGCTATTTTATTTTACTATTCCACATAAATGAAAGCAAAAATAAAAGTCTAATCGTTTCTCAAAGTCGCTTACACTAGTCATTATTTTATTTGGAACAAAAAAAAGAAGTCAATAGTAATATGTACTTGGGAAACTTTAACAATTGAAGGCCGAAGTGAAATTGGTATCTGGCCGTAGTTGACGAGTAAGTTTGGGGGTCAGCCCAGGTAATTAGGAATACTCCAAAGAGTGTTTGATAAACAAGCGTTCGTGCTTCTTGAAACAGTTTATAAGAGAGACAAGGATAACGATGGCCTTGATGTACAATTGAGACAGGAAGGAATACAGGAACAAACTACGTGTACAAATGATTAAGATGGTAATTAATGTTAACAAGAGCTGTATAAAATGAGTCAATGAAATTTGAAAATATAAACTTTAAACTCCTTGACCACTTATTTCGAGCGTTCAATCCCAAATTTTAGTTTTTCTCTTACAATCTTTTTATTTTATTATCAAAACACTCTGACTTTTAAGTATTTTATTAATAATCTTCTAATTAGGCTCAAGGGAAATAAGGAAAATGAAATAAAAGGACATTTATATTAATTTTAACATACGGTTATGGTAAATTAAATAGAATTACTAAAAAAAATATAGTTGCGCTAATTGAAATAAACTGTACGACTTCGTGTTTAAATGTAAAACAAAGCAAAAAATCTATTTTACTTTATCAGTTAAGCATCATATGTAAGTTGGAACGACTTATGTACACTGGAAACTGCAAATTTATTAATTATTTTATCATTTTGAACTTATCTGAGTACGTCCTTTCATACGAAAGGATATGTAAACTGGGGAAATGACAGTACCAGGTATAACCGCTGAATGTCTGTTACTACGCGTTTAAAGCGAAATTGGTAATGTGGCCTCCAGTCTCTCCAGCGAAAATTTAAATTTGAGTTAGGCTCAAATTTGGGTAAATACGTTTTTCAATATTTTTACAGGGGAAAATGGAGACAGCATTTAAGTTGCATGGATGAAGATAGAATACCAGCAATTGTAAAAAAGTATAAGCCTTCTGGAAGAAGGGATGTACGAAGACCAAGAAAGAAATGGATCTGATAATGTACAGTCGGAACAAGCACACTGCTTAATCCCTGAAGTGTAGAAGAAGAAGAAGTTTTTTTAACACAATTTTATTCGTTTTAAACTTTTGTTGCATCTAAAATTCTCCCCCAAAACTCTGTAATACCCTCCCCCCAAAACCTCCCGAATTCTTATGGCGCAACTTGCCCTTCTGTTGGAAGCTTGGTTGGAAGTGAAGACTAGACAGAGAGGGATGATGGAGAATTGTGAAGAGGAGGTGAGAGGCGGAGACATACTGTACAGACTCGCTCGATGTGTACGTTGCAACTTGCGTTCTCTATCACTCTGTTCTAACAAGACAGCCGATACATATGCAAGACAAAAAATGTGCGAAACGTCAAAGTAAGGAGTAAATTTTCGACAGATGTTTGTGAAACTCGCGTCAGAGTCATTCAAACGGCCCCGAGCTCGTTAAGTGGCCTAACATTCTGCCGGAATTATAAACGAGAAAATTTCTCATTTCGCCCTTCATGGTAAATTAAATCCGGCGGCAATTAATTTGTTTCCGCTGGTCCACTTGATATCCTGTAGAATTTCTAGACTATATACAAGCAATCATGTGTCAGCTATATACAAACAATTTATTTTAATGTCTCCAGCATAACTTGATGTAGGCTCTCAGTTGTACCGAACGCATGCTGGACAGTTTCGTAACAGTTGTTTACTAGCAATCGCAGCATGCAACCAAACGCACTGCCTATTTTCAAAACATTTTCCGAAACGGTAATTTCGAAGAAGCAAATTTAAAACTAGGTGCACAAAACATTTTCAGTTCTATTGTTTAAGCAAAAATGTAATTCGGAAAATGTTAATAGAGGCCAATTTCTTATTATTGAATTAATAGGCCTACGCTTATATTGATAGTAATATAATGTAATGAGTCTTTCGTTGTTGGTAAATTAAATACTCAGTTATTACAAAACTAAGATTAAATTTTTAATTAGTAAATTCTATAAATGGTCCGAGTAACGTTTAGTCACATTGCAATTCATTTTTAAAAGTATTTCGTCACTTTCCAAATGATTTCCAAACATGCAAAATTACCGTATTCGTAATGTAATCCACGTAATCTTTCAGTCGTTAATTAATTCATCAGGCAAAACATCAGTTGTTTAATTTCTTCTGTTTTGAAAACCTAATAAATTTAATATTGTAGGCAATTTTTTATTTAAATTTAAATAAACACGGTATTTAATTTAATCAGTCTCTGAAGTTTGCTCATTTATACTGTAATAAAAACAAGTGTAAATTTTTTAATGTATTTTTGAAAATAGAAAACTAAATATTATTTATTGTCGTGGTCTCCAAGTTGTAGATAATATACATAATATAAAAACTTACCTGTGTCAAGGGTACTTCTTGCAATTTTGTTTTTTGTTAACTACGCATTTCAGACTCACTGTCTCAACTTGAGTTACAATGCTGCTAAAAATGTATTAAAACTTTAAAATTTAAATGCACAATATGAAAAACACAACACTTTAGTTGTATTTAGGTAATGTAAAAAACAGAAAATAAACGTACATACATTAATGTATGAAAGTCGATATTCCTTGCTACGTTGGTGATATTAGTCTCTGTTAGTTTGCTGTTAGTTTGAATAGAATATTTCTGATTTACACAAAGCTTTGATTTGAACGAGATAGTATCAAACAAATAACTTAAAGAGCTGATTTTTAGGTCAAATGGCAGTTTAAAAATTTGTATTCTAATGCACCCATGTGTTGGCGTTTCTTACGCTCATGTAAGAAACAGTTTATTTGCTGGTTTACCAAAGAAAAAATAAGAGAAACCTTTCTGTTTGCCAAGTATTGTTAGCAATGAGTATTAATAAAGTTAGTTTAGCTAGTAATTTTAACGTCTTATCTGATTTGAAGGATAATACCAGTTTGAAAAACACTATAGAATCGCAGTTTAATATAATTAGTTAAGAAAATTGTGAACAAATTGTGAACAAGTTAAGACAAAAAACAAATATTTAAAAGCAGACTGCATAAAAGAAAGGCAATATAAAGCAGCTTGCATTTTTTTTCAGAATTTGTTGTGGATACGACTGGTCCAAAATAATAACGGCCCGCTTATGTTTCTCATTTAAATGCCCATATCAAAAATTCAATTATTATGTTAATTATTTTTTGCTGTTATATTCGTGTATTGCTATTACTCAATACAAATTAATATAGGCGTGTTAGATGTCTACTTACCAACGTGATCTGCTAGCCCGAAACAGCGAAAATTGTTTTTACATTAGAATGTTATTTTCCATTCATTATCCGATGGCACAGAAAAGGTTTCTGCGTTGAATTTCATCACGAAAATGCAAAATATCGTAACCACGGTCCGACAATGACTACTTAGAATCCTACTTGTAAACTGGCTTTATACAGTACCAAATTATTATTCTGCGGTACAGGACCCGTAATTTTTAAATGTTCCAGAAACTTTCCCCTTTAGAAATTAATCGCAGAGAGTCGTATCAACCAACAGACAAAAAAGGAAAGACAACCTCGGGAATTAAGTATTACGACTTTTCTTGTTTTCAGTCACGTGACGTCTATAAAGATCAATTTATTTGTCGTGTAATTGACATCCCAAGAAACATCTGCGATTGTTCAAAGAATATAAGATGTGTAAAACCAAAGTTATTGGCAACCAACCTCGTACAATCAATAGTGTTGCATAAATAAATATGTTCTACCGTCGTCCAGATTAATTTGATGTAGGCCTACCGTATGTAAACAGACGGTTATATAAGTGACAATAATCAAATATTTTCTTAATAACTGCGATTTAGTAAGGCGCCGTCGTCGTCGATTTACTTAACCTAACCTAACCTACTCCACCTCTTTCTTAGACACGCTATATGCCATTTTCCTTTGTGGTTATATTGGAGAGCCAACTTTTGTAGCCTGTTATTTTCAATTTGGTCCATATGTTCCAGCCGTGCTCCTTGTTCGCTCACAGGAATACTCCGAGTTCTTGCCTTACATCTTCATTTCGAACATGATCGCTTGGCTGTATTCTTTCATCGTCCTTTAGAAATCTCGAAGAATGATGATGCATTCTTTGTACCTCTGTTTTCCTTGATGACTCAAGACTCTCAGCCGTCTAAAAGTGATTCTACTGTCATGGCGCGACTTAGCAAATTTATTTCGTCAAGTAAAACTGTTCTGTTAATTTACGTTGGCTTAAGATGATTAATTGAAACATGCGACTGTTTTCCTATCTCTGGTTTGGATTCTCTTGTACTCTAGAAGTTTATTTTACCTACAGTATTGTTATGTAACAACATTACTTGTCTGCAGAATTTCCTTGACATTTGAAACGCACTTCAATGTAGTTTCTTTGCTAAAACCTTTATTGTTGATTTTGAATAGGTTTTAATATCACATCATCCGTTCAGGGTCTCGTTCCAGATCTGTTGCCTTGTTGTATGTGATAAGCTGTTATATTGTGTACAGAATAAAATGATCTGGTACGCTTGCAGCCACGTAATCCTTAAATGGTACACGGAAACACACCTTCTTTAAGAAATCTGAATTAACAGGTGGTATAATAACGAAAATATTTTCAAAACCCGTCCATGAATATTGTTTTCCTCCGCGTGCCGGCATAAAGAAAGACAACGAATTTACACTCAACAGGTTTTTTGTTTCTACTAGTTAAAAATAGACTGAAAACCGGTTTATGTCTAGGAAACAGACTGTCAAGATTTTGTCTGATTTATATTACGGTCAGTGCGGTCATATTTTCTTTGCTCATTAATCAACTGCTTTGTCGTACATATCCTCTTCAACGAAACAGCGAGAATTCTTTCAAGTTATGATTAGATAAACTTTTTGTTTGTGTTTTTACACTTACCACAATGGTCATAAAACTATTAAAATTTTTATCTGTGTCTAGGCCAAATGTCTTACAGTTTAGTTACCAGATGTTGTCACAACTCATCTACAGACGATAGAGATATTCTCAATTTGCGAATATAATTAGATAATTGATTTTTTAGGCAAAATAGTGATATGACACCAAAAAAATAGACCAAAGTTCAGTCTATATTCAGGAAGAGGCAAAACATAATATTCTAAGACGTAAGATATTTAAAAAATATCTTAAATATTTATTTACTGGTTTAGTAACTAAATATCTTGTGAGATTATAATTTATTGTAGAGTCATGTTATAGAATATGTATCCCATTTCTGAGGCTCAAAAGTTTGATATAACTTCTATGGTAACACAATAAAAAGTCGACAAATTTTCATCTGTATTCTGGCACCATTAGAAACTCCTACCGAGGGAAACAATAAGCAAATCACTTTTTAAGTCCCATAAAGAACCTATAGCAATCCTTATCTATGTGCCAGAAACCTTAGTCGCTAACATGATATCCTAGTGCCAGAAACAATATCCTAACAAAATTCAGTGTCTTCTGAACAGGAAATAAGTGTCTTCTTTCTTTCAAAGGATGTACAAGCAAAAATCGCTATCGAAATGTTGCCATTTCTGATTTCTTAACATTTCTCAGCTCAAATATTTTAGATCCTCGCTCGGGCCAAACGGATATAACATGTAGGCCTACCCCGGATTCAGTGATCCTCATAGATAATATAAAAATCCATTAGGCGCTATTCACAGTAACTTATATCAACCACTGGACAGTAGCGTATGCAGAAATCAATCTTTGGGGGGGGGGCTGAACCTTAGCAGTCCGTATATATATATATATACATATAGAGCACTCTTCTACAACTTATAGTATAAACTAGAGTACATAATGGTACTAGAGTACGCCATTAATGGTTACAATTTATTAGTAGGCGTATTATTGTCAGTAGGTTTCATATTTTCTTTATTAAAAATGTATTATTCGTGATTGGGGGACTTATCCAATATTTAAAAAAAAAAATTATCCACAAATTGTGTATAAATATAAAGTGTTTTTAAAGTTTTTTTTCATTATTTAGCATTATTTAAAATATGAAATTATCGTTTAATTTATCGACTGATATTTGCAAAAATTTCCTGAATTTAACTTAAGCATTAAATAATATTTTTATGAAAAAGGTTTATGTACGTATTTAAGTTTCATAAAAATATTATTTAATACTTAAGTAAAAATTCTTAGGGTTTACTGGTAGTAGTGGCCGGGCCTGTGTGGCGCCGTCAAGTGAGAGCGAGAGAGAAAGAAAACAGGTAGCTGACTGAACGTTACACTCAGCGTAATACACCGCTCAATGAACTATAAATTATAACTGAAGTAATAATTGTTATTATAAACTACTTACTTTGTTAGAATTTATATCCCCGTCCAAATCGGCCGAAATATGTAATTTTGTAATTTTAAACGAGAGACTAAGTAAATTAAGGAAGTGCATATTACATTTTTACGGTTGGGGGGGGCTTGAGCCCCCTGAGCCCCTCCCACTGCGTACGCCACTGCCACTGGAGTAGTTAAGTTCAGAGATAAAAAACACATGATAATCCAGAAAAGAATTGTCATTAATGGCTCTTGCAAAAATTCCTGTATCTTCGCTAATCACTTTCTGCGGCCACTGGAGCCAAGAATCTGTTTTTGGCCTTTCCCGACCATTTCTCCCAACATTCCTCCAATACTAATAGTCGTTATAGATTAAGTGTTCCAAGCATTGTCATTTCCTTTTGTTGAGGTTTCTTATTCTTGTTTCTTCCCGCATCGCCTTTAAACATTTCATTTCAAACATTTCAAATTTCTACCCCTATCAGTCCATGAAATCCTCTCTATCTTCTTATAGCACGTTTCGAAAAAGCCTTTCAGACACTGAAAAAGCCTATCGGGGCCACATTCCATATAAAAGAGTTAACTATGAAAGTTTTTAATCTAGTGGTTCTTGACGTTACTAGCCCTAAAGAAGAAGAAGAATTAGAAGAAGAAGAGGAAGCTTGTATTGGTAAAATAATAGAAAATCAACATTTCATTGAACATAAGTTAATGAAATGTGTTTCTTGTGTCAATATTATGTGCGATTATTTAACGTTTAAGAAAGACAGTGTCCAGTCTGCCGTAAAATTAGTGCTGTGAAGAAAGTAAGTGGTTTGATTCGATTCACACATCACACCTGCTCTAATGATACGAGTCAGTGTGAGGAGCACGAAATGGCACTGCGTTAGACAAGGGCAACTAACGAAGTAGGCCAAAATAACACTTTCGCACCGTGAAATTAAATCAAATAGACTTTTTATTTTTTTTTATAAAAAATTAGAGAATGTGTGTTTCGAATTCACGAATCGTATTCGAAATTCGGTGAAACCGTATCGAGAATAACTCAAGGTTATATTTTTCAGAATTTTACGTAGGCCTATATAGTAGTACAGTCGTTTCATTATGACCGTTGTACGAGTGTTTGTAGACAGTGACGCTTCTATCAGATGCGTCTTTATTTTATTCTATACAAAGTCCGTTAGCTTCTCTGACGTTAGTTTTTCTAAAACAGCGTAATAATATACTAGATGTTTTCCAAAATAGAAGGTGATAAACTACTATAAAACGTTAAAATAAAATACTATGACTAGTATAAATTCCTTCACTGAATTTCTGCCATGGATCATATATTTACTTTCTTCAGCAGATACTAGTCAAAGAGAGCGTAACATCCAATATCATTGGCCCCAGAAGTTCACTATCTAAAGTGTATATTATATGACTAATGTCTACAACGATATTGAATGAAAAGAAACTAGAAAGGAGATTCGTCTGTAGAGGAACGCCGAGAAGATAAAAGTTCTCTCAGGAGACAATATTACAGGCAGAAAGTCGCCAAGTCAGGTGGACTGTACTTCTCGTAGAGAGGAATGTACTAACGTTTTTCGTTTTTCCCCCGGTGTGGAGAGTTTCCCTTCTGGACTGCATTCCTTTGCTTTCCCAAGTATTTAACGAAGTCTTCCGATTTATTACAGTAGGCCTAACATGCAGCTTGTGTTGTTGCTTGATTCAGTGGGTATGTCTGTGACTTTTGTTGTTTTCCTTCATCACATTTTTCAATTATATTACTAATTATTTCGCGACCTTCAATGTGAACAACGAAACTTCTTTTACTTTCTTTCGATGACCCTAGAAGATAAAGCAAACAAATAACGAGAAAATTTACTCACTAAGCGAAAGTAAATAAAAGTACACTAATCTTAAACAATAGTTTACAAATTCACATTTTTAATATTATAATACAACCACTTGAAGAGTAATAAGTTATAAACACAAAACCAATAATACGTAGTTTTTGAACGCACTGAAAACCGCAACGGTGAAAACCAAGACTACAGTAAAATTACAAAATTTGTAATGTCTGATTGCCTTTGTGAGTGGATGTCTCTGTGGTAGCTGTCATGAATCATTGGTTTTGACAAACAAATGCTACTAACACAAATACACTTACTCATACTTTATCCCCTCCATCAGGGACACTGAACTCAGTCTCATGCAGTATCTCTGGCAGGAATTCCTCTCATTAGGGATCAATAGGAAAGATGTCAGAAGAGAGTTCTTTAAGGAAGATAAAAACTGTATAAACTCCGTTAGGAAAACAAATATTTTTTGTACAAGATCCGTAATTATGTACAATAACGATGTACGATTATGTTTCGTCCGTACGATTTTAGAACTGTATATTAATGAAGGAGCGGTCGTGGCGTAGTGGCTAGCGTGTGGCGCTGCTACGCTGTCGGCGCGGGTTCAATTCCCGCCGGGGGCCATCTGATTTAGATACGACCGTTCCTCCTCGCAAGGCAATGGCAAACCAGCGAGAGGTATCCTGCTTAGTATAAACCTTCCCCAACTATGCCGTTCGGATCCGGCGTTAAACTGTAGGTCCCATATACCTGTGAGAGACTCAGTACCACACGCACCACGGGTATATGCGGGGAGGGTACAAACCAGTCGTAAGACTGAAGGACTACGAAAAAAATATTAATGAATTACACGTTAATAAATTTTTAAGCGTGTACAATGAGACCATTTTTCTTGTTCACTTAACTAAGACTCACCCTAACACATAATAATGATACTTTAGTTACTGACCAGAACATGATGTAATTAATATTATGGCTACAGGATGACAAAGTATTGACCAAGAAAGAAGGAAAGAATTGCAGTACTCTCTGTATATACGTTTATGTCCATTATCTTATAGAACTATAAACTTAACGTCTGACAGAAGAAATACGTTATAGAATTGTATATCTCTATCTACGTTTATGTCAGTTATCTTACAAAAAATTACAGTATTCTCGGTAAAAATCTTTTGTCCAGAATCCTACGGAGGAATTTCATTACTGTCTGTGCACATTTGTGACCACTACCTTATAGTAGAATTACAGTACTTCTGTACATCTTTGCGATAAGATCTAAGAAGTAGTTCTGTACTTCGCATAAGAATTTTGTGTTTCTCGCATTTTTACGTGTTTTGTAGTTTTATAGGGTAAATGTTACTGATAAAATACTTTATTGCTTTTTTTATCGTGTGGCATTTTAACTTGTATATAATTTTACTTGTATGTAATTCAAGTTAACCTGAAGACAGTTCCAGATTTTAGCAATTAAAATGTTGCTTTGGTGTTATAAGCTATCAGCATTATATTATTTTTATAGTTTCAAAAATATTTAGATGCACATAACAACCCATGATTGTCCACTTTTAAATAAGTATATACTCTAATAACTGAATATACATATTGCAGTATTTCAGCATCTTTTGTTGTTGGATGATTGTAAACTACTGTAACTTGTGCTGTAGTTGCAACTGTCTTGTAGCATCATTTTTTTTCATTTGACAGTCACATTTTATTGATCACTGTTAATGCGCAACAATTTGTATTAACAGTGATATCAATAAAACATGATTGTCAACTGGAAAAAGTGTTGTTATTATCAACTCTACGAGTGGAAAAAAGCTTGTCTTGTGTTCATTTAGCGGTTTTTGTCAAATTTCTTACCAAAATTTCTAAGACTACCATACACACAAGAAATTCCCAGCAAAATTTTGAAAGTCATTCAAACAAAAAATAGTAACTACATAGTAATTCACTAATGACAAAAAGTGATACCATTATTAGATAACACAATTCTATTTATTATAAATCAATGGGTATAATTGGTTTTGTATTACTGGCTATTTTATGCATACTATTTAAGATAACAGTTGTATTAAATTATCTGAAAACAGTATCTCCAATTCACACATGAACTCGCATAAGAATTACAGTAATCTCTGGCAAGTTTGTGTACAATGTCTTATAAACAAATACAGTACTCCTTGCATTTAGAATAATTACAATACTCTCTGTATACGTTTGTGCTTGTTGTCTTGTAGAAGAATTATAGCACATTATATTTTGTATACATATGTAATATGACTGTGAAATTTTCCATTAAAGAATTATACTATTCTCTGTGGAGGTTATGTCCATTGTCTTGCACAAGGTTTACAAGACTTCTTTAAATGTGTCCATCCGTTATCTTATAGAAGAATTACAGTACTCTCTGTATTCGTTTGTGTTCATCGACTTGTAGAAAAATTACAAATCTCTGTGTGCCCATCATCTGAGCAATTCACTGACACGTGACACTGAAAACTGTCTTTAAAATTAATTTTAATTAATGAGTATTATGAAGTGTAGATCGCCTAGCTGTTTGCGTTAAGTCATATACAAAATGTTCGGTATCTGCGTAACTAATTTTAATTTTAATATTAATTAAATAAATTTTTAAAATGTTTTTAAAAAGCGAATCTTGTTTAAAAATTGTTACAATGTACTAAATTTGTTCTACAATCGCTTCACTTGCACTCTAGAGCTATCTCTTACACGGACAACGAAACTTAGATCATCATAATTTAAAGTGGTGATCGCTTTTCCGTACACTTAAAATTTTGTAGTGAAATGATAAAGAGAAGAGAGAGAGAGAGAAAGAGAGATTCATACTGACACATTATTTTACAAACCTTAATATATGAGCTCTATTTTCCCGCATCACGCACTGCCTGTGTGGAGGGTAAGTTTCTCAATTCGAGCGTGGGTTCTAGTAATATTTTTCCATTTCTTGCAGTCATAAAATGTTTCTCAGTCCAGTGTGCCTTGATAACACATCACTTACTTTGCTTTCAGTTTACATATTCATCTTTTATCCTTCTAACAAATTTGTTTCATATGTTGAAAGTTTTTTTATACAAATGGATAAGTAAAGTGATTTGGTAGTTGTTGGTAATATTAATTTGGACATATTATCTTATATATTAATAATTAACAGACACGTTTAGTGGTTACTTTTGATTTAAAACCTTTAATAAATGAATCTACAAGGAAAAATCGTAGCAGCGCTTCTTGTATTGATAATTTCTTTTTTATATTTAAAAAACAAATATTTAATAATATAAAAACTTAATGTTGGCATTGTTTTACTTTTTGTATAGTTTTACGTGGAAAGTAGGTAGGCAAGTGAGTGGTTGCAAAACGTTTATTAATTACAAGAAACTAATTAAAAATTTAATTTCAATGGACTGGACTGCCGTTATAACTGAAAAATGTCTACAGCATTAAAGTTTTCATCGGAGTTTAAATATAACATCCAAAATTGTATTATATTCAAGTCAGTGACAGAATCATCAAAGACACTGTATTGAGTTATGTCACGGGTGAGTGATAATCTCACTGCTCGTGTACAGAGACGGAGAAAAATACATTTGCTAACGAAACGACACCCAAATAATAATAAATTACAGAATTACTACGTACGCTGCAGGAAGAAGCTAAAACATGATATTTAAGCTACTGTTATTCAAAACTTCAGTTTTATGCTCGAATTAATAGTTTACAATGGACCAATAGATGGCCAATAGTTTTATTGGCAAACAAACTAACAATAGTGACATTATGAAATATAATTAAATCACTACCGACTAGGATCACAAATTTTTTATGGGTAAAAACTTAAAGTTTTACCTTATAGCCTAAACCAGTTTTCGCTTTTATAATCTTCGTCAGAGGCTGCCAAACACGATAAAATGTCTAGCATAATTCAACGGATACAACAGAACAATAGTCAACAAACTCCTACACAAAACAAACAACAGACAAAGACAGAAAACAACAAAGTCATAACACTAACATACGAGCATTAATAACCACACTGAAAAAATAGCCCACAAATTCAAAAAAGAAGGATACAGAATTGCATACAAAACTAAAAACAAAACAGAACACACATTATCAAAACACACACACACACACACACACACACACAAAACAAATTCGATCCACCTGGTGTTTACAAACTAAATAGCTCAGATTGCAACAAATTCTACATAGGCCAGACAGGACGTAGCTTCAAACAAAGATACATTGAACACACAAAGGCACTACTCTCCACTACCGAATCCACCTGTGCACACCACCTCATTGAAGCAAACCACACATACAAAAACATCGAAAATAACATGGATTACTACGTACGTGTGTACAAGGCCGAAAACTAGGCACTCTTGAACAAATGGAAATATACAAACACACAACAACACATAAAAACGACATCCTAACCGAACAGACACAATTCAAATCACACGCATTATTCGAACATAACATACCCCACACAGACAACATCGATCCTTCAAAAGTCGACACCGTCGCCAAGAACAAGATGGACAGCATCCCCAGTGGCAGCCTCTGACGAACCTTAGCCTATAATAAGAGAAAACTGGTTCAGGCTATAAGGTAAAACTTTTACGTTTTTACCCATAAAAAACTTTATGTTCCTAGTCGGTAGTGATTTAATTATATTTAGTTAACCAACGGACACGTCATGTACAACGAAATCCAAGGACATTATGAAAATTTGTGACCACAAGATGAAATTTCATCTTTCTTTAATAATTATTTTTTAAACATTGCAAGTTAATTAAGAAATAAAAACAGGTAATGTAGACCTCTCAAGTTGTTTATAAAGTGCATTTAGGCCTACAGTAAAATATGAATTAAATCATTTTTACTTCCATGTTCCTTAAGGAAATGGAAGTATGGTGATGGCAAAAAAAATCGTGTTCGAGATTATTGCAGATTCTGATTGCACTACACTCAAAACATAAAAAAATATCTTTATGGAGAACCATACATGACTTCCATGTTCTAAGATTTATATTTAAAATCATATTCGAAATGAAATATTTCCATAGAAACTACGTCTTTCTACTTATTCCTTCAGCATTAACCACAGTACTGTGGTCACTAACGTATACCACCTCACGTTTTCGCACTCGATTTTCACTGATAATGGCAGTCGATGCCACTGCCGAAAAGTCTGGTTTTGCAGAAAACATTGGACTGCGACTAAACAGCCCGGGAAGCAATTTTAACAAAAAGATACTTCTTTGTTGCCGATAACGTAGTACACATATAAAACATTCTCCCCTCCACCTTCAACTATAATTTTTAATAATAGAAAATTACCCCCACCCCGTTCACCTAACCTCTTCATTTATAGATATTTCATCTACGTTTCTACAGTGGATTATTATGAGCTTCTTATCAGGCTACTTTATTTATAACAATTAAGTACTTTACTCTTGTTAAATCATAAAATGTTTCAGGTAAACTACCCCTTTCTCTTAACCGATCTTCTCCAAAATCAAAAGACCTTCAGTCCTCTACAATTCAGGGATGCATGCAAAACAATATTTGATTGTTTGAATGTGCGTCAGTTATCGTTCGTCATGAAAACATTTCTCTTGTTACAACATAAAATGATGCAGGTAAACTACCCCTTTCCCTTAACCGATCTTCACCAAAATCAACAGACCTTCACTTCTTAACAATTCAGGACTGTATGAAAAACATTATTTGATTCTCTTTGAATTTAGGGCAGTTATCGTTCGTCAAACAATTACCCTTTTTAAAACATAAAACGTTGCCGATAAACTACCCCTTTCCCTTAACCGATCTTCAACAAAATCAACAGACCTTGAGTTCTGTGTAATTCAAAAAGGTATGCAAAAGAGTAGTTGATTCTGTTTTAATGTACGGCAGTTATCGTTCGTCATATAAAAAATTACCCATGTTAAAACATAAAATGTTGCAGGTAAACTACCCTATTCCCTTAACCGATCTTCACTAAAACCAATAGGTCTTGAGAAATCTACAATTCAGGGCTGTATGCAAAACATTATTTGATTCTGTTTGAATTTGCGGCTATTATCGTTTACCATAGAAAAAATTACCCTTGATAAAAAACCGTTGCAAGTAAACTACCCCTTACCCTTCACCGATCTTCACCAAAAACAATAGATCTTGAGTACTCTACAAATCAGGGCTGTATGCAAATAATCATTTGATTCTGTTTGAATTTGCGGCTGTTATCGTTTACCATAGAAAATACCCTTGTTAAAACATAAAACGTTGCAGGTAAACTACCCCTTTCCCTCAACCGATGTTCACCAAAAACAATAGGTCTTGAGAACTCTACAATTCGGGGCTGTGTGCAAAAGAGTAGTTGATTCTGTTTGAATTTGCGGCTGTTATCGTTTGCCATAGAAAAAATTACCCTTTATTTAAAAAAAACCGTTGCAGGTAAACTACCCCTTTCCCTTAACCGATCTTCACCAAAAACTTAAGTCTTGAGTACTCCACAAATCAGGACTGTATACAAAAAATTATTTGATTCTGTTTGAATTTACGGCTGTTATCGTTTGCATTAGAAAAAAATTACCCTTGATAAAAAAAACGTTGCTGGTAAACTACCACTTTCCCTTAACCGATCTTCACCAAACACAACAGATCTTGAGTACTCTACAATTCAGGGCTGTATGCAAAATATTATTTGATTCTGCTTGAATTTGCGGCTCTTATCGTTTGCCATAGAAAATACCGGCAACGGAGTAGAAAACCGGGAAAGGAGTAGTTTACCGGCAACATTTTATGTTTCAACAAGGGTAATTTTTCCTATGACGAACGATAACTGCCGAAAATTCAAAGAGAATCAAATAATTTTTTGCACACTTGCCTGAGTTGTAGAGGACTCAAGGTCTGTTGATTTTGTTGAAGATCGGTTAAGGGAAGGGGGTAGTTTACCAGCAACGTTTTATGTTTTAACAAGGGTAATTGTTTGACGAACGATAACTGCCCTAAATTCAAAGAGAATCAAATAATGTTTTTCATACAGTCCTGAATTGTTAAGAAGTGAAGGTCTGTTGATTTTGGTGAAGATCGGTTAAGGGAAAGGGGTAGTTTACCTGCATCATTTTATGTTGTAACAAGAGAAATGTTTTCATGACGAACGATAACTGACGCACATTCAAACAATCAAATATTGTTTTGCATGCATCCCTGAATTGTAGAGGACTGAAGGCCTATTGATTTTGGTGAAGATGGATTAAGAAAAACGGGTAGTTTACCTGCAACGTTTTATGTTTTAACAAGAGTAAAGTACTTAATTTTGATAAACAAAGTATCCTGATAAGAAGCTCATAATAATCCACTGTAGAAATGTAGATGAAATATCTATAAATGAAGAGGCTAGTTGAACGGGGTGGAGGTAATTTTCTATTAATGAAAGTTATAGTTGAAGAGGGAGGGGAGAATTTTTTTTATGTGTACTACGTTATCGTCAACAAAGAAGTAGTTTTTTGTTAAAATTCCTTCCCGGGCTGTTTAGCCGTAGTCCAATGTTTTCTGCAAAATCAGACGTTTCGGGAGTGCCATCGACTGCCATCATCAGTGAAAATCGAGTGCGAAAACGTGAGGTGGTATACGTTAGTGACCACAGTACTGTGGTTAAGGCTGAAGCAATAGAAAGAAGTAGTTTCTATGGAAATATTTCATTTCGAATATTATTTTAAATATAAATCTTAGAACATGGAAATCATATATGTTTCTCCATACCGATATTACTTCCATGTTCCTTAAGGAAATGGAAGTATGGTGATGGCAAACAAATCGTGTTCGGGATTATTGCAGATCCTGATTGTACTACACTCAAAACATGAAAAAAAGTAATTTTTCGAAAAGTGTGTGTCTGTGTGTCTGTCTGTGTCTATAGACTTTTTTAAGGCCAACGATAACAGCCGCAAATTCAAACAGAATCAAATAATTTTTGCATACAGTCCTGATTTGTAGAGTACTCAAGACACATTGTTTTTGGTGAAGATCGGTTAAAGGAAAGGGATAGTTTACCTGCAACGAGTGTTTTTAATCAAGGGTAATTTTTTTCTATGGCAAACGATAAGAGCCGCAAATTCAAACAGAATCAAATACTTTTTTGCACACCATCCTGAATTATACAGTACTCATGGTCTGCTGAAGTGAAGGTCTGTTGATTTTGGTGAAGATCTATTAAGACAAAAGGGTAGTTTACCTGCAACGTTTTATGTTTTAAAAGGGTAATTTTATTTTATGACGAATAACTGCCGCATATTCAAAGAGAATCAAATAATTGTTTGCATACGTTCCTGACGTTTTAAGTACTCAAGGCCTGTTGATTTTGGTGAAGATCAGTTAAGAGAAAGGGGTAGTTTATCTGCAACGTTTTATGTGATAACAAGGTTAATTTTTCTTATGACGAACGATAACTGCAGCACATTCAAACAGAATCAAATAATTTTTTGCATACATCCCTAAATTATAGAAAGCACAAGGCCTATTGATTTTGGTGAAGATCGGTTAAAGGTAAGGGGTAGTTTACCAGCAACATTTTATGTTGTAACAAGAGAAATTTTTCCACGACGAACGATAACTGCCGTAAATTCAAACAGATTCAAATAATTTTTTGCATACTTCCCTAAATTGTAGAGAACACAAGGCTTGTTGATTTTGGTGAAGATTGGTTAATGGAAAGAGGTACTTTACCCTTAACATTTTATGTTTTAACAACGGTAATTTTTTCTATGGCGAATAATAACTGTCGCACATTCAAACAGAATCAAATATTTTTTTGCTTTTTTTGCATACGCTCCTAAATTATAAGGGACGGAAGGTCTATTGATTTTGGTGAAGATTGGTTGAGGGGAAGGGGTAGTTTACCTGCCACGTTTTATATTTTAACAAGAGTAATTGTTTCTATGACAAACGATAACTACCGCACATTCAAACAGAATCAAATAATGTTTTCCATGCATCCCTGAATTGTAGAGTACTCAAGGACTCTTGATTTTGGTGAAGATCAGTTAAGATAAAGAGGTAGTTTACCTGCAACGTTTCATGTGATAACAAGGGTAATGGTTTCTATGACGAACGATAACTGCCGTAAATTCAAACATAATCAAATAATTTTTTGCATACATCCCTAAATTGTTGGGATCTCAAGGCATGTTAATTTTGGTGAAGCTTATAATAAGCGAAAACTGATTCAGGCTATAAGGTAAAACTTTTACGTTTTTCCCATAAAAACCTTTCTGTTCCGAGTCGGTAGTAAATTAATTATATTTAATGGTTGTTCTCAATTCCAAATACTGAAGAAATTTTATAATCCATAACAGAAAAATGAAAAAATTATATTGTAAATTTATTATGTTATACAATTGTATTGTATTTCTTGCAATGCAACTTAATAAGTATGTGTTTTTAATTTTGATAATCTTGTTTGTAAATCAATTTAATTATTTTATTATTGTTTGTGAAGCAGCAAGCGGCTTCATTTGTGTTCATGTATGTGAGGAAAGCCCAAACACGGTTATTTCTGGGGGGGCCCTATTTTATTTCGTCAATATAATTTACTGTTATAATATTGTATTCATAATACTATACTAAAAAAACTTATTCCTAGAGCACAATTTAATTAACTGAAATTGCGAAAAGGTCCGTTTTTAGCGCCAGCCAGGAATGCGTGCCCTCTTCTTAGTGGGCAGCTCGATTACTTTCTAGGTAGGCCTGTCATGAAGCTCACAAAAGATTTGCAGGACTGTGCTTCATATAAGGGGTCAAGAGACTCCGGGTGCCACGGACCCCCAACTCGTCCTTTTAGTCCCAACAGCAGTTTTATATGATATCGTCAATTTATTTTATTTATTTATTTTTTACTTTTTATGGTATGCAGAACAAATTAATAAACTGGACAACATATAATTAGGCTTGTCAATTCATTTTATTTATTTATTTAACTTTTGAAGCTAACATGTAAATTAACAAAAAACAGTTATTTTGATATAAAGCAGAAATTTAGGGGAAATACGGAAAAATGTAATAGGAATGCAAAACGAAACCCATAGTGCTTGACCTATTTGAGATAAGACAATTATAAATACAATTACTAGCGAGCGGCAGTAGCATGCAGTTCTAATTAAAGCCAGGATGTCGGCCAGGTCATTCGGTGAGAGGATGACACAGAGTGTCGTAACGGCCTCTTACCGTTCTCTTACAGACACATTCTTCTCGGCGCCTTTCTTTGTAAACTGCGTTACTCGAATTATAGTTTATATTCAATACAGCAGATGGTGCTGTCGTAAAATATGTGAATAGCAGACGTCACAGATCCGTTGTTTGTGAAAGGCCACTTGCAAGCATACGAGTTTATCGAAACGCACAGAAAGAAGTAGTGTAATGCATTTGAATTAAGTAGGAGGTCTGATTAGAAACAAAACTTACTTTTGAAAAGTATTTGAAAGTATTTCGTAACTTTGATGTTATTTTGGCTCATATTCTTCAAAGTACTCCCTTGTACTTTTAACCACTATTACGGGGATTTTGTTACTGTTGGAATGCTCCTTGGAATTCAATTTTTGGACAATGTTTGTTGGACAATGAATTCAATGTTTGGACAAGAAGAAGTCTGCAGAAGGAGGTATGGAAGTATTGTGATCGCGAAAAAAATCGTGTTCGAGATAAGGGTTGGTTCTGATTGTACTGCCCTCAAAACATGAAGAAAAGTCATTTTCCGAAAAGTGTGTGTATAGAATTTTTTCCTATAGCGAACGATAACTGCTGCAAATTCAAACAGAATCAAATAATTTCTTGCATTCCCCGAGTTGTAGAGGATTCAAGGCCTATTGATTTTGGTGAAGATCGGTTAAGGGTAAGGGGTAGTTTACCTGCAACGTTTTACGTTTTAACAAGAGTAAAGCACTTAATTTTGATAAATAAAGTATCCTGACAAGAATGTTACAATAATCCACTGTAGAAAGGTAGATGAAATATCTTTAAATAAAAAGGGAAGTTGAAGGGGAGGGAATAATTTTTTGGAAATTACCTTTCTGATGTTAAATAAACTAGTTTATTTTTAAGGTTAAGATTCATTAGTAATTTCATATAATGATACTATTACTCAATAAAAATGTAAATATCAATAATGGAGTTGTTCGGTTAAAGGGGAGGGATAGTTTACCTGCACTGTTTTGTGTTTTAACAAGAAAAAGTACTTAATTTTCATAAATAAGTGCCCCGAAACCATAAGTCATATTAATCCACTGTAAAATGGTAAATGAGATATCTATAAATGGATAGGGTAGTTGAAGGAGGAGGGGGTGATTTTTTGAAAATTACTTTGCTGATATCAAGTAAATTACGAGTATTTAATTTTGAAGGGTAAGATAACTTAGCAATTACATATGTTAAAACTATTTCTCTAAGAAAGTCTAAATATCATTTTGGGGGGGTTGAGGAGAAGAGATGATTAACTGCGTAGTTCAGTTTTTTGTAAGAATAAAGTGCCTAATTTTTATAAATAAAGTGACTCGAAAATAACATTATATTAAACGAGTACCCCATATTAACAAAAATATCTATAAATAGTGAAAATATCGTAGTTTGAGAGTGGGGGATATTTTTTTTAGAAATTATCTAACCGAATTCAACTAAATTATTTTAAATATATATCTTAGAACATGTAAGTCGTGTATTGTTCTCCATACCGATATTTTTATTCTTTTAACTTTTTTAAGTAAAACACACAGCTTCGATTACTTTGGTTGCAAAGTGTCTCTCCTTTGACTAAAACCGCGCATGTGTGAGAACATTTTATTTACTCCATCTTTATAAACCTCTGCTTTCTTGGGATATCCCTTGCACGTGAAATAAAATAAGTAATTGATTTGGCAAACGTCTTACAAACAACGCTAAATTAGAGATTACGTCGGGAGGAGGCGCGGAAATTGTAACTAAGCAAGCATGTCGCCAGTTCAAAGTAATTTCGTGTTTGTTTTGTTGTTGTCATTCAGCAGTAGAGGTATTTTGCCTTTGTGTCTAAGAGCTTTTATTATTTGTAAGTATTTATGTCTCAGTTCTTCTTCTTCTTCATCAAGGCTTAGACACCTCTACCTGTGCCGACGCCGACTTACACTGTTGCTTGCTATCCTTGCCATCAAACCTCTGTTACGTTTACCCAGGCTTCTTTTGTCCTTTGGACTACTGCTGCCTTTGAAATGCTGTTTTATGTATTCTCTCATGATGTTTACATTTGTTCCTACGCTCATAATCTTGTCAGTGAATCCAAATAGTTTAAGTCCTTTCTATAGTGTACGTTCCGAAGTATGTTAAGACTTATGCATCCTCTCACTGATCTCGAATAATTTCGCCTTCCGACTGAGGCTCTATCGTCTTCCTTCTTCATCGCTCAAACGACATTTCCATAAAGGAACACTGATACTGCCGAAAAATTGTGAAACTTTAACTGGATTTCTTTCCGAGTTTTTCTTCAAGGGTTTGTCGAATAATACCGCACAGAGACCAAAGTTTACCCAAATTTTTGGCTACACCATTTTCAAATAATTAAGATTAGAAAACTGTATTTAGGATGATCAGATAATGTCTTTAAGGTTTGGCCAGTGAATTCCTTTGGCTTACTTTTCCTGGTGGAAATATTTCATATATAGCAGGCGCATTTGTTTCATTCTATGAACGCTAGCTACTTCTTGCCCTCTGTGTCTTCTGTTACTTATAAGTCATCTGCAAAAAATTAATAGTCTTATGTTGTTGCCGATTGTTAACTCTTCCAATTTATGTGTGAGGTACGTAAAAAATAAATGTGAACTTGAAATTACGAACCATGAATGCTTGTGTAGCGAGTGTGAAAAATAGACAGGGGATAACGACTTTGAAACTTATAAAAATTACGTTTTAATACTTATAAAAAAACTTATATGTCGCGATTACGTTTGCATACTTGAAGTCAATGTTATAGGGGCTGCAGGGGACTTACAGTACATGCAGTGGCTGAAGGAGCCGTGGAAGAGAAAACCCTAGTGAAAGACAAAGATTGGAGTAGGCGTATATGAAACAAATTGATTTGAATGTGTTGCTCCGTATTTCTTGTCGAAATAAGGGATTGGCGGAGTTAAACGAGGCTAACATGCCGTTTAAAACTAGTCTAGAGACAAAACACTAAAGGAAAGAGAAAAGGAGAGCTATGTCTATAGAGAAAGTGGGTAAAGATTATGTGGGGAGGAGGGTCTTCAGGGAGAAAGAAAGTCACATGTGAAGTGGGTCTCCAAAGTAGGAGGAGTATGTATCCTGGTGAAGAGTATAAAGTTTTGGGGAATACTTACCATACAGAACACACGATTCTCATACGAATCTGATGTTCGAGGATTCTAGCCCTCGGGTATCTTTAAGGAGGGTCCTTAAAAATACTGGACTACAGTATACATAGGCAGATTTCTTCATCATATTGGTCATTAGGAAGACTGTCTTCTTGATTATTAACAGTTATTAGAGAATCTAAACTTATCTGCGTTGCTCAAGAGTAATTACTCAGATCTAACAACAGTTTCAATAGTTTCATTACGGTGTGTACTGGACTAAAGTTGAACGTGTAAACAAGATTCGTTCATACTTTATGAAGTATTCTTAATCCTATTCTTAGGAGCTTAATAACGTTGTCAGTCCAATATTTTCGATATTATAAAAGTACGAGCAAAATGAGGAACGGGGGAATTATTCAGCAAATTTATGTGGATTGGAAGTTTTCTGGATCTCTGAAAATCATAATTTCAGAACAGTACAATTTAGCTTCTTGTACAGAGTTTCAAGAATATGATGATAAGAGAGGAAGGGAAAGAGGTAGATAGATAGAGAGAGAGAGAGAGAGAGAGAGAGAGATCGCTATTAAGATATTAAGAAAAATGAAAAAGTTAAGGAATTATGGAATTCGGTCAACATAAAATGGAGTAGAGAAAAAACACTGTCAAGAAATAAAAGCACTCGATTAAAAAAATGAATTAATTGGGGCAGCAACAAGTGCAAAGACACAGATGATGTCATGGAATTGAGAGAAATGATAAAATAAAAAGAAAGAAAAGTAAATTAAAACTGTGTCCTTAGGGATGGTAGAACAGAGACAAAAGAAAACAATAAACATCAAAATGCAAAAGGCGAATTTAACAAAAACCGGAAGCAGAACGAAATCTGAAAGTACAGTAATCAAACTGTCAGTATGACGTCGTATACCTACATGATGTTTTTGTTCTCGTTATTCACTATCTGCTCTTACAGAATCATCTACAATAAGAACTTACATGTCCGTCGTCAAAGTCTGACCACCTATAATGGGATAACAGCTTTCTATAAAAAAAATTACCACGCGTTTTGATTAACGTCCATATTGATAAACATAATTCTGAAATAGACAAATAAACGTTTTAAATTAAGGATTTTGGTTTCTTTAATACGGGGTACTTCAAGATCTACAGCAATCCACAGAGTTGCCCAGTCAGTTATTTCTATTAGTAATGTGCTTTTATAGTTTGCAATTGCCGCAATACATTACATAATTGCTACATTTCTCGTACATCACACCGGTTACATCTAGTGACCGCGATATTACCATTCTGCTGTCGGTTACTCATCGCCTTTCTCCTTTAGGGTAATGACCTGCTGCATATTATCTCCGTTTGTCCGGCTGTTCTGTCCCTTTTAATAAATAAAAACGTCCATTTTAATAAAGTTTCTCTCACAAAAGTCATATAACAGGCGTGATCGTCATAGATCGGCTCCAGTTCGATTTCGTTTTCTATTTCCAGTTTTCATTGTTCTCACTCTTCCGTAAACTATCCTCAAGATTTCTCTTTTTCTTGTCTTTGTCTATGCCTTCTTTCCAATTTTCCTTGCTCTGCTGATATTTTTCTTCCTTTGGGTTGTCAATTCAAAACGTTTTGGGATTCTTCATTCGGCAATTAGTTAGACGTATCCACACCAATAATCTTCTTATTTTGGTGTCATCTATTATTGAATATGTAAGTTCCATAATTTATCTTATTTGCTCGTTTGTCCTATTATTTATTATACACACAAATATAGTTTTTAAAGATGTATATTGTATTATAAATTGTCATGTATTGGTAATAGAAATAATTGTTTGTATTGTTCGATAATATAAATCGATTTTACTTGGTTGCTGCAACGTCCTCCTCTCCTCTCGTTGCTCCCGTTCTGGCGTCCTCTTGTACAGCGTCACTCCTTACTGGTGTCCTCTTCGTCCTGGCGTCCTCTTCGTCTTGTCGTCCTCTTCGTCTCGTCGTCCTCTTCTACAGCGTCACTCCTTCCTGGCGTCCTCTTCGTCTTGTCGTCCTCTTCTACGGCAGACGGCTCCAGCGCCGATATTTCAATTAGTCTCGTTGTTATGTTTGACTGCTAAAATTAATTAGTTTCTTCATAAATTGTTCACTCACAATGATTATAAATTTCACTCGTACAGTTTATTTATAGTGAAAAGACACAGATGATGTCATGGAATTGAGAGAAATGATAAAATAGAAAGAAAGAAAAGAAAATTAAAACTGTACAATTGATTAATTTATACTTTATATTTTCTTAATCTCAGGATTAATATGGGTGTTAATTAATGCGGTGCGTTTAATGTACACCTTCCATGATATCTTGAAGTGTCTTTAAATTCCCTAAGCGGATATCTTGACTTACACGAAAACAGTACTGTATTATATTTTAAATTTTATCTAAATATTTTACCCACATGGTTCTTAACCCAAAACTTCGTTAAGAATTACCAAGGTTTATTTTATATATGATATATCTACGTTCGTAAGAGAACAACTCTTTTCACCGGGCACAACTTCCCCTTGCAACTTCTACAGACAGACTGTGTCCATCCTAACTGTACAACGTATGAATCTCACTGAATATAGTGTATTCTGATAGGCTAAGCCCAAGTCACATGATTGATTGAACAAACAGATATACGAATTTCATGAAAACTTTGTATAATTTAGCAAAGTCCTGCATGGAAATCATCTACGAATTTTATTACCCTATCATTGATAAGAGTTACAATTGAGTTTTTCTTAACTTAAAAAAACATATTTCTAAAATAGTTATGAACCTCAGAGTGTATACACAAATTGAAGCTATTTACCTAAATAATTCCTTGTCAAAGTTTCACGTTAATCGGTTAACTACCACTGAAGCTATAGCGATCGCATATTATCACACCCGCACACCCGCACACCCGCACAAGCGCACAAATTCACACAAAAGTACATGACAATATAGAACACCTTTTTATGAAGAGTTTGGTATACCCTACATGCTTATTCATTTCTAAATACAAAACTTACGACTAAAAGACAAAATATTACATAAAACAAATTTAAACAAGAAAATGCTCGTCATCCGTGTGCTCTGATATAAACATCATAGCTTATCATCCTGTGTTCTGTTGCAATATATATACGTAATGGTAAATAAAAAAAAATATACTTACATTCTTTACGCTGTCTTATCTCTCCTCCAGTTTTCAGTATTGGGTTTTGCTCATGTCTTCCGATGCATATAGGCCTACTTTTATTTTTATCTGTATTCACTTTAGTTTTTATTCCTGTATTCCTGTTTTCTTCCAAGAATTATCGCATCACGTAGTTCAATTTTCATAATCGTATATGCCATGTAATAACTACTTACCAAAAACAAAAGTTTTTCATTGTTATCTATAAATTTAGTTATTTGAGAATAATAACATTACGATACTATTATTCACCTTCCCTGTGCTTTTAGTGCAGTCTCGGCAGTACATTTAGGCTTTAATATTTGTCTATCCTAGTACTTATTTCCTTAAGTCTATCCTCTCATCTCATTTGAGGAGAGCTTCCTCTAAGTCTTTTAGTGTCTATTGATTTTATCTTATAATACAAGATGTCAGGTTTTGTCTGTACCTTTAGTTATAAGTTTAAATTATTTTAAGGTATTGTCCAGCGATATCTTAATAATCTGTTTTGGTACAAAAATTTGGTGTTCGGTTCTTGCAATTATGAAAGTATTGGCCTCCTTAAGTTTTGACCTCCAGCCTTGTCTGTCCGTGTTGTGGCCCGTTAACCATTCTCTTCCAACTTCGGACACTCAGAAGATTTCACGCGTCGTCGGTTGCTAGGTCTTCCTAGCGTTTCCGCGCTTTCCTGCTTGAATACGAGTGTTAAGAGCTCTTTGTGGTAGTCTGCGCTCTTCCATTCTACTCACACGTCCGGCCCACCGCAGCCTCTTCGTCTTAATAAGTCTTGATAGTGGCACCTCCCTGATTAAGGCGTTTTATCTCTAAGAAAAAGAAGACGTTGGAGGACGTTGAAGACGTCTGAAATAACCTAAATGATGGTGATAATTTCACTGCATTGCGAGTTATTCTTCACGATCAATGTATTGACGAGTTCACAGAGAATTTTCTTCATGTACTCAAATGAAAGTTTGGATTCAGTATACTCGCCGATTCGTTATAGACATTTACCGTAATAGATGGTGTTCTTTCCTTCACACACACACACACACACACACACACACACACACACACACACACACACACACACACACACACACACACACACACACACACACACACACACACACACACACACACACACACACACACACACACACACACACACACACACACACACACACACACACACACACACACACACACACACAGTCATATAATTTGGAAAACCCTTTTTAACAGACTGAAGATCGTATATTATTAAAATGTACTTATCATGATTTGAATAACTAATTCTACGGAAAATGGAATTAACAGCTTTGATGCTACTACAGTATACGCACTTTAACGTAAAACTACTTTTACCTCAGATCTCGTTACGATTTTTGTAAGTAAACCTAATTTGTTTACTGACAACAACGAGTACTATCGCGTTACTGTGAAAGACGCAAGAACAATACAGAATGAGTTAGGGTTTCACTTTACACACACACAATATGGGAACAACACATTGTTCCGTGTACTAATACATTGTAGTAAGTGTTCTTCCCATATAAACCTAGCACAATGCGGCTGCACTTTTTAAAACTAAATTACAATCTCTTCTCGTCGGTATTGTCAGATCAGCTGATTTCGATTTGATTTTTTCGCTGCTACCGCGATATTATATTTTAATGTAGCATTTCTTCCTGCTTTCTTGGATAACGATAAGTTTACATCTGTGTGTGTGGGGGGGGGGCGAACCTGTTACAGTGTGACTTTTGTAACAACAACCGCTGAGAGTTAAATACTTTTTACACTTCCTCCTTTATTGAAATCGGTAGACAGTCGACGAGGAAATTATGGATCGACTTGTCAAACGCACGACATGTAATTTCGTCAACCTTGGTTGCCTGGCTGCTTGTGATGTTTTTCAATGCTTATGTGCGACTTTAATTGTATTTTTTAAATAATGATATAAAAAGTCAAGATGATGTGACGTCGACACAGAAGTGGAAATAAAACAGCTAGTGACCGCGAGCGTATAGTTGATCACGTAATTGAACGTGATAACTCGTCAAATAGTACAAGTTCTAGATCATTAACGGACCTATTGCACCTGTCAAGAGCGCTACCATTTTTGGCTTTGGAACATTTGCACGGAGTGACATTTGCCCAAAGTCACACTTTCCAGTAATCTGCGTGTATTATCAATGCAACCGTGCGCGCGAGCACGCGCGCGCACACACACACAGAGGAATATACCTAATAAACAAGCAGTTTGTCTACTTCATTCTCCCAGCTCTAAATGATTAATGTATAGGCAATCTTACTGCCCGAAAAAAGAAGATCTTGATTTTTCGACAAATGTGTATTTAATGCTAAAATGTATACTAGGTTAGCGTGCTTCTTTATCTGCGATATTATAGTATAAAGGCTTGTATTACCAGTTTAAATTATAATAGTTTAAATTGTATTAAGGCGAAGACTAAAAAGAATAGATAGTGGAGAAATATATGTGCTAGATTTTTATTTTAATTGGATACGGTTTCGAAATGATACCACTTATTCTGTGATTACAACCTTCAGAAATGTTTATTCGGTACCAACATTTCCACGTTTTGCTTAGCATATACTCGTTACTTGACCAAAGATCGACTGACTAATCGGAGTTTCTGGTTTTCGGGCGTGCTTTCCTGAATGCACAATCAGTCTTCACCGATCATATCGCGCGGACCATGAGCTAAAGGAGAACATATTTCGATGTGAAGACGAACGTCTTTGTTTCTGGTATTAGCCTGAGTTCCTGTACTTTTTTTCGCAAACACTGATCAAAATTTTAATTATGTCTAGAAACTGTAGCTGCAGAATGTTGGTATTATTTGTTTAAATAATGGCAACCTCGAAGTCCAGTGCAGGTATCTTAGGGTCCCAGCTGCTATTACTACTTTGTTTTTATCGGCACTGAAGAAAACTTTTGCAAGTCTTTTGTTTCTTGTTTGGCAGCAATGCGTAGACGGCTGGAATCGTTATGTTTCACCCAAGAACTTTCAACATCGTCGTGGATGACTAACTGCCTAACTACGCGTGCTCTATTTTGTAAATGTTCTGTGATGAAGAACGACGAACATATTGCTAAAGTAGGTTTTCCTTTGCCATTGACAATCACTAATTTCCAGTCTAATGTTTATTTATCGTTTGTCATCATACGACTGGACATATCTTGGTTTAACCCTCCCGAGTCGACCGCGTCTATTGTACTGTGTATCCCACACTCTTCATCGAACGCGATGCAATGATTGTTTTGTACTTCTATGCGATGATATTATAGTCAAAGGCATATCCTCTACTAAATGGTTTCCCTACTTTTTCGACATATATTTGCAATATCGATCTGTTGTTTCTCTCATCCGCTTTCTTTCGCCTTGGTCAAAACAAGATTACATTTGAGTAGACATTCTGGGTTGTCGGTACTGGACGGGGGCCGTCATCGACCGCTTACCTGTTTGTAGCCTTCACTTCAAGAAATGTTATCTTTATGGCCACTAAAAACGTGCATCTATTGTTAAGAGGGTTTCATAGTAGAGTTTCTGAGGCGGCCCCGTCCAGCGGATTGAGTGGCATTTTAGTCCGTTGTATGTAACTTTAGTTGGTTCAAAACATATATTTTATTATTATATAATGATAAGAGATCAAAGATTATATAACATTGTGTAATATATTAATGATAATATTAGAGTTATATAATTTTTTTTTTTTTTTTACGGGGGAGGAAAAATGCATTATGCACCATCAGGAGACACCCGACTGGTCTCCCGGTGTGTGGGACTCGCACCCACTAAAAAACCTCCACTTTACAGGCAGGGAACCCCCCCTGGAACAACTATTCGTATGGCTTCAGGGTGGCACCTCGTATTGTGCCTACAAGGCTTCTACAGCTTTATCTATATCATCGACCTGTGAGACGGTCCAGTTCAGGCTTCTTTTGCCGCAGGACCATCCTCACGAAGGTCACAACCATGTCCCAGTTCTCTTTGCTGTTGAGCATGACGTCTATGATGTTATCAGGCGTCATGGGGCCAATCTCCGATTCGAGCCCTCGCCTCTCCAGCACCCACCGTTGACACTCGAAAAAAGTATGATGAGCGTCATCAGAGTCTGAGTCGCCATACACGCACGACGGATCCTCCATCTTACCCATCCTTCGCAGGTATGCACAGAAATAACCATGCCCTGTCAGGAATTGAGTAAGGTAATAATCTACCTCGCCGTGCGTTCTGTCCACCCATTCAGGGAGGTTCCCAATCAGCCTCGCCGTCCACCTAGCTCGACTCTCCTGCTCCCATCGTAGTTGCCAGCTCCGCATGGAGTGTGCCCTGGCCACTGCTCTTGCTTCTACAAACCCCAAGTCTTCCTTGGTTGTGTAGACCCTCCTTCTCTCCTCAGCCATCAGATCTATTGGCATTACTCCAGCGACGACCAACACTGCTGGTTCCGACACCGTTCTGTAGGAGCTTGCAATCCGAAGTGCTCCTCTTCGTTGTACCGCGGCCATCTGCTTGCGGTATTTTTCTTGCTTCAGTGCGTCGGCCCAGACCTCGCATCCGTAGAGGAGAATCGAGTTTGTCACCGACATCAGCAGTCGCCGTCTTCCTGCAGCTGGGCCTCCGACATTTGCCATTAGTCTGCTTAGCACAGCAACGACCTTAGCAGCTTTCTCCGAGGAACATCGAATTTGCTCCCAGTAGGAAAGCTTAGTATCCAGGTGCACCCCTAGATACTTCACCGCTGGCTTTGATATTATCGCCTTTTCCCCCACCACGAACTGTGTGATTGTGGGTATACGTCGACGAGTGAGCAGCACAATCTCTGTCTTCTCCGTCGCAAGGCTTAGATCGTGTTCGTCCATCCAGCTGCGGACCCTGCGCATGACCTGGTTCAGCATGCGCTGCGCCTCCTCTGCGTCTCTCGCGGTGATCACGGCAGCCACGTCATCAGCATATGCTACCAGAAAGGTATCATCTGGCATCTCCATCCGGAGGATTCCATCATAGAAGGCATTCCACAGGTCGGGGCCCAAGATAGAGCCTTGAGCTACGCCTCCTGTTATCTCTCTGCTGCGTGGCCCATCTGCTGTGTCGTACCGGAGCTCCCTGTCCCTCAAGTAACTTCGTATTATCCGGAGCAGGTAGTCCGGCGCTTGAAAGACGTCCTCCAGAGCAGCTAGCAAGTCTGTCCACCTGGCCGAATTAAAGGCGTTGCGTACGTCCAGTGTAGCGAGTAGCACCATCCTTCTGGAGAAGTGATTACCCCGCTGGGCCACCTGGACGGCATCCAAGATCTCCTGTATGGCTCCAATGGTGGATCTGGCCGTTCTGAACCCGTACTGCCTCGCTGACAGATCTCCTGCATCCCGAATTGCCGCTACTAGGCGAGGCCTGAGTAGACGTTCCAGTAGTTTCCCCGCCGTGTCCAGCATACAAAGAGGTCTGTATGCCGACGGGGAATTCGGGTCGCCCTTCCCTTTGCCGACTAAGACTAGTCTCTGGATCTTCCACCTCTTCGGGAAGACTCCGTCTTTGAGGCAACGGTTATACATATTGAGTAGCACCTGGGGGCACGATCTAGCGACCACCCTCAGCACTTCCGCAGGTATACCATCCGGCCCTGGTGCCTTCTTGTTGAGCAGGGAGCTAACAGCTAGTGATAGCTCGTCCTCGCTGAAGATCGGGACGTCTTCCAATGGGCCTGAATACTCCTCACGATCCCTCAGTGGGTGGCGAGGAAATAGACCGTCCACGATGAAGCGCATCCGATTCTCGTCTATCCTTGGGCTACGAGGCCGGGCTCCAAGCCTGCTCATTACAAGCCTGTACCCCAGACCCCAGGGATCAGAATCTAGATCATTCCTGAGGGTCTCCCACTTGAGCCGCTTGGTTCTGTTGATGGCCTCCTTCAGTCTTTTCCTGGCGAGCCGATATTCGTCTTGCGCCTCGGCTGCTGCAGTCGCGTTTCTTCGTCTGTTTCTAGTCGCCATGCGACGCGAGCGCAAGCAACGTCTCCTGAGGTCAGCAATCTCGTCTGTCCACCAGTACGCCACTGTCTTACCCCCGCGGAGTCTCGGTCTTCTGGGCATAGACACATCGCAGGCATTCCGTATGAGGCGCATTGTCGCACCGACGACTTCCTCTGTCGGACACAAGCTGTTCATCACCGCCTCCTTTCCGATCGCGATGACATCCTGCAACAACTCCACGTCCAGTTTGGACACGTTCCAGCCAGGTGTTCGGCTAGGGTCAGCTATGCGCGAATGCTGAACTCTCCGCAGGGTGAAAGCGATATACTGGTGATCACTACCAGTATAGTCTTCCAGCACCTCCCAGTTCATGACGCTGTGCGCCAATGCGTCGGACACCAAAGTAATGTCCGGGATTGTCTCGGCGTAACCAGGTCTTCTAAAAGTTGAGACACCGCCCACATTGGCCACTGCGAGCCCGACTCTTGCTGCCATCTCTAACACGTACCGTCCCCTGGTACATGTCGCAGGCATTCCCCACTCCACCGCTTTGGCGTTGAAGTCTCCAGCGACCACGCAGGGTCCTTCCATCTCACGAATCGTGTCTTCCAATTTGTCCACATTCTCACGAAATTCGTGGATGGTCTCGTTAGGGGTGAGGTAGCAGCTCACATAAGTGATGTCATCGCATCTCACCCACACGAAACCACTTCCGGCACCATGGCTTGTAGGGAGCGGCACGGTCGAGTCGGGAATCCAGACTGCAGCCGTCCCGAGTAAGTCAGCATACCATCCCGGTTCCTCTCTATCGTGGTGCTGCTCGCTGATGATCAGAAGATTGGCACCCACGTCCAGCTTCAGCTGCTCCAGGAGGGCGTCCGCCGTCCTGCTCCTATGCAGGTTTCCCTGGAGGATCTTCATCGGCCAAGCTTGCTCTGGGCCCTCCCAAGCGCCTGTCGAAAGACCGCACAGATACCCGAGCCGGGAACATGTTTTAGAGCATCGGAGTCCAAACCACGCTCCTCGCAGAGAAAACATCTCGGCTCAGCTTGGCAGTCTTTTTTCAGATGGCCTGCACAGCCACACTGTATGCATATACCCGCCTTCTTTCTGTCGGGCCCTTTGCAGTCCGCCTGACGATGGCCAAAACCAAAGCAGGCGTAACAGCGAATCACCAGGGCCCTTCGGCGCACTCTGCCATACACCCATCCGATCTTTATGCGGCCAGTTTCGAGGAGTTTAGCAGCTCCTCGCTCCCCCAGCTCCACAATCGCCATCTTCTGCTCCCTGGTGTTCGCCTTCGTCAGCGTCACTCTCATGTCCCCCGCCAGGTCATCTGCATCGCGTTTGACGGCATTACGGACCTCCTCTTCTGTTGTGAGGCAGTCAAGGTCCCTTATCTCAAGAGTTGTCCTGGGTTCCAGGCTGCGGACAGAAGCAGACTCGCCCAAAACTCCCCGCAACGCCTCACAGAAGCCCTCCTTATTGGTGGTCTTAGATCCCAACTCCAGAAGAACATCCCCATAGCGAGTGCGGCGAACGGACCTGATTTCAGTTCCCGTCGTCTCCGGGTTGGCATCTCTCCTGATCTGTGTCAGGACCTCCGCAAATGTCTTTCCCTCTGCAGGCTTGATGAGCAGAGCATCGGGTCGAGCCTTCGGTGGACGCGTCCTCCTCCTCTCCGTGGTCGCCGGGGCCTTGCTCTCCTTCCCGGGCTCCTTCTTCTGTAGCCGTCTTTTCGCTTCGCGGACCGATCTCCTGGACTGCACCGTCTGCCATACACTGGGTGTGTCTTCTTTTACCTTCTTCTTATCTGTGGTCCTCTGTGTAAGGGGGCTGGTGGCAGCTCACTTACTGCCACCTCCCGCAGAAGACGAGGCCCCACTTTCTTGGCCCTCCTCCGTCTGTGTGGCACGGTCTGCTCCCTTCACCTGCTTCGGTGCTCGCAGGAACTCAAGGACTTCCAACGCCTCACGTAGTTTGGACAGGCCAGATTTCACCTCCATTGAGATGTTTTTCTGCCTGTCCGTGGCAGTCTTCATGCTGTTGAGAAGAGAGCGACAGTATCGCCACATCTCCCTCTCGTTGCTCGTGTCCGGCTCCCTCTGTTCATCTGCAGAGCTCTTGCCTGCAGGTATCTTCTGGGCAGTTGTTTGCCCCACCCCTCTCTGTGTACTCCCCGGAGGAGTCCTTTGCACCCGCGAGCTCTTCCCGAAGGGGCTCGGCGTTCCTTCCGCTATATTGGGACTGTTTTCCATATTATTATACTACAGCACTGACCCTAATACCATGCTTAATCTTACTTGGACTAATTCAACTTTATAATAAAGTCATAATCCGAGACACACAAAATTTAAGCTCAAAGATTTAATAAATTGTCTTACAACAAGTATTCCTATTTAATTTGTACTTGTATACACAAAAAAAATCCAAAGAAAATGTCTCTAAGCTCTCAACGATCTAAAGTCCAAAAATAAAATTCACCAAAAATTTACAATTAATCCGATTCGGATTACATCTGAAGTACTACACTTTATGCATAACTATGAAAAATGACTAAGTCCAATTTACACCTTATTATATTAAAAAAAAAAAAAAAAAAAAAAAAAAAAAAAAAATGTCCAAAGTTCTCTACAGAAAAAGTATCTAAGTCCCATACAGTACTGATGCACTGATGACAAATATTCTAAGTCCAATTTCCCTGCTGAAAGGTAAATTTCCCTTATGTGTGGGAAAGGCGCCAAACTACGGTACTCTAACCTCAACAGCTGTCTGCTCTGTATCTGTGCAAACTTACTACCAAAGGTCAATTACGGTACTGAAAGCCAACCGATATGACGACTTTCCAATCAGCTGTTTTCTGTACCAAAATACTATACTATTAATTTGCTAATTTCTGTCTTTAAATATTACCTTCCTATACTACACTATTCTAAAAATGTAGTATGAATGTGTTCAAAAATTTTGAGTAGTCATGCACAGTTCTACCCTTAGTTTAAATATGACTATTTAACTACTAACTAGTTCACAATATTATACCCTAGTCCTACCTTAGGGCCACCAGATAATCATTATTTTACCTAAAATAGGTCACTAATTAACCAACCACACACACACACTGGTTCCCAAGCCCTATTCTCGTGTTTTCACCACACCTTTCTCCGAAAACAACACAAAAACACTACTTTCAATTGACATATATTCAAGAGCACTAGAACAACGTCTGCTTAACAACCATACTACTATGGTCCCAGAGTTATATAATAATAATAATAATAATAATAATAATATGTTATTAATGATGACTATTATTCATTTATAGGCATATTATTCATTTTTCATTTAAATTTCTTTTACCAAAAAGTGAAATAATTATTTTATTGCTAAATTAGGCCTATAAATGAATAATAATAATCATTAATTATTTATTATTATTATTATTTATTATTATTACTACTTTATTATTATTATCATTATATAACGGTAATATTGTCATTAATATATTACATAATGTTATCATTATATAATAATAAATTACAGTATATGTTTTGAATTAACTAAAGTTACATACAACGGACTAAAATGCCACTCAATCCTCTGGACGGGGCCGCCTCAGAAACTCTACTGCAAAACTCTCTTAACAATAGGTGCACCTTTTTAGTGGCCATAAAAATAACCTTTCTTGAAGTGAAGGGTACAAACAGGTAAGCGGTCGATGACGGCCCTGTCCAGTACCGACAACCCGAAATTCTTCCTTTACAGTGTTTTTTTAACACAATACACCATCTATAAATTGCTTTTTTTGGAGCTCACCATGTACTGACGACGACGGTCGAAAACAACCATTCCCTTGTTGGTCTCCGTAATAATATACGTGTATGAGATATCGGTACGCAATGTGCAGTGCACTGATCACCACACCAGCAAAAGCTTAGAAACAAAAACACCAACACGTCACGTCCCATAAATATCCATTGATATGGTAAAGTGTAATATTTATCCGACTAAATGTGTAAATAGCGACAACACTGAGTGTCTACTAACGTGATGTGAACTAAATTTCGTAAAGCCGGGATCCGCCCCGTACTGTAAACGCTTATCTCAGTCTTCGGCGCATGAACTACAAGGACGCTGATTTGTCTCAGATTTTAAATATTGAAAAGTATGAAGTTTTGTTCTGATGATGAGTATGAAAAAACTGGCAGAACAGAAAGAGAAAAATTAGGTCACGAAAAGTGAGTATATTTGTTATTCAGCTCTCAATTTCTGAAGGCGGTGAACTCTGAATTTCAGAAACTGTGTAGACCTAACTGTTTATTTGAAAACTAGACATAACTGACGTAAACAATTTTGTATTAAATATTGAAATATTTATTTAAATATTAAATATTATTAAATATTGAATTGTTTGTACTAAACATGGATAGTCGATATTCAGTTATGGAGAACTGCGTCACCATCTAATATAGTAATGATAAAAAGGGTTCCAGTCTAAATGCTTAGGACTATCACTAGAGCGCCATATTACGTATATATGCAGTTCAGAAATATACAGTGACCTTGAAGCATTGACAATGAAAGAAGGACTGAAAAATAGTAAGAGGTGGTACATAAATAAGTTACAATTTCACGATACCGTCTCACAACGGCAACATGAAAAGAAAATTGTGATTGACGACAGAAGCAGGCTAGAAGCAGGTTAGGATTCAAGTTTTTACAGTTTTTAAACGGATTGGTAGCATTTTATAACAATGTTTCTGAAAAGAAGCAAATTCTAAAAAACGCTGATACAATTATACAATAACAAGTACTGACAAGTACTCATGGGCAACGCCTTCAAAATCAGAAGAATCAAAATTTGAGAAATATTGTGTGTGTGTGTGTGTGTGTGTGTGTGTGTGTGTGTGTGTGTGTGTGTGTGTGTGTGTGTGTGTGTGTGTGTGTGTGTGTGGTAAACTTAATAACAGCAATGGAATAAAAATAATATTATAATAATTATAGTAATATTAGTATTACTAATAGTGTGTATAATTAATTAATTGTATTATACAATTTTAATATCATTACGTTTATTGCATTTATTAAATTAATAATATAATTAATTAATACATTTGTCTTTGAAGGTTTTGAGCAAATTTATTTACCCATTATAGGAAACGCGGGTACCCACAACAGCATATAAAAATATTCAAGGCCTATATAACGCAATTAAAAATAATTGTAGGATATCTCAACAGATATCTGTCAGTCAAGGTGTTAGATAAAGGTTGAGTATATCACCAACCCTATTTAAAATTTATATCGACGACCTAGTAAGGAAATGGAAACTTCTAGTGAATCATGATGTTAAGATATCACGAGGCATGTATTTGAATGGGCTATTGTTTGCTGACGACTTTCTTGTAATTATAAATACAGAATCTGCTTTACAAAAATATGTTTCAAGCTTCATTAGATTTCCAAACAATACAATATGAAAATCTCTACTACAGAAAAAAAGGTAGTGGCGTTTCGAGGCAAGGAACGAATAAGAACAAAAATAATAATTAATGATCAAATTGTTGAAAAAGTGAGCCATTTTAACTGTTTGGGGAATCATATTGTCTACGGTAGGAAGTGTGATATTGAAGTCAAGTTAGGTAACTTCCAGACTATCTCTGGGACAATCAATGGAATTTATAGAAGCAAAGTACGTCGAGATACAAAATTAAAGTTTTAAAAAGTTGTGGTGATCCGTATACTGCCCTATGAGCGTGAATTATGGACGACAACCAAGAAACAATAAAGTAAAACACACCCCTTGGAGCTGTAACTGCGACCTCCTCCTTCCATTACCTATGAACCATCAACACCACGAAACCACCTCCCCCAGTCCGGGTCAAACGCCCTCGGGCGATTCACGATGACCCACCATAAAGTCATCACATTTAACATCTTTCCTTCAAACTGTCCTTTCCTCCCTGCTTGCACGCCGACCGCGCTGTTTGCCGCTGTTACGCCTATCACTGGCACGGAGACTCTGCCTCGCGTAGAGCGACCGACGCCTCAAGGCGTCTGCTTGCTGAGCTTCAAACTGTCCTTTCCTCTCTGCTTGCACACCGACCGCGCTGTTTTTCCGCTGTTACGCCTATCACTGGCACGGAGACTCTGCCTCGCGGAGAGCGACCGACGCCTCAAGGCGTCTGCTTGCTGAGCTTCAAACAGGTGACATCTGTCGCCTGAATCGGCTCATGCGGCAGTGTCCAAACATCAATCAAAATAAAGTTTTCTTTCTCACCCGCCGTCCGAGTTAACTCGTTGGCGGTTGACCCTTCCAGTTTTTAGAAACCTGTCTATTGTTCCAGAACTATGTATATCACATACATAGCCATTGGGCTCGACCCAGACGCTGTAATCATGCACCGGGTGCAAAGATACGCCGCTACCACAATGCTACATGCTACGTGCAGGCCTCGGAAACGGCGTTCTTAAGAGGAGTTACAAGGTGTTCTAAACTTGATCGTGTAAACAATGAGGCCATAAGAAAATAATTACAAGTTTTAACTTAAATGAAAGGCTAAAAGATTTTAAACAACGGTGGGAAGAACGTTTAGAAAGAATGCCACGTCCAAGACTGGCCAAACAAATCTGGAAATATAAACTTACAGGACACAAGTCTGTGGGTAAACCTAGAAAAAGATGGCTGGAGGATCTTTGAAGGCGGTGAAGATGGTGATCAATTACGTTTCAATAAAATTATTTAAAGCGTCTAGGATTTTGGCTCAGAAAATCTAATGTTATCTCAGGATAACTAGGAGCTGCAAATAAGTTGAAAGTCGTCAGTATTAATCACCTTTTCCTTTTTCGTTAACTGTTAGATGAAATAAAGAACACATTGTGGGGCTTATGTAGATAGGTTGCTCACTTAACAGTATTAAAACTCGTTGTTGGCTTTCGTTGACTGCATAATATCACACTACAGTTCCTGGAATCATTAACGATTTTCTGTAAGGATTGTTTCTCCGTGCAGCTATCACAATTTCACCAATTTTTGTGGATGGCACGGCTGCTTACATATCCGGCTGTAGTGCAGATTCAGTATTCATACGACTGCAGCACCAATTCGTTACTTTTAATAACTAAACTGACAACGGGAAAGAGACTATTAACGCGAGCAACAGCGCCGCGGTGCTCTTTTCAAAGTGCTGAAAAGAGAGGAGACTGAGATAGCATGTGCGATTAGGCAGGACGTAGGCCCACTTGCGCTCCTCCACGCAAGTAATTTATATCAGTGTCCACCTTGACGTCTCCAGTCAGTTCCCAATCGAGCGTCGGCTCGTCCTGGGTCAACAGTTTCCTGTTACTGTCAGCCCGGTTATGACCAGTAAACTAAGCACATTATCGTTAGCGCGTATCTGCTTCCGATCATCCCGTACGCTGATGTGCATAAAAAAATTTTGCAATGCGTTCTTGACAGGCATCTTAGTTAGCGGCCAAAGTCTCCTGTCGATTCTCTTCTCGCTTGTTGAGAAGAGAACTGTCTTGGTGCCTCGGTGTTCGAACTTTCTATAACAACATGAAACGTCTTGCTCGTACGTTTTATGTATGAGCGGCCACAGACAGTCCTCTCATGGCCGATCTCTGCAGCTCCAGATTTCTGTTCGTCCAGATGAAACGACCTCACCACGTACTCTATGATTTAGCACAAGCCAAACTAAAAATAATTGTCCAATTTGGACAGGGCCACGAGGCAGAAACTCGGGACCGTAGCTATGGAACTCGACATTCATTCGGTTCATCACTTAATAGAACTGTTTTGTGGCAATTTTTTGTTTGCGTTGTGTAATTAGTGTATAGTGATATTAAGTATTAAATTGTATTAACTGGCTATTTAATGAACTTAAATAGCGTTAGTGGTTAATAGAAGGATTTCTTGTTGTGTTTGTATAGAAAGGGGTCCAAAGGGGGGTGTGACGCAAACATATGCTGACATAGAAGAGAAATGCACCAGCCACTCCACCCCAACTCCACTCTTACCTACACGCCGTCGGTGGGCCTTGTTACGCCGAGCAATCCACTCCAAGATTGTGGTAACCAATCCCTTCGGCGGAGCGGATCGGTAAGCAAACGAGAGATGGAGGTTCTGCCAGGGCAGTCTGGGGGTATCCTGGCTCCTGGCCTGGCAGGATGGTGCACATCGGTAGCAGGTTGTGCATCTAGTGTGGAGGCGGAGGAGGCTGTAGTAGCCCAACGGCTGGACACACGGGCTGAGTCAGTTAGCCTATTGCAGCCGAGCATAGAGAGCTCGTCAGCTGAGGTAAAACCAATTCTCTAGGGTTCAGGGAAAAGCAACACCCTGAAATCAAAGTTCCTGCCCTTCAGGTCGAGGGTTGGATCGGAGAATTCACATATCCCATCTGTCAAACTCTTTTATCTGCAGAAACCTAAGAAAAGGAGGCCTTGACTCAGTAATGGGTTGTTGCGCCGCTGAAGAAGAAGAAGAAGAAGAAGAAGAAGAAGAAGAAGAAGAAGAAGAAGAAGAAGAAGAAGAAGAAGAAGAAGAAGAAGAAGAAGAAGAAGAAGAAGAAGAAGAAGAAGAAGAAGAAGAAGAAGAAGAAGTTTGTATAGAAAAATTGTCGGATTAGATGTCATTTAGATATAGGCCTAAGTGTAAAAAAAGCTAATCTCGTTTTATTGTCTCTGGTGCTGGTTTACTTCCACAGCAGTAAAGACTGCCCCAGTTAACATCATTATTAAATCTGAGAAGTCGTATTTCTTATCTTTAATTCAAAATTAAGAATACAAATTTTATGGATGTGTACTGCGATTATAATGGCGACATTCAAATCCAAAGTTGCTTGAAATAGTCACTTCTGTTATAGTTATTAACAACTTTACACAAGAATCGAGATTTACTTAACTGATTTACCTAAGTTTAGCTCAACTATACGAAATTCATCTTTTAATTCGAGAAACAAATTGTGTATGTCGCCATAAGTTAAATACGACTTATTTTTAAAACCCAGAAAATGTCATACTTCTTCTATGCTCATTCGCAGACGGACTGCAATGCTATAATTGATGCTGTTCGTTCAAATATTTCACATCGTCCGCACTTAAATCTACATGTTTTAAATTACAAATCTATTTACATTCATTGCACTGAATCTTTGAATTAACCTTTTCCAGTGATTTTAAACAAATCGTACAGTCAGACAAATTAGCTAATTGTAGTTTAGCAGAACAACAGAAACATACGCAGGGATTTTGACAATGAAATTATCAAATAAAAATATTCATAATATAGCTTACTGTCACTCGATAATAACTTGAACAGTTACTTACACGCTGCAAACGGAATACTGATAAGAAGCAGACACGCGTTTTCACAAGTCGACATCTAATTAATTACTTAATTAGTAATCGCCGACATGTGCTTACTTATTACTAAATACGTTAGAATGAGTCAAACAAATTTACAGGCATTGCACAAATGCAATGCACAGAGAAGGGCATTGAAAATGCTTCAATAAATATAAAAAATATATACATTTATGTTCATTCACCAATCAATGAATTCATTCTTCATTCACCAATCAATGAATTCATTCTTCATTTACCAATGTACACATTATAAGTTAAATGTAGTCGCATTCATAAGCGAAGTTTTATATGTGTACTACGTTATTGACAACAAAGAAGTAGTTTCTATGGAAACTCACTGGTTCCCATTTTCGATCACGCACTAGCGGTCGTTTTCATGTGTGCGACACGCCCTTATATACATTTTCAATGTTAATATCTAATGATCTTGGCTGATTTGCAATCTGGAACATCCCTCAACTATCAAAACAGTCTGATTCTCAACATGTACGCAACCACGACGATATTCCACCAGAAAAACAGGTATTTATTGCTTTATATATGTGCTTAGTGTAGTGGTGGAAATGCTTAAACATTTTTGAAAACAAATGGTAATCATAATTAATCTGACGGCAAAGTAACAGAGGTGGAAAGCCAACATTGAGGTGAAAATAACTGTTCATGGACAGTTTGTAAACAGTACTTTCGTTGAGCTTGAATCTCGATGTAAATAAGTTGAGCTCATTTTCTAAGATTTCAGAAAAAGTAATAAGTGTTACTAACATTACAATATTTATCATTACATCGAAGCTGCCAAGTCGATTTTGTCCATTTTTAGTTTTAATTTTTGGACATTGGAGCTGAAGTTTAAAAGATCTTTAGTGCCTTTAAAAATTCAAAAGTTTAGTATGTGTATACATTTAAAACAAGTTCGAATATTTTTAAGATTTCAGCCGCTACTTTGAAACCGCTGTCTCAGGTTTTATTAATTTTAAATTCTGATAATTTTTACATCATTATTTGTATACAGAGACATCACTAAACGACTAAAATCATCCAAAGTACATATCCTTTTTTAGTAATTTTTTTAAATTTCAGCAGTAGTTTTAAATCCGTCATTATAAATTTTAATATTTTTCAAAGTTTTTGTCATCAACTATGTATTCAGCATCCTCTAAAACTTGTTGTAGTATCAGAGTAGGTTAGGAATGCCAGGCAGCTTGAACTGTACGCGTGGAACGTGGGTAAGGTGGTCAGCTCCAATTAACTTCAGTCGCCAGTTATTACCCCCTGATCATTATCCTAGGTACTCAATTTCACAAGCTGAGTTGACCTGAAAACTCTAGACGACTTTAAGCCATTTCCCGGGAATCTGGATTCCAGATTAGTACCCAGGAGCCATACCGACTGATGTACTAATTTCCAACGTAACCACTGCTATTAGTATGCGTTTACGTTAATTTAAGTATGTTGTTTTAGAGTTTCCCTCGCCGTTTTGAATTTTAATTTTTGACGTCAGATTCGTCTTTGACAATCTCAGAAGATCTTTACGTTTATTTTTATTAAAAACAATTGAAAATAATATAAAGGTTTCAATTTTTATATTACATACTTTTTTGTTAAAATAAATGAATTTGGACGGAATATTAGACCGAGGTAAAATTTTCCTGTCGACTTTGGACTACTATCAAAATTTTTCCGAAATAACGCCTTTTTTTACTAGCGACCTTTGTCTAGAATCAGAATATGTTAGATAAGATAGTTGAAAGGAAGAATTTTTGGAATGAAAATAAATTTTTCCGTCTTAAAAAGAAAAGCAGACAAAAATATACGACTCACTTCTCGTGCCGACGTTTTGAAACACGGATGTAAATAGTAGGCTTAACGAATTATTTAAACAACCAAACAGAAGCGTATGAAATGAATATTGAAGAGAATACTTGAGTGGATAAGACCAAGAGTAAAACAATTAAATATAATCTAAAGTTGTGAAATGTGCTGGAAACACAACAGGTGAGATTATTTACGCATGTGGTAAAATGAGAGAAGCAAAATGGTTAAGTAACGTCGGAAATGGAAAACTAAAGAAAGCGTGTGTGGATATCTGACGTTCTGAAGAAAAAACAACTTAATTGGTCACATGATACGAGAGAACGGAGGAATAGATAAGAATGCAGAAGATCCATCGCCTGGACAGCGCAGGCCAAGCGAAAGAAGAAAAATATTTTCTGAAAAAATAAATTAATGAAAACTGATTGCAAAGAATGAGAAGAACTATTTCAAATATATTAGTGGGTTAAAATAAAACACTTTAAATACAATATTTTGATAGAATACAAATGAAATTGATAGTATCTGAAAAAATGAAAGCTAGGATAACTATAACAAAAATATCTTTTAATAAAAAAAATTTAATTACGGGAGTTTTCCTCAGAAATAGGGAAAGAGAGAGAGAAATGTAACGGAGCGTGAAGGGAAAAGGAAGTACGTCACTAACAAAAATAATATTTTCATTTAAAACAGTGTTACCGACTGTGGCAAATGTAATGTAATAAATGTATGGGATATGTGTTGTGTGCGCGTGCGTTGGTAACACTGGACATAACTACCTCAAATGTCAAAATTTCTCACGATTTTAACAATGAACCGTAATTTTGTAGACAGGAAAATTTTAATGAGGAAATTATAATGATCTGGGAAAGAAAAAAAATCCACTAGTAATGTGATAGTGCACTAAAAAGGTTAACAATGCATAGGTCTGGAGCTCAAATTTTGTTCAACGTTCCTTCCAATAAGAAATTACAGAATATAAACTGGGAAAAAATGTTAAAGAAGGATATATCTTATTGCGAAACACCTGTTTTTCATACTGAGATACACAACGGGAAAGGAAAGCTAATTGTTACAGCATGTGTTGAAAAGAAAGAATGAAAGTCTTCTTACATTATAACTCTTTGATAATACAAGAGATCTTACAGGATAAAAGACAAGTGGAAAACGAAGGCTAACAATTATTAATTGTTTGCAAGAAGAGATTTATTATCAAAGAGTGGAAAGAGACGCGTAATATCAAAAAATAAATGGTCGGTTACATCCTGCGAACAAACGTTATATTCATAAATAGTTTCTTTATTTATTTTTATTTAACAGTTAATATAAAAGGCGTTTCAGTGTTTAAGTGATTGTCAAGAGTCAACTCATGCAGAAATGGTTCGTTCTGTTACTTTATAGGCTGTAAATAAGTAGCACAGTTACAACGATGACTCCGAATAAATAAGAATGAGAACTGAATTAGCGTGAAGTACGTTAAAAAAAATTGAAAAGTAAAAATTAAAATTAAAAAAGTAAGTAAAAATTCTGTATCTGTAACCTAAGTTTCTATCTAAAAAACTGCTTGTGAGATGTTATGCTTTGTGCTGAACTATGGAATAGAAACTTGGATGATGAAGAAGACAGATACCAGAAATATAGTGGCTTTTGAGCTATGGATGTTTAGGAAAAATACCACCTGCTCCAAGTCGTCTTACAAGAAACATTTTGGAAGAAGACGACCTTCGTGGCTTAGTAATTTACGAGAGCAACAATACTCAACTTTCCAGATCTGCATCTTCGAAAATAAGGGTAGCCTTGACGATCGCCCACCTTCTGAACGAAGACGGCACGTGAAGAAGCAAAAGAAAGTAGCTGTCTTCATAGTAAATGGTAGTCGGGCATTATCGTGTCATTCTTGATTACTGTAATTATGTAAAGAGAAGACTTGTCCATTACGCAAAGACAGTTTTAACATGTACATTTACATGCATCTAGACAGGATAAGTCCCCTATTCTCTTTGCACTTGTCTTCTTTTCTTTTCTTCCTTCATATAAATAGGGTTGCTACAGCTAGTGCCGTCTCCCTTCCTTCAACCTGGCTTCTTCTTTCATCTCCTACTACTTATTCTCCTCCTCGTATTCTTTTCTTCTTCTTCTTCTTCTTCTTCTTCTTCTTCTTCTTCTTCTTCTTCTTCTTCTTCTTCTTCTTCTTCTTCTTCTTCTTATTTTTATCTTTCCTCTTATTTCTATCTTCTTCTTCTATTCCTTATTATCTTATTATCTATCTTCTATTCCTTATTTATCACCTTTTTTAACTATTCATCTTCCTTCATCTGTCCTTTTCTATCTATCTTTTTTTCTTTTTTATCTTTATCTTTGTAAAAGAAGCAACCTCTTACATTACATACGACATTCATGAAATGACGTCAATTTTTGCCTGTGTAGTACCATAAACTTGCACCTTCATTAGATAATAAGTAATTTTTAAAAAAGTAGTGACACTTATGCTAGTGAAAAGAATAACAGACACTCTAGTATGTATACAAAGTATAATGCTTCCTGGAAGTAACGAGGTCTCGGGTTAACATGCGCAACACTGCCCTTACTTGACCTCGCGTTTTACTAAGAAAACAATATTCACACAATTGTTAAAACCCAAATATTCTTATTAAAATAGAAAGTGTTTCTAAACTTTCTTCCCAACTGAAGTGCACGTTCTCAGCTTACGCTCACGCACGTACGGACAGAAAGCATCCCACATAAATTATGTAGCTTGCGTTTTCACAGTTGCTAATACTGCTCTGCATGTATATATTATTTTTCCTGTAGGCGGAAAGTTTTGTTTCTCGATTGAACGCTTCGATTCATTTCCCTCTTTGTTCACGATTGTCTTTACAACTACTATTGCATAATTATTTCATCGTTTGTTTTAGAGCAGGCTTTGTGGTTACCTTCTTTAATTCAGTCCGAATATTTCTATAAGATATTTGATGGCAGAGCATGTTTCTTAGTTTTCCTAAAGCATTTCTTCCATTTACTTGTACCCTTAAATTTTTGTCATGCAATTATTACATCTAATTAGACATCTCAGCTACCAATAGTTCCTTCTCACTTAGGTTTTACACAATTTTTAATCTCATTTATCCCCTTAAGACCTTTTTTGTTGCTTCTTCACTACCTTCCGTGATACCCTCTGTATTTTTCTTCAGTAACGTGCATCAATCTTTACTTTTTTCCCATATTCACAGCTGTACAGTGTTGTGCTACACACAGAAATTTTGCTTGAGTTCAGTATTATTTGTTGAAGTTAACAACCTCGTCTATTTTATGAAGCCCGGTATTGCTTGTTTTATCATAAATCTACTGGCTACTACAGATCTTCCATCCACTGATACTCTAATATCCTTGTATTTCAAACGTATTACTGCCTCAAGTTTGTATCTCCCAGTTGAGTATTAGAGAGAGAGAGAGAGAGAGAGAGAGAGGGGGGGTAATACAGGACAAGAGTCCGAATTGGGCAAGAGTTCTAATACGTCATAGTTACTAGTTCTCTTAATAGATGTTGTGAGTTGGTGTCTGGGCTGTTGAAGAAGTGCATTCTGCTGGCTAGACAAGGAGTCTAGCGCCATTACGGTGAGTGAACAGTAACGTTGTTTAATTTTGTGGAAGTTGAAGTTATTGTATAGTGTAATTTAAGAGTATTTATACAAATATTTACTTTCTTATTATTTGTTTTCGACAGTACATTATTAAAAGGTAAGTCTGAGTCAATCTTAAGACTTAAAAGGTAAGGTAAGTGGTCAATCTTATTTTATTGAATCATAATAAGTCAGCAAAAAGTATAGAACACAGTGGGGCAAGTTTCCGGGGGGGTAAGAGTCCTCTTGGTCTCCTGTGCGGAATCTTACCCAATATAAACAAACTTCACATTACAATTAAATAAAACTTGCAGTAGGCCTACAATTGTTGTTAAGCTTTCCAGAAGTGTGTGCTGGGGAGTCCCGCTGATTTCAAAGAAAGAAGAGGAATATCGTGTTTCGGGAAAGTTTATTATTATTGCGGAGGTTGTGGGCACCTTTACGAATCCCCCCCTACAGACTGGATCATGTGTCGTCAGTGTAGTACGCGGTGGGAAGAGCCGTGCACGAATTACAGTGGATTGGGCCATTTCTTGTGTGATAAATGTCAGTAGGACTCTTACCCTACACAGACCGGACTCTTACCCCAAGGTTGGGGCAACTTTCCTATTTTACATGCTTTTGTTTTTTTAATTTTTTTTACCAAATACTGTAGTAAAAATTGTTGTGTACTCATTACATTTGTTAGTATATAGTGTAACAAATAAGCCAGTAATTTTCAATAAACTTTATTTTTGTTCAGTAGCTGAGAATTTGTTATTGTATTTTAAGTGCGGACTCTTGCCCCTCCTTCCTATACATGTGTCATAGATGTGTTACCTGTGTCTGCTTATTTTATCTGTGTTGTCTTCACCTGTTTCTGTCTCTACCAATTCATCTCTATATCGGTCTGAAGAAGTGTCCTTACCATAACGAACGAAAGGGGTTCTCACTTTTAGCCAAAACTGGGCCACGGCCTCCTTCGATATGTCTTCTTTCCACTCATTGCTGTCAACTTTGGTCGTCCAATTAAGGTATAAAGTTCTTTTGGGCAGAAGTAGAAACTAGAAGAAGATCGGGGGACGAGTACGCTAAGAATAAGATGGAATGACCAAGTTTTAATGGACATTAAGAGTGCAAGTATAAATGGACGAAGAGAAAATGTACAGAGTAAAATTACACACAAACCAAAAAACGCATACTAATCTACAGAAAATGAAAACAGTTGAAGAAATAAAAAAACAAAGACACTCAGCCCCTGCAAAAAAACAAATGTTTTCAATACTTAACTAGCTAATGAACAGTGATGAAATAGTTTTTAGTTCAGAAATAATTTTAGACGGCAGTCTGCTAGACATTTCATAGTGTCTTCAAAAATGTTCTGCCTGCGGAATTTTTTATTTATACGTTTTTAAATTTTTATTGTTTCACACCCTTATAAGTTCAAGTTTTACCATTCTTATAAACAACTGTAAGATTCGTGCAACAAACGGAGCAGTATTTAAGAGGCCCCATTGAGTTGAGACCCCCATCTAGAATTTTTATTGTTGAAATTTTAATAATCCTTTCCGCAAAATTATGATTTTTATTTTACGTTGATTATTTTAATAATGGAATATTAAATACTTACTACTACAAATTCAGTCTCGGAATATTTTAAAATTCGTAGTTAATTTTCTATCTTATATTCCTTTGCTAATTTTCTATATTCCAATACTTTTCTAAATATGTGGTAAGCAATACTGTAATCTATATTCTACTCCCTCTATTATAGACGATACTGTATTCAAACAGTGAAACCATTTTAATACAAATAATGTACTGCATTAAGGTTCTAAGACAAAACAATGACAAAAGAAGACAAGTGAAAATTAAAAAAATACATAACATTAATTGAAACATTCAGGTAAAGTTTGGTAGTAAAAAATTAATTTAAATGAACATATTTCAATTTTTTTGGATGAAAGTCATTAGTTACATCAGTGAAGTCCAATTCTTGAATAAATCGTTATCAAAACTTTATTAATAAGAATAATAAGGATGATAATTGCTACCTAAGAAGGCTAGAGAGTGAGATTAGTGCGTAGAGCACTGTGTACTTAACGTTGAGTAGTAGTAAACTATTAATAGAACCTTGAATGTGTTAAACTGTCAGTAGAACCTCGAAAAGTAGTAAACGATCAATAAACCTTTGAATAGTAGTAAGCTATCAATAAAGTCATGAATAGTGGTAAACGATTAATAGAACCTCGAATCGTACTAAAATATTAATAGGCATATGGTCTATTAATATTGAATAGTACTAAACTTTGAATAGAACTTCCAATAGTGGTAAAAGATCAATAGACACTATCTTACTTTGAATAGAAAAACACTATCAACAGAATTTCTAATAGTAGTAAACTATCAGTAGAACCTTTGTATACGACTATGAATAGAAACTATCAATAGTAAAAATGATAGGACATAAAGACGAAAATTTATAAAGTAATGGCAACACTGGTTTTAAAATATGAGTGAGAGGCTGTGTGGCTATACAGAAAGATATGAATAAGATTCAGTTAGCTAAAATGTGGTTCCTGAGAATTATTAAAATATGATTAAAGTCTGGTAAAATACGAAATTATGATATAAGAGTAAAGGACACCATTTACTGTATTCAGAAGAAAATTAATGAACTTAGAAAAATATGGAAGAAATAAATGGGAACAGACGACCCGAGTCACATAAAATGCTAGAAGTCAAAATGAAGGAAAATACTGATAGCCCCCAAAAAAGTTGACGAATCTAGGGGCCTCTATATAAGGGCCTCTATATGAAGTCGAAACGGTCTTTGCGCCTATTCTCTGACGAGTAAGAAAGGATAACGAAATTAATTTGATAACGATAGAATAGTTAAGAAAGTAGGAAACTTATGTAATATCGATAAAATGCTTAATAGTAAGTTACATGTTGAAAGCATAAAGATTGTGTTAAATCCAAATTATTGGTTATGTTGTCGAGTCATTTATTTGTAAACTAACCGGTGATGGTTGTTTCAAGGTTTCCCGAATAACCACACAAAGCATCAGATATCTTGAAATGAATTTTCAGATTTATGTGTGCATATTAATTAGGAGGAACCAGTTTTAGACCGGTATCACATTGTCCAACTTGACCTGCTAATACCAGTGCATTCCGCTTGACTGGAAGGTATTCTTTATTTATAAGTTTTTCTGTGAGAGCATGAAAACCTGGAGAAACTGTTTCTTGCTCCACGAGAATGTTTGTATTCTTACCAGAAATTTACGTTAAGTTCTCTGCAACTGTCTTATTTGTCTGATTCTGATTATACTGTCGGCCTCCACAGCTTATTTCTATTATGTATTTGGCTTTATAAAAAAAAAACATGTGAATAAATTGTCTACCACTAATAAAATAGCAAAGTGACAAGTATGATATCATCTTATAAAAACGTAGCCTGCTCTTATCTTATTCAACTGACGTTTTCTGGCATTTATGCCCATTGTTTGGTATGTTATCCAAATTTTTCACTTTATTTGCAAATTTCAGATCTTTAGCACTGATATTCACCTCCCCGGTTTTAATAAACATTATGTTGGCTCTTATTTCTAATAATTCCTTTGTTTTTCAATGTTCTCCCAATGATTTTCTAAAGAACCCTTTCAAGAAAGAATGAGAGAAGCTTGGTGATAGTTATCTCTCTGTCCTTCTCTCTTTTCTATCGCTATTTAATATGGTAAAGTGTTCGCTTCGGTTTATAAATTGTTGAGTTTATATATGTTTCAGACATAACGTACCTTACAGGTTTCAGTAAATGAATGAGGTAAAGTGAAACGCCATGGTGGTACCATTCTTATGTCATAAACGATCCAAAACCTATTTGTGTTTAGTAGCCCACGGACTGCTAGCAACCTTAATGATAAAACTATCGTAGGTGAAGAATTAAGAGCAATAAAAGCAGGAGGAACCCGATGCTAATGTGCTAGGAAATCATTATTTTGCTCCACAATGTTGAGCACAAAATCTTTATTCTTTAAAGATATTCTTTATAAAGATAATCTTTATAATTTAAAGGACCGTCAGGATTTAAATGACTAATACGACGATGCCCGACTGAGTATTATTTATCAAAATCAGAATAGATACTGATTTATCAAATATCTCTATAGGTACTAATAACGAGGAGGACTTAAATTTCGTATTTGCGATCGGTATATAGTTTAGTTTACGAAGTCTTGATAATTATGTGCAGATCAAGGCCCTGTTGATAGTTTAGTCCAATTGCAAGTTCTACTGATAGTTCAGCACTCTTCAAGGCACTGTTGATAGTTTAGTCCAATTGCAAGTTCTACTGATAGTTCAGCACTCTTCAAGGCACTGTTGATAGTAGTTAGTGCTGTTCAAGGCTCTGTTAACGAGAACTTAAATTATGAACAACACAATTTTCAAAGAGGTATGCGAATATAGATATTTAGGAATGTTGTTTCAAAGAAATGACAACGACCATCAAGAAATTAAGAACCATCGAGATAAGATCAATTAAGAAAGAAGGTGGCAAAAAGTCTGATTTCTCAATCTGATACATAAATATAAAAGGTTTCAAACTAGAATCCTAAACAGAAAATTAAGAGGTACCGAGACATATCCGAAGGTATAAAATTGAAGGGACGATGGAAGCATGTAACCTACACTCAGGTAACTGTAGAAATAAAAAATGCTGGAAGCTAGGCACATAGAGGCGGTGACAACTGTAGGAATGAAATCCATTACAAGACAGAATATTAAGCCGCTACTTAAAATTAAGAATCTATAACGGCCTTATAAGGACTGTACATTCGTAGCGAGATTTGGATGCTCAAAACAAAAGGACGAAGGAGAGTTGAGACGATTTAAGTGACAGATACTGAGAAAAAACATTTGGATCGATCTGGATGACATCTGTACAACCCGAACAAAGTTGGATGACATCTGTTCAGCTCGAACTAAGTTGTATGTAAACTCATTGATTAATAATCCAGACACTGTGAGAGTAGCAGAAAATAAGGTGGCTGAGGCAGATACAACTAGTGTAACATAATATGCTCAAGGAAGCAGCAGAATGAAGCCTGTTGGAAATGGAAGAAGAGAAAGTTTAAGGAAGAGGTGATTGAAGGATGTGGCGGAGGATTTACAGAAGGGACGGGTGATAGGAGAAAATGATGGGCCTTAGCTGAGGAGGCCAAAATCCATGTAAGGTTGAATTATCAGAGGAATAAGAATAAGAAGACCCAGGAGCCTAGCTGTTTTATTTCAACAATTGGAGAATCGAACTCGTAACGATCAGTTTTCGCGAATGAATTCCATTCGTCGTGCAACACGTTGTCTGTAATCCAAATTATCGATTACAATTTCGCAATATCCTACTGAAAAATCTTATAATTAATAACAGTACACACAGTAACGAATTAACAGCGGATAGAAAACAAAGCAAATGAAATGACCGTGCTTCCTGCAGGTTTGTACAAAATCAAAAAGTCAGTTTTAATTAGCAAATCAATATTACTGGTATTTCAAGACGTAGGCTGAACGTTTATACTAAACTATGTAAGGAAATAATTAGTGAAGGTGGTCGCGGTGCTGGGAAGATGTGTCCGCCCGGAGAAAGCAGGAACTATACTATGCTAACGGCCGTGACCCCTGCCACAGGACTGAGACCCCTCTACTACTCGTTACTACTACTTACGTACCTACTTCTTCCGCAACGCATCAAGCACAATTTTCGCTTCATCACATTACGTTTTTAGGAATACACTGACTGCTTGCAATAAATCTAATTTTTACTTCCTCTATTCACGAGCGGCGTCTCTCATTATACGTACGCATATTAACTATTAATACTTTTTTTTATTGTTGCTTGCTTGCTTTGTACTTCCTGCAAGCCGGATTATGTAACCGTGGCGACGTTCAAACCTGTTTACCGGTAATTTTTAACCCAACTTATTACGCTAACGTAAGTGTTTCCTCTTACAACGCAGTGGCGTTCCGTTTAATTACCGCACGATCGCAGAAGGCAGTGGTCAGACCACGCGATCAAGTCACCTCTTCGCAGCTGTTACGTCAGACTGTTCAGACCTGGCAATCATACCAATAATAATTATCTCTTAAAGACTTTACGTTGGCGATAACTAGCTAGTTTGTTTCCTAGTTACATACCTCTTGTAAATTAATATAATTAAACTGTTATATTCCTCATCAGGAAGTATAAGCAAGTAAGACGAAGAGGGAAAGAGAGAGAGAGAGAGAGAGAGAGAGAGAGAGAGAGAGAGAGAGAGAGAGAGAGAGAGAGAGAGAGAGAGAGAGAGAGAGAGAGCATGAGTGAAACTATTTCAAAAAATAGTGCTCGCAGAAGCTTAGAAATGAACAAGTTCATTCAAAAGGTAATTTTCAGCCCTATTCTGTAAACCGATATAATATTTATATTTATTTCTCCTTTTCCAATCTTGACAATTCAATCCGCAGATTGATAAGAGCCATACTATGAAGTCGTCAAATAATTCTATTGAGCGCCTCTGTTTAAAACTCTGTATCCTTCATTATAGTGATCACAGAACTTGGGATAGGCTGAGTATCTTAAATGCTATGGTTTCCCTTCCCCTCTGTAACCTATATCATTGCCCAGCTAGTGACTCCTCCGGTCTTAGGAATAATGTTTGACCCTCAGTGCGTCCTGATTCCCTTCCCCGCTGATCTGCCCCAGAGATACATTGACATTTCTTTATGGAATCACTCCTTATTCTGAGAACTATTCGGTTAACGTTACAGGCCTGTCTACCTAGTTTATATTTATGTCTACACTCTGTTACTGTGTATACCGTTACCCCAAGAAGATCTACACTCCTTATTGGTGCAGGAGGCTTAGTTCGACTCTGATTAGAAGATTTCACATTTCAGAAATACCTACTTTCCCTTCTCTTAAAATATTTAGCAGGGCATTCTGATATAGCAATCTACTTAAAATTGTTTGTAATTAAGTGCATAATTAATGTTTTCTTCACTTTGTAGAAGAAACCAAAGATGCGAAGTCGTACACCTGCATGACAATGTACGATATGAGATAACAATTAAGGGGATAAATCTCCTTCTTTAAGCTGTCGTGTCAACAATACTGGAGGAAGGAGACCGGGATATGCTAATCGATGAAAAGGCTGGAATTAGGAAACTTTTGTTATTTTAATGTTTTTCTTAAGTTTTGTAAGTCGTACTTCTGTCACAATGTAGCTACACGTATACTATTAATTTAGTATGGCCTCTATGCAAGTTGGTGAACTTTGTTTTGTCAGCTGTCTTTTGTTTAATTTTTTTTTTTTTTTTTGCTGTTATCTAATTATTACCTGTATTTTTTCTGAAGAAGTATTTTTAGTTTCATGAAGCGTTACAAGAAAAATTTAGGGTTTGCTTTTTAGCTTTATTATTCCTTACTACTTTCAGAATAAACTACTTCTTTCTATTATAGCGAAAATAATTCTATTTTTATTTTCTTTAAAAATTTGATACAAACTCTGTTTTTAGAAATCTGATACACATTTGCAATAAGAGCAAAATCATTAAATTTCCCTTAAAAATAATTCTTGAAATTTTTGTCAGTGTTATCTGAGTATTAAAAATAAATTTTTATGGGTTGCCCTAAGAGGTGTGAAGTTAAAATGTATGCTTTCACAGAATAGAAAGTACTTTCTATCTTCAAATGATCTTAATTCTCTTCTTCATAACGATGGGCCCTGTTGAGCAGACTATACGAAGTTAATGGTAAATCCTTGGCGAATCCTTGTTGATCTGTCGAGGAAGTGTTGCTATGAGTAAACTGGGTCCTGCTGGTCTGACAGGACGGGTCACGGCAGTAACAGGATGTGTTCCGTCCATTTCTGAGTCAGTCGGACTGCTGCATACCGAAGAACGACCTCGGTAACCATGGCGATAGTAGCTTTTTAGAGAATTAACTTCAAAGTCAAAGCACGTATCACTCCAGGTTTCATGTTGTGCGGTGGGTCGACTCCCTGACAACTAAAAATTCAATAACGAAAGCTAAAAAATGTGGAGCAGATCAACGAAAACGGAATTAAATTCTAGTTGCTACTGTTGTGCTATAAAAGAGAAACAAAGATAAGATTAATATGCTCTGCATGTTGTTTTGAAGCTCAGTATTTAAGCTGTTGACGTGAATCCTCTCCGGGTTGCGTTGCTTGTTCTTTGTTGACTGCTCTCCTCGAGGTGATACCGTGCTAGTGGATAGAACTATACCAGTATTCACCCGCTGTGAATGAAACCACGGGATGAAGTCACGTCAGCTGGTGAAAGATGTACTTAGGTACTATTATTCCAGCAGACGAATTCCATCATTGCCAAAACGAATAAGTCTATGTATCCTTACAGTTGGATCCCGCTCTATAACAAAACACGGAATTACGGGAGTAGCCGAATCCGTTAATCTTACTTGATTGTAAGGTATAATTCTGAAGACGGTCTTAGATTTAGAATGCCGAAACGTCGACTGTAATTACTCCCTTTCGCTTGTCGATTCCTGATGTAAAACAGATTTTGGACACATCGGTTTGAGTTTCAAGGAACGATGATGAAATACGAGGCAGTTGGCGACAAAAGTACATTTCGATTAGCAGCCAAGCGTAACTTGTTGGAAACAATAGAATTCTTCTTGCATTGTTTATAAACACAAGCGTTGCGAACGACAGAGTTAAGTGACTTAGTCTATTACTGCTAGTTGTTTACGATCGGCAGTACATTGTCATTGTAAGTACTTAGCATTCATGGGCTGTCACAAAGTATTTAACGCCCGTTATACGCACGTTTCGTGCATATATTTACGCCTGACAGTAGCGTACACGTAAAGTATACCATCCCAGACATAAAGTAGTGTGTACAATTAATTTACTTTACCGACTTCATGACCTGAAGATGGTTTTGCTGTCAACACGAGCAAACATCTCGTTCTCTTGTTTTAGATAATCGTAAGTGCTTCGTAACAGTATACGCAAATCATAACATACTGGATTTGATCCACTTTATTTCGTGATAACCTTCAAACGTTCGCATCCGTTTCCTCAAAGCCGGGCCTTACACTGAAGACTCGTACAATAGACCTGATATAAATTTACTTTATATCATCTTCTATCCTTTTTCTCTTTCCCTTCCTCCCCCTCCTCCTCCTCCTTCTTCTTCTTCTTCTTCTTCTTCTTCTTCTTCTTCTTCTTCTTCTTCTTCTTCTTCTTCTTGTACTCTTTTTTCATTGTCGTGTTTCTTCTCTTTCTTCCGTTTAAGGCCTGGTACTAACTCTCGCTCCTAAACAGCGAGTCCAAGGAAATTCCCTGTTATGTGGAATGAATATTTTATTGAGCGAAGAGTCTTTGCGAAACCTTCAACCTAGAAGACCAACATTTTCAGTCATTGTGAGGAGGCTCTGTAAGATGCACCGTGTATTTTTAATGCTAAAATTAATTTTACTATTTAAATTACTTTTACAATTAAAATATGTCTCTCCATTCCTCCCACCCCATTTCTCTCTCTCTCTCTCTCTCTCTCTCTCTCTCTAGTATCTATTGTATCTAGTATATCTAACTATACTACTCGGGCATTTTTGTTGTTTAACCTAATATCTCATTTTTCTGCCTGTCAACATCACTCATACATTATCTTTTTTTCCTTGAATAATTAAAGTTTTTTTTGCAAACACAAGTTTTATTCCAATTAACATTAAAGTAAGTTGCCGATGCCACGACGTATTATTCTTAGAAGCTACGACTGAGCGTTTCACTCTGTACTCAAAATATAGCGTTTGTTTATGACGTAAGCGGATAAAGTGAAGTTTCTAATCCGAGTTATCATAGCTAGTGTTTAAATTTGAAAAACATATATTTTCCATTAGTGATTTATTTTTTCTAAAAAACAAAAAATACGTTTCGTATACAACATAAATTGGTAGTCGTCTTCGGGGCAACAATTCTAAAACATAAACATTACACTGTGGTTCCAGTGGTAAAGCGTCACAGACAGTAGTGACAGATTAGAGATTCTGTATATTGTGTTCTTTATATTGTAGAATTATTGATCTGAGAACGGCTACAGGCTTCTAATGTAGTCGAAACGCTACGTTTTTCATAAATATCTTAATACTACTACTACTACTACTACTACTACTACTACTACGTTTGAACTTATTACCGCAGTCAGGTTTACCTTGAGACTTGTTGCCCCATTGATATTGTCATCAGCTGAATGCAGTAAGACCTGAATATGTAAATCCCATTCAGTAAAATTCATTACTGAGAGCTTCAGACAGACTGTTACGAAATGGGGCCCTCTCGATGTAGAATCAAACACGCGCTACGGCTTGGTTACTAAGACGGTTCTCTAAATGTCGTCCGTCAGTTCTTCACGACAGGAATTTGACTTCTCGTTTATAGTTTGGTTTTCCTGTTAAAGCGGTGGGCCGTTATCGAATGTTTTCTTTCAACCAGACGTTTCAGCTGATAGTTCTTCTTCTACAGTGGGTGGCTGATTTTCCACCGGCAATGATAATAACTCGTTGGCTTTCAATTAATAAACAAAGAACAAACTATAATTTTATTAAACTGCGGCCGTACAAAGGCTGTATTTATGAACGTTTAGACAGCAGAATAAACAAGAAAGAATGAAGTTGCGTCGACATCAATATCTGATGGGTGCGGAAGCTGTGTACAGTCTGTTGCAGGAACGGACATAACTTATTCAGACGCGGTAGTACATCTTGCCACTTGATTGGCCACGACTACTGCCAATCAACAAACACGACTAACCGACGTGCCTGGGTACATTATGTAGCCGGGTGAAACAGACCGGATACGATGCCATGCGATGCGACGACGCACGTCATCGCATGAAAACTGATGGCCACGTTGCGTTATGAGACCCCCCCCCCCCCCCCACCAAGTACGTGCGATGAGTAACGCGCGTCGGCGTGCGATGCGATGACGGACGAATAGCTCGAGTCTCAGTTTGCGTCCGTCATCGCATCGTTGAAGGCATCGTTCAAGAATCATCATGGATTTAAACGAAGAAAAATTAATAATTGAGGTAACTTTAGGAATATTTTTCGTTTTATATATTAGTGTCTTATTAAATTAACAATGTACCGGTGCATTATTATTAAATCTATGATTTTTGTTAAACATAAAATATGGTACATATATGATATGTTTTTTTTTACATACAAACCTCTGATGATCTGATATTTTTTAGTGAAACGTGCGTAAGGTATTGAAAAAAACGCAATAAACTACTTGCAGAAGAAACTGTATTGAATCATATCAAAATATTATATTTTGATAAATATTGCACAACATGGTATATACATTTAAATACTATACATATTTTGATAAATGTTAGATAACTGTGTAAAGTGCTTAAATTTCGTTTTTTAGGTTCAATCAAGTAACTTATCTATACTTTATGACAAAGGACTAAACGATTATAAAAAGAATAATAAAAGGGAAGATTCATGGAAAGATGTTGCCGTTGCCATGGAATGTGGTAAGTAACAAAACATTTGCACACAAACATACAATTTATTTTAATACAAATCTGTACAAACAGAAATCAGCGTAATCAAAATAGTAAAACATTTTGACACTTAAAACCTTAAGTTTAATTTTGAAAAGGAAGTGAACCAGCTGGTGAAATAAACCAATCTGCAAATAGATTGCGAATTTCCATCGCTTGAGTGGTAGGCCTTGAAAATCTTCCCGTAATATTGTTGCTAAGTGACCTGCTCTCTTCAGTTATTTCATTTTGCTGACTTTGCACATAATGCTCAATGACAGCATCTGAATTTGTATTTATCAGAAAGTTGTGCAATGTACAACATGCAACAGTTATTAACGTTGCAAAGTCTACAGATACTTCCATTCTTTTCAGTAGGATTCTCCATACATGAGAAGTGATACCAAAAGTACATTCCACAACCCTCCTAGCTCGAGATAGTCGGTAATTAAATGTTCGTTGTCGCTGTGTTAAATTTTTTCCTGGAAAAGGGCGTAGTATGTTATGCTTAAGCGGAAATGCCTCATCGCCTACAATCACTAGCGGAAGTTTCAAATTAGTTTCTGTTCCTGGAAGTAGTCGATCCTCCGGTACTGTACTGAAAAACTATTATTTCTTTCTACCCACGCTTTTCCGAATGAGCAATTAGCAAATATTCCTCCATAACTAGCATAGTTACTTCCATAACTACCAACGTCGATCATTAAGTATTTGTAATTGGCATCAACTAAAGCCATTAAGACTAAAGAAAATTGTTTTTTGTAATTATAATATAAGGATCCAGTATTGTTTGGAGCAAAAATATTAACATGCTTACCATCAAGAGCCCCAACACAATTAGGCATTTGCCACTTTAAAAAAAATTCATGAGCTGTTGTTTCCCACAGTTCTCTCGTAATTTTGGGAAGATATTTCGGCATCACAATTTCCTGTATGGCAGTACACGTTTCCTTAACAATACGGGCCACTGATGACTCTCATAACCGGAAATTGAAAGCTACAGATCTGAAAGAATTACCGGTCGCCAATAACCTAAAATTAAAAAAGAAAAGAGCTAATTAAAAATACAGCTGAGAAGGAGTTACAGAGTATCAAGGTTGGAGGGAGTTACCAACGAGGAAATATGGTGAAGGATGCAGTCGCAAGTGCCAGTTCCTGAAGAGATACAGTCAACTAAGATTAATTTAATACTTCTAAATTTAGTTTCAAGGGACTTTTGGTGCGTGTGTGTGTGTGGTGAATATGCTACTATTATTACTACTACTACTTTGTATTACAAATTCAACCACTTAATGGATGAAATCCTACTTACACGTATAGATAATTTTAAAACAGTTGATACAAGACGTGTAATTAACATAGCACTACTTCCACCAAGTCATGAAACAATATAACCAAGAGTACCGGCATAATGCTTCACAAGATTTTTTGCTTTTTTCCAGATGTCAATTTATGCAAACGATGATGGAGGTCGCTTAGAGACGTTTTCACTAAACAGTATAAGCAAATGAAATCTGAGGCTAGTGGATCAGCGGGAGATAAAAAGAAGCCTTGGACATTTTATAGCAACATGGAATTTCTGATTCCTTATATAGAGTTTAAGGAAACAACGGGCAACTATGCATGCCAGAGCCAGGAAGTATCAGAACCCCAGACTGAACAGTTACAAGAGCAGCTAGAGCTAGCAGCAGAGGTGCCAGAAGACGTGCCAGTCCAACCAGGAAGCAGCTGTAACTACTGAGTTTGTTGCCTTCTTTAAAAAGACTAAATCCAAAGAAAAATGCAGAAGCCAGAATTAAACTGCAGCAAACTTTATAAGAAATAGAATTTTCCAATCGAGAAACGCAATCCTGCTCAAATTATTCATTTTCAACTAATTTCTCCATGTCTGCACCACCCTCAGTTTCATCCGTCTGTGATGATCCCCCAGCACCGTACCAAATAACGTTTTCACCGGATTCTGTTGCATCATCCATTAGTGATAAATCATACACACACCAATACAGCGGTCAAATGGATCATAACATCTAAAGCATTATTATGGCGTTTTTATTATTTTATTTTTTTATTATAAGTATTTTCTTATAATAAAAATTGTATATAATATATTATATTATATTATATATATATTATATATAATATATATTAAATTTTATATATAAAAATTATAAAACATCTAGAATGATTTTGCTCTGTAAACATTTTGGGATGCAAAGAAAAGTCGAACAGTTTTGTTAAAACTTCAAGCTTTGTATTTACAGTATTTCAATCAGGACAGAGGTAACAAAAAAAAATTTTATTCTGAAAATAATTACTATATTTAGTGTAAGACGTTCATAGGATAAATATTTAGGATACCGTATAATTAACGAAATGAATAACTGTTCTTACCTCAGTCTCACAGCTAAGCGTTCTCCCGTTGAAATACTTCTCCTGTAATTCGTATTTTCTTTCTGGATTTTGTTCTCAATAAGAGTATGAAGAATTTCGAACTGATTTTCTGACATGCGAAAATACTTCACGTATCGTTCAGGGAAACTTTTCAGTTCCTCGCACAATTTATGATATTCTCCGTACACCTCACGCCTTCGATTTATAGGATGACCCACCATCTACGACTTCTTAACTTTTGCACTCTTTTTAAAAGTAAATAGGCAGCTAATGCCTTTTTCTGCTTCCTAGATAACATTACTTACATAAACTAGAAACTATACTAACCAAACGTGACGGAACCCCACTTAGTCGTTGACTGTGTGAGACCCCTTCCGTTGCGATGACGTACGTCAGGGCATCGCGCGCAATCGCATACTTCCATCCGTTATCGCGACGCATGGCATCGCATCCGGTCTGTTTCTCGTATAGAAGCTACCAGTGGCAGGCAGTTCCAGATTGCTACGTTCACTTGATCGGCAGCTTTCTGCGAGACCGTAGCTTCCGAGTGAGAGTAGACCACGCTTTCTCTTCGGAGAGGCGTATTACGGCCGGTGTCCCTCAGGGAAGTGTACTTGTGCCTCTCCTGTTCCCGCTGTTTGTCAACGACACGCCCCGAGTTCCTGGAGTAAAATTGTCGCTGTTCGCGGACGACACTGCGGCATTTGCCTCAGAGCCGAACGCAAGTTATGCAGCAATCAAGCTCCAGCGCCAAATCGACGCGTATGTCGGGTGGACCGATGACTGGAAAGTTGCCGTTAACGCTTCCAAGAGTGCCGCGGTAATATTCTCGCGTAAACGCAAGCGGCCTCGACCGCTTAAAGTAGGCCCCGTCGAGGTACCCTGGACCAATAGCGTCAAGTACCTCGGGCTCCACGTGGACTCCCGACTCACCTGGCGAACCCATACACAGTATATCCGACAACGCGCTTCGGCGCAACTCAGTAGACTCTGGCCCGTGCTATCTAATCTGGCAATGACCCCCCCCGCTAGGTAAGCTCATAGTCAAATCGTACGTTTTGCCCGTGATTACCTACGCCTGTCCTGTTTGAGGATACCTGGCTCGTGGTCATAGGACAGCGCTCCAGCGCGTTCTCGACCGGGGACTGAAGCTTGCGTGTAAAGTCCCCCGGAGGTACTCTTCTCGTCTTTTGAGGAGAGGACTCGGTGTCCGCTCTTGTGATGACACCGTGAGACGCCTGGCGCGTAGATTCTATGTTCGTTCCGACAGAGTAACCCACAATTCCCTCATTGCCGGACTTGGTAAATACACCCCGCGACCAGGTGAGTCCTGGAAGCGACCTCGTTTATTAGACCCAGTTGTATAATCCACCAATCGCAAGTCGCTTCCCATAATTAGGTAAAACATATATAACTAACTCAAACAGACCCAGTGGCAGGAGTCCTTTCTGAGACTCGGGACACTGCACTACTCGCGACCCGCGCAACCCCCAGTCGTGTACCAGTGGCATTTTGGCTGAAGGGGGTTTGCCCCAGAACAGCCTGAGTCTGGCCTTACTAGGACCACTTTCGAATATCTCGGAAAAAGATACCAGTGGCAGTGGAACTCGTTGAAAGAAGACGTCAACAGTGAACCATAGCCTTAATTAGGGTTGCCATCAGGCCGGAGTTTCCCGCACGTCCTCTTTTCGTGTGAGAGAGAAACGGGCGGGGAGGATTTTGTGCAGTTCGGCACAGTCCTTAACAATCGATCCTTAAAAAGCGGTAGTAACGCCGACTTTAAGCATCGATTACTCATAGTTAGTCAGATGACGAGTGTTTATTACGTTGTATTTCTACATGGTAAATAGTGTCAGTTTCTTTTCTTTTTAGCGTTTTAGCGTTTACATGTATGTTGACTGATGCGTTAGAAAAAATGTATCTTAAATAAAAAGAAAAGATAACTTCCGGAAGCTGAAAATTAAGACAGAGCTTACTAAAAGCGGGCAAACAAAGTATTGACTGTCGCTTTAAAAAAAAAGTGTGTTTCCTATTTCGTATATATTTTCCGATTAATGATTATTTTTTTATTTATAATTATTTCCTTTTTAATTAGAATATCGTTAGCGTTAAAAAAATGGTACCATTTTATAATAAGTAACAGTAGCGTGTAGTGCACGTATTCATTTGTTTTTATTTTCAATAAACGTTTGCGTATATGATAAAGTAAAATTAGGTTTTTTGGTAAATAATTTGGAAATAATTTTGGAAAGGTCGTTGTGGAAATATTTTTTTTTAACAGCACAGTAATTTTGTTATGAATACGCACGTGTTCCTTTTTTTTAATGTGTACAGGTTTCATGTCCCAGTTTTTGAACCCGATTGTCCTACGAGCTCATTTTAGGAGAAGGTAACCCCATCTTAACTCACGGAAAACGAAAGGAAACTCGAAATATGCTGTTATCGTTATACGAATAAGTTTTAAGAGGACACCAATTGACTGGTTCATCTTACGATCCTGCTTTAAGAACCAGTGATGCCCTTGTGTCAGCTCTGACGTAACTTCGTTACTTCATACGCACCTGTTGTTACTTGTGTTGATAAACAGGCCGAACAGCTGCTGGGTCGTACACCTACATTGCTCAGTATTCAGTTTCAAGTTTGCGATTCGAGAGGTTAACTATACGGTTTCTTTAACATTCTTCTGCGCTATAATATATTTTTCGTAGATATATATTAAACACTTCAACCACAATACATTTTTGTTAGCATGTATGCGCGTTGACGGTAAACAAGTTGCTTTAGTAATTCTTCTTTAGTAAAACTGTCTTCGGACAGGTTTCAACTGGATGCTCTTCATTTCTCTCGGCCCTGTGCATCAGTCTTCATTTGTCTACAGCTCCTTCCATTTCTGATATGAAGCATTACAACTTTCTTCTTCTTCCCCGTCCTCTCTTTCCTTCAACTTTCCTTGCTATCCTTAGCTTCAAAATGTTTCTACGCAACATTGCCCCAACCAAGATGCTTCTCAGGATCTACCAATCCTACTTGAGATCATAGTCCTGTGAGCCTAGGGATACTATAAGACTATTTAATGTGGTGTTTTCCCTTTGTCTTCCGTGTTCTTTGCTGGTGACCTTGATAGGTTTATCCGATTTAAGAGGCGGTTTCCCACTCCAAGGCTTTGAGGGTGCTCAGTGGCGCGCCGATGCAGTGTGTAAAGTGTGCGGCCACAGGCGCCAGGATAAGAAAGGCGCCAAAAATTTCAGGCTGAAGGACATTTTTGAAAAAAATATTGTTCGTTAAGTTAATTGTATTAACCTTTTCGGTGGTCTGGACGGATATTTTCGCCATATTTTTATGATTGTATGGTGCTCCTGACGTGTTAGGACGCACGTTATTTTAAATTTGTAAAGTGCTTAGTCAAATCTCAAAGTGATTTTCTTGCCAAATAAAGTATAGGCCTAGTACTGTAAGTTTAATTGTCTACCAAAAAATATTTAATATTTTAGTTTTTGTAAAACTGTAAGTTTATATGTTAATTTACGTAAAACTATATAAGATACAATCGGCAAATGATTTTCTTGATAAATAACGTAAATTACTTTATTTTCTTCCAAATTACATTTTTGATGTTTTTGTTTGGTACCCTTATTGTGTTTTTATTGTTTTTTATTCATTTTTGTAATTCCTGGTTTTTGTTCAATAAATGTATAGCCTAATTAATATAACTCGTATTTCATTTGTACTCACTGATACATTTTCATTAAGTGATATTTTATTCTGGGGGAGAATATAGAGGCGCCAACACAGGCGCCGGACACTACTGGCGAGCTTTTGAGGGTGTCCTATCTTCTACCCCGTATCCATCCTCTGAAGACGGTGTTGGCAATTGACAAAAGGGCATCTCCATATCCTGGGAGATATTCGGCCCCTACGTTAATTAACCGCTTGTGAAACAGATCTGCTTCGGGGAGGAGGTGAACATCAGGTTTTAATACGTCAATACGTTTATTATTCGTTAAAATGTTATCAAAATGTTGTATAATTTCTTTATTACAGCCTTCATTTCTTAATCTCTAACGAACCCATAACTACATCTACAACTGTTGACACGATATGCTAACAATTACTATTCAAATAATTTAAATACATTACAAGATTTATTAACTTGCATTAGACATGTTTCGGGCAGTATGCTGTAAGCACATCGTCAGTAAAGTTGACCTGCGTGTGAAACGGTTGGGTCGGTTGATAATAATGAGGCGTTTTTAATTGTAATGCTGTGAGTAGTTTTCCTGGATATTTTCTAAGTATTGCCAACATTTCTGTATTTTAAAATATTGTAAAATGTAATAAAGTCCCATTATTACCGACCAACAACAATAACTAAAGCACACACAAAAGACCAGATAACGAATAAAAATGGCTGACGATGAAGTAACAGCGCGATGCCCGAAACGTGTCTCACGTAAGTTAACAGGAAGGCTACTTATAAAATATTGTAAAATGTAATAAAGTCCCATTATTACCGACCAACAACAATAACTAAAGCAAACACAAAAGACCAGATAACGAATAAAAATGGCTGACGATGAAGTAACAGCGCGATGCCCGAGACGTGTCTCACGTAAGTTAACAGGAGGGCTACTTATAAAATATTGTAAAATGTAATAAAGTCCCATTATTACCGACCAACAACAATAACTAAAGCAAACACAAAAGATCAGATAACGAATAAAAATGGCTGACGATGAAGTAACAGCGCGATGCCCGAAACGTGTCTCACGTACGTTAACAGGAGGGCTACTTATAAAATATTGTAAAATGTAATAAAGTCCCATTATTACCGACCAACAACAATAACTAAAGCAAACACAAAAGACCAGATAACGAATAAAAATGGCTGACGATGAAGTAACAGCGCGATGCCCGAAACATGTCTCACGTAAGTTAACAGGAGGGCTACTTATAAAATATTGTAAAATGTAATAAAGTCCCATTATTACCGACCAACAACAATAACTAAAGCAAACACAAAAGACCAGATAACGAATAAAAATGGCTGACGATGAAGTAACAGCGCGATGCCCGAAACGTGTCTCACGTAAGTTAACAGGAGGGCTACTTATAAAATATTGTAAAATGTAATAAAGTCCCATTAATACCGACCAACAACAATAACTAAAGCAAACACAAAAGACCAGATAACGAATAAAAATGGCTGACGATGAAGTAACAGCGCGATGACCGAAACGTGTCTCACGTAAGTTAAGAGGAGGGTTACCATCCCCTAAAATGAACTCCTAAAACAGTCGGATTCAAAACCTAGCCCAATCCTGGACGTGAAATCTGTAGGCCTATATTTCAGACAAACAACAGAAAGTCCGACACGTCTGATGTGTCATTAGTATGTATTTCTTAATAAAATTACTATGTTGTTTTAAAAAAATAAAAATGGTTTTCAAATTGCCTGTTTAGTAAAAAAAAAAAAAATAATTTTTAGTTTATAAAATCCACTTAACGTTTATAAATAACAAGAAGGCTATACATTTGTATTAATCTACTCCTATTTTTTGCTAAACAGTATCATTTTGTTAAAGCAAACGCAATTTAATTAAATAGGAGACAATCATAAATAAAAAATTAAACGTTAATCAGAAAAATAAACGACAAATGAAAATACACAATTTTTTTTTGTTCGCAAACCAAAGCTTTTTTCTTAATCGAGTTTCCCTGTTTTGAATGAGGGATACAATGTTGGTAATACAGCGATGCGTTTTCTAATTACTATAGTAAATAACAAAACGTTAAAAGTGAATGAAACTGATGCTATTTTTATTGAAAAGCAAAAGTCGTAACGTAAAAAGTAGGGTATGAACTAACTGTGTAGCTGACGCAGAGCTAAGTTAGTATCCTTCTTAAAATCAGCGTTACCAACTGTTTTTTAAGGACTGATAAAATCCTGGACTAGGACAAATTATTACTTCATAATTACATTTAAGTAAAGTAGTTAATAGTACATTTATGTAACAATATGTCATACATGAGCGAGTTAAAGTGAAAATCAGAACCGGTTAAACTAATGAATAATTAATGTCGGTCTCAGTCAGATAAAACTTGTATTTACTCTGTCTCTTTCTCTGTCTCACACACACACACGCACACACACACACATACACACACATTTACTCGTTTATTCATTTACCTGAAACTGGAAAGAAGATTACAGGATCAACGTAGGCCAAATAACAATATCATATCAAATCATATATTTAAACAGACACAGAATCAGAGACAGCATTACAAAATAAGGTTCATATTAACTGTAAGACGTTAGTAAAAAAAAAAAGATCAAATGTTACGACAAATAACACGTTTTAAATATTTGGTTTGCAACATCAATTTCGATTATAGAAAGTCTAGAACATTTTGGAACCTTTAACAATATATGTGGCACTGTCAACCAATATTTAAAAATAAAACAAAAGAAATATTCACGGTAAAATTCTTGTAAGACATTGGTAGTAGGCTCCCTATCTTCGAGTATAGTACTGAAATTTGGATTACGAGAAAAATATTAGAAAGAAGAATCCAAAGACAAAAGGTAAGGTTTCTAAGAAGAGTTAAACGAGGAAGTCAAAGAGACGCAATAAGAATATACGTTCAAAATATTTAATCTTCATGTGGAAATTATATCTAACCGTATGAAACGGCAGGAAGACGTGGAAAGGATTCAAGAAACTAGTTTGCAAGAAGATATAAAACAGAAAGAAGAAGTCTATGTGGACTGATGAAGAGATGGGATTCGAGATCCGTAATTTATGAATCAGAGTAGATGGTCGAGATAAAACATTCTTCAGTAGTGTCGAGTATTAAAATATTATTAATTCATATTCGTTCTGGTTCAAGTTTCTTCAAATCATATAGCGGAGTTACACAATAATGTTAGCAGCGAGTTCACGGTTTTTAGTAACCGGAGAAAACCGACCCGTATTTAAATCAAGATGACATCAGTGTTCGTGACGGCCACAGCGAATTCGTAGAAAGTACAGCCAACATCAAATGACTGTTGCATTTCAAATGCCATTAACGATACGCCATTATACTCCCCAACAGGTGAATCGCTTTCCGCACGACAATAATTGCAAATAAATACATCGCAGAAATTCGCGGCGGACCGTGGCCAATTTCTTGTGATCCATTACGGAAGTACTTAGACGCAGTAAATTATCTACATTTTACCAAGCCCCTCTTCTCGTTTACCTTTTCTCTTTCTTTTAGTTTTAGCTAACTTTCGTCAACACTGATGGGTCCATACCTTTCGTATTAAGGCAAACAGAATCTTCAATTTCTTTATTACTAATGGTTCGGGGATAGTTGTCTCTTTGTGCTGAAGTTTCATTATTTTGTTTTCACGTTACTCTACACGTAAATTTGTTTCTACACAGAAAAATGTAGCAGAAATAATGATGTAACTTTATTATTTAATATACGCGAGGTCTGTTACTTACATATTGGTAAGTTAAAAGTTGGTAAATTTCAGTCCATCGACTTATTTTCTTACAGTTGTATCATAATTATCATAAAATAATTAGTTTCTTCTGTAAGAATAAAACTTATAGAGCTCTGGAAGTATAACCTGCACCATAAAATTTAGAAGTATCAACGAATAATTAATTTGTATTTCAATTTAAATTTTATCGCTTTTGTATACTGTTTGTGCATAATCAGTTGTCTTGACGGAAAATTCAGTTTGGTTTTAGTAATTAGAATTTTATTAATAAAACTTTAGTTTTTAAATAAGACGTTTTGTTTTATTTTTTAATTTCTCCTTCAAGTGGTTTCTTGGACGAGCAAGGTGTGCTTATCCTGTTTCAACTCAACCGTTTGGCATTTGCCTGCTGTCTCTCTGTTTGGGGTACGCCTCACGATAACTTTTCAATAAATCATTCTATTTGACATGCGTGTCCATACTGTTACCCCACAAAGGCCTGTTATGTTTTTAGATGATCCACCCAAAACAGAGCAGAAGGCAAAAATGTGAGGAGTCACGATTTTGAAAAAATAGCGAAAATCTTTGTGAAATATCAAATGGAACATTATTTTAACCAAAATCTGAATATAATATTGCAGATTTTGAAATTTATAAATTCCATAAATTCGAAATTTCAAAATTATAAAATACTAGGACCCGAAAAAAGGTATAAATATTTTCAAAAAATTAAAAAATCCATGATGGATATCAGACTAAAGGAAATTTTAACCCAACTATGAATGTACTGTTCACTAGTTGGTGCCACGGGCAAAAATGGGAGTCAAAATTTTGAAAAAAATTCTAAAAGCCTCTGTGGGGCACCGCTGTTGCTGTTTTTATACCAGTGTCTGTACGCTACTGAAATCTATTAAATCTCTTTTTTAGATTTACTTATTCCCTCGCTTTCCGTTGTTCCCTCATATCTGTACTAAGTGTTGTAACCTGACTGTACTATCTCAGCAATTTCCATATGATTTTCAGTTTTGTTGATTATTATTGTTCGTAGATACCTGAGACTTTGAATCACTTTAAATTTAAATTTCACAATCTCTATCTCTGTTTTACCACAAACGAAACGAATTCTCAGTTTTTACCCGACCGTTTGTCATTTGTGTGTCTGTCTATTTGTTTGGAGTAGGCTATGTCTCACGATAACTTTTTTATGCATCAATCGATTTTCGTGAAACTTTTACTCCGTAAATCCTTATTGTTTTTAATTAAATATCCCAAAAAAGGGGGACGAAAAAATGAATTGTCCAAATTTTTAAAAATCGCAACTCTCCGTGTGGGGTATAACATTAAAGGAATTTTAACAAAACTTCAAGTATTTAGGCGTCTCAAAATTTTAGGACTACAGAGTGTAATAAAGGGATCAAAAATTTTGAAACTCTATGCCGGATTTTAGACTAAAGGGAATTTTAACCGAAATCCGAATGTGGTGTTTACTGTAACAATTTTTTACTTTTAATCGAAAAATAAAGGCTAAAATTAAAATAAATTTTTAAGAAAAAATTGTAAAAATATGAATCATAAGGGTTTCAGGATTTTATTTAAAATACAGACTTAAATAATTTAAAGTACAGTCGAATTGGTAGTCTGCGAAGTTAATAATTTCACAAATAATTTCTGCAGCTTACAAATTATTTAATAATAATCTATCACCACCCCCTTGTGAACTTTGGACAGCCTTCAAATAGTTTGTAAGCTATACAGACCTAACACATACACACTTAAAAACTACAACTAAATTATTTGTCATTTTGTATTATGGTTACAAATTTAACTAAAAAACCAAAGCGGTCTTTTGGAATTTTTAGTGTTTATTGTTTGCTTTACAATTGTTGTTGTACTGAAAATAATATATATAGAGTAGTGGTGGATTGTATAATATATTATGTTAAATAATATAATATATTATACTAATATTGAAATTTATATAATATGATAAATGTGTTCTTTCAAAATACTGAGAGAGTTCTGCAGCTCACAGAGCTTACTAGTTAATCGCCTATTCATTTTCTTCCCCTTGCTTTCAGTACTTCGTTTTCCTCACACATGTTTCCTCCAGTTTGTGCTCCGCTTCTTATTTATATTTTTTTTTTTGTCATTTAACGTTTAACATGTTTAGTGAAGACAGTAAGTCTTGCTCTTTGTTATTCATTCATACTTCACCTCCACACACGTTTATTACTCAACCTCCAGAAGTTTAAAACTCCTAACAATAACAGATGATAAACAACAAACTAGTAATCTTCTGAGAGAATCGTGTTTGCACATATCGTATAATTTAATCCAACGACTACACTCACATTACGGTAACTACAGAAATACTACACTTACAGTGATCACATGGGGTCACTTTCCTTTTATTGTATGGTTTCTTATACGTAATATGGCATGCAGCCTACACGGTAAAATAGAAAAGACAAACTGTAATTGGAAGGCAGGAAGAGGTCAATGTTGCTACATTTCGCGTGCATTTCTCCTGATTCACGAGTTACGAGTGGTTGTGTCAGAGTTGGTTGTGCCTTAGGTCAGGCGGAAGCGGAGTGCCGATGGATACCGGAAGTAAGAGAAAGGTAAGCTGTATAGTTAAACGTCTTGAGATCGATACTAGTTTGTTTTCTCTACGGCAACGTAATTATAGTACTATTGCGTCTTTGATTTGCGTGCGTTCTGTCTAAATGGCATCGGCTCTGCAACACTGGTGAAAAGATTTTCAAATTTTAATATAATACAATTGCTACTTAAAGATTAGCCTAGATTTTATTATAATTGTTGGCTAAAATTACAATAACAGCTTGAAATTTTATTATAACAACCACACAAATTTTATACCATTAAAAGCGGTAGTGTAATTTTTATATTTTCATGAAGATCAGTATTTATTAAGTTTATATAATTTTATTACAATAATTGGTTCTAATATTTTTATAATCTATAAATTAAAATAGCAATATAATGTTTTTTTAATTTAAAAAATGAACTTATTTCGTATTATAAGAAATATCCGTCTTCTTCCAAAGCACTACACCATTACGTGGGCGTTGACTTCCTCCACTCACAACTTCCTCATGCCAGGCGTCTCCATTTCTTGATTCCTATCCTTTGCAAGTCCGTTTCCACCTCTTCTAATTATCGCCTTCTCGGTCTTCCTATCTACTTCTCTCCTCCCATTTAACCACACAAATTTCTCTTTAATTCCCTACCTAGTCCCGTTCGCCCCACATGCCCTCCACAACCAATTCTTCTGGACTTAACAAATCGTACTATATCTCTTATTTCGATTATAGTGTTACTTTCATCGTTGTTCATCATCCTCCATATTCACATTCTTTTACAGGGCCACAAATATGCCCTATTGTATTCCGTTCAAATACTTTTAAAGTAAATATATCTGATGTTGTAAAGGTCTACGTTTCTGACTCACATGTTACCACCAGAGATCACAAGCTTCTGACCAGAGATCAGAAAAAGCTTCATTTCAGTAGATCGGTAACTTATTTTGGATCTGAAGATATTCTTGTTTACACAGTATTCATGGTTTCCAGAAACTAACCTCCTGTTGATTTCTTCTGATACCTGGTTTGTATTATTCAGATCTATTTCAAGACATGTAAAACTTGCTATTCCTTCAAATGTAGGTATAATCCCCGATATTACAAAATTGAATAGCTCTTCTTGCCTTTGATGTACTTATTTTCATCAGTTTTTTGTTTATTTATTTCCGGGGCTATTTGATATCCCTGGCTCTCAAGATTTGTAAACATATCTACAAGAGCTGTCATATTCCAAGACAATCAAAACTATATCACTTGCATTGGCATGAACTTGTGTTTTTTAGATGATATTTCCATTAGTATCAAGATTCTACATTACTTTGTGTAATGTTAGATTGATAGGGAATCTCCTTGTCTATTTTAAAGATTTTGCCGATTTTCGAAGAGTAGATGTTTGAAAGAGTATGCTCATCCTCCCACCAATCATAGCATTAAACTCACTGTTTATTATATGAATGTTTGTGAGGTTTATAAGTTTCCTTGGTTTACCAAAACTTTTCATTGCATTCAACAGCTTCAGACTATAAATCCTGTCAAAGGCCTATCTGTAATCGATAAAGACCCTATGTAAATCCGTAATAAATTATGGAATTTCAACGTTTTTCCAGTAGCCTTTTAAATGCTTAACTTACTGCAAAAGTTTGGCCAGTTGTGGTTATAAGGAATCATTCACCCTAATATTTAGGTCACTCTGTACCATGTTCGACTAAGGGATAGGGAATGTAGATCTTAGTATAGAGAGGTAGTTTTATCACTATATATTATTAGCCTGTAGTACACAGGCGGAAGAAATGATTTATGGACTACACTGGTTGTAGATCGCAAATCAGTATCAGTGACAAAAAAAAATAATATTAACCTATAACAGCAAATATTGAAACCGTGAAATATAACAAATACAGATTGCAATTTATGTCTGAATTGAAAAGATGTCAATAATTGTTTGTCGATTATAAATAGTTGATAAAATAAAACCGGCTGTACGTGAATAATGCAGTAAACTAATATTAACTGGGAAAAAAGTGAGTTTGGCAATGTTTTAATAGTGTGACACGATGGTTCTCAACCACTTGAGACAGCGGTACCAACTAATTTTTTCATTTTCAAACGACATGGATCCGGTCCCAACAAATTTACTAGTAAATACCTTTCAATTTTTGTAAAATGAAGGCTTTAAACTATCGTAAGTATCGGTAATAATTTGTCGAAAGATTAATCGTAAAAATTTAATAACCGTAAATATTAATCATATTTGTACAATTACGTACGAAAAAAGTTAAGAGATATGGCAAAAATGGTTCCTGGAGAACCTCCACGGCCCGGCAGGTAAGAAACACTTATGTACAGCATCAGAGAATATTATTATAAGACTTAGCTAATTCCGTCCTGAGACGTATCCGAAACAACCCGGTACTTTTTTTGTGCGAGCGTAATTTTTTTCGAAATCTTACAGTTACAATTCCACGTAAAATACTTTCCCGACTCTGGTAAACTTTATTTTTAGACAAAATTTTACTTAAGTTTTACCTGTGCTTGAGCCACCTTTCGCTTACTTAGAAGCTTCTTCACAGGCGGGGGGGGGGGTCATTAAGAATACTTCACCTACCTTCACGAGAATACTTCACAGACTCCTTTCAGGTGATAGCCTCCAGGCAAAACCGGCAGATCGTTCGTGTACAGAGGTTCAGAACAGGGTCAAAGACAGAACCCTGCGGAACACCAGCAGCGACGGGACGAACAGAAACCAGGATCCGTCAACGCTAATCCTGAAGGTGCGAGCGCTGAGGTAGGCTGCAAAACACGCACATTGGTCGGAGGAATGAGGGAATGGGCCAATTTGAAGAGATGGCCTCCGTGGCAGCGTTTATCGAAGGACAAAACTACACATAGTTTCTTAGGCTGTGTCTGCCGTCGGCCATGCGCCGTAGGTATTTAAAAATTAAGCCATATAAAGCCCATACATTATGGTCTATAATAAAAACCTTCTAGGTACCACGGAATGCATTCACTTTCATTTGTAACTTCAGTTGTATTTTACAACGTTTAAAGGAAATAATAATAAAATAATTGAAATTGCTATTTAAGCTAATTTGTCACACCGTAATCTGTATTAAATATGTTATATGGACTTGAGTAAAAGCAAAAGCAACTTTAAAAGAAGACAATCTTGTGTTAAAAACTTGTAGAAACAGGAAAGAACGATCCTGTTTTCTCAGGACATACTATTTAACGGAATCTCTGAATTAACCATACGAATGCGCTATGCTAACGGACAGTTTTAATACATCTGTAACAGACTTTGCTCTTCTTTTAGACAAAACTGGAGATTTCAAAGTTATGGATCAACAACCATGTAACAAGAAGTTGTCCTAAGACATTTTGTTGGTTCAAAAATGATTTTATTTTTATTAAAATTACTTGATATCCTTCCACGCGAGTTTGTATCATTTTTAGGTAAGTTCTCGTAGACATTTGTCTACTGAAAATATTTTTATATTTAAGGTGGGATAATGCCAAAGGTTCAGATATGGGTGCAGACGTTATCTGCATCAGTGGATGGCCGATAAATTATAAGATTTTCTTTATTGATGAATGACAGAATTCATTATTGTTCTCATCGTCGTTTGCGACTTTCCCTTGAAGGACATGATTTCCTTTTACAGGGAATTGAATGCTCCCTTTCTTTGTACAAAAATTAAACTCCCTCTCGTTCTTGGATAGCATGCATAGAATATGATCCCATGTTGGAGAGAGGGAGAGTGTCTTCCACATTTAATTCGTTTTTAAAACCTACTCTGATATCATTTTGCTCTCTGGTATCGTTTACCCTGGGCTGATGTTTATAAGTATTTCATCCTAAATGACTAACGTTTATACATGGTCTCGTAGATAATTATTCAGTTCTACAATTCACATTCGATTCTTCCTTTCGAATATTATAACGTACACATTTCTGCCTCATAAGTCACAAAAAGTTTCAATTTTACTGTGGAATATCCTTTTTTTCGGCTCATAACTAATTTTTTAATTCCATTTCTGTCCATATAGAAGCCTAGTCTCCTGTTTTTCCGTTGCTACGTATACTCCAATATTTACATCATGATTACCATATTTTATATTATATAAATTATATATTATATTATTTATATTATATTTTATATAAATATTACATATTTATCAAATATTTCAATTACATAAATTTTTCGCATGTTTATGTTCTTGTATTTTCTAAAAGTAGATCCGTTTTATCGTCTCTTGCAAATATAACCTTTCCATAATGTAATTTATAAAGCCCATATCATATATTCTTCATGTAATTTTACGTATCGTATCTGACATGCCTTCCTCTCCTTCCTTGCTTTTTTTAAAAATACCTGAAAATTATAGAGTTCTTTGCTAAGTGGTAGATAATCATCCTCATAATTATTGTTCACTGGGGGTCCTTCAGCATGGCTGCTTCCCACATTTACGACTCCAAAGCTGTCTGATTTCTTTCACTTCTTGGCTCTTAATACCTCTTCGATTCCTTGCCACCAACATTTTCTCATCTTCCTCTATTTTTGGAGACACAATCTAACATCTTTTTAGGTGGTAAGATTGCTTATTCATCTTTTCATCGTAAATTTCAATTCTGGAATTAGATTTTATTAACGATGTTTTTATTTGGATATTTTATCAAGAAACTTCAAGTATTTGTGTGTATCAATGACATCGGACGGTGACAGCAACCAAGAAATAAAAGTAAGAATGGGACAAGCTAAGACAGCAACAAAACAATTAAGCAGTCTGCTTTGGAGTCCACGAATAACAAAAAAACAATAAAATCAGAATATATAAAACTATAGTCGAAAGTATAGGCCTATATGGAGCAGAACTGTGGGAAATTAATAAAAGAAATAAAGCCATAATAAGAGCTATGGAGATGGATTACTGGCAGAGGTGTTGTAGACTAACAAGACTAGATAGAGTGAGAAATGTAGAGATAAGACAAGCGATGGGAATCAACCTTGACATTACAGAAACAATAGAAACAAGAAGACTGAATTGGTTTGGACACCTAAAAAGAATGTCGGATGAGAGATGGTTAAGGAAGGTATGGGAATGGACTCCACCCTCTAGAAGAAACAAAGGAAGTCCTAAGCATTCATCGAAAATGGACGTCGAAGATGCAATGAATGCAAGAGGTCTTACAGAACAGGACTGTTTAGACCGGCGCCAGTGGAAGCTAGGATGCGAGAGGCGGCACCAGCCGTAATTAAATCGCCTACAAAAAAGAAATTTTTTTATTTACGCTAATCTTTTCTCTACTTGAACAAAAGTAGTTCATTTTATATCTCTTACGTTTTCTTTATTTAAGCTGCCAGAATTCTGCGCCATATGTCAATGACGAAGGCTATCTGTAAATTTTGTGTCTTAATAGTAGTAGCTTTAGTATGTTTAAATTGTTTTCCTTTTTTTCTTTCTTTTGAACAATTAATTCTCTGTAGCTTACATGGTTACCCAATAATTAAATTCGCCCCATTTACCACTCCGCACTTAGTATTTTTCATCAGATAATTGGAGAAAACTTCAACTTACAAGTGATTGTGGACAGAAGAAATAGATTATTTTATTACTTTTTAAGTAATAAGAAAGATATGTGAATACGTGTGCGCTCGTGCGAGTTGTGTACAATTAAACGGCTTCCGCATGACTGGAAACAGATGCGGTATGAGTGACGCTCAATGGAGAAAGTAAACACACACACACACACACACACACACACACACACACACACACACACACACACACACACACACACACACACACACACACACAACGTTTCCAGTGCCTGGAGGACGGCGTCGACATGACTGAACAATGAAGATCGCCGTTTCCTTTCCCTTCATCGCATGAAGATGTTACCTGCTCGCTTGCCGTGATGATAACAATGAAATATATCCACTGTTTTTACGGCCATCGTCGGACGTCACTTTGTCTGGACTGGCTTCACAGTAAAATAATACGGGTACAAAGTAATAAATAATACGTATATGTGTATTTTCATCTACGAATGAAATCTTGCATGTTTGTATGCTTTCACTTGGGTTTGAGTTATTAATGTAACGTTCTGTCAACTAGTTCATATTGACTGCTGGCGAGTGATCTGATTCCCACATTGTGTAAATACAAGAACTACAGGCTTGTACATTATCATGTACAGTATACAGAAATCTCTCTCTGCTTAATTGATAGTTATGCAAATTATTTCATTTTTTATTATTATTATTATTATTACTATTATTATCGTTATCGTTCTTGTTGGTCTTGTTCTTGTTCTTGTTCTCGGATCTTATCGGCTAAGTGGCAGCATGCAGTGAGCAATCTCTACGTAGCAATCGCCAGTAACAAACGCATTTCCCCCTCCACACGAGGGGTAGCGATAACCAGCGACAGTTTGTATTTTTATTTTCATTTTGACATGTTTTTTATATTTTATTTTTATATTTAAATTTTATTTACAATTTTACTTACATTTTACAATTAATTTCCTACATCACTAACAACTACAAATTAATTACAGTTACAACATAATTTATAACTACAAATACAACGATACATTTCAAAATTTATTATATCTACAAATAAAATAGAATATAAATTACTGAGGAGGCATAAATTGTGCAATGTTTTCAATAATTTGTTCAAATTTATTATCATTTCGATTCCTTTGCCGCCACATAAATTCAGCCAGATAGGAATCCAACATCAGTCGCGAAGTACCCCATTGCCTTTTGTTCCTCATTTTGGCCTTAGCCCATATGCTTTCTACATTTTGGGTGTGGGCTTGGGTTACTGGATTTACAAATTGTATCGAGTGGTTCACTGTTAAATGTTGATAATTTTGGTGTAAATTGTGATATCCCCCGCACTCATCGGACAAAATGGTTGTGCCTGGGGCATACTCGTTTATTATAGGCACTAAAGTTCCTGCAGATCTGTCTGGAACGCTCACAAGGAAACAGTCTCTTGTTTCACGACAAATTCCACCAAACACCCATTGATTTGGTAAAACTCTCCCCCTATTATATTTTCTTTTAGTGAAACAAGTCTCGTTCACTTCTACATGAAAATTAGGTCCACCAATAACCTTCGGACTTTTTAATAAATGGTGCTCACACACTTCTAGCATGTATGAGTTCCAATCCACGCATGTGGAGTGATTCATTTCGAACTCGTCTTGACAGTATTGCACGGTTGTGTACTCCTTACTCCAACAGTAAATAAAGTATACGATTGTGCGGGAATAATAACAGAGAATTATTTAGGAATGTATCCTGTCGCACTTGTTCGGATTCCCAGCAGTCCTTTTTAGAACATACCCAACGGTCTTTACCTGTCGTATACAGTTTCATTTCATCGCCGTTCGTACAAATTCTTGGGTTATGTAAAATATTTTTGTTTCTTAGAAACTGTATCGCTGAATCTTTGTCGGGGATCTATGCTGTTAACTGAAGGAAATTCATGATACGCTACGACACTACTACACTTGCGATTGCGGCATACAGAGTGACAGGGCACGCTGTCACCATGGAATGGTTGCAAGATGCGTTGGAGGGGGAAGTGCGTTGTTAGTGGCGATTGCTACGTAGAGTAATTGCTCACTGCATGCTGCCATTTAACCGAAAAGATCCTTGTTCTCATTCTTGTTCTACAATATGTTACTGAATTTTCGGTCCTGACGAATGGGAACGTCTCGTGTCGTTTTCAAGCAATATAAATTAGAATTCTGCGAGCTGTCAAGCGCTGCATAGGAGTAGATAGCGAAATGAAGTTGTTATACTGGAGCTTCAGATACTTCTATTCACAATAACATGTTGAATATGTCAACAGATGTCAACGGACGGACAGATGTGACGGATGTCAACAGAAATATCAGCTATTTAGGACGTCGGGCGACGGTATCCCCAAGATAATTCACATGAAGATTCACAGGAAAGATAAGTAATGAAAGATAAGGAAACGATCACGGTAATTAAAGTTGGAACAGGTCGCCAGGTCTATTATTATTATTATTATTATTATTATTATTATTATTAGTAGTAGTAGTAGTAGTAGTAGTAGTAGTAGTAGTAGTAGTAGTAGTAGTAGTAGTAGTAGTAGTAGTAGTAAACAATTTGTTGAACTACTAAAAGCGTACTGGGAAATAAGACATGAAAAATGAAACTCTATGAAGCCATTAAAGGTATTACAATACCGACCTTCTGGTTATTACCTTCTGGCATAGACCTTCTGGTCTGTATGGTTCTCAGACATTAGTATTGTCGGAGAAGATTGAAGGCCCGTTCAAAAGCTGCGAATATGGCATTTGTCGGGTAAGTTAAACCCGAGATACGAGAACAGACGGAATTAGAAAACACATTACAAGAACAAAATGAAATATATGTTAAAAAGTCGACAGAATTGATGACTTAAAGTTGTTCAAGTTCATAGAACGTGTAAATAGAATTGAGGAGCCAAGGCTCCGCAAGTAGATTTTAAATTACAGATCTGATGTGAAAAGAGATATAGGAAAACCCCAAAACGACTTGAAAAAAAGAGGTCACAACAGATGATAACACCTAATTCTGGAGAGAAAAAGAAGAAAATATAGATAGGCAGGGCATGTGGCTAAGCGAGAATGTGACATAAGATCGCGAAGGCTGGTAAAGACTTAAGATTGATAAGAGACGTAAAGAAAACAAGACGATGATCCTTTGCAAGATTATAGGATTGTCTTAACAAATAGTAGCCTATCGTCTGGTGCGTGTAGTGAACAAGTTTTCTTATGGGAAAAATGATTCAATCACTGCAGAATAACGTCCACGTAGGCCTACACATATATTAACGATGTTAATATATAAACGATGGTTTATTTACTACAGTTGGTGCCCTCTTAACCGGCTGATTGGCTGTGAGGTAAATAAAGACTCATACGGCCGAGCGCCTCACCGACATGTCAAAACTTGCATGATTTGGACTTGTTTATTTTACGTTTTTAGTCAGTTAATCAAACCTGTGTCAATTATTACTACTGTAAGTGATTTTTTAAGTTTCCTGATGCTATTTGTAATGAATGACAACAAAACGGAAACGTGCAGTGCGAAGAATAGTGACAGAATGGGAAAATCTTAAAGAAAGGGATGTCGAAGAATGGATAACTGGTGATGAAGAACTTGAAAATGAAACTTTGGCTAATGAGGAAATTATAAGTGTTGTCTGCCAACAAACTGATATTGACGAAGATGAGATCGAAGAAGGAAGAGAAGAAGAGGACAGTGAGGAAAAAGCGTGACTACGCTTTTGAAAATTCATTGAAAACTAAGAAGCTAAAAATAATCACTGATTTTTGTAAGTGTAACTGAAATATACAGTATTGTTCGGTGTCATAAATGCAGTAATTATTATTTAGTTTCGCCAAGTGTTTTATTAGATTAATGTTGTGTTTGTATTTAATTAATGTTGAGGTACTCATAACTTATTACAGTATTTTGGTTAACAATACATAGATTGCAACTTAATATTATTCTTTTTTACATAAGTAAACAGTATTAAAACATTTTAATCAGAGTTAAAACTCAGTTTGAAAGAAAATTCTGTTTAACCGGGCATTTTGTTAACCGGCCGACCCCCCGGTCCGAGCTGACCGGTTAAGAGGGCGTCCACTGTATTTGCGAGACTTCTTGGTATTTATAGTAAATATTTTAATAGATGTTTATATGTAGATTTCATTGCAGAATATAGCCTTTTCGTAGTCAGATTATTACTAATTAGTGACGTTATCAAACAAATTTTATTGTTTTCTTAATTGAACAGAAATTATGACTTCAAAAAGGAGGAGGTTTTATATTCGTCCCTATGTTTATTTTTATGTACGTAGCTTATGTTCGCCGATTACACGTGAACGGCTGGACCGATTTTAATAAATCTTTTTTTATTTGAAAGGGTTTGTTCATGCGGTGGTCCTACAGTATTTAAAATTAGTACTGGGCCAGTACCTAGTCAGTACCAGCAAAACACTCTATTTTAGCCTTACTTATCACTTATTACTAACACTTATTAATTCTTAATGTCAGCTAAATTATTGATGACAAAAAGTGAAGTGAAAAAGGAATACGTCCAAGAAAAAGGAATCCAATAAATTGTGTATTTATACTAATCTTTAAGTAAATATATACGTAATCTATAAGTATATTTTTCTTCTGTGTTAAAATAAAATCCTAACTTAATGAAATAATAAATACGAATATATATTGCAACGACACAGCCATATGCTGTATTAAGCATTGATTTAAATAAATATAAAATTTGTAAAATTATTATAAGTTTGGGGTAAATGGACAGGTCTGGGATTGTAAAAATTTTTCATTGTTATACTAGGGGAGAAATTAACCTGTTCCAACAGGCAAAGAACACTTGCTCGATTGTATGTGTGTTACGCGTGTATCTTGTGTGTGTTAGTGATGCATGTACGGACAGGAATCTCAGCTACCCTCCCCAAGTAATTACTAAAATAATTATTTTAATTCACTGTGTGAAAACTAATTAGTGTTTAAACAAACAAAAGGGACCAAAGTGTGTGTAAATTTTATAGTTATCCACAGTAAGAAAATGGCGTTAAAAGGACACACTACGCGAAGTCAGTGCGAAATAAATGTGCCAAAAATACGCAAATTACACTAAGACGTTCAAATTAATACAGTGAGTGCTTAATAAAATGTAGCTATTATTTGTTCTATCTCGATTACGTACAAAACATTGCCATTTGCAAAAAATTGCAAATATATAAAAAGGTTCGGGAGTGGGGGCTATCATGTGATCTGCAGGTCTCGACAGGATAATTTCGGAACCAACAGGTGCGGAATCGCGAGAGGGTATAAATTAAGGGTTCGACTGGAAACACTTCTCTTCTTTTCAAAACACAGTTGCAGTCGGACACGCTGTCCTTCGGCAGAACAGTTTTATTTTATTATAAGTCTCATCTACAAACGAATAAAGACGTTCAGTAATTATGTTTACAATATTACGGGAAACGTAGAGTACCGGGACCGTTTAAGTCAGCAAGAGTATCAACAGAGAAACTACAAGAGCAACACGAGATGCTAGACGTTAGGAGATTCTTTTGAAACGCCTAACAGCCGTACGAGATCCACCTCGCAGCAGATAGTAATTCTCTGGGACGGACCACACACTACTGGAGAACGACGCTGGACTCTGGACATATCCAGGACCACGCCAAGCCAGGAGTAACGGAAACCCAACTCTGGACAACGCTGGACCCCGTCAATAAGTCGTAAGGTCATCAAAATTCGAGGTGACATGCATAATGCATTTATAAATGATTCTTTTAAAAGAGCTCATAAAGACTATATAAAGAGAGAATGAATTAAAACAAAAAAAGGTTTATAATTAGAAATAATGTAATAGAGTCTTAGGTAAATGTTTTAGTCGTAAGAATGAGCGATCGCATATAGAGAAATATAGAAAAAAAAGAGAGTTTAATTTTGAGATAGTATATTTTTTTATCAAAGTAAAATAATTGAAATGATTTGAAATTTGCATTTTGTAGAAAAGAATAATTTAAATTTTTAATATGAAACAAATGCTAGTCTAAGAGTAAATAATATAATTTTGAATTTAATTTTTTTAAAAACATTGGTATAGACTGAGCAAGCTGAGGTCAGATCTGAGTAAATGAATTCAATTAAAATTACATTTAAATTTTATTTTGTTTTAGTAAATCACATTGAATAAATGTCTAGATTAAGATTATTAACATGTCTAGATGTAAGAGTGTTTTAAATGTGTGTAACACCGTATAGCTTAAGAGATAAACACTTAATAATGAGTGATATCTCAATCGGAGATTATTAACAATGTTTATTATTTATAATGCTTGTTAAAACAATAAACATGAAATTTTAACTATTCATAAATCTACTACTCTTATTATTGTTACACCTGGTATCGCTATACAACCTGCATACATAAAACGTATCGTTATATAACACATAAAGTTGTAACGTAGTATAATTGTTGCACCCCACGAACGAAGGGGCTCCACAAAATAAATTATATATGATATGTATCGTTGTAATATATTGTAATGCGACGAAAGGAGAGACCTAATGTACAATAAAAACCTAATACAAAATAACCCCTTGTTTAAACCATTTCCATAAACTAGGTAAAAGAAATAAAATAAAAAGTACCTAAACTACAAAAAGAAGTACCATACAATAAATAATGATGAGTGTAATTAATGATATAAGGAAAGAACTATGTATTTTTAGAGTTAAGAGTGAGCAGAATAACCAGTGATTGAGAAAAAGTGAGAGTTGATAATTGCTAAACACAGAAAGGACTGTGGCAATTAACAGCAATTATCAGTGAACACAAGTGTACATAACAAACTGACCAAAGTGCAATAAACTAGGTAATAAATAGAGTTCAGATAGTAGTAGTATTGACTACCTATCATATTTTAATTTGTGAGCCATTAGTATTCTAAGTTGTCAATTCATATTATTACCAATGTATTTAAGTCAAAATGACTATCAGTGTGCTAATACACAGCATATATGATTTCTGATGTACAGAGGTAAAACTCAATATTATTAATTTAAAATGATATGAAAAGACATTTAATAATAATCTGATAGTTAAAAAGATTTTAATATTATATAGTAAACTGTTGTTGAAGTTTCATTCTAATGGCCTAATGTCAATTGGAATTAGTTATAATGAAGTATCATGTTATTAATATGTTTAATTCTTGTTTATGTTCTTATTTTTTATGTTATGTAACAATTATAATTAGTCAAAAGGGATTAAGCCAAGAGGCTACATAATATTTATAGTTTAAACGATTATACTAAAGAAAGGGCCAAAACATAGGTCAAAGTAAAATAACTTTGTATTAAGTATGTAATGGTCTAGGAAATAGAATTTTCGCAAAATTGTTAAAACAATTATTATAATACTCACACACGGCATGTGAGGTATCAGAATATTTGTAATTTTATGAAGAAGATCATGATGTAAAGTAAGTTTAGGTTTATTCAATATTAATTAAGGAGTAATTGTGAGTAGGAAACACAAAAATGTTGAATCTTAAATAATTATAGTCACATGACCTAGTGACCCGGCGTTTTGACCAATAGGAATTTAGCTAATTTTGGACAAACTCGTCGAGGGCAGAAGAAAAATATTTTTTATTCTATTGTTAGACATAAAAGTGTACAGGTCAGCTTTGTGTAGCCAAGAGCTAAAAAGTATAACAAAGGATCAAATCTGAGTTGAAGAAAAAAAGTAAAATTATTATAAAACCAGAATACAAATTAGATGGAAGAGAAAATGAAGATAATATAAAATAATAATAATAAATCAAAAGGAGAACAAGTAAAAAGAATATCTTAAAAACATAAAGTAAAGTGAAAGTATTTCTACTGAATGTTGGTGAGAAAATAACCTTATTATAATATCACGTTTACAACTACACAACACCAAGATTAACTGAACACTAGTGAAAAGAAAAAAGAAAACTAATATAAACACAGTCGACATATTGTATAAATTATTTTATTTGAAAGAAACTGGTGGTAAAAAATTTCACATCAAGCTAGGTGAACAACAAGCGGCCATCTTGTTTTTTGTTAATTAGAACTATGGGTAAAGACGCCATGACACCTTGTTATGGTACATTGAATTAAATTATTATTTTTGTCATATTTTCATAAAATTAATTCTGTTTTGTATTAGTAGATAAGATTTAAGATTGTGATGTATTGTACTTCGTGTATGCATTTCTGAACTTTTCAATAGTAGTCTAAAAGAATCCAAGAATTAATGTTATAAATAAAAATATTATTTAAGAATCGAACTGAGTAAAGGAGTCGATACGGGCAATAAGCTATTTCAACCTAAGAGTCGTCAAACTGAATTTAAATAAAATAAAAGTTAATAAACATAATCAATTGGTTTTAAATGAGTTTTATTTATAGAATTAATTGAGATTAAAGGATTTTTGATTAATAAAAGAAAATTGAAACAGCATTGGCGGATTGGAACTTCAACGTAAACAAGGAATTAAGCAGATAACCTATATTAGCCAATGCGATATTACGATCGAACCAAACATAAACAAACTTTACTTTTATGAATTATTTTTTTATCAAAGCCAACGAACAACAATAATAATTAATAATTTTTTTAATAAAATATTTTTTTCCACAAACTCGAATCAACATAATTCAATTAAATTGAATAAATTCCAAAATAAATAGAATAACGGACCTTGTCTACGAACCGTCACACATTGGCGTTTCCAACGGAGCGTAAAAGTATATTTTAAAAAGAGCAACAAAACAAATAACAATAATTTTTCTTTAATAAAAAAAAATATAAATAAATAAAAAGAGGAAAAGAGAACACGTTTTATTACAAATTGGCTTCCAACGCGGGGCTTTACAAGTAAAAGTATATCAGGAGGACTTCAACACAATTAAATCAACTCTGGTTAAAAAAAATACAGTAGGCCTACTAGAGAATAAACCACACACAAACGTTTTATTAAAATATATATAATAATAATAATAATAATAATAATTATTATTATTATTATTTTACTAACGAAACATTAATAGGTCTTATTTTCATTGTTCTCATTGTATAAATTTTTTTCCGTTACTATAATTTAACACCTCATTTACGGAAGTAAAATTGTGCTGGATATAATATTGATTTTCATTTTAATATGATGATGAATCGGAAGTTAGGACTGTGCTTCTGATTTCGTATTGTTTTGCTGTTGTGGCCGTGTTCCGAATCGAATTATGCCTTCGAGGTGGTGATTTTTTTGTCGGCGCAGATCGTTCACGCACCGTCATCAACATCAGCGCTGGATCGGTTTCTCGTGCTGGCAACGTTTCAGTAAAGAATGTTGCAGCATAATGATTGCGTAACCTCACTTCCTCGACAGCCGTTTCGTTCCGATTGTACGGAAGTATCCATTATGGCCGGTATTGGGTGTTGATGAATTTGCCAAACTTGCGTACGTGGCGAATTATTCCTGTATTATGCCGTTTTGTTTACTGTCAGCGTTGACTTAATTCTGGTTACAGAGCCATTGAATTAAGCTACAGATCACCATAAAAATCTAACGATCCGTACGGGACTTCTGCAGTCATTGTACACATGTATTTCCGGTCTTGTAACCACCACACTAACTGCACAGAGCTGCAGCCCATTTAGAGAACTGGCCTTCATCACAAAGCGCTTCCACCCATCTTTCCCCTTTGTCTCTCTTCTCCACATTCTGACCCCCATTTTTCTCAGATCCTTCCCAACATCGTTATCCGTCCTCCCGTTCTCCTTCCCAATGATGTGGTAGGGAATACTTTTTCAACCTTCTTTTTCCTTTGATATTCGCTACACACTTCTTACCCATATTGTCCTTCCGTGTTTAATGGTTGCAGCTATATCTGGTTCCCCCATAGAACTCATTTTTTTTACATTTGGTCTTATGCACCTCTTATACTCCCGATACATTCTTCTTAAAATCTGTTCCTCCTATCTTTACATCAGTTCTCTTGTGTTGTTGTCATTGCCCGTATTTCTGAACCATATAGCACCATTGGTATCAGGCCGGCTTTATAATTCTTACTGTATAAGTTATTGTTATGTTTCTCAATTTTAGGATTGGCAGCAGTAAAAATAGCACCAGTTTTCCATCGTCATTTTATCTTTTATTTCCTCACCTATTTGGTTTTCAATAGCGAGAAGGGAGCAGCCTCACGACGTGGGCCAGCATAGTGATAACGTTTGAGATTCACAATCTCAATGGCTGTACTGTGGTCACGGGATCGACTCGGTCTGACACTGCCCCCTGTCGCTGGGGACAAAATACAGCCGTCTTTTCTGGCTTGTCTGAGCTAGATTAGTAACAAACGCATACTTGCAACACACACGCACACACACGCACACACACACACACACACACACGGCTCGCTACCGTATGGTGGTTATTAGATGGTTGATTTCCCTCTGGCGGTGGTGGAACATGAGTTGTACCACGACCAGGCGCTTCAATAGGCCGCAGGTCCAATACTTTAAGGGAGAAGACAAAAAAGGGACTCAAACAATATTTAAAGTTACAGACATTTTGGTGCTCACTGGCATTTATTTCCACCACTGGACCCGTTTCAGCTCCTTCGCTTCCTGTCATTACCATGATTTAGGTCTTTATTCTCAGGGTTTACTTTAACCACCAAACTTTTGAACGCTCTTTCTAGGGAAAACAATGCTTTTTTCAGAGCTTGCCTGCTAGTTCCCACCAGGACAATGAATTTTTCCATGCGTTAGCCTATACAATGAATTGTAGTAGTGTGTCCATAATTGTTCCTCCTGGGTTTATAGGTAACTATAAAATATGTCACCTTTTGTAACTGCTTTGTCACCTTGTATAAGACCACGTTAAACAGTAATGCATCTCTCTGTTTGACCCCCTCTTCTTACAGGTACTCTTCTTATACCCACAGTCTTTTCAACATCTATATTTCTCAACTGTCGACTCAGAAATGTTTGGTATTTTTATACTGTTGAAACAAAAGTGTTTAAGTGTTTAAAATGTTCTCACATAATTAATTCACCTCTTAAAGTGTTAAATTACAGTATTTCAGATTTATTTGGACCTTCAAACAAACAGTCTGAAAATGCAGGTGTGCCCCCATGGAACAATTGTACTAATATATAAATAAATTAGTGGAGTGACAACATTCTGTGTATTTTGGCCTCTGCATTACTTTTGCCCTATCAGATTTTTAAATTCTATCCTTAGCAAAATTTACTGAACCTTATTCCAGAGTCACTTATTGTCATGGTGTGTTACATGTTTGTTAATTAGATATATATTGTAACGAAGAGACTGGAGTGTCTGTGTAAAAGACGTGTACACAAGTGTTGTCTGTGTATAGTGCGTTCGTATCGCACTGGGGTCATTACATCTATTTTGCGCTAACCTTTGTTTACAATTCATCTTATTTTATATCATTTTTTGCGTGATAAACAACATCACTTTTTATGAACTTAATAACGATCCCTTATAACATGGGTGTTTATTGGTTAGTTTTAACTCCTTAATTTTTAAACAATCCTTACTTTCCCACCATATTAACTCTATCTGTTTTTCCTTTCAGGGTATTCTCCCTTTTAATTATAATTGCATTTACTTAAATTTAATAATAATAACATTCTTTCTTAACTAAATACTGTCTTCATCACTTTTCAGCGTTCATTATACCTTACTTAACTGTTTATACTTACTGTTATTCTTAATAACTAATATTCTTCACTTTTTATCATTTAGTGTTTCCTTTGGATTTATTAATTGTTTATGCTTTTATCATTCACTATTTTTCACTATATTAACATTCTTTATTTTACACTATTCTCATTTAATCCTCACCTTCACTTTTAAATTATTTATAGTTTATTATAATTTAATTAGTGTACTTTCTTTATCCCTACACTTTGGGGTTTTTACACTTTCATTTTGCACTTCACAAATGTTTTTGTTTTTAAGTGTTTCTATATGGGTAATCCCTCTAATTACAATCTCACTACCGTGCTATCTCTTTCATTACAAATGTCATTAATAATATGAACAATTTTATGTCTTTATATTTTAACATTACATCTAACTCTAAATTGTGGGTTAGTTTGTTTTTTATATTTAACATTCTTTAATTGGGTTTCTTTCAATTGTCATTTACTTTTTTTCTCATAGGTTAATTATTGGTCTTTTTTTCCAATATTACATTTGAGTGCATTATTTCTCTTGCTCATATTCTTTATTACTTGTTTGTGTATTATCCTTGGTTTTCATTTTTATTTATTTCCCTTCATTTTGGGTTTGTTTCTTTTTCATTTTCCTCCTTCTTCATTTTCATTGTATTTGGTTATTATCTTGGTTTTCCACCTTCTTGGGTTCATTTTAATATGTTGCATTGAGTCATTCAATTTATTTAATTTGTTTCATTTCTGTTAGGTTTTGGTTTGTTCCCTTCTTCATTTGGTTTGGGTTAACCACTTTCTTCTTTTCATTTGGTTTTCTTCTCGTTTGCTTTTTGTGGTTCCCTTCTTCTTTTGTTTCCTTTTGTTGGTTCAATCACTTGGGTTAGGTCATGTCGTCATTTGTCGTGTCATTGTCTTTATATTTTATTTATATTAAACATTTTATTTTATATGAAGTATTATTTTATATTCAGAATCATTTTTTTTATCCCTGGTATTGGGGTGGCTTATTTGTGTTGTAACATAATGCCTCTCCTTCAAAATTGATCATTTTGATAAAACACTAGCATAGTTTTTTATGAAATTATCAGTTATATATAATCTTTTTCCTTTTCTTTCTTGTTTGTTTCTTCATTCCTATTTCTCTTCTTACTTGATTCATTCCATTTTATTTGGATCTGTTTTTATTTATTTCCATTAGTGTGTTCTTCCTTTTATATAAATTTTTTCCCTAACTTTTTAGTAGCTGGTTTCTTCCATTACTACTCATTTTTTCTGAGATCAGAGGAACATCATCTCTGCTCAGTTTATTTTGATTGCTGGACTTTTTCAACAGTCAATCTTAAATACCTTTTTTTTCAACTTGTGACTTAAATTAATAATAATAATATATTTTGGGATTGTCCACCTTGTGGTTTTTTTTTAGATCACTTTGTCCTTTTACTCATTTTTCCTTCCGCTGTACCTTTGCTATATACTGTCATCTACTCATACAGTTGATTGTTTTTTATTTATTCATATGTTAATTTCTCATATCTAACTTTTCATTAGTTTGTTTTTCTATTCTTCTTGTGATCATTTTAATTATCTTAGACATCTTTTTTTTCTTTTTCTTGGTTGTTTAGCAATATTCTGCTTTAGCCATTTTTTGTATATTTGTTTTATACATACCTTCTCTTTTTTCCTCGTACCAGTTCTGATTTTTTTTCTTTTAATATTCATTATAATTTTAGGTATTTATCTTAGCAGTTCGTGCTTGATTTTATTTTTGTTTATTTTATTTTGTTTTAAATATTATTTTTGATAATTTTTGTAAGTTAGTTTTTCTTACTTTATAGGAATTTTTGTAACTTATTCCTTTTTTGGTACTTTTTTGTTTAAACATTATCGTAAGTTTGTGGTTCTTACTTTTTTTTATAGGAATTTGTGTAACTTATTCCTTTTTTGGTACTTTTTGTTTAAATATTATTGTTAGTTTGTGGTTCTTACTTTTTTATAGGAATTTTTGTAACTTATTCCTTATCTTAATTTTTTATATTATACTTCATATGTCAACTTTATTTTATAGTAAGGTGATCTTACTTTGTAGGAATTTTTGTAAATTATTCCTTTTTTAATACTTTATATTAGGCCTCATAAGTCATCTAAATATTGTTGTAAGTTGTGCTCACATAATTTTTGAATTTTGGCATTGGTTTATTTATTTATTGTAATTTATTTTTCTTCATAAAACTTTTTTATAGAAGCTTGGTTGTAAACTCCTTTTATCTTTTTGGTGGTTATATTACTTATTTCATAAGTATTGTTTCCATTATCTTTGGTGATGACATAGGGTCCTATATATAATAATAGCAGTTTTTTGGCTATTCCTTCAAGTGTACTGGGTAGTTCCCGGTTTTTGATTAATACTCTTTCTCCTTTGTTATATTTTATTATTTTAATTTGGTTTTGTGAATACCTTGCTCTTTGCTTCTCTATTTTCTCCATAATACGGTTATAACATTGGTTTTCATCATATGGGTCTTTGATGTTGACTGGGAAGTCTACTAGTTCTTGTATCTCTCTATGGGGTTTTCTTCCAAACATCATTAAATATGGGGTGTTCTCAATAAACTGGTGGTAACTAATGTTTAGAAATACTTCGGTTGAAGCTAAATATTTCTGCCATTCTTTTGGTTATCATGACAATAAGTTCTTAGTACATGTCCCACCTCTCTTAACACTCTTTCTGCGGGATTACTACTAGGGTGGTATTTGGATGTTTTATAGTTTTTTATGTTCTCTTTTAATAATTCATCTCGCCACTTCTTTCCTTTGAACTGTGTCCCGTGGTCTGTTATTATCATGCATGGTTTTCCAACTTCAGTGATGTATTTAGTTTTTATTATTTCTAATATTTTCTTCGTAGTAGCTCGGTTTATTGCATATAATTTTGTGTACTTTGTGTAATGGTCTAATATTATTACTATAAACTTGTATTTATGTCTCCCTTCGCTACGTGGGAATGGTCCGCATATGTCGAGAAATACTTTTTCTAACTTTGTGTTTGAAGTGATGGGTATCATTGTTCACTCTTTTTTCTCGTTATTGGTTTTTACCATCTGACATATTGTGCATGTTTTAATATTCTGGTTTACTTTTCTTGTTATATTTTTGATAAAGATTTCCTCCTCCAATGCTTTTACAATTTTTACGGTTCCCATATGTCCGTATCGAACATGATAATCTTTAATTAACTTGTTTCCTAATGATTTTGGAACTAGAAGTTTCCACGTGCTATGATTCTTTTTTGTTCTAATAAAGAGTATATCTTGGTGGATACAATAATATTTATTTATAACTTCTTCATCTTCTAATAGTCTTTTTCTTATGTTTAGTAATTTTGAATCTTGTTTCTGCTGTACCACTATTTCGCTTAGAATATTTTCCAGGTCCTTCCTATCTTTTATTATGCAAAACACTTTGGCGATCTTCTCCTTTTCTCCTTCAAATGTTTGGTCTTAAAAATGATTTACAATTTATCCTTGGTGAGTCCTTTGCCTCGGATTTGCTAATTTCTTAGTTAACTTATTACAATTTGTAGTTGTTTGTTTTTGACAGTTAGGCATTTTCATAGGCCTAAGTAGCCATTATGGTATTTGACTTATTTCATTCAAATTACATTTCCTTTTAGCCTAATGGGCTTTATTTTGTTATAATAATTGGTTGTATTATTTATTGTTGTGTTTTGGGTCTGTTTATGTGTTATTCTTATGTCACTATTATTTTATACATAATTGTTTACTATTTGGTTTCCTCGTTTTCTAGTCATACATTTCTTAACTTTTTTACTTATTTACTTTGCCAATAATAACAATGTGGCTATTATTTACTATTTTTTGATCTTATTAAATACAATATCCAGGCCTATGGTCTGTATAATTCCTCCAGCCATATCCTTTTCATAAACGTTGTGTTGTAACAATATGTATAGGCCTACTTACAAACGTGTATAATCACTCAATACGATCTTATATGGGGATTTTTTTTAAATGTTATGTTGTCTCCAAATTCGACAACTGATGGCTAAATTCAAAAAGGGAAATTTACGCACATTAAATGAAAGTCTGGCTTCTTTTTCTTCTCCACATCAAGGTATAGGCTTACATCCTGTTCCGACTTCACTGAAGCCGTCTCTTCCTTCGTCTACCTACATCACGTCTTCCCTGAGGTCTGTATCGTATTACTTGTTTAAGTAGTCTCACATCTTCCATTCTCTCGATATGCTGCCTCCATTTTATTTGTCCTTCCCTTATTCTGCTGGCCATAGAATATATATTTAGCTCGGTTCTTATATCTTCATTTCGTATTTGATCTCTAAGAGTGCAACCTTTGTTTTTCTCAAGAACCTTTGGTTCTGACAGTTTGTAAAATTTTCAAATATTTGATACGATCCAGTTAAGAATTCTTAAAATGTATTTTTTAGGCCGTACTCATCTTTCGTAAAGTGTCCATATACGGTGCGTTAAGTTCAGCTTACAGTTTAAAAATTGGTAATAAAAGAAAATATAATTTGTGATGTTTTCAATTTGTTTCTTCTGCAAGTAGAAATATTGTATATTCTTTTTAACACCTGACGCACGTTTCACTGAAAAATATCAGTATGGTTATATTTCAATGAAATTTCAGTGAAACGTACGTCAGGTGTTAAAAAGAATATACAATATTTCTACTTGCAGAAGAAACAAATTGAAAACATCACAAATTATATAATTACTGCAAGAAACATCGAGTTACTTATATAGAAAATGATAAAAGAAAATATATATATGTATTGTACGGTACCCAAATTTTGTAACCTCCTTATGGTGACATACGGAGTAAAGTAATTATTTTATTTTATTAATGGTGTTGCTATTTTTACTTACATGATTCCGAATATATTGGAATGGAAAATAGTTCAGTCAACAGGATAAAGAAAGCATATATTCATACATACTGTCGTAAAAGTTCTTAGGAGTCGTTAAAATACATCCATTGTGGCTGGAGTTGAGTCAACATTGAAGGGGTTGATGGCGGCTGGTCGCTTTCCAGCCGTTTACATATCGCAGAAGTACCCATAAAATCGCTATGGCCTTATATGTTTTTACACAATACATGCTAGAAAAATGTATAATAAACCAAACAGATATTATCTTCATAATTTTATTGAATGTTTGACGTTTTAATTCAAATATTATAAGATTGTGTGTGTGTGTGTGTGTGTGTGTGTGTGTGTGAGCGCAGTACGACAGATTGAGGTCTGTACATAAATTTTAAAGGAGTTTTCATAAGTAATATTATAATTATGTAATAAGTATTAATAATACTTGTAATCAGTAATATTATAAGTATTAATATACTTATAATACTTATAATATTAATAATACGTATTATGGCCCTAATAATTTTAATTTTAATGTACATATATATGTTATATTTTTAACATAAATGTTATTTACGTGTATGGTTCTATTTGGGAAATACAAATAAATACATTCTCTTTCTAATTTTAAGTTAAATTTAAAAAGGGTAGCTCTTTAAATACGTAGAAAATGACACAGTTCTGCTATAATTTAATTGATTAAAACATTAGCTGATTTAACTTTCTTTACGAATATATTGCTGAAATAAAATTAAAGCAATTTACATCTGCAGTATAAGTGATATTACATATACGTGTACAGCTATTCACTACTCTTATTTTTAAAGTTGAGTCTTTAAAAATATTCGTAGTGTGTGTGTGTGAGAGAGAGATTACACAAAAGGTAACCAATAGATATCAATAATAAATTAACTAAAGATTTCACTTACATTTCACTTACTGAGTTAGCGGCTCAGTAGATTAGTGGGTATGACACCTGGCTACTAATCTACAGGTCCCGGGCCCGCACCATAAAATCAAGGTGCGTTTTTCAGCCCCCAGGTCGACTCAGCCTGTTGAAAATGAGTACCTGGGATAACATCCTGGGGATAATAATGGGCGGCTGAAGCGTAGTGGTGGCCACACTGCCTTCCTTGCATGCCGTACGGCTCGCATATGGCAGCCTACACTGCCTGACTCCTAACCTGCTTCGGTGGTACACATGGGAGCCATTATTATTATTATTATTTCACTCATATTAATTTTTTTCTCTTACGTTCACGGCTAAGGAATGGGACTATTATCATTTTTCATCTTATCATTTTACTTTGGTCATAGTGAATCTAATTTTCAAACAGTTTCCTTCCTTTCGTTACAAAAGAACGTTGTGACGAAATTAAAAACTAAATACAGTATTGTAAAGTAGAAGTAAAGAGCTCTAAAAATATGAACTGCGGAAATCAAGAACTAAAACACACTTGGTAGTTACGGAAAGCGCTAACTTACTTATGACACCTTATATCACGGAGAACCGCATCAGTACTGCACTTGTCTTTTCTGTCAGCAGCGGGGTATGGCAGTTAAGAGGTGAAGAGAAGTCTCGTAGACAAACAGCCTGTACGACATCATTTTGTCGATGACTGTGAAATTGATCTGACAATTGCTGAGAGAGGAGAGAGAGAGAGAGAGAGAGAGAGAGAGAGAGAGAGAGAGAGAGAGAGAGAGAGAGAGAGAGAGAGAGAGAGAGAGAGAGTGTGTGTGTGTGGTTAACAAAATAAATATAACTTCGCTGCACAAACTTTATTTAAATAACAATGTCGTTATACAAATTTAGTTAGGAAAGTCCAGATATTGTGGTTGTGCCACGGTGAGCCCCCGCGTCTCAAGCAACGTTACCGCGGTCGGCGCTGAAATTTATCGCCTGGAGCTTAAAATCGCACTGGAGTGGACAATGCAGCCCGTGGACACTGCTGAAGTCTCCGGTTTATTCGGAGATATGTTATTAATAAGGTCGCGGAAATTGGAAAGTCCTGAATTTCCGGGCCCGTGGACGTGCTGAACCTCTACGTCTGAGGCAATGGCTCCATGGTAATGCCAGGATTTTAACTCGGAGAGCATAAAGTTGCGCCAGCATAGGGGCGAAAGGCTTCGACTGAGACCGACAGGTTTCAAAACGAGAATCAATATCCAACCCATCAGAAAGTCCGGGTCACGCGATAGCTACTAGTCTGGTCGCTGCCTCTAGTAGTAGGGATCATGTAGGGGATATTGCTCGACTTAGTATTTCAGACATCGGAGGACAGTATTTGTGCCAATGTATACGCAGCAAAAGTACTCCGTTAACCGTGGGAGAGGAAAAGGCAAACTTACTTTCTTTTCACCAATCTTCCGCCTCTTTAGCGGGATTCGGAGAAGGGATGAAACCGCCAGAGGAAAGGAGTCTGACCGCTACAAAAAATATTCAGTGAAGGACACTAATGTTTATCAGCAACAATCGTCCGTCGCTCATTTGTGTTTGCTTCTAACAATTTTTTTATTTTTTACCCTTTAATTTTTTATTCATTTATTTGTTTGTAAAACTAGAATAAGTACGTTAACTTAAACAATTAAGTTTTAACTTTCGAGCATTAAAACGTAACCTTTCAAGTACCGGTATACAAAGTACAACTTATGTTTAAGAGTTAACTACTTTCGACAACAAGGAACAAGGCCAACAACAGAAAATTTTAAAAATTACTTATCAAAGATTGTATAACTGTTAGTTATAGAGACATAGTTATTGAAGTAAAAGACCAAAACTTCCAGTTCTGTTAACACATTTATTAAAAACCCTACAAACCGTCAGTTTTCGTCTGTTACATATTTATTTAGTTATAGTAGATAGAAATGTGTTTTGTATGCTCTGACTCTGCAATCAATTTATCTATGTTAGTTTTTTTGCCCATTGCGACCATACCGTAGTTGGAAAATTTTTCTGCTATGATTAAAGCAACAAATAATAAACATATTAAAGCAATAAAGCGTCTGTTTACACCCCGAGCACTACGTGCTTGTGCGTGCTGGAGTCAATGCAAGGCGCCCACTTGCACTCACCCCAACAATCAAACCGCACGCGACATGTGTCGGCTCAAGCGGTGCGTGCACGCGCGTACGGTCGTCTGTTAGTGTCTGTGTGTGTGTGTGCGGGCGCGGGCGAGAATGCTTGCTGGAATCAATCAAGGGCGGGCGCTTGCATTGACCCCCACGAAAACTGCTTGGGAGCATGTGTCCGCCAAACGAGCGTGTGAGAGTGTGATTCCCGTGTCCTAATCGTAACAATCAAAATAGTAAAATCCCATGAGCCTTGAGTATTTCACAGAGGGTAAACGAACCACGAGATGAACTTATCTGAATATGACTGTAAACGTTGCCGTTGTGAATTAAACTAAATAACTTAATTTTAATCCCCGTCAATTGCCTAGAAACAGACAATGTATTGTTATTAACAATGTAACAATGAAAATTATTTGCTTTTCTGGATGACTTGCTACTATACGAAAGTAAGTATGATGTGATCTGTGTTAAGCATTAAAACAAAAAACAAGAAGGAGGCGGAGAGAGTTAACCGACAAAGAGATGAAAAAGGTGACTAGAAAATTTTTGAAAATACAAACAGCAGTGGTGACTTGAAGTCAGAAGACGGAAAAAATTAAAAATATCTATGTGTAAAAGGCAAGACGACACGGACAGAGTCCAATGATTAACCGTTTTTATATAGGCCTATAGTGACAATTCTAAATCGATAGTTAAGTGACGACTCGGAGCTTTTAGAATCTGTAAGGCTGTTTCTTTATGCTACGTATTGTTGAATACATTTTCAGCGCCCCTCTCTGTCTGTTCCTCCTCACACACGCGCGCGCGCGCACACACACTTAGTCTCTAAACCATACAAAACTTTAGACGTTTCTGAAGACGACATAGTGCAGCTGTATTCAAGCAGCGTGGCACTCACCTAAAATAGTCACTCGTGATAGCAACGTGGGAAACTCGACATGTTCTACGACTGACTCAGGAAAAGAAATAGATTGAGCAATTTACTCTTTTAAGGTGGAATGAATAAATCCCACGGATGTGGAAATCTGTTTAATATTTCGGTATATCACTAGGAGTGAGTAAACGGATTCCAATTTAAAGTGAAAGTCTAGTTTCACTTGTTATCCACGTATTTAATTTATTTCGATTTCTACACATGAAAGACATAACTTAGTCTGGAAACGTGAATACAGTAATACAATAAACGAACTTGATGTGAACTTAATCAGCCGGCAAATGCTAAGGATTTCCTAGGTACGACGAATTCGTATTAAATGAAACGAGAGAGAACTCAAGGCGCGAGGGAGGGAAATTGTCCACACTAGTAAGTTTAATTTGGGACTCATATCAAATTCTGAACAGTTGGACCACTTATTGCGAGCTCCAGCTACTGGGCGCGAACGGGTGTCGAAACCGATTTGCCAAAAACGGGGGTTAATTGTACGAAATAAGAAAATACCTGAAGGCTATCAACGCTCGGGAGAAAACATGATGCGATTACACTCAATAAAAACTGCAAAATCTGACTGACGACCAAGCTGGTTGTGACCTGGCGACCAAGCAACCCCAGCCGGCCCAACTGCTTTGGATAAAGGAGGCTAAAAGCTAACAGAAGGAAAACGTTTCCAAGATAAAACCAAAAGCAATACTTTAACGACCTTCAACCGCAACCTTTTAAGATGGTATGTCTTAATTCGCCTTCCCAAGTACAGCTGGTAACCTGCTTGGAGTAACAATAGTATTTCTCGAAGACTTTGCTCCAAATTACTACGAAGTAGTTGAGAGGAACAAATCGGAAAGGCTACTCCTTGAAGTAAACGATCACATGCTTTAGTCTGCATTCAAGTGAGTAACATAGAGTCGAAAGGAAGTTACTTTCCTTTTTGAATGATCTGTGATTTTAGATACGTTTAAGCTTTGACGAGTTAACGAATACAAAATAGTACTTGCTTTTTACTTTATCCAATCCCCGCTCTCGGCAGTTCAGCCATTCGGCGGCGAGCCTCCCAGTACAGACCGGATAAAGTTCGCTGTTGCAGGTTCGCCAGTTCAGGACAGACAGGTAGGTGTTGTCCATCCATCATTCCTCCATTGCACAGCTGGCAGATGTTGGAATTCACCAGGCCGAATCGGTGTAAATGGGGTTGGAGGTAGTCGTGGCCAGTGCATAGTCTGAACTCCGCGACCGCGATCTCTTGAGGGTTCGTGAAATTTGTGTTGTAAGAAGTGACTCCCACTTTTTGCCTCTGCCGGCTTCTGTACGTATTTATTTCAAGTAGTTCTTTACGGCTATGTCAATCTGATATTTCGCCGATGATAGGCTAGTGGGGGTGTCAGGTTGCTGCATTAAGGCTCCATTTTTTGCAAGCTTGTCCGCTTTTTCATTTCCGTTAACTCCAACATGGCTGGGGATCCATTGTAGGTAGACAACTCAGTTGCCATGTATGAGGGTAGCGAGAACTTCACGTGTACGGAGCGTCAAGATGCAGTCCGTGGGACTGTTTCCAGCTAGTGCGACAATGGCGGCTTGAGAATCGATAAAGAAGACACTCGCTTTAGTTGGATACTTTGGTATTTAGCTAGTTGTTCTGCGGCCATTTGGATAGCTTTGACTTCGCCGTCGTTGCTGGAGTGCAGTCCCACAGCACAGCTTATTTGGAAAATTTGAGAATATGCTCCGGCACCAGTTCGACGGTAGGGTAACATTGATCCGTCAGTAAAAATATGTAACCATTCCTTTTCAGGATAGAGGATGTGGATTGTTTCTATAGCGGATTTTTTGAGTTCATGTGGATCTGTAAGGTATTTTGGTGCTGATTGGTCAATCAGAGTTAGTCTTTTCACTGGCGTTGCATCAAAAACAGTGTTGTATACTTGCAGGGGTTTCCCGTATTGACCTTGTATTTGTCTCTGAGTGTCTCAGCCCATTGGATAGGGGTAGTTTGTGTTTGTAATCTATGGTTTGCTGGCGTAAAACCGTTCCAGTGTTTGTGGTCAACTCGTCTAGATCTTTCCCAGAACTTGAGTGTAAATTTCTCCCTTCTTGAAGTGAGTGGCTCTATGTCGGTTTGAATTTCCATCGCTTGAATTGGTGTTGAGAAAGCGCCACCTGTGATGATTCTGAGTGCGTTGTTCTGGACTTTGTCGAGCTTCTTCAGGTTATTGGAGCTTGCAAGGAAGGTTACTTCGCTGGCGTAGTCCATGGTGGGTCTCACGTATGATTTGTATGCGGTTGCTAGCACATCTTGGGTACATCCCCATTTTGTCGCTGCTAGCCGTTTCAATAAGCTTATGCGCTTCCCTGCCCGCTCAGCGGTTTCCTGGATGTGACTGTTGAATGTCAGTTTTGTGTCTAGCTTGACGCCCAGGTATTTCGCAATCGAGGTTTCAGGCAGGTTAGTTCCTTTATACTGAAGTTCGATTTTTGGAGGTTTAGTAGAGAGGGTAAAAAGTTGAAAACCCGTTTTATCAGGACTTATTACCATTTTGTTGTTGTCTGCCCAGGTTGCGACGTTTTTTAAAACAGAGTTGACTACTGATTCAAGGTGGGAGGTGCTGCTTGTAGTTGCCCACAGGATGACATTATCTGCGTATAGAAGACAGGATATTCCAGGTATCTTATTGATCGCTGTTGTTAAGTCATTGATCATAATGTTGAAGAGCAGACAGCTGATTACTGCGCCTTGGGGTAGTCCTTGTCGCTGTAATTTGTACTTAGAAGTGGTATTAACGAATTTAGTTCTGATGTAGCGTTCGGTTAGAAAGTTTTTTATCCATGTGAGCATGTTGTTCTTCACTCCGAGCTCTCTGAGTTTGTATAGAAGTAGTGCGCGCCAAACTTTGTGGTACGCAGCCTTGAAATCGATCAACACAGCCAGTGTCGATTGTTTTCGATGGAAGCCGTCTTTAACCGCCTGAGTGAATTTAACTATTTGGTCTATTGTAGATCGATGTTGACGGAATCCCGCCTGAGCATCGCTGATTGCACCACTTGACTCTAGGAAAGTTCTTAGTCTGCATTCCACCATATTTCCGCTATTTTACAGCACACCCTGGTTAGTGAAATGGGCCTGTAGCTGCTCAGGCTGCTTCGAGGTTTTCCTTTTTTATAGATGGGGATTATCTCAGCTTTTTTCCATTGGTGAAGAATCCGCTTGTCCCATGTTAGGTTGATAAGTTTCAGGAAACATAGTTTAGCAGTGGTCCCAAAGTTCTTTAAGAAATCTGGGAAAATATTGTCAGATCCAGCAGACTTGCCATTTTTTAAATCCCTTAAAGCTATTTCTAACATAGAGCGGTGCTCTTCTTTAGTTGCTACGCTTGTTGTTTGGCTCATTTGCACGCTTTTTCGTTCAGGACCGCTGACTTTCAGGGAGCTAACTGAGGCATAGAATTTGCAAAGGCTGTTGGCTACTTGCACTGGACTGGTGAGGAGCTTGTCATTCACTTTCATGGGTTCCCATGCTTGCCTCTTCTTATCATTATTTAAGCTTGATAGGTTATTGTGGGCTTTGGTTCCGTCCCTTCTGAAATCTAGTTTAGCGACAGAGTTCCTGTATGTACTTTCTTTGACTTGGATGATGGCCCGAGTGAGAGCTGCTTGCTTCCTTCTTAATTCAGCACAGTCTTGTAGTAGCTTCGTTCTCTCAGCTTTCTTTCTCGCTTTGTTCCTTTCCTTCTGGAGAGCGGTGAGAGTCGCATTCCAAAAGGGTTTATATTTTTTAACACTTCCTCGAGGTATGCTTTTCTTAGCAGTTTCTAGGATACCCTTAATAAATCTGTCAGTTGATTGATCAGGATTATCGGTGATGATACAAGGGGTGAGTATTTGGTTAGAGAATAGACTGAACCTCGGCCAGTTCGCCTTTTTGAAATTCCATCGCGGTAAGCGAGGCTCAATGGGGTTCTTCTGTTTGGTCCTTATGCTTAGCGCTAGGGTTCGGTGTCCACATCCTCCTATAGCTTCCTTAAGGGATATATTGGATCTGCTTACGAGATTGGCTTGAACTATCGCCAAATCGGGGGTGCTGTTGTGTCCAGCGAATTATAAGAAGGTTGGTTCAGTCAGGAGGTGGATCAGGTTAGTTGTATCAAACAGGTTTTCAATGGCGTGGCCAGGAGCATTAGTGTCCGAGTATCCCCATGCGCATTAAAATCTCCAATGACGATGCTGTTTCGGTGGCGGGATGCGTCTGCTATGTCGTCTGTACTGATCTTGTTATTTGGCGGGTTGTATATTCCAATGATCTTAAACAGGTGTCCATTATTCCACACTTTGATGTTTATCTGTTTGTGTCATGGTGTGTAAAACGGCGAACTCGCATGCCATTGTGCTCTTTACTCCCACTATGATGCCTGAGGCCACTTGTCTTGCTCGAGGTAAAACATAATTTGTGTAATTCGTCACATTAAAACAATCAATGGAGTCCGTAGAAGCTCCGGCTTCAACTAAGATGAAAACATCTGCGTCAAACGTTAAAACTTGAGTCGTGAACTCACAAAATTTTGAGGTGTTCAGGCTTCCCGCATTCCAAAATAATATTCGGAGGCCATCGTCGAAGCCTTTAGAAGGGCTGGTTTTCCTCTTCGCTCTTCCTGTCATGTTTTGGGAGGATCGTGTAGGCGTATGTTCGCCGTAGCAGATTTAGCGTTACCGAGGGTGCACCAACTAGGAGGTACTGCTACTTTGCACCCCAATACAAAATAGGACACAGTCTCTCTCGGCTGTGAACGGCACGTCAGGAAACACAAAACTTAAGCTCTCTTCTTTGATGAACTTTCATTTTCTGTCTTTAGTTTCCTTTCGAATAAACGTTACAAATCTTTTAACATTTGTACGACAATACAATCGACTCCCTATTGTCCAAGATAATGCAGGGGACGAAATACACGTTTAATCGATAAACAAGCAATATCACGATTTAACAATTTAATATTATTGTTTGTAAGAACTAAAGCATTACTAGTTTTAAGAGTATATGGGAAAAATTAAATTACATTTTCTGAAAGAACAAAAAATGTGCACTAATAAGCGTATAGTAAGTACTCACATTAATTCATGACAGTATTTATGTGATATTATAATAGGCGTTCTGATATTAATAGCCGTACACTATAGGCCTACTAGTCTAGTACTCGCTCACTATTCTGAACGAAGTACATTTATTGTTACATAGATTTCGATATCAGATAATTTTTCAAGTATCGGAAAAATTACAAAAATACCAATTACTCTATTATTTCTTTCGTAACATAACAATTGGAGAGCACACAATCATTAAATAATCACTAAAAATTAGAAACTTTCGAATTTGGATTACAATTCCTTTTAGTCTGATAATTTGATCTCTTTTATGGACCCTGAATCCAAAAGTTTTGAAATTTCTAAAACTTAACACTACATTCAGCTGTTAGTTAAAATTACCTTTTATTTGGAAGCCCACATGAATTTCTGCGATTCGTCACAATTTTCACCCACTTGTTAGGCCCTGATCGAGAAATTATGGTATTTTCAAAACGACGAACACTATATCCAGATTGCGGTTAAAATTTCCTTTACTTTGATACCCCACATGAGATATTGCGATTTTTTCACAATTTTAACCCCCTCACATTTTTACTTCCCACCATCCCTATTTGGGGGGGGGATCGATCTAAAAAACAATAAGGCTCTGTAGAAAAAAAGTATAAACACGCATGTCAAGTTTTAAAAGACAGATTGATGTCTTCAAACGTTATCGTGAAGCACACCCCGAATAGATAGACAGACAGACAGACAAATGTCAAACGGTCGAGTTAAAACTGAGAACTCGCTTCGCTCTTTCGAATATTTTTCACTTTAGACGTCTACATAAAAAGAATCTTGAGTGACCACGGACCAATGAGTCCAAGCGCAAATACAGGGCGGATCTGTACGTCCGACCAAGGCTGTCAAGCCACTAGGGAAAAGCAGAATTTACTTTCCAAACTATTTTATTAACTAAAATTAATTTTATGTTGGTGTCATATTTACAAAATATGGTAAAAGTCATGATAAAGATAAGACAATGAAAGATGGTATAAGATATCAACAACAAAATAAAAAAATAACCCAAAAAACACGAAAATATGGGGATGAACTTCTGCATACGATCTTGCTAAGTACGCAGACTTCAATGCGTTAGAAATGAAGGATCATCAGGAGACAAATTCGCATGGGTTGAACTGTATTAGGCACCGTGAACATGAAACGCCTCATATGGTATGGCCGACTGGAACGAACGCCTGACGGCCGACGGCCTAAAGTATTGTTAAACTGAGTTCCGCATAGAAGAAGGAAAGAAAGTTGACTCATGAGGTCTTAGAAAGAGGACATATGTGATGAGATGGAAAAAAGAGATCTACAACTAGGACAAAATGACAGAGATCTCCTGGCAATCAGGACACGAGAGACAGTAGCAGCTGTACATCTGCACGTATAGAGGGATTTTTATCTAATTTAACTAATTTCCATGAACTAAAATACGTTTGCGATGACTGAAATCAACTGAAATTGTCACCGTTTTACTTGAGATTAATTATACGATTTTGTGGCTTCCATTTGATTCACCGGTTGTGGAATTGTTGGGTTGTGACAAATTGCTTTCTTTCCTTCTCTACGTTTTTTTTAAATTTCGCCGGCTTTGTTATTCTACTCCCTGATGTTCCTTGTGTATGAGTGTTTCTTTCTACCCATTCCACTTCTCGCGTCTACTCTCCCTTTAGTATTATCTGCAGCACGTCATGCTCCTCGTGTTTGATAAAATACCTTAATGTGAGAGCCCTCTCTACATTGTACAGAGTTCTGTACCGTGGTTGTTTTCAGTCAACTCCAATCATTCTTCAGCATGTTTACATTTCGAATGCATGGAATTGCGCATCTAAACATAACGTGTTAATGGTCTTTTAGTCTAATGGAAGCTGAAGTTATAAGTACCGAAGTAATAGTGGCATATTTATGAATCCTGTTCTTTGCTATTATTAACAGAGATGATTGTCTTCTCCTTTTCTCTCTTCTCTTCGTCGTTATTGGGTAATCTGTTCTATCTTTCATAGTTTCTTAGTCTTCGTAGATTAACCCCCCCCCACCCCGCTTAGACTATATTCTCATTCTTTACACAAGAACATGTTCACGTCTTCCTCTTCTCCTTCTTCGTCTCTTTCTTTTCCCCTTTCCTCTTACTCCTTGTTGTTGTTGTTCTTCTTCTTGTTCTTTTCTTGTTGTTGTTGTTGTTGTTGTTGTTGTTGTTGTTGTTGTTGTTGTTGTTGTTGTTCTTCTTCTTCTTCTTCTTCTTCTTCTTCTTCTTCTTCTTCTTCTTCTTCTTTTTCTTCTTCTTCTTCTTCTTCTTCTTCTTCTTATTATTATTATTATTATTATTATTTTTCTTATTCTTATTCTTTTTCTTCTTCTTCTTTGGTCGACAATCCGGAGGTTGGTTGGCAGCTGGCCTACATATGGAACTCTTTTGTGCCTTCCGCTTCATGTCTTCATAGGAATTGCGTTTATTATTTAATGTGTTATCTTGATCTTCCTACTTTATATAGCTTCTTCTTAATGCAACTTTCAATTTTTTTAAAAATTGATTTTCATAATGTGATAAACTACTCTTTCAAACTACTCTTTGCTTTACAGTATTTTCCCATATTTCTCTTCCCACCACTCTATAGAACACTTGTTCATTGTCGAATCACGATAATTTCAATACAGTATAGTACAGATTCACACTATATCAGATTTTAAATGACTCTGTCCTCTTATTTTATCTGTCCATTCGTCTACGTTTCACAGCCGTGAAGTGCTATGCGCCGTATATAAATCCTTAAAAACGCTTGGAGACCAATAGAAATTGTCTCTGACAACTAATATATAGGTCCCGGGTTCGAATCCCGAGCGCACTATAAATTCAAGATACGTTTGTCAACGTCCGGATTGACACAAACGTGTGGAAATGAGAACCTACGATAACATCCTGGGGTAATAACGGGGGGGGGGGGTAAAAAGAAGGTCTGAGCTAACTACCTTGCATGTATACCGAGCAGTTCACATAAGGCAACCTAATCTGCCCAATCCAAGACTGTTTCCACTATATCGATTTTGAAGCTCCGTTGTTTGTATTCCTCTCCACTTTTAATAACTAGATCGTCAACAAACTACATAGTACATAAGTGGATTTGCATCAGGATCAACATCCATTCCTTTACATTTTCTCTTTCACTGATTCAAAGCATGCTTAAGAACACTTACCAGTTTAGACGGTTAATCTTCCCTCTAACGGCTACAGCAAACCAAGAATAGGGTGTCTCTGCCTCATAAATCCTCTCTGCATAACTGTTTGAAGCAGGTGTTAAACTGTTCGTTTCATGCACTTTGGAGAGAATTGAAAACATTCACCGCGGGTATATGCAGTGAATTAGAATACGTCACTTGCTTGGATGGATGGAAAAATTCACTGTGTAGCGTCATTGCCAAATTTCAAATGTTTTCTTTTTTCATCCAAACATCTAAAAATATAACTAATAAAGTTAAAAACTTAAACTACTGCAGTCACAGACTTACGTGTACTCTACAATCCTTCTCCTCCCGCTCCGCCTCCCCCTCGCAACTCCTAGACTGCATAGGCATTAATAAACAATCATTGTTATTATTATTGTTGTTGTTGTTGTTGTTGTTACGTAATGCAAAAAAAGTGTTACGTAATCCGGAACGTTCTACAAGTTTCTCGAATATTCCAGCTGTAATGTGTGTGTGCTACTTTGCGGTGAAAGACAATTACGCGTCAACTATCGGGTCTATATCAGACCATACCGGTCAGAGCAGTGTGTTCAAGGACACTGTTTCTAGTGGATTCTCGAGAGCGCCTGTTTGTTTAACAACTCATCCAAAGTGACAGATTATTCTGGAAATCAGCGGGGTATAAATAGCCATTCAACGACGGGGTCAAGTTAGTTATTGTCGGGCGATTACACAGTGCGTTTAAGTGGCGATTTACACAGTGCGGTTTGAAATATTGTGGCGACGTGTTGTGTTTTATAATCGTGCGGGACACTTGTGTTTTATATTAGTTGACATTTTATTGCGTGTGAACAATTTTTATTTGATTTGTTGTAAGAGACTATCTTGTTGATTACAAACTGTTTAATTGTGATAATTAATGCTGGTGATTAGTGACTTAATTGGTGTCTTGTATTTTGTTTTCCACTGTACCATACGACGATCGGACCTTCATAACATTATTATTATTATTATTATTATTATTATTATTATTATTATTACTTAATAATTTATTAATTTACTTAGGAGTCAACAAATTGTTTGTAGAGGTTGAATGTAGCTTCTGCCTCTGTCCCTCCGCCCCAATTAGTTATTTTACAGCTTAAGTAGATGAACCCTCCAACCGCTTCATTCTTTTCAACCATTAGTCTACACATTCACATTCACGTTCTGTCCAGCTCTGCAACAGGCCATACGTTTTGTTGTTCTAAACAGCATTAATTGAGAATTCGGTGATGAACTGATCCTTCTGTAATTTGATATTCACTCGCGTATGTGGTCCTACGCTCTTTAACGGCGTCGGTCCGTTTTCTATTTCTCATGTACAGATTCGAAGGAAGTTCAAGTCTACATTCTGCACTCCGTTTTTAACCGGTTTCTTTTAAACTTGTACTCCTCAAAAAAGGCTCGGAATTTGAACTGGTTATCAACATTAACGAATCTAGTCCGACTGGTCTGACGAGTCAAAATATTCTAGGTTAATGTTAATGGCCCCTTCTATAGTTTTCCCCACTGCTACTTGAAATTGTAACACTACAGTCTCAGACGGGAATGGCATTTTATAAATGTTTTGTTTAACGTAACAGCCAGTAAGCAACGAGTATCGACAATCTGACTGATACAACTAATGCCTGACTACTTATTAAATATTTTAAACATGGCCGTATAAACATGGTGTTGTCCGGTGCCTAACATCCATGAGATGCTGCCAGTCCATTGGCTTATTGAGCTTAACTTTGTCTTTTAGGTTTTTAACCTAATTCCGTTGTTATACCTTCTTACTAGGTCGTTTTACGTCTCCCGTGCTTTCAAAGGTATGGGGTATCCACTGCATGATCATATCCGGTACTCTTGTTTCTTCCGTTCCTCGACCCGACCTTAAATTACTTTCTTTCAGTATCGGAACTTTCTTTTAATATCTGTCAATATATCTCTTACACTACATATTGCGTTTGATAAGAATTTCATAAATATTATTTTTGTTTTTAATTTTCCCGACTCCAATGATTTTGTTCAAGCAGTAAGCTGTTCTTTTATTTTCTTCATACGTTTTCTAACTTCTTTTTGTCCCTCCTTTTATGTCAAAGTCTACTCCTAAGAATGCGTATTCGCTATTCACTATTTACTTTAGTTTTATCGTTATTTAATTCGATTTTGAGCGCCTCGTTCGTATCACCAAATATTTTGTTTTCCGCAAAAAGATTTTGAAGCTCCGTTGTTTATATTCCTCCTCATTTTAAAAACTTGGTCGCCAGCAAACTACAGAGTATATAAGTGGATTTTCACCAAATCAACATCCATTTCATTACATTTTCTCTTTCACTGATTCAAAGCATGCTTAAAAACACTTACCAGATTTAGACGGTTAATCTTTCCTCCAATGGCTACAGCAAACTATGAGTGGGGTGTCTCTGCCTCATAACCCCCTCCCTAGTTATCCCTTTGAAGCTAGTGTTAAACTGTTCGTTCCATGGACTTGTGAGAGAATCTGTGAAAACATTCGCCGCGGGTAGATACAGCATGGTCGCTTACAATGAATCAGAATACGGATGGATGGAAAAATTTTCTGTGTCTAGTCCCGTTGCCACTTTCAATTGTTTTATTATTTTATCCAACATCTAAAAATATAACTAACTAAATTAAAAACTTAATCTAACATAGTCACAGACTTCCGTGTATTCTACAATATTGAGTAAAATAAAATTGGCTTCATATCCGCTCGAAATAGAATAACTCTTCTTCTTCTTCTTCTTCTTCTTCTTCTTCTTCTTCTTCTTCTTCTTCTTCTTCTTCTTCTTCTTCTTCTTCTTCTTCTTCTTCTTCTCCTTCTCCTGCACTTCTGTGGTTTAGGTCTGTTTCGACTTCAAAGGCTAATCTTCCCATCTTTTCCTAAATTTTGCGAAACTTGGCTCCTCTTCTCCGGCTTGTACCTGAGGACAACATGTCAAATTCGCCCCATCAGCGTTCTCTACTCGTATCCTTCCCATCTTTGCAGATAGTCTCTCATGTCACTCAGTTGTACTGATAATTACTCACACACTTCTAAGCAATGACTGCTTCACCGATAATTGTAATTGATGACTCGTTGGGCACTTGGTGAAACATATTTATACACACACACACATATATATATATATATATAATATAGTTTTTTAAACTTAGATAATTGTAATGTCTACCTCACAGCCCAATCAGTGGTTGGATGACGGGGTCTGAGCGTAGTCATTGTTAAGTTGTTTATCGCGTCAAAGTAAAAAAGGTACTCTGGAAGTTGATATCACTATCCGCTGCCTGACAACACGTCAAACTCAGATGTACGTTTAAAGTTAATACCGTCATCCTGTCGATTACTTCCTAATATCCATGTTTATTCCTTTTCTAGATAACTTCTTGTAATAACTAATTGGTTATTCAAATCTCATAAGATGATTTTACGTTCTTTCATATGCGTCTTGCCAAAGATAAAACAATGCTGTCCAATATAGACGAAATACTCAGATGATGACAGAATATTTGTCATCAATATAATACAATTCTCTGTAAGACGTGATGAAGAATGCGTCCAAACGCCATGCAAATATGAAGAAAAATGATAAAACTGGCAATTGTTTAGGTTCAGTATGACTTATTATTATTTTAATCTTTATGTTTATATTGAGTTTGGGCTCGTTTTTCACGGTTTACAAGAAACCTGATTTTTAAAATATTTAGTGATGTCGCGTAAAACATACAGAGTTGTAACAATCGGACAGAACAACCATTAAGTAATTGAAGATCTCGGAATAAAAGGCCCGGCTAGGCCTGCTGGTACGGTTGCGGTATAACACACGTAGTAGGGTATACTGACGAATAGCTTACTACTATCACGAATACTGCTGCCATCGCTTATCGTCGACACTCTCCCCTATCCATGGCTCCTCCTGGCCACCGAGGGAGACTTTTAGACAAAAGTAATTCTTTGCTTAGGCTGAACCTGAAGACCGATTTTAGTCCTAACACAAGATGTACATGAGCACGAACACCAACATGTGCATCCTCAATCTTGTGTAAACGAAATCAAACCCTCGGCTGGGAAATATTGCGCGTTTCTAAATTCTTGTGTAAATGAATTCCGCGGCTGAAGAACCCAAGATTTACGTGGTGTGATTGATGTATATATATGAGCAATGTGTTATTTCCTATCGAAAATGAAAATAAAGTCTTTCATGTACCAAACATTTAATGTATTTATTCATTATCCTAGATCAATTCATTGTAACGTCAATGCAATAAACATCGCGGTCCACCCTTAAGCTTTCACACGATTCTAACAATGATAATATTCAGTATCGTTCTCTAATCGCTGGCCTGTCTCTTATTAATCACTTTTACAACTGCCAGCACCCAACATCCAAAGTCATGTTGCTATTATCGGATCCGCTGCATTTAATAAATTGCGCTACCGTTGTTACTTTATCGGACGTTTGCCTTTCACTGCAATTACCGCGCGCTGCGTGTAACTTGTCAGTCTCTCTCTCTCTCTCTCTCTCTCTCTCTCTCTCTCTCTCTCTCTCTCTCTTTCTCTGTATTCTTCACTTTCTTCCTCTCACGACTCGCTGACAGCTGCCGGTTAAGCTGACTTTTATTGTGGCCACAATCATCGTTATTCTCCGAGCAGATGCGTTCATTATCCATTGACATTACGTTCCAGACAATTCAATAAATTGCATCTTTCATTAACAGGTTTACAGATGTTAAAACTCCATTAACTTTTTAACTGAACGACACTTGTATTATTGGCAGAAGACGTTTACATAATATGTTCAACGTGAGATGTTAAATTCTCATATTTTGTATGACAATCGATAAGCGCTTTCGAACTTTTAACTCACCTACAGAACGATTAGACCTACTAAGGTATTCGGTTATTTTTAGGTATATCGAATTTCTGTCGATGCTGATTTGAACAAATGACAGACAAAATAGTTTATATTTTCAGAAGAATGAATTAATTTGTAATAATGTTTTGTATACATAGAGCCAATCCAGATTAGCTCGGAGCGATGACAAGGAACACTGCGTTGGTGCAGTTCATCTATTCTAAATGAACAGCTCATTGAATTAAAACATTAAATAAGAAATGCGTTTGAGAATTATGCCGTACCATAAAATTATAACTACATTAAACTCGTAACTTAACTAATACTAACCATTAGGTATTCTAAAATATTGTTACGACGTATGGTACAGTGGAAAACAAAATGCAAGACACCAATTACGTCACTAATCACCAGCTTTAATTATCACAATTAAACAGTTTGTAATCAACAAGATAGTCTCTTACAACAAATAAAATAAAATTTGTTCATACGCTACAATAATATCTACTAGTAAGAGTCTCGCACAATTATAAAACACATAACACTTCGCCACAGTACTTCGAACCGCACTGTGTAAATCGCCCGACAATAACTGAACTAAGCGCCCGTAAAGCTTTGTATTTACACCCCGCTGAAATTCCAGAAACATCCATACTACGCATCAGCGCTACAATAGAACGTAATTGATTGCGGCCTTGGCTCAGTGTGCGCGCCCGGCGAGGTCTAGGAAAGTCTCGCTGACGCATACTGAGCTCACGCACGCACACAACATTACAACCGGATTCCACTGGAACATCCGAGAAACACGTAGATTGTTCTGTAATGTCGTAACAATACTGTAGGACTAACCGTGTTTCGTTTTCTAACATAACTGAATGATAATTCAATGTTACTTATTTGGTTGTATCGAGTCGAAGCATTATGAAATAGTCACATCGCTGCCTCATTGTGTGTGTGTGTGTGTGTGTGTGTGTGTGTGTGTGTGTGTGTGTGTGTGTGTGTGTGTGTGTGTGTGTGTGTGTGTGTGTGTGTGTGTGTGTGTGTGTGTGTGTGTGTGTGTGTGTGTGTGTGTGTGTGTGTGTGTGTGTGTGTGTGTGTGTGTGTGTGTGTGTGTGTGTGTGTGTGTGTGTGTGTGTGTCGATAAAATAATAGTCTCGCATAAATAACAAAAAGTATATTATTCTAAGATATACCAGTTGTCAATCAATTAATTTTAAGTGTAATAGTTATAAGAACTTAGGCTTATAATAATATAATATTATAATATAATATAACATAATATTGTAATTATTATTATAATATTATAATATATCTATATTTGATAGATAGTGATGTGAAATGAAATGCTGCTTAGTAAACCTGTTTTAATATAGACCTAACAGTTATGAATAAGGAGAAAGAAGATTGAACACTTAATTTAATTCTTTAAAATAGAAACGAACGTTTGTTTCAATGACCAGGCACGTCAACACAGATTTTGTTGGTCTATATCCAGTCTGTCTGACAAAGATCAGTGAGTAGTAGAATCGTATGTTTATATTTCTAAATGATTCCAGATACATGATATTGTAGATACAAGATTACAAGTGCCACGTGGCAGAAGACTGTAAACACAAACTGGACCGTGGGGTTAAGGAGTTATTCTGCCCAGTCATTCGAGTGGAGTAACCCACCGCTACGTACCGAAACTCCGGATGAGATTGTCAGCCGTTGGTACTGAGAAATTCCTTCAGCCATCACTTCGTCGTGGGTTGAATAGTTGAACTGTGCTAACTGGACCTGGACAGAACTCAAAGCCCATTGGGACCTCAAAAAATCCCATCCAGGACCCACATGAAATTTCGACAGCGGTGCACCCAGAGAGTCTAAGAGAAAGGAATTTATACGTATCACATGAAAATAAAAGGACGATAACAATTATTTTAAAACAGGTAAATACAATCTTTTATAGACATTAAAGTCATTATTAAACACAATAATTTGTAAAATATAAAATTTATAATTTTGCCTTGTATTGACACTAAATGGTACAATTGTAATTAATTATTTTTTACATTATTATTAATATCAGACATTGATCAGACATTCATAGAACGAGACAAGAAGTTAATAATTGGTAAAATATTTGTACGTGAAATGATTGTCATTAATCTGTACACCTAACTGATCTAACTTGGTCAACTGCCTATTTATGCCTGGCTAAGATCTCTCGCAAAACACACACACTCAGTGCATCCCGGTTAAGGAATCAATATTCAAAATTCAAAAACAAATCAGGGTTGAACACTAAACGTTGCCTCTGATATGCTAATAGGTCGGCATCACCGCTTATTCGATCGAGCATGGCTCAAATTTCTTTTTTTCAAGGAGTAAAGAACACTTTTTTTATTTTTCGAATATGTAATTTAATATGGCACAACTGCGTATGCCATTACAGTTTGTGGCAGACAGTTGGCGAAAAATAAATGTAACAACGGCCCGAAAATTTCTTTGCGCCTTGTGATATTGAATCGACGAACTAGCGACGAGTCTTCTGCTGCTAGTGGCAACTGTTCCAGAAGACGCATTGTTTTACTTTATCACAAGTTGAAAAATCAAGATGACTGATGAAAATATAGAACGCTTTAACGGAAAAGGACGCGACTATGGCGTACTAAAAAATGGCAGATTTGGGCAGGCCTAAATGCGTCAATGCGTTAAAGTATAACAACACACAGGACCCGAAAATTTTTTGTAGCTGATCTTCAGCGGTGCTAAACCCAGTGAAAATAGCCATAAATAAAAACTGAAAACTTTTAAATTTAAACTCTTTACATTTTATTAGAGTTCAGTCATTACAAGGAAAACATCAACGCAAACTGGATGACTGTTTCTCCAAAAAATATTGAAGTAAGTACAGTTAATAAAGTTAATCATATGGCCTTTTTTATTATGCCTATTTATGTCATTCCATTATTCTACGATTACGGTACGGTACTGCGATTTTTATTATTATTTAACGTACTTTTCTTGAATACATGTAATACTAATTACAATTATATTTTGTAATATTATATATTACTAAAATTGTCCTAAGGCTTTCGCGGCCGGTGTCAGTTGTATAAGAAGAGTTTACCGGGCTGTTTGGCCGTGGTCTACGGTTTAATGACAAACCAAACGTTTCGACACCATCACTGGCTGCCATCATCAGTGGAATTCAAAGAAATCCAAAACCTCCTGGACGTAGGTTGTGGGCCTGACGATAACAACCTAGGTTCAGGAGGTCTTGGATTTCTTTGAATTCCACTGATGATGGCAGCCAGTGGTTCTGTCGAAACGTTTGGTTTGTCATTAAACCGTAGACCACGGCCAAACAACCCGGTAAACTCTTCTTAAACTTATATTACATAAGTTACGTAATATTACCTAACAATAATATGATATAATGTATACTGCAGTAATAAATCTAATGGCCGTCCCACATTTCATTTACAGCATTGGTTATATGGGCTACACTGTTGCCGGGTTTAGTGTGTGGAAATGCCTATTCGGCGCATTGAAGGCGATCGAAATGTATTTCTCCCGAACAGCGACTGCTGCATGGAGTGAATTTTATCATTGAAGGACTACACATTATTGTACAGATTTATTAGTGTTTTACTTATGATGAATATACCTACGTGTTAACAGTTACATGATCAGTATCACTCAGTTCTATGTATGAAAATAACATGACATTAATTACCAAAAAAAGCTTTACCTATAATTGGAAGTGTCTTTATATTATTTAATAAATAAGCGGTGTAGACAATCAATATAAAACCATGTAACTAAGCAAGGACGAAACATTTGTATTAAAGGAAAAGCAATTATCTAAAATAATAATTGTGAATATTGTAAACGTGCAAAATATTGTACTCTTAAAAAAATACGTGACTTTAAAAGTAATACAAAATGTATACTATATACTATAGGATTACACACATTAACAAACGCGCGCGCGCGCGCATACACGCCAGGGTTTTAACGTAAAAGGTGTCCTTACTATAGACATTCGAATTTTTTGTGTCAGTATAAGAAAAAAGTTCGCATACGCACAGATCCGGAAACTTTATTTTCAGTCTGGCCGCCATTTTGCACTTTTTAAAGAAGACTTTATATATAAAGGGGTAACAGAGATATCTTAATGAAGTTTGGCACATATGTTTATATTAATAGAAGTTAATGAATTAAAAAATATTCCTAATTTCATAATTAGGACTACGGTTCCTTCAGTATAAGAAAAATTTATTTAAAGTTATTGCTACTTTTTAAAACTGCCTTACTAATAGTAGTTTATAACAAAGTTAGGAGTTGGTTTTTAGCGATATTAGAATTAATAACTTCTAACAAATTTAAAATCACTTGTATGATGTGGTTTTTTCTGCCCAGTAATGATTATCATGGACATTAATAATTCCATTTCATGTAAGACTTCTTCATCAGTGAATATATCAGGAACTAAATAAGCGCTGATCAATTGCAATTTTGTGTAGAAAAATAAAGGAAATGCCCATCTCTGTTCACAGTCAACATTTTCAAGGGCTTGTAGCCTACGATTTGTAGATAGTACTGCTTTAATCTTTTGTGGAGATTTATCTGTAATAAAATTAGGAACAGTAGCTGAATGGAATTTTGACAAGTTTCCATGTCATACACAAGCAGTGGAGTGGGGCGGTGTGTCGAGGCGGTGACAGAAACGTTACAAAAAATCGTTGTTGCCAAGTCCAGAGATGGGTTCATCAGAACGACCGTTCTTTCACGATCCATCATGCACAAAATCATGTTTTTCGCACAAATCGGAGTTTAAAATAGCTAGTACCAAAAAGAATTAGTAAAAGGTTATTGACATAATGCCATAGCTCGTAACAATTATCATTAACTATTTTATGTGTAAAATTTACAATTTTAATGTTAAAAATGTGTTTTCCAGGTGCAATGCGCGGACCAATAAAAGTTGAAATATCTATGCTTTTTAAATTTATTTATATTCCCTTTGCTTTTCATTGCTTATCTAAAGCTGTAGGCCTACCATTTGACTTACATAGAAAAAGTTTCGTTTCTTTAAGTACGAAAAATTGTTAAAATTGATCAGTTTTTATGATTTTCGGGGTGATGCGCGACCGGAAGATATTAGTAAATTATTATAAATAAATCATCTTATATCCGTCGTGTGACTTCGTTACGTCGATTAAAATGACACGTTTCGGAACATCTGTTCCATCATCAGATAAAATCACTCTATTGAGGTCGTTAAACGTTAAAAACACATGTTACACATAATTGCCCACTATGTAATTCACTTGCTTCCTAAATGGTGCGCACCACGATGAAGCCGATCGGACACTGAACTCATTTTATATGCAATTTAAAACGGAAGATATTAGCTGATTTTTTTATTTATTTTTGTTTTACTTATGTGTCCTAGGGGCAAGTTTTCCGCGGTATAGCGAATCAAAAAAAAAAAAATAAAAATATTTTTTGTCCCACCCAACTTCTATCGCCTCTTTAGATAAAACGTTTTCTTTAAAAACACAAAATGACGGAGAGACGGAGGAAAGTGAGACTTTTTCGGCCTAAGGTTAATAGGAACTTTTTTCTTATACTGACGCATAAATTCGAGTATGTATAGTGAGGGCATCATTTACGTTGCATCCTGTTTACACACGCGCGCGCGCACACACACACACACGCACGCACACACACAAACACACACACACACACACACACACACACACAATGCTTTACTAATATAACGTAAAATATGAAATATAAGAGTAATGTTAGGAATCGCCATTTAAAACTAAATTAAAATCTTTAGTACACATGATATAGCTGATAATAAACAACAATTTGTAAGGCACAATATTTTGTTATAGTATATTTATATATACTATGAAAAGAAGGTGTTAATGAAAAAGAGAAATGTAAACATTTGCGTTAGGTATTGTTTGTTTGTGATTAAGCTCGTTTAAAAGTATGTTCCACCACACATAATAAGTTGTTTAGTAAACTGTGAAACTTAGTATCCCATGGAAACAAAATATGTATATGTAAGCTGGATATGAAATTTGTATAAACGTTTTTATTACTAACGCAAACAATCCATAAACATGACGAGTTAACGTGAATAAGGTGGCGACAAGACTTCGCGCGCGTCTCCCGAAGCGTCCGCTATAATGATTACAAATAATTATATATATGGTCGGAACCACTTTAAATTGAATATTAGAATTTGAATTGAAATTAACTTTAGACTATTTACTACAACTTTTACACTTATACTATATGTGTATCTCAAGAAATAAAAAAATTCCTCAAGACCGAAAATTTTAATACACAGACGGACAACATTAATTAATTATAGAAATGAAAAAATCAGTAAAAATTTTATTTATTGTGCTTTGGCTTTTAAAATGTGCTTGTAACAAAGGAAATGTATTGTAAATAAAACGTGGTTAAAATTAACTTCAAAAATTTAATAATAGGGTAACAGTCACTGGTTGATTAAAACGTTGCTCTAACATCTACAAATAAACATAAATTTATAAAATATTTTTTTATGAAGACGGTAATTGTGTTACAGACATGTAATTTGTTCAGAAATATGCAGCACAGCATGTAGAACATCAATAAAATTTAAAACTCTTTAAAATTTGTACTTCACATTTAGTACGAATGGCAACATTGGAACGACAGAAAAGGACAGAAGTATAGGAGAAACACATGGGTAAGACAGAGCGGGACAGCTCCCATAAGAGCCAACGCTGTAAATTAAACCTGTGACGGGGATTAGTAAGTTTAATATCGCATGTACTATTAAAAATTGGTACGTAAATACGAATCGGTAAATAAATACGTAGGTAGGCCTACTGTATATCATATCATGTGTGGGCGATTATCAATCTGGCTTTCGACCTAATCGCTCAACCGTACGTGACCATATATTCACATTACACTAATACAGGAAAAAGCGTATGAATATTAACATAAACTTACACGTCTACTATATGTAAACTTCAAACAAACTTTTGATAGTGTTAACAGAAAAGAAATGTTAAACGACCTTCACATCTTGGGAATACCAACTAAATATGTAAGAAACGACTTTGGCTGGTTCCAAAGCTGCAGTAAGAGTTAATGGAGAGTTAACCACTACTTTTGTTATTGACACTGGGGTGCGACAAGGAGATGCACTATCCACTACGCTGTTCTACCTAGTTCTGGAGGCAGTCATTCGAAAACTACATGTTTCTGGATACATCGGCATGAAAACCACGCAAGTGTGCGCTTATGCTGATGACTTAGCTACTATCAGCAGAAATAAAAGAGGGCTAGAGGAAAATCTACTAACACTAGACAGTGAAGCGCAAAAAAGAGGTTTAAGGATAAATGAAGCCAAGACCAAATACATGGAACTTCAACGGAATATCACAAACAACCAGGCATATCAATACATGGAACTTCAACGGAATGTCACAAACAACCAGGCGTATCAATACACGGAACTTCAACGGATTGTCACAAACAATCAGGCGTATCAATACATGGAACTTCAACGGAATGTCGCAAACAACCAGGCATATCAATACACGGAACTTCAACGGAATGTCACAAGCAACCACGCATATCAATACATGAAACTTCAACGGAATGTCACAAACAACCAGGCATATCAATTCATGGAACTACAACGCAATATCACAAACAACCAGGCATATCAATACATGGAACTTCAACGGAATGTCACAAACAACCAGGCATATTAATACAAGGAACTTCAACGGAATGTCACAAACAACCAGGCATATCAATACACTGAACTTCAACGGAATGTCACAAGCAACCAGGCATATCAATACACGGAACTTCAACGGAGTGTCACAAGCAACCAGGCATATCAATTCATGGAACTTCAACGGAATGTCACAAACAATCAGGCATATCAATACATGGAACTTCAACGCAATGTCACAAACAACCAGGTATATCAATACATGGAACTTCAACGAAATGTCACAAACAACCAGGCATATCAATACATGGAACTTCAACGAAATGTCACAAACAACCAGGCATATCAATACATGGAACTACAACGCAATGTCACAAACAACCAGGCATATCAACACATGGAACTTCAACGCAATGTGACAAACAACCAGGCATATCAATCAGTTGGCAATTATACATTTGAATGTTCCAACAATTTTCTCATTTAGGTTTACAAATTACTCAGAACAACTCCTGCTGCAATAAAATAAAGTCTCGCATCGTTCGTGGCAACAGGTGTTTACTACTCTTATGAAAAGCTTTTCGAATCCAGGCTGTTAAGCAAACAACTTAAACTGACTAATACAAAAGTCTTATACGACAGGTAGTAACATACGGATGCGAAGCCTGGACATTAACCAGCAAAGACAAGCAACGCCTGAGACGTTTTGAACGAAAAGTCTTGAGAAATATCTTTGGACCTCTACAAACTAATGATGGCTACTGGAGTATTCGAATGAATCATGAACTGGACCAACTGATTCAGGGTACCTACATAGTCCGGTTTATTAAGAGTGGAAGTCTTGAGTTGCTGGGCCACGTAAGTCGAATGGTTGACAGAAGAACGGCTAAGAGAATTGCAGAATGGAGATCCAGAAAGAGATGGTTGGATGACGTGGAGGATGACTTGAGATGTATGAACGTGAGGGGATGGAGACGGACGTGTAATGAGAGGGCGGAATGGAAGAAAGTAATTGAGTAGGGTAAAACCCACGCTGGGTTGTAACGCCAGGAAAAGAAAGAAGAAGACTGTAGACCTATATCATGTGTTCACGTAATAACACATTACCAGTACATAGTTACGTACACTTTATCACTGCGGTATTCACTATAGTAAGCCCGTTATGTTTGGAGTTACGTTTATTAAGTGCGTTCATTTATTTATGGAAATTTTGATTATTAAAACGAACCGATTAATAGGGCCAAAAAGGGTCCTCCTATGTCCTCATAAAGCGAAGTATACTGTGTGTGTGTGTGTGTGTGTGTGTGTGTGTGTGTGTGTGTGTGTGTGTGTGTGTGTGTGTGTGTGTGTGTGTGTGTGTGTGTGTGTGTGTGTGTGTGTGTGTGTGTGTGTGTGTGTGTGTGTGTGTGTGTGTGTGTGTGTGTGTGTGTGTGTGTGTGTGTGTGTTGCGGCGTTCAATGATTATTTATGTATACCGAGTGTCGTGAACTGTCACTGTTCTTACTTCAATTACTGACAATCTACTTTGCTGAGAATATAGCCAAATTTAGGAAAACTTTTTACAGGATCAAAAGGCTTGTTTTAATTAAGACGTTATGAATCCGTATGTTTTTTGTAGTACCGAGACTATAACGCGATGGTGGTATCATAGGCGAAAGTATACCAGGTGAAGTTATTTGTGTTTGCAATTGGTTACAATCTGTACCGTCCTAGTTTATGTTCCGCACAACTAGGTGTTTGACCTCGTTTTCGAATAGTAACGTCGTTCTGGTTACGTCAAGGCGCCGAACACCGAAACCGCCTTCACCTTGAAAATTTCAATCTCATCGATTTCGTAAGTATGAAATCAGACGTCAAGAGCTTCGCGCTCGAAGTTATGCGTTGGAATGTGGTCGTCTCGAGAGGAACGAAGATCGTAAACGACCACAGCCTGTCAGGTGGACAAGAGTCCGTCAGACCCATTCTCACAAGAACCGGTTCGTACGTGTAGGCTCTATTGTTTCGAAACACACATTTACACGTACCGCTATGTCCAATAGAGCATAAAATACTACGGCTCAGGCTTTATCAAATAAAATTGATCAATAAATGTATTTCTTCCTTTTAGTATTCGTGAGAATTAGTACGTGTTACTTTCATTTTACGTATATTTAATCAGGTAATGCAGGCATTATGTAACACATTGTGTGCACCTCGCTGACTTCTCTCCAATAAATGGATTGCATATCTACAGAGTACTTTAATTACTGTAGTTCAATAGTTTACTACACCGTGTTACTGTGCTGGATTGCGACACCGGGCAGCTTGTATTCGATTCCCGTCGTAACAGAATACTAACTACCTGTCTTTTAGACGCCTGGCTGGAATCATAATCAACAATCAGTATACCTGCAATGAAACCTTTCTATTAAGTAAAAATGTACATAGGCCTATAGTTTACAAAGAAAGATGTATTGTATAAAAAAGGGAGAATCATAATATACCGAATTTCCAAAGAAAATAGTTATACCAAAATCACCACATACAAAATATAAAATAAAATAAAACATAAAATAAAAACAGAACATTTTAGAACTTTCAAAAATAATCATACACAAACAACAATAGTTACAATACAAAAAGTGGGTTACATTCGTGTACATAAAAACACGGTAAGAAAAATTACAAAACTATTTAAAAATGCAGATATTAAAGTAGCTTACAGAACAAAAAAAAAGTATACAAGTACTGAAAAACGCATACAACATAGATGACACATTAAATGGAATGTACAGAATAGAATTCAAAGACAGCAACAAATTTTACATAGACCAGACGAAATGATAACTGAAAGAACGTAACTGTTAACACAAATGAAAACAAAAATCAAACATTTATAAATTCGATTTACCATCACGCAATAAATACAGGGCACGAATTACCAGACATCAGAACATGACACAAATAAAACATATGCCACACAAAAGCACTATAATGAATATATGGGGAAACCTACAGATATATAAACATAAAACACAAAACAAAATGACGCGACTACAGCGCTGGTGTGGCAGCCATTCGAAACTTAGAAACCTCCTCTTTCAAATAGTCAATGACTCATTCCATGAGAAAGCTTGAGAACTGAAAAACTGCGTCATAAAATCAGTTCGTCTTTTTTGAACACTTTTTAAGACAGGAAATAAAACTTGATGTGTAGAATACTTGTGATTTGGTTGGAATTTTGTATTAGTTTTCCTTAATAAAATATTGCGTTATGAAATCGGTTCATTCTTTTTGAATAGCAAGATGAAACTAAACGTTTTTTGTATAGCACACATAGATAAACTCTTCACTGATGAAAAATAATTCTCTTTATTCGGATCTATGACGTCACTTAGTACTATGAAAATATACACCATTTTGACAACGAATGTACGTTGTGAAAGTATTAAGCCAAGTTAATCTGATATACGTGCTTCTGGAGAGTTTTATGTAAACAGATTTTCTGTAAAAATTTATACCAAATAATTTAATATAAGTAGCCGTGGAAACCTTATCTAATCTTTCTCGTTTTGGGACGTGTACTTTTTTATATCACTACCTTTTGAAAGTCGAGTCGGAATTTGCGTAACTGGTCACACTAACCATATCTAACTTTGCCTGCACGCATTCAGGATTTTTTGCAACCATAACAAAAAATATCGGTATGGAGAACCATACATGACTTCCATATTCTAAGATTTATATTTAAAATCATTTTCAGCCAAACAGCCAGGCTGTGCCTTACCTGCCTTTTTATTGCTGTATTAAATGAAAAATATTATATTACATTAAAATGAAAAAATTATAATTTTATTGCCTGGCAACAAAATTATTTTATTTTTAACAATTACCATTGTTTCAAAAAGTTTAAATAAATTTTCAAGTACTTTACTCTTGTTAAAACGTATAAGGTTGCAGGTAAACTACCCCTTCCCCTTAACCGATCTTCACCAAAATCGAAAGTCATTGAGACCTCTACAATTCAGGGACGTATGCAAAAAATTATTTGATTCTGTTTAAATTTGCGGCTGTTATCGTTTGCCATAGAAAATACGCTTGATAAAAAAACGTTGCAGGTAAACTACCTCTTCCCCTTAACCGATCTTCACCAAAAACAATAGGTCTTGAGTACTCTACAAATCAGGACTGTATGCAAAACATTATTTGATTCTGTTTGAATTTGCGGCTGTTATCGTTTGCCATAGAAAATACCCTTGTTAAAAAAACGTTGCAGGTAAACTACCCCTTTCCCTCAACCGATCTTCACCAAAAACAATAGGTCTTGAGAAATCTACAATTCAGGGCTGTATGCGAAACATTATTTGATTCTGTTTGAATTTGCGGCTGTTATCGTTTGCCAAAAAAAAAAAAATTTCCCTTGATAAAAAAAAGCGTTGCAGGTAAACTACCCCTTCCCCTCAACCGATCTTCACCAAAAACAATAGGTCGCGAGTACTCTACAAATCAGGGCTGTATGCAAAAAATTATTTGATTCTGTTTGAATTTGCGGCAGTTGTCGTTTGCCATAGAAAATACGCATGATAAAAAACGTTGCTGGTAAACTACCCCTTCCCCTCAACCGATCTTCACCAAAAACAATAGGTCTTGAGTACTCTACAAATCAGGGCTGTATGCAGAAAATTATTTGATTCTGTTTGAATTTGCGGCTGTTATCGTTTGCCATAGAAAATACCCTTGCTAAAAAAACGTTGTAGGTAAACTACCCCTTTCCCTTAACCGATCTTCACCAAAAACAAAAGGTATTGAGAACTCTACAATTTAGGGCTGTATGCAAATAATCTTTTCATTCTGTTTGAATTTGCGGCTGTTATCGTTTGCCATAGGAAATACCCTTGTTAAAACATAAAACGTTACAGGTAAACTACCCCTTTCCCTTAACCGATCTTCACCAAAAACAATAGGTCTTGAGAACTCTACAATTCAGGGCTGTATGCGAAACATTATTTGATTCTGTTTGAATTTGCGGCTGTTATCGTTTGCCAAACAAACAAAATTACCCTTGCTAAAAAAAAACCGTTGCAGGTAAACTACCCCTTTCCCTCAACCGATCTTCACCAAAAACAATAGGTCGCGAGAACTCTGCAAAACCGGGCTGTATGCAAAAAATTATTTGATTCTGTTTGAATTTGCGGCAGTTATCGTTTGCCATAGAAAAAAAATCTACAGACAGACAGACACACAGACAGACACACAGACACACAGACAGACACACAGACACTTTTCGGAAAACGACTTTTTTTCATGTTTTGAGTGTAGTAGAATCAGAATCTGCAATAATCTCGAACACGATTTTTTTTGCCATCACCATACTTCCATTCCTTAAGGAATATGGAAGTAAAATGATTTATTAGCATCGACACTGTACAACACTCTGCAAAACAGTTTCGGTATAAATGAAACTGTGAATTGCTTCATATGTTGAAACAAATTTTTCACACGCGTAAAAAATCTGTTTTTTCTTTATTTATGTGAATAGTGTACAGAGAAAAGAAAACTGAAGTTAACTGCAACTTAATGGCCTCCAGAGACAGCTCAAGCGAACTATTAAGTTTCTTTTTTATCTACTGAATTTTGAACTCCGTACGTACATAAACAAACCTCATTTTAGTCGAATTCAAGTAGGGCTAGTTTGGGCTTCAGTAGGCTTACAACTGCTTGATTTGTGCTAAATCTTTACGCAGTATATGCTGAGGTCGTATACGGTACTGGCCGCTTGAGGGGATTGTCTTGTCTCTTGTCGTTCGTACGTAAAACGTACAATGCAAGACTGTGTCCATCTAAGGATCGCACACCGAGTCCGGTTCTCAGCAAGCGAGAAGAGAATTGAGGGAGAGTTTGGCCGCACCGAAGCCCCCTGTCGAGAACACTTTGCAGCTTTCTTTTATGCATAGAGCTAAGTATCTCCAGATCGTGTTGCGGTTGCGTAAGTAATGACCGGCAGCAGATACGCGCCGACGATCATTTTACCATATTTAGGTGCCGCACCCTGGGGAACAGTTGATCCAGACGAGCGGACGCAGCGCCAGCTCGATGCATCATATAATTGCTCCGTCTATGTTATAATTGATCGGCAAAAAGTGTAAGCCGCTGTGTCGCCCGCAAAGAGTACCTGAACGCCAGCTCCCTGAGTACGCGTCGTTGAGCTAGACGGAGATCAGAAGGGGGCTGAGAACGCTTCTTTGAGGGACTCCAGCGGTGACACGCCCTTCGGAAGAAACGTAGTCGTCTACTCTCTGTCGGAACTAGCAATCCGATGAGAGCAGTAGTCTGGAATCTGGACATCCCGGAGTTTGTATAAACGTCAATCGTGCCGCACGCTGTCAAAGGTTTTCTCCATATCTAGGAAACGGCTTTGCTCTTTCCGACAACCAACTTCCTTTATGCATTCCATAGGTCTCATCAGCTGATGAGTGGTGGAAGGGCCTGCACGGAAGCCGATCTCTTCATGGATTAGAACGTCAAAGTTTCGCAGATCTTGTTGTATACAAGTTACTAGATAGGAGATGTAGGCCTAATGGACAGGAGACTGATGGGCTGAAGTTTGTCGACACGGGAAGCATCCTTTCCCTGCTTCGGTATCACTATATCGGTGAGCTTTGCCATTTCTTGGTAAAGTGTGTTACATTAACACTTTTTTTTTCAAGATATTTTTGACAAGTGTCCCCCAATGTTATCTGAATACCACGTGTGATTACCATGACTCAAAACACCTTTCACCACCGTCCGCCCTAAATCCTGTTCCACGATAACACATGTAATCCCTACTTATTCGTTTGGTCTGCTCTTCTATTATCTGTCTTGTCTGGCGTCATAGTTGTAACCTTCTATTGAAGCACATTACTTTTTTTAATACCAACTGAACGGATCATGAAATAAGTACTACCTACGTTACGCCATTATCAATAATACAACAAACTCACTAGTGCACTAAATGTTAAGTCGTGGATTGACAACAATACTTCTCTAACAACTGACCTTAATCGATCAATGTTCACTTACTTATTACAATCGCCAGTTTCCAAAACCCGTACAGAAACTACCGAGGAATTATTATTACGTAACTTTTCTTAACATTGTTTGTAAAGATTAATCACTCTCTTGTTCTGAGCCTGTCATTTTGTGTCTTTATAAAGTTTCAGCGTGTTTCTAATTGTTCTTCATCTGCTTCCAGTCATTGCGTCTTTGTGTCTGCTCTTAGTTCGGAAACGAAATGTTTAAAACGAGTTGTACAATGGTTTGTGTAATTTTAAGCATTTATTGCTAAATGTGTCCTCATTTAATAAGTCCGACACTCTGGCCGCATTTATCGCTCAATGCCGTATCTGACCCTTAAGTGCTGTGTGTGTGTGTGTGTGTGTGTGTGTGTGTGTGTGTGTGTGTGTGTGTGTGTGTGTGTGTGTGTGTGTGTGTGTGTGTGTGTGTGTGTGTGAATACATAGGTATGTACGCACCAAGATAACTGAATATAAATACTTGTTCAATTCTTTCTTTTTCAATCCTAACTTACGTATCAAAGGGTAAGTTGATACGTACTCACTTCGCGTTTTCATTGATATTTTCGTGTTATCAGTCACATGATGTCGTTACATGATTAGTTAAATTAACGTGTTAGTTAAATTATTACATGTTCCTCTAATAGGCTTACCATCTTTGTGAGAGTAGCGAAATTAGTTATAGATCTCTCTTATTAGGTGTTCTTATGGTTTCTACAACAATACATGTACTGCACGAGACCCAAGTTTGATGCATCTTGTTCCGACAGACGGCTTTCCCAATGAAAGTCTCGGTCGTCCTCTTCTTCTTCGCCTGAGTTAATCTCCCCCAGAGGAAAAAAGAAAAAAGGAAATGACAAAAATTGTTTAAATGTACCAGTAAAAATGTAGTCAGGTGGGATTAAATTACTAGTGGTGTTTTGTTACCATTTTCAAAAAAAAAGAAAATCAACAACTAAAATCTTGAAAAGTGTCGGTTATTTCGTACCTACGAAAACCTAAGACCGCGGCGTTCAGAATGCCATCGCTGTTTATAAACGCTTTATAGCCCCTACTACTGAATGATTTGTATCCAAACTTTAATAAAATGTGCGGCTAACCACTTCTTTGCTCACCATATAGTGCAATTTTTAAAAGTTGGTTTTTCAAGAACTGTAGTGTCTATTTAATGAAAATCTTTTATTCTTTTCTGTGGCAAAATGAGTAAACCGATTTAGCCTAATTCCATTTGTTTTAAAAATTCGCAGACACGTACTCAGGTAATGCGAAATTACAAAAAAAAACATGCAAACGGTTGATCATTGTCGAAGTCTGCAAAATATAAGAGAAAATTTGTGCCAGTATCTTGTATCCTTATACTTTATTTATACTTATATTGTTATGTAAGATGTCAACATGTCATCTTTTTGCTTCATGATTTTGTTTAGATAGGCCTATTTATTAATGTAATCGTATGCTTCCATACTTATCTTCGTAGTTACGTGGTCAAAATATATAGCAAATGACTTTTTTTAATTTTTGTGGTTTTATTCACAAATATCTGAAACCCCCCAGAACTCTCTCAGAGCCTATTCTGGCTTCGCCCTTAATAATTCTTTTCTATTACTTTCAGTCTATTCGAATTTATCCATGTAATCTCCAAAATTTTTGATCCATATATACAGTGATACTTTTTTTTGCTGTGGTCCGTCTTTTAATTTCCCTTGTTCAAATAATAAAGGACAGTCAGGGGATGGCTGTTCTGTCTCTCGCAACCATCACTCCATTTTTACTTCCTCTCTTTGTTGACACAAGTTCCCAAGGCATGACGACAGTATATAGGGTGCGGATGAGATAAATAGTTATAAGCAGATGAATAGGCTTCACATAGACAGTAGAATAAAGAAATATAAAAACACGGCTTGAATACGCAGGACTGGATGTGACATAGAGTCTAGAAACGGCCGAGTACATAAATCGGAAACATCAGAGAACCTGAGGTTGCGACGAGAAATTGAGGACAGCGTTGTTATTGCCCTGTCCGGGTCTTAGCCAGATGAGGTGCTTCTGCTGCGTTGCTACGTGATTATATACTTCGCTGCTCAAAATTGACGCTCGGAGTAGATGCTGGCTGTACGCAGACTCTGGCGTTCATTGAAAACCACAGATTTTGTGGTGCGCTGCGCCAAGGCGTGTGTCATCAAGGCTGACTGCAGTTTTTAGAAGGCAGTTAGGTCGCTTTATGTGGGCAACAGGCCTCTTTCGCTATATCTGTGTCCCCCCACATGCCTTTATCGGGGCCGCGGTTAAAGAGATGAGAAAAGAGGAAGCCCCTGAAGTCTCTACGGCGATCTAGAAAGCGCGGAGTACCGTTATCAGCCAATCTGCCTAATGAACGAACAACCGATGAAGGCGTTTACTACACTGTCTCCGGCTTGCATTTAGTTTTGTCGTAGACCACAAACATCTATGTAACAATATTCTAGCAAATCTCTTAACACTGTAACTACACTGTGAAAGATCTTATACACAATACGCAAACCATATCAGAGTTTTACTATGATCTAAGCATGAAAACGTGTATGTAAAATATTAACGCAACCGTGGACGGCAGCAGCTTTTATTAATTAAATTTCGTGGAAGAATTCCGAAAATACATTAATGTTTCACGTCGTTTTATGCACGCGCGCATGTGTATAATTGAACGCTAAAGTGGTGAAGGGACGTTCACATGATGACGAATGAAGAGTTGACCAATCAGGCCAAGGCTCCGGAGCACGTCTAGTGCCTTACGTGGTAAAGTGCTTAATCATTTATTCAGTTGTAAACTAATATGCGATTCTAATATAAGCAATAAGGTTTATAAACGTGTTCTTCACTTTGAATCGTTCAAATGCCACTGAGCCAAACCGTGATGGGAGCGACTCAAGCGCATTGATGGTCCAATCTGTAAATCCAAGTCACGTTTCGACTCGATCATTGTTTGTTTTTTGAAAAGTTTCAATACTAAGAAAAACCTCCATCAACTTATAATTTGAATTAGTTTTTAAGAATTTGTAACTTTTTACATTTCGTATCGAGTGGTTGATACGTTGTCCGACAGATAAAAGTGAAAGTAGTTATAGTAAATTAAAACGAGCAGTGTTTTAATAAGGTAAAACGCATGAACATAAAAACACAAAATATTAAACACACATCAAAAATTAATTGATATTTTTTTTACTGTAATTGCTGCTTCTGTATTGTTGCTTCCATAGTTGAATAATTGTTATAAATTGATATTGTGGTTATTGTTGCTCCTGTTGTTATTTTTGTTTCTGTTCTAGTTATTGTTGTCTCTACTGCAGTAGTCAGGTTGTCGTTGTTCCTCCTTCTCCTGCTGCTACATTTGTTTATTGGTGTGGTTGTGTTTCCGTTGTTGTTATTGTTGTCTCTATTGTAGTTGACTTTGTTGTCGTTGATCCTGCGGCTGCTGCTGCTGCTGCAACATTTGTCTGTTTTTATGGTTATTGTTTCCGTTGATGTTTTCGTTTTGCTGATGTAGTTATTATTTCCTTGCTCTAATAATAGTTTTCTATTGTGGTAAGTGTGATTTAATTTATTGTAATTGCTTTTTTGTTATTGTAATTATTGCTGTTACGTTATAGTTGTTGTTGATGACGTTGTTGTTTCTGCTGTTGCTGGTGCTATTACGTTTGTTTATGGTTCTGGTTGTGTTTCCACAGTTTTTATTGTTGTCCCTATTGTAATCGTCGTTGTCGTTGCTGCTGCTGCTGCTACTACTACTACTACTACTACTACTACTACTACTACTACTACTTACTACAGTTATATACTGTTCTTGTTGTGTTTGAATTATTGTTACTGTTGTCTCTATTGTAGTTATCATGCTGCTTTTGCTGCTGCTACTTCATTTTTATATTGTTGTGGTTGTGTTTCCATTTTACTTCCATGTTCCTTAAGGAAATGGAAGTATGGTGATGGCAAAAAAAATCGTGTTCGAGATTATTGCAGATTCTGATTGTACTACACTCAAAACATGAAAAAAAGTCATTTTTCGAAAAGTGTCTGTCTGTGTGTTTGTCTATCTGTAGATTTTTTTTTCTATGGTAAACGATAACAGCCGCAAATTCAAACAGAATCAAATAATTTTTTGCATGCAGCCCTGATTTGTAGAGTACTCAAGACCTATTGTTTTTGGTGAAGATCGGTTAAGGGAAAGGGGTAGTTTACCTGCAATGGTTTTTTTTTAACCAAGGGTAATTTTTACTTCCATGTTCCTTAAGGAAATGGAAGTATGGTGATGGCAAAAAAAAATCATGTTCGAGATTATTGCAGATTCTGATTGTACTACACTCAAAAATGAAAAAAAGTCGTTTTTCGAAAAGTGTCTGTGTGTGTGTGTCTGTCTGTCTGTCTGTAGATTTTGTTTCTATGGCAAACGATAACAGCCGCAAATTCAAACAGAATCAAATAATGTTTTGCATACAGCCCTGAATTGTAGAGTTCTCAAGACCTTTTGGTTTTGGTCAAGATCGGTTAAGGGAATAGGGTAGTTTACCTGCAACATTTTATGTTTTAACAAGGGTAATTTTTTCTATGACGAACGGTAACTGCCGCATATTCAAACAGAATCAAATAATTTTTTGCATACTCCCCTGAATTGTAGTGATCTCAAGGTCTTTTGATTTTGGTGAAGATCGGTTAAGGGGAAGGGGTAGTTTACCTGCAACCTTTTACGTTTTAACAACATAAAGTACTTGAAAATTCATTTAAACTTTTTCAAACAATGGTAATTGTTAAAAATAAAATAATTTTGTTGCCAGGCAATACAATTATAATTTTTTCATTTTAATGTAAATCATGTATGAGAGAAAATATATCGTTCGTGGCAGGCAAGCATATATCAATTATGTAATGTTTACGTTTCCATTTTATTATTATGATTACTGCAATAAAAAGGCAGGGAACACACACACACACAATTCGCGTTATTTCTGGCCTCACTCATGTTTATTTTCTTACATTTGCACGCTTTTTAAATGGAAAGTGCCGAAACCCGCACCAACATAACGCGTGCAAGCCGAAAAATTGTCCAGCGTGGATAGCGATTTGCTTCCTGTGGATCGCTGGGCAGTGTAACTGCACGTGTTTACAGAGGAACGATTCATAGACAGAATTTTTGTCTTTAGGGAATGAACCCTCTGCAAGATGCTGAGGGTCCATGAGTGACTTCGGAGCGCTCCTTCTTTTCCGCGTGTTTGTTCTGTGAAACGTACACTGTAGATTCGCAGCTTTACTCTAAGCAACGCTCAATAGGAAATGTTGAAAATTGTTGTCCACGGTGTACCCTCATACACACTAAACCTGCTCTGATGTTTTAATTACGGACATCATAATATTAAAACTTTGGAAACTTGAGCACTATCAAGTTTAATGGAGATCAATCATTAACTTATACAACCCATTAATTTTATGCATATTTTTTATATATGTGTGTACACGTTATCGGCAACAAAGAAGTAGTTTTTGTTAAAATTCCTTCCCGGGATGTTTGGCCGTAGTCCAATGTTTTCTACAAAACCAGACGTTTCGGCAATGCCATCGACTTCCATCATCAGTGAAAATCGAGTGCGATAACGTGAGGTGGTATACGTTAGTGACCACAGTACTGTGGTTAAGGCTGAAGCAGTAAGTAGAAAGAAGTAGTTTCTATGGTAATATTTCATTACGAAAATGATTTTAAATATAAATCTTAGAACATGGAAGTTATGTATGGTTCTCCATACCGATATTTTGTTATTGTTGTCTCTATTGTAATCGTCGTTGTCATTGCTGTTGCTGCTACTACTACTACGTACTACAGTTCTATACTGTTGTGGTTGTGTTTCCATTGTTGTTATTGTTGTCTCTATTGTAATCGTCGTTGTCGTTGCTCCTGCTGCTACTACTACTACTACTACTACTACTACTACTACTACTACTACTTACTACAATTCTATACTGTTGTGGTTGTGTTTCCATTGTTGTTACTGTTGCCTCTATTGTAATCATCGTTGTCGTTGCTGCTGCTGCTACTACTACTACTTACTACAGTTCTATACTGTTGTGGTTGTGTTTGCATTGTTGTTATTGTTTATTGAAATCGTCGTTGTCGTTGCTGCTACTGCTACTCCTACTACTTACTACAGTTGTATACTGTTATGGTTGTGTTTCCATTATTGTTACTGTTGTCTCTATTGTAATCGTCTTTGTTGTCGTTAACATGCTTCTGTTGCTGCTGCTACTACATTTTTGTATTGTTGTGGTTGTGTTTCTATTGTTGTTATTGTTGTCTCTATTGTAATCGTCGTTGTCGTTGCTGCTGCTGCTACTACTACATTTTTGTATTGTTGTGGTTGTGTTTACACTGTTGTTATTGTTGTCTCTATTGTAATCGTCGTTGCCGTTGCTGCTGCTGCTGCTACTACTACATTTTTGTATTGTTGTGGTTGTGTTTCCATTGTTGTTATTGTTGTCTCTATTGTAATCGTCGTTGCAGTTGCTGCTGCTACTACAACTACATTTTTGTATTGTTGTGGTTGTGTTTCCATTGTTATTATTGTTGTCTCTATTGTAACCGTTGTTGTCGTTGCTGCTGCTGCTACTACTACATTTTTGTATTGTTGTGGTTGTGTTTACACTGTTGTTATTGTTGTCTCTATTGTAATCGTCGTTGCCGTTGCTGCTGCTGCTGCTACTACTACATTTTTGTATTGTTGTGGTTGTGTTTCCATTGTTGTTATTGTTGTCTCTATTGTAATCGTTGTTGTCGTTGTTGCAGCTCTTGTTTCTGCTGTTACTACACTTTTATATTGTTTTGGTTGCGTTTCCATTGCTATTATTGTTGTCTCTATTGTAATCGTTGTTGTCGTTGCTGCTGCTGCTACTATACTACTACTTACTACAGTGGTATACTGTTGTGTTTGTGTTTCCATTGTTGTTATAGTTGTCTCTATTGTAATCGTCGTTGTCGTTGCTGCTGCTGCTGCTACTGCTGCTACTACTACTACTACTACTACTACTACTACTACTACTACTACTACTACTTACTACAGTTGAATACTGTTGTGGATGTGTTTGCAGTATTGTTACTGTTGTCTCTATTCTAGTCGTCTTTGTTGTCGTTGATCATGCTGTTGTTGCTGCTGCTACTATATTTTGTATTGTTGTCGTTGTGTTTCGATTGTTGTTATTGTTGTCTCTATTGTAACCGTCGTTGTCGTTGCTGCTGCTGAGGCTACTACAGTTGTCTATTTTTGTGCTTTTTTGTTCTTCTAATTGTTGTTGGAGTTTTTTTTATGGTAGTTGTTGACGACTTTGTGGTTTCTGCTGTTATGATTATTGTCTCTGTTTTTGCAGTTTCTGTTTCTATTGTAGTTGCCGTAGCTTTTTGTTTAAGTAATTTTGGTGTCGTTATTGTTGCTGTTGTGGTTGTTGTCTGTGTTCTTTCCATTAGCGTCATCACTATTACCATTGACGCCTGAGTGTAATACTGTACGTATATTAATGGGAATTATTGGTACAAAAATTACCAAATTGGTTGCTAAATGTGTATGTAATACAAAGTTCATTTTGATCGTCTGCAGTAGTGTCGGTTCGTCTTCCAGGAATGTTTGTTTCAATGGTTGTTGTTACATAGTGTTGGAACCGGTTCCAAACAGCTGACATGATCTTAACTTATTTACTTGGTGTACGGTAACTTTCACTAAACGTGTACTCGTCACAATGAGTGCTGACGCTTTGTTTGTTTACTGACACGGTATCGTTGTCCCGCAACAGCCAAACATACATGATGCAACTTCCGATCCGATCCCTGTATACTCATTATAACCACTCAGATGGTGTTCCGCGGTATCCGGAGGTGTCGCAATATTTTTCAATCAAATAGTAAAATGGGAATATTGTAAATAAAAACGTTTACACAAAGATACTCGTTTTGCTACATGGAAAGTGCAGACTTTTTACTACATGTAAAGGGCAGATGGATTTAATTTATGTTGTTAATTATTCAAATACAATTAAACAACTTTTACACAAACGCGCGCGCGAATCTGCTGCCACTGCGCGTGGGAGAGTGTGAAATTAGGGAATATAATTTTACGATAAGTTTCCCTGAATAATTTTTATAAATTCTAAGTGAATAATAAATAAAACGTTTTACGCTCTAAATACTACTTTTTTCTTCTTCTTACGGGTACCATGTACTATCGAAGGTCACCAAATCGTACAAATTTCATGTAATTTTCTCCTCCTCCTCCTCCTTCTTCTTCTTCTTCTTCTTCTTCTTCTTCTTCTTCTTCTTCTTCTTCTTCTTCTTCTTCTTCTTCTACTACTACTACTACTACTACTACTACTACTACTACTACTACTACTACTACTTCTTCTGCTTCTAATTCTTCTCGTTTATCTAACTCCTCTGCCTCTCAGCGTCGGGTTGTATGCAACCTCTATTCATCTTCTCCATCCATTCCTGTCCATACATAAATCTTCCATTCACCGTATACTTTCCTACAGCCTTGATGTATCTCATTACATTTCTGACATGATACCCTTGGCCTTCCTCTAGATCTCTGACCCTCAGGCTTTACTTCCAACTGTTTTAGTATTATTCCAATATCTACGCTATTTGCGTGCCCTAATCGCTTCTATTGCCTCACCGCCAGTAAATATACCACAGGCATTAAATCCAGTTAATACGATTTATCCTCGTTTACATTGTACTGAGAAACCGCATTTGTGTTGGTGTTATTCTGCTTGCATGTTTATCAAAAATGGTCCAACTTTCTGCCCCATACATTATTCTTAGTAGGTTTACAGACTTGAATATCTGAAGTTTTACTTTACTACCTACTTCACTCTTCCTTCCCTTTTCCTTTACAATGCACTTTGCAACAGCCCAAAATAGGAAACATTCCCGAAACCAAAAGACTTCCGTCTTTATTTTTCTCCATGAAGTCTAACATCAATTATCGTTCGCTAATATGTGACCCAAGTATTTCAGTTTTGTCTTTCATCAGTGACCATTACTTTCTCTTGTGTAATAACGGTACGGAACAATTCATCATCTCTAAAGCGACGTATACAAGATAGATGCACCAAGATAGAAGTCACATGACACAATGGGGAAAATAAGGAAATACATTGTGTAGGCCTATAAGGGTTTCCTGCTAATTGTATCGCGCTACATGAATATTTAGTCATTAAAAAATTAAAAGTAACAGGTTTGTAATTTTTAAACTTTTATACTGTAAAAATCGTCATTCTCCATCACTTCATAAAATTTTAAATTATTTTGGCCATAAACAAAGCTGTAAAAAATAGCAATGCAATAATTTGTACATTTTAACAATTTATTAAAATTTAAACATAACTGGTCGTATTAACGTTATTAATTGAAGTAAATGGGTCCTTGTTGGTTCAGTTTTCTTAATAATGAATAACTTAATAATTAATCATTTTAACATCTTAGTTCAGTTGGTTGGAGCTTAATACACCAGTAAGGTGATGGGATACTTTTCATCTACACTCGTCACACTTATCAAAAAAAAATATTTGTGACGTTTGGTTATGATTTTCTTCTAATTACAGTTAGGCCTACAGTTGGTTTGTGAGAAACTTTTTGTTGTTAGAGATGTAGGTATGAATGAAAGCAAATGAAATTACCATAATCGATTGAATTTAATTTTTATTTAATTTGTAAGGCTCTAGCTTAACAGGTTTTGTTGTGTGTGCGTGCGTGCGCGCGCGCGCTGCGATGTGACAAGCATTTCATCTACTTTATAATAAAAGAGGCCTGATTTATTATAGGCCTGAAACATAGTTATCTTTAACGAAAGTGTAAATGATGTATAGTTTATTGCCAGTGAATTAAGAACTTAAGTTTAACAATAGTATTAACAGGTTAGTGACGTGAACTATAGTGTTGTATTAAGAGAAAAGTGTGTCAGTGAAATAGTGAATGTATGTGGGTATCTGTAAAAAAACTGATGTCCGAGAATATCAAAATTCTACCCATACATTTGGTCATTCTAATAAGTAAATTCTTCATACAGGCTATTCGTAATTAAAGCCACATGGTATCGAATGTCGTATCGACTGTTCTCGGTTGCCGGAAGTTGAACATTTAACACGTGATCTGCATGTTAGAAAAAGTTTTGAAAACTTTGATTTGAGATTGCACAATCATATTGCAGCCAAGCAGATTTTTTTCTGCAATACGAATTACGACAGTAGATTGTACTGCATCAGTCATGCTTAATTAGAAATCACGTTCAGTTTCATTTTAGCCGTCAATCAGGAAGGTTGTGCTTAACCTCAGTCAAGTTCGTCAGCCTAATCTACTAGGATTCCAGGATCTACCACAACTGTGCGGGACAATCCACAATTGTCGAAGCTTAATAAACCCAGGGCAGAGGCTGTAGTGGCGGAGGTCGACCCAGTGACACTTTGGGAGCGACAGAAACGAAGGAGGACGGAGGACGGCATCACATCGAGATTATTAGACAACGAAATTCATCACGCTTTACCTAGTCATCAGTAACAGGGAAGTTAAAAATTATTTTTTTTATTGATATTGTTTAAGAAAAGAACATTTAAAAACATTTCATAAACTATAAACTATTAAATACATTTATACTCATACTTATGTAAAGATATTAAAGACTTATTGTAAATATTCATTCTCACGAACAGTATTAAAATACTTAATTTTACACCACGTCTTGTAAATCCAGTAAAGTTTTTCATTTTCTTACACGTTTTAAACAACATTTTTTCGAAGAAATTTATTTTATTTTATTATCTGTCAAATTAATAATACCGAAGTATTTTGAACGTTACACATATTTAATGAACATCATACATATTTAAAAAGCTCTGTATACATTTTTAAATGCGACTTAGGAAACACGACTTATTTTTTTTAATACATGATATGCACAGTCAATAAACGTGTTTGTGTTAAAAGTTTTGTCACACCAATAAATTAATCACTCATCATCAGAACTTCTGCAAGTGAATTATTCTTGTTTTTATCATTATGTTTGCAACTGATGCACGTTTCACAGATTCAGTGTGTAACTTCAGAGGTTTCTATAAACATTCTATATAAGCCTATAGGCCTATACTATATTTAAATACATAAATTATATATAGATAGATAGCTATTTTCGTGACCATATGCCATTTTTTTAGCCTTGCCTTGTACAAGTAGTCTATCCGCCTCCACTTAATAACAATAATGCCTCCTTTTATACCACCGGAGTTGCACGCAGATTAGGCTACCTTATGTGAGCCGATCGGCACGCAAGGGATGTAATGTAGCTAGCACCACGCCTCAACCACCGACTGTTACCCCCTAGTAATACATCAGATACTCATTTCCACAGGATGAGTCGCCCTGCAGATTGAAAAACTCGCCCTTGATTTCATAGTGCCCTCGGGAATCGAATCCGAGACGTCTAGATTAATAGTCAGGGGCCAACCCCGTAGTCTGCTAAGTCTCCAAACCCTCCATTAATACCAATTAATTTTTATATTTCTTTATAGGATATTCTAGTGGGCTGAGAATTTCTTTGTGTGATAACCTATACACAAACGGAAAGCGATGAACTATCTACGTAACTTTCACAGTTAGTTTTAAAAGTCACACAAACTGTCTAGTCTGCACAGTGTCTAGAAACGTACTGTATATATGCGAATTGTAGTTTCTAGCTGATTCTTAAATTTCTTAAGCCCAGCGAGGTTTTTACGACCAGCCATTATTTCTTACGTTGTGCTCTGTTTTCTAAAAATAAACATGAATGGACGGACCTAGTAGGCCTATAAACTAACCTAACTGGAAATCAGTCGACACTCCATTTTCTAAAAAAAAAACTAGAATGTATCTTGTAGAGCTATTTTAAAAAATGAAAAAATATCCTTTCTCAAAAAATAATGGACATACGGTACGCACACATGCACACACATATGCGCACGCGCGCACGCAAATAATAAAAATATGAATTTGTTGGGTTGTGTTTTACATTCGAGTAATCATTGTTTTAGGTGTGCCTTAAAACGATCCAACACAGCGGATAAATTTAATGTAAGACTGGAAAGTTTCTTTAGATTTCATGTTGCAGTAGTGAGATAATACGATGTGCGCGTGTGTCCAGTCACTTGGAGAAACCTGAGGTCATGGAATCGTTGTTGACCTCCTTCCTTACGAAGCGCAGTTTGCAACAGGCGTCGAATAAACTAAGCGTATTAGTGAACGGAGAGTCAACGTTTATCGCAACGAATCGAGGATTTCGTTACTGAAAACTCTGCTTTGCGTAACTAGATATTTCGGTTTCTGGTGCGACCATGAATTTGGTACCTATATCAAGAGTTCTCTTCTGTTTTGGCAAAATTCGAATTCATGAATAAAGTAGATCAGATCTTTTCAGTAACTTCCAATTCCATTGAAAATGCAAAGTAATTACTATCACACGAAGCTACAAGTACAATAGAAAACTAGTGTTTATAATTATAAAACATAGAGCCGTTGTGTTTTGAATGAAACCCCTGATCACTCTTACGCAACTGGGAAAGTCAGTTATTTTAAAAAATCCTTCAGCAATTTCTTGCCACTTCTCTTTCTCATCACTGTGGTTATCGTCAAACATATCACACTCACTCAAAACGTTTTGCATACGGTCTCGTATTTTAGGCAGAGTTGAAATTCTAATTCTGCAGTTCATTGAGAGAACATATTGTTCCTACATACTGGTAAAATTTTGTTATGTTCGGGTAACTACAACGTCTTTGAATATACATATATATTATAAGACCTTATAATATATATTGTGCCACCTTACATGAATCCGTCTCAGCGGTAATATTATAACGAAGCAGAAGTGTTACGTCGTGTTTTCGTCAATTTGTAACGTTTGAGGTGTGTCTTGTCGGGTGTTACACTCCGCGCACTTATACTTACTAATTGTCTGTTTCTCTTCGTAGATGTAGTCCTGCAAACACAACTTATGCTAATATGTGTGTGTGTGTGTGTGTGTGTGTGGGCGCCACTTGGATAATAGTCCAAGAAATTATTATTATTAAAAATTGATTTTTTAATTGTTAAATTAATTATAGAAAAAAATGTAAACAAGACAATTTGAGTTGCAAATAACATATGTTTAATGACTTTTCTTTCATAAAAATCGTCTGAAGGACTAACAGTAAAATTATGTAAAATTGCAGAGTTACAAAAATTATTGACAAGATTTTATTAAGTATCGGCTAATAATTATTGCTCAGTTGAATCGCATGAATTTAATCTTTGAAAAAACTTTATACTCAGGACGTGACTCCTTTGAACTATCAAGACAAATCAGTGGGATGCTTTACAAAATTCGTGTGAATTGAAAGTGTTTGATATATGTAGTACAATTGTGTGACAAATTTACCAGGTAAAAGGATTTTAATTTTGGACAACTCACGTTCCGGTGGGTAAGTATTTCCTTCACTGGACACTGTTCTTGGGGACGACTCCAATCTTGCGCCTCTTCGTATTTACGTTTCCTCACTCACTTGTAACTATTTAAAAGTCAAATTACGATTTGGAAACTCCGCACAAAATTTAAATAAAAATCGTACTGTTTCTATGCTTTAAATCGTTGCCGGCGAAAAACAGCTGACTGCGTTCCGTGACCTCGCTATACTGCCGTCTCAGCGCTAGTTACACACTCAATGTAGGCTTGCGTTTAGTAAATTGTTTGGGATTTTGTCAAAGTCTGTTTATGTCGCTAATACCAGCAAAATTTGATTTTTCTCTATTAAAATCGGTCATTTTCAGGGCCGCTGGATATTTGGCTATGTACGTTCTATTTGAATTGGTGTGCTGTTGCTCTATTCAATATGCACGTTAGCGATTTAGCGATATACTCCTTTTTAGGTTAAGTATGTCTTTCGTCTGGTACGGGGAAAAGCCTTTTTTGAGTTTTCGGGTTGGATTCCTCTTCTTCGAGTTCGCCTTGGATTAGATGTTCGAATTCGTATGTGAAGTGTCTCTCGTGGTTTCAAAGCATAAAGTCTTCTTGTGTCGATTTTGGTCTCGCTTATATACTCTCTGTAAGGTGCATTGTTTTAACTTTTATTCATGACTTCCGGTATTTTTAGAGTTTGTTATATTGTTTATCTTTGGGAATACCTGGTTTTTCCTAATACATTTTAATTTTATTGTAATCTCAATTGGCATCTCACTGTCTTTGTACAGATGAGCTATTTCATGTGTGTGACAAATTTCACTTTTATATTTAAAAATTCTCTATGAATTAAGCTTGTCTTCAATTGAGCAAGTATTTTTCCATTGTACATTACAGAATTGTATTTTTTTCTATATTCTTTCTAATATTAAACAATTAATCTGTCAAATATGACTAATTTTGTGACTGTTTTTTGATCTCAGCCTAGTATGGTCTATGTAACTAGTTTTATAACTTGACTGTTAAAGTGTTTTAGGTGGTCATATTTATAGGTATAGTTACTTTATATTGTGGTTCAACTTTAAAATACAAGTTTGTTGCATTTTGATAACTTTAAAGTCATAAATTTTACAATTTTACATGTTCACCACATGTTTTCAGTTTAACACTGTTTTTGATTATTTTCATTGACTTCTAATCAATTTACAGATTTCTCTATTTGAAGTATTTTGTTTGTCTTTGTCTAATTGACATTCACATATAGTTTTTTTCTTAATTTTGTAATAATTAATTTTCACATACATCTGAGTAATTGGTCTCAACTCTAAAACTTTGATTTTCTGTTACAAAATTACATCTTTTTTATTTTAATTTACATCCTATTTAATGATGTGTTTAAATCATTTAATACATCTATTTTATATATATTATAAAGTATTGGAATAGATCTTGTCTATTATTTCACAATAAATTAGTTTTTATGCTCTATTCAGAGTTACATTTCTAACATTTCATGACCTCGTTTTGGTCATTTCTGAGATTATTTGTTTCTGTTTTTATACAATATCAGTTTTATTCTGTTCTTCACTTAAACAATATATGGGGTTTGAGTCTTGGTCAAAGTCTTCGTCGTTTTTTCATATATTGATATTAACTATTGGACAAAATTACTAAATTTTTTGGATTACTTGGGTTCGATACTGTTCATTTCACCTTCCTCTTATGATAATTTACTTTCGCAATTAATTTTCTTTATGGAACGTTTTGTGACGTTACAATATTCATGACCATAAGAATGTGGGTAAGACACTTATCAGACTGGTTGTTACTTATGGAGGCGAGACATGGACATTGACATATTTTATTTTTAAATCATCATTAAAAGCTCTAAAACACTGTCCATTCTGCTTGTCTTTCAACGTCTTTTCCTCCTCCTCTCAGTCATCAAAATCAACAACAAAATCATCAGCACCACTTCATCATCACACTGTTGTTGTTGATGTTGATGTTCTTCTTCTTCTCCTTCGCCTACTTCTTCTTCTTCTTCTTTCCTTACTCTTTGTTCAATTTCTTCATCCGCCTTGTAAGGTTAAGTCTAATTTCAAACATAATCTATATTCTATCTTATGTACACCACTTACCTCAATTAACTGGTTTACGAAACAGTATGTGACTGGTATGTTGGAAGACACAGCTGTTGAAAGTATGTTGTTTTTCACCTGGTAGCGGTATAGCAGCATCGGAGACGTATGACCGCATGATTGCAGAGCTTGATGAGGACTGAGGGATGATAAAGAAACGTCGTATCAACGCTTTAGAGGACCAAACCTCTGAATCAGTCCTTCTGAGACCATAACAGAAACACGCGGGACACGACTCCAAATCGACATGAAATAAGTTACATTTCACCCGCAAAAACGTCTTCTTAGCGGGTGTTACATGGCCTGTCCCCAACGTCCAGGTCATCGTCTACTACCAATCCGTCGTTTGTGATCTCCGTGGCCTTCCGCTTTTAGGTACCCTTTATGCACTCGTGAGGCAAGGTTTTTAGCCGCGCCTCATCTTTCGGCACGTTTTGTAAAACAAGGGAGGCAAACGAGGCTATTTCTGCAAACGTGCGCTATGATTTCTTGAATTTCTTGCCCTATCATTAAGAATTTCAAGAAATCATGACGCGCGTTCTGATGAGTATGCTGCCCTATCCTAGAGATTCTCTAATTGTAAATTGGCGCTTTTATGGAAACGCGTAGCACAGCTGCTGCCCGTTTCTTTGGTGTCAGTACGGCCAACTTCTCCCACATCACACATTAGTTGTTGCAAGCTTGTCCAGCGTGCTGTTTGTACGTTATGTTGTTTATAAATTTTTCTAACAAAATTGATGACAATGACATCGGCACTGAGCAATTTATAGAAAAAATTATTAAAAAAAGACGGCACTTTGGCTGTCGTCATTCCGTAATTTTCCATAGAGGTTATGGAATGACCCATCAATATAATGACTACGATTGGTGGAATGAACAGCCTATCTTCTTTTCCGTTTCCGTCGATTACGTGCTTCTCCATACGCGAAATACAACACGACCGAATCCGTCTTCAAAGACCGGTGCCAAATGAATGTGAGAAAACTTACAAAGAGGTTGGTGATACCGACACAGTTCTGCTAAGATCACAAACTACGCGCAACATTGTCCCTTGCCGCACGGCACAAAATCTTGTCGCGCGAGTGCTTAAGGGACTTAGGGTGGCTACACTTGGATATTCGATTCGGCCATTGTTCGTCTTCCATTCTCATCACATGATTAAACCACTGCAGCCCCTTTTTGCAATATGGACTACTATGGTCTCTCCCGCAAAAAAAAAGCTGAAATACAAAAACACAGACACACATATATACAAAATAATTAGTGCCAGTTAACACGTAGGCCTTCATGTTGACATTATTTAACTTACGTGAAACATGTTCAGCTTTATACTGTGTACTAGTTATCAGCAACACTGATTAGTCGTCTGGTGAAGTAACTGTTTTTTGTTGTTGGTTGGTATAACGAGGTTGAGTACTGTCTGTGTTGATTACGATTTTTTTTTGTGTTTGTGTTGTCGAAATTGCTCAGGTGTTAACTGTTTTTGTGATTTACGTTGGAATATATGTCTAAGTTCACCCAAACATTTATAATAGTGTCTTTGTGTGGTATATATTTAATGTTGTCCTTTCTGTATTATCCGGGAATTATGGATTCAAGGCGTGTGTTGTTGGATGCCTGATACTTTATCTGCACTAAGTGTACAATATAGCGTTTTTAATTTTTGTACAAACGATATAAAATTTGTCGCAGTGTTTGTAAACAATAAGTTTGCGGTTGTGTTGCGTGCACTGCGCATTCCTGACACTTTGTTAATTACTTGCAAAGGCACTACTATTCCTGTGCCAAACTTACAGCACAGAGAGTGAAAGCGTGCATGTTGTGTCGCTCCTTTCCGCACTGAAGTCTCGCGTATGGTTGTGTCCCAGAAGCCACGAGTTTCAAAAGCCACGAATTAAAATTCTTGGAAAACAGTCCCAAAAGCCACGGACACAAACCTTTTCCTAAATAAACATTTTAATGAGTCTCAAAACCCACGACGAAAGGGACCAGGTACTTCACTTGTTCATTCGATTCCGTGTTATCGACCTGTGACAACATGGAGTTTATAACTACACAAAAAGGTAAACAGTGTTATTGTTTAGTGGTTATCGGTTTTTAAAACAACGTGAAAACAAATCGGGTGAAGTTGTTTGGTTTTCCCATAAAAGAAGACGTTTCGCGTGTTCCGGTAGCACAACAACTTCAAGTGACAATCGTGTTTTGAGTGAAACAACCCACCAGTGTGTTCCTGATGAAGCCAATAATGAAGTCAGCAAAGCGGTCAGCCAAGCCAAAAAACGAGTTCGTGAAGAAAGTGAAGCATCAGTAACACAGGTATGTAAATAATTTGATTGTATTTGATTCATAATTTTGTGTTGATTATAGAAGAAAGATGTATTATTAAATCGGCTGATCTGGCCGAGTTTCATTTGCTGGAACTTGAGTTTGTTTACATTCGCATAGCGTTTAGATATATCAAACGCGAATGTAAACAAACTCAAGTTCCAGCACACGAGACTCGTCCAAGTCACTATAAAGTTTTTCGTTATTATCATCCTTGGGGAAGAAAAAATTTTTTTAATTTTAATTTTAGAAATGTACAAATCTGTTAAAAAATCTTTTATGCTAAATTCGTTTTAGATTTACGCTGAAGAACTAGAACCCTTGCAGCAAAAAGGGTACGAACTGATCACTCGGGTACCACAGTTTTCGAATTTAAAGACAACACTCTACAGACAACGAAATCAAGCGCACGGAGTCCAACAAGTCGAGATGATATTAACTTAGATGAAAACACTCTACGCATGACCGACGGTAGTAGCTTTCTTCTCGGAGACAACAATGAGGGGGCAAGAGTATTAATATTTTCGAGCTCTAAAGGCAGAGAATGCCTGAAAACGCATAGCAAATTTTTTATGGATGGCACTTTTAAAAGCTCTAGCAGCCAATTCACTCAGCTGTATACAATACATGTTGTCTCGGAAGTACTGCTGAGGAAACCAATGTAGCACCTGTTGTATTTGCCCTTCTTCCGAATAAGGCAGCAGACACGTACATTAGATTGTTCAATATTATAAAAACAGAGATCCCAGAATGGAGTCCAACAGAAATAAACTTTGACTTTGAGGCAGCCACTATAAAAGCAATTAAAGAAGTTTTCCTCTCAGTCAAAGTGCAAGGATGTTTTTTTCACTTAGCCCAAAGTATCTGGAGGAAGGTTCAGGATGTAGGTCTCACTGAAAGTTATAAAACAAATCAGGAAATCCGATTAGTAAGTAGAAAGTGTGCAGCACTAGCCTTCCTGCCACCTGAGGATGTCGAAGAAGGTTTTATTAACATCCACAGCAACGCACCAGATGACGATAAATTGGTCCAGTTTTTTGACTACTTCGTAGACCAATGGCTGGAAAATTCACAGGTTCCTCTGGACATGTGGAACTGCTATAACAGAAGACACAGAACAAACAACTCAGTAGAAGGGTGGCATCACCATATCAATGACGTTCAAAGAAGACCCCACCCCCGAATTAAAGAGTTAGTAGTACAGTTAAAAAAAGAATCTGAAAAATCAAACAACAAGATAGTCAGGATGGAATTGAATCTTGAAGGTGTAAAAAGGAAAAAGAAATATTCCTAACTGACGTAAAATAAAGCTAGATAACACAATCCGTTTGCTAGGTTCGTTGACGACAAAAGGGGAAAGAAAAAATAACAGGTCTTCCACAAACTATAACAACCCAAAGCATTGCTGTCCCGGCTCGTGGCTTTTGAGACTGGTCCAGGTATACGACGGAACCTTACCGGCCGTCTTCTTAGAATTCGTGGCTTATAGGACTCGTGGCTTTTGAGACGACACGTCGCGTATTGACGATATGCATGTTTGCGACGGAAACAACAAGGTGGTTGCGATTATAACCTTCGAAATCCTATCGCGGCAGTTGCGAAGTCGGGACTATCGCATGCCGCTTACAGTATCTAACCCAAATCGACGGTGCTGCGCTCGTTGATTGTGACCAAACTCGTAAGCGACTTTAACGTAGAATCCGCCTTTACCAGCTCCTGACATTGGGTTTGACGAAAAGAGTTCAGATTTCAAACGTTTGTAGCTGGCCGCCTAATGTTCGGAAGGAACGATGGTGGTTTTATGCGGTATGGCGACAACATACGCGAGCTGTCAGTGATAACACATTTTGAGCACTACTTCTACGCGGCGTCGCGAGTGTGCGGCGTCGCGAGTGTCCATCTCTAGAGATTAAAAACTTAATTTCAGACCTTCATAATTCTGCACGTACATCATATACACATCTATATTTTTTGTACTGAAGTATTCTTTGATTTAAAAGTGTTTCGGGTGATGTAAAATAGCATTGACTCAGAAAAAATTCGAGACGTCTTAGAAGTTTAATAAATTAGTTCGAAGTATCGAAATACATTAACAGAAAAACATAAAACCCAATCAAAACCGTATATTGGAAAAAACGATACAATTTCGAATAAAATAACGTGCTTCTCATAATAGGATGAGCTAATGTGGAAGCTGTTCTTCTGTAGACAGACCGATCGCGGACTGAATGTCACTTCCAGCACATCGAAGTATTCCACAGCGGTGCCGATACAGATAAATACCGTGGAGGTCGTCGACACCGGATGTCAACGAAATGAAGTACATACGGAGCAATATGTATAAGGATCAAAAGGAGCGATGTGGTCGTACTGAAGATTATAAACAATATTACGATAATCGATATTACGATATAAACAATTCCAAAACTTTTTTTCCAATACACGAAGACGTCAATCGCAAAGCAGCACGATTTACTGCGGCAGCACTTTCCGGAAAAAGAACTGGAAACGTTCGAACTGGGTTCGACGTACAGGAAATATATTAATAGTGGTAAACTGCCAACTCTGACGAAACCGAACGGCTTCGCCTACTCAGAAGATAGTCTAGCACATTTGCCGCCACTAGAGCCTATAAGCAAGAGAATAATGTCGCCGTGTTTGCCGTTCATGCAAATGAACGTTTGGGACAAGAAATCGATAGTTATTGAGAAGTCGGACAGATTATAACTACCTGTACAGTAGACGTATTTGGACTTGATGTTTCTACGTTATCTGGACGTAAAATGTGTGTCTTCATTATTCTATCATAGATTTCTGCTTTATAGAAATAAACGAAAAACGTTTTGAAAATTTTATTTCGTTTGTTGATTATTTCATTTATCCCAACAATAATTCGAGACGTATTCTAGTTACGGACGTTGCTATTTTTTTTTTTTTTATTTGGCTGGCGCACTGATTGTCGTTATTATGGTTTCGGGGTGGAGAGGTAAATATAATCTCATTGGTGGCATTATTGTTTTACATAAACAATCATATTCTCTGGAAGTGGCACGATCGTCATCATCAGAACTACTACAGCCCTTATTAAATAGTAATCCCGAAATATCTCCAACCGGTTGTAGCAACCTTCCAGTTCAATTCAGCCTTTCCGACTTCCCGTCAACATCATCCCAACTTCGATCACAAAATTCTCAACGTGTACAATCAGCGGTTTACAACGTTCTCCGTGATTCGGATATTCTATCTGTCTCGGTCGCACTATACTTCATGATCAAGGTTCCTCAGTCTATGCTCCCTCCCCAGCTTTTTCCTTGTCAACCTGCTCTTCTTGTTTCTTTGAGTTGCCAGTTCAACACTTGTTTTGGATATCTTTGTTCGAGCATTCATTGGAGGTATCCACATCATATCAGCTGCTTATTTCTCGTGTCATCTATGCTGAATTTTTAATTTCCATGATGTTTAATGCAACCGTTATCCTTTCTCTACTTAAACTACCGACTGTTTGTCTCCAAAAATTCATTCAGCTCAGTCTAAACTCCAGAGATATTTTTGTTTTTTCCTCTTACAACCACTTTCCAGAGACAGATAAGTGGCCACACTCCAAGGGAGTTTGAGCAATTTGCTTAAAAATCGCCCTCTGTTAAAAATACCTGTATCTTGTTTCTTTCAAATGTTTGTTAAAATATTGTTGTTAAAAATTCAAATGTTGTTAAAATATGTTTTAAACTTGTTTCTTCAACAGTTTAATCTAAGAGCATCTTTATTGTCTTTTTCTCATACCACTTTTCCTTTAAAATTTTAAATGCCCAGCAGTCGATACTTCATTCTTAATAATTTATACCTTATCTCTCAATGGCCATATCTTCGAAATGTAGATTACTGCACTTTTAACTACTTCATTATAATTTGCTTTTTATTTTTTGTGATATCACTATTGTATAGAACACCCATTAGTAGGCTGACACCTTTCCTTCTGAGACTATTTTTCCTTCCTTGCAGTATCTAATATTTCCTCCCGTGAAACTTTAACCTCCAGGTAGTAACATTCTTTGCACTGCTGTGCTTTTCTCCAAATCCAGTACTTAGCCTTATTACTGTCCTCCGTTACTCATAGAATCAGTTTTATTTATATTTACCTGTAACCCCAATTTTCTGCAGTCTTCCATGTGCCACGTATGTGCAGTCAAAAAAGTTTGTGCCACGTAGTTAAAATCACAATCTCGGACAATCTAACTGATTAACTGCAAAACACAATGTGTGTAATATGCTATCAATTAGGGATATCGCCAATATTTTACATTTCTCCTTCTTCAAAACTTCTTCGAGGAATATTATAAATATAATCGATTATCTTGGTCATTACTTAAAACTTCCGGACACGATGGCGGCGGTCGATAATAAAAACTGATGTTCTCGTTACTCGCTGGCGTGTCGGCGAATCGCACGGCAACCGTCTCTAGAACGGGGCAGAGAACGAATTATCCCAAGAGTGGTAAAAAAGATACCAGTCCCAAGCCTAATAACAAAAGTACCGAAACTATTATCTTTGTTATCATTCTTCCCATCTGCCCCGCTCTGGAGATGTCTGTCGCTCGAGTCGCCGACACGCCAGCGAGTAACGTGACCATCAATTTTAATTATCGACCGCTGCCAATCAAGTCCGAAAGTTGCAAGTAATAGCCAGGATGATTCGGGCCATGAAAGTCTACCCAATTCAGAATTGACCATATTAAACAACCTTGTTTTAAGTTTTTTGATTCTACAAATCCTGTTGTTATTTGCTTCCCTATTTTTATCTTTGTTTTTGGGTGGTATTAGAGCTTCGACTTTCCAACTTTGTTTTATAATCTAGCTTTTGAAGGAAGAAATCGTTACAGGGTCAGAGAAATCTATCCTAACAATGTGCCCGATCTATGTAAATTATCTCATCTTTATATTGTTTATTATGATCGTATAGTATAGTAAAGTTCTTTGTTCTTTCGTGGCCTTTAAACACCCTTGTCCTTCATTGGCTCTAATAGTTTTCTCAAGATTTGTCTCTCATTTGTGACCAGCGATTTTTCGTTCATTCTGCCCATGACACAAACTTTATCTCTAGCTATATGAAATTAATGGAACATTTTGTTTTTGTTATAACTCTAATTCAAACAAAATTTCAAACTCTTGCTTAAATTTGACATTTATTTATTTACGTGTTTAATCGACATTTGTAATTTTACCGGCACGAACGCTTTGTAAGTCACGGACACCTACAGTTGAAATAACTTTCAGGATTATGTGTTGAATAACACGCGCGCGCGCGCGCACACACACACACATATTCGAAGGATTTATTTGTATTGAATACAAATCCACACCGTTACACCGATTGCTACCAAATTTTGCAGAGATAACCTTTGACACAAAGCGAAAAACAGTGTTTAAATTGGAATTTGATATTCTGCCCCGTTCGCACGATTTACGCCCTTTTAGTTATGCCCTTTTGTTGATTTGTATAAAGATGTCAACAACACCATGGAGATTAGAATTAATTATCATAGTAACAATTAAATAAACAAATGCTATTTAGCGGCATTAGACTGTACCTTTATCCGTTCCTGCAGTATACTTTCGATGTTTTTAATATGCAGTTGTATCGATACATATTACGATGTGAAAAAGTAGTAGTATGCTACTTCTACTACTACTACTACTACTACTACTACTACTACTATATTGTATTATTGGAATTGTAGGCATCGATTTTTACTTCTATAATTATAGCCTGTATCGAGTTTCGAAGAAAATGGCCTTGGCACCGTTGACCCATTCAAATCATTCGTGTCTTTCGTTGATTTTTTAAATCAACATTAGCGTACAGAGTATGTACATTAACTACTATAAGTTAGCAGACCTCACTGCGTAGTAGTGCGTAGTTGTTGATTAAACTGAATGACACCGAGTCGTTGTCCGACTTTAATTAACTATCGCCATTAATTGTTTCTCAGTTCAGCAACTTTGCGTGAGCGTTTGTAAACAAATTCTCGGAAGTTCTGCTGCTGTGTTCGCTTTTTCTTTCTCTTTCTTTTCTAAGGAAGCCGCCAATTAAAATTTGCGGTCAATTAATTTTTTCAGTCGATGGAAGACGATTGATTTGTCTATCAAAAAATTCTTAATAAATCGTTATTTTTAATTAACCAAAAACTAAGTGTCAAGTTTTTCTTCCGACACCACACTATTGTAAGTCGTACAAAAACAAAATATTCTTCACATTTATCACGACTGGAATTTGATATCTGCTCCCTTCTGCTTTATTTAGTCAGAGATCCGCTGTGGTCTAACCTAAGACAAATGGAATGTGGAAAATAGAGTCCGCTCTACAGCGCTTACCAAATGTACAAAGCAATAAAGAGTACTGTATTAAATAGATTTAAAGCTCAGGCGATTTGGATTTTTCTGTTTGGAAGGTTACCCGAAGAGTCTTTTAATGTTTCTCGGTGATTCAGGGTTCGCGGAGACGCTTAACTAATAGGGTAACTCCGGGAGAGATGGCCATACGGGGGAGATGGCCAATGGCTCTAGTTCGGCAACCTGTTGCTCGATAGCGCTGTCGTTCAGTCTACAGTTGGTTACCGTAGTGTAGTGTAACGTGTTGTTTACCGGTCTGTTTATATCATCACAATTGTAAGTATTTTTACATTTTGAACTTTGTTTACTCTCCAAAATTTTTCGATGTGATACTAGTGTTGCATTAAAATTAAAAATACACGATAAACAACTTCGGAAACAACTGTTTTCGGGCTATTTAGATCTCGCCACGTGTAACTAATCTCATTTCTTTAACGTTCTTGTCTGCCGACTTTATTTAATCGCTATGGCCATCTCACCCTGACGATCGGGAGAGATGGCCAGTTAATTTTCGGGATAGTTGGCCACCCTACTGACATTTTGTTTTTCAAATTTCTGACAAATTTCTCTTCCTCTTTCAGATGCCGACTAAGTACGTTCCTAAGGTGGGTAGTACTCGCGGCAAATGGAAAGAAGAAGACCTGAAAAATGCCATCAGTGCAGTTAATGATGGTTATTCTGTACGTAAAGCTTCTCAACTGTTTAATATACCCAGAAAAACTCTCGAGAGGAAAATTAAAACAGGTTGCGAATCAAAAGGTCCAATGGGTCCAACCTCATGTTTAGGCATAGCTAATGAAGAAAGACTTGTCCTTCACATTAAAAAAATGCAAACACAGGGTTCCCGCTAACAAGTCTTCGGTGCTTGGCGTATAATTTTGCTTCCCAGCTCGGTCTGAAACACAAATTTAATAGTGAAAAGGAAAAGGCAGGGTATGATTGGTTATTCCTTTTCTTGTCTCGTCATCCTGATCTTTCTGTGCGCAAGTCTGAAGGTATTTCCCTTGCAAGAGTTTAAGGTATGAGTCGAGATGAAGTTAATGATTATTTTTGTTTTTTGAAAAACATTTTGATGGATAACGACTTGCTTAACAAACCATCGTCTATTTTTAACATGGATGAAACAGGACTGCAGCTGAACAATCGTCCGGGACTTGTAGTAGCTCAGAAACGGTCAAAAGCAGTTTCTACAGTTACGTCTGCGGAAAAAGGAGAGACCGTTACCGTGCTGGCGTGCTGCAATGCAGAGGGCATGTTCCTTCCTCCGTTTGCCATTATGAAGGGAGTGAACAAGAAGAAAGAGTGGGAGGATACCATGCCACCAGGTGGTAAAATAGTTATGTCTAACAAATCAGCCTACGTGACGGCTGACATATTTTTTTTGACTGGCTAAGGAACCACTTTTGCTCTCGTAAACCGCCCGGAAAAGCTCTGTTAATTTTAGATGGACATACGTCGCACTGCAGTTCTGTAGAGATGTTAGAATTCGCAGAGACAAACGGTATAATTCTGGTCTGCCTTCCTAGCCATACGACGCATTATCTCCAACCTTTAGATCGTGCAGTGTTTAAGTCAGTAAAACATCATTTTTACAATGCTGCAACAAAATGGCTTATAAACCACCAGGGGCGAAAGCTTGGAAGACTACAATTTGGAGAGCTCCTTAGTGAATGTTGGGGAAATGCAGCAACGCCCGAAAATGCCATATCGGGGTTTAAAGCAACAGGGATTTTCCTCCTCAATGAGGACGCCATTCCTGAGTATGCATTTAATAGTTCTTTAACTGATCCCACAAATGTAAACCATGAAAAGCAGCACGAAGATGTCAGTGCACACTCAAATCTGATCAATGCAACAACAGTTCAAAACAGGAGCACCGACATCAGCAACATAGACCTATCTTCTCCAGCATATCAAGAAAGGGCCATATCACCACAATCTGGTTCTTCAAGACAAACAGAAAAAATTACAAAAGAAATAGTAACGCCAACTAAACTTCTAAATAAAATTTCACCTCTGCCAGCCAAAAACATTCGAGAAAGGAAAAAACGTGGAAACATTACAGCAAAAATTTTAACATCAGAAGAGAACATTAAACAAATTAAGATGAAGGCTTCTAAGAAAATTTCGGGGAAAAGACCTAAACTAGAAAAAGTTATCTCTAAGAAAGTGACAAAAAAGAAAACTGCCAAGTCTAAAAACTTTACTTCTAGTAGCTCAGAGTCATCAGAAGGAAATGTTGATTATAGGGATGAATCAAATGATGGATTTGATGATATCGGGGAAGAGTGCGTTGGCTGCGGAGAGGAGTACAACCACACTAAGCTAAAATGTGATTGGATCCAATTTATTAGATGTAGTCGTTGGCTTCACGAGAGCTGCACCTCATATAACGACGTATGTCAGGGATGTGAACATCTAAAATTTACTCGTAATTTCTTTTCGAACTGATGATTTGTTAAAAAAAACCGTTAACATTAATGATTTGTTTATAACCGTTAACTTTAAAACATACAGGCTACACCTATATTTGTTATTGTTAAACCGTGTCCATATTTAGTTCTTAGGAAACAATTAACATTAATATTTTAAAATCTTTTAATTGCTTTAGCTTTTTACTTTTGATGTTTATTTCTAGTTTTAGTTTTTCTGTATGCGTTTGTTCTTTATCACCATCCTCTAAAAAGGTTTTTACAGGTATTTTTTTAATAAAAAATAATTTTAAAAATTATTTAATAAAATATGTGCGCCTTATTTCATCTGTAATTATTTTAACACGCCCTTCTTCTTAGTTTTAAGTTATTTTATAGGCTGACCAACTATCCCTATACTGTATGGTCATCTCTCCCTGATATGTGGGTGAGATGGCCAGGGTCATCAAAATTTTTTTTTTCTGTTTTTTTGACGGTTTGTTTTTAACGTACAAAAAGAGCGTAAGCCAGTAGGACATCACGAAACTAATAAATGAGATTTTTTCAGATTTTTAATCATAAAAACAAGGTATGTTTTTGGCCGTAGAAAAAACTATGGCCATCTATTCCGGACTTACCCTACGTCCCACTGGCATTCGCTTCACAAATGCCTTTTGTCTCGCCTTACGACAGCTTTACATTCACAACGTCGTGGATTCTGAGTTCACCTCGTATGTACCCTTTCCTCAAGCTTTTCAACAAAGTACATTTCAACTTTCCGTAATTAGTGTCAGAGATGGTGGTTTTGGAGAGAGAGAGAGAGAGAGAGAGAGAGAGAGAGAGAGAGAGAGAGAGAGACAGAGAGACAGACAGACAGACAGACAGAGAAAGACAGAGACAGAGAGTGAGAGAGAGGAGAAAAGAAAGGTCTAAAGCTACAGTAGTAAAAAAATGGGATTTTTATTGGAGGTGGGTATTGATGACGTACTTGAAAATAATGAACGAGTATACTCAGATAGGCAAAGTAACCTTTTTCAATCCGCCTTGTGACTTCTATTTAATATATAGATGACGCGTTTCAAAGCATATGCTTCAACATCAGATCATAAACTATCACTCATAGGTTGTCATCGGTTAACAATCCTTTGCACTGTATACTCGTCAGTAGGTGCACACCTATTCACGTTTGGTTGAGTATAATCATTATTATATAGCCAGTTTAATGAAAGATGATCAAAATGTGTAGATTCAGTGTAAAAACGTCCGAAAGTGTTTAGCACGAACTATTCTACTTTTCATGTCTGCTATGACTACACTAATTTTTACATTAAAGCAGCCCTAGGCACTCATTCTGTACTTCACAGTTAAAACTCTGCTACTCATTCATACATTCGTTTGAGGATATGTGACCGCACAGTAATGTGTTTTGATGTTTAGCGCCTCTGCAATAAATTCAACCCTGGTTGTATTTGCCCAATGTGAAAATACTCAGGTTGGAAAGTTTTACTACTCTGAGTGCCACGTTCAAAACAACAAAGCATGTGTGTGCACCGTGAGCGCAACATGCGCGAGAGCGTGCCAGAGTGCGTGCTTGAGTCAATGCAAGCCGCGCGCGCTCGCACTGAACCACAATACGCAGACTGCAACGCGGGGACATGTCGGCTCAAGCGGTGAGGTGTGAGTCTGTACGCGTGGGCGACACATACTTGCGCGTATATACCAGAGTACGTGTTGGAGTCAATGAAAGCCGCGCGCGCTCGCACTGACCCCCAACACGCAGACTGCAACGCAGGCCGTATGTCCACCAAACGGGTGTGTGTGAGTGCAATGCCCGTGCCCTAATCGTAGCAATCAAAACAGCAAAAAAAAACCCGTATCCCTCGAGTATATCACAATGGGTAAACATTCCACGAGATGGATTTATTTGCAGAGACACCAACGGAATACGTCTGTAATCGTTGACCAGTTTGAATTAAAATAAACCAAATTCATCAGTTTCGTTCAATTGCTTAGAACCAGACAATTTATTATTAACAATTACAACAATTAAAATTTAATAGTAAAATACTACGTAAAAGTCAAAAATTCGGTGTAAAATACTCTCATTTTGAAAAAAACAAGAGATAAAATTTATTTTGTCTAAAATTCATTAGATTTCAAAATTCACCTTAACTAAAAGAATTTAGATTCCAAAATTCTACTTTCTGTTAGATAAGCTAAAATAATAGAATGTCTTTTCCTGCACAACGTCAAATCCGCCTCAGTTATATCTCCAGCTTCCAATTATTTTTTCACGTCAACTTGTAGATTATAAAAGTAATCAACAGAGTAGCCTAATTATCGTCTGTTCTATTAAGTCATTTAATACTACATCGCCCTGCAGGCACAGTACAATATCAGTAGTCAGTACTGTGAACTACAAAAAATACAATAGACAAACAATATTTAATTACCTGCTGCAATTAAAAATAATGTTAACATAATTTAATGATTAAAATAAAATCATATATGATTATTAATTATTAAATTATTAATGATTGCGTTTTTTTTAGTGCTAAATATTTTGTGTCAATTTTTCTGCAACGGCAATATTAATTACATTTTTTTAAAAAGCTTGATTTGTGGATTTATTTAACATGATTTTAATTATTTCAACAGCCAAAGCAGCTTACTTAATAAAACAAAAAAACATAAATTTTTAACTTTTAATTTTTAATCAGTTAATTTGATTTTAATTTTAACTTTAATTAGTTACTTTCTGCACGCATTAACTTTAACTTTAACTCAGTTAATTTTTGGGGACACTAACTTTAACTTTAATCAGTTAAAAATTTTTATTAACTTTCCCAAGTCTGCATTTAAATCAAAATGTGCTCCGCTAAAGCAAGAACAGCTATAACAAAGCAGAAAAGTCAGACTTTGTACAGGTCAGTGTAAAGCATACCCAGTATTCTTGCCCCCCTTGGTGCAGGAGTCGGACCGAATTCAGTGAATGGAGCACGCGATCCACATAGTATAGCCTACATTGATGGAAACACCCTATAGAATAATACTCGACTTTTATAGTCCGTTCTTCTGCTATGAAATCAATGTACATCCTGGTATATCACAAAATAATGAAACCATAAGTTTTCCTCCTCGAAAAACGCTTTTTGGTTTTTGTCGTTTTAGAGATGGAGGATCCTCTTTTGGTTTCTGGGTAAAATGGTATATCCAGACTTCGTCATACTGTAAAAGCCACCTTTCTTCATATTGTACCAATAGTGAATGGAGGAGCTGAGCCACCTGCACGCGTGTCTGCTTGTGTTCGTCCGTCAGAATGCTTTCCGATAGTGAAGTTGGTTTACGATACATCTATCTGCACTGACAACACTGATATTTAATGTAAAAGCAGTATCCCTCATCGTGATTTGACAATCGTTTTGAATATGAATCGTTCCTCTTAAAAAGGGCGTAAGTCTAAGAAAGCAAACTTTTGGAAAATTAAAAAAACTTTCTATTTATTAAAGAAAATTTTGAACTGAAATGTATTTATTTTTTGGTTTACCCCTTTTGCATTGCACTACGGAAGAGTTTATAGTTTTTACACAAAGATTTTTGAAATTTGAAGACTTACGCCCGTTTAAAAAAAACGCTATGAATTTTTTTTAATTTAGCATTTTTTGGTGCAAAATGCTTTTTATTGAGGAACAGAATTAAAATTTATATTAACGCAGATTTAAGTAGGTTTGAAACAGGGACGCGAAATGCCTTTAACATCCTTCAAGATTTTTTAAGAGTGTTATTCAAGACACTATTTTTTAATGAATGACGATTACCTTTACACGCTTGTCTTCGCGGATAAACAAGCATTGGACGAACAGGACTCCAATTACATGACTGAAAATTCCATGAAGAATGCAGATTTTGGAGCCTCGATATAAATTCTGGATAACCAAAAAGCTGGTTATTGGAGGTAAAGAGTTATTAGGATAGTGGGTTCGTACGTTATAAAAGGCAGTGGATTTTTTAGGTATCTTTAGGCGACATCATCTAATCATTTTTTCTTTGTACAACTTAAACATGGTAAAAGTGATGAAAGTATCAACTGCAAAATAAAACAAGGTAAAGTGGTTATAGGCCGGGTGAATTATGAGCTTTTCAGTGGGAAAATAACCCACAAAACCAACGATGACTTACTCTATCATCTTAGAAACAATAGCCACTGAAACTCAAACTCTGAAACTGGGTAGATATACCAAAGAAACTCCCGAAGTCTCCAAGCAGTGGAAGTGGACTTGTGGAAGAAGGTCTTGTGGAGTGTCCAGCCTCCAGTGTATTAGAAGTGAGGATATCAGGAGGCAACGTGATGTTGACAAGTTAATTTTAGGTACCATAAACACAAAGCGCCTTGTACAGTAGGGCCTCGTGTGGAATGGATGTTTCAGGATCGTTGACCCAAAAAGTTGCTAGACTGGATTCCATCTTGACTATGAAACGTGGTAGGTCCAGGAGCCAATGGAAGGAGGACTGTTGGAAATAATGAAAGGGTGAAATTAGACTTGCAAAGTGGTAGTTGGTACAACAGACCCTTTGGTGTGCAGTATGTGAGAGACGGCAGTAGCTGCAGAAGACTCGTATAACGCCTTCTCTTCCAGTTCCTCAAGATTTCTCACGAAGAACGTTCACATGTTCTCACCTTCTTCAATGCTTCTTGGAAACATTTGGAAACATTTTTTTTAGTAAATTTGTACTATTTTTCTTTTCGTTTTGTAATAAAGACGTTTAGGGTACGAGACACACAGGACGGTGTAGTTCAACGCCTGTATGTCTCTATAGAATCCGCTGGATGAGCCGCATAGTACCTTTTTTAAACTAATTTGTTTTCAACATTCCCAAATACCGCAATAGCGTTAAGAATATCATTTGTATTAACTATATCAACTCCATCTGGCGAAAGATCGCACTTAAAATGCTATTTAAGATCGATTGTGGCTTCGAAACTTGAGAAAGGAGACAGACATGGATGGGGTGGCAAAAGAAGATTGCAAATAGAAGCAGGAACACTTAGCGGATGTTGTGTATATAATTAATGTGAGGGTAAGAAAGATTTACTGTTTTAAATTTCGTTTTTCTTTGTACAACTTAATGCTCTCCACTAGTCCAGTGACTCCTGTTAAGCCCTTTTGAACGATTTAATTAATAATCATCATCAAAATCATCAGATCATATTGAAAATTAAAATGGCGATGAGCTGAATTGTCCAAAAGCGCTTACCGGGAGACATCAGACTGACTCGTCAGAGGCAACAAGAGTCGTCCAGGTCTATATAAAAGTCTACAATATAATAATAAAAAGTTCGTTGAGTAAAAAAAGTCTTATATCAAAGATGTAAAATACAATTCAAGACGCTTCAAAACATCATTTTTGATTATATAGAAAAAAATTAAGCTTAAGAGAAAACCCAAAAAAACAAGTGTATGATTTTCTCTCAATAGGACTATGGAATAAGATTTTATAAAATTTTAGCGCCGAAAGGGGAATTTCTCTTACATGTTGGATCCCCCCCCCCGTAAATCAACCCCTATTGTATTGCTGATTCAAGATTTCGGTACTGCGTTACCTTCAGTCTCAATACACAATGCCCAACAAATAGAAATATACAGCGTTAAATAAAAAACAGCTGAACAACAATAACTTTAAATATAAACTGTCCGTAACCACGGAAATAATAATCAATTTTTTTTAATATTTCGAGCAAGCCGGCACGAAATTTATAGTTTATCGAAATTATTCCGTTTTTTTTAACAGTTGAAAACATCATCGACTGTAACGATACGGACCTTGAAATACATAACCACCACATCGCCGGCTGTGACGACACAGGAACCCCGGCTGCGACGAACACCGACCGGAAGAGGGACGTTGGACCCCAGGCGCCTCCAGAGGATTCTAGTAGATAAGTCTTGAGACCTCTACAGAGTCGCGAAGACGGAGGACCCTGGGCGCCTACGAAGGGCTCCCGGACGGCAATCTCCTCCCCGAAATCCAGCGATGTACGACGTACGGGAGGGGATTACACCACCTACCTTGAAATACATAACCACCACATCGCCGGCTGTGACGACACAGGAACCCCGGCTGCGACGAACACCGACCGGAAGAGGGACGTTGGACCCCAGGCGCCTCCAGAGGATTCTAGTAGATAAGTCTTGAGGCCTCTACAGAGTCGCGAAGACGGAGGACCCTGGGCGCCTACGAAGGGCTCCCGGACGGCAATCTCCTCCCCGAAATCCAGCGATGTACGACGTACGGGAGGGGATTACACCACCTACCTTGAAATACATAACCACCACATCGCCGGCTGTGACGACACAGGAACCCCGGCTGCGACGAACACCGACCGGAAGAGGGACGTTGGACCCCAGGCGCCTCCAGAGGATTCTAGTAGATAAGTCTTGAGGCCTCTACAGAGTCGCGAAGACGGAGGACCCTGGGCGCCTACGAAGGGCTCCCGGACGGCAATCCCCTCCCCGAAATCCAGCGATGTACGACGTACGGGAGGGGATTACACCACCGGTCTTGACATTACACTCCAGCACTTCACCTTAACTGGTTTCCGGATATGACGAAAAATAACAGCACCTGACATGGACTTCATATGTGAACAGTAAGTTCAGTACTTGAAACAGTACAATACAATACTATAAAACAATAAACTATTTGAATAAACTGAAGAGTGTTATCAAAATATTAATTCTTTGTACTCGTGGAATAACTCTGAATTTTCCATTGAATGTGTCTCCTAAATATTACTTCATTAAATGTCGTTTTATTGTGTTTCAGGCTGTGACAATACTGGCTCCATCAGACTTTAACGAAACTATCAGCTATTTGCGGAAGAATGAATAAAACAACAAAATTATTTGTATTCATTTGTTGTCTTAATTAGAAGTTCAAAACCAAAATAAACAAAATTCACTGTACTGTTGTTAATTTATTTGTATTTTTAAGAATCAAAAAACCCAAAAAATAGAGAATATGTAATGAAAAATTCTATTAATGATTTCGAGTGTGGATTTAGTTGGAGAGAGGATATTAAATAATTTAAGGTGTAATCTGAGGTCTAACAGCTCTGAAATAAAAAAATAATAATGGTAATAATAGAAATAGTGTTAAGATCAGACAACTGTGGTAGAGATTATAGTTTTTGAACTTGGATCACTTTAAGACACAAGCTATGATAACCGACTATCGCAGTTATAATTCAGACAGGAAATCAGGTTCAGCCAGTACCCAGTCAGACAGGATACGTGAAGGTATAAACAATATATATATTTGGATTTATTTCATTAAAATCTATATATTTTAAATATTTGGATTTACTAATGTCTTACAGCCGAAACTGCACTGTGTAATTAACAGAATATTAGCTAAAGTCTGATTAGCAACAATAAAGTATGAAACTTGTGCATAATAGGTAGACGGAATTGTGCAAACCGGGATACTGCACATAATAGAAGACAAAGACACGTCAAGTAAAGATATAATGGATAACGGACGCATCAGAATATTTAAATAACTCTGTTCAATTTCAGTAGGAGAAAAGCTCACCGAAATGGTAACATTATAGTGGCCGTTGAAATATCTAATTTCGTGAAGATTTTTGAAGTAATGAAGATTTATACTAGAAAACGTCATATAATAAAAGTGTACATACAAACAACAAGTGCTTTGTATAAAATAATTAAAGAAATACTTGGCACTTGTAGAAAATTTATTCATAATAAAATAAAACAAATTTTGTTAATCGTGATATCCAGCCCGGTTTTTTATTCGTTATATAGGAAGGATAACGATATCTTACTATATCAGTAGAGTTAGTCGAAATACTACTATTATCCATCATAGGTTTCAAAAAGTTTGAAGTTTTTTATAAACACTAATTAAATTGTTAGGCATAAAAAGTACAACCACAGTCATTAAGATTAGACACATATCAGATAATCAGTAACAACGGAAAAGGATAACAAACCTGCAACAGGTGTTTACTAAGCTATCTTACTACTAAAAATGATTTGGAGCACTGTTTTTTTTTTAAGTCATTGACATACGTCTTTTTAAAAAGAACCATAATATTCATTATTTTATAGCTCCATAACTAACTGCAGTCTATACGCCCTTTTAAAACAAATTAATAGACCTACATTTAAAGAATATGAAACACTGAAAAAGTCAAAATGACCGAAATCGTGACTTGTGCCCTTTTAAAAGGATCGATTCATATGTGTGTTGATCATCTCTACTGGATGTCGTGTTGTCGGTGTTTTGGGCGTCGTGGTTCACTCTCGATGCGTTCTCGGCCATTTTTGAAATCTTCACTCCATTTTAGTCGCTTATGTCTGGGAACGTTTCTTCACCCAACTGTCTTGTTTGTCACAAATTTGTGATGGTTTCACATTTTCTTGCGTATGAAATTTAATAATAATACACATCTACTTCACTCATATTTGAAAATCGAATAGCAATGAGTGCTGGTTGCTGAAAGACAGAGAGATTAATATTTTTGTTCCCGTGCATCAGTCAGCGCTACCAACGTTGACATTTGTTTCTTCTGTTTAGAGCTCATATCAAATTACAATTTAAATTTAAACGCTCCTAGTAATTTGTCTTCCTTTTTGCCGCTACGTTTATAATAAACGACTTTGAAACTTTAGAAAACATTTGTTTTCCTTTTTATCCAACTTGTTTTTATGGTCCTTCTAAATACCCACATCTCTACTGGTAGGCGTGACTTTTCCTTCTTCATCAAGGACCTGATTTCTCTTCAATAAAATTAAATTACAGAATTGATTATTGAGCTATGTCATAATAAATTTTCAACTTCATTTTAAATACAGAAATCCTTATATCTGTTTTTGTTGTTCAAAGAATAATACAAAGAGCTAGAATAAAATGAAAATAGTAAGATCAATCTTTTGGCGGGTCATTTCGCGCGGTCCCAATTTACTATCTAGCGAAACCATAGCCAACGAAACGGGCTTGGAAAAATAATCGGGGAAAGAAGTAGAGCTTGATTCTAGATTAACGAGAAAACTTTAATCGAGTGCAGGATGCCTACATTTCTTTATAAAATCAATACACTTGATAAAAATAAATAAATTAACATTTTTTACTGTACTGATAGCACAGAGTTTTACATTAGCGATACTCAAATGCTACGTGGAGACCCATGCGTGAAGTTTCACACACGTACGACTAGCCATCAGCCATCTTAACTCGACGGCGCAGGCTCTTATAAAAATATTCCATAGTTAAATATGATTAAAATGACCCTTAACACCAGGAAGAACAAATATTTACCGCTTATGAAAAAAGAAACACACTGTCTCCAGTTTTGTGATATCCATCAGCTAAACGTAATTTCCCAGACAGAGATTATATAAACCACCAAGCAATTTTATAATTTTGTTTGTTTACATCTGGCGAACGTGTGCACCGCACTAACACCGCTACTTCTTCCTTAATTCTGAACATTTTGAAAAATTCATTTCGCTTCGAATATTTATTTTACGAAACAAAGACTTCAGTAAATCAATTTCGATCGATAACTGTGACAAAAATATTACACACTATGGTTTTATAGAATCTTTCAAACAACTTTCAAACTGTGCTCAAGTACAATTGACCTTAGCCCTTAAAAAAGAAGGAACAGAAAGAGAGAGCGATTCGATGTCGTAGGAAGAAAGGAATGGACACACGAGTGTAAAAAGTGAGAGTAAGACCGAGGTAGTATATAGTAAGCATTAATTATGTAAAACGAAGAAGAAGACGTTGTTGTCGCTTTCTAATAGACGATTTAAATACGGTAGGCAGCGGCTATGTACAATACTGACCACTAAATTACACTTCTTCGAAAAACGTTTATGTTGTAATCGTGCAGTAACAAACTTGCGGGTTTCACAGCTGTTTACGGTAGTAATCTGTCCGTGCTTGTCCTGTAATCAAGGTTATAGGACAAGGAATGCTCAGCGACGGGTATCAGTTCCGTGGTTCGCTATGAGATGATCTACTCACTTGGACTGTAGAGCAATGATGACGTTATCGAAACAGCACTGGATCGTGACACAGAATGTTCAATTGACATCGGATTTGTGATTCGCTAAGCAGAAAGTATTTGATCAGTTGAACTGTAGGATAGTCAACTGTAGAGTGACGTTACCGAAAAGGTGCTGGATCATGACTGATCAGAAAAACACTAACGCCCCGTTTCACGAACCTTTGTTAAACTTTTCGTTAATGGACCGTTTGATAACCGGCGATAACATTTTTAACAGACCTTCACCAACGCCCGTTTGGACCTGGTTAGTAAAACACTCGTTAACACGCTTCTGCTACCACTATAACCGTCAATTTTGCTTCAGATTGGCGAAAAAATGAAAATAAATTACAAGCCATCTGTAGGGTGGTGTTCATTTATCGTGGTTTTCTATTTCGTAAGTGTATTTGTATTTTTCTCGTTGAATTTTCTGTTAATTTATTTCTGTTATTGAGGAACATCAATTCTTCAAGAATTTTGAGAGTAACTTTTTTTTAAACCCTTATCGTTCTATAAATTTCAACTCACACAAATGATTAAAATCGGTAAGCCTACTTCTATTACCCGTAACATAGATTTTTTTTTGAATCTTCGTTTGAATGACTTTCTAAGAAGGCCTACATTATTTTAGCATCAGCATTTTATCCCTGATCTCTGTTCAAAGAAAGGAGAGCCCGAATGTTACAACTTCTATCATTTTCATAACAAATGAGATAAAAATTAAATAAACACGCCACTAAATCCTCGCTCATTTCTCCTTTTGATAAGGAGCATTTTCACATGTTTTGCGTTTTTCATTAATGTACAGCTGGGCGAAATGTGTGAGAAGTCACTGTTGTTTCGCTCTTCTACCGCAAGCATCGATTTTGTCTAATTGATGTGAAAAAGTAGAAGTCCAGAAAAAATATTCCTGATAAGACGTTGTTTAGCACTGTGTTCTACGCACGTCAACTTTCCTGTATTTAATTTGTTAGAAGTTATACATTTTTGTAATCATCTGTTAATTCCGTAACGGCTACACTTTAAGAAATACTTTTTGCAGTAAATTAGCATAAAATTGTACAATGTCTGCTAATACATTAAAAATTATTAAACACGCACCTATCTCATTTATATAAATTAATATAAAAGTGTTACACGTAATTTCAAAATGACACTTGCCTTTGCTTGTACACTGAGTTATTTGGACCTTTTTTCCTAGCGTTAAACGTGTCACTCAACATCGACAGTAGGAGAGAATAACAAACTCTTCTTATTTACCTTTACTATACATTGTTACTGTGCAACAATAAATTAAATCCCACGCGCATCCGATACAGGCTACACTCTCTCTCTCTCTCTCTCTCACCCCCCCCCCACACACACACACACATTTCTCTCTGATCCATTCTTGCTTGTCACACTAATTATACTGTACACTCATAGCAACAACTGAAAATAAAATGAATTATTTAATGAAAGAAATGAAAACAGCGACAAAATACATTTTTAACCTCAGAAACCAAACAAATATCTACATCTTCTTTTTCTTCACTTCAAGGATTATGTTATGGGCTATAAACCTGTTCCGGCAACCATCTCATCCTCGGACGACCCACGTCTCTTCTACCAATGGCTTTATAGTTCAGTACCACTTTCGACAATCGACTCTCTGTCATCCTTGGCAGATGATCCCACCATTGTCTTTTTTAAGCTGAAATAATTACATTTATATCCTCTACTTCGAGTTGTGCTCTGATATATCCTCATTCCTTATTCTGTCGTGCAATGTATTGTTTAAAGTACTTCGAAGAAACTGCATTTCAGCATTCTGAATCTTCTTACATTCCTTTTTTGTCATGACCCACGCCTCACTCGTATAACAAATATCTACACATAGGCCTATATTTTATTTATCTTACACGGACGACGCCAAACGTAATGTGCTCGTTGTATTAACGGGTCGTTTCTTACCCAAGAAACCAGATATCTCCCGTTAAGTTAACCGACGATTTTAACGGCCGTTACTATTTTTATCGGAGCTTTATGAAACCATGTATGTCTCCCGTTAAATTTTATCGGAGGTCAGTGAAACGGGGCATAAGTCTATAGTTAATCCATCATTTCTATTGGGTTAACAACATCTGTGTATCAAGCATTGATCTAGAGACCTGCTGCTTGCGTTGTACATCACTACAATAAATGAGTAGAACTTACCTTTACTGATCCTTTACTTTGAAACGATAAACTTTAAATGTATTCCACTTTTAGTGTCTTGAACTCTCTAATGCCTCTCAAAGAAACTTCATATCTATCTTCCCCTACATTGTTTGTTTAAGATGCTTGCCTCGTCCCCATAATATAACGATTTTTCTCTTTTGAATATTTTTGGGCCCCATTCTACATTATTATTTTCTATCTACTTTCTGCTCATATAACTGTAATGTTAAATTCTCTAATCTGCTGATTATCATTTGTATCTTTGTTTCTACTGGCATATTTTATAATCACGAATAATCTCTAGCTATGTTTTAATAATGTAGTTATACAATTCAGATTTTTCATTATTCTTATTTTATTCATAAGAGACACTCCCATTGTCACACTTAGATCTAGGATTTTTCTGAGGAACTCCGGTTATCATTATCGTATCGACTGGACAGTACCTTGCTTTTTACCAACAGTCAGTGGCAGATTAGACACCCTTGGGCCCCTAGGCCCGATTTGCTCTGCGCCCCCCCCCCCCAACAACCTCATGTACAACAAGGTTTTTACATTGACCTTTAAAAATAGAAATTTGAAATGAAAACAAAAATAAAAAAATATTTAAAAAAATTACAACACCAGATTAAGTTTCAAGGAAATAGTTTACGTGTTAATTGAATAAAATTTGATCAGTATTACGAAATTATGTAAAAAATTAATTATTTATTAATTTAAGCTATACAAATCGTGAAACTTTCCTTTGAAGCATAGTTTTTGGATTAGATATAAAAAATAGCCTAATCATTGCTAAATAAAAGATATTTTTATTGGAATGTAAAGACAGTTAATTAATAATTCATTATAAGATCAATAAGGAAATCAAAAGTACATAGCAATAGCTGAAGTTAATGTGCTAAAAACAGTTTTATTAAAAAATAATAATAACCTACAAATCAACTTTCCGTGCTTTCATTAAAGAAAAGTCCTTAATAATATCATCAAAGTTCATTTCTGACAATATTTCTGCATTTGCTGTGAAACTGGTTAAGCTTGAAAGTCTGGAATCTGTGGTTGAGTTACGAAGATAATTTTTTACTCGTTTCAGAATACTCAAAGATCTTTCACCAGCTGTATTTGTTGACATCATACACAAAAAAATTCTCAAAGCTGTGTCAATGTTGGGGAAAAGAGTTGTCAGCTGTTTTTCACATGTAAACTTCAAGAACTCAGCAGGCAAATGGTGATACTTTACATTTGAGTTAAGAGCCTCGATAAACACCTTAAAATGAACAAATTCTCCACCAAGATCTGAGGTAAGGTCAGCAGGATATTTCTGGGCCAAAACGGAAGCTTTTTCCCGAATTTCTTCATTTTCCAAGGTGAAAAGTTTGTATATGAAACCAAAAACTTCATTCTGATCAAAATAAATTTTCGATCTGTTTTTTAGCTCACTGGAAATGTTGTCGATTATAGGATAAAATTTATTTACAATCATGTCGTGTCTCCCGTCAAGTCTGCAGGTGCTGCAGGTATCATTATCATTCTTTCATTCATCATGAAATGTTTTTCTCTTTCTTGTCCTCTTTGAATCTAGATCGTAGTCAGCAGCCTCACTTTTGCACAATTCCATACCCTTCATCTCGTAATAGTCAAATCGTTCTCGTAATCCTTGTACATATTCTGAAAGGGATTTGTACAGATTGCAAATAATTCCTATGTCAGTACTAATGCTTTGCATAGTTTTACTTGCCGCATTAAAGCGCTGCAGAATATCATTCCATAATACAAGTAATATCGCTATTTCTATTCTTCCAAAAAAATTACATAATCCTTCTGCTCCAGCTCTGGATTCTGGCTTTTCTTGTGGGTTTTCAGAAATATCTTGAAGTGCTTTATAAAACTCCCAGTAATGAAGTAGTAAAGCTCTTGACGCATGCCATTTGGCTGACCATCTGGTTATATTTAGTCTTTTGGGCAAGAGTTTTTTCTTGATGTTACTGTCTTTTATCATGTTTTCAATTATTGCCCATCTTGAAGTTGATGCACTGAAAAACACATATAACTCTTGCATAAACATAAATAGTTTGGTTGCTTGAAGGCAGCAGTTAGCTGCGTATGTGCCCACCAAATTCAGTGAGTGTGCTGAACATGGAATGAATTCTGCAAGAGGGTTGCGACTTTTAATTAGAGCTTGAAGTCCTGAATATTGCCCAGACATGTTTGCGGCATTATCGTACGATTGACCTCTCATATCATCAATAGAAATGTCTAGTGACGAAAGCGTGTTAAAAATTGATGCTTCCATTTCAGCAGCAGTGTGGTTTTCCATTCTAATAAACTTAAGAAATCTCTCTGTTGGACATCCATTATTTAAAACATAGCGAACAATTAAAGTTAATTGGTCATGATGAGTTATATCAGGTGTTGAATCAACACTTATAGAGTAGTATTTGCTTGATTTTATTAACTCCTCGACAATTGTTGAAACAATTTTATTGTACATTGTTTCAATAAATTCATTACAGATTGTTTTTGACAAATAACTTATCTTTCCTTGCCCAGGATTGCCATGGTTTTGTATGTGGATCTTTAAAAAATCATCGTATTCAGCTATTACCTCAAGAATTCCTAGAAAGTTGCCATTTGATAGAGATCCAAAAACTTCATTTTCAGAACCCCGAAAGGCTAGTCCACGAGCACCAATAAATTTAATTACATGAACAACACGAGTTAAAACCTTGTGCCAATTGTTCTCTTCTATTAAATACTTTTGATGAAGAGCAGAATCAATTTTTCCAAGTACATTGCCTCTCATAACGTAAGATTGCGTTTTAACTCTGTGTTCAGAACTTTTTTCATGTTGTAAAAGTCTAGAACTATTTTTCCAATCGTTAAAACCATGAATAAATGCGTTTTCAGTATCATTTTCATTTGTATGGAAAAGCTTGCACGGTACACAATAAAAACAGCCTTTAGAGTTGGAATACATTAACCACTCTCTTTATTGTAATTGTCCATTTTGCAAACGAGTAAATAACATAGTTTTGTTGGCATATCTTGTCTTGTCTGGATAAACGCGTTTAGATTTCGAAAAATCACAGTCAGTTATTTTTGACAAGTCCTGTGGTAGGTTTTTAACAATTTTATCTTTTAGCTCATTTGTTAATGGTCCCCAAAAATTTGGGTCCGTTAAATCAAATTCAAGAATTTTTCCTTGCACATTACAGTTAGACTGTGCTCGTGCTTCTGAATCTAACGGAATATCGTTTAAAACAGCATTTTCAGGATCAGTAGGCTACTTGTATTTTGCAAAACCGTTACAGAATCTGTAACTTCAGATTCGTTAATGCTACAACTAGGCCTATCACTTAAAACAGTATTTTCAGGATCAGTACTTGTATTTTGCAAAACCGTTACAGAATCTGTAACTTCAGATTCGATAACGCTACAACTAGGCCTATCATTTAAAGCAGTATTTTCAGAATCAATACTTTGCAAAATCATTGAAGTTGTAAAAAACTTATATAACTTAACTGTTTTTTGCAAAGATTTCAAATGAGCATCGTCATTAGCTTTTTTTAACTTACGTTTGTAAGCTCCACTTGCGGTGTGTAAATTTTTACTCATGTTTGAGTTTGATTAAGATGCCTACTGTAAGCGTTTAGCCTCACACAGAGTCGCACTTCGCACACAAAAACATTCAACACTAGTTAATACAACGCACTTGTCACTTGTAGACTTGTAGAACTAAAACTTTCCCAACTTTCTAGGCTAACCAGTAACAATAACCTCAAAACAAACTGCTGCTTTGTTGTTCAGGCACACGATCGTACAGACAGGTCGGGACCAGGGTTGGAGAATGATGCCATGCGTCATACTCGATGACTGTTAGCAGCTAGTGGCACCTTGTGACGCAATAGAGAACGTTGTTTAAATGATGGGAAGAATTTGAGACATTTAATTTAGTTTTATATAATTTATAAATTAACATAAGATCGAAATTGCGATTTGCAACTGTAAAACGCTTTTGTTAAACATATGAAAAATAAAGAATCTATAAAAATAATTTAAGCAAAAAAAAAAAGGCCTGCGGCCCCTTAAGCCTGCGGCCCCTAGGCCCGGGCCTACCGGCCCTAATGGATAATCCGCCGCTGCCAACAGTAGTTAAGTTGTATCTTAGGTCTAAGATAAGAACCTTTAGGGAATAATTTAATTCCAACAAAAATGATATGAAATAAAAAAGCAGAATTTAGTGTGAATCAGATAAGGTATCCCAAATCTATTACATTAGAAGTGTTTAGAAATTTCACATGTTACACAAAGAAAACCATAAATCACTACAAGTTTTTTTGGCTTTCATTTTGAAAGAGTAACAGGCACTGACAGGAATTTTAACCTTTAGGCCTACCTAAATGCTTAATTTTAATGTTCTTCAAAACAGCGTTCCACATGACTTGTATTAACAGGGAATCTTTGAGAACACTATGCCCATGTGTAACACTGTGTCCTTAAAAATTAATGATAATATTTTACTGTGATTTCTCGTCATTAGGCTACTTTAGTGGGAATGAATTTTGTTTTGTGATTTAAGTAAGTTTTGTTGTCCATGGCATGTCCAAATATCAGTACTGGTTTGTCTATACACTTTTCCAACAAGGAACACTAATATATAACAAAAATTAAAAAAAAAAGTTTATATAAAATTGATGTCAGAAAATGTGTGAATTTGTTTCATCACAAAAATACTTCACCATACATTAAAAATGAACGAATTATTCATAAAGTACTACAGACAAATTTCATGTTTTAGCAGTTTCTTAATTTTTCCTGAGGGTCATGTGCCTTCAGGATCCCTCTCTGGATCCGCCACCAATCACTTTTACTCTACAATTTATAAACTAATTATTGTGATCATCTTTAATATAACAGAATTAAAATTATTTTCATTTGCATTATTAGATGACCAAAGGAGTAAGGAAGAGACTCTACACAATAAAGAACACAATCCACATTAACTAAGTTTGCAGACTCGTAAGAATGAAAATGGCAATAATATGGTAATTTTAAATGCTGGCCAATTGTGAAAAAATAAAGTACAGAACAACATGGTTTTATAAATCAGTATTAAAGATGTGTATGCTTTTTTTGAGTGTAATGTTTATTTAAAGATATACTTGAAAACCAGTTTTAATCAATTGAAAGTTGTTAAAAAGACGTTGGGACCTTGATTCCACTTACCTGATGCCAGAACCAGATTTGGCTCTCATTATGACTTCCAAATGAAAGTGATTATGTCCCTTAAGGCATTGTAGTTTCTAACAGGGAAAGTGAAGATGTATGTCAGGTATACAAATTGTTCGTAATTTGAAACATGATATACCATGAGGCTCAAAAAACAAAACTAGGCAGCAGTACTTAAAAATTAATAAGCTCCTTTTTATATATGAACGAAGTCTTTAAATATAAATGACTCATGCATGCGTGCTCGAGTGCACACACACACACACACACACACACACACATCATGATCACATCATCGTAAAACTTATGGTAAATATATAAATATTTTAAATATACATATTTCACACACACACACAAACACACACACATCATGATCACATCATTGTAAAATTTGCGGTAAATATATGAATATTTTAAATATACATATACTTATACATTTGTGTGTGTGTGTGTGTGTGTGTGTGTGTGTGTGTGTGTGTGTGTGTGTGTGTGTGTGTGTGTGTGTGTGTGTGTGTGTGTGTGTGTGTGTGTGTGTGTGTGTGTTCTTTTTACAATACAATTTTTATACACCTACAAGATTACTATGGTCTTTTTTCTGACAGCATCAAAATTCTTTAGTCACTTCATTGATGCTTTTCACTCCTAATTATTGTTCTAATTCATGTAGTGTTTCTTTTCCAGTCTAGTGTATTAGCAAGCTGACACATAGATATTTTGAATCATAAAAGAAGCACAACATTTGAAACTGTACACAAGTTGGAGGTGCGAAATAAGTCCTTAGTTTTAACTCCACTGTTTAGCATTTATCTGTCTATCAGTCTATCTGTTTGGGGCATGTCTCACAATAAATTTTGAATGCATTAATTGATTTCTGTAAAACATGACATGCTGATGGTACAAATAAAAAGTATGGGGCAGGAGGCAAAAATATGAGGGATCAAAATGAAAATTCCCAAAACACATGTGGGGTAGAAAGTTGAACAGAATTTTAACCACAGTGTTAATATAGTATTTATGTTTGTAAATTCAAAATTTTGGGACACTAGGGGCCAAAGTTGAATGAAAATTTTCAAAAAATTTTTAAATTGCATGTTATGTACCAGACTAAAGGGAATTTTAACCCAAATCTGAATGTAGTGTTTACATTAAAATTATTTTAACTTTAGTGGTGTGCCAAAAATGAAAGTCAACATTTTGAAAAAATTGTAGAAATCTATGTGGGATACCGAATTATGAGGAACTGCATTCAAGATACAAACATATCATATCATTGGTGTCATTAATGATATGATAAAATTAATATCTGTCAACACTTCTTGCAAATTTTGGACTATCTTCAAAACATTTGTTAGCTATATTTGCAAAAACTTTATATATTTTTATCACTTGTACTAGATATAGTTCTAAAGATATTTAAGGAAAGGTACATACACTTAAAAGCTAAGTCCAAATTGCTTGTCAGGCAGTCATTATGGTTATAAATTTAACTAAATAAGACCAATGCAGTGTTCAGGATTTTTACTGTTTATTATATTCATAGTAATAAAAAAATTGTCTGATTTACAATTACTTTACTAAAAAAATGTTCAAGTAGTCAGGGTTTTCATAATTTTACTTTCAACTTTTTTACTTTTTAAGATGTGGTAAAACTGTAGAAATAACATAGGGTCACATTCTTGTGGTGTTTCTTGACTAACGCTAAGAATTATACAAATGAACTTTGCTTGCTGCTTTACAATAAAATTTATTAACTTGATTTCATGTAATAATACATGTATTTCATTCAAAATAGGATCCAAGTTCTGCAACTCAGTGTTTAATTATAACTTTCAAAGCTACTTCGAACATTCAAATGCACAAAACTGAAGTACCTATAAACTTAATTTAGTAACATAGAATATAAATGTTTAATTCCCAAACACCAATAACACGTTTTTATACTCTGAAATTCATTATTTCCAAAATGGGAAGTGAGAATCCAGTATTGAGTGTATTTTCCCACCACCACCATATACAGACTCTTCAGGTAGTAGAAGTCTTCTCTCATCACCCATACCAACTTGTAACTGCAAAGTCTTGTTAGCTTTTGAACACTGCTCTGATAAGTTTCACTACTACAGTCAGTGTACAATAATTTAGAAACTCAATGCATTATCTCATACAAATAATACAGGAGAAGCTAGATTTAATGGACATTCAAATAGAAAACAAAATATTATAGTACTAAATGTAGTATAAAAACTATTTCTCATACTTAATGTTTTTATCATTTATACTGCATCCAATTTATCTAAATTATTCTTTAATTTGTTTTGACAGTTTTCTATTCATTGTGTTTAAATGCATCCCTATCTTAATACCATACAACTTTGGGAGGTAACCCTATTTCTTTCATCCCATCTATCACTTTTGTATTATTATTACCGTTACATTATACCATGTATTTCAATGAAAACAAATGATTGGTGTGCCAGTCTTCTTCTTGCTTGCCAGGATTAGCCACTTCTACCTGTGACCAACTTTAACTTCTTATCCTTGATCTCTCTCAACACTTTGCTTTCCCATAGGCTTATAGCTTATAGCCTGTCTTGGTTTTTCTATCCGGGGACACATGCACAACATAGTCCCTCCATTTTTCTTTGTACCATGTTATTTCTGTATTTAATTTTACACCTAATTTCTGTCTTATATAATTACTTCTTATACACTCAACTCTAGTACAACTTTTGACTGGTTGACAGATTTCATCATTTTTCGAATTCACCAGTCTAATGTCTCCTTTCCTAGTGGCCCATGATTCTGATCCATACAACAAAAATAAATGAAAATGCCATCACTTTACAGAACTTTGTTTGAGTATCCCTCATCATTTTTCCCTTTAAAGTTCATCATATAATTACACATATCCTTTGATATGTGTCAGTCTTATTTAAAATATTTTTATCCTCTTCATTTGCTATATCATCCCCCAAATACTTAAAATGTACTACCTGTTTGATTGGCAATTATGATTTTGTCCATTGGAACTTTTCCTATAAATGCCAGTCTTGGATTTTTGCACTGATATTTTTAAATTGTAAGTCACACAACTGATTCAACATGTGGACAGCCAATTTCTATTTGTCTTCACTGTCCTGGATTATAACCTGACCATTAGCAAAGACCACTGCACTTAAAATTTTGTGCTGAGTAATCTGTATACCTGGTGCTGCAACTTTCTTCCATTCACTTACAAGGTCATCTGTATAGACATAAATAAATAGACTGGGCTGTCAATCCGGTAGCAAATTGGAGGAGACAGATGTTTGCCAGTGTGGGGGGACTTGTAGGCATGCAAGATTTGTGACATAGAAAAGTATGAGCCACTACATAGTGCAGTTATGATAAATATATGTAGGAAGTGATATCTCACTATAAAAAAGTGGGCTATACCTTTTGTGTATCTTTGTAAAACACAAAGGAACTACTATGAACATTTGGGAAACCTACAGTTGGGAATAAAATCAAAGAATACCCAAACAAATTCAATGCTTATAAAACACAGTTTATACAATGTAATAAGTAAAACACTGGAAACACTCATAAAACAAAAATATCCAATGAACCCATTTACAGCAGCCGACATATAGCAAATCCCATTTTTTCACTCCAACAGCAGCAGCATACCAGTACTCAAACACAAATTATGTTACTATCAAGTGAGTCAAAATGACTGATTACGCATGTTTCATACCCAAAACATGTGTTGTAAGTGAGAATGCAACTTGACTAGTATATGGATTACATTAAAATAACTTCATAAAATTATAACATTAATTCATGTGTGTGTGTGTGTGTGTTGAAGTAAACTAAATATTTAATTAGAGATCAGTAATTGTTTTTAGTAAAGGAGTGTGACCACCGGTTGTTCTGAGTAATGGGGGAAATGGTGTGAAGCAGAGTATTCAACTCAGTCAGTATTACTTCAAATTTATGTGGGACTGGAAACAATACATATATTCTCTGAGAGTACATAAAGTGTAAATGTATTGCCTATCCAAATGCTGAAAAGTGCTGTGCCAAAATTCAGGAATTGTTGGCTCCAGAATGTTAGCATAGTTAACAAATAACTTTACACATTAAGTGCCAGGACATTAAGATGCACAGATATGCCACATACAAGTGTTTCATTTTAAAATGCTATAAATCCCATTCGAATAAATAACTACTTTTCAGAAGAACAGAAAGTTTACAGTCTAGAATACATCACTTATAAATAACTTGGATTTTGTTGTCCATGACGTGTCTGTTGATTAACTAAATATAAGTACATCACTATCAACTCGGAACACAAAGTTTTTTATTGGTAAAAACGTCAGAGTTTTACCTTATAGCCTGAACCAGTTTTTGCTTATTATAAGCTTCGTCAGACGCTGCCACTGGGAGCCCTGTCCGTCTTGTTCTTGGCGATGGCGCCAACTTTTGAAGGATCGATGTTGTGTGTGTGGGGTGTGATATGTTCGAATAATATGTGTGATTTGATTTGAATTATAATAAGGTTATAAGGTAAAACTTTTACGTTTTTACCAATAAAAAACTTTGTGTTGTGAGTCGGTAGTGATATACTTATATTTAATTATAAATAACATATAACAATGAAGGGATGTCACAGGAATGGTAGACTTAGAAGAGGATATCTATTCAAAGGATCAAGATGGATGCTGAAAATGCCACTAAGAACATTGTTAAACAACAACAAGTGGATTTCATGGAGCACCACTAGATGGAAGAACTTCAAAATAGCAAGGGAAATTTAAAATAAATGAACAATCCAGAATCTTAAATACAAATGGATATCCAACACTAATACTATATAATTTAAACGTGCATAAATGAACACATGTACATCTACAGATTTAAATAAACTTTGAAATTATATTGTGTTATCTATTGACATCAAGGCAAAAATATATAAATGCGTCCTTGTATTACATGGCATCAACACAAAAACATCCATTTCCATACACAGACAATATTAAACTCATTATATCATCAGTGAAAAAATATAATCTTTTTAGTGAGATGACAACCTTTAAATATACAAAAACCATAAAAAACAATAGACTAATCCCTGAACAGACATAAATAAACATCAAATAATAACAATAATAATTTATTGCTAAATTAATAATTTAATAGCAGAAGTGTGGACAAGGTTTGGCAAGCACTGAGGAAAGTGGTACTACCAATCCGCAAAAGCACTCAAGTCTGTGTTCCACGAAATAAAAAGAAAGTTTTCTTTAAAATAGTGGTGCCCTATCAAGATGTTACATACATATGGGTACATATATGTATGTATCCTTTTTCTGGGTTAGGTCCCACATTGTGTTTTGCTGTTGCCCACAATTTTTTAGCAGACTGCCATCTTCTGGGAGACTCCTCCTTGGTTGATGACTCGGAATGGAATGAATTCGTAGCTTGGCTAGCCAGATAAATCTTGGCATTCTCTCTCTCTCTCTCTCTCTCTCTCTCATACACACACACACACACACACACACACACACACACACACACACACACACACACACACACACACACACACACACACACACACACACACACACACACACACACACACACACACATGTATTCCTATAATTTTTAGGAGTGTTTGATTTCTTATTTGAGATGATGATGATGTGAGATGATACTCTTAATTTGCTATCAAAGAATACAAAAAAAGGACCACCAGAAAGTCCACCACTGGCTGATGATCATAAGTTCAAGAGATGAACAGTAACCATGAAAGTCCTTTGCAATATTACATGATTACTTTGTTAAGTATAATAATGCAGACATGTTTTACTCTGGAAAGAAGTTAAGGAGAATTAATGGAAAGGAATTCATGCAAAAGTAGACAGGCAAGTGATAACGATGAAGTTTATGTTCACAGATATCAGTATTGTGTTATGACTGGACACAGATTTGAAGAATTGAATAATGATGTCAAATGATCATGACAATTTCAAAAGAAACTTAAACTAAAACATGGAAATGTGGTTCTGTTAATAGAATGTATTTTTTCTTTTTTTTTTTTATAAAACTCATCATTTGGTCACAAAATGTATGTTAGTCTCTAAATTGAATGACTGGGCAGACACTGATGGAAGACTGTTTTCTTGCAGTACTAATTCTCGTTCTATCACTCAACAAAACAAAATGGTAACACATACTAATAATTTTGTCAGGCTCATGACTGTATTATGCATCAGGAGACAACTTAATTTATGAAACCATTATGTACTTTCTCAAGGGACATGGCGATGAATTGAACAACATTCACAACATTGAATTAGTTTCACTGCAACAACGCTTGAATCACTGTCAGTTTGTCTTCACTCATCACTATCTAGACACATCTGAATGTATTTTGTATAAAGTGAGAGAAAGTAAACACACATTCATTGTTGATTCACTTTTATAACAATTAATTGTATTGTGTTTGACAGACTGATGTCAGAATTTATAAAACTTACTCCAAGGATTAGTTTAAGATTCTAATGGACTGAAAACAGGTTCCGAGTTTAAACCATTCTCATGACTGAATTATTTTATGTTCACTAAGCTATCCACTCATTAAACAGGACTGTGTACTTTTTCATGCTAGGTTCTAGTTGTTGTTAGAAATATATTCATGAAGCATAATTATTTGTATGTTTGCTTATTGATTGTAAATACACATTGCTTGAAGGATCACATGCTTATACTACAGGTCTCCTATACAGTTGCTCAGTATATACTATATATAAATGATCATAAAAATTGATCAGTTAAAATAGTCAGTTAAACTGTTAAACACGTGACACTTTCGCTATAAAGCTCTCAAATAACATGTCTCGACCAACCCATTTACTAGATGTAATTTGTCAAACTGAAATTCATAATTCATCACTTACTTACATTACCCAAAGTAGACTTACATTTTTGGAATTTGCTGTTCATGACGTCAAATACTATGTAATGTACTTTGCTACTATGTAACACTAAACTTTAGATATTTTTTTGTAAAATTTTACCTTTGTCTGAGCTAGCTTTTGCTTTTAGTAAATTTTATCAGGAGTAGTCACCAGGATAGCTCCATTGTTTGAAGTGGTTATCATATCTTCTGTGTTTCATATATTCACACATAAAGTTATAAAGTTAGGTGACAGATGTTATTAAAATTTTACATGGTTATGTCCATTCAAAGTTGTCTGTATTGCAGGGAAACATGGACAATGATGAATACACATTAAAGTTGACTGCAAAGTGCAGAGATGAGTATAGCAGCTGGGTATACCAGGTTCAATAGGAAAAGAAATGAGGACATCCGTCATGAGTTAGCTGTCCAACCAGTGAATGACATGGTGAGGGAATGTAGACAGAAATGGTTTGATCATGTAGAACATATGGATCCATCAAGAATACCACATGTAAGTGCAAAATAGATGCCTAAAGGTAGAAGAAGTCTGAGATGGCTAATGAAAAAAGGAGATTTCTACTAGTAATTTTCTACTAGTAATTCTACACTCCAATACAACAATAAAAGAAAAAAAGGAGAGATAAGTTGTAATGATGGATGACATCAGTGGCGTAGCTAGGCTTGTTGGTGCCTGGGGCAAGGTGATCGTTGGCCGCCTCGCCTTCACAATTAAAAGGGGACAAAAGAGCAAAAGTGAAGGCCCATCCAGTGAACAAAGTACGTAGTAAATGCAAATATGTAGATTTCTGTATGAAAGAACATCCAGCATAGGAATTATAATATTACCGGTATTTAATTTGTATACATTTATTAGTAACAAATGTAGACGATAAAAAATGTAGTAATATAAAAAATTTACAACATACAAATATTGTAATCAACATGCAAATTCCTTGTAGGTCTAAAGCGCATCGTCAATGTTACTGCCTGAACATTTATATGACCTGCATGAATTCCAACCACGTTGAGTGAATGGTTGTCACAGGGAACAAACACAGCTAGTGGATTCAAATATTCAAATGTAATATTCTCTTCAGAACTCCTGAATAGATTCCAGCAAGTGTTGTTTGATAGTCATACGATTGACCTCTGCAATCGCTAAGATTCAATCCATCTCTCTCAACTTTACGTGTAATAGCTTGTGTGATCACCTCCGCTCTTTTCATTTCTAAAGGAATAAAATCTATGAAGGCTTATTTGATATCAACATCAAGTAATTGCGTTTAATTTCAACAAATCTTATAATCTGAGACATTTGTCTACATGTGCAGCATCTGATGTTGTGTCAAATATAATACTAAAGCACTTCGCCTTCTTACATGCAGTAATAATATATTTACGCATTATTTCTCGTAACAGGCTTATTATTTCATTTTGAATAGTTGGCAGAACATACGATATGCACCCAGATTTACAAGAGACTGAATCCAAATGAGATCTCATGACAGGATCATATTTAGCCAAGTGTTATAACAAAGCCAGAAAGTTTCCAGGATTTGGGTTGTTAGTAATTGACTCTCGATGTCCTCTCAGTCCCAGATTTTGTTGTACAATAGTTTGTACTATGGCAATGACCTGTTCGAGGATTTCTTTCATGTCTTAGCTGATTTACTCATTTGTTCCTGAAGTATTATAGAACGTTCCGATTCCTTCCATTACAAAAACGCAGAGCGATGAACATGACTATTTTCATGATCCTGAATACGGTGATTTAACTTTCGCCACGATGAAAACCCATTTTCCCTATTAAAATGGCTTCTTTGATAGGTTTTCGTGAACATAAAGTGCAACAAAAGCAAACCAGAGATTTTTTAGCTAGAGATAAACACATCCACGTGCGATTTACCTTTTTACCATTTTGCAAGGTTTTATCAAACCAATACTTGTTTACGGATCATCCAGCTTCATCTTCAGGAAAATGGCTGTCCTTGTTGTGCAACTGACATGTTCCTCGATTTACCATTATATCTCGGAAGGATTGAGATACCTTGGTTGGCCAAGCTTCCATATCTTGTACAGCAGCACCGGGAGCATGGTCTACATTATTGCTAGTAATGTTCTGTCCTTCCTCGCCTGTAATTTCAAGGCTGCATGATGCAACATCATCCATGGATCATCCATGGTACTAGAATCAAGTGAATCTTGTAACTGTACTTTGACACTTTCAAAGTTTGAAGTATTCACGTAGTTAACTTTACTGTATTTATCAACAACCTTGTCACTAATACACATAAAGTAACCATACAATAACATCAATTTTATGATCGCAAGTTGATTCCTTGTTAATTGTAATATTTTGACACTCAGGGTTCGATTTTCCTTGAACGAAAGACTTCATAAACTCTTTGGAACTGGTAGTTCTTAATCTTTCTTTCCTCCTCTTCCGAACCTGAGCGTCACTGAGATTACTCTGTTTCACATCAGCTTCAAATAAAATTAAAAAATATCGATTTTCAATAATAGTATTAGTATGATGACATACACGTGAAGTATTATAGATATACCCACAAGACGCACAAACCAAAAGCAAACCGCACACTCAAGATACTCATCAACAACTGATGATCAACACGTCAGCTGTGTCGAACCGGGAAGAATTGCACATATGTAGTCCACGTAACGTTTTTTTTATTCGTTTGCAAATAATAAATTCGTCTGTATACGAATAGCAATTAAGATTATCTATACAAAGCTAATACTGTATGATTATCAGTATGGTCTCCTTCTCAGCACAACAACTCACTACAAAGTTGCAAAAATATTAAATATGTTATGCTTCTTTTATGAAAGGAATAGTCATATCAAGGAAACAAGTTGTTTGTAGTTTTATAAACTGAAAACAATTTTCTCAAGTCTATGCTCACTTTGCCACCCTCCTGGCTATGCCGCCTGGGGCGGCTGCCCCCTTGGCCCCCCCTAGCTACGCCTCTGGATGACATAATAGGCTTTGAGCCTTATACTTGCAAAGAAGAAGAAGAATATTCACTTCAAAGATTATGTGTGATTTAAATTGTGCCTGTTCAATTAGCATGTTAATTTTGTATTTTTTGTATACTGTCACCGGACAAAAGGCTTGCCCCATGACAAATGGCGCCAATTGTACATTCTAGTTTTTCCTAAAAAGGACCGGGTGGCAAGAACGCTGAAGTTGGTAGTGCCGCGCTGAGATGTTCGGCAGCTGCGCCCGCTGTTCGTGGCGCACTGCAGTCCTCCTCTTCTTTTGGCATCGGTTGTAGAGTCGGCTGCCGGCCCAGCAATGTCCTATTGCTGGCACGGAATTGGAGAGCGAAGACGCAAGAACGCAAGTTCTATTCTTCGGCCATTCCTTCCGGCTGACTCCGCGCCGATGTCATCCGAGAGAGGAGAGGAGACGAAGTGCATCTGATGGCGTGGCGATGAAGAGTACGCCAAAATTTCTGCCGGCCCAGGTTTTATGCACTAACCAGGATCGCTGATTGGCTCGCTCCGAGCACATTAGTTGGTCTCGTCTTGGCTGCTGATCCCTGATTGGCTTGCTGTGTCCGCCGCTGGTACCGGAGAGCAGATGTTCGCATACCGCTGCCGTCACAATACATTGAGTTATTTGAGTGTGTCCAGTTTTGTAAACCTTTGTGCTTACATGTAGGCTTATCATGTTGTTCATATTTGTGCATGTATGATTTGAACCAATTAGGAGGTTTGCAAACGTGGATTCAGTTGTTAAGTATAGTGCTTATAGTGCCTAAGTATTGTGCCTTCATGTGTTCATTGTCACACACTGTCAAAAATAAAAGAATGAACAGTTAACAAATTTTGATTTACTCAGAATTTAAACAGTAAACTACTCACAATGCAAAAAATTTTACATGGCCCAGACAAGATGCAGCTTCAAACAAAGATGAAATTGACACATTAAGGACCTACACTCCACCACTGAATTCACTTTTATAAATCACCTCCCAAACACAACATGTAACATGTAAACATACATTAACAATATGTAAACACAAAGGGTCAAAAAACAGACACAGTCAAATGGCTCTCAAAATATACAAACACACAAAAACATGGAAATTACACCGTGAACAAGTAGATACAGTTTAAATCACATACTGTTTGAACACATCACACACAACAAATACCAGATAACCATTTCAAATAATAGCACTGCCTCCAGCACTGGAACTGACAACATTCCTAGTGGCTGTCTCGGAAGAAGTTTATTAAAAGAAGAAGTTTTCAGTTGTTTAAAAGAACCCCAAGATACCATACAGTTCTTGTGAAATGAACTATTCTTGTGATGCTTAAATCCAGTGTTAGAATTCATTGTTCCTTCCCAATATACCTGACCAACTCAGCCTTTATTTCCGGAGTATGGTTAAAAAAGTAGACATGGAAACAGTAAAATTCTAGCTGGGGGGAGAGGGAGTCCAAACACTCCAGATTCTTAAAAGTTCTTATTAAATTTTAGAGGATATTCTGTAGATACTTTTTGTTTTTATGTATAGTTACAAATTATTATTTTTATGATTAATTATAATTATCATGCATACCTACCATGATGGTCCACTTCACATTATATTTTTACTTCCATATTCCTTAAGGAAATGGGAGTATGGTGATGGCAAAAAAAATCGTGTTCGAGATTATTGCAGATTCTGATTGTACTACACTCAAAACATAAAAAAAAGTCGTTTTCCGAAAAGTGTCTCTGTGTGTGTCTGTCTGTCTATCTGTGTGTAGATTTTTTTTCTATGGCAAACGATAACTGCCGCAAATTCAAACAGAATCAAATAACTTTTTGCATGCAGCCCTAATTTGTAGAGTACTCAAGACCTATTGTATTTGGTGAAGATCGGTTGAGGGGAAGGGGTAGTTTACCTACAACGTTTTTTATCAAGCATATTTTCTATGGCAAACGATAACTGCCGCAAATTCAAACAGAATCAAATAATTTTTTGCATACGTCACTGAATTGTAGAGGACTCAAGGCCTTTTGATTTTGGTGAAGATCGGTTAAGGGGAAGGGGTAGTTTACCTGCAACCTTTTACGTTTTAACAAGAGTAAAGAACTTGAAAATTCATTTAAACTTTTTCAAACAATGGTAATTGTTAAAAATAAAATAATTTTGTTGCCAGGCAATAAAATTATAATTTTTTCATTTTAATGTAAATCTATACATAGTATAAAGTAAAGTCGGTCCGTTTTCTCTCTGTGTTTGAAATCGCTAATCTCAGGAAGTACTGAACGGATTTTATTCAAGTTTTCGCCAATAGATAAAGTGTCTATCGAGGAACATTTATGTGTATAATTAATACATATATGTTGTACATTAGCTTAGCTATCACGGTTTATGTCAAGTAAGTGGTATAGTTTACATCTTATATATAAAAATGAATGTTTCTTTGTTTGTCCCGTATGCGTTCCTATACCATTCATCCGATTGCGATGAAACTTCGGTGAGTTGTTGTGCGCACGTCCACGAAGGTTTCTTCCACATCTCCTCCTAAACCACTGTACCGATTTCAACCAAACTTGGCACAAATATTTTACGCCACGGGAGAACCAACCTAGGATAGGTGTTTTTTCGATGGGGTCCTTTTGGGTCTTCCACATCGCCTCCTAAACCATTGGACCGATTTCAACCAAACTTGGCACAAATATTTTATGCAAAGGGAGAACCAACATAGGACAAGTGTTTTTTTCGATACGATCCTTTGGGGTCTTCCACGTCTCCACCTAAACCATTGGACCGATTTCAACCAAACTTGGCACAAATATTTTACGCAACGGGAGAACCAACACAGGACAGGTGTTTTTTTGATATGATCCTCTGGGGGGTCCTTTGCGGTCTTAAAAAACTATTAGATCTGGTTACTATGGCAACCCAATAGAATAGATTCTGTTCTAAATATATTATCGCATTAAATTGAAGACCACGCGAACGAAGTTGTGGGCAACAGCTATTTATTTTTAAGAAGCCTACTTTAATTAAACTTTATTAATTAAACTAACATTTTCATTACGTACAACGTGAAACTCCGTAGAGAAGCACGGGTATTCTGCTAGTCATGTATAAGAAAAAATATATAGTGCGTGGCAGGCAAGCATATCTCAGTTATGTACTGTTTACATTTCCATTTTATTATTATCACTACCACAATAAAAAGGCAGGGAAGACACAAACACACACACACAATTCGCGTTATTTCTGGCCTCATTCATGTTTATTTTCTTACATTTGCACGGTTTTTAAATGGAAAGTGCCGAACCCATATCAACATAATGCATGCAAGCCGAAAAAGTGTCCAGCGAGGATAGCGATTTGCTTCCTGTGGATCGCTGGGCAGTGTAACTGCACGTGTTTACAGAGGAACGATTCATAGACAGACTTTTCGTCTTTAGGGAATGAACCCTCTGCAAGATGCTGAGGGTCCATGAGTGACTTCGGAGTGCTCCTTCTTTTCTGCGTGTTTGTTCTGTGAAACGTACACTGTAGATTCGCAGATTTATTCTAAGCAATGCTCAATAGGAAATGTTGAAAATTTTTGTCCACGGTGAACCCTCATACATACTAAACCTGCTCTGATGTTTTAATTACGGACATCATAATATTAAAACTTTGGAAACTTGAGCACTACTTAATGGAGATCAATCATTAACTTATACAAGCCATTAATTTTATGCATATTTTTTATATATATGTGTACAACGTTATCGGCAACAAAGAAGTAGTTTTTGTTAAAATTCCTTCCCGGGATATTTGGCCGTAGTCCAATGTTTTCTACAAAACCAGACGTTTCGGCAATGCCATTGACTTCCATCATCAGTGAAAATCGAGTGCGATAACGTGAGGTGGTATATGTTAGTGACCACAGTACTGTGGTTAAGGCTGAAGCAGTAAGTAGAAAGAAGTAGTTTCTAAGGTAATATTTCATTTCGAATATGATTTTAAAAATAAATCTTAGAATATGGAAGTCATGTATGGTTCTCCATACCGATTTTTTTTTCTTTAATTATAGTGTTAAATTTCATAAAATATTTTTTTAAATGTACAGATGTCAGCTGGTGTTACATACTTGTTCACAAAAACCATCTAATACAGAGTATGGCAAAAATACAGACAGTTTTGGAATGCAACAAACCTGATACTTTTCACTTCCATATTCCTTAAGGAAATGGAAGTATGGTGATGGCAAAAAAAATCGTGTTCGAGATTATTGCAGATTCTGATTGTACTACACTCAAAACATGAAAAAAAGTCGTTTTCCGAAAAGTGTCTCTGTGTGTGTCTGTCTGTCTGTCTGTGTGTCTTGTGTAGATTTTTTTTTCTATGGCAAACGATAACTGCCGCAAATTCAAACAGAATCAAATAACTTTTTGCATACAGCCGTAATTTGTAGAGTACTCAAAACCTATTGTTTTTGGTGAAGATCGGTTGAGGGAAAGGGGTAGTTTACCAGCAACGGTTTTTTTTTTATCAAGGGAAATTTTTTTATTTTTGGCAAACGATAACAGCCGCAAATTCAAACAGAATCAAATAATGCTTCGCATACAGCCCTGAATTGTAGAGTTCTCAAGACCTATTGTTTTTGGTGAAGATCGGTTAAGGGAAAGGGGTAGTTTACCTGTAACATTTTATGTTTTAACAAGGGTATTTCCTATGGCAAACGATAACAGCCGCAAATTCAAACAGAATCAAAAGATTATTTGCATACAGCCCTAAATTGCAGAGTTCTCAAGACCTATTGTTTTTGGTGAAGATCGGTTGAGGGGAAGGGGTAGTTTACCTGCAACCTTTTACGTTTTAACAAGAGTAAAGTACTTGAAAATTCATTTAAACTTTTTCAAACAATGGTAATTGTTAAAAATAAAGTAATTTTGTTGCCAGGCAATAAAATTATAATTTTTTCATTTTAATGTAAATCTGTACATAGTATAAAGTAAACTCGGTACGTTTTCTCTCTGTGTTTGAAATCGCTAATCTCAGGAAGTACTGAACGGATTTTAATCAAAGTTTTCGCCAATAGATAGAGTGTCTATCGAGGAACATTTATGTGTATAATTAATACATATATGTTGTACATTAGCTTAGCTATCACGGTTTATGTCAAGTAAGTGGTATAGTTTACATCTTATATATAAAAATGAATGTTTCTTTGTTTGTCCCGTATGCGTTCCTATACCATTCATCCGATTGCGATGAAACTTCGGTGAGTTGTTGTGCGCACGTCCACGAAGGTTTCTTCCACATCTCCTCCTAAACCACTGTACCGATTTCAACCAAACTTGGCACAAATATTTTACGCCACGGGAGAACCAACCTAGGATAGGTGTTTTTTCGATGGGGTCCTTTTGGGTCTTCCACATCGCCTCCTAAACCATTGGACCGATTTCAACCAAACTTGGCACAAATATTTTACGCAAAGGGAGAACCAACATAGGACACGTGTTTTTTTCGATACGATCCTTTGGGGGGTCCTTTGGGGTCTTCCACGTCTCCACCTAAACCATTGGACCGATTTCAACCAAACTTGGCACAAATATTTTACGCAACGGGAGAACCAACATAGGACAGGTGTTTTTTTCGATACGATCCTCTGGGGGGTCCTTTGCGGTCTTAAAAAACTATTAGATCTGGTTACTATGGCAACCCAATAGAATAGATTCTGTTCTAAATATATTATCGCATTAAATTGAAGACCACGCGAACAAAGTTGTGGGCAACAGCTATTTATTTTTAAGAAGCCTACTTTAATTAAACTTTATTAATTAAACTAACATTTTCATTACGTACAACGTGAAACTCCGTAGCGAAGCACGGGTATTTTGCTAGTCATGTATAAGAAAAAATATATCGGGCGTGGCAGGCAAGCATATCTCAGTTATGTACTGTTTACGTTTCCATTTTATTATTATCACTACCGCAATAAAAAGGCAGGGAAGACACACACACACACACACACACACACACACAATTCGCGTTATTTCTGGCCTCATTCATGTTTATTTTCTTACATTTGCACGATTTTTAAATGGAAAGTGCCGAACCCATACCAACATAACGCATGCAAGCCGAAAAAGTGTCCAGCGTGGATAGCGATTTGCTTCCTGTGGATCGCTGGGCAGTGTAACTGCACGTGTTTATAGAGGAACGATTCATAGACAGACTTTTCGTCTTTAGGGAATGAACCCTCTGCAAGATGCTGAGGGTCCATGAGTGACTTCGGAGCGCTCCTTCTTTTCTGCGTGTTTGTTCTATGAAACGTACACTGTAGATTCGCAGATTTATTCTAAGCAACGCATAATAGGAAATGTTGAAAAATTTTGTCGACGGTGAACCCTCATACACACTAAACCTGCTCTGATGATTTAATTACGGACATCATAATATTAAAACTTTGGAAACTTGAGCACTACTTAATGGAGATCAATCATTATCTTATACAAGCCATTAATTTTATGCATATTTTTTATATATATGTGTATAACGTTATCGGCAACAAAGAAGTAGTTTTTGTTAAAATTCCTTCCCGGGATATTTGGCCGTAGTCCAATGTTTTCTATAAAACCAGACGTTTCGGCAATGCCATTGACTTCCATCATCAGTGAAAATCGAGTGCGATAACGTGAGGTGGTATATGTTAGTGACCACCGTACTGTGGTTAAGGCTGAAGCAGTAAGTAGAAAGAAGTAGTTTCTATGGTAATATTTCATTTCAAAAATGATTTTAAAAATAAATCTTAGAACATGGAAGTCATGTATGGTTCTCCATACTGATTTTTTTGTTTAATTATAGTGTTAAATTTCATAAAATATTTTTTTAAATGTACAGATGTCAGCTGGTGTTACATACTTGTTCACAAAAACCATCTAATACAGAGTATGGCAAAAATACAGACAGTTTTGGAATCCAACAAACCTGATACTTTTTACTTCCATATTCCTTAAGGAAATGGAAGTATGGTGATGGCAAAAAAAAATCGTGTTCGAGATTATTGCAGATTCTGATTGTACTACACTCAAAACATGAAAAAAAGTCGTTCTCCGAAAAGTGTCTCTGTGTGTGTCTGTCTGTCTGTCTGTGTGTAGATTTTTTTTCTATGGCAAACGATAACAGCCGCAAATTCAAACAGAATCAAAAGATTATTTGCATACAGCCCTAAATTGCAGAGTTCTCAAGACCTATTGTTTTTGGTGAAGAGCGGTTGAGGGGAAGGGTAGTTTACCGGCAACGTTTTTTTATCAAGCGTATTTTCTATGGCAAACGATAACTGCCGCAAATTCAAACAGAATCAAATAATTTTTGCATACGTCACTGAATTGTAGAGGCCTTTGATTTTGGTGAAGATCGGTTAAGGGGAAGGGGTAGTTTACCTGCAACCTTTTACGTTTTTAACAAGAGTAAAGTACTTGAAAATTCATTTAAACTTTTTCAAACAATGGTAATTGTTAAAAATAAAGTAATTTTGTTGCCAGGCAATAAAATTATAATTTTTTTATTTTAATGTAAATCTGTACATAGTATAAAGTAAAGTCGGTACGTTTTCTCTCTGTGTTTGAAATCGCTAATCTCAGGAAGTACTGAACGGATTTTATTCAAGTTTTCGCCAATAGATAGAGTGTCTATCGAGGAACATTTATGTGTATAATTAATACATATATGTTGTACATTAGCTTAGCTATCACGGTTTATGTCAAGTAAGTGGTATAGTTTACATCTTATATATAAAAATGAATGTTTCTTTGTTTGTCCCGTATGCGTTCCTATACCATTCATCCGATTGCGATGAAACTTCAGTGAGTTGTTGTGCGCATGTCCGCGAAGGTTTCTTCCACATCTGCTCCTAAACCACTGTACCGATTTCAACCAAACTTGTCACAAATATTTTACGCAACGGGAGAACCAACATAGGATAGGTGTTTTTTCTATGGCGTCCTTTTGGGGGTTCTTTGGGGTCTTCCACATCGCCTCCTAAACCACTGGACCGATTTCAACCAAACTTGGCACAAATATTTTACGCAAAGGGAGAACCAACATAGGACACGTGTTTTTTTCGATACGATCCTTTGGGGGGTCCTTTGGGGTCTTCCACGTCTCCACCTAAACCATTGGACCGATTTCAACCAAACTTGGCCAAATATTTTACGCAACGGGAGAACCAACATAGGACAGGTGTTTTTTCGATACGATCCTCTGTGGGGTCCTTTGCGGTCTTAAAAAACTATTAGATCTGGTTACTATGGCAACCCAATAGAATAGATTCTGTTCTAAATATATTATCGCATTAAATTGAAGACCACGCGAACGAAGTTGTGGGCAACAGCTATTTATTTTTAAGAAGCCTACTTTAATTAAACTTTATTAATTAAACTAACATTTTCATTATGTACAACGTGAAACTCCGTAGCGAAGCATGGGTATTTTGCTGGTCATGTATAAGAGAAAATATATCGTGCGTGGCAGGCAAGCATATCTCAGTTATGTACTGTTTACGTTTCCATTTTATTATTATCACTACCGCAATAAAAAGGCAGGGAAGACACACACACACACACACACACACACACACACACACACACACACACACACACACACACACACACACACACACACACACACAATTCGCGTTATTCCTGGCCTCATTCATGTTTATTTTCTTACATTTGCACGGTTTTTAAATGGAAAGTGCCGAACCCATACCAACATAACGCATGCAAGCCGAAAAAGTGTCCAGCGTGGATTGCGATTTGCTTCCTGTGGATCGCTGTGCAGTATAACTGCACGTGTTTACAGAGGAACGATTCATAGACAGACTTTTCGTCTTTAGGGAATGAACCCTCTGCAAGATGCTGAGGGTCCATGAGTGACTTCGGAGCGCTCCTTCTTTTCCATGTGTTTGTTCTATGAAACGTACACTGTAGATTCGCAGATTTATTCTAAGCAACGCTCAATAGGAAATGTTGAAAATTTTTGTCCACGGTGAACCCTCATACACACTAAACCTGCTCTGATGTTTTAATTACGGACATCATAATATTAAAACTTTGGAATCTTGAGCACTACTTAATGGAGATCAATCATTAACTTATACAAGCCATTAATTTTATGCATATTTTTTATATATATGTGTACAACGTTATCGGCAACAAAGAAGTAGTTTTTGTTAAAATTCCTTCTCGGGATATTTGGCCGTAGTCCAATGTTTTCTACAAAACTAGACGTTTCGGCAATGCCATTGACTTCCATCATCAGTGAAAAGCGAGTGCGATAACGTGAGGTGGTATATGTTAGTGACCACAGTACTGTGGTTAAGGCTGAAGCAGTAAGTAGAAAGAAGTAATTTCTATGGTAATATTTCATTTCTAAAATGATTTTAAAAATAAATCTTAGAATATGGAAGTCATGTATGGTTCTCCATACCGATATTTTACATTATTAAACAAATTACCAATGGATATGCCACTCTCTTATACATTGCCATTTGTGAAATATGCAGTCATATTCTTGTTTTAAATATTAAGTCCTGCAGATGACAACTATTAAGTCCTGCACATTCGCATTACACTTCTGGCATGGAAATCATCCACAGCATGTTCCAGTATGTCAATAGGAATGTTTCTGATTTCTGTATGGATATTGTTTTTGAATTCAGCAATGCTGTGTGGGTGCTTTGCATAAACCTCATATTTAAGGTACCCCACATACAATAATCACTAACAAGCTGGGCCACAAAATGTAATTTTTCCTGAATGGGATGTGGTTTCCAAAAGGTGTTGTCCAGCTTAAATTAAAATTCTTGTACAGTACAGCACAGTCTTGCTGAAACCAAAATGGTTTATCTGAAGGGAAGAATGCAAGTTGAGGTACAGGACTGTCTGTTTCTGTTATGCCACCATGCCTGTGAGATATAACTGTTGTTGCTTGGTCTTTCTTGTCCTTAAAAAAGTAAGAGAGCGATGATTCCCATTGAGGAGATCGCATACTACCCTGTGAATCTCCAACTGTGTAATGGCCATTGATGTGATTGTTGAAGATTAACCTTTCACCATTAAGGCCAGTTTTTTTTATTTACTGAACCAGTAAGATGAAAGTGGGGCTCATCACGCATCCAAAATAAACTAAGAAAGCTTCATTGTGTTGCATTAGATCCAAAGCTCAATAGAGAGATTCATTCACTGTTCATAATCATTTCCATTTAACTGCTATATAATCTGCACCTTGTTTATATAACTTTAAACCTTCCTGTAAGATTCTATGCACAATATGACTTGAGGTCCCCACTACTAAAGAGATTCATCTCACAAGAATGTTTTGGACATTATTTTACAATATTTTGCACTTCTTATTTTTGAATCCTCCAAGGCCTGTCTGTACATTTTTGGTTCAGTTTACTTCACATAGCACCAACATTCTTCACCCATAACCTGACTGCAAGTTCAGGTGGTGTGGAATCATGTTTTGATAAGATTAAAATAATGTCTATATTTTTATCTAGCAAGGGTAGAAGAGTCACTGTTTATATAAAATTCCATCTACAGCACATTAACACCACTTCACTCATTTGATTCTCTGCAAATGGCAATGCACAGTAACACATTTTATAATCAATATGATGCAAACGTTGTTGAGGAAATTATTCAAAGAATCAAAAAATTCCCATATTTTTGCCACACTCTGTATTTTGTATTCTCCTTTCAGACACTATTTTCAATAGTAATTAAGGAAATGCACATGTAAACTGGAAATTTACCATGCACAGTACGCAATTCTCTGCTCCTTAACTAATATTGCACCACAGCCCATATCTTCTTTTATGGAGTATCTTCCTTGCCTATCAGTATCATGACAGAACAATTACATCACATTTCTACAGGGAATTTATGTTAGGGTATAATGTGACTGTTTAGAAACTGGGAGCTCATGGAATATGAATGAAAACTCCTTCATAGCATATGTTGCAGACTCTTTCAAGCGTGCAATTACAAACCTTCCAAATGCAGAGTGAAAAATCTGCCAACTTTTAATAGCAGTACCTCACTAACCCTCTTAACATTGATGCCTTTTAATGTCATTTAAAATTTACATATGTAAATATCAGCATACATCTACTATAATTTATATTAACAGCCAAGATTCATTTAATTTTCCTGAAAATGTTTTTAAAATCCCTTTTACTTGGTAGAGACTTCTTGTTTGCTCTACCTTAATATTGTTGAATTCGAACTTTAAGCATGTCTTCCACTTTTGTTTAATTTCAGACCATTTCTAGTTTTATTTCTAGTTTTTCAGACCCAACTATTCTAATGCACAGGAAAATCGCAGTTTACTAATATTTAGTAGCATGAATAAACATTATTAGTTTTAATGTGATATGAAGAAACAATGACACTTTTGGAATTATGAATAATGCTTTTATCTAAAATTAATATTAGTTTAGTTTTTAGAATACTGATAAAATGTGTACAAAGATTAAGGAGGTTAAAATAAATGAATAAATTTTTGAAAAAAAAAACCATCACCCTAAAAAGTGGGAATTGGTTATGTTTATAATGAACATTGTTTTAGATGTCAGGCCTGACTGAATCAGGATCACTGAAAGAGAACAGCAACTACTACTCAGTTAAAACAATGTTTATAACATAATAGAATGGTACAGTAAAATAAAGCAGTTAATGCAAAGAAAAAAAATTGTAATAGTCAATTTAATTGTGTATGTGGGTAGTTTGATCTTTTTTTTATTGTAGTTGAAAAGGCACTGAGAAAGTTAACACTTTGACGCCGAGCCCTTAACATAGTGGTCCTTCACCCATGCTGGGCCATTTTTACACATATTTAAAATGTTGTATCTTCTAAACTATATGGTAAAAAATATGCTACCTATGTTTATATGAAGATCTAAGTGTCTTCTTTGAAATGGTGTATACTGTATGTCATTGTGTTGGTTATTTTTCCTGAAATTGCTTTCCAAAAAAGTGATGTTTTTGGAAGAAAACAAAATTGGCCAAATTTTTATGTTGTTACTAGAAACTCGCAATTTTAGTTTTACCTGATAGAAATAGATTAAACAATACATTAAATAATGTTTATAATATATATTTGTTTATAAAGGTGTACTTTTGTAATTTGTTTACAAGAAATGCTTGTCTGACATTTTGACATGTAAGTGGTGTTTAGGCAACTAACATACCAGTATGTTTATGTCATATGCGCGCTGTTTCATGTCAACTGTATACCTATGAAAGTGAATGCATATGCGATCTAGCATATGATTTGGGTACTACAAGGCCTGACAGTATTTCAAACAGCACCAAGGACGTCTTTATACGTATGGAATCATGCAAAACACATTGAAACTTCAGGACATCAATTGACGTCCATCGGCATTCTCGGAAGTTTTTAAAGAACATCAATTGACGTCCATCGGCATCAAAGTGTTAAGATATATAAAACAACTTGAACTTTAGGAGAACATGATTCTGACTTTGAGAATAATATATGATAATGAATGGTGATTATAAAACACACACACACACACACACACACACACACACACACACACACACATTCATACAGGTTTATTTTATTCTTAACTAACCATTTATTTTAATTAACATGACTACATACTTTATCATGAGTGGCCTAGGTAATTAAAAGAAATGCACAGATTTACATCGTGACATATTATTAAATGAGATCTTATTCTAACCAAATATACAATACAGTGTCCATTCATAAAGCATACTGTGTTCATAATTGTCCTCATAGATATCACAATATTTACAACAGTTACTCTGTACATAAGTTTACAACAAATTAAAAACAATAACAATTTAAATATAGTTCCACTAAGATCAGCTTTTGTTTGACTTATTTCTGTCTTTTGCATATTTAAAGTATTTGTCTTGACCAGAATACAGCAATGTTGATAATGGGCCTACACCACCAAACGTGTCTGCTCGAGTACTTCGACACATTTTTAACTGTGTTTCCACTAAATTTGGATCACACTCAACTACATGGAATATGTGCACTAATCCAGGATCCACAGATCTGAATACTGTAATGTTTTCTGCATTTGCTATGAACTTGTTAAACAAATCGACATCTTCTTTTCCCCATCCTTTGATTGAAGTATCAAAACCACCAACCTGCAAAACAAGATACATATTAATTTTCTAAGTTCAATGTTATTAGAAGCTATGTTTTCATAAGAAATAATATAAAAATTATTAAATAAATAGAAGTACGAGGATTGTTTAATAGAAACACATTTGATCTGCGCAGCCATGACTTCGTCGCCATGGCAACGGAACTCATTTGTTTATATTGTCTGTTTAAGTACTAGTGACGCGTCTGTCAAAAATATTTGCAGTTTGCTCTTTTCTAAGCATTGTGACTGGGTTGAAAAATGACATCTGTGATAGAAAATCCGTCCAAAGATAATCTGCGTCCCGTTATTCAGTTTTTGGCTACTGAGAGGCGTCACCCAATGGAAATTTGTACAAGAATGAAAACTGTATATGGTGACTGCAGTTATTCTCATACAGCAGTGGTTGAATGGTGTAATAAATTTCAACAAGGAAGAGAATTCACTAAAGATTTGGCCCGTCCCAGACCTGCACGTGTTGTAGCATCAGATGAAAATGTGAGACAGCTGGAAACTGCTTTACGCACAAATAGGCGCATCAAAGTTAGAGAACTTTCTCAAATATTGACCAACAGCATGGGAACTGTTCATTCCATCATTCACAGTCTTGACTATCACAAAGTTGCTGCTCAGTGGATTCCACGACTGCTTACTGATGAGCAGAAAAATTTGCATTCAGCCTTATCATTACATCATTTGATGCGCTATTGACAACAAGGTAATCCCTATCTACACCAAACTGTTGCTAGTGATGAATCTTGGTGTTATCACTACGAACCAGAATCCAAACATCAGAGTATGCAGTGGAAGCATGGTGACCGTATTTTTTGATTATCAGTGTGTGCTGCTCTTAGATTTTAAAGAACCTGGTGTCAACATCAATGCTGAGTGATATGCAGACAGCTTATAATGCTTATGGGTCAGCATCAAGAATAAATGTCCCGGGAAGCTCACAAATAGTGTCATTCTTCTGCATGATAATGCTCTGTTCCCATGTAGCCCAGACGATTCAAGATATGCTTCGTCGTATGAAGTGGAAAGTCTTACAACATCCACTTTACAGTCTCTACTTGTCCCCGTGCGATTATCATGTTTTTGGCCCATTAAAGAAATCAATAAAAGGACAGAGGTTCAAATTGGATGCTGAAGTAGAGTTTGGTGCTAGCAAATGGTTCTGCAAAGAGCCGCAAGAATTTTATCAGCAGGGAATCTACAGATTAGTGCAACAGTGGGACTCATGCCTTAATGTTAATGGAGACTTCTTTTAAAATCGTTGAATAAAAATTCTTTACAGCCTCTAAACATGTTTCTGTTGAACAATCCTCTTACATTTAGCACATTTTGAGAGTTCATTCAATTTTGTCAAATAATGCTAAACATATTGTTCATTTTTTATGGATGAAGCACTTAATCAGTATTTTTTTTAATTTCAGTCAAGCCTTAAGATTAATAATCAATTCTGATCTAACCAGATATTTAGTTTTGTCTAATAATTCTCCCCTAGTGTCTCTTAGTATGCATAAACATTAAATGTGTCTTTATCTTGTGACTCGACAGAACCGACCTGCTTTGAACTAAAATTTTATACCTATATAAAGGTTTTCTTTTTAGAGCCTCCACACCACAATCACACTGTCTACCAACTGGATTCCTAATACACCTCAGTATGTGCAGATTCTGTTTACAAAAACCCAGTGGGGTGTACCAGTAGTACATCTGCAACATAGTTTACTTTTTGTTTTTGTTCTTGAAATATTAACATATGAAATAACATTTTCAAACAATGTGTTTATTTATTTCTAGAAATTGCTATTAGAGGTCTGTGATAGGAGAAGTGAGTAATGAAGGGCACACATCTTACACACAGGAAACATTAACCCCTAATATAAACTAGCTAATGTTATTAGGACACAGTGCATTGTGTCTAAATGGAGGTGATCCTTTATAAACAGAGCAACATTTTTACTCTTTTTCAGTCACATTTATATTGAAATCACTAGTAATTATTATGGACACATTGGGATAACCAGACACTCAACACTAATCCAAATCTATGAACTATATAACCCGACTCAAATCTATGAACATAAAAATTTTTACTCCCACCAGCAGCACCCATATAAATGTAGACAGTCATCAGAATTGTTTTCTTACTACCCAGTGGCCATGTTGTCAGCTATTCTTGAAAATATTAAATGGGTAATCCCAAGAGTTGCGATTAATGTTATCAAAAAACCATCTGTAAAAAGAGCAGAACTGCCACTGGATATGATCTAACCAACTAGTTGATGGCTACTCAACATGATCCTCCAGCAGCTTCATCTTAATGCATTCACCATCATCTGACAAACCGAACAATGACAATCCACATTCCTCAACACTCTTGTTCTATATGATCTCTCAGCTATACAATAGCATGTTGACTAAATACTGTAACCATGCACAGATTGTTGTTTTGTGATTAAACCAATTAAATAACTAGATTTATGAAGTATACCTCCTAATGTTAACACTGCAATCTGTGCGCTGGTACTTCTATAACATCTCTGTCAATTCCATAACTATACTAATCTTATATCACAAAATGTCTGATTTGCATGATTAATGTGAATCTCTCACTTATGAAATCCAATGATGGTAAATATGATGAGTATTCTGAATAGAAAAAGCCATTAATGTTTGATAGAGTTAGCGCTTTAATATTATTGATGTACTTCTTGTACCCATAGGTTGAAAATTCCAATTTTTCATATTTTTTGCTTGAAATATGTTGTCACAGTAAACTACATTGCCTCACAATTGACTTATTATCATTTTTGGACAAGCATATCACCGCACACACACACACACACACACTCCATATGTTTGAATGAATTTGTTGGAACTCTTTGTCATCAGCTCATAACACAGTTTATAATTATTAACTATCCATGTGTTCATACTGTTCATCTTGATCTGAGGCTCCATTGTTGGTTTTGTTGTTGACAACATCTGAAGTCGACATGTAATCATCCTCCTGTAATGATAATACACTTTGTTTCTGAAACACCTCTTTTATCATCATCCTGTGTGGCACAGTACATAACACTATTACTTGAAAAGATTTTGAAAAGATGTTTAAAAAGGTGTTTGAAAAGATCAAGAGAACTGGATAAGCCTGCCACTCACAAAATGTATGCAAAGCATCACATAGCCATGCATGTTACCTATTTCTTTGGTGTATCATTGCCCCCAAAATGGTGAAATCTTTTGTATTCTTTACCTTAAGTATGACTGAAAACTCCTTCTCCCCTTCCAGACTACTTTTCCCGTCACTCAAAAACACCTCTCTTTCATCATATTTTGCTTCCCCAGTTTGCTTCCAATCTGCTGCATAACATCCTCTTCACCAACATTTACTGGTCCAGTAACAAGTGTCTTCTCATCGCTAAGCTCTGACATTCCTTCCAAATCCAATACATCTTTCCTTCCTACTACTAATTTTTGTTTACTTACAACCAATTCTTTCTCTCTAGTCGATTCTCTCACAGGCACTTCCTTTTACTCAGAAACCAGTGTGAGCCTTCCCATGATGATCTCAGTTAGTTTTTTTTTCCTATAACCTATGTTGTGTTTTCGCACAAATTTTTTCTTCATCTGCCAGTCCTATTTCTGCATAAATCACAAAGAGTCTCTGTTCTCCACAGTTGTTGACTCCTTCTTCAGCCAATGTTACTTGTTTAATTGAATGGTTGGTTCAATTACAAATGGCTGGCACGTGCAACATCAGATGTGCAGAACTTTTGATTTCCCTTCGTCAACACTTAGGACATTCTCCTTAAATCCACTACAAATCCATAGGGCTTCATAATGTTAATTCAAAGAAACACTTCACCAACAATACCTACAACAAGCATTCGCTGGTTAAACTCAAGAAGACTTAGGCACAGGGCTGGACTGGCCCTCAGGAAAACGCGCAGACCTTAAGTTTTTGAGGACGCACCCTCAAGTGGAGTGTAATGTAATCCCGACCTGGAAACTTGTCATACAACACCGTTTTGCCAAGAATACCATTTTGTTGATGTTGTATTGTTCACTATTGATTGCCATTAAGGTTTTACTATTGATAATGAGTGTTAATATTTACTAGCAATAAATACCAGCTCCTGAGGCAGCTCCTGTAAAGCTGAGAACGAAATAATAAAGAACAGACACACAAGAGTTGCGTATATAAAAAAAATGAGATAAAGTACGGTATTTGAAATAATTTACAATTTGAAATTCAACTTGTTTTAATATTACAAATGTTTGTACTACAAATAAAAATAAAGGAAAAATAGAAAATTAGCTTTCAATGGAAACAAAATGTTGATTGATATTTTTGTACATCAACAAAATACCTTTAAAAATCAAACGTAGTGTAAAATTTTTTGTTCAAAAATATCAGTGTCACTTTTAAGAATTTACGGTACCAACGTCTTAAATAAAACATACATACAGTAGAAGCCCGATATAGCGCGGTTGTCGGGTGACATACTTTCCCCCGCGTTATAGGCATAACCGCGGTATATCGGAAGGTGACCTGTACAGTGACAAATGATGGGTAGGGAGGACCGGGAAAAAGGCTACAGCATAATGCACTACTATATACTATACGTAAATTATGTCACCAAATGTAGAAATACAAAATAAGAAAACTGTATTTTAATCCAATATTTTAATCCAATGGAATATAAAATACACTATTTATACATTGCTCACTCGACCTACTGTAGGCCTAATTGTTGGTCTTAAAAAAGTCCGTAATTGTTGTTTGACGGGATAATGCACAGCGTTTCTTTTCCGCGTATTGTTTTATAAACGCGAGGTGCAGCAGATGAACATTATTAGATTCACTTTGCCTCTCCATCCACGAAATTACTTTGTTTATGTGTATTATCACTTCATTAACATTTGGAATAACTTCTTTCACTTCCACCCCATTTTCATTTCCATCATCGTCATCGTCTTCTTTTTCTTCGCAATTTGCATTTCGGACTGCATCGATGATATCTTTATCTCCTATACATTCTGTAACAGGCTCACCGTTGTCAACTTCTGCCCAGTCATTCAAGTCATCTAGAGTGAAGTTGCAATGCAGAGCACTACTCGCAGACTGTACATCACTATTAGTGAATCCGGCAACAGAGCAATTTCCATCGGCGATGTTTTGTTCAAAGGAACATTTCTTCCAGCAATTCTGAATCGTAGCCGTACTAGTACTTTCCCATGCAAGACCTATTGAATATGCAACTGTTTTCAGGTTTATTGACTTAAGGTAAATTTCCATTTCCTCATCAGAATTCACTATAGCACTCAGAAGTTCACGGCGGTAATGCGATTTAAATGCTTTTATGATGCCTTGATCTAATGGCTGGATCAGTGCTGTAGTGTTTTTCGGCAAGAACATGACTCCGATTTTCCCATCTCTTGACTGTAGCATATCAGCAGGTGGATGTGCTGGACAGTGGTCAAGGGTCAGTACAGCTTTTTCTTCGAGGTTGAGTGACCGCAGGTGGCTTCTCACAGATGGAACAAATTCTTCATGGAACCATTTACCGAAAATATCACTTGTCATCCAAGCATTTTTTGTATTACGATATGTGATGGGTAATGACGTCATGTTAACATGTTGAAAGCATCTAGGATTTCGGCTTTTCCCTATACAGAGAGGTTTAACTTTGTGGCTGCCTGATTTATTTGTGGCAAACAGGAGGGTAACTCTATCCTTATTTATTTTTAATCCAGATTTATTTATTGAATTATTCACATCCAGAGTTCTGGTAGGAAGCATTCGAAAATACAGAGCAGTTTCATCACAGTTATACACTTGATGGTCATTTAAATCGTTATCGATCATTACTTTGTTTAATGCCTGAGGAAAAAGTGCTGCAGCTTCACTGTCACATGATCGTGCTTCCCCTTCAATGCTTATCTGGCTTATACCATGACGAGATTTCCATCGCGAAAACCACCCATCAGATGCATTAAAGTCACTGTTGCCATGTAAATCACTATGGAATTTCACAGCTTGAGCTGTAATAACTGGTCCTGACAGTGGCACACCTTCACTTCGTTTTATTAAAAACCACCTGTACAGACACTCATCTAGTTCACTATCCTTACCTACTTTAGTCTTTTTTCTTTGCAACCCCACTTCACTTTCAACTGTGTTCACAAAACTTTTAAGTTTATCTTCTCCCTTCATCCACCCTCTAACTGTTCCTTCTGGGATGCCACACTCACGTGATAAACTTGCCTTTGACTCTCTGTTCTTCACACGATCAATTATTTTGAGTTTATCACTCACAGAATATGCTTTTCTTTTCTGTGACATCACAAAACTCTACACTATGCGAATTTATGACAAAGACTATACACTTTGATAAGATAATATCAGAGTATGATCTTATACTGTAATATAAGAGTATGAGGGAGAGAAGGGATTTAGTTGGCTGCTTGCCTTAGCATGAATTCTTAGAAACGTAGAGACTGTAAATACGGGGCAATTGTTTATGTCTACAGGTACACTTGAACTGGCAATTCTGGCTGTTGTTTACAACACCGTTTCCAACAACAAGCCTTTGTTTACAATAAACACAACGCATTCCAATGTGGCTACGGAAGTCACGATAAACAATTCATAATTTACTCACTCTCTACAAGTAAGAATTTTCGCTAATAACGGGTGACATACTCTTCACCGCGTTATATCCGAATCCGCGGTATATCGGACCGCGCTATATCGGGCTTCTACTGTAATACATAAGTTAATACATAACAATCAGTGAAGCAAAATTCTACTCTTTACAACATTTTGTTATAAAGAAACAATTAAATAATTTAAAATTAAAATTTTTTATGTTACAAGTGTTTGTTTGTGCTACAACAAAAATAAAGAAAAAATAGAACATTACTTGTGAATGGAAACAAAGTTTTGCTTGATATTTTTGTATATAAACAAAACACCTTTAAAATCAAACGTAATACTACATTTTTGTGTACAATAAAGATCAATGTTACTATCAAGATCTTACCAGTGCTTTAAATAAAGTACTGAGATTAATACTTAAACATTAGTAAAGGATCTACTCTGTACACACTTTTGATGTCAATAAATAATAAAATATAAAAAACAAAGTTTTAACTTGAATCTGTAAGGAGGCTGCAAACTTAAGAAAATGTTATGATTTAAGTCTAGGTAAATTTCAGAAACAAGCTACAAAACTTTTACTAATTTGCTCCCGACTTTATATTTTGCTAACCTGGAAATAAAGTCAATGGAGATTCCAAATGTGAGACAAAAACGTAAATAAATAACTAAGGATAGTACATTTTTTACAATGCCTAACTCTAATAATTTAGTATTCAGTAGGAGAGTAGACATTTCTTCACTCTGACAACAGAGTTCGTTTATGATGACATTGTTGTCAACTGCTGTAAGTGATTCTCTCACAGACTGCATAATGAGAAGAGCCTCTAGGTTTTCATTAGCCATTGAAGAGCGAAGCTGCGTTTTCAGTAGTTTTAGCTTTGAAAAAGCTCTCTTGCAACTTACTTGAGTTAGAGGAATTGTCAAGAGGTATTTATAAGCTTTGTTGAGCTTGGTGTCATTACACAATAAAGTTTTTTTAATATCTCAAAAAATTTGATTCAAACATATTCTCGTGTAAAAGCGTGACAGCATTTTCAGAGCTGGCTGAGGGCGCAGGTTGGGTTTTATTTGAAAAGGCGCACCGGCCCGCGGGTCAGTCCAGGCCTGCTTAGACATACGCATACATCAACTTCTTCTAACACTTTGACAAGGCTCCCAGTTCCAATCCATGTGGTAAAAATGGTAAAAGAGCTCAAGGTGCTAGAGGTGGTCGACTGTATCAGGCCACACAATGGACCCTGTAGCTCTCATGTCAACTGTAAATAAATGAAGCTGGTTTTCCTGCAATGAATCATTCAACAATCAGGCTACCTGTGACCTTATGTGTGGAGCTTCACTTCTCCAACTCCAATACAGTCATGCCTTTCTGTCTCCCATCAGTCTTATCGATGGTGGCCACATTTGTAGCACTTAGGCCTTCTGTGTCTTTCCCATCGTTCAAATCATTGTGTTAGTACTCTTGCCCACTTAAATTCTGTGTCTTGTATCATTTCTTTTCTGCCACTATTGGAATGGCAATACAATACTGAGACTCTGAGAATATGTGAGAGCACAGCAAAAAACATGTGCAAAGCATGTTGTCTACTTCCTCAGTATAGAGATACTTTTTGTTTGTAATTTGGGTTTATATATTTTGACATTCTTAATAAATGTAGTAATTTCTCCAAAAAGTGTTTTCTTTTAACACTATAAGTTTTACTACATATATTTACTGCACATACTGTGTACTGTGAATATATTCAGTTTGGTAATATGTAATTACAAATTACTTTTTATGTTTAAATATTATTGTCATTCCAATCTACTACGAAAAGCCCACATTACAAACCAAGAACTTCCATTGAACTTACTTTAAAAGTTTACTTCCACTGAATTTATTTTAGTAAGTTTTAAAATTATGGTATCAGTCTAGAATATTTTGGATGACACCTCTTATATGATCTCTAACTATATAACAGCATGTTGACAAAATACTGTAACTATACACAGATTGTTTTGTTTGCTTCATGTTTTAGAATAATGAACTATAGCATCAAAATGTTATAATGGTTTCTATAAAATTTCAGAGCAAGAATGCTAGCAGGTATAAGCAAAAGTAGGAAATACAACATTCAGCAAAACTTGTAATCAGGGGGCAAATTTATAGGGGTGGGATGAACAGGACCAGACCACCATCCAGAGGGTCAAAAAAGTTGATTCTCTTTTACCTTCAGCTGAAATAACTTATAACTATTGTTTATGTTTTTCTATGAATTTGTTAATATTGTTATTTGAATTAGCAGTCTCTGTAATTCCAACTTCGTTGTGCTTGTTTGCTAACCTGCTAAATGTCATGTTCTGGACGAGGCCTTTCAGTGTTCCCACCATTTGAAGTCCTAAATCATGACCTATGAATGTTAGAAAATTGCTAAATGGTGGGAACAACTAACCATTAACAGATTTTTTTTATAGTAGGCATAAGTGCTTTTACTTGATACTTTCTAATTATCGCTACCACTATCAGTGTATCATTAGCTCAACTCACCTTGTATAAATCACTTTTGTACATACTGCAAATACCAAATCCAAATTGTCTCCAGTAACCACTCTCTTGATTTACAACATAATGATTTGGTGATACCGTAGCATTGTACAATATGAATGGATCAAATTCACTGTACACTATGGGATAATAGGCTGATACCCCTCTAACTGTGTTTGTTCTGATTCTGTCCAATGTGCTAGTACTAAATACCATATCTACGTCAACAAAGAATAGCAGATCATTTGGTTCTGAAACAGAGTTAGCACCCACTTCCAGTGCTAAAGCTCTTGCAAACGATTCAGCCACTTCAACAACAGATATTTTTGTGTAAGGATATTTGACTTGTAAGTCCTTCATTATATCCAAAGTGTCATTGTATGTGTTTTCTTTTTTACTAGGAAACAACACAGCTGTTAGCGTCACTTTCTCTTTGTTTTGCAGACAAACCTTCTCAAAAACTCCAATAAACCTTTGGAATGTCTTAAACCTCCCTGCTAATGGTAGTATAAAATTAATAATCTTTTGCTTTATGTCTCTATTCCTATGTCTTTCTAATGTTGATGGAGGTAATAAACCTGGGAATGTTTCTCCTAATTTTAAAAGTCCAATTCCTAAAGCTTCTTTAAAACTTCCAGCAGTTTCTTCATCCTCATCTTCATCTGCATCTGTTCTGTCCCCAGGTTGTTTCACGTGTACTGCGTCTGCATCACCTTGCAAATATATCTCTTTGGCATCAAATGTTTCGCGTATTTCTAACCCTGAAAAGAGAAAGACATGTGAATTATTCAACATGTTTCTGGTTCCCCCCATAAATACAAATGTGTGTGTGTGTGTGTGTGTGTGTGTGTGTGTGTGTGTGTGTGTGTGTGTGTGTGTGTGTGGAGGGGCTGTCTATATTGTCCATATAATTTTACTTAACCACCAAACACTTGATTTTCTTGAGTCACCAAGTGTGACTACAAAAAAAATGTTCTTTAAACAACTGTGCCTACTCAAATGTGTTTACGAATGCTTTTTTAATTATATAACAACTTCATTAATATAAATAACAAACAGTCTCTACTAACATAAATTAAAGAAACAAAAAAGAAAACAAAAGGTTAAAATGCTGAAGCTAAGAAACCAAGTGAGGAAAAAGAAATATGTAAGGACATTACACCACTATAAAATTAAAAATTGTATTTGATAAGTAAAAATAAAATTTAGCCTTTAATTTAAAAAAATTCAATATTCAATATTTATGAACACAAATGTCATGGTCACTAAATTTAAATGGTGTTATCGCTTTAATTGGGGCTCAACATGCTTTGAGGAGTTGAAAAAGTTAGAAGATGAAAATTAACATAGTACTAACACACCCAAAGGCTAAAAAAATTGGGTCAATAAAAACAATTATGAGATGAAGAAAGAGAGGATAATCAAGATCTGTATGGAATAATGAAAACAAATTGTCATTTGAGTGATTAATGGCATGCATCAAGTAAAAAAAAAGCAGGAACAAATAAATATACAAAGTCTATCTAAAGAAAATCCAGTCTTTTTTCCCAACCAGAAGAAATACATGTAGGCCAATGGCGTACACAGGGGGGCTCAGGGGGCTCAAGCTCCCCCCAACCGCAAAAATGTAATATGCACTTCCTTAATTTACTTAGGTCTCATTTAAAATTACAAATTTGCATATTTCGGCGGATTTGGATGGGGATATAAATACTAACAAAATAAGTAGTTTATAATAACAATTATTACTTCAGTTATGATTTATAGTTCATTGAGTGGTGTATTATGCTGAGTGTAACATTCAGTAAGTTACCTGTTTTTCTCTCGCTTTCGCTCTCATTTGATGGCGCGGAGGTGCGGCCACACGCACGTCAACCAGTGACGTGCCACCGGCCACTACTACCAGTGAACCCTAAGAATTTTTACTTAAGTATTAATATATATATAACGGATCTTTACAGCTGTCGCCGTTTCTCCGTCCCCAACTTCCATTGTAACCTATCATAGCATGTAACCTTAAGTTCTTCTAAATTTCTTGCAACCATTGCTTCCGCTACGTCATCTCGCCAACTCCTCTGTGGACGTCCTCTTTTCCTCCTCACCGGTGGTATCCATTCCAATATTTTGTGGGCCCATCTGTCAACTTCCAATCTCTTCACATGCCCAAACCAAGTCAATTGTCTCCTTTCTATTTCATCTACTATTGTCCTGTCAATATTCATTCGGCTCTAATAGTCTCATTTCTAACCATGTCTAATTTTGATCTTCTACAACTCCTCCTGAAGAAGTCCATTTCCGCTGCCATCAGTTTTTTCTTATTTACGTTTGAAACGTTCCAAACTTCTGCTCCATAAAGGATTACACTTCGCACCATGCTATTATATATATTGCAACGATACGTTTAGCATAAGTCTCCGTATCAACCCCTGACTGCGGTATGATAACATACGAACGCATGTATGAGTCGTGTGAAAGATGTAAATAATGAAAATAATGTAATAATTAAGCATTAGGTATAAGACATAAATAAAAGAAACAAACGTAGTAATTAATTTTAAATAAGGAAATAATTGTAAGTGAACATGCATATGGAATTACCAAGCCTTGTTGGTATAAACGCAGCGAAGGAAGACGAAACACGCCTCGACTGGCAGCGGTGACGTCATTGCTACAGGCAACCGTTGGGTATCAGTTTGTGTGTGTGTGTGTTAGTGTTAGTGTGTAAATGAAGAACAAGTTGAATTATGTATATGATTATAGAAAATTTTACACAGTTTTTAAGTGCTGAACGAAAACCAGAAGTCACACGAATCAGAGACATATGTAGAAACACAGCTGGTGCCTGGTACTACAATTCGATACTAAGAGGTCTATGATCGTGGGAACCGTTCAGCTACCATGTGAAATTTTGCCATAACTTCCATAGTTTACACACCTTAATGTTCATAATTTGCATAGGTTAAGTTTATTAATGTACCTAACGATTTGTCAAATAATATTTATAAAAAAGTGTGCGCTTCATAGGAAGACGCGTAGGTTGTAATTAGTTAATAAACCGACGTGCTGACTTGTTCAACTCTGTCCGAACAGTTTGCAACAGGAGTTGAACGCCGGCAGGAGTATAAAACCCCAGCGAGCGATACACTCTTGCTCAGATCATCAACAGACAGCACGTGAAGTCCACGCATCTCACCACCGCAAATTTTACAAAGTTTAAGTAATGTTTTAAATTGTATTACGTAAACTAAAGTGCGATGGAACCAGCAGTACGTCGGTGAAAGTAATTAGTGATATACACGAGTGATGTAAAAGACAATAATACTGTAAACTACGAGGAGCCAGCTGTACATCATCACGACCAGAGGTCCATGTCAGAACTCAGCATCTATTAGACGGAGAGAGTAATTCCAAACGACTCAGAGACAGAGAAGGTGATACCGGAAGGGGATCCCAAAACTCGAAAGTCCAGTGATGGTAACAACACAATTAAATGGTTGCAGAAATATGCAGGTGAAGTCAGACGTTTATTCAATCTTATAAATGACCCTGAGGTCTATCAAAATAAGGCTCTAGATTCCATATCCAAGTTACATAAATTTTATTATTTTTATTTGCATAATGAATAATTAATAAAAATTCAGAGAATAATAATTTATAACAAAGAACATAAAACTTATTTATCTCATAAATAAATGGTAATTAGAGAAACCATATTTTATTATATTTTTAGATTATAATTAAATAATTAAAATCAAGTAACTGTAACGTAAAAGCAAGTACGGAAGTTTACTTCAATTGTAGATTTTAATTAATTGAGACATTAAGAGTATAGTTAAATAAAATGGTCTCTATTAGAATTTTTATAAATGTTTAATTATTTATTTTTTTTATTAAGTGGTACACAAAAAAAAACCCACACTTGCTAAGTCAATATTAATATTCAATTTCGTACGTGTTCATCACGCATTGTAATAATATATGTGTTATCTATTATATGTCTGTGTAAATATTCAAGGTCATATATGTCTTATGTTTGTGTATAATGTGTCTTAGACTTAAGAGCTAAGAGTTTGTCACGTTATAATTATACGATATTCGTATAAGTGAATATAAGGGTTTCAATATTAGTTAACCCACACACTAATTAATAACATAACAATTTGCAGTTTTTAATTAATAAACAAAATGAATATAATTTTATTAACAAAGTCGTATTAATTTCATAACCAGTACTAAATCCTTTGTACTCTTTACTTGTAACGATATTCACGTGCTTATCCACCCTCAATTAACTACCAAAGCCTGCGACCTAGCTGGGAAACATCAAGGTAAATACTGCAGAAGAAGAGTATACCTTCGAGACGTGGGTAAGTGTGCACAAATGAGTAATAGCAAAAGTGAGTTGTTAAGAGTATCGTTGCAATATGTTTCTTTGTATTTCTGGTTATACTCCTTTCCCATAGAAGCGAATTCAGCATTCTTATAACGGTTCGCACCTTGTTAACACGTTCTTGAATTTCATCTTTGTTGCTTCCCTGTTTGTTGAAAATAACACCTAAGTATTTACTTTTTTCAACACCTCTTATCCTATCCACATCCAATTTTAAGTCTTTAACTTCTTCGTTGCCCACTATCAGGTACTCACATTTTGCCATGTTCACCATCAAACCATCACATCAAACGTCACATTCCTCTTTTAACTTTCTGACCATATACTCGAGGTCTTCGTCATCCTCTGCTACCACAATCTGGTCATCGGCAAACTATAGAGTGAACAGATTGTCATCTCCTACTCTCAGCCCCATGCTTTTACACTTCTTTGTCCATCTTACTAGAGATCTGTCTAAGTATATTTTAAAGAGGGTAGGGGACAAGCAGCACCCTTGTCTTATGCCTTTTGTAGTTTCGAATGGGAGAGTGAGTTTGTTTCCCAGTTTGACCCTGGTGATATTTTGTTGATAGTATCTTCTGGTGGCTGCAATCAAATTTGCATTTATGTTCAAATGCTCCATCTCCTTCCATAAATGTGAGATTGGGATGCTATTGTATGCCTTTTCTAAATCTATTAAAGCTATATGCGTTTCTCTATTATGCTGTACTCTCTTTTCAACTGCTATTTTGATTGTAAAGATGTTGTCTACCGTGGATTGCCCCGCTGTAAAACCTGATTGTTCTTCGGGCTCCTTGGTCTTGATGTCTTCTTCAATTAAGTTTTTCAAAATCCTTTAGTATATTTTCCCGATGGTCGGGATCACAGCAATTCCTCTGTAATTTCTAGGGTCCAACTCTGAACCCTTCTTATGGACTGGTGAGATATACAATGTTCGCCACTCCACTGGCACTTCTTCTCCATTTAGACATCTTTCGAATAATTTTCTGAGCATTTCAAACAGCTTGGGGGGCCCATATCTAACTAATTCTGGGTTTATTCCTCCCGGGCCTGGGGATTTCCTTAATTTTGTACCTTTTACTGCCTCTTGAACTTCTTCAATACTTAGTGCAATTTCTCCAGATACTTTTATTTCATGGTCAACTTAAGTATTAAATAATGTTTTTATGAAACTTAAATAAGTATATAAACCTTTTTCATAAAAATATTATTTAGTACTTAAGTTAAATTCAGGATAAATAAGTTTTTATATCAGTCGATAAATAAAACGAAAATTTTAATAATGTTCCTAATTTCATATCTTGAATACTGTACTGTAATAATGAAAAAAATTACTTTAGAAACACTTTACATGTATACAAAATTTTTGGATAATTTTTTTACTTACAAAAATAGAATAGTTATATATATTATTATAAAAAATTAATTTCTAGAAACAATAATATTTTATTTAAAATGTATCATATTTTCTGAACGTATAAACATAACTAACCTACCTACCAAATCCTGCACGCCTGCCTGCAGCGTGCAGGCCCTTCGAAGCATGCATGCACTCCACAGTGTGCGTGAAAAATTTCGAGTTTCACGCATGCTCGTGCGAACAGAAATTCGCTGCACGAGCGCCACGGGTGAGAAGTAGCCTCTACAAGCTTCCACATATTCTCTATTTTCTGCAGTAATCGGAGGTAGTACACACGTTGCTGTCATCATCCGCCATTGTCGTGTTTGTGTTTGTTTGGCAGTACGGTGTTTATTAAATCCGCCGTTTTTGTAGTTTTATTAGTGATTATTTGATTGTTTGTTACGTCTAAGATGGAGACTAATAAGTCCAAACTTGATGACAAGATAAAAGTACCAAAAAGGAAAGAGAGAACTTTGGGTTTCTTTGTAACAAAAACTAAATTAGCGAAGTGTGATAGTGTAGCAGAAAGGCCTACATGTTCTTGGCTGTTGTGACACAAATGTTCTTTCACAAAACGATTCTTCATTATTACGTAAAATAACAGACATTAGTAATTTATTATTACAATATAAATCTCAAATTGATGGTAACCTGAAGTAGACCTATGCCGTTATTTGTAAAAATTACACTGAAAGTATGGCTGACCACAAATTTCCTGTAAAAAAGAAGGTGCAATTATGCAATTACTCCAGTATTCTTGTTATCACATATCAATCACATAGAGCAAATGCTGGCCAGGAATTGTGGGTGAAACAACTCTACAAGCTAAATTTATATATTCTTTTTGTTGAATTAGAAACTCGTTTTGGACCTGAGTTTGATAAAATTTGTCATCTTCAAGTATTTATGCCTCATTTCATCATTAAGGCTACTACTCAAGAGATCAACCAGTCTGTTGCCTCTATCATTTACCCTGACATTTCCAAGATGGAACTTAAACTTGAGGCAGAAATATGGAAGCAAAAGTGGGTGGATGAAGCAGATATGAATGTTCCAGACACAGCTCTGTCTTCTCTCCAAGCTTGCAATCGAGATATATTTCCCAATGTTCGAAAAATTTAAGAAGTACTGTGTGTACTCCCAGTAACGTCAGCTGAGCCAGAACGCTCCTTCTCTGAGGCGACTGAAGACATGGCTGAGGTCTACAACACCGGAGACAGGGGTTAATGGGCTAGCTTCGTGCAATATTCACAGGGAAATCAACATATCTCCTGAAGATATTGTTGAGTGATTTACCAATCAAGTAAATAAGAGAATGGACTTGGCTTTTTAAATTACAAATTGCTTGGCTTGGACGCAAATGCTTTACCTATTGTAAATTAATAGTTAACTTGATTCTTATTTACTGTACATTGTTTATTTTGCATTTTTCAAATACTGCTGTTAATTTTGTAAGATTCAGCTAATAAGCACTTGTATAATTTTTCATTAATAAAGTATTAGTAAAATAGTAGTATAACAGTAAGAAGTATAACAGTTTAATGAAAAACTGTTTTTCGTATTGGCACAATTAGTTAATTAGCAAGTCACTTCAAATATATAGTTGTAAAATACCAATGTTGCAAAACTTTATTCCCAGTCCTACTGATATTAACGTATAATATTACAGTATAATTGAAGTAAAAATGAATTGTGCCGTGGTTATATTGAAAGGTAAACACCACGGCCACCTTAATTTTATTTTCTGTGCGTTCGGCGCACTATTGCTGATTGTTACGATGCCCGCGTTGATATCAAGATGCAAGTTGCTCGCTGCGACCTTGAGTGGTGACGTCATTGGGCAGGCTGTGGCTTTCGCCGGTCAATGAAATTTAGTCAGCAATGTCTGAGTTTCTATAAGTTAGCGCCGAGCCGTGCGTCGCTCTCTTTTTCTCGTTCAACCTTGGGGCGGCTAGATTGTGACGGCGTAAATTGTGACACCACTATGACTAGATAAATTTTCTTAAAGAGCTTCAGGTGAGCCAGTATTGCGAGTTTATATGTAATATTAATTTAATTGGGGGTTTGTGTGTGTGAAATGTAATGATCGTTGTGTGTGTGACTCAGGCGGTCCATGTTTGTGCCGGTAAATATGCAAGCACGTGGTAAAATTTATTTTACTCTCAGGATAAAGAAATAATGTTGTAGACTGTTCAGAATTTAAAAACATTTAAGAATTAGAGCAAGTATGAATTTATAATTGTGGTTCTATGAAGTCTGATTATTTTTTGAAGTATTTATAAATGTTTTAGCAGATACCACATGCTCATCAGTCAATCTTTTTGTGAACTTAAACATGCAAGGTAACCCAGGAAATTGTTTAAGCTTAATATGTATGATTCCTGTGTAACATGGGGAAATTTAGAATTCAAATTAAAAGCCCGTAGGGTGATTTTGACTGGAGTTACTGACCACTATTGCAGTATTGAAGTTATAGTGACGTGTGTGATCTGAGTGCTTGGATGAAGGAATGTTGGGGTGGTATGTGTATATATATATTATAACGTTCCAAATCCCATAGATTTGGGGTTATATGTAGAAGGTTTCAAAAATCAAATGTAAAATAAATTTAAATCATTAGAACCATGTCTCACGCTGTAGCGAGCATTCAAAGCAATTGTAAAGCGCCCGACGGCTATGTCCGGTGGCGTTATGTAAGCACACACACACCGTTATAAATTAGGGATATGGCCTAACTTTAAATCATTAATATTTTGGAAACAAATAAATATAGGCAAAAACCAAGATAGCCAAAATGTTTGCCGAAATATTAAGAATAGGGTGTGCAAATGAATATTTTAAATGAATATAATTAAAGAGTTAATGAGATAATTCATTTTATTTAAATAACTCCCATAGTGAGTGAGCTAGGGGGTTCAGCTTTGAATATGTTATAATTATAAAAATTACTAATCAAATGTATATGTTAGAATAAGCATAACTTGGCTTGCAGCCAAGATAATTGCAATACAAATTGCAACCGGACATCCGACCGACAATCGAATCCGGTGTATTTCAGAATATTAAAAATAATAACAATTCTCGAACTGTGGGAATTATTTTTCGTTCTCATGGAGTGAGGTGACTAAATTTCAAGTAGAAGGGAGAGTGTTTCAGCCAATCAGATCATTCTAAAAATTTTGAAGAACCATTGGTTTCGGGCTGAACACAGACACTCTTCTGTAAGGACTCAACCTGTGAACAACACTCGACTCTCGACTGGAAAGACTCGAACAGTGAAGATGTTTAACTACGATCATCTTAGACACTCATCTGTAACGACTCGACGTGAAGACGAACATTCACCATAGTCTTATGTGTCAACAAACAGATCAACTGTAACGACTCGACTGTGAAGGCGTCTACGTACGATACTCTTATTTGTCAACAAATAAGCATACTGCGCAATACATCAAACTGTTGGCATACGCATGTAAGAGATCGAACACATACTACGTGAAGTCACATCAAGAGTACAACAGAACGAGGCCGTCTAGAACGTGGTACGAGCTGAAGAACTGACGACGCAGAGCGACACCCGAGACGAGATACACACACACACACACACACAAGTGCAGAGTATCCGGACCGAGGGCCTGAAGCAGTTGTGGCAGTTAAACCATGGACATTAAAACCATCAACAGTTGCAGAAGGAGTTGAGTTGCTGATTCCTGAACTTTTTGCCGAAATCCAGGACACAGAGGAAATCATCGCCACTAGCTGATTGGACCAGGACATCGAGGGACCCCAGAGGACATCATCGAGATCTTCAGTACCAGGAAAGTCAAAAATCATTTATACACTTTTTAAAAGATCATTTTTCTTTTTCTTTTAAAATCATTGTAAAGTTAAATTCATTCAGATGCCGATAAAACAGAGACTCTAAATTAATAAGAACATCAATATTGTGATAATCTGTAGAACACGTATAAGTTAAGTAAGAAGCAATAGATAAGAAATAGACGTAGATAAAAAGCGCTATATAAATCTTAACATTGAATTACTTAGAAACTTATACTGCAGTATACGTGAAACAAATCACAAGTAAATAAAAAGCACGTTGAACTAGATTCACGGCTAATTTATTTCAGAGTATTTTAAAAGCATCTTGAAGTAGTAAAATCAGTATTAAAGCATTGCAAATTCATTAATTAAATTATTTTAAAAATTAACTTTTGAAATCAATAAGAAACAAAATTCGTATAAATTCATATTCATAAGCTTTTCCACTGAAAGCTAATATTCATTCAGAAAACATTGAACAATTTACTAATTACTCTTTTAGTATGTAAGAATTGCGTTAGATGTAAGTTTTTCATTTTATGTGCTATTAGAATAATAAACCCCAATTTTATACCCAACACTGTTTCGTTATTGCTGTACTCCAAAATCTACCAACATCACAAAACTATTCGAAATAATTATAACTGTATTCTTTGTGCTTTGTACATTTGAATTAACCTACTTGCGAATTCAAAACACAAATTCCTACGGCCTTAGTCGGAAGAAGACGCAAGAACGCACAGCAGGTAGGTCAGTTTACACTACAATCATTTATATGCATATATTGCATTTATTAAATAAATTACAAGCGATAAAAAAATAAAGTGTTATAAATGACGCATCCAACATGTGAATGAGCAAATAACAACGAATTTGCCTCGACGCAAATGAACGAGGCACACACCGAAATGTTGTTATAATATATATATATATATATATATATATATATATATATATATATATTGTAATCTAAAATAATAGATTACTTTTCTAGTGTATACGAGTATGTAACTTTGTTAACTATATTTGAGGATGTTTAAAAGCCCCACGTTATGAACGTCAATTTGTAATCTAAAAGAACAAATTGAATTTCTTTATATATGTGACTCCCGTGCATTAACGTTAAGTCCCACCTTGGATGCGTCAATTTGTTATCAATATATTATATTGTTTGTATTTCTTATTTAATTAGTTACGGGTTTATAGTTAATTTAAAAAATTTAAATTAACAAATTCATTCTGTTTATAAGGAAAATATTTATTATGTTGTTGCAGATGAGACCTCCTGCAAATCAATATTAATTTATAAAAAAAACAATTATTTATTATATAGTTGCTGCGACTTGTATGTTGAACATAAACCTGTGTTAATTAATTACCAAGTGTTTTACCAGAGAATAATGCTATATTACGGGTATTATAGTTAATAATTCGGTAATTCTCTCCAACCCTATTCGGTCTGTATTATTTAAATTGACCCAAGTGCGGCGAAGAGAATACGTTAGTTCGGCACTCTCCCGTATTCACCAGCTGTCTGCAACGAGCGCTGTTATTAGTAATTGACTCGTTCTTATAGGTTAGTTCGTTTCACTTGACGGTTTTATCACCTTCTTTCTCTGTAAATTACTCCCCAATCAAAATACAATAACTATTCTACAATAACACAGAACATCATCACATACAAGAAGGATTCTTTATTTATATTATTTTTTAAATTTCAACAGTCGTCTTCTTCGGTTATCGGATTGTAATATCGATCGTACAATGCTGAATCGATTTGTTAGTGGACTAGTGAAGTATAATACAATTTAAATATAATTTTCGGTTTATCTCTTATCCCAGGGTACATGTGATTCTTTTAACGATTAGTAAGGCCAGGTAATGCAAAATTAAGGTTACTAAGTATTACAATTGTTATTAATTCTTAATATATAAAATTAAATATAAGCAGGTTTGTTACCGTACAATATGATATTCAAGGTGGCCATGTCTGTTTATAACTGAGTGGAAATGTAATGGTGAGGTTACTCTTGACCAAAAACTGCGTCCAGATTATCAATAAAGGTTTAAATGTAATGTCCAGGAGTGTAACAGGAGTTCAATTCTGTTCTTCGTTCTTCTTCGCGATCCTAGTAGTTGCCGGCCCCAGTGGAATTGGTGTAGTATTACGACTTCGTCAGTCTCTTGAAAGTGAGTTTTAGTACTTCAATACCAAAAGTTCTTCGTGTATGTTTGGTTTATATTTGCATTAATTTGACTTCTTGTCCATTCAAGAGGAATCTTGGTTTAATTGTAAATCGGGTTCATCATCATTCCTTTACTGGAATTAGTTTGAAGAAGGATTTATTAATTCTGTGAACTTTGAGGATGTGTAGAATTATATTTCTTGAAATCTAGTTCATTAGTTATTACTCAGTTCTTTTTTTTAATGGATTGGCTTTAAGACATTTGATTTATTAAAGTTTATTCATTTTATTTTATTTTTATTTTTAAATTTGTCTGCTGAACTGTTCCCAATACCATATAACAATCGAATGTTGAAATCAACAAAATTTCTTGCATTTCAGTTACCCTAACAACCATTACTTTTCCTGTCATTGGATAATATTTGATATCCTAGAGCCAGAATTAGAAAATACTACTCTTATTTAATAAAATACTCCATGCTTGGAATTACACTAAATCACATAAAACTCTCACTTAATCTGCCTTATTAAACCATATACGTTTTACTATCTTTTCATCTGACTGGACTTATTAAAAAGGTATTAATTTCCTTTTACAAATATTAAATTTAGGCCTATTGGTTTTATTACACCTGTTATAATTTTGCTTTGTTTTTAATTTAATTTTTCTTTACCTGACCTACTGTACAAATAGTCACTGGCTTATGGCCACTTATATCAATTTTAATTTCCTGGTTTCAATTCATTATATTATTTAGTTCTAATCATTGAACCCTTCATTGGTTTTTAACATAATTATAAGAACTACTTGCCAACTTATTAACACTGATTGTCTTCCTGGCCAAGTTTACAAATACTATTTTAAACATCTTCATTAATCAATTAAAGTAAATACATTTAACATAATATCATACCTAATAAATGTACTTGTATTTAATTATTTAAATACAATTTTAACATGAATAAAATGAGTACCTATGACTTAGTACTTCCTTAAAGCAACAGCTCTACACTTACTACACACAAAACATAAAATAAATATCCTGTAAACACTATATCATGATACAGTACAACACCAAGTACATTTTATAACACATTAAATATTAATTGAACAGTATACTATACTCAACTCCTACACATTAAACTCATCCCACTAGACACAGTGTTTATATTTTACATCTCATACTACTCATTACATATTTTATATTTAGGTACACTTTCGATGTTTTATTACTTAGTAACCTTACTAGGTACCTTCAATTGGCCCTCTTGTATTTAATTATAACATACTTTGGGCATTGTTTTAAGTCATGTTTACAAAGTTTTTTATGTAACGTCGGGAACCTCAACTCTGTTACGTTACATAATACTCCCCCTTCGAAAGAAGTTTATTTTGGCTGAATAAAGTTTAGTTAAAATAAACTTATAGTCCGTCCATGATAAGGTTATCTTCTGACTCATAGTATTTTTTTATTTCTGTTTGGTTATAAGTACCCTTCACCTTATTACTTATAGGGTCAGACACCACGTATGTGTTGTTTTGATTGTCCTGGCTTATTACAAAAGGTCCAACATATAATAACAATAATTTTTTGCTATTCCTTCAGAACTGCTCAGTTGTTGACGGTTTCTTATTAAAATTTTTTCGCCGACGGTGTATTTGATGTTATTTTTTCGGGTAGCATTCTGTTTTTTCCTTCTAGTTTCCAGTTTGTGGAGTAATCTATTATATACATGGGTAAGGTCAAGTTCTTCTTCGGGTCCTTCAGGGAAATGTATCAATTTGGTAATTTCTCAAGGTGGCAGTTTTGAAAACATCATTTGGTATGGCGTAACACCAATAGTTTCGTGATGAGCAATATTTAAAAAGGTTTCGGTTTCATTTATGAATTCACTCCAATTTCTATGATTGTCATAACAATAAGTACTGAGGACTCGCCCTACCTCTCTGAGTACCCTCTCCGCCGGATTACTGCTAGGATGGTAAATAGAAGTTTTGTAGGTTTTGATTCCTCGATTTGACATTTCTAATTTCCATTTTCGACCTTTGAATTGGGTTCCATGGTCCATTATTATAGAATATGGAGTTCCCACATCTATGAGGTACTTTTCTGCGATCACCTTAATAATAACATTGGTGGATGCTTTGCTGATAGGATACAGTTTAGTGTAACGTGTGAAATGGTCCAGGATGATTATAATATATTTATATCGGCGCCTGCCTCCACTGCGTGGGAAAGGCCCGCAAATGTCAAGAAATGTTTTTTCTAATTTCCTCTCTGAAGTAATTGTTATTAAAGCCCCTTCCTTTCGCTCATTGTTTACCTTAACCCTTTGACATATTCCACATCTTTTTATTAATTCCCTTACCTTCTTGTTTAAAACCTTAATATGCACATGCTTCTCCAGTGCCTTTACCACTTTGATGGAACCCATGTGTCCATACATTTGATGATAATTATTTATTATTAATGACTCTGTAGATTTGGGAATATACAATTTCCACTTATTTTTCACAAGAGGGGATTTTATGAAAATTAACCCGTTATAGTTTTGATAGTATTGCACAATTATAGCATCATTACTGATGAGGCATTCTCGTATGGTGGATAATCTCTGATCCCTTGCCTGTTCTTCCTGAATTTTGTTTAATACTTCTACTAGTTTTTCTCTAGCTAATATTACATGATATATTCTTCCAACGTCCTCCCTTTCAATTTCAAAAGTACCATTCTCCAGGTTCACTCTAGATAGAGCATCAGCTACAGTGTTTCGTTTACCTGGTACGTATTCCCATGTTATGTTATATTCTTGGAGAGCCAATATCCAACGAGTTAGTCTACCATGGCTTAGTTTGCACCTTTGTATGAAAGATATGGACTTATGGTCGGACCGTACTGTTAAGGGATAACCTAATACATACGTGCGGAAATTACCACATGCAAATACCACACTCAATAATTCCTTTTCCGTGACACTGTAATTTCTTTCACACTGATTTAATACCCTGTTGGCAAAACTTATTACTTTGTGATCCCCTTCGTGATCTTCCTGGTACAGCTCAGCACCCAGACTCACATCACTGGCGTCACAATTTATAAAAAATTTCTTATCAAAATCAGGATGATGCAGAATGATGTTCTGTAAAAATTTTTCCTTAATTAAGATGAATGTCTCATCATCTTCCTCCTTCCACTTCCATTTATGTTTAGATGACAGTAAGTGTTTAAATCTTGCTGTTAATTGGGAATAATTCCTTTGGAATTTTCGGTAGTAGTTGCACACTCCTAGGAATGATTGCAACTGTCGAATGTTTTTAGGTCTGGGGAAGTTTTGAATAGCTTCCACTTTTTCAGGGGATGTGTATATTCCATTTTCAGAGAGTATGAAACCTAGGAATTGTAATTGATTGGTTAATAACTTCGACTTATTCAATTTCAGAGTAATGTTGCTCTTTTCCAATTTGCTTAATACCATTTCCACATGTTGGCAATGTTCCTCCCATGTGGTTGAAGTTACCAATATATCATCTACGTATACTGTTGTGAAGGCTAACACTTCTTTACCTAGGACCTGGTCCATGCATTTAATAAAAACCGCTAGAGTTTACTAATCCAAAAGGAAGACGTTTAAAATGATAATTTTTACCTTCAAATATAAAGGCGACGTAATTTCTACTGTTGGGATGTAACTCCACCTGCCAGTATCCACAAACAGCATCCCAAATACTCATATACTTGCAATTCTTAAATTTCTTCATTAACTTCTCAATTTCCCCTGGTGAGGTTCTATCATTTATTATATTTTTATTTATCTCCCTGGCATCCAAACATAAGCGTACGGTACCGTCCTTTTTCTTTATGGCTACTATAGGGCTGGTGTATGGTGATGAGCTATATTCAATTATGTCCTGTTCGATCATACTCTGTATTTCCCTTCTCACTGCTGGTTTTAGGGATTGGGGTATAGGATATGATTTCCTGTTAAAATTGATGGGTTGTTTAAATGACAATTCACAAATAAAATTCTTAGTCTTTCCTGGCAAATCCGAAAATACTTTTTTATATCTGTTATAGATTTTTATTAACTGATTTTTTTGTTCAGGTGTTACTCCATTATTATTGGCAGTTTTAAATAAATAAATTTCTTGCAATTTTTCTTTCCATTCATCCTCCTTAACACAGGTTAATTCCTCAAAAGGTGTTCTATATTCCATTTCATCATCACATATTAGAGTATGTCGGTGGTGAGTGGCATTTTTATGATCCACTATTTCACTTGACCATTCTCCATTTTCATGGTACAGGGTTATTTTTCCTCTGCCCATATCAATAATAGCTGAGTGGCGCCGCAGCGTATCACACCCTAGCATTGCTTTAAATGGTAATCCTTGAGCTACCATAAACACCATAGGAATAGTTTTACCTTCACTAGATACTTCCATCATTACTTGTTGCCGTATTGTTTTATTTGGTCTGCCAGTAGCACCTATTATTACCATGTTATTAACTGGTAATGTTGGTATATTTTTCTTATACATCTTCCTTATTCGGTTATATTCTACTTTGTCCAGGAGTGACACGTTCGCTCCTGTATCAATCACCATATCTGTCATAACTCCTTGCAATTCTGCCATTATATATATAATTTGATTGTCAGTTTTATTCTCTGACTGCAACCCTTCTTCAGTTAAATCATTTCGTATGTCCTTTAAATAATTGTTCTTCGTAATGGTAATAATTTTGTTGTTTTCTTTTTGGGTTCGTACATACCCTTTCAATCCCAGCAGTGAGGGGTTACTTGATACTTCCACTGCTGTATTTAGTTTTCCACCCTATCCTGCAGACGATCGTCTCTAGCAGTGGTTCCTGGGTTGCCATCATCGGGTCTGAACTCTCTATGATTTGCTTGGTGTCTAGGTAGGTCCTCCTCCCGACTTCTATTACCAGTTTGATTTCGTTGGTCGTCGTTCGCTCAGTTATTATTCCAATAGTCTCTCCTGTTATCAAAATTCCTGCGGCCTGTGTTAAATCTGTTATTATTATAGTTATTATAATGATTGTTTTGGTAATGGTTATTACGGTAACGATTATTCATAAAATGGTCATTAACCCTTCGGTTATAATTATTATTGTTATATCTATTTATTCCAGGACATGATTCTTGATTTGGCTCCTCTCTCCTATTGTTTGAATATTCACTTTGCCTTCGAGACATTTGATAATAGTCTTCCATTTCGTAACTGGCCAACAAGGTTTCCATTGCTCCCACTGTCTTCACTTGCCCACTGCGTCTGGCACGAACTATCTCTTCTTCAAAATGGTAGGATAGTTTATTTACTAAACATTCCTCTGGTATTCGCGGTTCCAAATGACGCGCCAAACACACCTTTCCCAAAAAGTAGGTAGTTGGGGACTGCTCTTGATTAATATTGAATCTCCCATTGGTAATGTTGTCCCTAATCATGTTCTGTACGGAATCCGACCAGTATTTCGACCTAAAAGCCTTTTTAAACTCTTCATAATTACTCGTTTCATTCCGGACCGCTGACCACCAATTATCATTTATGCTTTTAAAACAATCATCCAAAAAACTTTTTATTATGTTCCATCGGGTCACCTTAATCCTACTAAACCATTCATCTATTCTCTCCAGAAATTCTATGGGGTTTCCTCTATAAATTTTGAAATTGATATTTTCTTTTTGCTCAGGGGCTATATGATGTGCCAGATATATTGGTTGATTTTGTAAAACTTCTATTGACTCCTTTATATTAATCAATTCCTGATTCTGTATATTTTCGACGGTCCCCTTATTTTGATCCACTTGGGTTTTTATTTGCGTTATTTTGTTATTAACTATTTCAATTCTCCCAGCAATATTAATTTGCACTTCGTCCAATTCCCCTTGGGTTTCTAATTGTATTTCTTTTATTCTAGTTTTGTTATTGTTTTCCACTTGATTAATTTTGGCCTCTACTTCCACTGCGAGTTGTATGATGGTTTCATCTGTCTTTTCCAGACCCACCTTAGTTTCAGTTATTTGCTGTCTTACTTCCTCTTCATAATTATCCACCCTTTTGTTAAGTGTTATTGACATTTGCAACCCTTTCATTGATGACTTCCCTCAACGCTTGGTTTTGTTCATTTATAATTTGCCGCAACTCCTTATTACTGTTTTCAATTTTCTCGTCTATATGTTTGTTATTTTCTTGAATCTGCTTTAAGCTCTCATCGTTCCTGTCAAACCTTTCATTAATTTGGTTTAAGCTTTCATTTATCAGCCGGTTATTCTCATCATTTTCCTCTTTATTTTTGTCAAACTTCTCATTCATTAGTTTGATTAAGTTCTCACTCAAAATTTCATTTTGTTTCTTTGAGTTTTCATTAATACTGTCTATTTTTTCATTAGTGTTCTCATTTTGTTTCCTAAAATTTTCATTAGTTTGTTTATTCTGTTCCTTAAATTGTTCTGCCATAAATTTCATCATGTCTTGCCAATTTGGTTCTTCTCTGGCGACCGCTTTATCTGGTTGGTCCCCTTGGGCATCCTCTTTATCGCTCGCCTGTTGTTCCATTTCGATGTCTGTAACTACCTCTGCTTCTTCTTCCCGTCTATCTTCTTCTGTTTCTTGGTCTTGAGCCATCCTTATAGAAACACCTCTCGTATGCATTCCTGTGCCTCTAATAGTTGCCTGCTCCAGTTAAGTAACAGTTGAATTTTTTACTTAACTAAAGCCCACTCGTTGAGCACCAATTCGTAATCTAAAATAATAGATTACTTTTCTAGTGTATACGAGTATGTAACTTTGTTAACTATATTTGAGGATGTTTAAAAGTCCCACGTTATGAACGTCAATTTCTAATCTAAAAGATTACAAATTATATTTCTTTATATATGTGACTCCCGTGTATTAACGTTAAGTCCCACCTAGGATGCGTCAATTTGTTATCAATATATTATATTGTTTGTATTTCTTATTTAATTACTGTTACGGGTTTATAGTTAATTTAAAAAATTTAAATTAACAAATTCATTCTGTTTATAAGGAAAATATTTATTATGTTGTTGCAGATGAGACCTCCTGAAAATCAATATTAATTTATAAAAAAAAAACAATTATTTATTATATAGTTGCTGCGACTCGTATGTTGAACATAAACCTGTGTTAATTAATTACCAAGTGTTTTACCAGAGAATAATGCTATATTACGGGTATTATAGTTAATAATTCGGTAATTCTCTCCAACCCTATTCGGTCTGTATTATTTAAATTGACCCAAGTGCGGCGAAGAGAATATGTTAGTTCGGCACTCTCCCGTATTTACCAGCTGTCTGCAACGAGCGCTGTTATTAGTAATTGACTCGTTCTTATAGGTTAGTTCGTTTCACTTGACGGTTTTATCACCTTCTTTCTCTGTAAATTACTCCCCAATCAAAATACAATAACTATTCTACAATAACACAGAACATCATCACATACAAGAAGGATTCTTTATTTATATTATTTTTTAAATTTCAACAGTCGTCTTCTTCGGTTATCGGATTGTAATATCGATCGTACAATGCTGAATCGATTTGTTAGTGGACTAGTGAAGTATAATACAATTTAAATATAATTTTCGGTTTATCTCTTATCCCAGGGTACATGTGATTCTTTTAACGATTAGTAAGGCCAGGTAATGCAAAATTAAGGTTACTAAGTATTACAATTGTTATTAATTCTTAATATATAAAATTAAATATAAGCAGGTTTGTTACCGTACAATATGATATTCAAGGTGGCCATGTCTGTTTATAACTGAGTGGAAATGTAATGGTGAGGTTACTCTTGACCAAAAACTGCGTCCAGATTATCAATAAAGGTTTAAATGTAATGTCCAGGAGTGTAACAGGAGTTCAATTCTGTTCTTCGTTCTTCTTCGCGATCCTAGTAGTTGCCGGCCCCAGTGGAATTGGTGTAGTATTACGACTTCGTCAGTCTCTTGAAAGTGAGTTTTAGTACTTCAATACCAAAAGTTCTTCGTGTATGTTTGGTTTATATTTGCATTAATTTGACTTCTTGTCCATTCAAGAGGAATCTTGGTTTAATTGTAAATCGGGTTCATCATCATTCCTTTACTGGAATTAGTTTGAAGAAGGATTTATTAATTCTGTGAACTTTGAGGATGTGTAGAATTATATTTCTTGAAATCTAGTTCATTAGTTATTACTCAGTTCTTTTTTTTAATGGATTGGCTTTAAGACATTTGATTTATTAAAGTTTATTCATTTTATTTTATTTTTATTTTTAAATTTGTCTGCTGAACTGTTCCCAATACCATATAACAATCGAATGTTGAAATCAACAAAATTTCTTGCATTTCAGTTACCCTAACAACCATTACTTTTCCTGTCATTGGATAATATTTGATATCCTAGAGCCAGAATTAGAAAATACTACTCTTATTTAATAAAATACTCCATGCTTGGAATTACACTAAATCACATAAAACTCTCACTTAATCTGCCTTATTAAACCATATACGTTTTACTATCTTTTCATCTGACTGGACTTATTAAAAAGGTATTAATTTCCTTTTACAAATATTAAATTTAGGCCTATTGGTTTTATTACACCTGTTATAATTTTGCTTTGTTTTTAATTTAATTTTTCTTTACCTGACCTACTGTACAAATAGTCACTGGCTTATGGCCACTTATATCAATTTTAATTTCCTGGTTTCAATTCATTATATTATTTAGTTCATCATTGAACCCTTCATTGGTTTTTAACATAATTATAAGAACTACTTGCCAACTTATTAACACTTATTGTCTTCCTGGCCAAGTTTACAAATACTATTTTAAACATCTTCATTAATCAATTAAAGTAAATACATTTAACATAATATCATACCTAATAAATGTACTTGTATTTAATTATTTAAATACAATTTTAACATGAATAAAATGAGTACCTATGACTTAGTACTTCCTTAAAGCAACAGCTCTACACTTACTACACACAAAACATAAAATAAATATCCTGTAAACACTATATCATGATACAGTACAACACCAAGTACATTTTATAACACATTAAATATTAATTGAACAGTATACTATACTCAACTCCTACACATTAAACTCATCCCACTGGACACAGTGTTTATATTTTACATCTCATACTACTCATTACATATTTTAGATTTAGGTACACTTTCGATGTTTTATTACTTAGTAACCTTACTAGGTACCTTCAATGCATTTTTTAGGTGAGATTGGCCCTCTTGTATTTAATTATAACATACTTTGGGCATTGTTTTAAGTCATGTTTACAAAGTTTTTTATGTAACGTCGGGAACCTCAACTCTGTTACGTTACAATATATATTGTAGCATGACAGATAATCCACATAAATACATTACTCAATGATCATTAATAAAGCTCTAATATATGGAATATCCAGATGAGAATCAATTAAAAGGCACTATTAATTAATATACTCACAAGAAAAGTTAAAATAAAGAAAAAATCTGCAAATAATATATATACTACAAATTTAAAAATCCAGAAAACTAAAAATGTCAATAACAAAATTACCCAGGTAAGATAGAAGCAGGCAATTAAGATACCCCGACAAAGAAACCAGACCAGAAGAAACAAAAGCATACACAGCGAAATGGTACTGAAGAAAGAAGAAAGACAAAATATAAAATGAACAAAATTACTGAAGAAAGAAGAAAGAAGGAAGAAGAAATATAAAATGAACAAGAACGAAGAAAGAAGAAAGAAGAATGACCAAAATTACTGAAGAAGGAAGAAAGAAGAATGACCAAAAATACTGAAGAAAGAAGAAGGAAGAATGACCAAAAATACTGAAGAAAGAAGAAAGGAGGAAGAAGAAATATAAAATGAACAAGAATACTGAAGAAAGAAGAAGGAAGAATGACCAAAAATACTGAAGAAAGAAGAAGGAAGTGAGACGACCCATATAAAATAAAAACCCCATAGGGAGAGAACCCAAAAACCCCAAAAATAAATGAATGTCCAAAGAGAAAGTATAACACCCCAAAAAACCATATCACAATGTAAAAACTGACAAAAAACCAAAAATGTTAATAGTATTAAATAACAGTGCATCCAAAAAGTTATTGTTTAGTTTGTATGAACAAATCTTCACAGTCCCCCTATGGTTGAATATTTCATGTTATAAAGCTAGAAAAGGACTAGTAATAATATTAATAAATCACCATGGACAAGTGAGGTTATCGAATTATAACTGATAAACTTTAAAAAGGTGCATGAGTTGCAGTACAAAGTAATAAACTTTAAGTGTTTTGTGAACAGTATCTATTTTGATATGAAATAGTAATATTACTAATGAAAGGCTACTGAAGCTATATGAACATTCCATAGAATGAAATAAGAAACAGAGAGCCAGTGTTATACTTAGAGAGGGGGAATAAATCCTTTAAAATTGGGAAATACAGAGCAGACTGTTAATAATTAGTTTTAAGAAGTGTTAACCATTATATGGAACCAAGATGTTATGTTCCTGTTCCATATAATAATTAGACAAATAAGAATTATTAGTAAGAGATATTATTGTTATAAGCTGTTATTTTGTTGTCAATTTAAATTTGGAATACCCTATCTAAAAGTAGATATCATTCCCAATGTTATGAAATATTTTTAATTATGTTACTAGATAATCAATACACATCAAAGGTATTATTCAAGGTACCAGTTTTGATAGAGATAGGTGTTATATTTTAATTGTACAATCAATAATCACTGTTATACCAGTCAAAGAACTAATTGTTAATAAAGTATATAAGTATAAGAAGTCAGAGAAGGATATAAAATAACTACATTGGTAAAAATTTTGCAAATAGCAACACATCAAATCTAGGCCATATAATGAATTTAAACTGCAGAATAATTAATAAATCTAGTCTTATAAGCCAGTTAAACTGACAATATTTATGCAAAATAAACTCAACATATAGTATACCATGTAAATAAGGCTTTCTAAAGATATGGTCATTATATAAGTAAAATTATTTATTTATCTAATAAAATTACCATTAAAAATGGAATAGACTAACTGACATTATCATAGGAGGAGTCATAGACAAATGAATTGTATTTAAAAACCATCATTAATAAACTAAATTGCAATAAATTAAGTAAGAATAGACAATTATATCAATTTCAGATTTAATAGAATAATAATTATATTAGGGAAAATGGCTATTATTTGCTTAGACAACAGGAAGTATACTTTTAGGCCTACCTTCCAAAAATATAATTTTCTAATGAAACTTTGTAACACTAAATTAATTACTAGCAAAATAAGCAGAATAGAATAATGAAACCGAATATGTATTTAATATTTCGTACAGTTAACTAATAACGAAATTATTTTCTGAGCATAATGTATCAAAATAAAATGTATCAGAAGCTAAGATAATTTGAAACAATGTATAGAATATATTAAATAGGCTAAGATTTTCAGGAGACAAAGGAAATCAGTTCAGTTCATTATTATACGTTGAAGAGTGCACTTAATGTGAATATTTGCTAGAAATAACCTTTAATGGCGGTTACGTTATGAACCGAGTTCGGTGAAATTTTGTATAAAATTATTTTGAACTATTTTATTTATTGTGAAGTGGTGAAGTTGACCTATGAACAGCGTAACACCAATAAACTGAACCACATAAAACTAATTAAACGGAATAACACTGATATAACACCATATACAGACTGAAAATTCGAGGTTAAACCGACACACATAGACACAATGAGATATATCCAATAACAACATTTTACACCAAGTGAACTATTCCATCATACACCAGTGACATTCAAATATATCCAGGACTATCATATACAATTGCGGAGACCGTTTACACGAAGAAAGGACATCTTTATTTCAACAAAACTCAGTCAATGTTAGAGGCTCTATCGCGCATGCGTCAGTCGGCCATTTTGATCCATTCTCATCACTGCAGTGGGAAAACGACATTTGGCTAAAATTGGTTTGAATAAAAATCATATATAAACTTTTATTAATTCTAATTATCATTGTATTGTTTAAATTTAAGGCATTTTATAATTGTAAGTGTTATACTTTCCTGCCCATGACCTTCTCTGGCTATATCTTAAATAACCGTTTAAAGAACCATATTTTTATAATACTAATGTAAACTTCTTATATCGACCGGCCCTGAGTGAGTCGATACTACATTGTAACATCGATTTTAATCGAACAAATTCATTATTTTTTTTAATAAACGTTCTGTTTTGGTAATTTGGAGTTGATTTTCTTTATTAAAAGGCTTAACAGAAATTAATCAAGAAACCCAGCTAACCGAAAGGCGGCATATACGAAACGATGAACGTTTCAAGAAGAAGAAGAAGAGAGCCGTTTTTCGCCTAAAACTTGGAGTTAACCAGATTGTCTTTTAAACAAATTTACTGAAAGTGACACTATTACCAAAATAAACACAATCCCACCATAATTTTAATTACAACCAATAAACTCGATTTGTTCCTAAATTTTAAGAACTTAAATACTCAGAAAACATTTTTTCAGAAAATTTTTTATTTGAAATAAATTTTAAAATTTTTATTTCAAATTGTGATAACAACATTCAAACAGATTTTATTTTGTAACCACGAAGACCAGGAACGTTACCAAATCGACGTTTCCAAAGTGGAACATTACTACACATTCTTACATACACATACACACTTAATTATTTTGTTTTATTACAATATATATTGCAATATATATATATATATATTGTAAATAAACGAAATTATTATACAAATAATGTTCTAATAATAATTGGTTAATAAAATTTTTATTATTTATTTATTTTAATAATATATATAAAACTTTCACATATGAACTTACTATTCGTTGTCACTTCCCCAAACGTTTCGAGGTGATGTTTCTCTTCCTCAGTGGGAGTAAATACTGAATGTCGATTACAGAATAACCGTTACGGACTATAGGTGTGTATGGTGGGGGTTGATGGTGGGAAGGGATTGACGCTGAGGTTCAAATTGTGTGTTTGGATCAGTGTATCGAATAGTGTATGTGATTTATAATCTAATTGTTCATTTAATATGTTGTTTGGTTGTAGTGTGTGATATCTGTATATTTCAAATTGTTCAGCTGTGTTTAGTTTTCTACTTTTAGGTAAGTAGTGTAATATTTCCATGTTGTGTTCTATGTTTGTGTAACTGTGGTTTTCGTTATGTAAATGTGTGGCAAATGTGGAATATATGTAGTTTGTGGTGAGGGCTTTTAAATGTTAGACACTTTTATGTTAACACACATAAAAGAGATCATCCATCTAACTAAAATTATCACAGATCAAAATTATTTCGCACACAACAACATGTTTTACACACAAACAAATGGACTACCCATGGGCTCCCCTATATCAGGTATACTAGCCGAAATATTTATACACACCATAGAACAGAAACACATACTGAACAACAACAAATACACCGATAAAATAATATATTGGCATAGGTATGTTGATGACATTTTACTCCTTTACAACGGCAACAAAAGACAAATAGAAAATTTCCACAAATACATTAACACTATACACCATAAATTAAAATTCACACTTGAAATAGAACTAAATAATAGCATAAACTTCTTAGACCTTACAATCACTAAAACAAACAACACACACACATACAAAATATACAGAAAACCCACCACATCAGACATGGTTATACATAACACATCCAACCACCCAAATCAACACAAACATGCTGCATTCAACTACATGCTCCATAGGCTCACTTCAATACCCCTAAACACACATGACTACCAAGATGAATTAAACACAATCAAATACATAGCAGTCAAAAATGGATACAACCCCGAATTAATAAGTAAACTACACAAACGAATCCTAAACACAAAAAGTAAAACACATCAGACCAACAGCACACAACCCAGCAAATACATAACACTTACATACTACAATTCCAATACACACAAAATTGCAAACACATTTAGGAAACACAATTATAAAGTAGCCTACAGAACCAACAACACCATTAGAAAACACATAAACAATACTAACAAAGACACTGACACATACAGCAAAACAGGGGTTTATAAATTAAATTGTAATGATTGTCACCAATTCTACATCGGCCAGATGGGAAGATCTTTTTCTTCCAGATTTTCAGAACATTTAAAAGCCCTCACCACAAACTACATATATTCCACATTTGCCACACATTTACATAACGAAAACCACAGTTACACAAACATAGAACACAACATGGAAATATTACACTACTTACCTAAAAGTAGAAAACTAAACACAGCTGAACAATTTGAAATATACAGATATCACACACTACAACCAAACAACATATTAAATGAACAATTGCATTATAAATCACATACACTATTCGATACACTGATCCAAACACACAATTTGAACCTCAGCGCCAATCCCTTCCCACCATCAACCGCCACCATACACACCTATAGCCCGTAACGGTTATTCTGTAATCGACATTCAGTATTTACTCCCACTGAGGAAGAGAAACATCACCTCGAAACGTTTGGGAAAGTGACAACGAATAGTAAGTTCATATGTGAAAGTTTTATATATATTATTAAATTAATAAGTGAACGAAGAGGATGAATCAACAAGATATTTATTTATTTGTTATTTTGTATAAATAATTAATTTAATTTTTTAATTGGTTTAATTGTTTTTATTGTTTTATTGTTAATGTTCAATTAATAAAAATACTGATAAATAACTGTGTATACTCTGATGAAGAATTATTTGTGTCTCTGCGTTAAATAGATTGTCGTGGCCAAATTGATTGCATGTAGTGGATGTTTCAGTATCTGTATTTCTTCTTCTGCTCGTTCCTTTTCCTCAGAAGTTCTCTTTTAGTATTTAGTAACTAATGTACTTTAAAGTATGACTCAACTAATCAATAAAACAATGTTTTAAAACAATAATTAGGTTTATTATGTCCAAAGTAATTATTTGAATTGCGTCGACTAACTCGAGTCGGATTCGAGACTAGGTTCCAGATCGATTATTACATATATAAAATTATTCAGATCAAATTATTATATTATAAGGGTTCTTTTAACTGTAGAAATAGTCAGGAAAGGCAAGAGAATTCATTACTTACAAGTATAAAACTTATTCATTAACAAACAAAATAATAAAGTATAGTGTATAGAAAAATTTAAATATTACGATCCAGCTGCTTGTTCTGACGTCACTCGTTCCGCTAGGTGGAATATCGCTCGATTCAGAATGACAAGATGGCCGCCTTCATGTGTTGTTCTGCAATGTAAATTCAGCTACGAGATTTTCCTTCAATAAACGTATCAGTTGTTTAATTCCTCTTCTGTGATGCTGCTATTGGAATAACCACAAGTCGTAGTGTGTAGTTTTATTCCTCCACTTGGTTTTTGTTCGGTAATAGGTGTGCTGTGTCAAATGGTCCCTTTCAATCAGATGCTAGTTGGACTAGGTTAATTTTATTCTTCAGTCATGTCCATACATAGTGACAGCTCAATTTAATAGTGTTTAATATAGTTTTATGGTTTCAGTGATCTGTATTGGAGTATTCATTAATTTAGTTTATATTCTTTTATCTTTTTATAATTTCATAATATATTTTGGTTTGTGTTAGTTAAAAATTCCGTTCATATTTCTCTGAAATGTATTCTGACACGTCCGTCCTGCTTGGCTTTTAACAATCAACTAAACTATATTTGTTTCTTCATATAGAAAATTCTGTGAGATTTTGGTCTCATTTCTCATTGTTCCCTATCAGCTGTTTCATAATTAATAATTCAATCTTATAGAAAAAAAATGACATTTTTTATATTTAATTGGCTATAAATTATTTGTTTAGTACTTTTATGTAATTCTAATTATAGAACAATATTCCTGTTTTTATTTTATACAAGTTAATACTAAATTTGACCTATTTTGGTTTGAATTAAGCTTCTGAATTACATTCTTTGAAATTTACCTCTAGGCCTTATTTTGATTCACATAATTACATATTAAATGGTTTACAATATGTTTTATGTTACAATTTCCCTCACACTCGATTACTAATTAAATACTTGTAATTTACTTTTTCTACCTGGCTATTATTCTAAACATTTAACAATTTATTTGTATTTCACTAGTGCTTGCTTTACTGATTATGGCATTATCTGGTACAATTACCATTTAAGTCAATTTTACATTCTGATTCTTTTAATCATTACTATAGGTTGTTGTTATAATTATGATAATGTATTTGTATTCTGAATGGAATAATTTATATCAATTTGGTCTAGGTTCTATTAATTTATATTTTCAGATTTGATTTATATGGTCAAAGTTGAATTTGTCTTGGTCATCAATTTTCAGTTTTCCTATCAATGTTATTATCAATTTACATTATTAATTTTATATCTTCTGATTCACTATTTATGGGTCGTTTGAATTATTATTTTGCCTTTCTTTACTTCACAAAATTACAACATTAATTAACATTATTCAAATACAATAAACACTTACATACTAACATCTAGTATCTCCTACTATTAACATGGTCTGTATTGTATACACATAAAATAATACAACATAATAATTATACAAATATTGTCTTGTAAGACAAATAGAAAATTTCCACAAATACATTAACACTATACACCATAAATTAAAATTCACACTTGAAATAGAACTAAATAATAGCATAAACTTCTTAGACCTTACAATCACCAAAACAAACAACACACACACATACAAAATATACAGGAAACCCACCACATCTGACATGGTCATACATAACTCATCCAACCACCCAACTCAACACAAACATGCAGCTTTCAACTACATGCTCCATAGGCTCACTTCAATACCCCTAAACACACATGACTACCAAGATGAATTAAACACAATCAAATATATAGCAGTCAAAAATGGATACAACCCCGAATTAATAAATAAACTACACAAACGAATCCTAAACACAAAAAGTAAAACACATCAGACCAACAGCACACAACCCAGCAAATACATAACACTTACATACTACAATTCCAATACACACAAAATTGCAAACACATTTAGGAAACACAATTATAAAGTAGCCTACAGAACCAACAACACCATTAGAAAACACATAAACAATACTAACAAAGACACTGACACATACAGCAAAACAGGGGTTTATAAATTAAATTGTAATGATTGTCACCAATTCTACATCGGCCAGATGGGAAGATCTTTTTCTTCCAGATTTTCAGAACATTTAAAAGCCCTCACCACAAACTACATATATTCCACATTTGCCACACATTTACATAACGAAAACCACAGTTACACAAACATAGAACACAACATGGAAATATTACACTACTTACCTAAAAGTAGAAAACTAAACACAGCTGAACAATTTGAAATATACAGATATCACACACTACAACCAAACAACATATTAAATGAACAATTACATTATAAATCACATACACTATTCGATACACTGATCCAAACACACAATTTGAACCTCAGCGCCAATCCCTTCCCACCATCAACCCCCACCATACACACCTATAGTCCGTAACGGTTATTCTGTAATCGACATTCAGTATTTACTCCCACTGAGGAAGAGAAACATCACCTCGAAACGTTTGGGGAAGTGACAACGAATAGTAAGTTCATACGTGAAAGTTTATATATATTAATAAATTTAATAAAGTGAACGAAGAGGATGAATCAACAAGATAATTATATATTTTATAATTTGTTTGTTTTATTTAACTTCCAAATTCTTTTCTTTAATTCCATAATTATTTTCATAACCAATTGTTTGTAAGTTGATCTTACTATGTTTTGAATTTTGGTGATTTTCAAAATTCAAAATTCTCTTCTTTATTTTCAACATTAGTTTCATAAATAATGGGTAGTAAGTTGTCCTTACTATGTTTTTGAATTTTGTGATTTCCTAAATTCGAAATTCTTTTCCTTTATTTTCAAAATTATTTCCATAAATTATTGTCAGTAAGTTGTTCTTACTTTATTTTTGAATTTATTTTATTTATTTCAAAATTCTACTCCTCATAATATTTTTTTATGGAAGCCTGGTTATATACGCCTTTGATTCTCTCAGAATGCATCTCCTTTATTTCATACGTATTATTGTTCTTTATTTTGGAGACTATATATGGTCCTGTGTACAGTAACAATAACTTTTTTGTTATTCCTTCTATCGTTCTGGGTAGTTCACGATTTCTCAATAGTATTTTTTCTCCAATTTTATAAGTTATTATTTTACCACTAGCCTTTTGATACTTGTTTTGCCGCTTCTCCTGGTCTTTGGCCACTTTGTTGTAAAATCTTACTTTGTCGAATTTATAAACGTTATTCATAGGGAACTCTAGGATTTCTTCGATCTCTCGTGGGGGTGGTTTCTCGTACATGGCGGAGTATGGGGTAATTCCTATGGCTGGATGGTATGCCAAGTTGAGGAATTTCTCCGTGGCTGATAGATATTCTTGCCATTTTTTCTGTTGATGGTGACAATAGGTTCTTAATATCATCCCCCACTTCTCTTAACACCCTTTCCGCCGGATTACTGCTTGGGTGGTAGACCGATGTTTTGTACGTTCAAACACCCATTGATAATAGGGTATCCCACCATTTTCTCTCCTTAAACTGGGTTCCATGGTCCGTGATGATCGAAGATGGTCTCCCTATGTTTGGGATATACTGTTCCGTTATTATTCCCAGAATTTTCCTAGTAGTTGCCCGATTAGCTAGGTATAGCTACGATTATCAGGTATTTGTATCGGTGTCGAGCGCCACTACAGGGAAATGGTCCGCAGATGTCTAAGAATACTTTCTCCAATTTCGCCTGGGATGTTATAGGAATCATAATGCCTTCCTTCTTTTCGTTGTTTGATTTTACTAGTTGGCATATATGACAACATTTGGTATACATCCGGACCTTCCGGTTTATGTTTATTATGTGGCAGCTCTCCTCCAGAGCTTTAATCACCTTTAGGGTGCCCATATGCCCATATCGTATATGATAATTTATGATTATTTCTTTTTCAATATGGGTTGGAATAACCACCTTCCAAGTCTCCTGCTTTAATGGTGTTTTAATGAATAAGATTTCTTTATTTATTTGATAATATTGAGCGATGGTTTCGTCCCCTTCTTCCAATCGAGTTTTTATATTTTTCAATTTCGGGTCAGCTTGTTGGTGGGTGCTAAGGTTCGTTAAAAATTTGGCTAGATTGGCTCTGGTGCTAATAATGTGGTAGATTCTGAGTACGCTTTCTTTCTCTCCCTCGAATGTTTGCTCTTCGACGTTAACACGTGATACACGTCTGCTACGACATTCTTTTTTCCTGGGATGTATTCCCATTGTAGATTCTACTCTTGAAGGGCAAGTATCCACCTTGTCAGCCTGCTGTGATTCAATTTGCATCTTTTTAGGAACGATATTGATTTATGGTCTGTTCGGACGGTAACTGGGTAACCCAAGATGTAGGTGCGGAATTTACCACAAGCGAATACTACACTCAGCAATTCCTTTTCAGTTACAGTGTAGTTCTTTTCGCATTGGTTTAAAGATCTACTCGCAAAGCTAATCACTTGATGTTGACCCCTCTCATCTTCTTGATACAGCGTCGTTCCTAGGCTGATGTTGCTGGCATCGCAGTTCAAGAAAAAAGGTAGTTTAAAATTTGGGTGGCGAAGTATTATTGTTTCCAGAAATTTATCCTTAATTAGTTGGAAAATCACATCCTGCTCTTGACCCCAGATCCATTTGTTTTTTGATGATAATTGTGGTTGAAACCTTGCGGTTAATTCCGAATATTGTTCCTGGAACTTGCGGTAATAATTACAGAGTCCCAGGAATGACTGTAATTGCTTTCTATTCTTGGGTGCAGGGAATTTCTGGATCAATTCCACCTTTTCTGCAGATGGTGAGATTCCTCGGTCATCCAAGTTAAAACCCAAGAACTGAACTTCTCTTGCAATGAACTTGGATTTTTCTAATTTAAGCGTGATGTTATTTACAGACAACTTCTCAAGTACGTGTTCCACGCGGTAGCAGTGTTCCTCCCAAGTTTCTGAGGTAATCAGTAGATCATCTACATACACGGTGGTAAACTGAAGTGCTTCCTGTCCAAGTATCTGGTCCATGCAGGTCACAAAGATGGCAACTGAATTCACGAGTCCGAAGGGTAATCTCTTGAGAATTGGTAATTGCGCCCCTCGAATATGAATGCCAGATACTGACGACTCTGTGGGTGTAATTCCACTTGCCAGTAACCGCATACCATGTCCCAGGTACTTAAGTACTTGTACCGTGGAATCGTTTCAAGATTTCTTCTATCCCCCCGGGCGATGTTCTGTCATTGATTATCATTTTGTTTATTTCGCGCGCATCCAAGCAAGGCCGGACTTGGCCGTTTTTCTTAGGAATAGTCACGATAGGGCTGGTGAATGGAGATTGGCTACTCTCTATGATGTCACTGTTAATCATTTTATTTATTTCTGCTCTTACAGCCTCTTTTCGTGAATGCGCAATGGGGTATGATTTTTGGTTAAACTCTACTGTTTCTCTAAATTGAAGTGTACATTGGTAATTTTTTACCTTACCGGGTTCGTCTGAAAATACTGAGCGGTACTTTTCATATATTCTTATTAACTGATTCACTTGGTGCATGGGCAATTTCTCCCTTGTGATTCTGCCCCGGATATCCCTGATTTCCTGTATCTTTTGGGACCATAAATCCTCGTCCGTGTTATCGTATATTATGGGGTTAATGATGGAATTATCTTCAATATAGTTTATGTTTTGAATTTGTTGGTGAATACTGCTGGGAAGTACTGTCTCGCTACCTACTAAATCAGCCGTCCAGGTCAGCCCTCCTGCAAACAGCGATACCTTTTCTGTGCGTAAATCGATGATAGCGGAGTTACTCCTTAGCACATCGCACCCCACCAGTATATTAAAGGGCAATCCTGTCGCAATTAAGAATACCATGTTTATAGCTATACCCTTGCTAATCACGTTTACTGATACTTGCCTTCTGATCGTTTTGTTTTGGCAACCAGTGGCACCTATTAATACAATATTATTTATCGGTAATGTCGGCAATATTTGACCACATTCCCTTTGGATTCTCTCCAATTCAGTTGTGTTAATTATAGATACATTTGCACCTGTATCGATCATTAATTGGGCGAAGACTCCTTCCACTTCCGCGTTTATATAAATTATTTCATTGTTTAGACTATTGAGGCGAGTGTCCTCCTCCTCCAGTAGTTCGTTTCTAATATTTTTTAAGTAGTTGCAACTAATTATTGTAATATTATTAGAGTTAGTTGCTCATTGCAACTCTTGTTGATACCCAGGAGATAGGAGCAGTGAAGGGTCATGATAATTTATCACTGCCTCCTCCTTTTAAATTCTCATTTTCGTTGTTATTAAGGTTAGGACCAACCGAGGCGTCAGTCGGGAAACCTTGAGTGGGTTCCTACCGCTCCGTGCGATGTTCAAATGGTTGTTCTCGGTTTGGGTTCCGTTCTGGGTCATCTCGACTGGTACTTCGTCTAGGCGGATTGTACCTCGAATTATCACGTTCTCTGCTTCTCCGCCGATCCTCATATTCGTGGAAACTGTTACGCCGCTGATGGGTGTATCTTCGTTGGCTGTTTCCTTCGGCTCGTATAAAATTTACCCTGGGTCGGGAAAACCTATTGTTATTATTGTTATTGTTTGGTGGGTAACCCCTATTATTATTATAATACCGTTCGGTATTATTATGGTTTGGGTTTCTCTGACTATTAATATTTGGATTCGGGTAATAATTATTTCGATTACCTTGGTAACCGTTATTATTCCTATTTGCAATTCGGTTAATAGGACCGTTATTATTATTATTATTGTTGTTGTTGGTATTATTATAATTGGAATTGTATCGGTTCCCTTGGTATCCATTGCTGTTCTGGTTATTACCATTGTTCGGGTATGGATTATTTCTGATTTCCGGCCGATCATTCCTCCTTCTGCTTTGCAGATAGTACTCCTCATTCTCGTAGTTCTCCAACAGTTCAGTCATCACCTGTATCGTTTTTATTTGGCTACCCCTCCTTGCTCTTATTACGTCTTCGTCGTAATGGTAGGATAGCTTGTTTATGAGGCATTCTTCTGGTATGGCCGGTTCCAAATGCTTCGCCAGACATACCTTTGTGAGGAAGTATGCGGTCATAGTGTTACCCATTTGTGTTTTGTAACGGCCATGACAGATGTTGTCCCGTATTAAGTTCTGGGTGGTCTCCGACCAGTACTTCGCCTTGAACAAGTTTTTGAATTGCTGGTAGTCGGCGATCTCACTTCGGTTCGCCATCCACCAATTGTCAGTCATCTCCCGGAATGAATCGTCCAACAGTTCTCGGTTATTAATCCATCTGTTGCCCCTATGTTTGGCAATGTATTCCTCGATTCGGGCCAAGAACTCCATCGGCTTCCTTTTATATTGGCGGAAATTCAGCCATTTCCAATTCTCGTTTATGGGGATACCCGTGAAGTTAGTTGGTCTATTTCTAATTACTTCCATCTCTTCCTGGCTCTGCCACACTTGACCAGTGATATTCGTCATAGCCACTTCCATACCGTCACACCTTTCCGTAACTTGGTTTCGTACCTTTCTTAATTCTTCCTGAGTTTCCTTCCGGTGTTCTTCCAATTCGGTCCTATTGTGTCCTTCGATATTGGTTATTTTGCTGTTTACCACTTCCTTGAATTCCTGTACTTCCCGCTCAGTCTGGTTACATTTTCCGTCAACTTCCATGATCTGTTGTTTTATTACCATGGTTTCTTCTTCTATTTTCTTGTTTGTGTATTCCTTATTATCGTTGATTTCCTTGCTCATCTCTTCTTTTAACAGCTCCATCCTTTCATCTAACTTGTCCAAATTTTCCTGGTTAACATCCCTTAATTCTTCTCTTAATAGTTAGTTATCCTCTCTCAATTCTTCCAACTTCTCCCCCATCTTCTCTTCCATTTTCTGTTATTTTCCCTTAATTCTTCCTTCAATTGTAGGTTATCGCTTTCCATCTTCCTACTATTCTCCCTTAACTCTTCCCTTAACTGTTGGTTGTCATTTTCCATCTTCTTACTATTTTCCTCCATCTTATCTTCCATCTTCTTATTATTTTCTTCAATTTTCTTATTGGTATGTCATATTTCCTTTCTAGTTTCTCCAATCTGGTTACTCAATTCTTCCTTTCCTTCCTTAGTCGATTTGTTGTTCTCATCCATTTTCTAACTCATGGACTGGTTGTCACCTTTCAATTCTTCCATTTTCTTACTCATGGATTTGTTATCCTCTCTCATTTCCATCATAAGCCTGAACATTTCTTGCATAGTTGCGTTCTCTGTTTGTGAGGGTTTCTCGGGTTGTTCCTCTGGTGGTGCGGGTTGTTTAGGTTCCATTGGGGGTAATAACATTTCCACATCTTCCACCGGCGTCGCCTCTTTGTCCTCCATATCAATTTCCTTTTCGGCCTCCGCCGCCCTTTTCTTCAAAGTTGCTCGACGTTGCATTTTTCTTATTTCTCTGACTGGATAACCGCTACCAAGCTTAAATTATGAATTGTGCAAACTATAGTGGCCTATCAATCCCTAATTAAAGCCCCTTAGTTGGACGCCAATTTTGTAATACACTAAAAAATTTCGTTTACAAAATAAAAATTGTGGTTTACCAAAATTAAAATTTTGCTGTTTTTAAAAAATATTGTTTTTGTTGTTCGGTATTTAGTAAATAAATTTTGTAATTGTTTGGTGTAAAAATTCAAATCCTTTCTTTATTCTCCAGGGTAATGTATCACTTTGAGTTTTAGAATTAATTTCTGAGTTAATTGTGTTATCGCCAGCACTAATCGATAGACGGTTCTTCTTCTTAACTAGGTATTCTCCTTCCACTTTGGTAAAAGCCGCCTTTCGGATAGTCCATGATCTCAATTTATCTTATTTTTAATTCTATTTATTAAATTTATAAATAAATAGAAACCAAATTGCAGAAATTTTAGATTTATTAACAATTGTATAATGTATCGAGTGTTAATCGATTATTCAACAGTAGTATCGACTCGTTCTCAGGGCTGTCGATTAATTTTTTACATCTGTATTTTCTATTAATTATTAGGTTCTTTGAACGGTTATTTTATATATAGTCAGAGAAGGGTAAGGTCAGGAAAGTATAACACTTACATGTAAAAAGCTTAATAATTAAAAATTACAACGTTATTATTTAATATATAATGTTTATTAAAGATTAAATTTCGAACCATTGAGGTCTTGACGATCGTATAGGCAAAGCTTGCTTTGAATTGTGAGAGTCAAGATGGCTGCTTCCGTACTGCTCCTGTTTAATGAAGTCGGCTTGACGAAAATTTCTTCCAATAAATGTTGTCCCTTCAAAGTTTCCTCGTCTCCGCAGTTGAGATTATTCCTTCTGGTGTTAGTGGAGTGGTCCTGGTTAAGTGTTTTGTGATTCAGTTCGATTAAATATGTGTGATAATGTTTAATTTACTTTGTTCAATAAGGTCGAAACTTGCACTTCTCGTCTCGTTATTAAGAATTATTTATTGTATAGGTTTAATTTATTATTTCACTCATTTACTGTTCCGTATTACTTTAGTTTAATTGTGGTATTAAATGTTCTCACTGAGTTTAAGGTTTAAGTTCAAAATTTAGTAATTTATGATTTTTCACTGCAGACTAGGCTTACAGACTGATCACCATATTTGTCTGCTATATAGGTTAATATAAGCAAAAATCTCGTTCAAGTGTGCTCGACAAGGTCCAATAATTAACTGTTCTCATTTCCTTTGTCTCCTGAAATCGTCTTAGCCAATTTAATATTAGCAATACATTGTAAATCTGTTTGGCTTCCGCTACATTCAGAAAATTTACATTATATTACTGAATATATTTTTGCTATTATTTAATTTTATGAAATACTAAATACATAATCTCTTTCTTTAGTTCATTCTGCTTGATTTGATACCAAATAAGATCTAAAATGCTATATTTCTTTCATTTTGAAAAAGTAGGCTTTAAAATTTACTTCCTGTCCTTCCCCAAATGTTTGCCATTTTATACGTTATATTTATGATTGTACTAAATCTCAGATTGACATAAAATGTTTATCTTCCCTTAATTTCTTGTAATTTTATTAACTGGTTATCCTTTTAAATATTATTCAATAATTTATGACTCCCCACTCTGAATTTTCAGTTATTACATTTGCATTTTTTCTCATAATTCTTCCTATCTTTTTACAATATCTTTTTAAAGTATAATTTACATTATATTATTCTGTGACTGATTTACCTTACATAAATTTCATCAGTTTAACTAGTTTACTGGACTTGATTCATCAATTATAATGTAGTTTAGATTTACCATTTGGCCTAGATTTTATCTGGTTTTACATACAAAGTTTTTTAATAATATAGCTTGTTTATACCCTTTCTGACCTTCTATTCTAATACAATGTTAATTAACAATTCCTTACTTTACTACAAGAACATTTAGTATTGAATTCTAACTAATAATACATAACAATTATTTTACATGAAAAACATGGTATTTAAGCTCAGATATTCTAGTCTTGATTAATTCTAGTAACTCATAATAGACATTTTATAATAAAAGGATGGTATCCACACTCAGACATTGCATTCTTGATTAAAACTATTAAACATAATAAACATTTTAGAATATTAGAACCTTACTCTCTATTTCCTACATTTAGGTATAGAGTTCATTCATTTCAATAGGAACATAACACATCTGTTCCTTCATTTTTAAATCCTTCTTAAAATTACTTGTGTGCAGTCTTATCTGTTTTTTATTTTATTTTAGGGATGTATCCCGTGTCACTTTACTTATTAATTACCTGCTCTCTATTTATCTTACTCATTTCAGTGAATGTTATTAGATAAAGAATGGCAATTTATTAGAAACATTAGTCTTTGCTTTTCATAATACTATTCTATCAAAGAGTATTCATGAAGTTAAATTAAAACTTTAAAGTTGTTTAAAGGTACACTTTATTAAGTTTAAGCATTTAATGCACTTTCTTGAAGTTTATTTACTATAATATAATAACTTGCAGGAGCGGTCGTGGCGTAGTGGCTAGCGTGTGGCGCTGCTACGCTGTCGGCGCGGGTTCAATTCACGCCGGGGGCCATCTGATTTAGATACGACCGTTCCCCCTCGCAAGGCAATGGCAAACCAGTGATAGGTATCCTGCTTAGTATAAACCTTCCCCAACTATGCCGTTCGGATCCGGCGTTAAACTGTAGGTCCCATATACCTGTGAGAGACTCAGTACCACACGCACCACGGGTATATGCGGGGAGGGTACAAACCAGTCGAAAGACTGAAGGACTACGAAATAACTTGCACTTGTCCCCTGTTAATTCTTGATACTGTCACTAATCAGTTTTATAGTTTTATATTATCAAGAATTTTATTTATAGAGGAATGTTAAGATTTGTTTTTTATTCATTATACAATAACTTTCATGGGTGCGCTTTTACTTATAACTCTAAACACTTTTGTTTACATTTATTTTATATTAATTCTGTTTTTGGGTGTTATACTTTCATTTGTGATATTTAATTTCCTTTGGGGTTTTTGTTTTCTCCTTGCTGGGTTTCCTTTGAGTATTTGTTGTAGTCTTCTCCTCCTACTATTTTGTATCTTCAAACTCATTCTTGTTTATTAGGTATTTTGGTTTGTTCTGGGTATCTTCCTTATTTATTCTTTGTTTCTTCATTACCATATAGTTATTATGTACGTTGGTTTGTTCTGGGTATCTTCCTTACTTACTCCTATCCTACCTGGGTATTTTCTTACTTTATTTTAGTTTTTAAATTTATTTTTCATTACACATATTGTAACGTCACAGAGCGTTCCATAAAGAAAATTAATTGCAAAGTAAATTATCATAAAAGGAAAGTGAGATGAACAGTATCGAACCCAAGTAATCCAAAAAAATTTGTAATATTGTCCGATAATTAATATCATTAACATGAAAAAACGACAAAGACTATGACCAAGACTCAAACCCCATATATTGTTTAAGTGAAGAACAGTGTAAAACTGATAATGTACTATAAGAGAAACAGATAATCTCAGAAATGACCAAAATGAGGTCATGACATATTAAGAAATGTAACTCTGAATAGGGTATAAAAAAATTATTTATTGTGAATTAATGGACAAGATCTATTGTTATACTTTATAATGTAAATAAAATAAATGTATTAAATGATTTGAACACATCATTAAAAAGGATGTAAGTTAAAATAAAAAAATATATAAATGTTATAACAAAAAACCAAGGTTTTGGAGTTGAGACCAATCACTCAGATTTTATGTGAAAATTAATTATTATAGAATTAATATAAAAACTATATGTAAATGTCAATTAGACAAAGACAAACAAATTATTTTAAATAGAGAAAGCTGTAAATTGATTAGAAGTCAATTAAAATAATCAAAAACAGTGTTAAACTGAAAACCTGTGATGAACATATAAAATTGTAATATTTATGAATTTAATTTTATCAAAATGCAACAAAATTGTATTTTAAAGTTGAAACACAATATGAAGTAACTATACTTTTATATACGACCACCTAAAACACTTTAACAGTCAAGTTGTGAAACTATTTACCTATACCATACCAGGCTGAGGCCAAAAAACAATCACAAAAATAGTCATATTTGACAGAATAATTGTAGAATATTAGAAAAAATAAAGGAAAAAAGTACAATCCTATAATGTACAATGGAAGCATACTTGCTCAATTGAAGACAAGCTTAATTCATAGAGAATTTTTAAATATAAAAGTGAAAATTGTCACACCAAGAAAATAACTCATCTGTGCAAAACAGTGAGATGGTAAGTAATATTACAATAAAAATAAAATGTATTAGGATAAACCAGGTATTCCCAAAGATAAACAATATAACAAACTCTAAGTGAATACCCAAAAAATCCCATATATAATACCGAAAAAGACAAAATTACAATATAAACTAGTGACAAAAAACCTAGGCCATATGTAATGCCTACACAAGAATGAAATTATTTATACGTTATATGTTTTAATATTTGCTTATTTTGTTATGTAAAGATAATTATGTTATGTATTAATGTTATAGCAAGAACCAAGCAACTTCATAACATTTTATTAATTAGAAAATTAGAATTTTGTGCAAACACTACAAGGTAAGAATTGTATTTCATGTTAATTTATTAGATTTAATTTGTTCAAAACCAATCGTGAATGGTATCATTTTATTCAGTTGAAAGCAGAGAATCCAAAAATAATAATGGCATGTGCCGGTTCGAAGCCGGCGATTGCAAAATAGGAATTCTAGAAAGTTTTCATGGTTGTGGTATGCGCGAGTGAGGCGCGGAGCCCGCCGTTACAAAATATGTTAGATAGGTTTCGTTTTTTGTGTAACATAACGTGAGGGTGTCGCGCGACCTTTGTCCGGCGGTGTAAAGGGGAGCGGTGTTGTGCGCAGTGCGCGCGCATCTCTACTTCGGCCGCTACGATCTGATGCTATGGAAATCAGTCGTCGCTTGCCTCTACTAGAAAGACTGTACTCCATCTCCGCTCTTTGTATTCCTTCTGCGCAGTTTGTATCTTCTACATAATGGAGTAGAAAATATAACGACACCCCGGTAAGATTTAATTATTTTATTAGTTGTGTGGATATTTAATAACAAGATTTACGCTATCTTGTGAAGTACGTATTTATGTGTGTGTGCGACCTGACAAAATTATGTAAGACATAATTTTTTTTTCTGTTGTACGCTACGCCCTTTGTATTGCCATGCCTTAGTATTTTCTGTTATAATGCGAGAAGTTTCAAGAGTCATTCTCATGGTAAAAGTGCTTTACATAAAGAAAAATTTAATTACAAAACTTGGTGTGCAGTCAAGTAGTGAACTGTGTGGTACATGTTGTATACTGTCGCTGTCTTGTTAATTAGCTTCACGAATAGAGAATGAAGTGTGAGAGCTTTCTGTATCAACCTTAATTGAAGGTAAAACATTCTCAATGCTGTGAGTGACTTCCAGTTAAAAATTTTTTTTTCCAAATTATGATTATTGCTCTGCACGTGGCCGGTTTAACCTGCAAAATTTTGTCGAAGCATGTTGACTGAGTACAGTTCACTTTATATTATGCCACAATTTAATAAGTTCTGTTCATAATGCAAATTCACTTATTCCATAGCTGAATGTAGACTATTTAAGCAGGTTGTAAAAACTTTAATTAATTAATTTTGTGCCTTTGGTGAGAGTTAGCTGGCGGCCCGTTAAGAGGTTAATTACCTTAACTCGGGTGTACATTCTTTTAGACTGTTCTCTAATTTACTTGATTCCTTAGGGTTCTCGCCCTAAGTCGGGTTCCTGGCTGGCTGTGAGCCGATCATCCGCTCAAGCTGTGAACCATATCAAGACCGCCTACGAAGAGGGAGATGGAGACGGGATCACCACGTTGCACTCACCAGCACTTATGAGGTGACATTTATGCTTTTTCTTTTTGGGGGCCGAACCGGCAGTGTGCCTGTTTTATGAGAATAACTTAGATGCCCGGGGACCACGTGTCCAGACTCTATTTGGGAAGTGAACTGTGATCATGACTCTGAACACTTTAACTTAAAATTTCATATACCTTTTATAACTCAGTTAAGTAACACTAAATGCTTTGTCTGTAAGTGCGTGCTGCACTGCGAGAGCGCGCCATAGAGAGATTTTAATCTTGTACCATTTTTATTGTTGCATCTGATTTACTCTTTCAAAATTTAATTATTGCTCAGTAGTTCTGTTCCGGCTGGAACAGTGGTGTAAAAAAAAAAATTATATTGACTGTGGTTTCACAATTAAGGGTTGGGGGCTTTCCTGAAGTTTTTTTTGGGACGTTTTAAGGGTTTACAAAGGGCACTTCGTTTCTTGGACACGCGCTGGGGCATTCTCAGACAGGCTGATGTCCTGTCAAGTTTTGTCAACTACATGTGGGCGCGCTCCCACAGATGCCAGAGCACAACCACCTTATTGTACTCTTTTCTAATTATTTTATACAGTTATCTGAGGCTAATCGAAACGATTTATTAATGTTCTTGAAATATTTTAGCCGATTTTGCCCCTTGCACAAGGGCTAAGCTGATTGTTTTCTTAACTGGCAAACACATATGGCTTGACTTCACACGTAGAGAAGTTGCTGTTTAATTTTGAATATTAACTGGTTTTCATCCTCTTCTTTTGTGTAAATTAAATAGATATACATATTGTCAAAATCTTCTGATATTATAAAGCCTCAATCAATTAATTCTGTTATTAAAGTACATAAGGATTTAATTCCTTTTGGGGATTTTGTGAAGTCAATACTGTCTAGAATTTTATAAACACTGTCTGGAAGTAGGTGAGGAGTTTGTTAACATTACCTGGTGCTGTGAACGGAACAAAGGTTCACACACTCATCATGGGTCATTAATAAACGGAATGCTAGACAAATGGGTGGTCCAGTTTCAGTTATGCTTCATGAATTATTCGTCTTTAAAGGGGTTTGGAGTTTATGTTATCCTACTGAACGGGTTGCCGTCTGGCGTATATTTTATCACTGCCGGGGCATAAGATGATAGTTGCTTTACCCAGTGGGTGGGTGCGTTACTGGGGCATGCGTGTTGAAAGTAAATGACTGTGAGTTGTGTACCTTGTGTTCTGTATGTGTGTTTTATGTGTCTAGATAGCCACACGACGGGGAGAATTTTACATGTGTTTGTGCATTCTATATTTTATTTATGTATGTACATTTAACTTATATGCTGTTCTTATGTAATTCTGTTCAATTATATACACTTGTTCTTAGGTAAACTGGAATTATAGATGCTAGTTGTGATTCAAATTTTTTCTAATAAATATATGTATACACATTTACTTTGTGCACACTTATGTTGATGTACACTTAATTATACATGCTTGCCATGATGTACCTTCTGGTAGTTTTTATATAGATACATATTTATCTTGTACACATGTATGAATTCCAGAGACATAATAAATCTGTTATTGTTATATTATGGCTGAGTTCATTGCAAGTCCCGTCATACTGGACCCAGCATAAGTTTGCTTCTCTAGGCTCCTGCCTAGTTCTATATAACTTGTAACCTCTCTTTGAAAGCCAATGAGCAAGGCAATAGAAATTTAAAAGGAAATAAAATAAATACCAAAAGCATAGAGAGGTTACAAATGGTAGCAGAGCATGGTTCATTTTAGGCCTGAACCCTGGGGTCCTGGTGTGTGACGGGGCTTGCAGACTCGGGAATATTAAGGCAGTTGTAAATTAATGATTGTTGTAAAATAGTGGATAGATGCCAGTGTAGGCTAATTGTAAGTTGTTTAAATTTGTGAGTCGGGTCGCACCACTGAGGCGGTTAATAGTGTTACAAAATTTTGATATCTTGTATTGCCGGGGAGTCTTAAATGTGGCCTGGAATATGGAATGTTCATTGGGGTCGGTGTTGAGCGTAGTATATTGACGGGATGCGGTATGGCCCGATCGGAAATCGGTACCGGAACCGATTTGCGTCCGGTTGATGTTGAATGATTCTGTATTCCCGAATTAGGACTTGTACTTGATTGTTAGTGGGTTGTTGTGATTTATGTGTTGGTACGGCGTGTGTGTCGAGTTGCTGGTTGATGTTATGTGTGTGTAGTTTTGTTGTTTGTCTTTTGTCTCCTTCCATCGTGGATTGCATGGTTCAGAATAGGCCAGGTTTCCGCAGCGCTAGAGAACCCAGGGGTCTACTCAAAGGAAGGACAGTACTTGAGTTTTTCCGTTTCTTGTAAATATGCTTTTATGGGTTAGGTTTTGTGTTCAGTGTATTGTGTGATTCTGGCGGGGGTAGAGTATCAAGGACTACCCAATCCTATTTCCGGCATCCTCCAGAGACTTCCGGTAGTGGATGGAGAAGATGAGGGCAAATTGTTGGTTTTTCTGGACATCGTCCTGGAGTTGGCGGATTTTCCGGGGCTGTCCGATGAGGTCCTCTTGTCCGTTATATATCCGTACTGCCGGGGTTTATTGGCTGAGCTGGTCATCCGCACTCTGCGTCGTGGTGGCAGTATCGACTCTCTCCATGGGGAGGTGTTGGACTCTTTCATACCCCGTCGGCGACGTTGGCGTTTGGAACTTAGCCGGTTCTATCGTGCACAGGCCAACGGAGAGGCGTTGGGGGATTTTGTGCAGGATATCCGTAAATGTGCTCGGGTTTTGAGGTTAGGGTTGCCCGAGAAGGATGTCGTTGGAAGAATTTTAGAAGGGGTGACGCCCCAAGAGAGATCCCGTTTGGTGTTCGCGGACCGTCCACGTTGTTTTGCAGACCTCGCACGGCTATGTGCGTTTTCTAAAACAATCCAGGTGATTGACGAGTCCCGTGAGCACGTGACCCATGATAAGTTAAGACACGAGAGGCATGGGGGGCGAATTGTTCCACCCTCATGCGGTAATGAAAATAGTATTGCAAATTCTTGTAGCGAGAGGCGCCGTCGTTCGCCTAATGTGACTTGTTTTAAGTGTGGTAGGTTGGGCCACGTCAGACGATTTTGTACCGGGGTTGGGTCGAGTCCAATGTCCCTCCCCAGGGCGCCCAAGGTCATTCAGAAAAGGCTCAATGAGGGGAAGATATGTCGGAGGTCTTCCCCTACCTGTCGCGGGTCTTCTAAGGTACGCGCCTCCAGGCCAGTTGTAGGTCCCAAGTCTTTGGGTAGCAAGGTCCTCCAAACCATCTCTAGACCCACTTCCGTATGCCCCTTCTTGCTGTTGGAGTTGAAGAAGAGTCAACTCAGAGCATTAGTTGACTCCGGATCAGCAAGATCCATCATTTCATCTAAAGTGTGCGAGGACCTTGAGCGACAGGGTTTGATTAAACGGTCAGAAAAGTCTTCCGTAGTGTGCTGGACGGCATCCCAGGAAATTCTGCCCATTTCCCGGGTAGTTTCATTCAAGTTTAAAATCGAGGGATTTTCTTGGGTGTGGAGCTTTCTGGTTTCTCCTGCTCTGGGAGTTGAATGCATTATTGGTGCCGATTTCATCTGCAAAAGTGGTCTCGTTATTGACATCCAAGAGCACCAATGTTATTTTAAGTTCAATCGGGGAGTTGTAATCCCGTTCCTTGGATATCAGGGGACCAGGCAAGATATCCAAGAGGTTAAGTGCCCCGACACATCTAGAGACCACCTCTCCCAGCCCCAGCGGTCCGCTTTAGATCAGTTGTGTGAGCGTTTCCCCACTGTATTAACTCCGGCCCTTGGGCTCACACATCTCTTGGAGTATAAGATCCGCCTAACGGACTCCAAGGTGGTGCGCTCCCACCCTTATAAGTTTGCCCCTCCGAAGATGAACATCTTGAGGGAGAAGGTTCAAGAATTATTAGATCAAGGGGTGATTGAACCTTCTCAATCCAGCTATGCCAGTCCAGCGTTCCTAGTGCCCAAGCCTGGAGGTAAGCACAGGATGGTCATCGACTACCGCAAGCTGAACGCTAACATCGAGGTAGATTCGGTCCCACTTCCTGACCTTCATTCCGCGTTCGATTGGTTCAGTGAGGCGAGGTATTTTACCATCATCGACCTCAACTCTGCATATCACCAGATTCCCTTGACGAAAGAAAGTAGGCCCTACACGGCATTCTGTGTTCCGTGGAACCTCTATCAGTATACTAGGGTTCCTATGGGTCTAGCGGTAGGGGCCCAAACACTCACCCGTTTGCTTGACACCGTTTTTCACGATGTCAAGTTCAAGTATGTTTTTAATTATCTTGATGACTTGCTGGTGTACAGCAAGGGGTATGAGGAACATTTGAGTCATCTTGAGGAGGTGATGTGCAGGTTGAGGGGTGCCGGCCTCACTGTCAATCCTGAAAAGGTGAAGTTTGCCCAGACACAAATTTCTTTTCTGGGCCACCTGATTTCCCATAGAGGTGTCACTGTGGATCCTGAGCGAACACAGGGGATCAGGGACTTTCCCCCACCAAAGGATGCCAAAGGCATCGCGAGATTTGTGGGGATGGTCAACTTCTATCGGCGTTTCATCCCACACACGGCGGAGATTGCGGCACCTCTGAATGAACTCCGGAAGAAGGGCGCCAAATTTGTATGGGGGGGAAAGCAACAGAAGGCTTTCGAGACTCTGAAGGAAGCCATTATTTCCCCTCCAGTACTGAGGATGCCAGACTTCTCGAGACAGTTTATCTTACAGACGGACGCGAGTTCGGTGGCGCTCGGGGCGGTTCTGTCCCAAGTTGTTGATGGTGCTAGGCAGCCTGTGGCCTTCATTTCTAGAACTTTGACCCAACAAGAACGGAAGTCTTCAGTGTATGAGCTAGAGTGTTTGGCTGTGGTATACGCTCTAGATAAGTTCAGGCGTTTTCTGGAACACGCTGAGTTCCTGCTCGAGACCGACAACCAGGCTCTCTCTTGGCTTCTTGCTCATCCCCGGCAGCTGGGTAAGATTGGACGATGGGTGGTTAAAATCTCATCCTTTAAATTTAAGGTGCAACACATTCGGGGAACTCAAAATGTGGTTGCAGATGCGTTGTCCCGTATGTTCTCCCAGCCCAGCGAAGCCCAACCGGAGCAACCCTGTTCTGTTCTACTGGACTTTCCGTTAGCTTTTACTGATGTGTTGCCCCATCAGTTAGATGATGAAGAGTTGGGTCCGATCATCCAAAATCTAAAAGAGGGTAACGTGCAGGTCCCCTACTTCTTGTCCAGGGGCGTCCTATGTTGCAGAGAGAAGAAAGGACGGGCCCCGAAGATAGTGCTGCCTAGCAAACTTGTGCCCATGGTCTTCAGTTACTATCACAATTCCCCGGTAGGTGGACATAAGGGAATTTCGAAGACCATTTCCAGTATTAGGAAAAACTTCATCTGGAAGGGCATGGATAGGGACATAGCAACTCGGGTGAAGGCATGTCATCTCTGTGGCTTAAGCAAGCCTGCCCAAAACACAAAGTTGGGGCTGTTGTCATCTGATGTGGCGAGCAGACCGATGGAGAAGCTATTCATCGACTACGTGGGACCCTTCCCGCGTAGCAAGTCAGGTAATGCTTACCTACTTGTCTGTGTGGATGCTTTTTCGAAGTTTGCCTGGCTACTGCCCTTACGGCAGGCAACTGCTCGATTGACCATAAACGCGCTCCAGAGTCATGTATTTCAGCACTTCGGTCTTCCGGCCATCATTGTCTCGGACAATGGTCCACAATTTATTTCTGGCGACTTTCGGCGAATGTGCTTCGCCAATGGCATCAAGCATGTAACCACTTCCCCGTATTACCCGCAGCCGTCCCATGCGGAGAGGTTCAATAGGAATCTACGGTCCGCACTTATTGCCTATCACGCTGAGCAACAGACTACCTGGGACCAGAACTTAAAGTGGTTACAACTAGCTTTCAATACGGCCCTGCATGACAGTCATAAGGCCGTTCCTTTTGAAGTTATGTTTGGTTTCTCGCCCACGCTTCCCTTGGCCAACCTATGGAATATAGACGATCTTCTGCCGAGTAACCCAGACATCAGGACGGCAGATAGGTGGAAAGAGGCCCGGAAGAATTTGCTCCGTGCGCACGAGCGCGTCCGTGCTCGGTATAATCAGGGGCGTATTCCAAATCCCTTTAAGGTAGGAGATTTGGTCTACTGCCAGAGCCACCCGATCAGCTCGGCTGCCGATAAAAGAGCCGCCAAATTATGCTATCGTTGGTCGGGGCCGTACCGTATCCTCGGGTTTACGTCACCGGTGACGGCGCGGTTGGAGGAGCCAGGTGGTGATGCTAAAGAGATCACTACACATATCTCCAAATTGAAATTGTGTAGAAAAGGGTAAACGGGCTATAAACAAAAGGGGGGGGTAAATGATGGCGGTCTCTGTGCGGGTGGGGATGTTTTTGGTTTTGAGAGGGTGTGCTCCGGGGGCGAGATTGAGCATAGGGTAGCGGGTAGATGTTTCTCACGGTCCCGGTGGGTTTCGTCTACTTCAGGGATGCGCCCCTGCCTGCGCGAGCCTTGGTTTTCTCCAATGGTCCTTATACCCGGAGGGAGCCATGTCCTTACCTTCAGTCCCTGCCCATGCCCGTTCTCCTTAACCATCCACCTTCCAAGTTTCCTAACCCTCCCTAAAAAAAAAAAAAAAAAAAAAAAAAAAAAACTAGAAAAAGCAAAAAAAAGGAGTTAGCGAGAGAAGTGGGGCAGTAGGGTGGCCGGGGTCGGTTGTGCTCCTCGACCACCCTGCTGGTCCAGGCATGCCCTTGGAGCACACTTGTAAAACACAATATATATATATACTTTGGAAAGGTGCCATAGTCACAGTTGACAGGGTTTTCCGTTAGGTCCCAGCGGGGACCACCGCATCATGGGGACTGTCGTCGCCCCTCTTTCCCCTTGGCCCGTGCAGTATGGTAGTGTGTAAAATGGGGAATAGTATTAGGGGATCTTCCCGTAATTATATGGGGCAGATGGCCCTGTTTAGGTGGCTATCGTGTTCTGGCTTGGGTGGACAAGCCTCAGGAGGTCGGAACTCAGGGAGCTCCCGAACTTTCTTTTATCTTTCTTCTCTGTCCCTCTTTGCTGTGGGCTGGCCCTGATCAGGTCAGCGTGCAGCAACCGCACACTTACACTATACACCTCTTCTTTCGTCTCTTTCGTTTTCCCTTCTGAGCCTCTGTTCTCCTGGGAGCGGGTTTGCCTAGCCACCTTACCCACGATGTCCACCGGTTTTTCAGTTGGAAGTACACTGCAGGGTACTTTCCCGAGTTTTGTGGGGCAACCGGGTTGCCCTTTCGGGGTGGGGGTGTGCCGGTTCGAAGCCGGCGATTGCAAAATAGGAATTCTAGAAAGTTTTCATGGTTGTGGTATGCGCGAGTGAGGCGCGGAGCCCGCCGTTACAAAATATGTTAGATAGGTTTCGTTTTTTGTGTAACATAACGTGAGGGTGTCGCGCGACCTTTGTCCGGCGGTGTAAAGGGGAGCGGTGTTGTGCGCAGTGCGCGCGCATCTCTACTTCGGCCGCTACGATCTGATGCTATGGAAATCAGTCGTCGCTTGCCTCTACTAGAAAGACTGTACTCCATCTCCGCTCTTTGTATTCCTTCTGCGCAGTTTGTATCTTCTACATAATGGAGTAGAAAATATAACGACACCCCGGTAAGATTTAATTATTTTATTAGTTGTGTGGATATTTAATAACAAGATTTACGCTATCTTGTGAAGTACGTATTTATGTGTGTGTGCGACCTGACAAAATTATGTAAGACATAATTTTTTTTTCTGTTGTACGCTACGCCCTTTGTATTGCCATGCCTTAGTATTTTCTGTTATAATGCGAGAAGTTTCAAGAGTCATTCTCATGGTAAAAGTGCTTTACATAAAGAAAAATTTAATTACAAAACTTGGTGTGCAGTCAAGTAGTGAACTGTGTGGTACATGTTGTATACTGTCGCTGTCTTGTTAATTAGCTTCACGAATAGAGAATGAAGTGTGAGAGCTTTCTGTATCAACCTTAATTGAAGGTAAAACATTCTCAATGCTGTGAGTGACTTCCAGTTAAAAATTTTTTTTTCCAAATTATGATTATTGCTCTGCACGTGGCCGGTTTAACCTGCAAAATTTTGTCGAAGCATGTTGACTGAGTACAGTTCACTTTATATTATGCCACAATTTAATAAGTTCTGTTCATAATGCAAATTCACTTATTCCATAGCTGAATGTAGACTATTTAAGCAGGTTGTAAAAACTTTAATTAATTAATTTTGTGCCTTTGGTGAGAGTTAGCTGGCGGCCCGTTAAGAGGTTAATTACCTTAACTCGGGTGTACATTCTTTTAGACTGTTCTCTAATTTACTTGATTCCTTAGGGTTCTCGCCCTAAGTCGGGTTCCTGGCTGGCTGTGAGCCGATCATCCGCTCAAGCTGTGAACCATATCAAGACCGCCTACGAAGAGGGAGATGGAGACGGGATCACCACGTTGCACTCACCAGCACTTATGAGGTGACATTTATGCTTTTTCTTTTTGGGGGCCGAACCGGCAGTGTGCCTGTTTTATGAGAATAACTTAGATGCCCGGGGACCACGTGTCCAGACTCTATTTGGGAAGTGAACTGTGATCATGACTCTGAACACTTTAACTTAAAATTTCATATACCTTTTATAACTCAGTTAAGTAACACTAAATGCTTTGTCTGTAAGTGCGTGCTGCACTGCGAGAGCGCGCCATAGAGAGATTTTAATCTTGTACCATTTTTATTGTTGCATCTGATTTACTCTTTCAAAATTTAATTATTGCTCAGTAGTTCTGTTCCGGCTGGAACAGTGGTGTAAAAAAAAAAATTATATTGACTGTGGTTTCACAATTAAGGGTTGGGGGCTTTCCTGAAGTTTTTTTTGGGACGTTTTAAGGGTTTACAAAGGGCACTTCGTTTCTTGGACACGCGCTGGGGCATTCTCAGACAGGCTGATGTCCTGTCAAGTTTTGTCAACTACATGTGGGCGCGCTCCCACAGATGCCAGAGCACAACCACCTTATTGTACTCTTTTCTAATTATTTTATACAGTTATCTGAGGCTAATCGAAACGATTTATTAATGTTCTTGAAATATTTTAGCCGATTTTGCCCCTTGCACAAGGGCTAAGCTGATTGTTTTCTTAACTGGCAAACACATATGGCTTGACTTCACACGTAGAGAAGTTGCTGTTTAATTTTGAATATTAACTGGTTTTCATCCTCTTCTTTTGTGTAAATTAAATAGATATACATATTGTCAAAATCTTCTGATATTATAAAGCCTCAATCAATTAATTCTGTTATTAAAGTACATAAGGATTTAATTCCTTTTGGGGATTTTGTGAAGTCAATACTGTCTAGAATTTTATAAACACTGTCTGGAAGTAGGTGAGGAGTTTGTTAACATTACCTGGTGCTGTGAACGGAACAAAGGTTCACACACTCATCATGGGTCATTAATAAACGGAATGCTAGACAAATGGGTGGTCCAGTTTCAGTTATGCTTCATGAATTATTCGTCTTTAAAGGGGTTTGGAGTTTATGTTATCCTACTGAACGGGTTGCCGTCTGGCGTATATTTTATCACTGCCGGGGCATAAGATGATAGTTGCTTTACCCAGTGGGTGGGTGCGTTACTGGGGCATGCGTGTTGAAAGTAAATGACTGTGAGTTGTGTACCTTGTGTTCTGTATGTGTGTTTTATGTGTCTAGCTAGCCACACGACGGGGAGAATTTTACATGTGTTTGTGCATTCTATATTTTATTTATGTATGTACATTTAACTTATATGCTGTTCTTATGTAATTCTGTTCAATTATATACACTTGTTCTTAGGTAAACTGGAATTATAGATGCTAGTTGTGATTCAAATTTTTTCTAATAAATATATGTATACACATTTACTTTGTGCACACTTATGTTGATGTACACTTAATTATACATGCTTGCCATGATGTACCTTCTGGTAGTTTTTATATAGATACATATTTATCTTGTACACATGTATGAATTCCAGAGACATAATAAATCTGTTATTGTTATATTATGGCTGAGTTCATTGCAAGTCCCGTCATACTGGACCCAGCATAAGTTTGCTTCTCTAGGCTCCTGCCTAGTTCTATATAACTTGTAACCTCTCTTTGAAAGCCAATGAGCAAGGCAATAGAAATTTAAAAGGAAATAAAATAAATACCAAAAGCATAGAGAGGTTACAGGCATGCAGATTGTAAGTAGTTCTATAAAATTGTTTGACAAATACCAGAATAATTTCAGTAATATCCTTTAGTATGAAGAATAAGAAGTTTTTGTTCTAAACCTTCTACGGAAGTCAAATTTGTTCTATGATGTTCTATTTGCATATTATCGAACGTTCCAGAAGAAAATTTTACTCAAAAATACCGGAAGTTCATGTTTAAAAATTAAAACAATGACCCTTACAGAGTATAAAAGGAAGACGAAACTTGACACAAAAAACACTTTATGCTTTGAATCCACAAGAGACACATCACCTACGAATCCGGTCATCTCGTCCAAGGCGAAGTCGAAGAACAAGAATTCAACCCGAGAACACAGAAAGGCTTTTTCCGTACATGACAAAAGACTGACTTAACCTATATAAGGAGTATATCGCTAAGCGCTAACGTGTTGTTGAATAGAGCAGCAACACGCCATATTTAATAGAAACGCACACAGCCAGATATCCAGCAGCCCTGAAAAGGACCGATTTTAATAGAGAAAATCAATTTTGCTGGTATTTGCGAAAATAAACAAACTTTGACAAAATTCTCAAAACATATTACTGACAAGCCTTCAACATTGAGTTTGGAACTAGCGCTGAGACGGCAGAATAGAGAGACCAGGCAGTCAGCTGTTCGCCGCGGCCAGAATTCAAAGCATAGAAACAGTACGAATATTTATTTCAATTGTTATGGGGAAGTCAAGTATTAAGAAAACTTAGACAAAATGTTGTAAAACAATTGTTCAAGAAAAAAAACTTAAATAAAATCTTGTTACTGTTGATCAGCTGTTTTCTTGCAAGACCTGTCACTATGGCTCAGCACATTTTATTTCCAATCTAGGCCACTTGCCTAGTCTTAAATATTAAGTTACGCCTCCCCAGAAAAAAAAAATTTGTTTGGTGATTAGAAAAAGGGTGTAAAAAATATTCTGGGTATAAGGGGGCGTTTCAGAATGTGCTGTTAAATATTACTGTACAATAAACATAAATAATCTATTAAAAATATTTAGTTTTAGAAAGAAAAAAGTATTGTTTTTAAAATTGCTGATTAAAAAATAGAACGAGACATAAGTCCCCCAATCACGAATAATACATTTTTAATACAGAAAATGTGAAACCTACTAAAATAATATGTCTACTAATAAATTTTAACCATTAACTGGTATGTGTACTGTACCTTATACTATACATTGTAGAAGAGAAGAGTAATATATGGACTGCTAAGGTTCAAGCCCCCCCCCCCCAGACTGATTTCTGCGTACGCCACTGATGTAGGCCTATACTGACAAAATTGTCCACAGTGTAAGAGTGTATGGTTGATTTTTGTCTAACTCAACAAATGCTGAATTAAATAACGTTCTTTCAAGAAATACTGTGTTTTATATTCCGCAGTATCATTAGCAAAGTATCTTATAATATATCTTGAAGTTTGAGTGGCACACAACCAGTGGATCTGCTTAAAAAGGCAGGACATTGTGTGCAATATCTATGACATCAATTTAATTGTAGGCCCTAATGGATACCTTCCATAGTTCGGGGAGTTAAAGCAGCAAGGACATAGTATTAACCACATTTTTTTACTTGTGCACTGTACAGCTAACAATATTGCCTCACTTAATTATTAAAAACACTGTTTACAGAAAACCTACCTGTAAATGACCTGTGTAAATATGCATGTCTCCTGACAGGAGCTTGCATTTTTGCCCCTCTAAATTTCTTGTAAATTAAGAGCAAGTCCATCACATAAGTGAGACCATGGATTGGATCAACTCTTTGATATCCATAGAGTACCTCTTTGAAGTCAATTATTCGGCCTCTTTGTTCAGAATACTGATTGATGTAGGACATTACCTGTAGAACAGTGATTATAATTGTACATATGTTCCCATTAAATAAAATATATTAAATTATTCTATTGACAACTAATTCACATTTTTTTATTAAATTGAAAAATCATTCACCATTCATTGTGTTATTCAAGGAATAAATTCTTTAAAAAATTGAATTTGCAGTTTATTTATAATCATCCTATATACATTCCTGATAGGCTAAAAACAAATGCGTGCAAAACATCTAGAACACTGTCTGATGCATGAATTACAGCTATGTCACATCGACACATACAATACAGACAGGGTGCATAAATAGCTGATAAAAGCGAATAAAACAAAATTTGTGTAAGAATGATAGAGCACCAATGAATTGTTTGTAAGATCAGGTAAGATTTTTTTCAACTCATTGTTTGAAAATCATAACAAAACACAAAAATTTTAGAAAATTATAGAAAAATCAAGCAACAAACATCAAAGTGACACCAGTTTTTTAGGCTGTGAGTCCATTTGTTCATATGAACAATTTGAATTCACACAATTAGTTCCCCACACTGCGGTGGAATTCATGTGCTTCAATTCAATTGTGCATGCCACTGGTGGGACTGCAGCCATAGTATAATAGGGGGTTGGGTGAGACATTTGAAGAACTAGACCTCAGTACAATAATACAATAATGCACTTAGTTGGCTGTTTGGGTGACTTATATTTAAAGAAAACACAACATGTACAAAAACATGAATAATGAAAACCTTAAGCCATCAGGAACACACACAGAGTAACAATGTTAAAATGATTTTGATACCGGCAAAAATTACCATTTATTTTAAAACTGTTTCAATATTTCTAAATAAAGCTTTTTATAAGGACTCACTACAGTATACTCTTTATTGTGTGTTTCTGTGTTAACTAGTTTTCTAAAGAATCACCCCATAACAAGCCATAACTGTTTCTCTGAATAATAAGCTATAACAACCTAACCTAACACCTCTTCTTTTTTACAGAAATAGCTATCTAAAGTGGTTGGTTGGATAGTATTCATATCTGCTATTATTTTCATAGTTTTATTTTCAAAAGACATGAGAATAATACAATGTGAACAAATTTACACTAACCTTTTTGCTCAAAATTACTTATTACTATATGTTACTCAAGGCCATCATTTCCTCACTTATGCATATTTGAAATGATAACCACCTTTTACTACATGGATCATTATTCATTATTAATAACAATTATTAATTGCAGATGCTGATTATTTATATAGAATTTCTGATCTGATAACACCACTTTGTAACATATCTGATGTTTTGATATTGTTTATGTGTTTCTGAATCATTTTTCAATGCTGATTTCTGGTATGCAATCGCTTTTCACCTACTGCATCTAGTTTTTTTACCAGTGACTAAAGTTCAATTTACATTTTTTTTTCACTGAGCAGTTGGCACCTCTGGTAAAATAATCAGCACACTCTCCAAACATCAGATGTAGTGAGACAGCTTGATTTGCTCTCTTTGAGCTTGTGTTTATGTACACTTAAACCCATGTGACAATGCTATTAATTTTGTAATGTTTTTAGTGTGGCTGTCTACAAAATGAGTTCACGTAATGCTTATATAATACAAACATATTTAGTTACTTTTGGGGAAGTCGTTGTTGTAAAATGATACAATGATAAAATATTTCAAGGTTTGTTAAACAAAGTCTCCTTTGCATATTTTGATATAAAGATCAGGGAGCAGGAGACCAGGACAAAAGTTGGACCCCTATAAAGTTTGTTGAATCTCTGTGGATGCACTGAGATTATGGATTTATAAGAAAACAAAATTTATCGCTTTTGCCATTTCCATGGTATGAAGAGAGTCCAAAAATCATGTAAATGATTGTTATTTTTCTATGACTGATTTCAAAGGTGTAACACAAAAAGCAAGAAAAATGTAGTATATCCAAATATTCCTTCAGCTATTAGACCTAAATCACATGATTAGACATTCCTAGTACCTACTTCACCTTCAGATTCATAAGAAACAGTCATAAATAGCAATTCTGATCAATAAAAAATATTGAATCGTATAAGTATTGTTAAAGTGATGATTGCACCTCTAAGATGTTTAATCAACTTGAACTCAATAACCTAACTCAAAACATAAATCTTTCTAAAGAAGCAGCCGTGCTACTTGGTTCAAGACCCAAAACTAAAAATCTCTTACCTCCAGGCACATTGTTTTCATGGTATAGGCATAGGGAGGATTTTCTTTAGTTTTTCGAAAGGAAGGGGCTATGCTTTACGAGAGTGGGGTGAAAAGTTGCGGGCCTCACACGGAGATGGCGCCACTATGCTCATTATTTCGATCATGTTGTACGGTTGCATACATCACAGGCTGAACTTCGAATCTTCAAGTCAATCAGCTCTTTAGTATTAGTTTGACAGTCCACCGAAGTCAATGCTTCAAGCATTGTTTTAACAATGGACAAATTGGAAATTCATGTCATGATTAAATATATTTTTATGAAAGGTTTAACTGCAACCAATATAAAAAAGGAGCTGGATTCAATGTTGGGGGACTCTTCTCCATCGAATACAATGGTTAAGTGCTGGATTGCTGAATTTAAAATGGGTCGGACGAGCACAATTGATGAACCGCGCAGTGGACTATGCCGCTGAAGTGACTACACCAGAAACAATAGAAAAATCCACAAAATCGTTTTGGCAGACCATAGAATGAAAGTGAGTGAGATAGCAGAGACTGATGACATATCAGCAGAACGTGTGCATCATATCTTACATGAGCATTTGAGTATGACAAAGCTGTGCGCTAGGTGGGTGCCATGTTTGCTTACACCTAACCAAAACAATGTCAAAAGGATGTTTCAACCATTTGTTTGGCACTCTATAAGCGCATGAAACCTAATTTTTGAATGTCAATTCATAACTGTTGATGAGACTTGGGTCCAAAACAACACTCCTGAGACCAAACAACAGTCAAAACAATGGACTGCTAAAGGTGAACCAACTCCAAAGGAGGTAAAGACAATTCCATCTGCTGGTAAGGTTATGGCGACTGTTTTTTGGGATGCGCGTGGAATACGCTTCATTGACTACCTTGAAAAGGGAAAAACAATTACTGGCGAGTACTATGCAATCTTACTGCAGCATATAAACAATGAAATCAAGAAAAAACTACCACATTTAGCGAAAAAGAAAGTGCTGTTTCACCAAGACAATGCACCAGCTCACACATCAATTGTTGCAATGGCTAAAATAAATGAATTAAAGTTCGAATTGCTTCCTCACCTACCATGCTCACCAGATTTAGCTCCGAGCAACTTTATCTCTTCCCTAACCTCAAAAAATGGCTTGGAGGAAAAAGATTTGGGGACAACAATCAACCTACCAAAGACAAATTTGAAAAAGCTTACTATTAGAAAAAATGAATGGATAAAAACATAAAATCCTTGTATTCTTATAATGTTTTATGTATATTTTTATGCCATGGGGATTTTAAAAACTAATTTAGTTCAAATACTTCCATTTTTTCAAATATAGTATTAATTTTTGCCTTTAATATTGACCTGTTCATGAATAGTTGTTTAAATTACAGTACGTCTTGTACTTTTGCTTTTGTGATTATTTAACCTATATTTATTTGTTCAAAAAACAGCTGAAAAAACGTTATTTTGAACACCTAAACGCATACAAAAAACCAGAAATATATAAATCCAATTTAGCCACACATGCAATAAACACAGGACATGAATTCCCAGACATAACCAATGTGACACTAATAAAACATATACAGTAGAACCCCTCAAATCCGAACCCCAGAAATCCGAAATCCCGGGAAATCCGAACATGATTTTGAAGAAAAACAACATTTGAAAAAACACATAAAGACATAAGAAACACATTTATTATTACATAAAACTATCATATGTAACCTAATTTTAAGTAAAGAATCATTGAAAAATTAATAAAGTATGTACAAGTATTGCTACTTACGTAAAACAGGATTAAAATGTAAAAAATATTGGAATTAACACTGTATAAAAACAACAACGTCATACAGCATTTCATTAACATCAGAGCTGAATGGCCAAGGAAAAACACAAAAGAAACACACAAACACTACACTACATTTTTTCACTTAAAATCAGTGATCTTCATCTGGCGAAGTGACAGAAACCTTCCCGTGGATTCGATGTTGCGCCAGCGTCACATAAACATGACATCATTGGGTGTAGCAGCTGCGTGTTGTTCTACGTAGCGCAACGCGATGTCGAGAGCGACGGCAGCGTCAGAATGAGTCACGTTTGTTGAGGCATCTTCTCCCTCGCTATCGCTACTTGATACATTGTCATGTTGACCCTGGACCACAGAAACTATGTCATGCTCAGTGCATTCTTCATTGTCATCTAGTGCTGCCCACTCCTCCAGACAACCTTTTTCAGCATCCTCACATCCTGGTACTTTTTGAAAGAGATGAAGGAGCTCAGTTTCATCATCTCGTGTTGTAAGTGGTGTTTCCACAAATTCGAGGCTGGGCCAAAGCTTCATCCAAGATCTCTGCAGTAAATTTTTACTGGTATTGTTCCAGGATTCTGCAACCCAGTAAATCACATCTTTTATTGTTATCTTCTTTAGCTTCTCAAGAATAGAAAGAGAACAATCTTCATCAATAAGAGTTTGCAGAAGCATTTTTCTCTAGCTTAGTTTTATGTTCTGCAGCACACCTTGATCCATAGGCAGCAGCAGTGATGTCACGTTAGGTGGTAGAAAAATTGCTTTTATGTCTCTGCACACCAACTGCATGTCTGAAGGATGTGACGGAGCGTTGTCTATCAAAAGTAGAGCTAGAGGTGGCAGTCGATTTTCTTCATTAAATCTTGTTACCGAAGGAACAGATTTCTTTTCAAACCACTCCTTAAAAAGATTACCAGTCATCCACGCCTTAGTCTGATTTCTGTAATAAACAGGGAGAGAATTCATGTTCATATTTTTAAGGGCTCGTGGCTTGGCAGATTTTCCAATCACCATTAATGGTAGCTTGTTTGTTCCCGCGGCGTTACTGCAGGCCAAAACTGTGAGACGCTGTTTGTTCATTTTAAAGCCTGGCGCAGAAGATTCCTCTTTAGAAGCAAGACTTTTAGTGGGAAGTGCTTTAAAGTTCAATCCAGTCTCGTCCGCATTATACACTTTCTGGGGCGAGTAATTTTCCGACGAAATCAAATCGGCGAATTCATCTAAATATTCTTTTGCAGCAGTATTATCAGCTGATAACTTCTCTCCGCTTATCGTCAGTTGTCTGATTCCATGCCTTCTCTTCCATCGATCCAACCACCCATTGCTAGCAGTAAATGCCAAATCTCCGTTCATTAGTTTGTTCAGCCGCAATGCCTTTTCTTGAATTAATGGACCACTAATAGGAACTCCTTTCTGCCTCTCTTGTGTAAACACTGCTTCGTCAATTTCTTCATTTACAGAAACTTTTGCGTGATGGCGTTGTTTCAAAGTTTTTTCACTTGTTGCACTGCAAAACTGTTCAATTTTCGCACAATTCTTTTTCCAGTCACTGATTGTTGCCTTACCAACACCAAATTCAACAGCCAACTTCGTCAAACTTCCCCTTTGTCTCGTCGCATTAACACTTCGAGTTTTTCTTTTAAAGTACAAGAACTATGTTTTCGTTTGCTTGCCATAATTTAAGAAAACTAAAAAACCCGATCTACACTGCTCACTTCAAATGCAAAAACAATAAACCTTAAACGAAAACTCGAACAAACTATGTACACTGGATGGAAACAGTAACACAAACGCACAGGACAACAAACGCCAGAGGACTAACTGGAATACAAAGATTTCTAGACCTATTGTAGTAGGACTGGGCTATTTTTAGCGCACTTCCACCCGACAGCAACAGTGATTCACGGGCAGTGAAGGTCAGCAACCTCCGGCGGCTTCGTCTCACCCCTACGCAACATTACCGGGCGGCGCGTATACCGTAACTAGTGTTGAGTACTATGTATGCAGATTTTTCGGCTAATCCGAACTTTTCCGAATCCGGACAGGCTATAGCCCCAATTAGTTCGGATTTGAGGGGTTCCACTGTACTACACAAAGGCACCATAATGAACATTTGGGAAAATTTACAAATATACAAACATAAAACACAAAACAAACTAATACCTGAACAAATACAAATCAATACAAAACATGACACAATATTCAAAGCACTCAACATCGAAAATACACAAAATACAAATACATATACCACAATCACACACAATAATACAACTTTAAAATACCAGAGACCAACAAGAAACCTTAATAGCATCCAGCCAACACACAAATACTTCACCAGACGCAAGATCGCAAAGGCTGAGGATGAGAGCACGGGAGCTCTCGAAATATGTTCCGAATAGGAAAAATAACATCTTGAGGTAATATAAACATAAATTTTAAATTACTATATATATATATATATATACAGTATATTATTACATTATGCTGTACTATAATTATTGGAAAACAAAAAATTGCATGGAAAATTCATTTTTGTTTTTGACCTCAAAAGTTAAAAAAGAAAATGTGTCCCAGAAATGTATTTTCACACATTCTGAGAAAATTGTTAAACTCAAAAAATTTGAGTTAAAAACCATTTTTAGGTTTGTCATAAATTTGCTCTGTCAAATTGCTAATAAACAAATAAAACTTGATAACCCAATACATACAGCATTTAATCCTGAGAAATGTTTTGTAAGTAAACTCAATGAGACCAAATAAACGTTTAAAAAAATTATACTTTTAAAACAAACTGTGGTCTAAAAATTTATAAGTTTACAAAATAAAACATATATCTTTTTGATACTGAAAAAATAGAGTAGAAACAAAATTAATTATTTAAATTAAACAGAAAAAGCATATAACAAATTTGTAATCATATAAAATGTTCAGAATGTTCTTTGGAAATTTCTTGGATAATTTATTTTTTAAATACAATTTTTATTATGAAATTTGTTATGCGGGCTAACTAAATTAACTATAAAAACTAAAACTCCTAATAAACTGGTCTCTCAAATTTTCATACATCATAACTCAAAAACGGAGCACTTCCAGGCTCATGTTTATAACATTTTTTTTACTAATTATAGGTATAACACTACCGACTCGGAAGTGTTTTTATTGGTACCAGTTTTTACCAGTTTTTTATTGGTAAAAATGTAAATTTTTACCTTATAGCCCGAACCAGTTTTCGCTTATTATAAGCTTCGTCAGAGGCTCTTTTTTTCACTGGTAGAAAATATGCTCAAGTTATTTTCATTCTCCATGATGCCATTTAATCATACACATGCACACACGCACACAACACACACACACACACACACACACACACAACACAGCCTGTATCATGAGACAGGATGTTACAATTTTTTCCACAGCACATTTGTTCGACATAATAACTTTTTGCTCCTTAATGAAAATAAATCAGCAACTGATAATAAATCTTCTCTCACTGAATGTGTGTGTATTGTGTGCACATTAGCAAATGTTGTCATATATGCTAATAAAACATGTGTTGGGCATATTTTACTGCAGTAATTAATAATTACATTGCCATTTAAATTAATTGATTAGCAAGAAAATAGTTTTTACGTTCTATTAGTTAATTTTGATGATTCACACAAAGCACAACGAATATGTTAGTACAGAAATCTAACATGGACAAAATAATGTGAAATAATGTGATATTTAAAAATGTTACATAAATGTCATTCAGGTGGTGTCATTGTCGCAACTAATATTTTGATTGTTTTGAATCTTCTTCTTCATCTTCTACTTCTTCAGCCTCTTTTTCATCTTCTTATCTTCTTCTTATTCTTAATCTTATTTTACTTTTATATAGCCCCTACTTTTACCTTTTAGGATGTCCCCGACTTCTTTCAGAGGGTATACCTTGAATAAACTTTCAAAACGATATATAAGCTATTGACATAATTATACTGTTTCTCTATTACTATATTTGTATGTTTTTCTTCTGCCACTGCAAACCTCAATAGATCATGTCCTATACAATGTGTCACCATCTGTCTCTAGTGACTGCTAACTTCCTCCACCCTCAACTCCTCTGACATTACCAGTTTAAATTAAATGTTTTAATTAAACTTTACTCCTCCAGTTTAGTCAGCAAATGTTAAACTGATTCCAGAAAAAATTAAATATGAAGACCATAAATGGTAGATATATAGAAATATGAGGGTTATCGCAATCAGAGTTGGCATGCAGTTAAGGTATACCAACCACTGCTGCTTTCTCTGCACACGATATAGTCAGGTACACTACATAAGAAAAAACAACCCTAAATGGATACTGGTGGAGCCTGGAAACAAGAATATTCAGTACACTCCCTTAGTTGCCAGTGATAAAATCATACTGCCACCTTTACACATTAAATTTGGATTGATGAAAAATTTTGTGGAGGCCATGAATCAGGAAGGAGAAGCTTTTAAGATTTAAGGATTTCAATATTGGAGAATTAAAAGAAAATTCTTTAAGATCCAAAGATCAAGGCAGGGATCTTTGCTAGCCATCAGATTCATGAACCTTAGTTAGCAATTTAAGGATAAAATCTTTAATTGGAGGAAATGAGAATGCAGCTGGAAAGCCTTTAAATCTGTTGTTGACAATTTCTTGCTAATTGAAGAGGTGAAAACTACGATATAGGTGTTAATGAACTTGTGACAATGTATTGAGAATTAGGTAGCAATATGTCATTCAAATACTCTATCTTGTTCAGATCTCGACTTCTTCCCTAGCAAGTGTGGTACAGTGACTGATGAGTGTGGTGATAGCTTCCACCAAGACATTTCAGCAATGGGAAGAAATGTATTGGGGCAAGTAGAATGCATCTATGCTTGGTAGAATGTGACAAGAGATTCTTCCAAAATAGACATAAAATTAAAAAAAAAAAAAAGAAAGAAAGAAAGAAAGAAATAGAAAACACTTGAAATAGTAAGTGAAAGTTCTCTTAAGTTTATGGTATTTAGTGGTAGGAGCAAACGTACACACACACACACACACACACATGCGCACAAGTTCCCGTATCTTGATATCGAGAGCCAATAAGTGTTCTGATGTCATCATAATCTGGTTTCTCACCATATTTTTGTTTAGAATTGATTACTTTGGTAAAAGAAAGAAACAACTTTTAATTTTTTTTTTTGGTTAATGTTATCTTTGCTGCCTGTAAATAGCCATATTGTGAACCAGCTGAGTTTTCAGTTTGGTGAATAGTACTAATGGTTTGAATGCCATTAGTTCAGATTTTGGGAACTGAAGGACTATTCAGTGTTAATATCCAAGCAGTAATAGTGAAACTGGTGAGTGTTCAACGGTTTGCTTGTGTCAATAACTATTGTAATTATTTAATTTGGTGACTTTTATTTTTGCCTGTTGATAGTAAATATTGGTAACATTATTCAGTTTCATAGACAATATAATCAATACTATAGTACAACAGATGTTCAGTAAAATTAAAAAGAATATTATTCACAACATAAGCACCGTGAAAACATTATAACATGTAAGTACCACTGGTATAAAAGATTCTGGTTATGGGAGTGAAAGTTGGGCACTGAGAAGCCAGGAGAAGTCTTATTTCAAAGTAGAACAAATTTGTGTATGACAGAAAATGATATTGAGATAGTTGGACTTCAGTAAAACAAACTTAGATGTATTAAGGGTAGTGCAGGAAAAAAATAGGTACTACAAGAAATGAATCCAGAAACATGAAATTCATAGGGTATTTCTCCCTCATTATTAAAACTCTCTAACAACAGGATTCAACTAGATGTTCTCTACTTTTCTCAATTCTGTGTATCTGTCTTTAGCTCATTCCATTTCTGATGACATTAAGCATTCCACCTTCTTCTTCCAAATCCTATCTTTCCTTCCATATTTCCAATCACTCCTTAGTTGCAAACACTCTCACACCTCATCAGTACTTCATCGTTTCTCATTCCACCAATCCATTTCACCTTAATCTTTCTGTGCAACAACATTTTGAAGCCCTCTAAGTACTTTCCTTCTTTCTTTTTTTACGCTCCATGTTTTAATACAAAACCACACTCCAAATAAAACGTTTAAAAAATCTCTTTCTCATTCTGACTGAAATTCTTCTTGCTGTCAGAAATTTTACCTTTTCAAAAGCTCTCTGACCAAACATCTCCTACTCTATTTCCTCCTACACAGCTTGCATTCAATGTCACTGTATTCCCCAAATACAAAGATCTTAGGACAGAGTGGATGAGGAAGACCTAGGAAAACAAGTTTGGAAGATATCAGTATTAGAATGAGATACCTCAAGCAGTAAAAATAAGAAGCAACTGGTTGCTGTAACATGGTGTAGCTTTCAGATTATGATAACAAATCAAATAAAAATTAAATTTGAACAATATATTACAATAATTGTTGGAGTTTCTACATATAGGAATTTTAACCATATGAACACTATGTGTGCACAATTTTATTAATGTTTGCAGCTGTGATGATAAGTACAGATGATTATGTAAAAAATACATCAATGTCACCAGTTCGTACCCATGACATTGACACACATACAAAACAACAAGTGTTAACCATTAATACATACACACATGTGGCAAGTTTCACCAGTTTTTGTTGGTTAAGAAAGAAACTTTTAAACCATTTAAATAACATCAGTAGTTTAATCGCTTCTCTTGCAATCATATGAGCATTCTTTCACACATTTCTTTCCTTTGCTGGTTTACTTCCATGTGCGTTCGATAACACTACAAGTTTCCTATATCTACTTGTTCTTTTTCCAAAACACTAGCCTGAGCTAGCTATATTGCTTCATACAGAAAATGTCCTATAACCTTTTTAAGTATGTCCACCTATCTTATTGGTGATAACTTTTACATATTTTTAACTTCTATTTTATCTTATATTAAAAAGTTATATTATTTCACCTCTAAATCCAAAGAAGGATAGGTATACACTAATAATCGTATCTTAGTAATAAGCAATTAATTAATCATCTATTCCTGTCAACCCTTTTGAGTACAGGTTCCCATGCGCCATGAATTCATCTACCAGGTTTTCTGTACTCAACCATGTTTGCATGTGGAACCAAGATGCTATAACCACATGACTGTACCACCAGACCCTTATTTTAGTAACACGTCGTTCGTCTGCAATTCTTTCAGTATGGCAAGATAAACTTTTATCACCCATGACATCCTAAGAATATATTTGTAGGCAAGTAAGTCAAAGCTTCAATTCTTGTACCATCTGTTTGTCTCAATATACAAGTTTAAGATAAACATACGCCTGGGTGCATATTATATAAGTGTATGTACTCTTATATAAGTAATATAAGTGGTGCTACTCAGCAATTGAAACAAGGATTTTAGACTGCAGCCAAATGGCATACTATGTGGTCTACTACACCCCATATGATGAATTAGATTTATTAAAACACTGATATATCAACATTATAAGAATGGCAAAACATGCATGTGCATCCACACCCACACATTTGCATGTGTACCCCCCCCCACACACACACACATACACTCATACTCACATACAACTACACACATCTAAGCTAGTGCCACGGGTAGCTTCACTGGTGACAAATTACTTCATTCCATCCACATTAACTGTGGTGAGAACACACAGTTCTAATATGAATTAGCAGTTTATACCAGTAACAAACAACAAATTAATAAATTACATCTCTGTTTGGCTTACTTCAATGGCATCACCCATTACATATTGAATAGTAGTGAGTTTGATATATTTTTTTATTTGTCTCATGCCTTACATAATTCAAAATTTCTCTAAGAAGTTTTTGGACGTTCTTATCTTGCTGTGTCCTATCAACAAAGTGCTAGTGATAAACTGATAAATTTCATTGACAGTTTTGTGTTATAAAATAAAACAAAAGCTGTAACAGAACTGCATAATAATATAAACTGTGTTTGACTGTTTTGTACTACAGTTGTCAAAAATTAAACTTACTTCTCGAACCACGTCCTCTATGCCTGCCCTTAAATGTGTTTCTGGCCTTCGCCTTGGGTTCAAGTTATTGTCTGAATATATTGTGCTGCCAAAGAAATCCCACTTCAGGACATCTCTCACTCTCCATGGTTTGTACTGGTTTAAATTTGGAATACTACCTAAACGCAAAGCCAATGCAAGACTAACAGATCCATAAACGTATAGCTTATCATTAAATGCTAAGGAATAAAAGCAGTACTGTTTATATGCAAAAGTAATAATGAACAGATTAAACTAATTAGCAAAAATATACTGACTGAAGAGCAGAACAGTTTCCAAAAAGTAAATCTTGCTGTGACAATATATTTAGCAAATTGTAAATCTTAGAAAATCACAATACTTATAACAAAGAAATACGCTTATTTATATTTATTTTGAAAAAGCTTTTAATCGAGTAAACACAAAACTATTGTAGATAATCTTACAGTAAAGGGGCTATCCATGATAATTAATTAAAATTATCAAAATATCAATGATAAAGAACAATACAAATTAAAATATGTCCACAAGTATAAGAAAAAATTAACACAAAACAAGGGTTAAATTATCACTTGTTTTCATATACATATACATATTTAAAAAATTAAAATGAAAGAGAAACCAGGGTGGACTCTACAGATACGCTTTGTAGAAATAATTATATTAATACAAATCTCTTTGTGTAATGACCTGAAAATAATACAAGTAAAGAAGGCAAACTGTAGCATGTCATATATTAACTAAATTTAGTGCACCAAAAATATTATATGAAAATACCTCCTTCTACTGAAAAAACATAATAAAAAAAAATCAAGAACATTCCTTTAGAACAAGTGATGCACTTCAATTACCTTGGAAGGGAAATGAGCTATGGAGATAACAAAGATATTGTACAGAAATTAATAAATCTCAATGAATTGACAAATAATCTATGAAGTGTTGGAAAACAATGCAAGATCTGCAACAACAAAATGAAATTTTACAAAACTATAACAGTCAACAATAAGTTACTATATGGTTGTGCAATATTTTAAAGAAAAAAAGTAAAGTAGAATAGAATTTTCAGAAGTGAAATTTCTTAGGAGAATTAGCCATGTAACTTCTCAGGCAGAGTAAGTAATTTTTGAAACCAACAGATGTTCACTATAAGTGAAGAAATTACCTTCAAAAACAACCAGTAGTGGAAAGGGAAAATCAGTTAAGAAATAAGCACCTTAACATAAAAGTAAGGAAAGCCTTTGCAGAATTATTCATGTGGAGTTCATAAAAGTGAGTATCAGACATAAATAAGTCAGCAGAGATGCAAATATGGTGGAATGAATAACTGGATTGAAAGAGAATCAAACATAAAAATATTAGGACCAGAGACATAGACATAGAATTTATTACAAGAAATGAAATTTGGGAAGATTACATTTACAGGACTTGCAATATATAATGGCTTCATCATGAACTCTGTGGAAGACAAGGAAGGAAAGGCCAAGAAATCTGTAGGAAAAGTTATTTGAAAGCTGATAAGATTTGAATGTGATGTGAGAGATTCTTCAAAATTAAACCAGGCAACAGAAAGAGAAGCCTACAGATCATGATGATTGATAACTGTCACACAATTTTAAAATTCATTTAATATATTAATATGTCAAAAATATTCTTAATTAATAAAAAAAGAGGATATTATTGTAAAATATAAAAAATAATTGTTAACACATACATTTTAAATAAAAATATTTCAAGCTGCATCAAAAAGTGTGAATAATTTAATTAATATTTGTAGTTCTTAATAGAATCTAAATTATGTCCCTTTTAAGCACACACACACACACACACACACACACACACACACACACACACACACACACACACACACACACACACACACACACACACACACACACACACACACACACACACACACACACACACACACACACACACACACACACACACACACACACACACACACACACACACACACACACACACACACACACACACACACACACACACACACACACACAATATTACTGTGATAATAATAATAATAATCTTTTACGTTACTTTGTACATACAGAGCAGAGAAAGTTTAAACACATATATAAAAATTAGTGCCGGTATTCGCAAAATGACTTTCATTCTTCAAAAACTAACACACAATGTGTGAACCCAAATAAATTCTTCTTTTTAGCGCATTCTTTAATTAAGATTTTTCTTGGATTTTTGTTGTCCATGACTTTATAAATTCTGAGTGTTACTAAGAATTTATAAAGACTATTCTGACGTGCAACATAAGTATTTTAGATAACAATTTTTTACCTTATTGAATGAGCTAGCTTTCGGTTAATGCAAGCTTCATCAGAGGCTGCCGCTAGGAGCTTTCTCTGTTCTGTTTTTGGAGACAGTGCCCGGAATATTCTGGACAGTAGCAGTAATTACATATGTTGGTAAATGTCATTGCCATACTATATATAAATGGTGGGTGCCAGTTTTGAGTCAGTCTTTATTGAGATTTCGGGTAAGTGAGTTTCAGAATTAGTGCATGTATTTGATACCACATTTGTGGATCACTATTATATTTGTGTTGTTGTTTGTATAAATTATGATTGTGTCAATAATCAATATGACAATTGTGAATCAAAACTTGTTTTTCTCCTATGCAATATTTGTAACTGTAAAATTATTTGTGATAATTATAAATAAACAAGGTGTCGACAGCGATATGAGTGTTTTTATTTTGATTGTTGCCTAGAAGATAACAACACAATTAGGTAAAATAGTTTTTAAACCTTGATGTAACATATTTATGTTTCATATTGGAATAGTGTTTATAAGTTCTTAGTAAGATTTCTCTTTAATTAGCAGAATAATCCATTACATTTTTTAATTTTAAATATTCTAAATACAACTATTACATTAACGATTCGGAACACAAAGTTTTTTATGAGTAAAAACATAAAGTTTTACCATACAACCTGAACCGGTTTTCACTTTTAAAAAGGTTCTTCCGGTTTAAAAGTGAAAACTGGTTCAGGTTGTAAGGTAAAACTTTATGTTTTTACTCATAAAAAACTTTGTGTTCCGAGTCGTTAATGTAATAGTTGTATTTAGTTAAGTAATGGACACATCATGGACAACGAAATCCAAGAATTTAAATTTTCACTAAAAGTCAATTTGTGAATCAAAAGATGGTATTAATTAAAGGGACATAGGGACATACCTAATATCGAAGTGTCACCAAGAATGTCTTCTCTAATTGGTAAGTGTGTAAAAATTTTATCATGCGTAGTACTTAAGAAGTCGGCCATAGCAACAATTTCTCTGTGAAGCAGTACATTGGTGTGCTGTAGTTCTTGCACCTGAAGCCCCTAACACATTTTGTTTATTAGTAAGTGGAACGTAATAGGGAAAATCAATGTGAACATAAAATATGGTATTTAAATAATAAACTTTTGGTTATATTCATAGACAGAATAAAGTAACTTTTGCACACCACTATATAGACTTACTTACCCAATTAGTACTTACAAGCCTTTCAGCTCACCTTCAGATATCAGAAACATCTGAAGGTCTGAAAAAATCCACACAAAAATGATATAACAGCGTGTGGAAACTAAGGAGGTATTATACCACTGAATACTACATAAAATCTAGAAAAAAGTCATTACAAATAGGTTAAAACCACTAGTGGAAAATATAGTGGGAGAATATCAAGCAGGTTTCAGGCAGGGATGATCCACAACTGACCAGATCTTCACACTCTGACAAATACTTTAAAAGTTTTATGAGTATCATCTAGATTTGTACCAGTTATATATGGATCTCAAGCAAGTATACAATATGGTAAGCAGATCTCAGCTATGTCTTACAGTGCAGGAATTTGGAGTACCAGGGAAGCAAATGAGATTAGTTAAATTGATTACAGAAAATGTGAGAAATAAAGTAAGGATTGATGGGGAGTTGTCAGAATAATTCATAAGTACCGGGGGACCGAGCTTAGCTCGGTTTCAAATAAAAAATAATTTTTTTAGTAAGATTTTACATATTTATTTTTACATAACAAAACAAAAACAGATTTGCATTTTACAATATTAATTTAAAAATTGGAAAAGAATTTTATGAAATTGGGAAACTAAAATAGTAATGTTATAACTCATCATGTAGGTTAACAAACATAATATATTTAAAAAAAATATATATATAGCAATATATTCAAAAATTTAATTTTGTACAATATTTTATAAAAAAGTCATGTTGAAATCATCCAAGTTGTCTGGAATGTCCAAAAAAAGATGTTCATCATCAGTATCCATTTGTAGATTATTCTGTACATTATTATTAGAATCAATATCATTCAATGTTTCTTTCCACACTATATTATGAGTGTGTCGAGGATTTTCTTGTGGTAGAAGAACTTTTAAACTGCCTTTCCTTTTAACTCGGGAAAAAGCGACGTATAACATTCCATGCATAAAAACTGGTGTTCGTAAGTCAACTCCAACGTGGTCAAATGTTTGACCCTGGACCTTGTGAGCTGTCATAGAAAATGCCGGTCTTACGGGAAATTGATGTCTTTGCATGGTACAGCCAAGTTGACCTTTGTTAGAATCCAATGTAATTCTTGGGATATGTACCTCTCGACCCGATTTTTCTCCAGTAATGATCTTAGCTTTAATAATGTTATTGCACAACTCTATAATATTTAATCTAGTTCCATTGCAAAGCCCTTCTGTAATGTCTAAGTTTCGTAAAAGCATTATTATAGTATCCTTTTTCAACTTAAGTTCATGTGGTGGTAAATCGGCTATGTCAACAGAATTAAGGAAATCTGAAGTGAATTGAAGAGCTCCTTCTGGTTGATCTTTTACAGAGTCGTAGCTGTGATAAATTTTGATATCTCCAGGTAGTTTTTCAATGATCTCAGCATTAATTTTTGTTACGTCTCTGTTCAAATGAGCAATTATAGCTCTGTCTTTCATATCTTGAAATCTATTATTAGTAATACAGTTTCCAAAGACTTCATCAATTAGATTTCCATTAGAAAGAATATCTACTGGTAGCTCAATTTCGTCCATATTATTTACAGGCAACTCTCCGTTCCTGACCTTCAACAAATATTCAGAAAAATCTCTTTGCTCTGGATCTACACGCATATTTTCAGTCAAAGAAAAGAGATGGAAATGTTGCCAAAGGTTACTTCTTTTTATGCATAGATCTATCAGTTCACTTTTGTTGGCACGTTGTTGAACAGGCAAGCACTGTCGAAAATCTCCTCCAAAAACAACAATTTTTCCTCCAAATGGTAAATGTGGATTACCCAGAGCGCGAAGCAATTGGTCCATATTATGCATTCCATACTTAGGTAACATGGGTGCTTCATCCATTAAAAAAACTTGAACTTGAGCGAGTTCCCTGCCTTTCGAAGATCCTGGTTTTATATTTGAAACAGATTCAGCAGTTAAAGGAACTTTAAGTCCAAATGTTTTGTGGGATGTTCGACCATTACGAAGTAAGATAGACGCAATTCCAGTGAACGCCATGCACTTTACATTACAATTTCTTCCAGAAATAATGTGGAATAGTGTCTTATAAATAAAAGTTTTTCCCGCACCACCAGGTCCATCAATAAAAAAGCACCTTTGCTCAGATTGACCTTCAGCAGCACTTAAAATTCGATCCACAATTTCTAATTGTCTTCCTCGAAGACGTTGATACATGCTTTCCCCCAATTCTGCGTATTCATCAACGTTTACTATTTCTTCATTCGACTGATTTTCGTAATTGTCTATATCGTCCATATTGTATCTCTGTACCCAGAAGCGGAAATTTTGACCTTCTGTAGCTTCTGTGTTCAATTTGTAAGCAATGATCCGATAAGCTCTTTTTATCGCTTCTTCAATAGAAGTGTTATTACGTCTGGCCTCGCTAATAAAGTCTTCGGCCAATTCTTCTTTGAACATATCCCATAAAGCCTTAGGATTTTCAGGAGCGCCAAAAATAAGAATTTGTGTGAATAGTGTTCTCATTACTGAAGGCATTTTTGACATGGCAGATTCTCTCAAACCTTCGACCCATTGTTGATCATCATATGTTAGTCCTCTAGCTAGGCAGGCTTGTTTATATGTAGCGTATCTTGTTCCTTCTACCAATAAAAGGTCATCGAAGCTTGTAGCATCCTTGACGTGGTACAGCAATAGCCGTAGATGGTAAAGTTCTGGTTGCGAAACAAAGTTTATGCTGTGAACTCTACCAATAACTCGAAGGCGCCTGACCCTGGGCTGCCATTCACTGTTACTTCCAATCCACCTAAAGTGCTCTGGCATCTGCCAATAATAATAATAATGTATTTCTTGTTGATTTTCATTGTGGACTTGATTTTGTTGTTGCTGCTTCGAATGTGAATTATGTCTAAAGTAAGCTTCTAAAGTTGAACCTCTTTGGCCTACGTCAGCTAAATCTTCCTGCGTCTGTTCAATATTTGCCATTCGATATTGTCCAGGTAGATGAATATCTAAACGTTGAACAGTGTGACTTTTTTTCTGCATTTCATAGCTAAAGAGACTCCAGCATGCCTCTGGAGGTGTGATGCATCGACCTTGCACATATGTTTCTGCTTCATTGTAATTTAATGTACGTTGATCTTGAATTACCTTGACAAATGCAGTCATGTCCCTTGTAAACATATTTATAAAGATATTTAACTGCTTTTATACTACCAACGTATTCTACATTAATATGGCAATTAAATTTTTTTAAAAGGTAAGCGTTATATGAAGCAACATGGCGATTGTCTCTTGTTGTTTGTCTACCTTGAATATCCTTACGATAAACAGCATGATGGTGTGAAAATTCTGGACTGTTTGGATCCATTCTCGAATCATAACGACGTCGATAATTGGTTTTTTCATCTTCAACTAAAGATGTAAAGTCTTTGAATGATTTTGGAAATCCGAAGCGACACTTCATTTTTCCATCTTTATTGATCATACATGGAGCTTTATGGTTATGCTCTCCACACGGATTATGTATCATCCATTTAATCATCAAATCTCACAGTATTGGGTCGTCATCAGGAATTTCAGCAGAAATCAAGTCATCAAGCTCCTCGACGTTATATATTTTGTCTTGAGAAGACATAATCAATAGCAAGTGCATGTGGGGAAGACCTCGCTTTTGAAATTCTATAGTGTACACATAAGCTGCAACTTTACCAAAAATTTGTTTTTTATCCAGATCATCAATTAGTTCATGAAATTTTTTTTTTGCGACCCTTGCAACGAGGTCAGGTCTATCTTGACCTGGTTGATTTAAAACACTTTGATCATGGAATTGTATTCTTGCTGCTTCCTTAATTTCTGACCAATCAGGATTGCATGTCATCGTAATGAAATAATCCGGCGATCCTAGACGACGAACTAAGGCCATAGCATCTTCAAAATGTTCAGCGTAATATCTTGTAGACCCAGGAAATGAAGAAGGTAATATAACTTTTTCCCCAACAGTAGCATTTTTTTGTTCAGCAAGTTTGTTTATGAAATTGGTAACTGAAGCGTAATTATCAGCAAGAATTTTTTTTTGATTAGCTTTAATCCAATCAATTCGATCTTTTATAACTCTTATAGCAGTATCAACGAGGTACTGTTGGAAAAGTTTACCACCATAATGTAGAGCGTTAAAATTTAGGAGACGCAGATCAGGACTTCTTACAGGAGTCTCGAGTGGAAGAAATTGAGCAAATTGTGGCCGAAAAGCAATTCTATATTGAGCCAATTCAAGTCTTGTAAGGTGACGACGACTCGCATACGGAGTTCTTAATGGTAGATCTATGGAATATCCAAAAGTACCTTTGGGATAAAATAGAGGGTAAGTGAATGGCTCAACCCGTTGGTCGATGTTCCTCATTGTAACAATGGATTTACCTCTCTGTCGAATAACTAATTCATTATCTGGAAAACTTTGATCGGCATTCAAAGTGACCACGGCGCAAACATCATTTTGGAATGGAATGTTATACCTTCTGTGGTCTGCACCCTCGGGCAACGCAAAGAGAAGTTTCACGTAAGGTGGTTCAGTTCTTTCCTCAGCAGCACGCTGGTTCACTTCTTCTTCAACCTCTCGCATCATCATAAAACCTTGTACAAATGGATTTTGTGAGCGGATAATTCCTTCCAACAGGTTCATTAATGGAACACTAATTCCATTATTCAGTGGAATGTTGACACGTTCATTGACAGCATCTTCATTATCAAGGAAGTACATCTGTCCATATCGAGGTCGTTCAAACTCACCTTGTGAATTTTGAGTTGGATGAGCAGCCATGTTAATTTTATGATAAACATTCCCTGCTGCAATAAACGTATAAATTCCTCGATTGTTTATGGTTCGATTATCATCCACGGTGAATGAAGCCATTGCAAAACATGCATTTAAATTACGTATTCTTTTATGAAATTCATCAGTTAATGGATGACAATGAAGAAATAGTCGCACCAACTCATTTGGAAATTTAGGTGGATGCAGCTCAATGCGGCCATGCAAACAGCAGTCTCCGAAAGAATTTCTATGGGTTCGATTGCTAACACGTTCTTCTGGAAAATGCAAAGCGCCACAATGCAAGCAAGCAACATTAAAATTTCCTAATGTGTGATTGGATACATCAGAAGTGACAGCTAATTTGTATGTTCGTAAAGGGTTCAATAGCAGAGCTCTTTGACGTCTTTCATTCCGGCGACGTTGCTCCTCTAATCGCTGCTGACGTCTTTCTTCATTTTCTTCAGCTCTTCTTTGACTTGCTCGTAATCGAATGATTAGAAGCCGTTGAGCTCTTTGCTCTGGTGACTCTTCAGCTCTCCTTTTACTTGCTCGCAATCGATCGTTTTCTTGCCTTCGTTCACGCTCTTCTATTGATTCTGCCAATCTTCTGCGTTTATTATTTATCTCCCTTATTTGCTCACGTAATTCTTGCGACTGGTAATCCTTAACCTCCCTTAATACTTCATTTAGTGTATTCATACAATCATTCTTGGCACTTCGCACAGGTCTAGAAGTTGATGCCTGATTTTCATGAATGACGATGTTAGTATTATTTTCAGAAAATTCGTCTATGACATTCGTTATTTCCTGAAGAGCTCTTTGACGTCTTTCATTCCGGCGACGTTGCTCCTCTAATCGCTGCTGACGTCTTTCTTCATTTTCTTCAGCTCTTCTTTGACTTGCTCGTAATCGAATGATTAGAAGCCGTTGAGCTCTTTGCTCTGGTGACTCTTCAGCTCTCCTTTTACTTGCTCGCAATCGATCGTTTTCTTGCCTTCGTTCACGCTCTTCTGTTGATTCTGCCAATCTTCTGCGTTTATTATTTATCTCCCTTATTTGCTCACGTAATTCTTGCGACTGGTAATCCTTAAGCTCCCTTAATACTTCATTTAGTGTATTCATACAATCATTCTTGGCACTTCGCACAGGTCTAGAAGTTGATGCCTGATTTTCATGAATGACGATGTTAGTATTATTTTCAGAAAGTTCGTCTATGACATTCGTTATTTCCTGAAGAGGCTGTGGTAACTCATATTCTTGCTGTCTTTGTTGCGGTGGCCTTAAGTTGTTACAAATTCGCCGTTTAGGAGGTCGTCCGCGATGCATCTAAAAAATAACATTTTCAAATTGATTTTTTCTGCCAAAAATATTTAAAAGCACTTGAGCATAAGACTGGAAGTATAAATAATGTTGCACAGTGTCCAATGTTTGGTAGGTGTGCACAGAATAGTAATATGTAACCTAAGGTGATGACACTTACCTTCTTAAAAAACTATATAAATTACCAATCGAGCAAGAATTTGAGTCGCTTTGCACTTGCACAAACACTGTAATGGTTTTTTATTGTTAATAGATAACTGAGCAGAGAAAAATTGCAGTTATTTTTTTATTTTACTGAGCTAACACTAAATAACTCACTGGAATAAAATCACTGTAAAGACAAAGAAAATGATCACACAAATCGATTAATTTCTGAAATAGCTCACCTATAATTTTCAAATAAACCTTTGAATAAACAAACAGACACAACGTTTTTGAATAATAATGTAATGAAATTTCGGTAATGTAAAAATTTCGAGAAAATTCCTCGAGCCGTTACGGGAAAAAAATGTATAGACGGACGGACAATTATTGCTTGTCTCAACTCTTATTTTGTTTATTTACATTGTTTGCAACAGCTATTTATTCTTCTTCATATATAAACATATCGATACTGCGCCGTTTGCATTTATCGACGGCTTCTGTACGGTAAGAAAGCTGGTTAGAAATTAGTTGCCTAGCAATAATTAATTGTCGCGCGGTATCGGTCCCGCGATATTTTAAAATAAAGGCCCTCAATGTGGCCCTTAGACGATTTTTGCGGAAAATGAGACCGAGTCCAATCGATTCCTGGTGTCAAAATACCCTTAAGTACCAACTTCCGAGAAAATTCCTCGAGCCGTTTCGGAAAAAAAATTTACAGACAAACATTTAATAGTATAGGAAAGGCCCTCAATGTGGCCCTTACGGAAAATGAGACCGAGTCCAATCGATTCCTGGTGTCAAAATACCCTTAAGTACCAACTTCCGAGAAAATTCCTCGAGCCGTTTCGGAAAAAAAATTTACAGACAAACAATTATTGCTCGTTTAATAGTATAGGATAGAACAAGGTTTTTGGCAAGGAGATATTTGGTCTCTTGGCATTACTTTTTAATCTAGTACTTGAAAAACTTATATAATAAGGAAATGTCTATATAGTAGTGTGCAACAGTTTTAATTTCTGTTTGTAAAAGATAATAAATACTCTAATTGTATATACAAAAACATATACATGCATTTCCTTTTCTTCAGATTCATCCCACCTCTTGAGTTACAGATTTCTATCATTCCAGTCTTTCTTTTCTAAGCCTATCTTCCTTGGTTTTTGAAACGTATTTGCATTATGTTAAGGTTGGTACATCTCTCTTTCTTCTTCCTCCTGGCTATGTAACAAGATGGTATATTTTAACAGCTTCATTCTTATATTTCTAAGTTTTTTACCTTATTATTATTTCACCTGTCATCTGCCTTTTATATGGATTAACATTGATTTTCTTCTATATTTGATTCCATTCTGTATTTTTTTTTTTTAGGTTATTTCGTTTTAAGTATATTAATGGATTTTCTTGTAGCGTGCAGAGAAATTAGCCTTCAATGGCATATGGATATACATTATATGATGATTTTGTTTCTGTGTTTTTCAAATATTTTTCTTTTTCCAATCTTCTATAGATTTATTGTATCCTATGATAAAATCTATGTCCTGCCACAGTCTCTGACATAATTTAATTTTTGCTCCTTGTATTACTTGTTGTCTGATGGTAATGTATTCTTCCCTTCACCGGCCTTTCCGCCATCCAACCACTTATGGTATGCCTGATTTTTTCCTTTTAATCATACCATATAAAATTTCATGAATCTTTTGTTCATATGATAATGTTCAAGCTTTTGCCCATATAGTTTTTACGTCTTCAATACCTAGTGTCTCCTACATTCATTTAAAATCAGCAATTGCCAAATTATATCGATTGGGAACAGCAGTTCCCAAAAGTCAATAGATGCAACTACCAACAACTTTGAATTTATATCACAACCCAGAATCTTCAATTATACTTCTACAATTATTCAAATGTAGAGGCGTTGTTACTTTATAATCATTCAACATTACAAAATAAATACCATTTAAATCCTTATAAAATATTTTATTTATGAAAATAATAATTATACTAATAATATAACATAGACTGATAATTATATGTAGTAATAATGAATACAAAACATGATTAACTAACATCATCAAAAAGATTTCTATATAAACATGACTCTAAATATCAGTGGAATCTAAAAAACTAATTAGATCCAACAATAGGTCTATATTCTGGAATAAAACTGCTAAGCCTCCAGTCTATATTCATACTCTAACTGAAAGATTATTCCTGTATTTATTTTTGAAAGAAAAATATTTTTATATACATAAGTGGCTGAAATTATCACATATCTGAATGCATTTTGTGATAACTGAGGGTATTCTCTGAGCACTTTAAATGCAAAACAGAATTAAACTACTATTGTTAAATGACAATTTTAATGAGATGTCACATAGCAGTTACATGCTTCATCATGTACATGTGTTCTGTATTTCGTGCTGGTATGTTATTATTTGTTTTACTTGATGGCACTGGTTTTGCAACCATCCAATTGAACTAATGTAGTAACAACAAAAGAACAAAGCTACTGTGATCCTTAAAAAGTCTATCGCAACAATTAAAATAATATAAATAGGTTAACAGAAAATTTACTAATCTGATATGAAGATAAGTTACAATCTACTAGATACATGCAATATATAGTAGACATGTAACACACTGGTTAGGAACGTATACCGCTATGTTTAAAAGTCTATTAACACTAACATAAATGCTTCAATTTTTTTATATGAATGCCAGTACCTTTACTCTTCTTTGGTTACAATCTACAAATTAGTTAGCAGCAGATTTCCAAGTAAATTGCTATTGTGTCTTCCATTACATTTCTTTATAGGTATTATAATGCATGTAATTTATTATTTGACTTGTATCATCAGCTTTGGTCGTTTATGAATTGCTGCCGCAATGTAACTTCAATTATTATTTCGAGTCACTGTATAACATGGTCAACAACTTGTCTCTTCACTTTACAGTATATTTCCATTTTGTTCTTCCTTCACTTAATGTAAACGACTTCAAGAACTTCTTTATTGCTAACCTTGTTAATCCACATATTTCCAGTAACTTCTACAACATGATACTTAAAATGAACCTAGCCTCCTCTTTTCATCTGTCCCTACTTCCAAGCCTCACAGCTATAAAATGCACGCTCCATATATAAGTCGTTAGGAATATTTTTCTTATTTTCTGATTTATTTCTTCATCAGTCAGCAACATGTAATTTATGGTTTGCTGTAACTTTCACTCATCCGTTCTACCCAAAAAATATCTCTCTTCCACCATTGCCCTTAATGAGTTGATTTCCTACATATATTATCTCTCCAATCCTTTCTCCATTCAGTAATAAACTCACATTAGCTTGTGCATCCTTTCTGCAGTCAATACATTTTATTCTTTTTTTAATGATGAATGATAATGACATTCTTTTAATTAAGATAATGATTATTGTCACATTATATTCTCTAATAAGCAATTCTATTAGGTCTATATGTAACCATTATAGGTACAGTAAAAGCTGTCTTAAGCGGCCACCCTTGGATCTAGATAAAATATGGCCGCTTAGAAAGGTGCCCTGAAGGGTTGGTGGGCAGTATATACAGTAGGCTACATTAAGTAAGGATGATCAGCTATATCATTTTATTATGTACTTGCTGTTTGAAAATACTTATATTACAACACATGATAAATTATACTTTTGAAAAATAGTCTTTTAATGTGCTTTGTTTCAATGCGGTGCCGGATTTAAGATTTTTGAGGCCCTAGGCTAAATTTTATGATCCCCCACCACCCTGGCTGTGACTTTAAAGTAATATATGTACTGCAGAAGTAATTCAATGTCAGATTTATACTATCAAATTTAAAACCAGTAGGCTACTAGAAGAAAATGTCCTTTCATTTAGCAAAGTTTTTCAAAATATTAAGAACCATGCAAAAGAATTGAGCAAATTAATTTATTTTTTAAGTAGAATAACTTAACTAAGCTTATTCAGAAATTTAACATAAAAAATTTCTTTTTTACTGTCTAGGTATAAAATATTAATTTTTTCTTATAATTTTATAACATTAAAAAAATTGGTCTACATTTTGTTTATTCTTTGACTAAAGATACAACAAGTTAATGGTAAACTAATATTCAGTGAGTATGTACCTTAATGGAATGTCTGGAAAAACATCACAAAAAATGTTGCGGGAAAATTTAAAATTAAAAAAGCCTATAGAAAATTGATTTTAAATAACGTAGGCTACTATTTTATATTGTAGGAAGAGATATAAACACACATTTTTTTCAGTTATAAGTGGTTTATACATACAAACCTTTATTGAAAGCTTATAAATGTAATTCAGAATGAAATTTGACTATATTATATGACTAGATATGACTAAAACTAAAAAACCAAATCTAAAATAAGTGTTCTCTTATTTAAAATTTAATTAAAACGTACATAAGATTTTTTGAAAGCAACTTTATTGAAAAATAAACAAACAAATGACTAATAAACTGGTGACTTGAATAAAGATTTGACAATAATTTATTATACATCAACATTTCGTGTTTTTGGAGAAAACTCTTTAATTATGTCATCAAAGCCTAAGTCTTGAAAGAGCTCAGCGTTAGCAACAAAACTAGCTAAACTAGAAAGCTTTGGGTCTGAACTTGAATTTCTTAAGTAGTTTTTTATTCTTCTTAAAACGCTGATCATTTCATTTCAAAAAAATCATACTTAAACAAATCAAAGTGCCTCCTACTTTTATAAAAATACTTCTGTTAAAAAAAAAAATATGTGTAGCTTGCGGCCCCCCTGAACCCACGGCCTAGTGGTAAATCCAGCACTGAGCATTACTATAACACAACATAATCCTTAGTCTTTCTTGTAGCCATTTTTCCAACATTACACTCTCCTTTTTGTAATTTAATGACTTATTTGGTACAGGTATAAAACATATCCAGTCTTATCAACAATTCATGTTCAGCTACCCCTATTCACTGACTTCATAAACAGGCATATCCACACCTTCACCCAAAATTGTTTTGAACGACGACGTGTTGTGCTGCTTTCTAAAACACTCCAGCCACCCACTGCTTGCTACGAAATTTTTGACATTAATTTCAGTAGCAATTTTGAGTGTCTTCTCGCATAACATACTTCCACTAACTGGGATTTTTTTTGTTGAGCGAACACATTTAAACTACTCGTAAAGAATTTCATTTACTTGTCAACACTTTGATTCACATTTTCTTTTTATGCCCTGATTCATATTTGATTCCCACTCTTTATCAGTTTAGTTTACTCTTTATTTTGGATTATGCTGTTGATCTGTGTTCTTCCGCATTTAAAAACTTCGGTAAGTTTCCTTGCCTTGCTGAAACGCCCTTATAACTTTCAAAAATAACACTTGCTCTCACACTCAATTTTGACATACTGTTAAAGTAGGGGCGAGTGGGGTAGCATCGATCAGCGGGTAGCCCCGATCAGGTCGGTAACGAGAGTATAGAACGCTGTAGCGATATCTGTTGAATGCTGAACTCTAGCCAATTGCACAGTGAACTAATTAAAAACGGCCACTAACCATTTCCGCCATTGTACTTACAGTAAATTACAGAAGTGTGTTTTAGACAAATTTCTTCTTATTTCTTCACATCTTTAAAGCAATGTAATGCTATTTGCACTTAAATTTTGAATTATTTAATTGTACAGATGTATTGTTAACGTTTTCAGCATTATTTGAATTCGTTATTTACGGTTTTAAACTAACTTACTGTAGTCTCAGGTTATAAAACTCAGTAGTATACGCAGTGGGGTAGCACCGATCAGGTGAGTGGGGGAAAGACGATCAACTGTACTGAGTTACAACTGTACAACACCATACTGAGTTAAGTACTATTAAATACTAATGCCTTGCCCTTATATGTTCGTGATACTTTCCGTGGCGTAGCTAGGTTTTTTTTTTTAGTTTTGTACTGATTAATCAAAACTTTTTTTTATTATGGCGTATCTTAATTTAAGAGTTACCCTCGGAGTCAAAGATTGTCAATATTAGTGTCTTTTCAATGAGAAACTATTATAATGTATATTATAGGAAATATTTTTAGTAGGCCTATATGGAAAAAATATACACATAAAATTAAATTGCATTACTTCCCATATAAAATACACAGGATATAGTAGATTGGCTTATGAACTAAAAAAAAACCTAATTTTTAAAATTTATTTTTAGAATGTAGTAAGGACCATTTGTAGATATAAGTAACATTCTAATGTATCTTTTATCAATATATCATTTGCTTTTTACATTGACAATTTTTTTTTTAGGTTTTTATTTTTTCCCATTTAATTTGCATAGGAAATCAACTGATCATCATTACCCCGTGGGTGGGGGAATACCGATCAAAGCCCATTTTTTACTTTTTATGCAATAAGAAAAGCCCCTTTCAACTTTAACGCTTACAGTGTATAACTAATAATTTACAGTACTCTGTTAAATCAACAATTTTTTACATTTGTTTTTAACTTTTAGCCAATTCTTCAATTTTTTATCGAATTTCTCCCTTAGGTGATCGGAGCTAGCTAGCTCACCCCACTCTCCCCTACACTACAAATTACAAAAACACTCAATTTTTTTATTGAGTGGGGATATTGATTGGAGATCACTTACCCTAATTCAACGTTATAACTTTCACCATAAATTCAAAACATTCGCTTGTAACTGGTCGCTTACTGCTGTTTCAAAGTTATGGAAACCTAGTCAGTTTATTGTGTACAAATACCATTTTATAAATTTAAAAGTATGCTGATACATACAGCCAGATCGTTTACCTTATCTTTTAGTTGGGTACGTATAAACAATACTTGAGAATTCTTAGAAATAAGTATTGTAAAACTATTTTGTCTGCTGTATTGTATTCCAGACGACTAAACATGCAATAGGTGATGTTTAATCAAGGGAATGAACCTGTTATGGACTGACCACTGGCCGAGGGAGGAGGTGACTGACCATTTAACAGAGAGGAAATTTAAATTGATCTTACGGAAAATAAAATCCCGTTCCTCGGAAAAGTGGCTATTCATTAAGGTGACCGCTGAATAAAGGTGGCCGTTAGGTCAGGTTTTACTGTACCAATACTTGTAAACTACAAATATTGTAAAGTTACATATAAACTACAAAAAGTAGTATGTTACATAGAGTTTTGCCTTGTGTGTACTTAGCAGATTACTTCTGCATCATCAGAGAATATGAAGTGTGTTAATGAAGCTTTTACATGATTTTGTTAATACATTTCATAGTCTCTGATGATGCAGACTTCATGTGGGGAACATGCATACATATGCATATACACAATACATATTTGCAGAATAAATAGATTATTGTTGTAACCCCCCCCCCCCACACACACAGTATAAGATACATCAAAAATAGAAGCGTTACAAATATTAAATACCTACTCTCATGTAGTTATGGATCTTGTACTGATATTCTGGATACTTGAAGGGGTGTAATGTATATGCCATGTGTACGTCTCTGCTCTTCAGTTCACCCTTGTATGCGTCTTTACCGCTTTGGTTGTGATAAAAGATATCCAACATCTGAAACACATATTTCTTTTTTTAAATGACACAGTAACAATTTATTACTTACTATCACACAAGTTCTTTTATATTTAATGACACACACATCTACATCATTTTCACATTTACATGTATACTTGTTTGACAATAATTTTTTGACACTTATTTTGCTTTTTAGCAGCTTCAAGTTAGTCAACATTTATCTCTAATTCAATACCCAAGTCTGAGTTTTCTAACATATAGAAATCATTTGTAATTAATTTTCACCTTCATGATTAATTTCCACCTACCTTCAGAAAAATTAAAAATCTAAAAACAGCATCATACAGAAACAATGCTGATTTTAATAATATCAAATCTAAAGCAATTACATTAGAAATCACAATTGCAAGGACAGGAAAAATGGAAAATCTTGTAGTTATAGCTTAATTTTTCTGTTTGGTAAACCTTTTCTGACAAAATGTTTTAACTTATATTTTCCCATCTTTATACAACAAATTAAAATATCATGCATTATATTCAGGATTTACTAAAAAATTAAAAGTCGTACCTATCCAAAACATGGTCTTCTAAAGTAGAAGAAAGCTTATTCAGTTATGTTTCATTATAGACCTGTCAGACGCCTGACTACAGAATTAGAAGGCACAACAGAAACTCCTACAAAGTGCAATTTTTAGATTCGACTATTACTTTTTTAAGGAAGCCATAAAAGTACGCAGTGGAAGTTTTATTTTTTTTTTAAAGGAGTAAAACAGATGAACTAATTTGGATTTCCAAATTCACTTTCAAAAATACCTTTGCTCGCTGGTTTAGCTGTTGCCAAAAAACAATGTGGGCCCGTGAATTTATAGAGCTGCCAGTTTTGTAATTCAACTATAACTATAACTGTCCACTTTCCCTCAGGTCAAGTTTCCCTTCCTTCTCTTTAACACTTGCAAATAATTGCAATCTTTCTTGTACATACTTTACATTACATGATTATCCTTCTTCAATCTGTTCAGTGTGCCTTCACTTATTATTATATCTATCCACCTTACTTCTACCATCAGACTCCACATCCATATTTTCCCTGTCCTATCTTTATTCCTTTTCCTATAACTCTATGTCTCTGGCTTATAAAGTAATATACTGCCAGAGCCGGCTTTAGGGCGGTGCAGACTGTGTTTTAGAGGGCACCGTGTTTCAGGGGGCGCTCCCTGAACAATTTTTTTTTTTATTACTCACATTTTTTAATATAAAGAAAATTTTGCCGTCTGTGTACCATGCATATTAATAAATAAAATAAAATAAGTTATTCAGTTTGGTAACACAAATGATAACTTATTTTATTTTATTTATAAATATGCATGGTACACGAACGGCAAAATTTTCTTTATATTATATCTCATAAAACACACCTTTAAAAAAGCAAAAATTTTGTAAGTATAGCTTCACGTGGTTCGCCATAATATTTTATATTTTCAAATTATTTTTAATGGAAAAAAATAGTGATCCATTATTTTTAATAAACAATTTATGCTTACATTTTGAACTTTGATTTTTTTTTATTTAACTTTATTTTTAACGAAAAATATGAAATATTTAACTAAATATTTTCGTAAGTACTGTAGTTATTTGAATATTTTATTAATTATTGTACAATGAGAAGCAGGTTTGTATATTAAGCATTTCATTATCTTACTTAATTATGCATTATTTTTACTTTACAGAGAATACATAACTATTAAGACATTTTTTATAATTTTTATAATTCTTAAAATATTATGAAATTTTCCATAAAAAAACATATTATGCATACTTACCCGCCACTCTCTTGATTGGAAATTTATGATATGTATTAATTTGTTATCATAAGACAGATTAGTTAAAACAATAAAAAAAATAAATATCAGGCATAATTATGATCATTAGAGATAAAGCTTTCATAAAAATTGTAAGAAAGTACAATATTTTTTTAAACAAATAATACATAAAATCTTAATTAATTTTTATAAAAATTACAAAATTTTGTATTAAAATAATATGTGTTTACTTTTGTTAATATTCATTATCATCATTACAAATTTCCATCATCTTTTTTAATAATACTTATTAAAATTGACTAAAGTGAAAAAATACTAATGACCATTTATATCATAATCATTTACCTTTTTTATACTGAAAAATCATTATTTTATCAAAAAATTTTACATCTAGCTGCTATCACGGCTCTCAGTTTTTATGCCCCACGAGTTTTGCATATTTTGACCTTGACCAGCAAACAAGTGACTGCGCCACTGCGCAAGGTTCGCTATGTATAGCTTATCACATTTGTTAGTTTATTTGCAGACTGGGATGAGTGCGATCCTTCTGTAAATTAAAGGTATTGTTGATTTTTAAAGTTTTTAGTGGTATTTTTATTAACAAATGGACTCTAAGCCGATATAAGTTATTAGTATTAAATTCTTAATGACCCAGTGATACTGATTTTGTTTTAATATAATACAAAGTTATTGAGTCAAATATTTGGATACGCTATATCAAGAAAGTGTCTATTTGAACCATGCAGAAAAATACGTATACTGTTACGTACTAAAGTGTCTTATTGAGATGTGAACTTACCGCATTACGTCTAAGGTAAGTAATTGTAAAGTTTGCAGATATTATTTTATTGTAAAAAAATGTTATTTGTATCTACATGGAATGAAAATGTTTTTATTAATTTTTTTAAATGTTATTTGTAGCTAAAAATTATATTACTTTCGCGTCTTTAAACATTATTTCTATAGAAAAACTATAATTCTATAATTTTTGTGAAAAATAATTAAAAGTAGATTTAGTAATTAATTTTGATTCGCTTTTCAAATTTTTTTTTATTTTCAGATCAAACATTGACTAAATTCAATTTGTAGTAACTATTAGCGTACGCTCTAAAATTTTAAACAGTATAATTTGATAACGTCGCATTTACGTGTTATTTTCATAAATTTTAGTACCGAAAAACATATTTTATTTTTATGGTAATTTAGAATTTTAGCTAAAAGCCGATCTTTTTAAATGAATTAATGTAGTTTTTTTGAAGAGCCGCAGAAATTATTGTTGTACTGGGAATAAGCTTCTTATTTCAATGATTAAAAACTTTGTTTTTACATTTGCATTACAGATTAAACTTGTAATAAAAATGGCAAAGAAACTATCAGGAGCTGAGAATAGAAAGAGGAAAGCTCAACAAGATCAAGGTTTCCAAGAAACAATAAAATCAATGAGTCTTGAAAAATATATAAAAATTGATAAAAGTATAAATGCACCATCTTCTACTTCATCCAACATCACTGAATCTCAAAATACTGACAACTCACAAAATTCTATAAATAAAAGTGTAAATAAGCCATCCACTTCATCCAATATCATTATCTCTCAAGATACTGAAAGCTTATTCAGTGCTGTAGATTCGCAGAATAAATCTGTATGGAAAGAAAACAGATTCTGAAATTAATTTTTCAGAAAACATGATATTGAGTACTCCACAAAATTCTTTAAATATTTTGAAAAATCTAGAATTGATCACTACTTCAAATGCTAACAATTTTCAAACTGCTGATAAACCAAGAATACCGTTAAGCTCTCTAAGTGCATCTATGGAAAATGACAATTTAGAAAAACAAGAAGAATCAGAAATCGTTATTTCCAATAAATGTATTTCAAGCACAGAGGATTCTTCAATCGATCTAACAGATCCATCTTTAGAACACATATCGTTTATTGATTCAACAGATCCAGCTAACTGGCCAAAAAATCTTAGCAGAAACGAAATTGATTTTCTTATCACACAAGGACCAGTTAAAGCCTTAGTTAAACATTATCCCTGCGACAACAAAGGTCGGCATTTTTCTGACACTTACTGTACTATACTCGTAAATTACCAAATAATGAAAAAATCATCCGTCGTCGATGGTTAGTTTATTCAAAAAGTTCGGATAAAGTATTTTATTTTTGCTGCTCTATTTTTAAAATAGATCCTAAATTATCTTGGCGTAATGAAGGTTATTGCGACTGGATTCACTTAAGTATTCACGAAAATAGTGCAAATCATAAAAACTCTTATTTTCAGTGGACTGAAGCTGAAAAAAGGCTAAAAAATAATACAACGATTGATCACTTGCAACAATCATTGAATGCAAGAGAAGCAGAACACTGGAATAATGTAATACTTAGATTGATGAATATAATATTTTATATGACAAAAAATAACATGGCATTCCGTGGATCTTCTGATAAACTTTTTACATCTAATAATGGAAAGTATTTAGGACTTATTGAATCATTTGCAAAATTCGATCCAGTAATGAAGGAACATATAAATTGTATTTTAAGAGGGGAATTCAAAGATCATTACTGTGGAAAAAATATAGCGAACAAATTTATCGAATTAATGGCGAAAGAGCTCAATTCTGAAATTATTTTAAGAATTCAGAAAGCTAAAAATTTTTATATAATAGCTGATTGTACTCCAGACATTAGCCATACAGAGCAGTTATCTTTGACAATAAGATATGTTAATTTGTTAAACGATAGAGTAGAAGTTTGTGAAAGCTTTTTAGGTTTTAAACCGATATTAGATTCTACTGGAGAGGGGCTAACTGAAGTTATACTAGAAATGCTGCAGTACCTTGACCCCTGCAATTTTTTAAATCTAGTTTTAAAAAATTGCAGGGGTCAAGGTTATGATAACGGAGCCAATATGAAGGGAAAGAACAGTGGAGTACAACAAAGAATTTTAGATAAGAATTCACTAGGATTCTTTTTACCGTGTGGATGCCATAATTTATGTCTTCTATTGTGTGATGCAGCAAAAAGTTCAATACTGTCTATTAATTTATTTGGAATCATAGGAAGACTGTTTTCTCTTTTTGCCGCCTCAGTCAAGCATTGGCAGATTTTACTTGACAATTTGAAAATTTTTACTTTGAAACGTTTGAGTGATACATGTTGGGAGGCAAAAGTTGCGAGTGTTAAAGCTGTTCATTATCAAATCGCTGATGTGTATGATGCGCTGGTAGCTCTGGCGGAATTAGAGAAAAATTTTGATACTCAAGCTGCTCATGAAGCCTCAACCTTAGCTGAGCAGCTAAAAGACTTTACATCCTTAGTATCACTTGTGGTATTGTACGATATCCTATTTCAATTTAATATTCTGAGTAAGTCAATGCAAAATGAAAAATTTATATTCAAGATGTTCAGAAATTAGCTGATAATTGTTTCAAGTTCTTAAAAAATTATAAAGAGAAAGGATTTAAAGATGCCATTGCAACTGCGAAAGAGCTTGCTCTGGAATTAAAAACTGAAGCAGTTTTTAAAAATATTAAGAGAATTAGAAAAGTTAAGCATCAATTTGATTACGAAGCTCAAGATCAACCTATTGAAGTTGAAGGTCCTGAAAAAAAATTGGAAACTGAGTTTTTTAATACACTGCTTGATACTGCATTAACATCATTTGAAGAACGCTTTCTTCTGTTTCATGAACATTCTAAAATTTGGAGCTTTTTATATGACAAATAAATTGCCTTCTGACAAGTAGATATTACTTAAAAAGTGCAATGTTTTACAAGTAAGATTGACGAATGATTCACTTGTGGATATTGATGGGATTGGTTTGTGTGATGAACTTAGGAGTATTCACTATTTTTTTGAAAATGATGAAGATTCTAGTCCATTAGCTGTATTAAATTTTATAAAAAAAGAAGGAAACTTGAAGATTTGTACCCAAATGTATATATTTCATTTAGAATACTACTAACCATGCCAGTAACTGTTGCAAGTAGTGAAAGGAGTTTTTCTAAATTAAAACTGATTAAGATGTACTTAAGAACTATGATAAGTGAAGATCAATTAAATTATTTAGCAAAATTATCTATTGAACATGTATTAGCTGGTGATATAGATTATAAGAAGATTATCAAAACATCTGCAGACGCCAAGTCAAGAAAAGTTAATTTTATTAAATGAAATCTAAAATATTATTTGTTACATTTTCAATTGTTTTTAAAACTATTAAACTACAACTACTTTATACTTGTATATATAAAAATGTAAAAAAATATATATTCTGTATGAATATTTGATGTAGAAGTGTTTCATTTCTTCACTCATGTGCAAATATTTATGTTTAAAAATTTAAGGATGAATGAACAAAGTTGATAAGTGGAAGGGGGAGAAGAGGGCGCCGCCAAAATCTCGCACAGGGCACAGGGACAGCTAAGGCCAGCTCTGTATACTGCACTAGTCTTTTCTCATACCTAGGTTCATTCTTCTAATCACACTTCTTTTTCCTTTTGAACACTTCTTTCCTTGTGGTTATCCAAATCTTTGATCATTGGTCAACCCTCTAATTTTTGTAACATTCTTTGTGTACTCATTGTCTCATCTGCTAGTCACACACACACACACACACACACACACACACACACACACACACACACACACACACACAATTTAATTTAATTCAATGATTTATTTGAATTATTCATACCAAATTAATGTATGTGGCATAAATTTTATTGGTATGGTAATAATAGATGTCTTTTACAAGTGTGTATTTGCAGTCAATAAAACATACACACTTGTTAATAAAATATTGTACCATAACTATACAAAACTGTAAAAAGCATATTTATATACACACACAAATGTGTGTGTGTGTGCGTGTGCATGTGCGCGTGCTCGGAGTTGAGAAAAACTGTATGTAGAACAAACAAACAAATATTTAAAACACATATTTAAATAATACAGAAATATTTACTTACAATCGGAAGTTACAAAGTCAGCTTTCCAAATACTTCTATGAACAAGAATTGCTCTTTTAAAATTTAGACAATATTAGTCCATTAACATGTATCTCGACGGGTCAACAATGACTCTCTGATAAAATTTTTGAAATTTGCCAATGTTTGATAAATAATACACTCATTGTAAAACAAGTTCAGATCAAAAGTAAAATTAATAGTAAAATTGTTAACAGTTCGGTATTCAAAACTTACTTTCATTAAATAATAATAAAAATAATAAATGTAATTTTAATAATAATGACAATAGTAAATTGTATTGTTTAAGTTATATATAATGATATATTATAATATATATTACAATAATTTATAAATATTAATTTATATATTAATAATCATATATATTAAGTCATTTATTATCTTATAAATATTATTATATTTATATTATATACATAATTATTTTACATAATCAATTATATATGAAACTTACAAAAAAAAATATACAACAGGTATTTTGATAATAAAAGTACAATATAAAAACACATGGAAACAATTAGCTCTACAGTCTGCAGACATGTTGGCTTTAAAAACCAATGTTTATTTATTGTAACAAAGAAATAATTATAAAGATAATGGGTAAAATTTTGTTAACACACACACTCGAATGTTTAGAGAGAGAGAGAGAGAGAGAGAGAGAGAGAGAGAGAGAGAGAGAGAGAGAGAGAGAATGATGCATGTACAATGAGCAAAAATAATTTGTTATGACCGAATGATGATTCACATGTCAGTGCCTATATCCTCAAGACATGGAGTGTGTGTGTGTGTGTGTGTGTGTGGGGGGGGGTTGGTCTAGTTGTTTGAATGTTTAAAAAATATACAAAATCTATTTTTAAACAGATGTTCAAAACCCAACTGCTAGTACTTGTGGTACATGAATGAAAAGTAGAGACAATTTGTTCAGGCTGTCATACTGTCATTTGTCATAATGAGTACAAAAAACCACAGTGCTGAGTGTCTGTGGTTTATAGGATGACTCATTTTATGTATAAACATAACAAACAAAAATTAAGTTTAACAAATGTCAGTATATGTATTTCTCATTCTATATAATCTGACATCATTGACTTACCATATATTCACAAGAGGCAAATCAATTTAAAATTATAAATATAATTATTTCACTAACGACTCGGAACACAAAGTTTTTTATGGGTAAAAACGTAAAGTTTTACCTTATAGCCTAAACTGGTTTTCGCCTTTTAAAAAGCTTCTTCAGAGATTATAATGATACTACCACACTTCCCAATAAAATATCACAGTTTTTTACAAACGAATGGAACTATTAAATGTGTCTGAGTGGAAAGTCCTGAAGTAAATACTGTGACCAAAACAAAAAGCAGAAAATGGAAACTATCAGAAGGAACAAGAAGATACATGATCTGTAGAGTGACTCAAGACTGTCTAGATATATCAGACTGAAAATACTCCAGTGGGATGGATTCGTGATAAGGATGAAAGCACCTGAATACTAAGATATGAGGTTGTCTTCATCTATGATGAGCCTAACGTCTTTTACATTTTCATTTATGACATTATGAAGGAATGTATGCATGCACCTTAAAACTTTTGTGCAGGACATCATAAAAAAATGAAGTACATCGTTGTAGGGAAAAGGGTATTACACATTAAGGTAAGAACATCAACAAACAAAAACATAAGTAATTGGTAGTAGCAGAGGAAGCCCAAATAATAAACATCAGAATTAAACAAGCAAACTAGTTTGAGTGATAAGTGTGCCAGTAGAAACAAATTTAAACCAATACACACAGACATACATTGGCAAATCAATAAAACTACTAAAATATCCTTCATTATGGTTACCATACATGCTCGTTTTCTTTACCTATGTTCAGGAAAAAAATTAAAACATCTTGCTTTAAATTTTAACATGTTTTTAATATTTCAGGATTTTATTTTTCATGTTTTTATATGACATAATTTTTAATAATAATAAGATGCAAGTAGTATGTTGTAGCACATTACTACAACATGCGTAAACATTATTTCTTGAGTATATCGACGTGTAATTGATTAACTTAACAAAGAAGAAGGAATTTGAAAATTCCTGATGCATGAAAGTGGGGAAACATTTTCAGCAATCCAAAAACAAAAACATTTTTTTAGTTTCATTGTAAACAAAAATATTTCTGTTTACAATGAAAATGTAGAGGTGTATCTCTACTACTTTGAAACTTAAAATGTACTATTTTACAGCAATAAATATTAAGTTTAAACTAAGGTAAAGAAAGCTATTTAACATTTTAAGAATAATAAACAATAAGTTTAAAATAATAAAAATTTAGAATTATTACTAAAATTACCCTTTGATTCAGTAGTATATCCTACAGCATGCATGCATGCGCGCGCACGTGTGTCCTTTTTTATGGTTGAAAAGTAAAAAATGTCTCTTTTTGGAGCTGGAAATATGGTTTCCCTATTCTACAGTATTAAGAATAAATTTATCCAGCTAAAATTAAGCTTATTCAGTTATGTTTCATTATAAACCTGTCAGACGCCTTACTATAGAAATCAGAAGGCACGACAGAAACTCCTAAAAAGTGCAATTTTTAGATTCGACTATTCATTTTTTAAGGAAGTCATAAAAGTAGGCAGTGGAAGTTTTATTGTTTTACAGAAGTGAAAACAGATTTCAACTTCACAATCATTGCTACCGTATGGCAGCAAAAATAATATTAAAGGAAAATTTATACACTTTAAAAAATAATCCTTAACATACTGGTACCTCAAAAAAGATTATTTTTTAAGTTAGCAAAAAAATTGTAGCTCTTTTTTTTAGCCCATTTAACCTTAAATTAGCGTGGTTACAAGTAATGATACATCATCTGCTTTAAAAATTAAGTATTTGTAAACACAAACTCCAAGGAGGAGAAGTTACTCATATCAATTTATTCCCGTTTTCACATTTTATTTTTGAGCAAATTTAGTGATCCACGTGTTTCGCAACTACAGAGCACCGACAACATAATGGCCAATATTCAAATGTACACCGCCATAATGACACACAGTAGACGACAACAGACAGACCATAAACCACGATTTATTCACAGAACAATGAAACTGCCAGGGCGTCGTTAAGTCATCCTGTCGGTGCAAACATTTGACTACCAAATTACCCACGTAAATGTAACCCGCACATCGTCACGTCACGTCACGAGAATTGTTTTTTTATACATTATTAATGTCTCGTGCTGAGATTCTTGCATTGCCGAGAGTAACATTAAGAACAGAATGCCAAGATTAGATAAAAAAATCAAGTATACGACTCTAAGTCTAAGTTGAAATTCAGTTGAACTTCTCATGGCGAAGATTATCGGAGAGTAGATGTACGAAACGAGTAACTGAATGGAACCCAAGAGAGGATGCATTATGAAATGAAGGCAAAAGGTCTAGCAAGAAGGCGGTCCCATGGTACAAAACAAGTTTGTAAAAAATCCATCAGTAAATGGAAATAGTTAAGAAAAACTTACGTTAACTGGTTCTGCAATTTAAGCCCAGAATTATGGTAATTATTTGTGCACAACAATTTTATACGCGGTTAGAAACTAAAACGGTTCGTCAAAGAAACACGTGATTCCTGCCAATCGTCCGGCGGGTCCAAACTATAATGTTTTTTAGTATTTCTAAACTTTCTCCATGCATTGTACGTCGCGACTGTCTTAAGATCTTGTAACATTGTAGGTCTCGTATTGTTCAGTTTTTTTCCCAAACGGGTGCGGATGTGCCCAACTAACGACACATCCGCGCGCAAATTTTCTCCTGCATCAGATACACCTTTCCGAAGTTCACGTTGAAAGAATCGGGTAAAGGAAATTAATATCTAAACGATAGGATGCAACAAATCAAAGAAAAATAGAATCAGAACAAATGAATGAAAGAATAATTTAAAGATAAAGACACAATAGGAACCTAAAGAAAACAAAGCATAAGAAGAATACAGCAACGTGGAATGATTTTTAGTTTTAAATAATGTCGAAACACAATAATACGTTCATATCGTTTACTAGAAAGTTAAAAAGATATCTCAGAAGATCTTGCTATAATCATAATTCAAAAAAGCACCTTAAAAAGGTAGAGTGGATGAAAAAAATGCCCAAAAACGAAACTGACGGCGGTTAGCAGTACGAATATAGCGAGTCTATGAGAACTTGCTGCCCAATATTCCGAAAACCATGTTACATTTTTAGACCGAAGAGTTGAACGTAATGATTTACAGGATGAGATTTTGAAGAAGGGGATGTCAGCGTCACGGAGAAAACGCAGAACGAGCGTTTCCTTTTAACAAGATGAAAAGCAGATAAAATATAAATTACTGAAAAGAGATTAACAAGGCATCATAAGCTACTTGGACTAGTTATCAGATATAAGAAGGTAATGCAAAAGACGAAAGCCTACGGTATAATATGTCTCCGATGAAATAGGAGAATACGCTGAAAAAACCAAAGAGACAGTCACCGAAGGAAAAAATATGATTCCTCGCTCTAGAGAGTTATGGGAAAGACAATGCACGATGAAATCAAATTAAAACCAAATCCTCATAAGGGCAAGGTGGAGTTAAGGTGAAGGATATGGGGAGGAGGTATCACTCATAAAATCATACACTGCCTTCAGAATATAGGTGTGAAACTCGCTAACGTGCATTTGTTAGAATAGATTAGAGGTAACGAGAAATTTCTTCGCACTTTTACTTTCGTTGCTATTGTTCTCTCAAATAATTAGCACCGTGGCAGCTTGCTGTTAAGTTTTCAAATCTGACGTGAAGCAAAAGACATGCAGTGGGCGCACCAAATACCTCCCGTCGTACTTGGTTTCACATTAACTCTGCGGCTTCGATTCAGCTCAGACTACGACGTGACGTATCGCAATACCACCATACATAAATACAGTACACTCACTATGCAGTCTGCATTTAAAGTATAGTGTACGAGGGCGATTTGAAAAGTTCGCGACCTACCATAGAAACGAATGTGTGGCGTTTCTGTTTTTTACCGCATCGTGGCGCCACGTTCGCTCCAAGAACAGCAGTGAAGCGTCAAGTCATTACCCTGTCACTTACCCGAAGGAAGTCGGATTCTTCTAGGTCCTCAAAATAACCGTTTATTGCCGCTTTCAGCACGTCATCTGAGGAAAATCGCTTCCCCCCGAAAATTGTTTGAGGTTTGGGAATAGATGAAAGTCAGATGGTGCTAAATCAGACGAATAATGCGGATGGTCCAACAGATCGTACTTCAACTCGGCGATTTTTGCCATAGACACAACGCATATGTGTGGGCATGCATTATCATGATGGAAAATGATCTTATTTTTTGCTAAACCTGGTCTTTTTTCTCGAATTTTAACATTTAATTGGCTCAAAATGTTACCGTAATAGGCCTACTCTCCATTTATCGTTCGACCCTTTTCAAGGCAATCTAGTAACAGTTCCCCCTTAGCATCCCAGAAAAATGGATCCATACACTTTCCAGCCGACAAAACTGATTTTACCGATTTTGGAGGCGGCGAATCACTATTATCGATTGTTTCGACTGTTGTTTTATTTCTAGAGTGAAGTAATGGAACCAAGTTTCCTCGGTTGTTACAAATCTACGAATAAAATCTTTCGGATTTTTCTTAAAACGGTCCAAACATTCCTGACAAGCTTGCATTCGCATGCGTTTTTGGTCACTTGTCAACAAACGCGGCACCCATGTTGCAGCCAGCTTTTTCATACTTAATTCCTCAGTGAGAATGTAATGTACCCTTTCACCTGAAATGCCCACAGGCTTAACAATTTCAGACACCTTCAAACGGCGACTTCCAAAACTATATCATGCACTTTATTGATGATTTCTGGTGTAGTGGCATTTTTCGGACGCCCAGACTTGCACGACTACGTTTAAATTCAGTAGCCCATTTTTTCACTGTAGTAAATGAAGGTCCAGCATCACCCAACACATTCTTCATCGCATTAAAAATTTCTGTTGGCGTTAAACCTTTCTTAACGAAAAATTTGATGTTCAGTTTTCTCCATTTCCAGCGTTGCTGTGAGTTAACGTTATTTATACAGCTGTTTCTCCGCAACAATGACTTGACCCGACTTGACGGTTCACAGCTGTTCGTGGGGCGAACGTGACGCCACGATGCGGTAAAAAACAGAAACGCACACATTCGTTTATATGGTAGGCCGCGAACTTTTCAAATCTCCCTCGTACAATATTCAAATTATTGTTACTTTGTCTTTATCAGCGTACGCTCCAAGTTCACATACTTTTGACAAATCGCTACAGACCTACTAATATGACGTTTTAGTTTTGTGAGATGTTTCATGAATTATCTCATGACTTAATCTTAAAGTTTCCCTTTAATATCTTTGGCAGGGTCAAAGAATAACGTACGGCAGCTTATATTCTTTTATCAATTGGGTACTCAAGTTCGGTTATACTAGCCTAGAGCGCCTTTACGTCACCCAGCTAAGCCAAGTACCCAAACCAAGTATTAAGGCTGAGTAAACCTAGAGCCGGCTGGATGTCGTGAAAATCGAACCCACTAGCCCCTCTCGAACCAAGTGTAATGAACTGCTCCAACCGGACTTAGATAAGATCTATCACATACAGGGGCGAACCTAGGAGGGGGATATAGGGGGTTTATATCCCCCCCGAAAACCGAAAAAAAATTTAAAAATTTTTTAAGAAAAAAATTTAAAACTAGTGTTTTTTTAAATGTAATTAACTGACTCCCAAGTTTTGTCAATTTAAAAAAATTACTATTTGAGTCAATGACAAGTTTAAATAATCTAAAATAATAGGCCTTATACTCAATAATAAATATAATAGATGTTAAAAGAAATGGTGAAAAATGGAAAGAAGTTGGCTTGAAAGAGAGTAGGCCACGTTTTTCCGCTGGTTATGATAAATAGAGGCATAATTTTAACTTATTGTTACATGTTGGTAACTTCAATCACAAAGCACATAATGTGAGTGAGTTTTAATTTCTTAACATTATGTTTCATAATGGACATGGGTTGTTGTAATAGACTCTACCTAGCTCTAAGAAACAAAATATTGTAAAATTAAACTTACGTTCATTAAAAAATTTTCGTGTTCTTTCACGTGTTAACCCTACAACACAAACACACACACACACACATACAACATTTTCTTTCTTAACTTTAACGTCCTCTTTAAAGTATTTACATTCCACAGAAAGGTATTATTAGGCTTCCAACTCAAATTACAGCCATTATTTACCCATTAGTTTTAATTTTTTAGTTTTTTGTACGATTTTCATTATAATTTGATTAAAACAAAAAAAATACTTTAAGAAAACGATATGTGGTTGAAAAAATCCCCCCCCCCCCGAAATGAAATCCTAGGTTCGGCCCTGATCACATACACCGAAATCAAATGTCAAATTTCCGTCCTGGCAGATTTTGCGTTTCTGACTTAAACGTTGTTTTTCATTATATGGACTTGTTAGTCTTGTAACCGTAATAATCACAATCAGTACTCACGATATTTCGACAAGATCTGCAAATATCGTCTCTATCGTCTGTAGATCCCAATTAGTACTAACTTATAGTTCAGACGCTTTTAGCTGCACACGCGTGAATATATATATATATATATATACATATATAAATTATATATATATATATTGCAACAATACATATATTTGCATATTTGCCCAGGGCGGTGTGTTTTGTAAATAATTAGTGTAAAAAGAATAAGACGAACAGTTTTAAACAAATTTGTGCGGGAAAATACAGGCTGGGGCCTGTCGAAAGTGACACCTGCTTCGGTAGCGTAAAATACAGCGTTTGTGTGTATGTGTGTGTAAGCCAGTTCCGACCTGCATTGAACGACAAGAAGGGGAGACACGTACGAATTGTGTTGGTTTGTCATTAATCAGGTTTTAACAGGATTAAAATAAACTAATTAATACGTTTTAAACCTGTGAACAAAGACTTACCCCAATTATAAAGACACCATTACATTAAGGAATTTTTAACGAGTATGGTGATATAAAATTATTGCAAAAATGTGCAATAATAAAGACGCTAACTAATTTAATGTTAATTACGAGTGTAATTAAATAATAATTGATAAGTGTGGTATATGTGAGTGAACAGAAAAAAAATTACACAAACAATGATATCGCTCATGCTACGAGTATGTTGACGAAATCGCGAAAATGAACCAAAAAGTGATTTGTAATTAAAAGGACGCTTTGCACGAACTGACAATATCTAAAAGGTCGAAAGCAGTCCTGAACCTGTCAGACCGCCATCCAGTATAAATACCACCAGCAATTTTGGGCTGGTCTCAACGTCATCCTCAGGTGCACGTTCTAGGTCGTGTATCACCGACCCATGTCCCCAATCATGTAGGACAACCCGACGTCCTTGACATCGCTGTTGTCAATGACATGGCCTACCCTATCGCTATCGAAGCCGTGTCAGACCTCTCGTCTGATCACGACCCGGTACTACTCACTGTTCGGCCCACGCTAGACACACCTCTCCAGCCTCCCCATCGTGTAACGAGAGTCAATTGGCGATCGTTCCACGATGAACTGGGACGAACAGTACCATCTGACCCCTCCGGTCGACGTCTCCAGCCCGGAAGATGTAGACCGCATGGCCAACTATCTCCAAGAAGTCGTCACGTCCGCAATGGACAAACACACCTATCAAGTCCCTGCGCCCAACAGACGGTCGCAGTTACCTGAAGAGGTGATCCTAGCCATCCGAAAACGGCGCCAGCTCCGCCGGCGATGGCAACAAACCCGTGACCCTGCCGTAAAACGCAGGCTCAACACTCAATCTGACCTCGTCAAACAGCTTGGCGCAGCGGCCCTACTCAACGCCCCATCAAGTCTCGTTTCACTTATGTACGAGCTGTTCAATGGATGTCTCCGGCTCCATTACTTCCCCAGCCCTTGGAAACGAGCAAAAGTCATCATGCTACCGAAGCCTCGCAAGCTGCGTACACTCCCGGAGAACCATCGCCCAATCTCACTCTTGCCAGTCATATCGAAGGTGTTCGAGCGCCTCCTGCATCGCCGAGTTACTCCCCTGCTGGATAATTTCATTCGGCGGGAACAATTCGGCTTCCGCAGGCAGCATTCGACCACTCTTCAACTTGTCCGAGTGTCACGCAACTCACCGACGCCATCAACAGAAATCATCGGACTGTCGCCGTCTTTCTGGACGTGAGCAAGTCCTTCGACAAAGTCTGGCACGAAGGGCTTCTCTATAAACTAGCCACTTCCCCTCTCCTAGCCTCATTTGTACATCTGATGCGGTCGTATCTCTGCGACCGCAAGTTTAGGATCTGCGTCGACGGTACGTACTCTTCCGTCCGCCTCGTCGCCGCTGGCGTCCCTCAAGGATCTGTCCTCGGCCCCGTTCTATACCTAGTGTACACGTACGACCTGCCAGTATTGCCTGGAGTCACGCTGTCTCTCTATGCGGACTACGCGATGTACCACACCAGTTCTGCAAACCTTCGTTTTGCGACTGACGTGGTGCAGCGCCAGCTCGCCTTACTACCGGCCTGGCTAAGGAAATGGCGGGTGGCAACCAATACGGAGAAATCCGAGGCGATTGCCTTCTCCCGTCAGCTCACTTCCCGATGCCAGACCCTCTCCCTTGATGGGAGCCCAATCGCTTGGCAACGTACTGTGAAGTACTTGGGCGTCACTCTTGATCAACGCCTAAGCTTCAGAGCTCACGTGTCCAACGTGCTCCAGCGCGCCCAAGGCGTCAAAGCCAAACTGTACCCATTCTTATCAACTCGAGGGCCACTGCCTTTGCGCACGAAGTTCTCGATATATCTGCTCTTTCTCAGAGCCGTCCTTATGTACGCAGCGCCTGCATTCTGGACCCAACTTGCCCCCGACGTAATTGCACGGCTGGAAGCCTTCCAGTACATTACCCTCCGCCTTATCTCCGGCTCTCCCTGGTACGTCAAAAATTATTATATCAGACGAGGGCTGAAGATTCCGTCGCTCGATGGATTTGCGCGAACTCTTACGTTCAACCTCTTCGATCGAGCATCAAACTCAGCCTTTCCCCACCTCCGTCACCTTGGTAACAATGATGGACCACCACCTGTTAAACGCAGACGCCCTCGAGCCCTGCTCGATGACCCTCCGTAAGTACAAAATACAAAATTGCCACACTCACCATCTGCCCACACGCCGACCTTTCGAATCTAACAGTTTCCTACCTGTTCAAACCTCCGGTCCTTTGCATGCCGACAGATGGATCGGGCGTTGCGCCTGCTTTAGATGTGCCTAGTGCCACCTTCAGTCGGTGATTCGCCCCTCCAATCTCTCGCCTGCCTCGGTATCCCCTTATGGCAGTTTACCGGGCTCTTACCGAGCTGGCGGAAGTGTATCGACCCGTCGTGAGCGAACAAATCCCGCCAATCCGTGTGAAGCGTTCGCGTAGACTTCCCTCTCTGGCCATTGGTGGATCGCGCCAGCGGTTCAGCCAATCACAGCCCATCTCCTTCACCTCCGCTAAAATAAAAAAGGGGGTTCCTATCCTTTTCTGCGACACGGCTGCCGTGTCTTTCGCCACAGTTGTTAATAAACAACAAAAGCGTAGTAAAGGCCCCAAGCAACCACCTGTGGTACGGGCAACCCCAGCTCAGGCTCCTTCCCAGGCCCCTGTTCCACCTCAGGCGAAAAAGAGCCGAAAAATCGCGACATCCAAAAGTGAGACAAACCAACCTACAGAATACATCTCGGTTGTGGAGCCTGAGACAACTCAACCCTCCCCACCACCGGAGAATCCTGGCCCTGCATTAGAAGCAGCCTCGCCTGACCTCCCGCCCCCGCGGTTTCCTAATGCAGGCAAAAAGAAGCGGCATCGTAAGCCCCGTGGCGCTCGCTCCCGGGCTCCTGCCAACCCAGCCGCACAGTCCAGACAGCCTGCGCATCGCGTTAAGACCGACGAAATCGCATCTGTCCTTTTCCTAGCACCTCCGCTAGAGGCGCTACACCTGGCCCTAAAACACCCTTGGCTTCCACCAATCCCCCGATTGATAAGTCTCGGCGCTCTTACGCGCAAACAGTCTCCGGGCACTCTGCCTCAAAAGCCGTACCTGACGACTACCAGGTCGTCAAACACTTCCTTACGGAATTCGATCTCCGCAAAGTTGCCCAGACCTTCAGGTCCATCCGCTCCCGCTTGGAGACTGCTGATATAACCGAGAGGTTCATGCTCTTGGTGGAAGCCGCCACTTGTGCAGGACTTCTATGAGTCGGGTCCTCAAACGTGACCTCTCCATTCTTTCCTGGGACGCCAACGGGTTAGCTAACAAGATCCAGGAACTCCAAGAATTACTGGCCCGACTCAAACCCGATGTAGTACTTCTCAATGAGACCCACTTGACCCCCTGGGAATCGGTTACGACTGGCCAACTATGTGTGCTATCGAAACGACAGAACGGGCACTGCTGGTGGCGGTACTGCCGTCGCGGTGAGGCTCAGTCTTGAGCATCACCGAGTCGTCTTGCCTGGATCGACTCACCTGGAAGTTACCGCTGTGGAGATGTTGAACACTCTAGGCGGTGTACTCTTGGTAGCGCCGTATAAACCGCCGCAAAAAGAGCTCCTTCACCCCGATCTTGCTGTCGCTTTCGATGCACACAGGAGGGTCATCATGGCCGGCGACCTGAATTGTAAGCATCGCGATTGGAACACTCGTTTGACTGCCCCAAACGGGAAGCGCTTACGCAGGTTTGCTGATTCACGCAGGGTAACAGTGATTGGGCCCGCCCAACCTACGTTCTACCCCTCACAACTCCGCGCGGCTCCCGATGTCTTGGACATAGCGGCGATCCAAGGAATTGACTGCCCGGTCCATGTGTCCACGCTAACGGAACTATCGTCCGATCATCTCCACATCTTGTTGCACGTCGCTACCCAGCACGTCGTATGCAGATATGTCAGGTGGGACCGCTATGGCCCGGCGTTAAGTCACCGATTGCTAGAGGCGGGACCACTCGAAACCGTCCGCCAAGTCGACGAGGCAGTTGCAGCGTTTGACGAGGCTGTCGTATTGCGATCGACGCGTCTTCCAGGATGAAGCCTGGCGTCACGCCCTACTGGCAGCGGATCCCAGAGGAGACGAGTGCTCTCGCTTGCGAGAGAAATCGCCTCCGGAGACGCTGGCAGCGGACCCGTGATCCGGCCGACAAGGCAGCGTACAACCGGGCGACCGGCATTTTACGTCGTGAAATGCAGGCCTACCGGAGACGCTGTTGGGAACTCGCCGTGGCCCAAGCAGGGGACGGATCGGACGAAAGTAGCCCTTACCGGATACCTTCGGCGTTGGTAGGGAAGAGGCGTCGACCTCGTATCCCAGCCATTGCTGGACCTTTCGGTCAAATCCTGGCTCGCCCGGAGGCGAAAGCCGAGTACTTGGGCGCGTGTTTTGAGCGACAGTTCGCTCCTAACCCGCCCATGGACTGGGACTTCGATGAAGAAGTCGAGAACGAAGTGGAAGACTCTGTCTCTTCCGATCACTGCGGAGCCCGAACCCATTACTAGGGAAGAGGTCACAGATCGGCTCGTTGAACTCGTACTTTCTGACGGAGAGGACTTTCTGCGTGAGAATAGATGACCATGTCTCTTCCGAGAGACGCATTACAGCCGGGGTACCTCAAGGTAGCGTGCTAGGGCCTCTTCTGTTCTCCGTGTACGTCAACGACGTACGCAGAGAGCCTGGAGTCCAGATGGCCCTGTTTGCCGACGACACGGCGGTCTATACCGCCGATCGGAACGCTGACAAGGCTATCCTACGACTCCAGCGCGCACTCGATGCGTATTCGACGTGAACGGAAAGCTGGAAAATTGCCGTTAACGAAACCAAGAGCTCCACGGTGCTATTCTCAAAGCGCCGGGAAGAACCACGAGGACGAGTGAGACTCGGTAGAACGTACCTGCCCTGGTCGAGAGAGGTTAAATACCTCGGTGTCCACCTTGATCGTCGGCTCACCTGGCGTGCCCACGCTGAGACGATGCGAAAGAGAGTGTCCGCTCGTCTCGCGCAACTGTTTCCGATACTTGTCAACAAGGTTATGACCCGCAAGCTGGGTAAGTTGATCGTCAACGCGTATCTGTTGCCGATCATTACCTACGCCATTCCCGTCTGGGGTTACCTCGCAACCGTTCATAAAAGAAAGTTGCAAAGCGTTCTCGATAGGGGTCTTCGGCTAGCGGCCAAAGCCCCCTATCGGTTTCTTCTCGACTTTTGAGAAGACGACTCGGTGTCCGCTCCTTGGAAGACACCGCAAGGCGACTTGCACGTAAATTGTCCGAGCTGCGAGGACCCAGACAAAACCCTCTCATAGCTGGCCTTGGCGAGTACCGAACACGTCCAGGTGATTCTTGGAAACGGCCTCGATAAGTACTGTACTAGTCGACCTAGTACGAGCATGTCGTTGTAGCGGCCACTAAATAATTAATTAATATTCCGTCTGGACAGGAACACTAGGCAGGAGCCCCTGCCGGAGGCTCGGTACTAGGAAACCATTGGGTCGTCTCACGACGCGCAACCCAACAGCTCTGGCAGTCTTTTCTGCGACAAGGCTCGCACCAAGCATACAGCAGTCATCGGGCTTGCCCGGACGCTGCCGTCACCGGGGCACGCACTGTTCTGTGCCCCTGCAACTGCGGAACTGCGGGCTGGTCTCAGACTCAAGAAATCTTCACACAACGTCACGCTGCCGGCTTGCAGATCGATCAGGACCACACACACACTTTACCACAAACACCAAGGCGTATGGAGGAACTCTGGAGCATCACCAACAACCCATAGAGACAGAGAACACAGCATCAGCATAATCATCATCATCAAATTCTCAGGATTCTGGACACACACACACACACACACGCAACGGTAACGGCAGATGTATGCAGGTGATGAAAAAAAAATTATATTTTTTGTTGTGAAAAGAGCTCTCGAAAATAACTTACCTATGAACAGTAAATAATTAAAGTTTAAAGTTAAATAGTAGTTAAATAAGAGAATTTAATTTAACAAGAAAATTTAGAGAAATACCAATCTTTGTTGTATGTTAAAAATTTGGGTGTGTCAGTAGAAATAAATGGTAATAGATTGGAAGTAAATGTTATATTATTTTATTTTGTTTATAGCAACAATACATTTTATTCTTGAGTCTTTATAGTATTTTGTTTGTAAATGAGTTGCTATTATTATTTAAAATTTGAGTTAATTTCAGACACACAAAAATAAAAAGGATTTAAATAACTTGTTTAACATGTTTGTTTAGCTAGTAAGATTATATGGTTGTTTATTTTTTTGATATGTTATGGAACAGCATAGCAGGTTACATTTGTGAAGCTTATAAAAGTGAATATTTATTTATCTAATGTTTGAAATTTTAATATTTTTCTATTAATGTTAATAAATCATAAAATGATTATTTTGAAACGGTTTTAAATAATTATTTCATGTCAACATCTCACTCCTCTTTGAAAATTATTTAATTATTGCACAACTACATATACTTGATGCAACGAGAAAATAATCCTGTGACCTGGCCGGTGTAATAAACTTTATAGTTGCGTTGAGTAGCCTACATGGTAATGTATTTGTGTAATTGTGTAAAATACTTGTTGTAACGTTCCAATACATATATATATACTACAACGTTATTTTTAGACACTTACTTTTACACATATGCTCTTACTCATCATTTGTGCCCACTTACCCACGTCTCGGAGGTATACTCTTCTTCTGCAGTATTTACCTTGATGTTCCCCGGCTGGGTCGCAGGCTTTGGTCGTTGATTGAGTGTGGATAAGCACGTGAATAACGTTATAAGTATTTAATACAAGTAAAGAGTACAGATGATTTAGTACTGGTTGTGAAATTAGTACGACTGTTTTAATAAATCATATACATTTGATTTATTCTTTAAAAATTCAAATTGTCATGTTATTAATTGTTTAGTGTGGGTTAATTATTATTTGAAACCTTATATTCAATCTGAATATAATGCACTTATAACGTGTTTAAATGTTATTTCTTATATTTCTAAGACATAGTATACACATACATAAATCATATATGACCTGAAATATTACACAGACATATAACACATATAATTATTATAAAAACGTCATTAATACGTATAAAATTCCATATTCATCTTGTCTTCGCAAGTGTGGTTTTCAATATATACCACTTAATAAAAACTTTTAATTACTTAAACATTTATTAAAATATTAATAGAGAACATTTGTTACTTTAATTGATTCTATTATTTAATGCCTCAATTAATTAACAATCTTTTAATTACGTAACTCTCATATTTGAAATTACTCATCTAATCAATTACAAAATACAATAAAAATATGGTTCTTACTTGACCATTTATTTGTGAGATTACTACAGTTATATTCTCTCTTCTCAATTATATTTTGAACAATTATTTATTCATTATGCAAATTCAAAAATATATTACTTTCTTTGTAAACTTGTATGTGGAAACTAGAGCTTTTCTCGATCGACCTCAGGGTCATTTATAATATTAAATAAATGTCTGACTTCTCCTGCATTTTTCTGCAACCATTTAACTTTGTCGTTACCGTCATCTGGACTCTCGAGTTTGTTGATCCTCTTCGGTATCACCTTCTCTATCTCTGCGTCGTTGAATTCCTCGCTCCGTCTCCTGGATGCTGAGTTCTGACGTGGACCTCTAGTCGTGATGATGTACGGCTGGATGTAGCTGCATGTGCTGTCCCTGCGTCCTCTCGTCTCTTGTTCTAGTTCCTCTCCTCTTCTTTTCTTGTCCCTCGTAGATGTCTAGAAGTTCTATGTAGACTTCTCGAATTTCATCGTAGTTACAACTCTCGTAGATTCATTAGTATAGTCTTTTTAAAAATCACTCTTGTTCCTTAATACTTGCACCGACGTAATGCCGGTTCCATCGCACTTCACGTTATTGAATACTGTTTAAAACATTACTAAAGCTTTGTAAAATTTACGGTAGCGAGATGCGTGGATGTCGCGTACTATCTGAGCTTTATCTGAGTATCATCTGAGAAAGAGTGTGTCGCTCGCTGGGGTTTTATACTGCTGCCGTCGTTGAAATTCCTGTTGGAAACTGTTTTGACAACATTGAACAGGTTGGCGCGTCGGTTTAATCGTTACTTTCAACCTACGCGTCTTTCCATGAAGCGCACACTTTTTTATAAATATTATTTCACCAATCGTTCGGTATAATATTAAACTTTGTTTATGCAAATTATGAATGTTACGCTGTGTAAATTATGGCAGTTATGGCAAAATTTCACACGGTGTCTGAACGGTTCCCACGATTAATGACCACTTAATGCCAAACTGAAGCGCCAGGCGTCAGCTATGTTTTTACATATGTCGCTGATTCGTGTGACTTCTGGTTCACGTTCAGTACTTAAAAAACTGTGTAAAATCTTCCACCCTCGTTTGCATAATTCAACCTGTCTGTCGTTTACACATGTACACATACACACACACATGCAGACTGATACACAGGCGGCCGCATGTCATTCTGACATCACCTCTGCCGGTCAGCGCTTGTCAATTTCTCCCCTTCGTTACGTTTAAAAACCAACTAAGTTATGTGCTTCCATATGCATGCTTACTTACAATATTTAATTTAGTTAAAATTAAATACTACGTTTATTTATTACATTATTTCTTATACCTAACGTATATTTATTATATTATTTTTCTTATTTACATTTTATATATTTCATACGTGCTTTCGTATGTTATAATACCTCAGTCAGGGGTTGATACATATACTTATGCTAAACGTATCGTTGCAATATATATATATATATATATATCTTTGGTAGGTCCGTTACAAATTCTGTCGCATACGTATGGTATCTACAGCGTGACGCCGCGCCGGCTTCAAACAGCATATAGAAAAGTTTCTATGGGCCGTATAATAGGTGAACTATATTTTTCTTGGCGGGAGTCGAACTCATGGGGCGTTCTGTACGGACCCAACACTGTTCATTATATCAAGACCGTTTCCCATTAGAAAGTCTTAAGAAACAAAACAAATTCTATTACCCTGTATAATTTATTTCATTAGGTAGTGACAATCATACGGACATTCTTCACGAAACGTTCGACTCGTCTTATAAAACTGGGGCCTCCAAAGTACGACCAGCGGCAACCCGGCCGATGTTGCGTGCTGTTTTTAAATATATCGTCAAAATACTTCAGATATTATAATATTTTACTAAATAACTAAACAAGAAATAAATATAAAATCAAAGTACAGGGCTAACTTGTCCGACGAACACTTGAAATACATTCTACTGATAGGAGCATCAAAATTTGACCCAAAATGGACAGACATATGTCAGAAGCAACTCCACACATCCCATACGTACATAAAAAGCCAAAAAAGAATACATAAGAAATATCTTTGAATGTTATTTTTCCTTACTTTTATTTACTTTATTTTGAATAAATAAATTTGTTTTCGTTGGATAAGTCTGCTTAATTTTTAATTAAATACCTATTTGATTTACTTGATTAATTGTAAACTTAAAAAAATAAGTTTACAATATATATATATATATATATATATATATATATATATTGTAGCATAACAGAATTTTCACCTTAAGTTTAACTTAATACAACATTAAAAAGAAAAAAGAAGGAACAATCAGTAGTGAGTGATAACTAAATGGTTAAAAATGAATTAGATAAACTGATCATTATAGTCAGGCAAATGTTAAAAAATAGACTCTATAACAAAGAAAACTCTTGGTCCAAATAAAAGAAACCATCTATATAAAAGCCCAGTACATCATCAGTATACCCAGTAGGATAAGGAGCAGTAATGAAAAAATAATCATGGACAACTTATTAAATTAATGACATCAGAGGACCTAAATACCAAAACAATAACATACTCATAGAAGGAGAAATAAGGAACAGACTATTTCAAGCTTAATACAAAGAGTGCAGAATTAGGAAAGGTTATTTCCAAAATCTCATGAAGGACATGTACAAATTAAGTAAATTTAAAACAATGACAAAACTTAAACCCAGTAACCCAAGTTACAGGATACATTACAAATGAAGTAAAGATTGTAAAGTAGATACAGATATAACTTCAGAATAAAGAATAGAATGTTAGATAGAAGGAGTTAAAGACTACCATTAGTGTAGATAATAAAAAGTGATATACTATAAGAAACCATAATAAGAATTAAAGACTACCATTAGTGTAGATAATAAAAGGTGATATACTATAAGAAACCATAATAAGAATTAAAGACTACCGTTAGTGTAGATAATAAAAAGTGACATACCCTAATTAGCAATAATGAGAATTAAAGACTACAATTAAAGTAGATAATAAAAAGTAATATACTATAAGAAACCATAATGAGAATTAAAGACTACCATTAGAGTAGATAATAAAAGGTGTTATATAATAATAAACCATAAGAGTGAAAGACAGGAAATGACTGCAAATATATATTAGTTATAAGAGTATTTAAATGTAAAAAATATAATATATGAGGATTGTTGAACATTGATATAGATATGGAAACATGAACTTTCAATAGATGTAATGGAAAATGTTAGATATAGAATGTTTTGTTATGATTAAATAAGGTAGTTGAAATTGATAGACATAAGATGTTTTATTATAACTAAATAATGTAGTGGAAAATGTTAGATATAAGGTGTTTTATTATAATTAAATAATATAAATGAAAATGATAGAGTATAAGATGTTATGTTATAATTAAATGATGTTAATTAATGTTAAAATTTTGTTAAGGTAGGGAAGGCAAGGAAGTAATATTGATATCTTTTTGAATTGTAAACCATAGAAATAATATGGAACCAAAATAGTTAAAAAACCAATAGCAAAGCAAAACCGAATTTTAGGCCAAACTCAACTTTTACCATATAATCAAGTTCAAAAGGATAAATTAAATAAAACTGTATAAAATTAGCAGAGATTAGTCAAATTTAAAATAAAGATACTTAAATATAATCATCACAGAAATATGTATTAGTAAATGTAATGATCAGAAGATAAAATTAACTTTATTGGAAATGTGTAATATAATGTCTAACAGTGGACACAGTACAAATAAAATGTAAATTAATCAGTATTAGAGTATTATAACAACAAATTGTTAAAGACAAGGAATAATGATGAAATAAGTAAAATTATTTAAGGACAATGTTAATATAAAATGACTTGTAAACCATTTAATTTCTAATTATGTGAAAAATAATAAGGCCTATAAGAAATGTCAAAAAATGTCAATTTTAAGCTTATTTGAAACCAAATTAGGTCATATTGGGTATTAATTTATGTAAAATTAGAACAGGAATATTGCTAGGTACTTAGATTTTCATAAAATTAACAAATAATTAAGTTATAGCAGTAAAATAGTAAAAAATGTCATATATTTCTATAAGATCATATCTGGACAAAGACAAACAGCTGATTTCAGACAATGGGACAAGATGCCAAGATATTTCAGAAATTACTATATTAAACGACGATTTGAGTTAGCAGTTGATTGTTAAACGTGAACCAGAACGGATGAGAACGTACAGAAGGAAGAGCCAAAAAATATAAATTATTAGAAAAAAATGAAGGTGTAACATAAAAATTTACTACAGAGGTTATAAACAGAAAATTACTAAAGAGTAACTTAAACAATAACGAAGTGAAGAACGAATTTCAGTTATAATACGATCCAACACCAATGCACTAAGAATCATCCGCCATATTGAAATTATTAAATTAACACCAATTTCATGGAATGACGAACTCAAACCAGCGACGGATTAAAGGGGGGCGGAGGGGGCATTCGCCCCCCCCCCCCCCCAGCGAAATAGTGAAAAAATATTAGTGAAGAAAAATAATCAAATAAATGTTGAAATTCTGTCCGCTCTTTAGCCGACTAAAATAGTTTGTTTCGATATCGCTTGGGGCGCCTCGATCTAGAAGTCAATCCCTACTGCACATGTGAATCTGTTAAACTGTGATGTTTATGTTTGTGTGATCGTTGCGTTGCTCCTTAGTAATTCGAGGAATTTGCCACACGAAAATACGCACTCGCCTTATACGCGTTGTTTGCTCGCTTAAAAGTATTTTGATTGCTACGTGATTCGTTTTAAGTGATAGATTCAAGTTTACATTTTTAACTCTTTCTTTATTGTTGTTTGTTATAATGAAAAGACAATCAACACTGAAAAGTTTCTTTACGAAAAAGAAGTGTAGCAATTAGGGTTGCCAACCGTACTCTAAAATAGAGTATTGTCCTCTATATCATGTAGGCGTACTCTATAATCTATAACACTAATAGAGTACGCTAAAATACTCATGTTTACTTAACTAGTGCCAGTCTGTAATAATATGCAAAAACCCATAATCAGAATAAAAAAGTCTACTATTTACTGTTAATATGTTGGTATCGCCGATTCCCCAAACCATATTCGAACGTTCCTGAACGCAGCCACTATGTCATTAAGTTAAACGTGTCAATGTCATGTCACAAGTTGTTTTGAGTAGTCTTTGAGGTTACCCGTTACATTGATTTTGTTTCCACTGTGTTGTGACTTTGTTTTTTGTTTGTTTGGAATACTTTTATCCAATTCGTAATGGATGACGTAATTGACGAACAAGATAATGCAGATTAAGAATCCTGTGTTGATAACGCAAGCACCCCACCTAAAAAGCGAAAAGTTGTTACGAGGAAAAAAAGGTCACAGAAGTACACACAATCTTGGGAAAATGAATTTTCTTGGCTGAGGAAAGACCCAGAAAGTGATACAAATGCAAAATGCATAATTTGTGGTGTAATTTTTTCTATTTCATCAGCTGGAGTTGGACACGTACGTAAAACTGTTTATTACGATTTTAGTTCATGGAATGTTTAATTTGTTTTGTTTGTGTTATCTTTGTGGTGGGTCGGTTGGTTGTGTGAATATGTGTCATTGAATTGGGCTTATGGTGGTACTGGCAGTCATTTAATTGGACTTATTCATGTCGACGAAGATGTTTTGTGTGTGTGCTGTTTTGGTTAAGGTGCATGCAACATGTAGATTATTTAATTTTTTTCAGATAAAACAGCATCAAGATACAAAACAACATAAAGCCAAAACTGAATTAAAAAGAACATCAGGAGTCCTACAAAAGTTTTTGACTCCAGCTTCAACTTCAAGACCAGTATCTGAAAATGATAATGTTACAGCTGCTGAATTAGCTTTATCATTCCATACAGTTAAACATAATTTGTCATATAATAGCATGGATTGCTCCGTTAAACTAGATAAAATAATATATGCTGACTCTAAAACTGCTACTAACATCAAATTAGCCAGGACTAAAATGGAAGCTCTGGTTATGGAAGTTCTCGGACCTCATGCTCTTGAAAGTGTAGTTAATGATTTAAAAGATGAAAATATGTATTTCTGTCTGCAAACTGATGCATCCAATAAAAAAAACATCAAATTATTCCCTTTAGTAGTTCAATATTTCACTGTGGAAAAGGGAATACAAAACAAACTTTTAGATTTTTATGAAAATGCTAATGAGAGTGCTGATGGCATGTTTGCTGCTATAAAAAAATCTATGGATATGTATAATATCCCTTTTAATCGAGTATCTGGCCTTAGTGCAGATAACACAAATTCAAATTTTGGTGTGCATCACTCATTATACACTAACATGGTAGATGTAGTACCTGATATTGTTAAGGGTAATTGTCATGCACATATTGTGCACAACTGTGTGAAACATGGAATGGGTTTTCTAACTTATGATGTTGAAAATGTTATATTAAAAATATATAGCCATTTTTCTGTGTCAGCTTGTAGGAGAGAAGAATTGAAAATGTTTGTTGCAATAGTTGAAGGAGACTTTCATGAGCTTAAGAGACATATTGGCACTAGGTGGTTATCATTACTACCTTGTATTGATACTATATTATTGAATTGGCATCCAATATGCGATTATTTTAAAAGTCTTGATGAGGATTGCCCTATGATAATTCAAAATCTGTTGATGTTAGATTGTAACCATGATTTAATTGAAATTTACTTACATTTTGCCAGCCATATTTTAAACATATTTCACAAAACTATTAAATCTCTGGAAGGTAACTCTGTCACAATTGTAGATGTTTTTGGTTTAATGGAAAATTTAAAATCAGAATTACTGCAAAGACAGAAAGACAACTATTTTGGCTATACAACAAAACAGAAATTAAAACCTCTTGAACAATCATCACCTGACTTGTTTTATCAAATTAACACTAATTTTTCATTGTGTATAGACAAATGTTTAACTTATTTACAAAAATGGTTTGATTTTAGTAGTGATAACTGGCTGTATTCACTAAATACAATATCTTTAAAAACTAATGTTGAATTTAATCATTTAGAACAAATTATAGAAGGAAAACTTAATTTACAAAGACTAAACATACACATGGACAGTTTATATTCAGAAGTAATAATTTTAAAAGAACTCCAAGCCGAATTGTTTAATAACACAGATTTTATGCAAAAATCCACTGCAGAAAAATGGCAATTTATTTTTAAAAAATGTCCTGAAGAATTTGATTGTTTAAAAAAAATGATTAGCTATATACTCTCTGTTCCCGCCACTTCAGCATTTACTGAAAGAGTCTTTTCGGTCATGAATGTGAAGTGGCGAGAAGAGAGAAACAGAGCTTCATTGAAATTGATCAAAAATGAGCTCTTGATATATATAAATTTAGAGTTGGAATGTTTGGACTCATACAATTCCTTTAAAAACAATGAAAAATTGTTATGTGCTGCAAAAAGTATAAAAAAATACCTTTTTAAAAGTACAAAATAAATGATACTCTTTTTTGTAAGTCCGTACTCTTTATTTACCTCCTTTAAAATCAGATATACTCTATTTCTTCTAAAAAAAGTTGGCAACCCTGGTAGCAATAGTGGTGAGAAATTGGTGCTTCTGGACAATGCTGCTGGACCTTTATGTGGTAAGTAAAACTATTGAGGTGACAAAAACTATAACTGTATAGCAAAATTCCATTTTCCCATAAAAATAACGGTTTTCAACAAGCATACATTTTGAATAGAAATTTGATATTATTTTGACAGCATTTATTCCACCAGTTACAACTATTAACACTTATGAAATGTAAAATTATTTTAGTATAATATATTCTTATTGAAAAGTTATATTTAATTAATAATGTAATCTATAGAAAATTGAAGAATTTTTTATATCTAGCAAAAATAATTTTAGAACAAATAATTTGTTTTTACCAAATTCAAGTCAACTTTGTAATGTACATGGAAGCAGGAACTTTTATATGAAATATTAAAGGGCATAAACTGTCTAATTTTTTGCATGTGTGTTGTGTAGTACTGACCATAAAAGAGTTTATAAAAATATGGTAATGGACCTCAGTTCCTTACAATATATGTAATTAATATGATACAAAATTAATTATTTCTGTATAAGTATTGACATAATTTGATTTATTCTATTTGATTTTTTCTTATCTATTTTTAATCTTTGTTATTTTTTAGGAATTGTAGAACCTTCTGCAATGACAACTGCAGCATTTGTCAAAGAGTGTGACAACCTGTTCGACTCTTTCAATGGCTGCATCAAAAACAAGTCAGGAAAACCTCTTCGGTCTCCACTTAGTGATGACAGCATACACATGGCATTTTGGCAGCAGGCTGTACACTTCGTCAACTCGTGGCACTTCCAGAGGCCAGATCGGCGGACATTTAGGCCACCTTCACAGGAAGGCTGGCTGACAACCATAAATGCAGTAATGCAATTATGGAAGTCAGTCAGGGAAGAATGTGAAGACATTCGATTTTTATCAGTCAGATGTCTGAATCAAGATCCACTGGAGAATGTTTTTGGTTCTGTTCGAGCGAACTGTGGAGCCAATAATAATCCTACTGTGCCACAGTTTGTTGATGCTCTTAAGACCTGCATCATCAATGGGCTTGCATTTCAGAATCTTAAAAATGCTAACTGCCTGGATGATGATGCAGATCTTTTAAGTAATCTTCAAACTTTCCTTGGTTCTGACATTCTGACTGATAAACGCAGCGAATTTACTCCATACACTGCTGACACCAATTCTGTTACTTGTGACAAAGAGCCTGACGTCTCATTTAATGTGAATCGGTTGTCCACAGCGTATGTAAGTGGACTTACTGCCAGAAAACTTTTAGGCAATAGTACATGTGACGACTGCAGAGCAGGTCTCTGCTCCAATGACACAAATAAACTTTCTCATCTGGGTATTCTATTCAGAGAGTACACTGAGGGCACAGAAACACGGCTTACATATCCATCAGAAAATTTGGTTACCTGTGTTTCTCAATGTGCTAACGTTGTGGATGAAATACTGGATGAGAAATGCTATTTGGACAAGTTGACAGAAGTCGTCATGTGTGCAATTACACAAAAAGTTAGTTTCACATGGCTAATGAACTGCTGTGAAGTCCATTATGAAACAAACTTGCAACATTTTTTAAAAGTTATATTTAAAACATGTGTTAGGTGGTGGGTTACAAGAAGAAATAATGAAATGAACAACAAATAAATTTGTACATGTTTTAAATATTTATATTAATTTTATATGAAATTTAATTAACGTAATATATTCATTAATGGAAAGATGGTATCTGCAACAAATGATATGCTGTACTTTTTAATGTGGGTATTAAATTCTGAGAGTACAGAGTCTAACGTATCCATCAAAAAATTTAGTCACGTGTGTTGCTCAGTATTCAGGTTTGTGGATAAAATACTTGATACAGACATGTAAAAACATTTGTAGACTCCTATAAAATATGTATAGTCTCATGGTGCAGACATAAAAACAATTGTTTAGCTGAAACAAAAAGGTATGTTAAAAATCACTAAATAATTGACCAATAATTTATTATGACAATGTTTTGCTTTGGTGTAAGGATGGTCTCTGCTCTGTAAGGATTAGTGTTGTTCAGTGTGTTAATCTTGTGAATGAAGTACTTTACGTCAGTATATCAATTTAATTGATTATCAGAATTGACAAATGTACTATTCAGGAACAATTTAGGTTTTAAATTCATATTGGGCTTCTATGCAGTTCATTAATCTAAAGGTTTTCTGGGTCTTTTGCCAATAAACTTCTTAGTCTGATGATTTCTGTATTTCAAAATAATGTTTATGTTAATATATATGTGTATAATTTCAAATTGTCTGTAGTGTATAGCTGTTAGGTCTTGTACATATTGTGTAGTGTTTATAGATTTTTGTTGAGTTTTGCATATAAGTGATAGAACTGAAATTTGAATGTATTGTGTTATGTCATGTTTTGTGAATTTTAATTGATTAAGTTTTTTGATGATAAACTTCAAGTCTGTTCTTTTGTATGATATTTCAAAATAATGTTTGGGTTTATATATTTGTATTATTTCAAATTATTCTGTAGTGATTAGCTGTTAGGTCTTGTACATAATGCGAAGTGTTTGTAGATTTGTTTGACTTTTGTATGTAACTAGTAGAACTGGAATTTGAATGTATTATGTGTTGTCATGTTTTGTGAATTTTTATTGATTAAGTTTTTTGATAATAAACTTCAAGTTCTGTTGTTTATAATAAACTTCAAGTCTGTTCATTTGTATAATATTTCAAAATAATGTTTGGGTTTATATATTTGTATTATTTCAAATTGTTCTGTAGTGGTTAGCTGTTAGGTCTTGTTCTTCGTATTGTTTAAATTAGCAGCCATCCTTACTATTTCTTTTATGAATTTGCTAACTGCTATAATTTTTTATTGTAAGGGGAGGGGCCTAAAGTATAAAAGCTTATAACGTACAGTTGATAGACGTTGTTTAAGACCTGAAGATGTCAGTAATGACGAAAAGCTTAGTCGAACAATAAAAAATTATAGCAGTTAGCAAATTCATAAAAGAAATTGTTAGGTCTTGTACATAATGTGAAGTGTTTGTAGATTAGTGTTGAGTTTTGCATATAAGTGGTACAACTGAAATTTGAATGTATTATGTGTTAGTCATGTTTTGTGAATTTTTATTGAGAAGTTTTTTATAATACAGTTCAAGTCTGTTCATTTGTATAATATTTCAAAATAATGTTTGCGTTTATATATTTGTATTATTTCAAATTGTTCTGTAGTGATTGGCTGTTAGGTCTTGTACATAATGTGAAGTGTTTGTAGATTAGTGTTGAGTTTTGCATATAAGTGGTACAACTGAAATTTGAATGTATTATGTGTTAGTCATGTTTTGTGAATTTTTATTGAGAAAGTTTTTTATAATACAGTTCAAGTCTGTTCATTTGTATAATATTTCAAAATAATGTTTGCGTTTATATATTTGTATTATTTCAAATTGTTCTGTAGTGATTAGCTGTTAGGTCTTGTACATAATGTGAAGTGTTTGTAGATTAGTGTTGAATTTTGCATATAAGTGGTACAACTGAAATTTGAATGTATTATGTGTTAGTCATGTTTTGTGAATTTTTATTGAGAAAGTTTTTTATAATACAGTTCAAGTCTGTTCTTTTGTATAATATTTCAAAATAATGTTTGCGTTTATATATTTGTATTATTTCAGATTGTTCTGTAGTGATTAGCTGTTAGGTCTTGTACATAATGTGAAGTGTTTGTAGACTTGTTTGACTTTTGTATGTAACTAGTAGAACTGGAATTTGAATTATTATGTGTTATGTAATATTTTATAAATTTGCTTAGTTAATTCTACTCACTGTATGTTTTTTTTTGTAATATAAAATGTTTTTGAGTAAAAATAAAAATAAAATACTTAAATTTGTTTTTCCTTGATTTTTACCTAAGTGTTTATCAACTATTTGTGACCTTATGTCAATAAAATGCACAGTGGTTTTCAAAAACAAATGATTAATATCCTTGAAACCAAAGGCAATTAAAGTGTATTTTCATTAAATCAAAGTGAAGACATTTTCAATTATTTGTAAACAAGTGTTTATTAAAAGATAAATTTGTATGAACGTTTTATACACAGAATGTTTTGTTGATGCCACATGTACTTAAAAATTGTAAAAACCTAATTACTTTGTTGCTGTAACTAGTACAGTTAATGGTTTGTAAATGTAAGTTTTCTAATTTTTTAATTCACTTTTCATGCATTTGCTTACTAAATTTTGATTAAAATGTTTTAAACTTTTAGACATTTTACATGTCTACCTTGAAACACTGTAATTATTATTTTTTTAACATTTTTCTGTAATTACAATGACATGAAAATATGTCTGATGAAACTAAACGTTTAAGAGTAATTTCAAATAAAGCCTAGCAGCATTTCCTTTTTTAGATTTCCCGCCTATGCAGCAGAGGATAATACAGTATACTGGAGTCACGTGACTATACTGCATTATCATTTAGCTCCACTTAGTTGACAGCCAAGCCACCACGAGCGCTAGAAACTTCAGTCAAAATTTTAACATTGGCTTTCCCCTCTCTATATATTCGTACTCTGTGATCTAGTTGTTCTTGTCTGACTATTGACAATTACCCTTCCGTCATCACATCACTTTTACAACTTAATGTTATTAACAATGTTTACTTAAAACTAAGTAAACTGGTTGTACACTGGTTTTTTAGTTTGGTTTCTGTACTTCAGGGGTTCTAGATTGTAATGTAATTATATTTATTTTGGCTTTTATGTACTAAAGGTTCCTATTTTGTGGGTCCCCTTGATTTGTCGCATTACAACACACACACACATATACACACTGAGTTTTATGGAATTCTGTTTGTTAATTCCATAAGGTTTGTTAAGATTACGAACTATCTTAAGGGCCTTTCTTATCCAGATCGTTAGAAAATAAGCAAATTTCAGAATTTTTTTAATTGAAAACTAATTTCTTTCGTTTTAGGGGAAAATGAATCTTGCAGTGAATCTTTGCCGAAGTCATCTGTAATCTATGAAAATGACATTGGAAATTACATTGGAACAAAACCCTCAGACAGAATTCTTGCCAATCTTCTCGAAAATCATTGGGAACCTCCTTCCGGATACAAGTATCCAAACTCATCACATATCAAGAATGGCAGAACTGAAAACCGACAGTTAAAAAAAGATCATCTAGAGAAGTATAAATCGTGGCTTGTCCTTTCTCATTTGAAGCAAGGTCTTTTCTGTAAATTTTGCCCTTTTTTTGCTACTGGCCATGTGCATGTGGGTGGACACCATGGTGGGATGAAATTGAATACCCTTGTTAATCAACCACTAACTAAATTTGCCAAGCTTTTGGGGAAGGATGGAGATTTAGAACATCATAGTAAATTATTGTATCACCAACAGGCAATGGGAAAAGCAAATGACTTTTTGTTAACTTACCACAATCCTGAAAAATCAGTGAAAAATCAAGTTGATTCTTATAGGCTTCAACGTGCTAAGGTAAATCAAGAAAGGTTGTCATCATCTCTGGATAATGTTCTGTTTCTTGGTAGACAAAACATTCCTTTTCGGGCACGACGAGATGACGGATTTGAAAATAATCCATTGAAAAATCAGGGAAACTTTAAAGAACTAGTTAAGTTTAGAATTGAGGTCTGTAAAGATGCACAAATTCAAAAGCAGTGTGACTCTATAAGGCACAGAAATTCCTTTCTGAGCAAGACCGTTCAAAATGATTTGATTGAATGCTGTGGGGAGGAAATTTTGTCACTAGTACTTAGAAGAATTGAAGAAAATAAAGTCTACAGTATTGGTTTTGATGAAACAACAGATGTTTCACATAAGACCCAGTTATCAATTTTCTTAAGATATGTTTGTAAAAACTGTATAAGGGAAGACTTTGTTGGTTTTATCGACCCACGGAATGACAGTGGCACTCTTTGGGAAAACAAAACAAAACCCCAAAATCATGTTGTAAGTGAAGAAACCCTATCATCCTTTTCAAGTAATAGTGAGAGTGAGGAAGAGCCTGTTGAGTCAGAAGATCCCAGATTAACAGGAGATAAGTTAGGTAAACTGGTGTTAGAGTGCCTTCATGGAATGAACCTGGATCCAAGTTATTGTATAGGCATTGCAACAGACGGTTGTTCTGTAATGACTTCTGAGCTGGTAGGGGCGATCAAAACTATAAAAGATCAGTGTGTCTTCGCAGAACGAACACCCTGCTTAAACCACTCCTTAAACCTCTCAATTTCTAGTTGCTCTAATGTACAAGCAGTTAGAAATGCAATTGGGATAATAAAGGAAACAGTTTCGTTTTTTACGGCCTCCCCGAAAAGAAATAATGCTTTTTTGAAGAATGTTGGAAGGCAATTGATATCAATGTGTGAAACACGTTGGGTGGAGAGACATTTATCTGTTGCTGTTTTCCTAGAGAATTTTAATAAGATCGTTTTGACTCTAGAGAAAATTTCAAACTGGGCTGTTTTTATGTCTGATAAGTCCTCAGCAATGGCAAAAACTCTTCTATGCTCAATTACTCATGGCGAGTTTATTATTACTTTAGTTTGCCTCGCAGATATCCTTAGTCAAACTTTGCCTCTCAGCAGATATTTCCAAAAAGAAAACGTTGACGTATACAAGGCTTCTGAGTTTTTGTCCGACGTTCTTTTTGTGCTTGAAGACAAACGACAGAATGCAGAAACTGGATTTCATGAACTTTTTGAGCAAGCAACAGAAATTGCAAAATCTGTCAACAGTGAATTGAAAGTCCCTAGAACCACTTCTAGGCAAGTGAATAGAGCAAATGCTGCCACATCTGATGTTAAAAGTTATTTCAGGGTAAATTTGTACATACCAATCCTTGATTCAATTGACACAGATATGAAGAGTAGATTTTCTGCTGGTGCCTTAGAATTATACAGACTTAATATACTCTTACCAAAAGAATGTATAAATGATACTGTAACAAAGAATAGGCTAAATGCTGATATTGAGTTGATTTCAAAAAAATATGTCAAGACCATGGAAAAAGACGATAGTGCCTTTAAAACTGATTTAAAGGCTGAAATGAACATTTGGATGGCAAAATGGAAAAGAGAAAACTACAACAAAACTCCATTACCATCATCAGCAATAGAATGCTTAGGTTATTGTGTTGCAGAAATGTTTCCCACAATAAAACATCTTTTAGTAATACTTGCCTCATTACCAGTATCAGTTGCAACAGCTGAGAGGTCTTTCTCAACCTTAAAGATAACAAAGACATGGCTTCGAAATCGTTGTGGCCAAAAACGTTTAACTGGCCTAGCCCTTATGTATATTCATAAAGATATTGTTATTGAAAAAACAAAAGTCATAAACAGATATATTGAGAAAGGTGGAAAGAGAAGGAAAGAAATGTTTTCATGAAAGAAGAAAGAAAAAGAACAGAAATACTGTAATTCTTTTATACTATATTTTAGTGTTTTTGTATCTTTGGAAATTATTTATTATGTTATCTTTTGAAAAATTCCTCTCTTTATAAATTCTCTTTTGCTTATAAACAGAATTATTTTGTTTTATTGCTTAGAATTATACTTAAAATGAATTTTTTTTTTTCATTGATTAGCTTTTTTGTGGTATATCATAAGTTAATAAAAACCTCGGAATGTATAAAATGTTTAAAAATATGCTTAAATTCTATTTTTATATTTTTGTATGGATAATATAATACTTTTCTTTTATAAAATTGCTAAACTGCTATAATTGTTTTTATTATTTAGACAAAGCTTTTCGTCAGTAATGACGAAAAGCTTTGTCTAAATAATAAAAACAATTATAGCAGTTTAGCAATTTTATAAAAGAAAAGTAAGGATGGCTGCTAATTTAAACAATACGAAGGATAATATAATAATATGAAATTAAAATAATCTATTTTGTACTTATAAAAAGAAATAATAAAAATGTACAAACAGAAAAATAGTGCTGAAAATGAGTTTCCGTGGTGTCATAATTCATTCTGAAAAGATACATCTTGGATAATTTTTGTTGGAGTTTGGTCATTTTAGTCTTGCCCTCCGCCCCCCCCCCCCAAAAGTGACACTAATCCGTCACTGACTCAAACAGATTTGAACACTGAATACGACACAAATAATCCTGCACCAAACTACCTCGCCGAGTAGAAGAGAACACTACAACCAAGTATCCAGAGGGACTACATCATCGCTGAGGAAGATATCCACAATTATATTTGAGGGAGAAGGAAGAACGAGGAGTCGGCGTGGTTGTGTGACGATTTTAAAAGAGGAAAAAATGAAATAAAAGAAATTTAAAATAATTTAAAATCTCACATTAAAACAGAACATAAACCCCTAATGAAAATGATAATGTAACCCCGCCATAATACCCAAAATAAATAGTTTTAAAACCAAAAAGAATTCTATAATAAAATTGCGATAACACCCCTTAATAATTAACCCGGCTTTAACCTGCCGAAACCGGAATCAACACGCATAATTACCCGTGAATATGACTAATAATTGTATTAAATCGGAACTTAAAAAAAAACATAATGATGTACAATAATAAAATAATAAGTAAGAGATACCGTAGTATAATTAAATATAGTTAAATATGTCAGAGGATAAACGAGTAAATATTAATCGAATATGGAACTACTTTTATGCTGAATAGTAAGTGAAGCGAGATTACTACTCGCACCCCTTAACAAATAAACCACTTGCAATGGAGCGGTCGAAGCGTAAACAGCATACTGCCGAGATGCGGTATAATAATTATATTTTCAAAAGTAAATAAACTCACAGTTGAGATGTAGTATAAATTTAAACAACATGTGAACCGCGAATATAATCTACAAGTATAATTAAAGTAAATATGTAGTGAACAAGTGAGTGTGAATGAGAATTGAGCGTCTATGACATCTCTGGGAATCTAAACAATAAAGTGTATGTAATTAGAAATATGGTGAAATTATAATGTGAAACTCAATAACTAAATCAACATGTGACGTGATTACAAGTGAATAAAACTTTTGTGTAAAAGTCCAAAACAACAAGCGATTACTACAACTTATTAAAAAGGAGAGAACCAGGACTCACCATGACTAAAATGACTTCCAAACTTCACCAACAGCAGAAACCTGATCTTCAGAAGAAAACTACAAGACACCAGGACAACCGAGAGAGTCGCCGATTCGCCGAGGATGATACCCACAGGTGACACTGAACTTTGAATTCAGTGGTTCAAAACTTGAAGTATAATATTGTATGATAAACACTAAATAGATAAAAAACTGAACGTTAAGTAAAACAAGAAAGACTGATTTAATTAAATTAAATGTAATTTCATGTTTAGCAATAACATGCGTTAATTTAAATAATTTTTGGGTAAATAAAGCAGTATTTAAGATAACACAAGAATAAATATTATAAATGTAATATCATATGCTAAAACGAAGTACTCGGATCCGAGGGTATTAATAAAAGAAAAACTATGCTAACTCAGTACTAAATTACTCTAATTCTCTTTGTACAAGAGGTACAAATGTTTTAGCTTTAATATACTCATAGCTAAATTTATGTAATAAAGAGATGTCATGGTTATCCAAAAAGGGGAGTGAATATATCTACCAAATCCCTTGTCAATATCCCTCAATTCACGGGACCCTATTTAACATTTGTGTACGTAATAGTTATTTATGATTTTGTAAAGATTATGGCAGCCTGTTTAATTGACCTGAGCCAATTAACCAGGTTCCCGAATTGTAACGTGTGCAAAACGTTTTAAAATGCGCCACTCTGCTTAATTGCTGAATAAATGATATTTAGCAAAAATAAAATACTCTGTGTTTGTCATTTAATATGTGGTAGAATTATTCACTCTATGAATGTTAATTTAAAATACGCAAAAGAAGAATTAAAGTAAGTAAAATCAGAATTAGGATAATGTGTTTTTAAATCATTATGTGGCGTAATAATATAATATAATATAATAACCATAATATATAAGGTAAGGATATTTAAATATAATATAATAATTATTTAAACATTGTAAGCCCTGGGTAAAACCTGTTTAAAAATGCATTCGCCAACTTGTCTGTTTAACGACAATCTCAGACAAGAAAATGACCTGTTCCCGCTTGTACCAAACTATCCCTTTGTTACGCTCTGCCACCTCGAGTTAGACAATACATCACCTCCCTCTATTGTATTACAAAGTGTGTGACCCCTTGCCCAGTAACAAAAGATTTCAGACATTGTTGAAAATTAAAAGAAAAAAAAAAGGTAAATAATTTTATTATTAAAATGCGCCACTGTTTTTGGTTTCATTTTGTGTAAATGCTTAGTGTACTTAGTGTCAATTATAAAATACTCTACTCTGTAAATCTATGCACTCAGTTAGGAAATTGTATGTAAAAAGAAAGAGGCTAAGTAGCATATATGAAAAATATTGACGATATTTATAAGTGTATATTTTGTGTGAGATTACGCACATACTCGTATATAATTATACGTGAAAAGATTAGATTGTATTATACCAATTCATGTATGTACGTGTCATAGTATTCAGTCTCTAACACGTCTATTTTGCGACAATATAAGACCTGTAGTTTTCCTGTACAAGCCTGCATAAATGTGTAATTCGTGTTTCTATTGACACGATGAGTTATATGAACTACTGACTAAATAAAACTAGTGTACTAATTAATTTATGGAATGATGCTTCCCGTAGTAAACAACCGAGTCCTAAACAAATGAAAAAAGAAGTTTCTTAAATCTGAGTAAAGTAAATAATAAGAAATAAATGATTAGTCATTTAAATAAAAAGTTTAATAATATCTTAAACTATACTAACGTGTTATAAAAGTGTAACTAAACTCAGCTTGGTAACGGGCCGTAACATTGCGTACGCATCGCACACGCCACCCCTCTTTGATGCAAGCCTGTGCAAAGTTAATAAGGTGTCCGTTAGCTATTGTTAAATGGAACAATAGAGAAATATTCTCCCTCGAGTTGACTTCTCCCCTTTGTACGCATAAACAATGCCATTGTTTAAAACTAGTCTGACCTATATTCCAGCAAAACAGCTGATCGTTTAAATAGAAACGAATGCTAATGTTTAATAATAACTGTTAATAAATGTTTACCATGTACTAAAGTGTGTAGGCGATAATTGTGTATAGTATAGTAGAGCAAATAATATTATGACTTAAATTTCAAATGAATAAATGACTTAGTTAACCCTCCCTTGTTAGATAAAGTATTAAACCCCATGTCCCAAAACAGTAACCTTGTAAACTGAGCCAAATAAAAAAAAATAAAAACAAAGTAAATAAAGTGTTCTAAATAAATATGGTAAGTCGATAGGAAATAATTCTAGGTAAGTTTTAAAACCCCCGAAGTAATAATAAGGCTAAATAAATCTTAAGTAAAACTAAATGTGTGTAACTTGTAGCAGTAAATAAGAGAAAGCGAATAATAATAAAAAAGTATAGTTGCATATCGTGAACACCCCAGTTGTGGCCAGTAAGAGAACAATAAAGCGTGTTAAGAAATCGTAGGAAGCAGCCACGCACTCTCCCTATTGTGATAAACCGTTGCCTCCCCAAACAATGAAAACCACCCGCGTGTGTATTATAATGAATTGTGTAAAGTGTCTCCCCTTCCGCATAGTTTGTCTAGTTATTGTTAAAGAGATAATAAGAATTACCATCGTGAGATTCCGCTTCTCTCAAGTAACTATAATCTAGAGTGGAGTATGGGTTCCTCTGTAGATTATTTTAGAAGTAAGTCTATGGTATATAATCAAGAAAGAATTATATACATGTAAAGTAACCAGTCACAACGGCGCCGGCTGAAAAGGATAATGATGAGGCAAAAAGGTGCCAAGAGATCATTTATGAATGCTGAAAGCTAACTTGTAGAGTTAGAGTAAGCTGATGTCAGTCGGGCCACGATATTGTGAGTTACTGTAATTAGGGAAATTAGTTGTATAAGTTAGAGTCAGCTGCATGGAAGTAGTATCGTCAAGGTCACTCACTTTCACTGCTTCTCCCTGTCACCTCCACGCCCCTCGCCCAGCGTTGTTGCCGGCTAGTACAGTGTGTAGCGTTTTAGCAGTGTTACGAAAACAAATTTCATACATCCACATTATATTCTTCGTTTCAAATTTATTTATGCGTATCGCGTAAATGAATTTGTTTTATCAGGAATAATTAGTTGTGGGTAACACTACTCAGTTAAATTCTGGGCGCCAGTATTTGAGCTCTAAAAATTTGTGTGAGTCGGCAACATATTTTTTGTTGTCGCGTAAATATCTACAGAATTTCTATCTTTGCGTTTCTTCTGTTTCTTTGGCTTTTTTTTTGTTACGATTTGCAGTTCTCTGAAACTACTATTTATACTGCGCTGGTTTTTCTTATGTTAGAATCTAAACCTTTTAGCAATACACACCCTAACTTTACGAAGTACCATTAGGTCAGTTATTTTGTGATTTCCGTACAGTGCACTTACTTATTAAAGTTTTACTGTTTTCTTCATGGGCGGTTATCCTACAGACTGACAGTTGTCTGAGAACGCTGACCTTGCCTGCTGTTGTCGCTTTAATTTTTTCATACTCACGGTCTTTTCCCTTTTGTAAATGAATCTGTTTTTGTTCTCTACACGGTCATTCCTAAGCCATATGGTTCGGAAGTTCTGTTAGGTATATGTACACATTTGGTATGCACATTGCGTATACCCTGTCGGCATGTCTTTTCGGTAAATATTGCTGTCTGACACTTTTATGAATGCCTTTGTCATTTTATAATCCCCTCAAAAATGTGTATGTTTACTGCCCGCGCTACTACCTTTCTTCCGTTGCACAAAGATAAATAGGACTGAGCAATTTCTGTAAACAAAATTGTCGCTGTTGTGACAAAAGCCAATCCCATTTCAGTTACAGTACCCCATTCCAAGTAGGTTGGGTGGACGAGGTGAGGAAGAGACGAACATCCAAAATATTTATCGTCCTTAGTATTGTTGACAGACATTTTGTGCGTTTCATGTGAACGGTTGACGTCTTTATTGTAGACAGTGTGTGTATTAGTTTATTTCAATAATTTGTATTTATTATGAGTGATATTGAGGAACAGTATCCTACATTTAGTTCGAGTACAAGCAGCGGTGGTGTACGTGCGGGCCGAGAGGACATTAGAAAACAAAGTAAAGTCATCATAGCAAACGTTTACAAGTTTTTTAAAAATCTTGCGTATAATGAAGAAGCCAGGAGGAACATAAACTTTGCACAAGTTCGAAAATTGACAGCGGAAGCTTGTGGCATTTCTGAACAGTCGGTGCAACGTATTAGCAACACCGTTGCTTCGGCAGATGATCAAGGCGTGAGTGTTGTGTTCAGTTCTCCAAGGAAAGGGTATAAACGGGAACACAAAAACACTGAACTGGACGATTTTAATAAACAAATAGTCCGCAGGACCGTACTAGAATATTACGACCGAGGGGAATACCCACTGCAAGCAAAATTCGAGCTGATCTCTGTCAGAAAATCAATTATTCTGGTTCAGAAGCCTCCGTACTTCGCCTTCTGAAAGTGCTTGGTTTTAAATTTAAGAAGTGCAACGATGGACGAAAATTTTTAATGGAGCGCAGAGACATTGCTGCCTTGAGAGCGAAGTTTTTGAGAACCATGCATATACATCGTACGGAGGACAACAGGCCTATAATTTATTTGGATGAAACCTGGATATCACAGAATCATACGAATAAATACATCTGGCAAGACTCCAGAGGGAACGGTGGGCTGAAAGTACCTACTGGTAGAGGTGGCCGGCTGATTATTGCACATGCTGGATCCGCAAGTACAGGTTTCATAGCAGGTGCCAAACTTGTCTTTCGTGGCAGTAAGCATTCAGCTGCATCTGACTACCACACAGAAATGAATGCTGAAGTTTTTAAGACCTGGTTTGTTGGTATGTTGCGCTCCTTGGAAGAAGGCTCTGTCATCGTGATGGATAATGCCAGCTATCATTCTGTACAAATAGATAAACCACCATGTTCAAACTGGCGTAAAGCGGATATCATGGAGTGGCTGCGTAAGAAGAGAATTTCATTTTCCACAGCTGAAACCAGGGATGAACTTCTTTCTAAAGAAGAGATCCGAACGGCCAAGAAGACGTACGAATTGGATCAACTGGCAAATGAAATGGGACATACAGTAGTGCGCCTGCCACCATATCATTGTCAGTATAATCCGATCGAGCTGATATGGGCCCAAGTTAAACGGTATGTTGCAAACAAGAATACGACTTTCAGATTGGCCGATATTGAACAACTTGCACACGAAGCTTTGGACAGGATAACTCAGGAAGACTGGGAGAAGTGCGTAAGACATGCGGAGGCACTACAAGAAGCCGATTACTCAAAGCAGTGCACGAGAGACACCACAGTGGAGCCCTTCATCATACACTTACGTGTGAGTAGTGACAGCGAACCTGAGTCCAGTGAATCCGAAGACGAATAAGGCAGGAGTGTTAAAAAGTGTATATAGGTGGTAAACGTGTCTATAGCGAAGCGTAGTATTTTCTATTTTTATTGAAACATAAAAAACCGTGTGTGCGTGTTTTCTTCAGGAGTGTTATGAATGTGCTCTGTGCTATCACTTTGCAAAGTGATAATTGTGTGACTAACCCTATTTAAGGTGAGTTTTTCAACATACTGCTTATTTATAATAGTCATAAGGAATTCTATAGTTCATAAAATAAGGAAAATTTTAATTATAAAATTAGTAAGGACAATGCATAAAATATAGAATTATAAATTTAAATTCTATATTTAAAGATTTAAGTTAAAATATATATATATAAATAAATAAGGAATTTTAAATTTATTTCATGAGACATTTGTATTTGTTGTTTATAAAATTATCCTTATTTTCTTAAGAAATCCAATTCGTTTCACGTTTATACATACCATTATTTTTATGCTACTTGTGCATGTAACATCTTATAGTATAGTTCTAATTTTTTTACTTAATTAATAAGCAGCGCAGGAAATAAAAATAGAATATTTTTCTGAGTCACGAATAGTGCGGTGTCTTCAATAATTAAATGGGGCAAGCTTAAGACACAGGATGCGTATAAAATTCGTTCAAACAAACTATAGCTGACGCGTCGAATTGAATGTTATGTATAAGATACGGAAATTAATTGTTAATTAATTATTAACAATATATTAATTGTGATGTAATTATTATTAAGAATTATTGACAATGTAACAATGTACTCTAATGCATGTATTACAAACTTTCTCACTTTGTTATATTCTTTACATTAAGTAGGCTTACTTACTAGTGTAGCATTTTTCGGAAGAAAGGGAAACTGTTGCTTAGTGGCAACGCTGTAAGTAAGCGGTGTGACCTTGACGATACTAGTTCCATGCAGCTGACTTTAGTACTGTAAGAAGTGAGATAAAGGGAATTTCACGGAGGGGATCATTTAAATGAGAACTAGATCATTTAAAGAGAATTAAAAAAAAAAAAAAAAAAAACCTTGCACTAATAATAAATAATAATAATAATAATAGGAAAATTTCACACTTTGACCCCGAGCATACTCCCTGTACATTGCTGACCAAATTTTCAGGAGTCTGTGTTTGTTAAGAGGCGGAGTATGTGACGATTTTAAAAGAGGAAAAAATGAAATAAAAGAAATTTAAAATAATTTAAAATCTCACATTAAAACAGAACATAAACCCCTAATGAAAATGATAATGTAACCCCGCCATAATACCCAAAATAAATAGTTTTAAAACCAAAAAGAATTCTATAATAAAATTGCGATAACACCCCTTAATAATTAACCCGGCTTTAACCTGCCGAAACCGGAATCAACACGCATAATTACCCGTGAATATGGCTAATAATTGTATTAAATCGGAACTTAAAAAAAAACATAATGATGTACAATAATAAAATAATAAGTAAGAGATACCGTAGTATAATTAAATATAGTTAAATATGTCAGAGGATAAACGAGTAAATATTAATCGAATATGGAACTACTTTTATGCTGAATAGTAAGTGAAGCGAGATTACTACTCGCACCCCTTAACAAATAAACCACTTGCAATGGAGCGGTCGAAGCGTAAACAGCATACTGCCGAGATGCGGTATAATAATTATATTTTCAAAAGTAAATAAACTCACAGTTGAGATGTAGTATAAATTTAAACAACATGTGAACCGCGAATATAATCTACAAGTATAATTAAAGTAAATATGTAGTGAACAAGTGAGTGTGAATGAGAATTGAGCGTCTATGAGCGTCTGGGAATCTAAACAATAAAGTGTATGTAATTAGAAATATGGTGAAATTATAATGTGAAACTCAATAACTAAATCAACATGTGACGTGATTACAAGTGAATAAAACTTTTGTGTAAAAGTCCAAAACAACAAGCGTTTACTACAACTTATTAAAAAGGAGAGAACCAGGACTCACCATGACTAAAATGACTTCCAAACTTCACCAACAACAGAAACCTGATCTTCAGAAGAAAACTACAAGACACCAGGACAACCGAGAGAGTCGCCGATTCGCCGAGGATGATACCCACAGGTGACACTGAACTTTGAATTCAGTGGTTCAAAACTTGAAGTATAATATTGTATGATAAACACTAAATAGATAAAAAACTGAACGTTAAGTAAAACAAGAAAGACTGATTTAATTAAATTAAATGTAATTTCATGTTTAGCAATAACATGCGTTAATTTAAATAATTTTTGGGTAAATAAAGCAGTATTTAAGATAACACAAGAATAAATATTATAAATGTAATATCATATGCTAAAACGAAGTACTCGGATCCGAGGGTATTAATAAAAGAAAAACTATGCTAACTCAGTACTAAATTACTCTAATTCTCTTTGTACAAGAGGTACAAATGTTTTAGCTTTAATATACTCATAGCTAAATTTATGTAATAAAGAGATGTCATGGTTATCCAAAAAGGGGAGTGAATATATCTACCAAATCCCTTGTCAATATCCCTCAATTCACGGGACCCTATTTAACATTTGTGTACGTAATAGTTATTTATGATTTTGTAAAGATTATGGCAGCCTGTTTAATTGACCTGAGCCAATTAACCAGGTTCCCGAATTGTATGCAAAACGTTTCAGTTGGCGAAAATCCGAAGTCGATGGCCGCCATGTTTCCAGTTTGCATAGCGAGCCGTACACAGCCACTTTAAATAAATGACGACGTGACGTCATGCACTGCTGAATGGTTCGAAAATTTCTTTATTAAATGACATTATTTCCAGAGATATGTTACTTTTACGTAAGAGTATTTAAGTTTTATTTAATTGTAAGTATTGTATCTTGTAACTTGACCTTCCCTGACCATTTCGACAGTTCAAAGAACTCTATTAATTAATCTTGTAATTTAATGTATTTGTCTAGTTGACACAATCGACCTGTGAGTTGAGTTTTAGCCGCAGCCATAGTCGATGTGCGTAAGATTGTCGCACCGCTTTTAAAATAAACATCAGAATTGTTTCTAAACACTCGTTTTCATGATTATTTGAGTTATTAAAATTAGTTTATTTCATTCCTAATTTAATTTGAAAGTTTAAACGAAAGAAATCAAGAAGAAGAAGAAGAAGAAGAAAAGGAGCTAAGCTAGAAGAGAATACACTTCGACACAGCTTGACATAATCGGATTAACACAGTGAAACAAATATTTCGTCACGAAGCCATACACAATTACTAATTCATAGTTTAATTAATAGAACAATAATAATAATAATAATAATAATAAAAATAATTAATTAATTAAAAAATTAAATAAATAAAGGAATAAAACATTATTAAACAAAAATTTTTTTATAAATTAATAACTTAAAAATTTTTATCAACATAAATTTTATTTGTTTTATTACAATATATATATATATATATATTGTGTATACAATGTATATATACAATATGTATATATATATTGTATTACAATATATATATATATATATATATATATTGCAACAGAACACAGGATGATAAGCTATGTTGTGTATATCAGAGCACATGGATGACGAGCATTTTCTTGTTTATATTTGTTTTATGTAATATTTTGTCTTTTAGTCGTAAGTTTTGTATTTAGAAATGGATAAGCATGTAGGGTACACCAAACTCTTCATAAAAAGGTGTACTATATTGTCATGTATTTTTGTGTGAATTTGTGCGGGTGTGATAATCTGTGATCGCTATAGCTTCAGTGGTAGTTAACCGATTGACGTGAAACTTTGACAAGGAATTGTTTAGGTAAATAGCTTCAATTTGTGTATACTCTGAGGTTCATAACTATTTTAGAAATATGGTTTTTTTAAGTAAAGAAAAACTCAATTGAAACTCTTATCAATGATAGGGTAATAAAATTTGTAGATAATTTCCATGCAGGACTTTGCTAAATTATACAAAGTTTTTCATGAAATTTGTATATCTGTTTGTTCCATCAATCATGTGACTTGGGCTTAGCTTATCAGAATACACTAAATTCAGTGAGATTCATATGTTGCAGAGTTACGATGGACACAGTCCGTCTGTAGAAGTTGCAAGGGGAAGTTGTGCCCGGTGAAGAGAGTTGTTCTCTTACGAACGTCGAAATATCATATATAAAATAAACCGTGGTAATTCTTAACGAAGTTTTGCGTTAAGAACCGACTGGGTAAAATATTTAGGTAAAATTTAAAATACCCAGTGCTGTTTTCGTGTAAGTTAAGATATCCGCTTAGGGAATTTAAAGACACTTCAAGATATCGTGGAAGGTGTACATTAAACGCACCGCATTAGTTAATACCCATATTAATCCTGAGATTAAGAAAATATAAAATATAAATTAAAAATAAACTGTACGAGTGAAATTTATAATCATTGTGAGTGAACAATTTATGAAGAAACTAATTAATGTTAGCAGTCAAACATAACAACGAGACTCATTGAAATATCGCCGCTGGAACCGCCTGCCGTAGAAGAGGACGACAAGGCGAAGAGGACACCAGGAAGGATTGACGCTGTAGAAGAGGACGACGAGACGAAGAGGACGCCAGGACGAAGAGGACACCAGAAAGGAGTGACGCTGAAGAAGAGGACGCCAGGACGGGAGCGACGAGAGGAGAGGAGGACGTTGCAGCAAACAAGTAAAATCGATTTATATTATCGAACAATACAAACAATTATTTCTATTATCAATACATGACAATTTATAATACAATATACATCTTTAAAAACAATATTTGTGTGTATAATAAATAATTTTTCATCTCCTCCATAATAGACTTGTTTGTGAATTTTACACACTCACTATATGCTTGCAGTATAATAAAATTTGATCTGTTGCAATATATATATATATATATATATATATATATATATATATATATATATATGTTGTTGGCCCGGCTGACTTCCAAGATTTTTCAATTCGGCCCTCAAGTGAAAAATTTTGGAGACCCCTGATAAAATAAAATTCCATTTAACAGTCGCTGGGAAGTAGTAACCTAACCTTGCAGCGGTGTTTGTCGTAGTGTTTTATTACTTACAAATAAACTCAATTTGCACACAAATAAAGGACGAAGACAACGGCTCTGTATTGACTTACTAAACAACGACTAGGCTATTTGACAATCATTTACGACTTGCCATGTGGAATTAATTTGAGTAAATATATGCCTTTTGAAGCAGTATCCTTTCCTTACTTGTATCGAGACTCTTTCCACCAGTCTCGATATGTCTTACTCTTTCATTCTCTGTCCACACCAGTGGCGAAGCGTCCATATATGCGGTGTATGCAGCGCATACAATTTAAAATTGTATATAAATCGTATAAAGTTTTGTAATTAATTTTAAATTATTTGAGACTTAAAAGTTTGTCATCTCAAAAGCTAAAACTTAATTTCACTTAAGCGGTATAACGACAGTTAATAAAGCATTACTGTTTACAACCAGGCACACAGTATGCGTTGTAGCTAACGAATACATTCTCTCGATAGCGGTCATTAACCCATACAGCAGATTTTCATGTGTGAACAGGCAGGCGTTCTGACTTGCGCTCCCACTGTCTGTGAATAGCTGTAACGCTATGCGTTACTGTTTCTGCATATACAGTGCTTAGTGCGTACGCAGACCGTGTTGTTTAAGTTTTTTAATTATGAGTTCGTTTGTAGTAAAGCCTGTGGCGGGAACATAATCATCGTGTGTAGTTGAGTGCAATTGTGTAATTGAAAGTTTATTTATACAGCCATTCAGTAGTAGAAGTTTTACAGATAAACTGAACATTATTTCTAGTGGGAGACCAACACCATTAATTCCCACGTTAACGTCAAAAACAAAAAGTTATACACGACATTTAAAGGAACAACATTATGAAGTAAAAACTTGGCTTTGCGGCTGTAGAAAAACTTCAAAATTATACTGTTGGGCATGCATTCTTTTTTCAACTGAAAAAAAAAATGTCTGGACAAATTCAGGGGTTTCTGATTTGAACAATTTGTTTAATTTACAAAAACGTCATGAGATTTCACAGAGTCATGTTGCTTCCCTTCTTGCTTTAAAACAGTTCGGTAAAACCAGAATTGAATATGCCCTTAGTGAACAATGTAAAATTAACATCAAACAGCACAATGACATGGTAAAACAAAACCGGTACATTCTTCGTTGTCTAATTGACGTAGTGTGTTTTTTGGCTGAAAATGAACTCCATTTCGTGAATATGACAAATCTGTGGCATCGTCAAATCGAGGAAATTATGTAGGGCTGTTAAATTTGTTACGAAATTACGACGGAATGTTAGACAACCATCTTAAAAACTCTACAGTCTTTTCTGGTTTATCTAGCGATATTCAGAATGACTTGATTAACTCCATTTCTCAAGTCTTATTAACAGAAATAAAAAAAAAATAAAACAAAGTCCCTTTGTAGCAATAATAATGGACGAAACAACAGATATCACAAATACGTGCCAGATGTCAACTGTATTTCGTTACGTCGATAAGTCCGGAGCCGTTCAGGAAAGATTTATCGGTTTTAGCGATTTTAGTGACGATCGTACAGCTAACGCGTTGGCAAACTACGTATTTAATGTCGTGACTGAATATGACTGTGAAGAAAAATTAGTTGCACAAACGTACGATGGTGCTGTTGTTATGTCTGGTGAACATGGAGGGTTACAGGTCTTGGTCAAAAGTAAGTGCAGCCAAACAATATTTATCCATTGTTATGCTCATAAAATGAACTTGGTCTTGAAAAATTCAGTAGATCACATTAAAGAATGTAAAATATTTTTTAGCACATTATATGGTTTAGCTTCATTTTTTCAAAATCATCCAGACGAACTCACGCACTTGATCAAGAAGTAAAGAACCGATTTCCATCAGTTGCACCTACTAGATGGAACTACAACAGCAGACTAGTGGCCACTGTAATAGAACACAAGGCTGACATCATAAGTCTCTTCGAATCTATGATTGAGAACGGAGATAAGTGGGACAACGAAAGTTATACTGGAGCAATAGGTTTTCTTGCTACTCTTCAAGATTTTGACTTCACATTTTTACTTCATCTGTTCGGTACAATACTACCACAGACGGATTCCATATTCGAAATTTTGCAGAAAAAAGTTCTGAAATCAGTTTTTGTATGAAACGCATTGAAGAATTTGCTAAATATCTTAATAATTTAAGAAATAACTACAACAAATTCTGGAGTGACCGGAATGAAATTCAGAATGTTCCAACAGGGAGGTAGGACAAGCCTACAAGCACTCACAGAAGTAAAAGATTACGTATTGATAACATGTCAGATTTGGAAAGATCTTATCGTAGGTTGTATTATGAAATTATTGATTCAAGTAAAATGTAGACTTAATCAGAGGTTTGCAGATATAGGTCAACTTGATTTTATCGCTCTACTAGAATCACGACGTTTTCCAGAATTTTGTAAAAAGTTTCCAGAAGAGCATTTTGAATATCTAAAACGCTCGTGTGGCCAGTATTTTGATTTTCCGTTACTAAGGAGTGAGGTTTCTGTAGTTTATTCGAATGAGCAGTTTTGTAAAAATAGTGTTAGTGACTTGTCAAAGTACTTAACATCAGCAGATCTGAGTGACACCATTCCTCAAGTGTGGAGACTTGTAAACTAACCTTATAATGACAATTCCAGTTACAAGCTCTTCAACAGAAAGATCGTTTTCAGCCTTGAAGAGAATAAAAACGTATTTTCTTAACTCGCAAACTGAACACAGACTCCCGGCTCTATCAGTGTTATCTATTGAAAAACCGCTTCTTTTGAAACTAAAAACTAATTCTGCTTTTTACGATACGGTTGTTGACTTATTCGCTGAAAAAACCAGGTGCATAGAACTAACGTTTAAAAAATAACTGCTACAACTAACGCATAATAATTAACGATAATGTGAATAATAAATTTTGTGAGCCCTTACAATGAATGAATTAGTGTCGTTGTGGACGATTTTAATTACCATTGTGAATCTGTATTGTTTACGTATGACATATTAAACAGCAGATACAAGATATTATAAATTATTTTAAATAAATAATTGTGCAGTGTGTTTATTTATGGATTCTGTGGCTGTATGTGATTAAAACAAGTGGAAATAACAGTTTAATCGGTACCACCAGACGCCACTCAACGTACTGGTAAGTTCCTAATACACTCTGCTTGATTTACTAAAACAATTTATATAATTAATATTATTATATTGGTGTCTATTATAAAAAGGAAAAATTGTAATATTTACTCTTTTCTTATCTGTTGTTAATACTGCTGACGGGTTTGATTATCACACTGTGCCGGTTCGAAGCCGGCGATTGCAAAATATGAATTCTAGAAAGTTTTCATGGTTGTGGTATGCGCGAGTGAGGCGCGGAGCCAGCCGTTACAAAATATGTTAGAAAGGTTTCGTTTTTTGTGTAACATAACGTGAGGGTGCCGCGCGACCTTTGTCCGGCGGTGTGAAGGGGAGCGGTGTTGTGCGCAGTGCGCGCGCATCTCTACTTGGGCCGCTACGATCTGGTGCTATGGAAATCAGTCGTCGCTTGCCTCTACTAGAAAGACTGTACTCCATCTCCGCTCTTTGTATTCCTTCTGCGCAGTTTGTATCTTCTACATAATGGAGTAGAAAATATAACGACACCCCGGTAAGATTTAATTATTTTTATTAGTTGTGTGGATATTTAATAACAAGATTTACGCTATCTTGTGAAGTACGTATTTATGTGTGTGTGCGACCTGACAAAATTATGTAAGACATAATTTTTTTACTGTTGTACGCTACGCCCTTTGTATTGCCATGCCTTAGTATTTTCTGTTATAATGCGAGAAGTTTCAAGAGTCATTCTCATGGTAAAAGTGCTTTACATAAAGAAAAATTTAATTACAAAACTTGGTGTGCAGTCAAGTAGTGAACTGTGTGGTACATGTTGTATACTGTCGCTGTCTTGTTAATTAGCTTCACGAATAGAGAATGAAGTGTGAGAGCTTTCTGTATCAACCTTAATTGAAGGTAAAACATTCTCAATGCTGTGAGTGACTTGCAGTTAAAATTTTTTTCCCAAATTATGATTATTGCTCTGCACGTGGCCGGTTTAACCTGCAAAATTTTGTCGAAGCATGTTGACTGAGTACAGTTCACTTTATATTATGCCACACTTTAATAAGTTCTGTTCATAATGCAAATTCTCTTATTCCATAGCTGAATGTAGACTATTTAAGCAGGTTGTAAAAAACTTTAATTAATTATTTTTGTGCCTTTGGTGAGAGTTAGCTGGCGGCCCGTTAAGGGGTTAATTACCTTAACTCGGGTGTACATTCTTTTAGACTGTTCTCTAATTTACTTGATTCCTTAGGGTTCTCGCCCTAAGTCGGGTTCCTGGCTGGCTGTGAGCCGATCATCTGCTCAAGCTGTGAACCATGTCAAGATCGCCTACGAAGAGGGAGATGGAGATCGAATTCCTACGTTGCACTCGCCAGCACTTATGAGGTGACATTTATGCTTTTTCTTTTTTGGGGGCCGAACCGGCAGTGTGCCTGTTTTATGAGAATAACTTAGATGCCTGGGGACCACGTGTCCAGACTCTATTTGGGAAGTGAACTGTGATCATGACTCTGAGCACTTTAACTTAAAATTTCATATACCTTTTATAACTCATTAAGTAACACTAAATGCGTGCTGTAAGTCTGTAAGTGCGTGCTGCACTGCGAGAGCGCGCCATAGAAACATTTTAATTTTGTACCATTTTATTGTTGCATCTGATTTACTCTTTCAAAATTTAATTATTGCTCAGTAGTTCTGTTCCGGCTGGAACAGCTGCGTATAAATTTTTAATTTGACTAGGGATTTCATATTTAAGGGCTGGGGACTTTCCGGGGGGTTTTTTTTGGGGGTTTTGTTTTGGGTTTACCATATGGGACTTAATTTTCTGACACGCTGGTACAACTTCAGACAGGTTGATTGCCTGTCAAGTTTTGTCAACTACATGTGGGCGCGCTCCCACAGATGCCAGAGCACAACCACCTTATTGTATTCTGTTTCTAATTATTTTATACAGTTATCTGAGGCTCATCGAAACGATTTATTAATGTTCTTGAAATATCTTAGCCGATTTTGCCCCTTGCACAAGGGCTAAGCTGATTGTTTTCTTAACTGGCAAACACATATGGGTTGACTTCACACGTAGAGAAGTTGCTGTTTAATTTTGAATATTAACTGGTTTTCATCCTCTTCTTTTTGGGTAAATTAAATAGATATACATATTGTCAAAATCTTCTGAAATTGTAAAGCCTCAATCAATTAATTTCTGTTATTAAAGTACCTAAGGATTTAATTCCTTTTTGGGAATTTTGTGAAGTCAATACTGTCTAGAATTTTAGAAACACTGTCTGGAAGTAGGTGAGGAGTTTGTTAACATTACCTGGTGCTGTGAACGGAACAAAGGTTCACACACTCATCATGGGTCATTAATAAACGGAATGCTAGACAAATGGGTGGTCCAGTTTCATTTATGCGTCATGAATTATTCGTCTTTAGAGGGGGTGTGGAGTTTATGTTATCCTACTGAACGGGTTGCCGACGGGCATATATTTTATCACTGCCGGGGCATAAGATGATAGTTGCTTTACCCGGTGGGTGGGTGCGTTACAGGGGCATGCGTGTTGAAAGTAAATGACTGTGAGTTGTGTACCTTGTGTTCTGTATGTGTGTTTTATGTGTCTAGCTAGCCACACGACGGGGAGAATTTTACATGTGTTTGTGCATTCTATATTTTATTTATGTATGTACATTTAACTTATATGCTGTTATATACACTTGTTCTTATGTAATTCTATTCAATTATATACACTTGTTCTTAGGTAAACTGGAATTATATATGCTAGTTGTAATTCAAATTTTTTCTATTATATATATGTATACACATTTACTTTGTGCACACTTATGTTGATGTACACTTAATTATACATGCTTGCCATGATGTACCTTTTGGTAGTTTTTCTGTAGATACATATTTATCTTGTACACAAGTATGAATTCCAGAGATATAATAAATCTGTTATTGTTATATTATGGCTGAGTTCATTGCAAGTCCCGTCATACTGGACCCAGCATAATTTTGCTTCTCTAGGCTCCTGCCTAGTTCTATATAACTTGTAACCTCTCTTTGAATGCCAATGAGCAAGGCGATAGAAATTTAAAAGGAAATAAAATAAATACCAAAAGCATAGAGAGGTTACAACACGAGAGAGAGAAGGAGGTTTTATTTGTTGATGGCTGAGATAGGTATAACCGCATACACATTCTAAAAACTCACGCCTCGCCACTGGTCTACACACTACACGCGTACAACTCTTTACGTGAGAGTTATCCTCTTTCATCACACCATACCAACATACACATCAATATAATGTATATATTGGTAAAACATGTAAACTGGTAATAGTGTGTGTGTGTGTGTGTGTGTGTGTGTGTGTGTGTGTGTGTGTGTGTGTGTGTGTGTGTGTGTGTGTGTGTGTGTGTGTGTGTGTGTGTGTGTGTGTGTGTGTGTGTGTGTGTGTGTGTGTGTGTGTGTGTGTGTGTGTGTGTGTGTGTGTGTGTGTGTGTGTGTGTGTGTGTGTGTGTGTGTGTGAAAATGTGTAAACTACGATAAGCAGTAACAAAGAATTAAGGTGTAATGCTAGGAATTATCAATTTTGTAAGCAAGTTCAGCGTGGATTTCCCTCCCTCGGAAAGATGAGCAATTTTGTGCGTAATAATAAATTGCCATTGCATTTTTTTTTTTAATATATAATTAGTCACTTCCTGCAACGATTGACAATTAACATGAGAAGAATACACAAATTGTGGAAGAATACAGAAAGACGCATGGACTTGGCTAGGAATATAAAAGCGAGACAGGAAAATCAATTATAGATACGCGGACAGAATGGACAAACTATATTATTCACTAGAATTAATAGGCGTACTACTACTACTATTACTACTACTACTATTACTACTACTACTACTACTGCTGCTGCTGCTGCTGCTGCTGCTGCTGCTGCTACTAGTACTACTACTACTACTACTACTACTACTACTACTACTACTACTGCTACTTCTATTACTATCACTACTACTGCTGCTGCTGCTGCTACTACTACTACTTACTACTCCTAATAGACTAATAATAACATTAATACGCAATCATAATGGCTCCTTTGTGTATCACCGAAACACGTGTAGTTTAGAAGTTAGGCAGGATAGGCTCTTTATATGACCCGTTCGTCGTACAAGAGAGACAGTGTTGTGTCCATCACTAGCTTTAGTTGGCCATTAACCCCAGGATGTTATCTTAGGTACTCATTTCGTCAAGCTGAGTCGACCTTAGGGCTGAAAAACGGATGTTGATTTTATGATGCGTCCGGGATTCGAACTCGGGACCTCTAGATTAGTAGGCGGGAGCCATACCCACCGGTCTACTAAGCTCCATTAAAGTATAACTAATTAATTGCTAAACTGGAGGCCAATGACGACGGCACTTTTGAACCAGACTAATATGGAAAATTGATTTAAAACATGGTGCGTACGGCACGGTATATTAGAAATTCTCATCTCCATTGAGGTCTGGAACTGGAAGCGGTGACCAAGGAAAGCTTGACGATTACTAAGAAACTGAAGGACAGATTTCATTATCACGATAAGACCGAAGCAATCTAGCTGCTTGACATCCAAGGTCTGATCGGAACTAAACCGTTCGAGTTAGCGTAATTGTTTGAAGCAGAGTTTAGTGTAGTGTTAATGTGTGTGTGTGGTGGGGGGGGGAGATCTGACATCGACTTAGACAATTGTGTCTGTTATGATATCAGGGAGGAGACTGAAATTATCCAACCATCTCCTCTTAAGATGTCCAGCACTTCTTTCTTGTAACTTATAGGCGTATATAATAATTTAGCGATTCCATCTTCCAACATCCTTAAAATATAGGCTATCCATGCCAATCTGTTCGGTATTCCTCCAGCTGCTAATTCCCATTTCTCCTCTGCTTCTGTATTCTTTTTCTGATCACATAATCTGTATGCAGCGAATGGCATTAGAAGTCAGATTTCTGCTACCGCGATCTTCTCATCCTACATGTCAATGTCCAGATTTCTTATCCATATAATAATTTTGGAATAGCCAATATGTTATGATCATCAAATTGTATATAGGAGACTGAGTGTGAGCACGCGCACGTTTGTGTTATGGTACTTACATACATTTACTACTGTCAATCAATAAGTAGTGAAGATGTGACATTAGAACAAAGTAGACTGAACCGATGTATGAAATTTATAGATAACTACCTCTAGTAATGCTGTAGAAATGTTTGTTGCTTTTAGACAAATTGCTGTAGCAGTTTACGTAATAACAGCTTATTAGTTTTTATACTGATGCTTTCGTATATGTGAAAAACATACTGATAATAAAAATAAAACATCCAATTGATCAATCCGTTCAGTTCTTCCCACGGAAACATCGAAATTAGCCAAGACTATATAATCGTCATAGGGCGATGCTCGACACAGCAGCGTGGGACCCCTCTTCCCCGTATTCATGTGCAATCTCGTATTTGTCTGAATTTAAATCAGTTGAATTAAAATCGGACGTAAAAAAAAATCCGTCAATTAAATTTCTGGGAAATCAAAAGAAAAGAAAAAACGTTTCCTTACCCGCGAACCTGAACCACCGAAATACGTATAAGATCTTCTATTTGTCTTCGTTATAAGTACGAGGTTATAGCATGAGTAAGAACGACCACAATAACGGACTGGATAAACCCATTGTACAAGGCCAAAACTGGCGGCTAAAGGTCTCGATGATAAAACTACAAAAATACTCATTGGTCAGAGAGAGGTTCATTGGGTCACATCGACAAAAAAAAAATGACGGATAGAGACAGACTCTTCATTCATTTCGCTAATAAAATTCTCAGTTTCTGTTGGTGTAAATTATACTAGACGCACTGACGACAAGTCAAACCACGATCGTAAATGTCAACCGACAATCAAATAGCGATCATTCGGACGTTGCCAGGCGAAATCATTGCCAAGTGTTACAGCGGCCAACACTTTGGCGCCCGACTAACATTATTAGAGAAAATAAAATAATGAATACAGAACGCATGAAAACAATCGTCTTTTAGTACTGCCCTCGATTACAGATGTACCATCTCTTTTTTACCCACATGAGAGGGTTTTAAATGAACATACAGACGAAATTCAAGTGGCTCAGTATATAATACGAGGAGATTCTTTCTGTCCTGTGTCTGATTAATATATTGATGGGTACAATGATAGACAAAATGAATCCAGTAGAAGGGTACAGAATGGGCGTATCTAAGGTAAACGTTATCTGTTTTGCTGATGACTTTAATAGCCGATAATGAAGACATCTAACGACTAATACAACGCAACTTGTGGCTGCAAAAAAATAACAAGGAAATATCTCAGGCAAACAAAAAATGTAATACCCTGAGATAAAAAATGTATATCGCTAAAACCCAATGACAGACGAACTGGAAATAGAAGGGTGTGTTATAGAGCATGTGATGTCCTAACTAGGTACGGACATAAACCATTGCTTACGGAAGCTGATAAGAAATCTGAACAAGGAATTACAACGGCAAACGCTTGTAACTACAAAGCCTACCTTACACCTCGCAGTAGGAAGTCACTTAAATAAAAAGTATATTAGGCACTTCAGAGATATATACTGGAAAAACAAAAACATGAGAGCGGAAAACAAACTGAAAATACACAAGAGAGAACAGTAAGTGAAAATATCTTATGGCTAATCAAAAGATATGCGTCTCTCCCATGGCTGAAACGTCCAAAACAAGACAGGTAGAGAGTACAACAGAAATGTCCAAATTGAGAGAAAATACTGACCTCAACCTAAACAACGGAATACACAATTGAGAACTAATTAGACAATGTTGTACGGAAGATGTTAGCGAATTCATCAAAGATACGAGAAAGCAACAGAACTAACGTGTAGGATAGATTCTCACAAAAGACAAGAAACCAAACCAAAAACGGATAGAGGAAGACTGGCAAAAAATGGTTCTTCAGGTGATATTCCTTATCAACAGAAACATAAGTAAGACAAGCTAACCCTTAAGAAAGAGAAAGGAGAAGAGACGATACTGTCAGGTTGAAGCATCGAAAACTATAGTGGTTTTATCTTCGAAACATAGTGGTTTCTTTGGTGAATATTTTAACTTTTACAATGTTTATAAGGACGTGTCGCACATTTGCGCGTGATCGCTGGTGCGTTATCGAAAATGGGAACCAGTGAGTTTCCATAGAAACTACTTCTTTGTTGTCAATAACGTAGTACACATATAAAACTTCGCTTATGAATGCAACTACATTTAACTTATAATCTGTACATTGGTAAATGAAGAATGAATTCATTGATTGGTGAATGAACATAAATATATATATTTTTTAGATTTATTGAAGCATTTTCAATGCCCTTCTCTGTGCATTGCATTTGTGCAATGCTTGTACATTTTTTAATGAGTGACCCTTATTTATAAACAAATTTTTTAATTGTATTTTCGGCATTTGGATTTTTATGCCGGTCTTAGATCGAAGTCTCGATAGCAGTACATGTGGCTGTCTATGAGTTAATAATGTTCTATCGATGCGTATTTCATCATTATAAAAACTTGGTCCATGATAGTATGTCTGTAGCGCGTGCTAAAAGTACCGGAATCTGCCACAGATCATGTTAAAATCCTAACGTACTTGTACCTGATCAAGTATCGCATTATCCAATTTAATGCCGCTTCACTTTCGTGATCGCCGGTCGTAATTTACAGGTAGTTGCGATTTAAATGATTATGAAAATAACTACATAATTACAATTCTATAACTGTATAATTTAAATAGTTATACATTTCATAATTTTTAAACGTCTCATTGTAGGCTCTGTTCATGTTTTTACATATATTTCTAATTAATTAATCAAATTTTGTTTAGCTCTATTTGAAATCACTGAAGCTTCTTCCCACATTACGTCTGTAATATACAAATGTTAAGTCGTTATTTTTACTTATTTTAAGTAGAGCACCTAATACTATCGGCAATGTAAGTGAATGATATGAGGTTGTCCCTGTTGGTAACGGAACTGAAGCAACGTCATCAATTCCTGGCGTTCTGTTTCTTGGTTTTCATGTGTAATATTTTCTAAACCACGTAGTTTTTGTGAAATTCAAAAATATATAAGATTTTTTTTTATTTCAATAAACTAAAGAAACAATAAAGTAAAGATCAGTAAAGAAACATTCTGATCGATTTGGGATTATCGGTTTGTGTGTATGTATGTTTGTGTGTGCGTGCGTGCGTGTGAGCGTGTTTGGCACGACTATTCGTTTTAAACCAATATTCCTTCCGTTCCTACAAATGTATGTCAGCCTTGACCAACTCTGTCAATAAACGTCAGTATAGTACCGTGAAGTTACGGTGAACGTCCCTTGGCCAGTTCAGGGGTTTCAGTAATCTAAAAATAAATAAAACAATTGCTACGATCAGTTGCCGTAAAGCTGGCACGTGCCACAGTTGGGAGAACCGACCGTGAAATATACCGTGGTGCCGGAATAAATCGCCCCCACCGTTGAAACAGTCCGTTTGGTTCCACACAACCGGCTGGTTTTGTTCGTTTGTACGTGTGGTTCAGACGCAGGACGGACATGTTCTGGGCTGACGAACACGCGCACAAAGCTGAAGATAAGTCTCGTTCTCCCATATTGTCAAATTCTAATTACCGACACAATGATTCAACTACTTAAAATCACTGATCTTATCACGTAAACAGTAAATAATAAAAAAAATTCTACAACAAGAAAGATCTGTAAATAAAAAGATTTCGTTAATACTAAATTTCAAAATAAATTAAAATAGAACAAGAGACACAAGAAAGAATACGGATAATAAACTCAACTTACTAATAATGTACCCAGCCTATAGATCAGCTAAGTTAGCTCTCACATACCAACGCCAAGTCCTACACAAGTTGTGGATGGTGACATGATGATGGCACAACACGTTTCATAGATGAAATAGAATAATATATGTTTACATTGTGTGTGTGGGGGGGGGGATTTAAATGAAACTGTGGGGGCATGTTACCGGAATACAAAACAATCGCTGGGCACATAAGTTATTAGAATGGAAGCCGAGCATTGACAAGCTTAACAGAGAAAGGCAAATGTCCGTGTTGTGGACATATGATAGTCTATTAAAAGTATACACCATAAACTGGTTCCAAACAGCACAAATCATAGAAACGGAAAATCTTGAGGATTCGTGTATCCACTAGTGGACGCCGAGAGCTGAATAACAACAATGACGATTATAATCTACTTCTGTTTGTTCAACTTAAGTCCAGTATGATTATAAATAGTTTTGTGACACAGAACTGGGAGCTACTTCTTTCTCAGCTGATTCGCTGGGAAACTGTTTTTAGATGATACGAAAAAAATTGACTCGTTTAAAATCTGCGGCTAGATACAAAAACAATTTAACGTAATTCTTACGGTTATACGTGAGGACAGATTTCTATGTAATTATAAAGTCGCGCTTCAGTACAGACTTTGTTAACGTGCAAAATACGCGAAACAATTGGCTGTGTCGGGTTGCCGCTTGAAGAGGACATTATTTTCCTCGTTAAGTATTTCAGAATATTAGAGGATCACAACGGATCTTGAAGACAATACATCATGAAATAAAGAAGGGGCACGCGTAGTGAGATTTTTCAAAATACACAGAATGCGTGGACTGTGCACTTGATAATAAATAACGTAATTGTGTATTTGGTAGACAAAAAATGAATTGGAGTTTAAACGAATTGTTCGGCTGTAGACTACCACACTTCAAGAGAAGCCCAACAGATAATTTGACGATGTGTCGTGTTTTGCCCAAAGCCGAATACAGGCTAGTGAAATAATATTTTTACGATCAGTGCTAGGAGTATCTCGGAGGGACCGGCTAAGAAATGATGACGTAAGGAACATCCTTGGGATATACAACCTAAACGAAAGGATAAAGCAATACAAACAGGATTGGTCAGACCATGTTGAAAGGATGCATAAGAACAGGATACCAAAACAAATTTTGGCTTATAATCCGAAAGGACGGCGGAATATTGGAAGACCAAAGAAGAGATGGTCGGACCAAGGAGTGCGCAACACATCGTAAGACAAGGATCGTAATGTTCACAGACAGAAGAAGAAGAAGAAGAAGAAGAAGAAGAAGAAGAAGAAGAAGAAGAAGAAGATGTTTTGAAAAGCATCGGAACGGCGGAAGTGAAGGACATCTGTTAGGCATCCAACAGCGGAGAACGGAATAGCTTGTTTTGAGACAAGCCAAGATTATCAGCGATGTAGAACGAAGTACTGTAGCTGGATATCTCTACAGATTAATAATCCGATAATCCTATTACACGGAACGTAAGTAATACGATTACGTTACTGGGTATTACCACGTGTTTCTTGAACATGACATGTCAGATTCTTCTGTGGTAAATTAAAACTCAACATTTAACTTTGCTTGAAAGAACACCTACGGTAGTTCCAGTGTGTATACCATTATCGAGACGTTTATGTACAATACCGGTGCAATACAAGACTGTTTTACAAAATTGTAATGCCTTGTTACCAGTCAACGTTACCACGCTACTTACCCAACTGCTAGTCGTCGGGACTTTCGGGGTCTCCATCGCTTTTGAGTTCAACCCGACCACAGCAAAAGACCGACGTAACCCGTATTACGACCAATAGTACGACCTCATGAACGCGGAGAGTTCGGGAATGTCTTGTCACAGGCGATTGTACACGAGGCAATGTGGGTTTAGGATAACAATAATGGTAACTCGTAGTTCGGTAAAGACAAGGCACTTTTTAAAAGCAGGGCATAAATTTATAAATCCGACTGAGAACATCAGAATACTGAAAACCTAAGGCAATTTGATCAAATTGAAACTTCTTGAAGCATCAGATACGGTAAGGAAGAAAAAGAAAATAAAAATGTATAGTAAATATAAAGAAATATAAATCTACTGTTATGACGGTCTACTTGATCGTCGTAGGTACAGTGGAAAACAAAATACAGACACCAATGAAATCACTAATAACCAGCTTTAATTATCACAACAGTTTGTAACCAACACGTTATTCAGTAAGATTGTACTCGTACAATAATTCAAATTAAATTTGTCCACACGAAATAATAATGTCAACTAATAGCGTCCCCCACAATAATCACTTTTCACTAATAGCCACTTGAAACGCACTTAGTAATCGCTTGAAGTAAACTAAACTCTAAGCGGCAGGTGTCAGCTATTTATAGTCTGCATGGTTCCATAACATGCGTCCTTAACAAGCACTCGAAAATTCTAGAGGATGCTTCACGCGGCCTTGGCAGAAAAACACAGCGGCAGGGTTATTCGAGAAGCTTGTAGAACGACACCATCCAACGCACGAGAACGTTCCGCATTACGTAACACTATTTTATCTACAAACTCACAAGCGGCCAGAAAGTAAAGTAAATCACCATTGGCCTCTAGCGAGCAGCTGTAACAGAACAGATGACTCTCAAATTTCATTGTGATGCGTAATATGATACAAATAACTCGCTGAAAAGCATTACATTTGTTCTACACGAATCAAGTAAACACAGGAATAGTTTTCTTTTGCGGGACACAGGATGTGATCTTCCATATATGGGAGCCGGGCAGTCAGTTTAGCGAACAAACGGTATTACGGCTAGCGACATGCTGTGTGTGTTATATGAAGTGTGTTTGTATTAGACGTTTATTTGTTATTAATCGCGGTTCAGTAAACTTAATAACTTTAATGACTGTTACTGTTTGCTGTGAACAGCGAGTGCTAAGTGGATTATTTTTGTCTAGACGGATTACGTAATTACGTAAGATTCGCTTATGTAATTATGTAAGATTTAATGAAAACCAAATGATTTTGTGATTGTTTCATTGTCTCTGGGTTCAATTTAATACCACCGCTACACGAAAGTCGATAACCAGCCTAACAATACAATCATAACTATCTGTCGCGTCTTGTGACATTCAGTTTCCATCTCTCCAATCGTTACTGGTATCACGTACTTTCTAACGCCTTCATCACATCACTTGTTTCGTTATCTTCTATTTCCTTGGCTGTTGATAAAAGAAAATTTTATTAAATTCTGTTTTGACACCGATTGACGGGCATGTCTCTACCACACAGGCCTATGTCCTCTACCACTGTAGTTTTTGCATATCTGTGACTTTCTAGTTCAAAAATCCACAAAATATTCTGCTTATCACCTGTCATTATCTCAAATTAAAAATAGTCACATAATCTATTTTCTGCGTCCACTAATAACGCAGTAATAAAAATAGACGCTCACAAACGAGTAGACACTAGTTCAACTATATAGTCTCAGTAGAGTGGCGAATTCGTAGAACCTCCGATGTACATAACAGTTTGGTCCCTGTCACTTTTCTCGCTTGTAAACAACGTTATCATGTAGGTTTTCAGTTCTAATCTTAAAAAAAAAAAACATGAATTAATATTTTATAATATGTGAATGAAATCCAGTGTTGTGTAATGAGAAAATCGATAGGTAATTAGCGAACGTCTATTCAGGGCTCTCACCTTGCGACTACTTTACTGAGCTGACCTGTAATATTAAAAGTAATATTTAAAGCGTTGTCAACTGGAGTGGCAACATCCTCTCACTCACTCAGTGTCTCTTTCTTGCTCACTCTCTGTCTCTGTCTCTCACTTTTACACATGCGTATACAGACACACTTGTTATACGTGTCTACTTATATATATATTGCAATGGACATTGCAGAAAGGGTATTTGTAGCTAGGATTACATGCTTTTATACCAATTTATGACGTTATAACATGTTGAAAATTGATTTTGTTTAAATTTTGTAAAATAGCTATAAGTTTTGAAATAAGAAATGGATAATTAACTGTTGTATGTCAAAATGCCCATAAATTTATTTTCTCTCATGTCAAGTGCGAATTTAGTGCGCGAGTGCGGGTGTTATTCGTATTTACGTGAATAACTCTGGTATAAATTAACGTATTGATTATCCAAGTAATGAGCTTGGACAGCTCATACTTGTAAATTAGCGCTACATTTTTCTTATATTAAAGACTTGAAATGTATTATTTTAATGTGTATTTTTTAACAGAATTCATCTTTCTAAAGAATCCTTATCTTCTGAAAGTCATAAAATTTTAGATAAAATCTATACATGCTTTTGCCGATTTCAGAAAAATTGATGAGGACTTCTGTCTATCAATTTAACCTATCAATCACGTGGTAGGGGTTTTGACCAATCAGAGGCCCCTATTTTCATTCAGATTGGGTCTTCGCGAAGGAAGTTTCAGTCAGTTCTCCCTATCAGCTCGGCCTTAACAGACGTTGTCTCTGTGCGAGTTTGTCGTATCAGTATACGTTCTATATAAGGGTTACGAGTACGGAATCTTAGCAACGAGTTGCCCGTTTGCTAAAACCCAGTAGGTACTAGAACTAAAATAAAATAAATTATAATTTAAATAGTGCTATTCTCGCGAGAGTCAAGATTTCCTCATAGGTGTCAGGTGTATTTACCGGAATACATTTGTGTGAACGCGAGAACACATCAAGACTCGGGAAGGTGTATGTACAATACACCGAAACTACATTAATTTAAGTTACAACCCATTATCGAGCCCTGAGTAACGAGATAAACTATATCGGTGTATCGGCGTGCGTGCGTGTGTGCAGAGTTCCACGTGTCATCAGTCCAGCAGATTCAACAGGCCGCGAGAGGTGGCAGTGCAACGGTTCAACGGTTTCGCAAAAGGAATTCAACGACCGAGTAAAATAGACATTTAAGAAAAGAAACTTTCAAATCATTTACAGACGTTATTAAATTTATAATAAATAATTTTGTTCAACCACAGACCATTTTTAAATTTGTTTAATATTATACCTTACTCTAGATAAAAGACTCTGGTATTATTGTGTTTTTAATAGTATGCCTTCTATTTGTTTTGTTGCAATATATATTCCAGCTTCCTCTAATCTACATGTCTCCATATTTATCTCCCGTAATATAACACATTCCTTTCAATGCTGTGTGTGTGTGTGTGTGTGTGTGTGTGTGTGTGTGTGTGTGTGTGTGTGTGTGTGTGTGTGTGTGTGTGTGTGTGTGTGTGTGTGTGTGTGTGTGTGTGTGTGTGTGTGTGTGTGTGTGTGTGTGTGTGTGTGTGTGTGTGTGTGTGTGTGTGTGTGTGTGTGTGTGTGTGTGTGTGTGTGTGTGTGTGTGTGTGTGTGTGTGTGTGTGTGTGTGTGTGTGTGTGTGTGTGTGTGTGTGTGTGTGTGTGTGTGTGTGTGTGTGTGTGAATTGGACCACATATATAGGCTACACTGTGTTTCCAAAAGATGGTGTCAGGAATAATAACTTCAGGAAATAATTCTACTCATTAAACTGAAGGAAAAATGTTTAATAAACATATGTTGAAAAATGCGTCGCTTTCCGTCTGTATGTGTTTTTATTAAAAAAAATTAATTACACATCAAAAATTTCGTACACATAGTAAGCATACTATTTCTTATAAGTACGAAACAAATCAAAGTGTTATATTGAAAATTTTCACATAAAAATTTAATTAATGATATCTTTCGTATGGACTTCAGTTAAAAATAACGGAGATATATATCTTTTATAAGAAACATTATCCTATTACCCTTATTGCTTGGCTTGGTCTTATAAATGGAACATAATATCTCCATTATTTTTTATACAAATTCCATTCAACAAGGTGTAATTTGATTGCGAATGAAAATACTAAGACTTTGTGTAGTAAGATATTGTGTTGTAAGTACTGATGTTTGTGAAACTTAGAATTCAAAATTTAAATCTGCCGCCATTTTGTAAATTTTAAAGATAACCCTTTTTTATTCTATGCTTATAAGAAACACTATATTACTAAGGATACCAAATTTCAACTCCATATTTCATTTCATTCAGCAGTAATTAATATTTTTATAGAAACACATGCAGACATTCACATGTTTTAACATATGGTTATTAAACATTTTTCCTTCAGTTTAATGTGTAGAACAATTTCCGAAGTTTGGTACCATCTTTTGGAAATACTCTGTGTACGTATTCCAAGAATCTAGAATCTGCTTCTACTCAAAAACAGCATCCTGACATCAGAAGATTACAGTAACAAAAAAGGTACCAAACGTAAAATCCACTGGACCCAAAAAAAAAAAAAAATCAATCGACTTTAGTGGCATGCGGGCGCGCGTGAGTGTCCGTGTGCAAGAATGGGAGATAGTGTGACAGGGGGTGAGATATGGGGTGAAATAGAGAGGAGGAGAGTGAGTATGTACTTCACACTTTTGTAACATCCAATTTGCCATTTCTTTAACAAAAATAACAAAATTCAAACAATACTGCACATGAAGTTGTCACATTTTATCTACCTAATTAAAACATATTTTGTAATAAAGCAACTTATATAACGTTTGGATGCTAATGCTTAGCGTACATGGTATGCTGATACTAATATATACATAAGTTTCTTTATAAGTTACTCTACAAGGTTCTTGCAGTATTCTTGATTAATATTATTATATATTATCAAATTATATTACTTCTGCAAGTTGTTGATAATATTTTAATTATCGTGGCGTACGTTTCGCAGGTAGATTCAGTATCTTCAGAAGTTATAAATGAATGAAATGAAATTAAGTTAAATTAAATGAATTACAGCAATTCGTTTATAACCCCTGAAGATACTGAATCTGTCAGTGAAACGTAAGTCAGGATAATTAAAATAATATCAACAACTAGCAGAAGTAATATAATTTGATAATATATAATTATTTAAATATATATATTACAACATTACATAATTGTTGTATTTAAATTTGTGGAGCCCTACGTTCTTGAGACGCCATTTTTTACAACAATACGTACACAAAAACCTGATATAATGTAATTTATGTGGCCCCACGCTTTTTGGAGACAATTTACAACAATACAAATTGATGTATTTATTTATATATTGTGTATTGAATTCATAGGTAATCGTAATAAGAAGATGATACGTTATTTACATTTAAAATCGTTCCATTATTTATTTATTTAAACAACATCTATCATATCGGATATTAAACAATAACTCATTATTAAATCGTTTGTACGAAGTTTTCGTACATAACTTATTGCTAACAAATTACATACAGACGTTATATACAACTCTTATTATCTAATTTTAATTACTTTAAAATGTTTATTTTGCTCTCGGCTTACTCATGGTGTGTTCACATTTTTTCAATTGCTGATTCATTAACTTCAAAAAAATGAATTTACTTCTATTCAAACTTCTTTTATATTACTTTGTTTTACTTTCTACTGCATATGCATTATTTGTTTCTTTATCATCAAAGACTTTACTAATTACGTGGATTCAAAAATTACTTATTTCTCTTATCATTTACATTACTAATTTCTAAATTTGATACAAGAAAACTATTCTAATTTTTACTGCTTTTACGTTTTTGTATCATTTATTATTTTTAATATTGGTTGAATGTCTTCCATTCAAACTTTAATTACTGTCTTTAAAATGTTTTTTTATCACCTCGTTTGACGTGGTTATTCATCTGTACGTCCTCCGTGTCCTTCTGGTCGTGTCCTCTGCATGTGCTTCAGGTTCTCCGTCGTGTCCTCTGCATGTGCTTCAGGTCCTCCGGTCGTGTCCTCTGTGTGTGTTGATTAACAGTCGTCTCGTCTCACGTCATAGGCTGCCGGTGTGTCCATAGACCTCATCGTATGTATTTTGCAGCTCTGGCTGTATAGCTAGTTGATCCTGTGACTCTTACGATAATTATGAATTTGTGTCGTCGACTGACATAGCCTCCTGCGGCAATGGTTGAATCGAGAAGAAGAAACCGCGGCAATGCAGGTCGTGCAAAAATTCCTGTCTGAACACTTTTCAACTTGTCAGATTCTGTCGAGGCGTCACTCCCCCCACTCTGGTTCAATTCACTATTTTCGCCTATTTTCGCGAATTACGAAGTTTGTTTCACCTCACTCGATGTTCAATCGCTCACTAATTTTTATGTGATTACTATACGTAAATTGCACTTCTTTATGGTATTCACAAAAAGAGTTATTCATTTTTTACGTATAGTAACTGCACTTTTCGTCACCTCTGTATGGTTTTTTAACAAATTATTTCTCTATAAATTCTACACACTTTGGTGTCTTTTGTTTTATCCTATCGTACATAGTTTTCTTATAATTAAAAATAAACATATAACTATTCTACTTGAAAAGGGTTGGTTACATTTCAGGAACGGACAGGTTTCACACACACTAACAAAATACGCGCGTACACAACGCTAGCGACAGGTGCGTCGAAACTGCATGTCCATGCATGAATCTTTTGTACTCCATATTTTTACTACGATTCAGCTTATGCCATCTGAATCATGTTTATTAATTTATATTTATTCATTTTTATTATTTATTTGGGCAATGCACAGTATCATTACTGTTTGTACTGTTGCAATATATATTTATTTATTTATTCCTGTTATTATTTATTTCTTCCTAAAACTTTCTCTTGATTTACTAAAATATAACTATTAATTTTTAGATCAAATAACTAGTTATGTATATAGGCTATATGCATTCAGTAAAAAATATAAAAAATATTTTGTCTATTAGTGATATTGTACCTTAAATAAAATAAATTTTATGTTAATAAAGATGGGTAGTAATGATAATAATAATAATAATATTTCAATAAATTAAATATTCAAAATTTTATACATATTTATATCAAACGTATATGTCTACATATAAATATAAGCAACACATCTGTATGCGGCCCCTCAATGTTTCTATGTAACCGAGTTGAGTTTGACATGACTGTCGTAGGCGAAGACAAGTATACAAATTGATGAAGCACAATAGGAGGAGATAAAGAGGTTAACACCAGACATGAAGAAACGGAAGATCCTATCAAACCGGTAAATTGACTAACGACGAAATGAGTTTGACTTGGCAGTAAATATTAGAATATTAAATAATGTCAGTGTGATGAATCAGACGTGTGTCGCCACAGCACGATTATTAAGGTTCAAGTACAGTACTTCACCGCCCAGCACGGTTATAGAGTCATTAGCTTTAAGTCTCCAAATCAAATTACACAACGTGTCAATCTGACGAGTCCAGCAGTTCCGTGACTGATAGATATTAAATAATGTTTAATACGTCTTTACTGACACAATACCATTAATTGGAGTAAAAGTATTGGAGTAGCCCTATCAGTTTCAAAAGTGATTAAAAGTTCGGTGTAGTGTCATGCAGAACTGCAAATGCTCTTGACGCTCATTTATTATATTAAATGTCCTTACAAAAACACGAGATTAGAAAACTCTATACTTTATATATTGTTATAAAACTATATACTAAGTTTGTTCTCGTCAAAACTTATAAATTGATAATGTTGAAAGAATGTAGTGTCTAGACTCTTAATAGAACTCTTACTTTCTTCTTAGGAGAAACCCATTTATTTGTATTCTTAGCAAAATATTTACTTTTGATGTTCTCAGCAAAACATATACTTTCATGTTCTTAGACAAACCTATATTTTTATTCCTCAATGCATCCAAGACTTTTTTATTCTTAGCGAACCCGTACTTTTATATTCTTAGCGAAACATATTTTCATATTCTTAGCGAACCCATATTTTTATAGTCTTAGCAAACCCATACTTTTATAGTCTTACGAAAACCTATGCTTTTGTATTCTTATTGAACCCATACTTTTATATTCTTACGAAATCTACACTTATATATTCTTATCAAAGCCTGTAGAAACGATAGAATAGGGCGGAGAGATCGCCTATTTAGGCAGTGAAAGCACCAAAGATGGGCGAAGTAACATATATTTTTAGTAAGTGGAAACGTGGGATCTGCACTTAACAGTAGGTACAAGTTACAGAAATAATGAGGAAACAAGATGTAGCTGTGAAGCTGGACAACAGAGACGAGGCTAAAGTGTTCTGAAATATAGCATTATAGACAGTTAAATCGACCAAGTCGGCAAAGAAGCATTCTTGACAGTGTGTGTGGAAGAAGAGAAATATTTAAAAATGTTGTAAAGCTGAGAAACGAACTTGCTGTCACATTATACGGCATGCGGGAATTATTAATACAATAATACTGGGAGCGGCACATAGAAATACCAAACTTCCTTAGCATAAATGCAATAATAAATGCTACACTACCAATTACTATGAAGAAATAAAGTGAAGGGAACAAAGGTTATCCAGAAGAAAACAGCTGCCAACCAAACCAAGGGTCAGAGAAAAAAATAAGAAGCAACTACTATACTTTAAATAATAAATAAATTCATGTTTTTTACTACAGTGTTCCATGAATTGCATGCAGTGTCACTTTCCATTAACAAGATAACTTATGCAGTGTTAAATCAGAGTTTCTTAAAGTTTTATATGTACTATGATTGTTCAATACAGTTATAGCCTATGGTATTAAAATAAATGATAAACACGGAATCGCGGGCCTTACACCCGCCATAAAGCGAAAGAGACCTCGCTACGCTGAATAAAATAAAATAAATATAAAACTATACTCAACTCCTCCGCCCCGTCCACCAACATCATCTGCACCAACCAAGAAATAATAAAATAAAATAACTAACTCCCAAATAACATAAAGGCCCATTTTAAAAGCCTACAATCCTGTCCCACGCCGAACCCTTGACGCCATTACGACGCTTCCCACCACCATTAGCGTCTCGTCACACGCTGCTCGTCTCTGGCCGTCTATGTCTATAAGTTTGGCACTAAAACACTCCCTCACCCTCTCCTAGAGGCTGTTCACATTATTTAACACAGACACTCTCTCTACTTTCTGATATCACCACCTTCTCATCGGCCGGTCTGCGCTGGCGTGCTAACCCAACCAAACAATCCTACCCACACGCCTGAAGGGGGCTTGCCCCAGAACAGCTTGAGTGGTGAGTGGTCCTAACTGAGAGGAACACCAGTAGTGGCATCAGCAGCAGGCGGATAAGAGAAGAAGAAGAAGAAGAAGAAGAAGAAGAAGAAGAAGAAGAAGAAGAAGAAGAAGAAGAAGAAGAAGAAAACAACAATAACAATTAAAATAAATATAAATGAACAACAATCATTGAATACAAATGGCCATGGTGATGTCGGTAGGATGTTGTTTCTCTTAGTACAAGACTTGGATTCGATTTCCGCAGTGGAAAAATTGAAATGGTTTTAAACGGTTACTCTTCCCCCGCAAGGCGACAAACCAGCGAGCGTAATCCGTGCCCAGACAGAAATACGTAAAACGTTTGGAGCCGGCATTAAACTGTAGGACGCAACAATGTGTGAGAAAATATGTGTATGTACTGTGAAACCCCCAACGTCCGATTTCAAATTCAACACTTGAACTATTAGGTTTGTTCCACCTTGATAGCTTTAGGAGGCGGAGGTAGCTTGGAGCATATTGGGGCAAAGTAACATTCTTGTAGAAAATAGTTCTTCTGTTAGATTCTACAGTGTGGGTTCCCCCACTTCACCTTCTTACTACAATCTCTTTTCTAGTTAAGTATTTAAAATCATCCCCGTGCCGTACAACCATCGATCCATAACAATTTGTACTTTATACGCCATAAGTTTTACTTTTTAAATTGTCTTCTTCTTCTTCTTCTTCTTCTTCTTCTTCTTCTTCTTCTTCTTCTTCTTCTTCTTCTTCTACTACTACTATTACTACTACTACTACTTCTCCTTCTCCTTTTCTTTTTCACTTCAAGGGGTAGGCACACTGCCTGTTTCGTTTCGTCTTCACAGTATATCTCGCCAACTTCCTCTCGGTCTACCTACACCGAGATACGTTTGTACGTTCAATTATTCAAAGTTGTTATTCACCTCTCGCATCCGTACACTGGTTTCGGTTTACTAAGACTTTTGTACAACAGACCATCTTCAACTTTATTTGCCAATTTATTGTTTTTGATTAGAGTAGCGTCATCTATTTCCGGTTTTATTTGTATTTAGTGATACAAAATCGGTTTTGTTTAGAGTTAGTGATACAGATACACGAAACCCTGAAGATACCATATTATCAACTGTAACAGGACTAATTTGCGATTCAAATATTTCGGAAGATCTAAAATCACATCATTGTATCACTGTGTAACCATGATTGTGGTAGATTACGTCATGAAAATGCATGTCTCGAATAATATGAAGTAAATCCTAAGACGTGTTCACCAGTGTTTTATTTAATGTAAATTTAATAAACCCGTCGCATTAGCAATGTAAAGGTTTTGTCTTTCAAATAAGAACAACGTATGAAGTGAAAATCGACAGCGTGGAAAAAAATCGCTGTTGTCACATTCAGCAATGTTTCGCTCATGGAAATCGCGTTTAATCGAGGCTGGCTGGGTGATGTGTCGAGCAACTCACGCAATATGATACGTTCTGTGTGAACAATGTTCTCGTCTACCCTCTACTTGTTCTACTACAAAGTCGTACCACGTCTTTTCTAACCGTAGTAAAACATCTCGAATTAGTAATCTAATACATCTAACTAAATGTGTGTGTGCGCGCGCGCGCGCGCGCGTGGACGCCTTAGTCTTACATAAACACGAGGAAAGAGAATTTTAGTCAATTTTGTTTGGTCTTAATTTGTATAATTTCATTTCACTCTTTTCTTTCAATTTTTCCCTGGCTGTGGACATCATAAAACAATGTAATTCCGGTTAATACTGTTTACGTATTTCTTATCTTCATTGTTTACATATGCATGGAATTTTTCAATCAGTTTAAACGATTCTGATATTTTAATTATTTTTTTCCTTTGGTAACAAAGGGAACGACACTGTGGTGGACTTCACAAAACAAACTGGTGTCTGTTTAGAAAAAGCTGAAGAAGTGTTTTATACATGAGAAATGACGAACTACGCGACTCTTATAGACAGCGAGCTTTAGAGACAAAACTGGAACTCGAAGACGCGATTCTGCGCGTACTTCCCAAACCCAGCGCACCGATTCTCTTACACCACGTTGTCCAGTTTTCATTAGCAATGGTATGAAAATGGTGACCTACAAAGTTACTGCACGCAAGTTCCATTAAATCCGCAGATGGCGTAAACGCGCTAACCGTGCGCTGTAGGAAATCCTGATGGAAGTAATGACCCCACAGTTGCAGGGCGTGCAGAATAATGAAGCCGCTAAACTGTGGGCCTACACTGCCGCCAGCAAAACGTCCGTTACGTGTTAATAAAACTTGCCTCGTCACTGAATGTGCAGTCTTTGTTATATTGTTGTTTCGTTAAACAATACGAATCCATTTTGTCTTTGCTGCCACTTTCCGAACGTTTGCAACTTAGTTGTGCTTCTAATCCACTTATTTCTCACATTGCTAATTTCCGGGTAATCAATCTGCGAGAATTTTCCCATTCGGTAAATCGAGAGTTTTAGGAGAACATAAATAGGGGATGAAATAATCAATGTTCAGATTTGCAATTGAAACAGTCCATTTCTGTTGGCTGAAAGCGAGTATGATCTATGGAACATATGTAGTGGTGGTAATTGGAAAACGAGACTAGTAAAATTAAACCGAGAGATTAAGTAAAACTTGTATAAATATCTGGGTGGCAGAACTCAGTGGTTGAAAAATCCGAAGAAAACGTTATATCCTAGGATAGCAGAGCCAAATACCTGGGTAGCAGAACTCAGTGGTTGGAAAATCCGAAGAAGACGTTATGTCCTAGGACAGCAGACCCAAATACCTGGGTAGCAGAACTCAGTGGTTGGAAATCCGAAGAAGACGTTATATCCTAGGATAGCAGAGCCAAATACCTGGGTAGCAGAACTCAGTGGTTGGAAAATCCGAAGAAGACGTTATATCCTAGGATAGCAGAGCCAAAAAAGGCAGCTAACGTCGAGTCGAGTAATATTTAATGCAAAACAAACAAACAAAAATCGTCAATCCGAGCTCAGAGGCAGAAGAGTTAGGTAAAGACGAAGAAAGAAACCTCGCATAAAGTCGCATCGTGGGTCTGAAATATGAAAACCACTGGAATAGAGACAGGAAACGACCGTACTTTGGAGACGTGGTACTGAAGGAGAGTACAAAGGGTTTCATGGGAAGGTAAAGCAACGCTGAAGTTTTTAAGAGGTTATACGAGAGAGAAACGTTTATGGAAAAGCTTATCAAAAAGTATCAGCGGATGGGACACCGAATGACAGGAGATGAAAAGGTGTCAACTGTTTCCACACGATGTATTTCATTTCCTGCGTCGAAATAACAATACAAGACAGTAGATGAGCAGTCGAAGAAGAATATTATTAAAAAAAAGTACCAGACTGATTACAGCACGGAACTGGACGAAAGTGGAATTAAATTAATAATTGCAACGGAAATAAGACCGGATGTCTAAGCAAAACTCGCTCACACGGTAACACTGACGTCATAATACCTGATGACACCGAGGTGCGCGGCATTTGCTCTCGGCTTTATTGTAGTTGTTCACGTACAATTCTGTGCTCTTATGACACTGAACACGTCAGACTGCTCAAAATGTACCGCGTATTGGTCTTACTTCGCTCTCAAGCCTTCAGGATTTTCAGGTTTCGCCCTTTTCTACCTGTTTTTGTAATCGGGATAGTGCTCCCATAGTACTCTAAGAACGTTAACATATCAAAATGACAACACAGTGAACCATCTGATGTGTTCTAATAACAAACCACGTGGTCCACCTTCCACACGTCGCACGGCCAATGTCATAGGCTGTTCTTAGTGGAAGTTGTGTCAGTGTCACGTTATCGCATGTCACGGTGTCATAGTATGTGACAGTGTAGCATTGGATTGTTCAGACATTACCGAGACATTTAATGTTACGACCTCTAGTGTCACATGTCACGATTTAATGTCGCCGTGTGAACAAGGCTTAACACAGAGGTGTAAGTGAATACATGCTTTCACAACTAACCATAATTCCACTGTTGTCGTCACGGTGGTGAGTCCTATTTAACGAGCGACATATTTCACGGTAGTAATAACCAACTCTTGGGGCGCAGTGGTACTGGTCAAAGATGGGGGAGGGCGTACTAAGGAACGTAGGATGTGAAACGCCCAGGATAATATCGGTAGCTGGACGTGTGACGGGTGAGGAGGATTAATAGTTTAGCAGACGTGCGTACAGGATGAGCCAGTAAAATTATTACGAACGTGGGGAGAAACTTCTGTAACCATCACGAGGTCTCCGTGTGAACCCTACATCAAAGCACCTGTTCCCTAGATTGAGAGTTGCGCGATGAACCTACGTAAATATATAATTTAAATCCGGGAAGGGTGGGTAGCTACATTCTGTAGTCGTCATCGTCCCCCCCCCCGTTCTGTAGTCGTCTGTAGTTGACCACCCCCTCCCGTTTATGATGTATGTGTTCTTCAAAAATCAATTCTGCAGCCATTTGACCAAATCTCTTCATGTGGTAACTGTCCCATTGATTATATGGCTACTGTATGTAACTGCTGTTACGTGGCTACTGTACCTCATTATATGCGTAAACCGTGAGGACAGTTTGCCCCAATATGACGATAATATTTCATGACTTTTTCATGTATTAAACTACGACCATCATATCATCGCCTACCCTATCGATTCATTAAATCTTTGCATTCTTCTTCAGCATTATGCTTAAACGCTTTTCCGCAGTAACCTGATCAAAGATGAATCCTTTTTTCGGTTTTCCTTTAGTATTTATCTCTTTCACTCTAATACAAAGATCGTATAGCCGTTATTTATCCTTGATTAAGTGCAATGACCGTGGCTACTTTTCTTATGAGCTTTTCCCGTTAAGAAAAATACGCTTACTAAACAGTCTGTCACGGAAGAGTCTTTAAGTCTTCTTCTTGGATATGCCAAGGGCCCCCTGCTGGCGCCTGTTGCGTCACTTAATTTAGAAGAGGGAGCGAAAATAACGCCACGAGGACGCAACAATAAAAACTAAAAGAAGAAACTGAAAGCGTCAAACGCGCCCCCGCAGGCAACAAAATTAACGAGATCCGTTGGGCTACTCCGCGACTCGGTAATTCACGAGACAAATGAGTCGCTTCCTTGAATAACAACGTGTACGCATGCTTTATCAGTTTGTATGCAATTACTGACGTGGGTATCGCTAGTGTGTACTAAACAAACGGACAAACATAACGCACTACTACAACAACAAACAACCAATTACGCGTACGTTCATCCGTCGTTTTACCCTTGAAACAACAAACATTGCTGATTATTTCAGAGCATGATAGAAACAAAAGTAAAAGGGAGTAGAATCACGTCAGTGATATTTGGTACTTCAGCAAATATTAGCAAAATGAACATTAGCCGTTTTCAAGCCCACGTATAACCCTGAAGATAAGAACTGCTTTATCATTTTTACCCTGAGGAATTTAGTGCCTCTACATTAGATTCGGGTCAGTCTAGACACACCTCTCTGAGAGAGAGATAATCAATGTACTAACCTGTCACAACTTGAACAGGATTGAGTGAGATGCTGTGCGCTGAGTTCTGAAGAAAACGCAAAAGAAGGAAATTATACACATTTTAAAGGCAAGATTAGAAAAAAGTAGGCAGTTAAAATCTTGTAAATTAACAGTGTAAACATACTCTAATGTACTAATTTTATACTTTTAATTCAATAATCAAGTTTTATATTATTCTATTTTACCTTAACTTATTGAACAGTCTTTATTTTAAGTCTTTATTATTATTAAAATTATATAAAGTCTTTATTTATAATCACTTAATCATAATCTTAATCTGTTTCTTATTCGCTAATCGTACAGACCCTCGAACCAAATCTATTTGTTCTTTCCAAAATTCTCCGTCTTGCATCAACTGTACTCCTTCATAAAATGAATGCCCCGTTGATCATGACGTCAATCTGCTCACTTCATTGGAGATTTACTTCGAGGTCTTCTTCCCTCAGTTCCATCTTCTAGTACAAGGTTTTCCGTTTCGTCTGTCCTTCTGCCTGTATGTCCAAAATGGCTTAGGTATGCCTTATTAATCTGTTTTAACAACTTATCCTTAATCCGCATTTCATGTAATATCAAAGCATTCGTTCTGCGTTCCATCCACATCTGCAGACCCATAATGCAAAAGCTTCGAGTTTTCCCACACACAAGTTGGGTCGCTGTATACATAACATTAAAACCAAGTCTGTGAAAAATAAGCGTAGTGAAAGTAGAGGCAAATAGGCCTACAGTGATAAAAGCTCTCATCGTTTTTCCTTTATCTACCACGTCGCAGGAATGCAGTTTTCTGATACCACACTCGTATCTTTAATAATTCATATGTTATCACTTTGATTGACATAGAGAACTGAAAATTATTTTTGAATGTCAACTTTTCTCTGTTCAGGATAGATTTCCTACCTTTTCGATACTGATGGATATAAAAGTTCAGTTAACGGAACCACTAGAGTCATCATGCAAAAAAAAACCTTCAGAGAAAGCCTATAACAATATAAAGCAATTGCTGTATCAGATCTTCTCTATGGGTCAGAAACCTGAAACCTTGAGCCACAAAAAAGGTAGTACAGCAAAATTCCGAGAGGAAATGAAGTTCTTTCGATACTTCAAGTGTGAACGGAAGATCGTCTTCGAAGTGTGGATATCGGAGGTGCCCGTTCTGAAGAGACTCGCTATCATCATAAGATAATACCATAGGTGTTCGCGTTTTTGTTTTTTCTTTCTTTTATTATTTAACTAAATTACGGTCAAACATTCACATAAACTGGTCATTCATTTCATAATAAAAGCATTACATTCGCATTACCTCTTCACTTTAACTGCTGAAGATAGCACAACCTTCTTATCGATTACCGTTAGAATATCATTTTCTTCAAAAGTTTCACAGGTTTTCCAATTCTTTAGTTGTTTTAACAAAACCAATGTATGACAATCGCTAAAAACCCAATAAGATGCAAAACGGAAAAGCAGGGAGTGTCATAGAGCCAGTTACGTACCTGGGAGCCGATACAAGCAGTGAAGGACATACAATTAAGGAAGTACAAAAAAGAGTATTTAAGATCGAAAGAATATGTAATCTTAGATATGATTAATATGTAAATTTTTGGACGATAGAAACGAGTTCTCAGTTTTAACTCGAACGTCTTGCATTTGTCCGCCTATTTATGTGTCTGTCTTTCAAGGATATGTCTCACGATAACTTTTGAGCGTATTAACCGATCTGCGTAAAACTTTTTCTGAAAAATTGTTCCTATTGTTTTTGAGACTGATCCGTCCAAAATATAGGGACGTGAAGCAAAAATATGAGGGGTCAAGATTGTGGAAAATCCTCGTGGTGTAAGAGAATTTTAACCAAAGTTTGAATATATTGTATAGTTAAAAAAAAATCATAATTTTAGGTCATGAGAGCCCATAAAAATGACTAAAAATTGGCAAAATTGTAAAAATCGAGCCAGGTTCAGACTAAAGATAACTTTAGCCCAGTTCGGAGTGGAGCGTTCACTATAATTTTCGACTTTAGAGACACCACGAGTGAAAAATGGAACTCAAAATTTTAAGAAAATTGAAAAAGCCTGTGTAGAGGATTATGTTATGAGAAGCGGTATTCAGAACACAAAATTGTTACCTTATATAATCTGACAAATTTTGCAACCTCCCCCGTGCAAATGTTGAACCTCCTTCGAAAACTGTGTACGCTATGTTTGCATAAGAACTTTGCATATTGTTATTAGTTACGTGTGTTTTTGAAAAGTATTAGATAGAGGCTTACACTTACACATACTTGGAAACACACATAAACGTAAAAGCTAAGTCTAAATTATTTGTTACTTAAGCATTATGGTTATAAGCTTGACTAAAAAACCAATGTGATTATGATTGTCTGCTTTACAATTATTATTCAAATATAGACCTACTTAAAATAAAGTAGAGTAATCGGGTTTTTCGTAATTTTCTTGATAACTGAAAAATTATCTAATACTGAAAAATATGTAATAATAAATATATTTTTACTTCCACGTTCCGTAAGGAAAAGGAAGTATGGTGATCGCGGGAAAAAATCGTGTTCGAGATAAGGGCTGATTCTAACTGTACTAACCTTAAAACATGAAGAAAAGTCATTTTCCGAAGTGTGTGTGTGTGTGTGTGGAATTTTTTCTATGGCAAATTTAAACAGAATCAAATAATGTTTTGCATATGTGTTCGAGTTGTAGAGGACTCAAGGCCTATTGATTTTAGTGAAGATCGGTTAAGGGTTTACCTGCAACGTTTTACAAGAGTACCGGTAAAGCACTTAACTTTGATAAATAAAATATCCGCAAAATAAGGTCATAATAATCCACTGTAGAAAGGTAGATGAAATACCTATAAAAGAAAAGGGTAGTTGAAGGGGGACGGGGTAATTTTTCTAAAAATACCTTTTTGATGTCTAATATAGTACTTCGTTTTGAAGGACAATATAGCTTAATAATTGCATATAATCAAACTGTTACTCACTAAAAATGTAAATATCAAAAATGGGGTTGTTCGGTTAAGGGGGAGGGGAAGTTTACCTTCCCTGTTTTGTGTTTTAACAAGAGTAAAGTACTTAATTTTGATAAATAAGTACTATTTGATAAATAAGTCATATTAATCCACTGTAAAATGGTAAATGAGATATCTATAAATGGAGAGGGTTGTTATAGGTAGAGGGGTGATTTTTTGAAAAATTATCTGAGTAGTTCAGTTTCTTTATAAGAATAAAGTACCTACTTTTACTTCGATGTTCCATAAGGAAATGGAAGTTTGGTTATGGCGGAAAAAATCATGTTCGAGATAAGGACCGATTATGATTGTACTGCCCTCAAAACAAAAAGAAAAGTCATTTTCCGAAATGTGTGTGTATGTGGAATTTTTTCTATGGTGAACGATAACTGCCGCAAATGCAAACAGAATCAAATAATTTTATGCATGTGTGCCTGCGTTGTAGAAGACTCAAGGCCTACTGATTTTGGTGAAGATCGGTTAAGGGGAAGGGGTAGTTTACCTGCAACGTTTTATGTTTTAACTATGAAATAAAGTTCTTAATTTTGATAAATAAAGTATCCTGAAAATAAAGTCATAATAATCCACTGTAGAAAGGTAGATGAAATATCTATAAATGAAAATGATAGTTGAAGGGGCAGGGGATAATTTTTTATATATGTACTACGTTATCGCCAACAAAGAAGTAGTTTGTTGTTAAAATTCCTTCCCGGGCTGTTTGGCCGTGGCCCAATGCTTTCTGCTAAACTATACGTTTCGAAAATGATTTTAAATATAAATCTTAGAACATGGAAGTCATGAATGGTTCTCCATACCGATGTTTTATAGATAAAGTGACTCGAAAATAACATTATATTAAATGACTACCCCATAATAACAAAAATACCTATAAATAGTGAAAATAGTTTGAAAGTAGGGATATTTTTTTAGAAATTATTGAACCGAATTCAGGTAAATGGTTTTAAATATAAATCTTAGAATATGAAAGTGTTCTCCATGCCGAATTTTCCAAAATAGTGACTGAGTTCTGCAGCTCTGGGAGCCTACTAGTTTATGTAAACTTTATAAACATATATCCTACTCTTGAAATAAAAAAAAAAACATGAGGGTGGTAAACAAAACAAAAATATACAAAAGTGTAGTAATAGCTCTAATGATAAACAATTGGGTTCAGGGTTGAAGCATCAAAATAAAACAGTAGGTACAACTGAGTTGTCTACATTCGTAGCAATTACTCGCCATACCCTCGCCACAGAACACACAATAAGTAAACATACCAATACAAGAAGGAAACAACATCGCATAAGGAAGCAACTGATCCAAATGTATAAATTATGCGAGAGGATAAGTTGCCAAGAATACCAAGAGACAAGAACCGCAAGGGGAAATAGATAAAAAGAGGCTACCAGAAAGACGGGCTCATAAACGAAAACATCTCGGTATACGTAGAAGCAAAACAATTCATAAATTCTCCATTTTGTCTATCAGTATGACTATGAGTATTAAAAAAAAAAAAAATCTTCCTGCTCTTCTAACTACTTCCATTGTGGGCATGTTATCTGTCGTCTTCACTATTCCGCCTAAATACCATCCAGAGACGAGGGAAAGAAAGGATCGTCTCAGTTTTACCTTCAACGTGTGAAGGTGGCCTATTTTGTAAAGGATCTGTGCAGACTATATAACGTGTTGCGAAATTCTGTATGCGACACCACTAAATAATATTACTAGCAGTTACGTATCTTAAGGTATCAGCTGCGTACTTTAGGGATTATACAGGATATCGTCGATAAGACGAATATAAGGGGATTCTACTTATTTTGGAGAACCCATAATAAACTGAATGAAAAAAGAAAACAAAATATGACGACTGGTAATGACACTGGAAAAGTGAATGTTCGTCTATAAGGTGTGAGTTTGAGGCAGGAAAAACATTTCTAGCACCTGTGTAGTAGAGTCTCAATAAATCGACAATCCACGGACGACATCAAATCGGAGATAGTACAGTTAACAATAGGTTATACAGAAAAAACTCGAATGTCATTACCATACTGTTAAAGTCGTAGGACTACCAACAATGTGCAGATGTCTATCTTACGGGTTTGTGGAAGTCTGTTTCAGTTATAGGCGACTGTCAGCGGACTGTGGTGTACAAATCGTTCGCTGTCAAAATACTAAATCACAGTAAAGCTGGAAGAAGTGTTGTCGAAGTTGCCTGACTCTTGGCGTAAGTGGAGGCAAACGTCACACTACCGTTGGCGCCGCGCAAGATCCGCAGAACTCAAATTGCTTCAAACAGTAAATGTAAACTAAAGTCTACTCTAGTTTTTCTATCTTTGCTTTTCCATAATGAAGTATAGACTTTTGTAATCCTACATTTCTGTTTCTTGATTGTACCAGAGTGCACATTCGTTTTATCTTTTCCGTTATCACGTAACTAAATCTATAATAAATTATATTTGAGTACACTGAAGGCTAATAACAGGCAGAGTAGAGAGATAATCTATGCTCTATGCTCCATCTATTCTCACATCCGTCTCGGCCTTGGTTCCCCCGCCCTGACAGATAATCCAGTTTCTGCTGGATAATGAAAAGATATCATATTTTTGACTCAGAAATAAGGAAGAACGATCAGCGGTTTTTAGTATCAGAGGTCTTAGAAGGCAAACCAGATCAGTTGGAAGTATAAAGTCTGCAATGTACATTATTTAATATGACATTGAAGAAAAATTTATGGAAAGCTTTATCATAAGCGAATATCCATGGTAGGTAAGCACAATAGCTCCTATTCCCTATTTAGTGTTAGAGAAAGTTTGACGGGAGAAGAGAAGATCAAGAAAGTGGCTGCGACCGCCCATCATCTCCGGACTGAGGTTGGGACAAGAAGAAGGGACGAACACAATCACAAACCAACTACGTGAGATCGATTAGTGTTGAAATTAATGACATGAATCCCGCTGATTAATAAATGACATGACGTGTCTGACGAAAGCATGACAATGCCGTCTGGCGTCGCCAAGGCCGCCGCTCAAGTCTTCCGTTTTGCGTCTGCCATGTCTGGCTGACAGTATTCCTGTAATCACGAACTCTTGGCATTATCCGATAACAAATGACAATATCACGCGGAATACTTTTAAATGTTATCAGCTACTGATAAATACTGATTTCTGAGAATAACGTAATATTTTATAGTTGAAATAAATGGGGTCGAGTACTGCGAAATTCACAAACGTACTTGACTCATATGACGTTTTGCGTATTCTTTCATAGTTGATTCTTCTACAGTGCCGTCTACAACCTAGTTAGTCTACACTTAAGTACGTCTAGGCTACCTTTTCAGTGAAACGTCCGTACCTGTCAACATGTATTTCCTCTATTCTTTCTCCGAATGCTAGACTATAGTATTCTCGGCGAATACGACAAAAATTACATTCTTCGTCTAAGGTACCTAATATGTGCAAATCAAGTAGAATATTATCCCAGAATGCTACTGGTATATAGTCCGTACTGGTATTTAACCTTTACTTCAGAATTTATTTTCTTTTTTATTCTAAATACGTAGATTATATTAATGTGTACGATACTCTAATGGTATGTTTAATTCACGAGCACAGCAATTTATTTAACACATTGTTTTCGGAGTAACCTATTTAATTTCTTGATCAGACGATTATGACAAAAGTAGGCTGTCAAATACCTATCCACTGTCTGGCGAGATAACAGAACATATATTTTTCCCATCTAGTGTTTTCTTAAACAATATGCTAGTATTCTCCCTGAACTACAGAACTCGCTCACTGTTCTGAGCAAAGTAGGCCTATTACGTAAATTTAAATATTAGACAATTTGTCAATTATGGGAAAAATTACGAAAATTTCTATTACTCTACTATATTTTTAGTAATAAGCCTATAACAATTTTAGAGCACACAATCATATTATAAACACTAAAAATTCGAAACATTCGTATTTGAACTGTAATTTCTTTTAGTCTGACGCCCTGCTGGATTTTCACACGTTTTCAAATTTTGTATCTGTTGTTTTTTTAACCCTGGGGAACCAAAATTTTGAAATTGCTTTACTTAACACTACATTCAGCTGTTAGTTAAAATTGTCTTTAATACCCAACGTAAAGTTTTGCGATTTTATCAGAATTTTCACCCACTTTTTGGGCGCTGATATCAAACAATTTTGAAATTTTCAAAAATGAACATTATATTCAGATTGTGGTTAAAATTCCCTTTAACCACGAAGGTAATCCCGTGGAACGTCTGCAAGTTACACAGTTTCCTTTGTACTACAAGGTTCTAAAATGGACTTCGGACGAACAAATATCGTACCGGCCACAGTTTTTTCTGGTATGACAGTCATGTTAACAAAAAAGAGACGAAAACATAGGATGTGGGTTAAAGGTTATAGACACCGTTATAGTCACCTACCCTTGTTAGACACTTTGCGTGAAATCCATGGAATAACAAAACAACTTGTTGTTATAAAAAGCGAACGAGCGACAATAAACTTATAAAATACAAAATTATATTATGCGAACGAACGACTGCAACCATTACTGCCGAGATCTGTCTATACAGGGGGTAACGCTATAACACGCTAGGTACTAGGTAAAGCGTTTGGTAAAACTCTACCTCATCAGGACGTGTGCGAAGGAATGTGCGTATGTGATTACCTACACGCATTCATTTTTCCCTTGTAACACTTCACACACACACACACACACACACACACACACACAATATTTCCTGCGCGAAAGCTTCTACTGCACCCAATCATGTAAGAAAACGTTTTCTTGTAAAACCAGCTATTCCTTCATTTTCTCTGGGTTATAATCGAGTTTCTCAACACAATGATCACTATACGTTTAACATTATACAAAAGCCACGGAAGTGATGGTAAAATAACGAATGGTAGATCGACCTAACAGAGTATCCGGGCAAGTGTGAACGCTCTCAAAGTCAGATGCCACTAGCTGCATATAACAAACTCTTTATCAAATACCGATGAATCGGTTAATTTTCGGAGCCTCCGGACGTGATTTGTAGCGACAATGCTGCCGGGACTGCGAGGTGCGGGACCATTAGAATGCTGAAAATCTAATTGAGCGTGTTATTATTATACGATCCTTTGTGTCTCGATAAACTTGTTAAATTCAGATTCTTAAATTAAGTCGCAGAGTATTTCAAATCACGCCGGAACACATGTCAGCTGGGCTGCATTGTAAACATAGATAAGACTGTTTGCTTACGAGTCGTTAATCACAGTTATCGCTTTTTGCAAACAACACGTAGTCTCTGATACTAGAATTAAGAAAATTTAACTTGAAAATTTATAATAAAAATAAATTCTTAAAAATTCTAAAAATAAATTCTAAAGCGACTGGAAAAGACACAATAGCTTATACAAAAGAAAAACTACTGATATGATGGACGGGCATGTGAGACGAGCAGACCCACACAGGTGTTCCGACCGACCCACTTCTTGATCTATCTCATTCTGACTTCCCCAGCACTTATTCCTTCAAAAATGTTCCTCATTGGTTAAATCATCGTCTCCTGAACATAAATCTGCCTTAATGGCTAATGGGCAGTTCATTAGCCCGGAATCGTGCGGTTTGAATCCAATTTTTATGCAACTCTTTTTCATCAGTAAATATACTATTACGAAACGGAATACATTTGTTCTAGATAAACATTTTATTAAATTTTTATCTAAAATAAATGTGTTCTGTGTCGTAATAGTATTTTCTAGTTATTGATAACATTCGGCCACGTCATGAACAACAAAATCCAAGAATTAAATATAGTTGTTGAGATTACTTTCTGCCGGGCCATTACGTCTATTGCTATTAGTAGCTAGATCTACTGGTACAGAACCTCGGTACTGGGATGAATTGGCGAGCACCGTATCAATCGTTCGATCGACTTTTACAACAAAGATGGCCTCCGATGGTGGGGCCAAAACGAACATGAACAATGATAGCAGGCCTAATAGCCCGGCAGAAAGTAACCTCGACAATGATAGCAGGCCTAATAGCCCGGCAGAAAGTAATCTCGACAATGATAGCAGGCCTAATAGCCCGGCAGAAAGTAATCTCGACAATGATAGCAGGGCTAATAGCCCGGCAGAAAGTAATCCCGACAATGATTGCAGGCCTAATAGCCCGGCAGAAAGTAATCCCGACAATGAAAGCAGGCCTAATAGCCCGGCAGAAAGTAATCTCGACAATGATAGCAGGCCTAATAGCCCGGCAGAAAGTAACCTCGACAATGATAGCAGGCCTAACAGCCCGGCAGAAAGTAATCCCGACAATGATAGCAGGCCTAATAGCCCGGGAGAAAGTAATCTCGACAATGATAGCAGGCCTAATAGACCGGTAGAAAGTAACCTCGACAATGATAGCAGGCCTAATAGCCCGGCAGAAAGTAACCTCGACAATGATAGCAGGCCTAATAGCCCGGCAGAAAGTAATCTCGACAATGATAGCAGGCCTAATAGCCCGGCAGAAAGTAATCTCGACAATGATAGCAGGCCTAATAACCCGGCAGAAAGTAATCTCGACAATGAAAGCAGGCTTAATAGCCCGGCAGAAAGTAATCTCGACAACGATAGCAGGCCTAATAGCCCGGAAGAAAGTAATCCCGACAATGATAGCGGCCTAATAGCCCGGTAGAAAGTAATCTCCACCATGATAGCAGGCCTAATAGCCCGGCAGAAAGTAATCTCGACAATGATAGCAGGCCTAATAGCCCGGCAGAAAGTAACCTCGACAATGATTGCAGGCCTATTACCCCAGCAGAAAGTAAGCTCGACAGCGATAGCAGGCCTATTACCCCGGCAGAAAGTAACCTCGACAATGATTGCAGGCCTAATAGCCCGGCAGAAAGTAATCTCGACAACGATAGCAGGCCTATTACCTCGGCAGAAAGTAATCTCGACAATGATAGCGGCCTAATAACCCGGTAGATAGTAATCTCCACAATGATAGCAGGCTTAATAGCCCGGCAGAAAGTAATCTCGAAAATGATAGCAGGCATAATAGCACGGCAGAAAGTAATCTCCACAATGATAGCAGGCCTAATAGCCCGGCAGAAAGTAATCTCGACAATGATAGCGGCCTAATATCCCGGTAGAAAGTAATCTCGAGAATGATAGGAGGCCTAATAGCCCGGCAGAAAGTAATCTCGACAACGATAGCAGGCCTAATAGCCCGGCAGAAAGTAATCCTGACAATGATTGCAGGCCTATTACCTCGACAGCGATAGCAGGCCTATTACCCCGGCAGAAAGTACTCTCGACAATGATAGCAGGCCTAATAGCCCGGCAGAAAGTAACCTCGACAATGATAGCAGGCCTAATAACCCGGCAGAAAGTAATCTCGACAATGAAAGCAGGCTTAATAGCCCGGCAGAAAGTAATCTCGACAACGATTGCAGGCCTAATAGCCCGGAAGAAAGTAATCCCGACAATGATAGCGGCCTAATAGCCCGGTAGAAAGTAATCTCCACAATGATAGCAGGCCTAATAGCCCGGCAGAAAGTAATCTCGACAATGATAGCAGGCCTAATAGCCCGGCAGAAAGTAACCTCGACAATGATTGCAGGCCTATTACCCCAGCAGAAAGTAAGCTCGACAGCGATAGCAGGCCTATTACCCCGGCAGAAAGTAACCTCGACAATGATTGCAGGCCTAATAGCCCGGCAGAAAGTAATCTCGACAACGATAGCAGGCCTATTACCCCGGCAGAAAGTAATCTCGACAATGATAGCGGCCTAATAACCCGGTAGAAAGTAATCTCCACAATGATAGCAGGCTTAATAGCCCGGCAGAAAGTAATCTCGAAAATGATAGCAGGCATAATAGCACGGCAGAAAGTAATCTCCACAATGATAGCAGGCCTAATAGCCCGGCAGAAAGTAATCTCGACAATGATAGCGGCCTAATATCCCGGTAGAAAGTAATCTCGAGAATGATAGGAGGCCTAATAGCCCGGCAGAAAGTAATCTCGACAACGATAGCAGGCCTAATAGCCCGGCAGAAAGTAATCCTGACAATGATTGCAGGCCTATTACCTCGACAGCGATAGCAGGCCTATTACCCCGGCAGAAAGTACTCTCGACAATGATAGCAGGCCTAATAGCCCGGCAGAAAGTAACCTCGACAATGATAGCAGGCCTAATAGCCCGGCAGAAAGTAATCTCGACAATGATAGCAGGCCTAATAGCCCGGCAGAAATTAATCTCGACAATGATTGCAGGCCTATTACCTCGGCAGAAAGTAACCTCGACAATGATAGCAGGCCTAATAGCCCGGCAGAAAGTAATCTCGACAACGATAGCAGGCCTATTACCCCGGCAGAAAGTAATCTCGACAATGATAGCAGGCCTAATAGCCCGGCAGAAAGTAATCTCGACAATGATAGCAGGCCTATTACCCCGGCAGAAAGTAACCTCGACAATGATAGCAGGCCTAATAGCCCGGCAGAAAGTAATCTCGACAACGATAGCAGGCCTATTACCCCGGCAGAAAGTAATCTCGACAATGATAGCAGGCCTAATAGCCCGGCAGAAAGTAACCTCGGCAATGATAGCAGGCCTAATAGCCCGGCAGAAAGTAATCTCGACAATGATAGCAGGCCTAATAGCCCGGCAGAAAGTAATCTCGACAATGATAGCAGGCCTGTTACCCCGGCAGAAAGTAATCTGGACAATCAAATATATTGCAACTTACCGTCTGCGGCTTTTTGAAACAACGTCTTCACTATAAAGTTAACATGTTTCGGGACACTTGTCCCATCCTCAGAACTTAAAATGTTCGTGTATCATTTAACGTTGATACAGTTGTAAAATAATTAAAATATTAAAATCCAATATTTAAACATTTAAATATTGTGATTTTATTTCATATTGGATTTTAATATTTTAATTATTTGACAACTGTATCAACGTTAAATGATACACGTACATTTTAAGTTCTGAGGATGGGACAAGTGTCCCGAAACATGTTAACTTTATAGTGAAGACGTTGTTTCAAAAAGCCGCAGACGGTAAGTTGCAATATATTTGATTGAACAACACGTGGCTTGGTACTAAAAATTTGGGATTTATTCCTTTTAAACATAATCTGGACAATGATATCAGGCCTAATAGCCCGGCAGAAAGTAATCTCGACAATGTTGACGACGGCCGTAAAAGCCTTAGAAATTTAATATAGTCTTTTTTATTTCGAACTGTTGTGTTGGATACGCTATGCTGTGCAGGTTCCAGTCAGTTGTGCTCGTTATCCACTAACGATCCGTTAAACTTGGCGACGCGATCGGTTCAATTCTATTTCAACGGCATGATTACAAATTTCTCGTTCTAACGATGGCGTTATATATTCTGTCTCTTGTAGTTATCACTACCGTTTGATCGGTCCATTCCATTGCTGTTTGCTATAGACGAAATACTTTATTCCCTGATGTCAGCGTTTCACCGCCATAAGTAAGACCGGTAGTAAGCTTTTGGGTTTCCCTACTCCAGCCACTACGAAAACGTCTCTATCTTAATCTCAAGCACCCTCTCTTTACCCTTCTTACCGTAAACTAGCCAAGTCGGAGTTGGATAGCGTGGCATTTTAAATCTTGTAACCCCAATAGACACGTTTGGAGGTACCGTTTGTGAGATTATTTTTTAAGATTTGTTCAAATCTACTAGGATGAGTGGTTGTCGTAACGAGGTTGCTTAGAAAAGACTAAGCTAGTCTGACGGTACGAACGAGATTATCCACAAAAATGTTAAGATACTGTCGAACGAATGGAAAGTGAATACAAGCTATGTGACTTAACTTAGAATCTGAATTGTAAGCAAATGAGGACAACAAATCCTTAATCTGATAATAGTGGTAAGTGGATTCGAATTGAAATCGTAATCAGGATCTCCAAGTCAAATGTTCTTCCCTAACAGGGGTTTACTAATTTGGCCACAAACACGATCCAGAAAGATTTATACTGAGATAAACTGTTTGCTTAATAGGCTACACTATGTAAACCATTTAGTAAGGATCTAGAGGCTTGTAGACCAATGGCCCACCCACCTCACCATAATGTCAAGACCTCGGGCAGCTACATAAAATCAGAGTATGGTTTTAGTATGGTTTTGAACTTCTAGGTAGGTAGAGTCATCTTGTTAAAATGAATACCTGGGGCAACACTGAGAGTAATTATAAGTGATTGAAGCGTAATGTTGGCCATTCTGTCTTCCTTCTATCCGTATGGCTCAAGGCGCTGCAACTGTACAAAAACAACTCCATCATTAAGTAAAAAAAATCTTTATTCTAAATTAAAAGTTAATCTAAGGAAAATTACAAAATTATGGTAAGTATTAGGGAAGAAATTCGTAACCGAACTCGAAAGAAACTGCTAATTGCGGTAGAAGCTCGGAAGCTCTTATCGGAGAAGAGAGACGCTTTAAAAAGGAGAGGACGTAGGCTAAAGAGAGAGAGAGAGAGAGAGAGAGAGAGAGAGAGAGAGAGAGAGAGAGAGAGAGAGAGAGAGAGAGAGAGAGAGAGAGAGAGAGACATTGAACACAAGGAAGGTTTTTTTAAATTAAATTACGAATCTAAATTAAATACAAAATTCCTTAACATTTTCTTTAGATCCCATTACATCCGTGTTAAGATAGAGTACACTTCACCCGCTAACTGTCCACATCCGCCGTTCAAAACTACAAAGACGTTTTTTCACAAATTTAGCCCGTGCCGACCATGTTTTCTGTGTAGCTAATAGTAGCACACGTCCATTTCTCTGGGAGCCTAAACTGCGTCTAACAACTTGACACAATTAGCAATTTCCTGCGCAGCCTCCCGTCAACTTGGCCTCCATGAGCGTGTGTCTGTGTGTGCAGTTTAAAGTGGTCCGCGAACTCGCTAATATTAAGCTTGACACGTTGCAACAAACGCCCTTCACCCTTCCTTCCGTCAATAGATTATAAACAGAAGATTGTGGCTATAATAAATTGTCCGATGCCAATCGTTTGAATCCCAGAGAAGAAAAAATATTAAAGCAAAAACTTCACCAAGTATGTGACCTTTTAACGTCAGGTCGTAACTTGAACTGTAATTAACTGTTCCAGTGATTGCTTCTCACTGGCTCGAATCCTATTTGCAACTGCAGTGACCTGGACTGTACTGAATACTTCTTTAACTCAGAGCGATATTTGCTAAAACAGTCGATCGCGAATACGCAATTCCTTACCAACGTCTGCGATATCGGTTTTTATACGTACGCACATAAAATGCCAAAATCACAGCGTACGTATGGTCTGTTTTAAATTTACGTATGTACACTGATGTTCATTTGCATATTATGGCAAGTCGGGGATCAGAAACGTCAGTTGACAAAAAAGAACCGACATCAGCAGCGACAAATATGGAACACTCTGTGTGTGCGCGCTCTCTCTCTTCCTCTCACACACGTGCGCGCGCATGCGAGCCAAGCACGGCTTCGAGTGTTTTGAGTCTAGCATTCAGAAAAATGTGATTTTGGGCCAGTTTATTTCACAATCCTGGAAGCTATATTGGACAAACGATAATTGAACTTGGATACTGACGATCAGTGGTTCTTATATGTCAAAGTCGTCAGAATCCAACCTCAAGGGTCGTAATTAACTGAAACTCGTTTTTACTAGACGACATATACAAAACGAACTGTAGTAACATAACACAGTAATAAAATGAACACTTGCATCTTCAAAACATCCCTGTTCTAAAATCCAAAAGCCAGGAAGACAGGAGACTTTCGCTCTTCAAAGCACGAAAACTAGCGGTCGAATCCATCTTTGAAGTCAAAAAACATGAGATCGTTTCTTAAATGCACGGCACTGACAATACTATTTTTAAAATATCCAGTAATTTTCTCCATCTTCTGTTATCCTACAGGGGAAAACTTGACAAATTTTTCCTTTCAGTAGAAAGTAAGTGGCAAGATGTTAAAAGTCATGTTGTCACGGTGGTTGTCTTTGCTAATTTGTGTTATACTGGCTAGCAATATGTAATTTACTTTAAACATTTAAATGGTGACTGCTTTATGGATTTTTAAAATACATTAATGATTAATGAAACTGAATGATAAAATGTCTACTTGAATTTTGTTGGCCATATGTTAAATCTTTTCAATAAATCAACTAAACAACATGAAACCAAAGCTACATTACATACACTACAAGTTTAGATATATTTAAAATTATAATAATTTGAAAAGAGACTTTAGAGCAACGAAAACAATTTTTCGGTTATAAAACACAAAATGTTGAAAACTATGGAAACTGGATACCCTTCAGTCGTGACAAGATTTTAAAGAATTTTTCATTGAAAAGTTTGTTGTACCTATCTAGAAAGATTGTTTGATCGCGTTTTACCTTTCTATGCGCGTCACTACCGCTTTTATAGAAAAAATTGTATCTGTAATGAAGGCCAAGTGGCGGGATGACAGAAACAGAGAAATGTTTGAAAACTATTAAGTACGGAGCTTCCAGTTAAAATCTGATTGTAAAAATGTCTGCGAAGCCTTTCTAAAGAACAAAAAAATTAAGCTATACCAACGGCATAAAAAAATAAGTGTCTTTCGATTTAACGTACTATGTTTAATGGTCTGTAATGGCAAGCCAAAATGTGCCTACAATTCAATTCCGGTATTTAACGGTTGAGAGGAGGGTATCACTGGAAAGTATATAATTCGCTGATTTGCTTGCGAGAAGGGAGTGACGATTAGGCTTTGATTTGTGTAAGTAATATTAGCAAGATTATATTACTGCCGGGGATATCAATCGAATCCAAGCCAAGCGGAACACCAAAACAGCACCAGTAGTTGTTAAAAGGCGATCCTCGAATCCTTATGAGTTAGTTTCGTAAATCACGGTAAAGATAAAGACGTGAACAGCAGTACACAACTAATAAAATTAGAAAGTTTGGAATACCTGCTTTAGTTCTGTACTCCCCCCCCCCCCCGTGTAAGTAAGCAATTCACATTTTTGTTTTTTGTTTGTTTTTTTTTTCAGAAACATTTATCGGAATAGGCGTGTTGATTTTTAATTACAAGTCATTAGTCTGCTCCCCTATTTTAAAGATAAGAACTGTTAAGATAAGAAATGTTATCGGATAAGAACTTTAATCTGTATTAAAAAACGAGTTTAGTTTGACACAATTTTATGTTACAAAATAAAAAAATTTTTAAATTACAAAAAGTTTTTATTTTTAACAGTAAAAAAAACTATAAGATTTATAATTTTTTTAAACTACGATTGTAGTAGAGCCTTTTCAAGCCAGTCGCAGTTCAACCAAGGGGTCATCGGGTAAATTCTAACGGGGAAACATTAAATTATACCAAAGCCATTTCCACCAAAGACAACGGATGAATGTAAGTATAATGAATGAATAACATAATAATTAGGTTACAATTACACAATGCAATCGATATGCAAAAGCCGTCGTATTGAAATTCAAATAGGTCAACAGAGACTGCAAACAAAATAAACTGCCACCTCAAATACCCCAAGGCCAGATTCATTTGGGCTCGCTCAGCTAACTGTCTCACCACGCATACTCATGAGCTGACAAGTTTAAAAGTCGACCTACTACCCTTCTTCTTTTTTTCTTGTGACCTTCACAATAAGATAAGCGTAGCAATCACTTTTACAGTGCCTGTCAGTATAAACCAAAGATCTGTAAACCTATGGATTGCCGTCTCATATGGTGACTAGCGGCAAGGAGCGGTCCGTCTGCTAGCGCTACCCCCACCACTACTCGGGCAACTTCCGGCGCACTGCCATATGATTTGTATTGACAGCTGATGTTTTTGCTCATTGTGGAGTGGCTTATAATCGCCACGTTTCGTATTTGTGTTTTTCCTGTCATTCTGATATTATGCCTGACTCGTGTGCGGCATATAACTGCACAAATCGTGCAAAGAATGGTTCTGGTGTGACACTTCACAGGTGAGTACCACATTGTTGCTTCCTTTTAATTCTTATATTTGTGATGATAACATAGCTGTAAGACTATTAAAAACCTCTAGTTTTCAAAATATTATGTAATAGGCTTATATCTAAAGAATATCGTTACCAAATATGCAAGCAAATTTTATTTGAAACTAACGCACAAAGAGGCAAAATAGATTCAATATAATTTTAACAAATGTTATAGACCTACATTTACTTATAGCTCTAGTTTATAACACTGAATAGACTAACAATTAAATACAGTTCTTTTCATGGCAAAGTTTATTATTAGGTACAATATTCATTCATTCAAGGTAAATTTACATATTAGATTTATTTGGCTATAAAGGCCTACTTGTTACAATTTTAACATTACAAAATCTGTATGCTATTTTTTTCAGTTTCCCAAAAGACCCAGACCTACAAAAGAAATGGGTAATAGCCACAAAAAGGAAAGGGTTTTCTCCTTCTACATCATCGAAACTTTGCAGCTAGCATTTTGAGGAAAAGGATTTCGAAGTGGGCGGATTAAGAAGAATGCTGAAAAATGGTGCTATTCCCTCAATTTTTGATTTTCCTCCTCATCTCCAAAAACAACAAACGAAACGAAGGAAGATAATTGTAAGAAATAAGGTAAGAAAGCAATTAATATGGGGTAATATTATTATATTAATACCAAGTAAAACTACAACAAAAGTTAAAAATTGCTGAAACATTTTTCAAAATGATATTAGGTTAAATAATAACTATCCCACTGTGCTACTGATTGTTCTAAAAACCGCCATTATAAAGAATATTTAAATGTAAATACTGATTTTACAAGCTATTTAAGCTTGGTCACTGATTTTGGATTTGTAAGTGTTTAGTTGAACAGGATGAAACCATTGTACTATGATTTTTCATGTCTTGTTGATTGTTAAATTCACCACCAAGCTTGACTGAAATTGGGAACTTTTAGGAAACAGAAGAAGACGGAAATGGGCGACTTGAGAACGACGCAACGTGTCGTACTGCAACGGAAATCCACGTTCCTACCGATGATTTGGCAGATCTAAAAGATACCAACCAGATTCATCCAGCAAGTGAGGATATGTCAGTTCTGGAACCAAAACAGGTATGGATCGCAGACTACGTTGTCGTATCACCAGATCATTTCAACATTATTTCATAAATTAAAATGTATTTTTCTTTTTTCACAAGTTACAACATTATTTATTAAGGTCGACAACTTAATTATTGAGATATAATTTATACCGTAACGTTTTATCTAATACTGCATACTAATTTAAGCTATTTATTTTTAGTTACCTGCATCACCTACTAAAGCTCTTCTACGGCGAAAAATAAAAATTCTTCAACAGCGCCTCAAAAGAAGAGCTAAAAAAATAGCCTCAATGAAGGACATGATAAGACTGTTTAAGGAAAAGTTAAATGCTCCCGAAAGATTATTAGAAATATTACAAGAGAATTTTTCAGGATTCCCCTTACATTTAGTTGTCAACCAAATTAAAAATAATAGCAAAAGTAAGTTCAATTCTCATTACTCTGAAAAAATGAAGGAGTTTGCTCTAACACTTTATTTTTACTCCCCAAAAGCCTTAAGTATTTAAGAAATAATAACTTTTCATTGCCAAACCAGTCAACATTGAGAAAATGGGTGTCTAGTTTTAAATGCAGTCCTGGATTTTTAGAAGAAGTTTTCCTTTTTTTAAAGAAAAATGTTCCAAATAAACCTGATTTAAAACAAGTAAACTTAGTTTTTGATGCTATGAGGATCAGAAAACAAATAATTTATGACCATCATCAGGGCAAAAACTATGGTTATGTAGATTTTGGAAATAATATGAAAACAGAAGGCCCTGAAACTCTAGCAAGTGAAGCCCTTGTGTTTCAAGTGGTATCACTTAAAGGGAATTTCAAATCAGCAGTAGGCTATTTTTTTATCAATAGTTTAAGTTCTGAAGTGCTATCTAAATTAGTTAAGATGTGTATAGTAAAATTGTATGATGTAGGGGTTATTGTTCACAATGTTACATTTGATGGGACAAATGTTAATGTAAATGCAATGAAAAAGTTAGGGTGTCAATTTCCAGAAAAACCATTTTTTACTTTAAAATTGGGTAATGTCAGCCAGAAAATATATGTCTTGCTAGATGCTTGTCACATGCTGAAATTGACACGTAACACTTTAGCAGACAAGAAAACCATAACATCCATACATGGCATTGTAGATTTTAAATATATTCAGCGCCTGAACACTTTGCAAAAAGAACAAGGTTTAAATTTAGCCAATAAATTGTCAGACAAACACATTTTTTATAACAATAGGAAAATGAATGTTAAAATTGCCGCTCAAACATTGAGCTCAGGTGTGGCTGATGCTTTAGAATTTTTACAAAACAAAAATCATCCAGATTTTGTTGGATGTGGCCAACCATACAATTTATCAGGGTAATAGACAGGTTATTTGATTTTTAAATAGCAGAGACACGTATGGGAAACATTTTAAAGGGCCAATCAACAAAAATAATTTGTTAAAAAGCATTGAGCAGCTGAATATTGCTATGATTATTTGTCCCAATTAAAAATTGAAGAAATTCCAGTTCTTAAACATTCAAGAAAAACTTTTGCCCTTGGTTTTATGTCAGACATAAATTCAATCAAAATTTTGGCAGAAAGATTGTTACAGCAACTTGATTTTAAGTACATTCTTACATATAAGTTTTCTCAGGACCACTTGGAATTGCTATGTGCTTGTATAAGATCTCGAGGTGGTTGCAATAACAACCCAAATATAAAGCAATTCCAATGGGCCTTGAGAAAACTTATGTTTCGAAATAGCGTCGAAGCACCTCAGGGCACAAATTGTATCAGCTTTGACAACAATCACCAACACTCTGTCATGAGCTTTGTTGAATCAGCTGCTTTGGCAGAAAATGAAAATGATGATGAAAATCATCTTAATGACATTGAAAATCTCAAATCTTTAATTAATAACTGTCAAAGTTCCTACTACAAAGATAATGTACTATACTATCTGTGTGGCTTTATTGTGCGAAAAATAGATGCCAAACTAAATTGTGAGGAATGCTGTAGGCTACTGATAGATGATAATTCTAATTTAAGTTCTTACACACATTTTACAGATTTTGTTTCTAAAGGAAAATTACTTAGAGCCTTTTCTGATGTTTTTAAATTAGATAAGTTTATGCACAATCACTTACTTCTTTGTGAAAGTAAAAATAATGATCTAGATGTAAAAAGAATGATTTTGTTAGCTTGTAGGATTTTTGGAGGAAATATTTTTAAAGGGCATTTGTCAAATAATGATTATTCTGAGGATAGTCATGAAATCAAATTAATTAAGCTAATAGGCCATTTATTTTACAAAGTGATGTGTTGTCACCACGCAAGAAACAAAACTTCCAATGAAACTTTTTCAAAACTTGGGATGCGCCAAAAGTTAAATAAGCTAATTTTGTTTAGTAATGTATAAGGTTATTTTAATAATAAAACCTATACCATTGTAAATGTAGTTGTTTGATTTACCCATTAACTTACTATTAAATAATTAACACTGCTTAAATCACTGGTGTACTTAGTAATGTATTAAGTTAATTATTTACACTACTATGAAACGATTATTTTTTTTTTCTAACCAGCACGTGTTCTATTATTTTAAATAAATAATATTTTAATATTAATAAATAATATTTTAAGTACCAGTAATATATCGAAACCATTCATAAGAACGTATCAATGTACCAATATGTGATAAATGTGTTAAGATGCCGAAAAAATCTACCGGCTAATTCACATTATTCCCGTAAGCGCCCGTGTAACGAGGCGCGGGTTGCCCGAGTAGTGGTGGGGGCAGTGGCGGACCGTTTTCCGAACACTGAGCCAGTGATCCATAAGTATTTAGATCTTTGGTATAAACCCTTAAAAACAGCCTTAATCAAGTAAGTTAACTTTAATTGCGCCTGTGTCGATTTTTCTAAAATATTGTGTGATAAAAAAAAATTCCTAAGAACGACTAATTCATCACATCAAATTTGATTTTTGTGCTAAATCTCGTTTTTTGTGCTTTAAATATTTCGTGGGGCTTAATAGACCATTGGATATGGCGCCGGCTACTAATCTAAATATCCTGGGTTCGAGTACCAAACCCATCATAAAATCAATATGCGTTTTTCACCGCCCAGGTCGACTCAGCCTATAGAAATTAGTACATGGGAGGACATCACCGGGGGGGGGGGGGGGGTTACAGAGAGCGACTGAAGCGTAATACTGGCTGTACTGCCTTTCTTGTATCCCGCCGAACGGCTCACATAAGGCAGTTTACCCTACCCTAACTCCTAAACTGGCGACAACAAAGGAATTATTCCACACATTATTTGATGTGTATTAATTTGATATTTTTATAGTCATCAATCTCATAATTTATACTACAAGATGTCAAATAAAATGTAACATCTGCTCTAAGTTTTATTCTCAACTATTATCCTGGCAGTGGCTAAGTTACATGGAGGCAATGCCTACCCTAAAAAATTCTATAGAATAAAAATTATAAATACGTATGAACTACATAACGTAAAGATTATACATTGTTACCGCGACTGTCGAATTTATTAAGCCGAAACGTGCTTTACTGAGCGACCGCTAGATGGAGACAGGTGAGATTCGGCATAGCTCGTTTAAAGCGAATGAGGCAACCTGAACTTGCCTCAGCATTTTTTGTATACATCGTATGTAAGCAATGTGCTGGTGTGACAGGGAAGTGAAGGGAGGGGGGATTGTCCCGCGCTGTACACATAGAGCGTTGAGGCATGCCTCACTTCTGTGGTCCAAACAGTTAAGTTAAAGCGCCTGTGTTGGTTTATAAGTGTGTTTATTTTATGCGGTTATTAAAAGTGTCCCTGTTATTCCGCTGAACTAACAGATGATCAAGATTGTTATTTGAATTGTTTATAACATTAAACACATATATAGAAACTAATCAAGTTTAAAATTTTGAAGTTCAATTAGTTGTATTATTGTGTACGACTAATACAAGGAATGTTCAATAGAAAGACGTATAGAGCTGTAAAGCATTTTTTATTCAACGATTTAAAAAGAAGTCTCCAATAACATTAAGACATGAGTTCCACTGTTGCACTAACCTGTAGACTGCCTGCTAGTGAAATTCTTACGGCTGTTTGTGGAACCATTCGCTTACAGCAAACGCTACCTCAGCGTCCGATTTGAACCACCGTGCTTTTACAGATTCCTTAAAAAAAATTTAAGATAAGATTTTTGCCTACCCATTCATTAACTACTAGCTTCGCCACTGTGTACTGGCAATATCTCTTTGAAGGCCATAATCTACGTCTTGTTCTACATTCAAAAATGTTTGTGTCCCATATAATTGTTCCAAGCGATGTATAGTTTTCTACGGAGCGTCTTCACTCTTCTGAAGTATTACCTGACCATCGGCAGACAACGAAGTACTTGTATTGCCGTGGTGAGATCAAACTTACACTGCTTGATCACATCGACCAAATATAGGTACATTAAACAACGTAGGTGAAAGGTCGACCTAGGAGGGTAAACTCTAACAGAAACCTGTCATGAGGATAAACTCTCATCATCTGTCTTCATAATTATATGTTTGGTACCTTGTAAAAAGGAATGCTGCATAATACTCACCGAGTGGTTTACGAAAGAGCTGAGCTAGGCACACAAGTCTCTAAATTCAATTTTATTTTATTGTGTTTACAGTAGTAACGAGATTATTTGTTTACGGATCGATTATTATTAAACAATTTATATACGTTATTTTTTATTGTTTTACCATAGAGCTTAAGATCACCGTTGATTAAGAGTGGTCGAATTAGATTTCGAAGATGGAGGAAATCCGAGACATTCCCGAGGACTTGTAACTGAATGGAAAGTAAGTCGTGCCCTGTGAACCGGTACGGATACTTGGATAGTATTTAAGAAACGGGTTAATGATATAGGCAAGAATATATAGGCTAAACGTAAATGAAGACACCTAAATGGGCCGAGGAAAAAATGGTAACTGTAACAGACGAAGTGCTTATTACGTAAAGCAAAGATGACGATTAGGATCAGGATGTAACAGACCGCGTATAAATCAACATAGTCGGGAAATTCCAGTCCACGAGGATCGCATTCGAAATTTATGAGTGTTAAAATGGCATCTTATAAGAAAGAGCGCGCTTGTAATAGCAGTTTACAAAACGTTCTCATTTTAAATATTAGACTGGAATGTTTGTGTTTGTCCACACGTGCGTCGTTTTCGTTTCCAACTGCACTGTGCCTAGAAACCATACGGCCTAGAGGGGAAGACAGACAATAGGGTGTCCTTGGGCACCAGACCTGTTGTTCAAATTAGCCGTCTTTTTGTCCGCGCCCTTTTCATGTCTGCCCGAGCTGTCTAGCGTTTCTCTCGCCACACAGTTCTGTTTTTTGTTACACCAGCTATAAATTAGGGTTAGCTTAAGCTACAGGTGGTTGTTATGGCACACATACACGCGCCCTCGCCCACTCAACTGACGCCCAAAGGTATTGTTACACAAGGACTTATTAAGTTGATATCCATTCTGTTTGATGACTGGCCTTAACCACTCCAGCAGTGAAGATTAATTTAGTTTATTGCTATAGTTCAGTAATTTGGTTAATTCGGTTGCCGTCCTACAACTGATGGGAATAATCGGACGCTACCGGTCAACTTTATAATTATGTTTATTCAAAAAGAACTCAACAAAATAGAAAAAACATCCACAAACTAACGAAGATATTTTTTTTTCATAATTACTTACTTAAAATAACTCAAAACTTGATGAATTAGCCATTGTTTGTTTGACAGTAAATACAATATATATAGGAGAGAGAGAGAGAGAGAGAGAGAGAGAGAGAGAGAGAGAGAGAGAGAGAGAGAGAGAGAGAGAGAGAGAGAGTATTCCAAATCTCTATTACTATGAAATCGTATAGGATTGAATAACTAAATTTTATTCATGCACAAATTTCATACAATTTTTCTTGTACTATGCCAATCCCTTCCTCGTCCACAAACTTTAGTCTTTCCAGAGTTCTTGAAATTGTTTTATCAAAGGTTTTTCTTGGCCTTCTTTTTCGTTATCTTTCACAGTTTTCATTATCCCGTATTCATCTTACATATAATTCGAATGCAGACTGTACGTCTAAGCCGTTTATAATTTGTTATTCCTCAATCTCTCTTCCACTGTAACACCTTCCACTTTTTTCGCGTAATTCATCAAAGTTTATTAAAAGATTTGATAACTCTTTTGATCATCTGTTGGTGACGCGTCTCTTGTTCCTTTTCTATATATCTTCCGTTCAACGGTTAGTTTCATAATAGAATAACGTCTAGTGTTGTATCCTGCAAAGCTTAATGATCTTCACCAATTGGTTTTTGTAATGATGAGTCTTCTCAATTTCGAAACAAATGTGCTTGTTCGGTGCATGAAAGCCTCTGTTATATAGGCCTATATCTAATGACGTTTTATGCTTCCATAAAACATCCAAATTATTTTCTGTGGTGTCAATGATTAAGATCCGTATATCCAAGAACCAAAACTAACAGAAAACACGCAAACTGAGAACGTTTTGCTGGATTCAATACAAATCCGATTACTTTAGGTAACGTTTTGTCGGAATACTGTAGAAATCTGGAATATTCTTTGGTTATTGATTGTAAAAGAATACCATTTCTATCATTACATATTGGCCTACTCCTAATTCTTGTCTTAATAGTTTCCATGTATTTTAATCTTATATAACTTTTAATATTCTAAAAAATTTCATCTCGGATTATTCCATTTCGGAAAACTCCTTTCCCTCGTGGTCCACGTCTGTACAATTAAGGGGAATTGCTTTCATGTTGTACAATTTTACTGCGGTATCCCCCGTTGTATTCTCTTTCTGGGCCCATCTTACAGTGCCAGATATTTTCTGATACCTACTAATTTTGTTGAGAATACTTTTTATCCATTTCTTAACTTAGGTCTATATCACACCGTAGCTTTATAAAGTATGTTAGGACTATCAGTGGCATAGGGCGTTTCGGTCGTATGGTGGTTCCACTTGCAAAGTCAACCGTCACACTCATGGATACAGAATCTTGGATACAGCATGGCATGGCACGGCATGGCGGTTCGGTGGCGGGAAACCTCTACTCTCGCAAGGGTAGACAGAGGGGGATATATATAAACATATAAGTAGTCATAAAAAACAGTTCTTGTCCGTATTATCCCATAAACACCATGGTCTTGGCATCAGTAAAACGGACTATTCCGAGTTAAAAAAAAAAAGTTAAATGTAAATGTAAATGAAGCCTAAATGTAAACTTAAATGTAAATGTATTGAATGTAATGTAACACAGTCACATTACACTAGGCGCGGATCCACAGGGAGGCGGAAATGGGGAACACCCCCCCCCCCCAATGGTCGCTCAGACGAAATTATTTCGTCGTCTTGTGATTGTAAATATGATACAACATTCATATCACGTTATGTTGGTTTATGGTTTTACTCTAAAATTACTTTAAATTGTATCTGTACCTTATCACTATATTAACTTTTGATTGATACATAACTTAAATGAGTAGTATGTATTTTATAAACGAATATTATTTTTAAAAAACAATGAACTGACAATCACAGATATGATATTGTACTTCTACGTTAATAAATTCATTGTGTTGATAATAACATACAGTATTTGTATCTTCACTCATTCCTATCGTTTATACTTTAGACCATTTAAGAATGGTCCAATTTTTCGTATTTCCCAAAAGTCAACTCTTCCCCCCCCCAAAAAAAATTTCTTGCTTGATCGGCCCCTGCAGTACACAGTGAATTGCACAAATTACACAGTAATGCCTCCTGCGTGCGGTAGGAACTCTTGCACAGCAAGAAATAAGACTACGAGTAACCTGCCAACCAGATATCAGCGCTGCGAACTTACGTTACCAGTTACCAGACGCGATTCTTTGAGCCTCGCTGGAGAAAACAAACAACAGCTACGAGTTCGTAAAACAACGGCACAAGTTCGCAACTCGACGACAACAAAGCTATTGCGGCGCACACAAAGGGGTCACGCGCTGCCAAATATATAACGTCTCACATGGTGCTGAGTAAATTGGTGAGGCCAATGTTAGTTCAAGGTCGTCGTGTGCAGTATTCGGCAATCCCTGTAACGGTAATCTTACTCCGCGCTCGTGACTCAACGCCGCGCCAACGGACGGATCACGGAAAGAAGTTTTTTTAACGAGTATCACGGAATGCCTACTCCGTGTTGACCCGGTGCAAATAATTTGCAAATGTAACATGCTTCAACAACATAGGCTTTTTATTTACTATTTATTTTCAATTTTATTTTTTCTTCGGGAAAAATAACAGGATAAATGCGGTGGACTGAAGATACAAGGAAGGATAATAACGATTAATGACATACTCACTTACTGTATTTAATTACTTTGTTGGGGGGCGTAGGGCTGCAACAAAAGACCATTGACCACACACACGATTACAAGCAATACTCTTCCGTTCTTCTTCCCTATTCCCCTTTCAACCGTTATCCTCCATGTCATCCACCCCCTATTAGTTTTCCTCTCCTCCAACGTCGATTTCATTCTAAGGTTTGCAGACTAATATCGCTCTCTCATGTTCTAAAGGTGTGTACGAGCCACCTATACTTGATAGTCTGTTGAAAGGCACTGTTTACCTCTCTTCCATATTTGTTCGCTGGTAACTCTTACTGGCCAAGGTATGTTAATATTCTTCTCTAGCAGTTGTTGGTAATGATTTGTAATTCATCAGTAATTGTGCTTGTGACCTCTCACGTTTGGGAACTTTACAGTGTCATTATAAGCTTTCTGAAATTCTCATCTTTGTCAGTCTTCTGAGATGCTGGTATTTCCATACAAGAGAACGATGGATATTTAATAAAGTTTCGTAATTTGGAAAGCTCCGGTACCAGATGTGACGCTGACAGATCAAGGACGAACTCTCTGCCGGAACGAGTGACTTCTTATCCTTGGACAGTATAACCTGTTATTTGATTGTATCTTTTTATTGCTGTTTATAGAATCCATTAATTTTCTTGTTGCATGTCACGTTTGTGAATAATAATTTCTTTTGCACTAATAACTGTGCAAGTTACTTATTATTTGAAAGAGAGAAGAGACAGGCAGACAGACAAGGTCTCCGCGAGGCTTTAGAAAACAAAACATACGACAGCATAGATGTGTTCTTGAAAGATAACTGCTTCAACTACAAGAGATATCTACATCTTATAAAGACATAGACAGACAGACAGGCGAGTTTGATTTACAGTTTCAGAATATCCGACTTCACTACAGAGATAGAAAAGTGACATATGAGTTATAGAGAGATGGAAATAGGTTGTGGAAAATATCTATGTTTAGAGCTGGGGTAATATACTAGGCTACATGCTAAGTTTTTCCTTATTTGAACTGCATTGTGTTTATATTGATTGACATCAAGTAATAACAAATACGTAATACATAGCACTGCTAACAATGCTTGTATGTCACTATTTCACTATTTACAAAAATAGAATTTATTAAATTTTTATTGCATTGATAAATGTTTTGAATTCTTTTAGATGTTTCTTTAGGGCTATGACATGTCACCATTATTGTTCAACATATAAATTAAGCAGATACTCGAGCTTCGCAAGGAAGAGAATATTCTTGTGGACCAGAAAAAGGAGGTAAAATAATCACGACATTTAGGTTTGTAGACGAAACAGCTGTTTTAGCTGATAGTGCGACTGACCTACAAGACAGTCCGCTTATTATGGAAAGGAGACTTCTTGAGTTGGACATGAGTGTGGACGGAAGAGTATCCAAAGTAATGGCTTTGTCGGAATGACGTAATGTATATGAACGGAAACCCCATAATATATGAAAGAATCCCATAATATCAAAATAGTAATTAACGATAAATATTAGAATAAGCCCCCTCTGTTTTCAATATTTAAGATGTAGTATTACGTATGGATTTGGAGGGGTTTAAATTTCAGGCTATTTGCGGAGCTATTAAAAGAACACTGGAAAAGAAGGCAGGTAAAAAACACAAACGGAATCCCACCGTTGTACTCCCTCTCTTGTACTCTTATACGATTGTGACACGCTGGTGTTATTTAAGAAGATTGTAAGTCGCATAAAAGTTGTGGATGTGAGATTTATCACATATTGAAAGACTGTTCGAGATCACATATGCTTAGAAACCGCATACGAGGACAGAATTAAATACTAGATTTTCTGAATAAAATGAAGTGACAGAATGTAAAGAAGAAGAAAAAGAAGAAGAAGAGGAATTTATAAAGAAACAGAAGTGGTTTAACGGTAGTTTGAGAGGATACAGGTAATATGAATATTCAACTGAAAGGTCGCTTTAAACTTTCGCGGTTTTCACTGTTAAGGTTTTTTTATTTTCCTTAGCACCAAACGCTCACTAATTCTGTGATGAGGCATGAATATGCAGGAATTGTCGAGCTACCGACGACTCCTCGTCGCAGAATGGGTGTAAAATTTAATGTTAAGGAAAACAAAACCTGTATAAAATCAGTGTCGTTCTCCATCCAATTGGAACGTGTAAATTTAAACGTGCAGCTAAAGACATTTATACACATACGAAACAGAGCCTCAGCTGAAGGAAGCTACTAAATCTATGCTGTCAGAGGCAAAAAGACCGATTTTATGGAAAATGAGGCTGGGTAACTCAAGAAATACTGTACCCAAAACAATAAAAAATTTCATAGGTAACGCGAATTTTTTATGGCTCTGATTTATTGACTACTGAAAAAAAGGAGTGGACGAACGATTAGAGGCTTTGGCAGACGATGCTGTAAAAGAACGCAGAGGATTTCATGGAAGAACAGACTGCCCGTCTCAACAATGACGGAGTCTGTAGAGGAAACATATCGATGGCATTGGAGGGAACGTTTGCAGCAAGAAACGCTATGGGAAGACCAAGAAAGAAATTCTTGACCAAAGTGGAAGAAAGATACGACTTTTGAAAACACATTTGAACCGAAGGCGAACAACACGATGTCTCAGAGACTTCAGATTATGGCCATCCACCAATCTCTGGATTCAGGTTGCGAAAAAGCTTCATTACGCTGTGTCAACAACCGTTACAGTATCATACGAGTTAATACAGTATTTCGGTACTAATGGAATTTCCTTTTCGCGCACTGGTGAGTGCGAACTAACTACAACGCCGTAAGTACAGAACCGGTCTTGACATAACTGTACAGACGCGTTTCTCTGATAACCGATCACTGCGTTACTTATTATGCATCCGTTTGCTCGAATGATGCTGGCCAGTCTGCGTTGCCACGAGACAATAAAAATGCGTATCAAGCAAAATAGTTAGAAAATATGACAAACAACAAGTCAAATACATGTGGAGTCAAAAAGTGTTCCTTGAGTGAACAGTAGGCCTGCAAACACCGTGATCCTCGAGAAGTCTTCAGGAACAGTTCTACAGGCTTTTCTACTACCTACCTGCATCACACAAGTATGATAATACTTTCTACAAGTATTGCATCACACTTGTCGTTTTAGAAACAGAATATCTACTAAAATACTTATAAGTAGAAACATATATGCTATAATGATCCGTATATACTGAGCAGACATGTATGAATATACTTGTTGTTCATATCACGAACACGCATTTTTTGCCGTATACAAATGCACAAACTTACGTACATACACCTCTCTCTCTCTCTCTCTCTCTCTCTCTCTCTCTCTCCTGTAATATAACCACTACTTCTCTCACGTCTACCCTCAACTACCCTCCCACCAACATCCTATATGCATGTACAGAAAAACATTTATTTCACTTGTGGCCTACTTGCTTGTTTGCTGGTTTGCTATCGCACTCTCGACGTTTTCGTATCTTTCTCTGTTACACTCGTTCATAATTTAGGATGGAACTCTTAGACAGTTTGTCAAGGTGCTCTGTTTATTTGCCTCGAGTAGCTTTACTACAGTTTTTATTACAGAACAGCTATACGATAATTATTATTTTATAAGTTAGTATCTGACATGGGAATTTATTCGTCATGTAGATCCACACAAAAAACTCAGTCTAACTGCATGAACAACACAAATTATTCTTAATAATTTATTTTTCACTATGTGATATGTATCTATTGAAATAAAGGATTTTATTAATCTTACTGATTAAGAGTTTCAAACTTTTGGAGACACTGCAAAATCTCTATATTTTGAACAACTGAGTTAATTTTTTTTAAATTATGCCTATTGATTGTTTAGAAAAATATTTTTTGTACGATTACTACACTGAATAAACACTAGATTGAGTAACAAGTTTAATACATAAAACAGCTTATCTTAGAAAACAATTAATCAAATTAATTTACTTATAAACTAGAACATTCATATGAATGAATCTGTTGACTCATGTGTATTATTAGTACAACAATGATAATACAGTTATAACTTGCCGGAGAGTAACTTGTTTTCACAAACAGTTATGAAACTTATTTAATATTTTTTTGTGAGTTATTGTTTGTTTGGTTGCAAGTAAATGGTAGGCCTACTCACATGAGAGGAACAGGCAAGACGGTCGAAACCGATGAAAGTGCGTTTCGTCGGCAAAAATATAACAAAGGAAGGATAACAAAAACAAGTGGGTTGTGGGGAGATAGAAAGAGAATCAAAGAAATGTTTCCTGAAAGTAGAAGAGAAGATAGGGACTGTGATTCTCTTGGCCTACTATCTTTTTGACTGACCCTCGCACTTGGTCTTCTACTCTTAATTTCTAAATTCCTCGTTTCTTCTTGTCCTGTTGCCAAATATTCCATGGTTTACTTCGAAAACGTTACATTCTCTTTTAATTTTCAACATACTTGCATGCCGCCCGTCTATTTCCCTTGCGTTTAGTGAAATATTCTAAACATTTATAATAGCGTTCACATGATCCTCTTTAAAAAATTCTCTCGTTAAACAATTTGTAGGCCTATCAACTGGCACTACAATAGTAACGGACAGTTGGAGAGGCTACAGTAACAACAAAACTTCAACCACTTCTGTGTAAATCATAGTTTTAATTTTGTAGACACACACACTAACATCGAATGCTTGTGGTCTAAGTTGGCAACATATGCTGAGAAGTGTAGGTAGGATTGGTGTTTGGAGATTCGAGACGTAAGCCTATACCTTATTATCAGTGGAGAGATTTGCAGGCGTAGAACTGTTTTTAGACATAATAAAGGCAATTCACACCTTTTATCCTACCAAATACTCCTTAAATATTTCGTAAATAATCCGAAAACAAAAATAATTAAAATTGTAAAAATAATAAAAATTTAAATAATTATAAAAAATTAAATAACAGATAAAATAGGTTAATGCTGTGTGTGGGGGGGCGCGCGCATATGCACGATTGTTTATTCTGTTCATTCGGGAACAGAACACCATTCGTACAGTTATCATTTACTTTTGATAGGACGCGCGCGCTAGTGTATGCCTATACAATCGGGCGCGCGCCTGATGTGTGTGTTCGCCATTGTGTAGATGGGAGTTCCATTCGTCTCTACTGTACATTTATATTTAAAATGAAACGCGCGCCCGTGTGTGTGTGTATCCTGTTCAATGGAATAATATTCATGCTGCTATCGTTTACTCTTTGTTAGGTTCGAGTGTGTGTCGTGTGTGAAATCCGCGCACGTGCTACTGAGCCTGAATTGTGAAATATTAATTTGTAACGGCTCAGTACTAGAAGTTTCTTACAACGATGACTGTGGCAGGTATACAGGAGGTTATAATGCCCTTCTTAGGTTTATTTTTATTGCATCCTAATCGCTCATTCGACAAATTCTTTCAGGCCCCACACATATCACTATTTACCGAAATATATATATTTTATACACACATACAGGCTATATATTTTACATAGTATTATTTACCCATAGGCCTATTTGATTAACACAATATATCAGTAGCTAGCCTAATATTTTTATCCGGAGGAAATGGATTATACTACTGTTACAGTATATTCAAACTGTTAATAAGTAACTCTTGCGACAGTGTGTATTTCATTTAGTAAGTGAAATACAAAAAAAAAACAGCAATTAATTAACCGCGTAATATCGGGTAAAAACTAATGATATAAAAGTAATAAATTAATTACGTCTGTCGACTAAATGTAACGCGTATTATCTTAGCAGTCTATTAAGGTTCACTGAGTCATTACCCAACGACTCGGTTACTGGACCAGATAATTTGCACGTCTGTTACGCCGTTTCTCATAATATTTTATGATCGTTATGTCCGTTCGCCGTGTTTATGCAAACGTCGACGTGAATGAACTTATTACTGACGTCGTGTGGTAACTTTGTTAAACAGTTGGCATACCGATATGATGAAGGGTTTAGCGAAATCGTTGGTGAGTAGTACGATGTTTTATGCAAAAGAGATATGGACATTAGGACGTTCTCCGAGTTCACAGACTCAGGAAGACCCGAGTTGAAATGTGGATGTGGCAACCGATGACAAAAATTAGTTTAATTTAAAAAAAAATTAAGAATTGTTAAGAGGAGTAGTGACTTTCATCACAATTATTCTGGAAGGCAAGATACTACCAGACAAAAGACGAAGAAGACGTAGGAAACAAACATATTTAGAAGACGTCAAGATAAGAACGGGACCACCGAATGAGAAGTGCTGCAGAAATCAGAAGCGCAGTTACAGGAAAACCCTGGAGATCATGTCGATGCCATAGTATCAGAGATATCAGCGTTTTGCCCTCAGTTTTTTACATTAAAGAAAAAATGGTCAGAACAGAATTGATCAATTCCAGGAAATATTATTCCTATGATGCATATGAAATAGTAATGTGGTTACAAAATCAAAATACCGTGAGACCCGAAACCAGCCGTCTTCGAAACGTAACGTTGGAGTTTTCACTTCAATAAAAAGGCGACAAACGTTTTTTTATTTATCCGATACGTGAATGATTCGGTTGGATTTTCGATTTTCCTAATTTTTTAATCGATTTTCCGAATCTTCCAAACGCCCGCGCAGTTGGAATCTACGTATCTGTCAATTAATTTTGATTCGTTATATTGTAGTCTCCAAGTCACGTATATCAGTATTTAATTGTAATATTTGTAAAGACTTGGTTACTCTCCGTCTTGTGACTTCTTTAAAACTTTCAATAACTACGCGATTCAAAGATAAATCCTCATTATCAGATCGTATAAAAACACCTCCTTACAAGACTTCTCCAGAAGGATTGGTGTTTTTATATAACCTGATGATGAGAATTTATTCCTGAAACGCGTATTAATGAAAGTTTTAAAGAAGTTACAAGACGGTGAGTAACCAAGTGTTTACAGATATTACAACTAAATAATCAATTTTGCTTTACAGTTCTCGGATCCTGTAATTTGACAGCACGATTCACCTTTTTTTCATTCCATGATTTTTCGAGTTGTTTCCTTTTATTAGCTTTAGACATTTCCGACTTAGCGTTCTGTTTGGCCAGTAGCATTCTTTAATCTGCTTGATTATTTCAGCCATTTTATCGTTAGACTCTCTGGAGCAAGTTATGGCTACAAACGCCAGCTGACACTACAGAAACGTACTACTGGTACAGTGTGTACAAGTGAAGACGCGTAACTGACGACTGCAGGAGAGAACATGTAATTGGAGAATACGGGAAATATCAGTTAACAGTAAATTCTCCACTACGGTCGGTCTACGTAGCAACGTAAGTGTAATATAGGAACTTGGGGATCCTAAAAAAAGTGAGGATAACTCTTTATTCCAGAATTACCTTTAGGAGACTCTAGAAAATTGGATTTTTTGGTCATAAAAACAAACGTAATTTTTAGTTTTGATACGCATACAGCCCTGGAATTTATTAGTACGCTCAAGGAAGTAGGCCCATATCGGACAGACCGTCTTAACCCTAATTAGAAATAAATTATTATTTAATATTTTCGCTAAACACATACACCAACAGCTGCGCGAAGTCGTCAATGCCACAATGACAGAAACGCTTGCATTTAGCACGAAACCAGATAACCACAAGGGCATACTTCTGTTATTGGTATTATAGAATCAAACGTTAACACATCTATAAATGTGTGTATGCAGTGAAGAGCTGATAGATAATTCCAATGAACAGGATTTATAAAACTGTAACAGGCGCTTAACGTTACAAGGCTCCGAGTTCCATGCGAATAAGAATATTAACAGGTTAGGCCTATATATAGCCATTGCTGTTGCACGGATGGGGAACGTGGAAACTGTCGAAATGTGACAAACCGAAGAATGATACAACAAAGTGGAAGCGCACATTAAAAGGATTAAACACACAAACATATCTTAATAACCAGAGTGCGAATCAAACTTCTTTGGGAGCTTTGGGAGTATTAGGCAGCATGGTTCGAGCGCTGACATAACAATGCAATTTTTTCTCCGGTAAGGTAAAGGGAAAATATTGCTGTCAGGGGCCAGGAGAAACAATTTTACGACCCGCAGATTTTCCTCAATTAAAAACGTTGAGAAACCTCTAAGATGAGGTACTTAATACGGCACGAGAAATATGATTATGACATGGTGAAGGTAATGCAAATAACACAATAGGATAAAACTAGTAGCCAAAAGCATGAACGAGGGGGAGACGTGAGAAGAAGTGTTGGCAATGGGAACATCGCGGAATGAACAATTTGAATACACAACACACAGAACAGAAAGCAATCTGGCGTAATAGTCGCGAACTCGCTAGAGTAAGTACCTACAATAGCAGGAGAGAGCATACACCATACAACCCATTCATCCGGTATGTAAGTGGTGACACTTATTCTATGACCGGTCTTCTTCTAACGGTTTTATTAGAAATTATACTGAAACGTTATTAAAATTAGCAATATAAAAATTCCAGCTCAACGACAAGCGTGTATGGACACCACGAAACAATGCTGCTGCATGCAAGAGCTCACCGCTTGGAAGCCATATAAGGTGTGTGCTACGCTGTAACCATTAACAGCTGGTAAACAAATCGTTGGTAGTCCACTCGACTGAGTGGCCGTGGAATGCGCTTATTGTAGGTACAGCCACCACAAATGAAAACGCAGTATTCGAATGTGTATTTGGATAATTCGGATTTGTGTGTAGGTCTATATGTATTGTATTTGTATATAGGCCCTAGTACTGTGTAAAAAGTACGTAATTTATTATTCATGATAGCATACTAGAAGAGGCGCGCGCGCGCGCACACACACACAACACACACACACACACACACACACACACACACACACACACACTTTAAACGAGGAACTTTTATGATGTACATTTTAGGTGTGTATTAAAATATCAACATTTGCCACTAGATAAAAAACCTAAAAGTAAATCTGACGTTCACAATAAAAATGAAATATAAAACAAAATGGTCAGATTTCAATAAATTTTACGTAGGCCAGACGAAGAAAAAGCTACTCGATAGACTTCTTCAACATCGCAGTGCGTTTTAAAGCTGAATATCTACAAGTCTAATTTAGCCACACACTGTCTAAATAATAAATTTCCAACATTGAGAATGTTAAACTAATTAAAAAGATACAAAAAAGACACAGAATGAATATTTGGGAAAATCTCTACTAATACAAACACAATGATAATTCGCTAGTTAAAGGACAAACTCAAACAAAAATGAAATGATTTATTTAAAATTATAAATTTATTAAAACTGATAAAATATAAACACCATATGTTTTCAAAATAACAGTCAAAACAGCTGATTACGTAAGCAAACATAGCATTCGACAAATTTAAATTGAAATAAAATAAATTATTCTTTAGTTTGTATAGAAACCGCTGAAGACAGTCGGAACCTACAAAACGTGCGTCAGATGCAAATACAGTATATAGGCCTACATTCAAAAGAAAAACACACTCGCGGAAGTTACTTATTTGATAATATAATATAAAACATCCAAATACTTCAATAAACGTGAAGAGTTATTAAGAAAGAAAGAGAGAAGGTAAGAAACATTAAATATATATGCTAAACTTCACTTCACTTAAATTTCCTTGTTGAAGTTATTTTTCTTTGAATGAAAAGTATTAAAAAAACCGTACACCCTATAGAGATCAGTCTACTTCTCATTATAAAAAAAGATATTTTCGTTTGCTTCAGTTTATTAAAACCTTCTCGATAACTTGTTTGGAATATGCAACAGCAGCAGCAGAATTTGTCACGGCAAGTCGTGTTCGGTCGCCCTGTCAATACAAATGTTCGAATATGAAATTATGTCATCCTTTTCACACCTGGCTTTCTGGATCGGTATCGTCCAGTGCTCCATCTTTTAGCGCACTGCTAGTGACTTCACTGTCAATACCATTTTTGCCTTCCGTTTGTCCAGTCTCGTATTTTATTTTATTTATTCAGAATCTATTTCTCTGCCGCGACTGATTTCATTAGACTCTTTTCGCTTTCGTTCCCGTTTATTATTCCACTTTCACCGCATGGCACATTATTTACTGCTTTTTTCCTATTAATATTAGACCTGAGAGTGTATATCTTATAACGGCTGTTAACTAACTACTGTATTTTTTCTTCCACAGCAGTTTTGTCTTCAAAAAATCGTCTGGGTGCGAAATTCGGATTACAAAGGATTGGTACGGTAACGCTTAGTACAACAGTTATGCAACTCATGAGTTGCAACAGTAACCGAAAACTTTCCAGCGATAAAATGATTCATACTGCATGTTCTACAATGTTCCAAAGGGGACAAGTAAACAGTAGGCTACTAGAATCTTCTCAACAGTTACAATTTTTTTGTTTATATGTTGGTTGACTGCAACTATAAAATACCCGGTGTGCACAACAAAAAATCATATGTGGAAAATTATTTAGGCATAAACAAGCAAGTTTATTCTTGTATTGTTATACACAATTAATTGTGATAACTATTTGTGTTGCTATCGGCCTATGTTATTTATCAACGTAATGACTGCTGATCTATTAGGTAATATAAACGAATAACTGTATTATGAGTGTAATAAATGTGTTAAATACAGATTGTGACTTTCAGTTTCTCTGGTACTTAGCGATTTAATACACTGTATGAAGATCACTATCCACGTATCAACATATGTAGATATATTATTATTTTTAAACGTTACTATAGCTTGGATTTAAGCCGTATCTTAGTCAATATAATAAAGCAACGTTTCAGCTACAGAAGAAGTAGCCATCTTCTGGTTAATTCAATTCTAAAACATAGTTCTAAAACATTATTCTATCGCTAAGAGCCTTTTCAATGTAGTTCGTAATGTATATCGCTGGTATTTTGCCCGTTTACTTTACCAGTAGTAATTAATAGGCTATTACGTGTGCAATTTGTGTCGTTGTGACACCGTATTCAATATGGTTCAGAATTGTTTCACCTGAAATTGGCTACCAACCTCTTGTGTAGCAAAACTTAGTTTATTTAAGTCTATTCAATTACGAAAAAAGTTCATTTTTAAAATTTGTTACACTACTACGTGTATTAAACGGTGCGACCGCAAACAGATATACTCGCAGAACCATATTCAAATACAAGTAACGTTGTGTTATTCTGGCCACCGGTTAATTGGGAGGGGGCCTTTTATTTGGTACAAAAGCTCGAAGAACAGAACATAACCGAAGAATAGAACTAGTACCCTTCTCTCAGTGGGGCCAACATGCTGTTTATTTCGAATAGACGGTAGACCCATGTAGATCCCCGTCTCTTCACCCTTTCAGCTTGAAGTTGAATCATCGACTTACCGACAATTCTTTTGCTGACAGCGAGTGAGAGTCCAGGATTAAAATTACTTATATTATATTTATTTAATATTTACTACACGTATTTACATTAGTATTTACTATATTTTTATTTACTATAATTTACAGTCTCATATGTAATGTCTATATTACTGTATATTTTTTTACATAACGTATTTAACATCTATTCCTGTCCTAAAGATGTGGCTCGAATTTACTCTGAAAGTAATTAAATAAACCTTCTGTGCGCAATTAAGCTTGTAGTACGTCCCTTTACATGATTTTTTAACTTCATTTTTATTTGTTTATATTCTCTTCGCATACTTTTGGGTGCCCTGAAGTCATTTTAACTTCAACTGCATATAAAGACAAGCCACAAACTTAATTGAGCGACGAAGGTTTATTTTTAAATGTTCATAATAAATGAAAGCAAAATAATTGGAATCCGCTGAACTCACAAGTCGAGAATTGAACTTGTAATTGTGTATGAAAACTCACAAGCTTTGTAACTGAACGAATCAAGGTAGGTTCAGAATTAAAAGTAAATTTTTACAATCCCATCACAGATAAAATATAAAGTATAAATATCTCTTCATTCATACCAATGCAGCCTATAAAAGGTATATTTACCAATACACTATGCTATATGAAGCCCTTAATATTTGTAACGTGGCACTAAAACCCAGAACTTCCAGATACCAATATTTTTTACCAGTTATTAATGAAATCGTAACACAAAACGAAGATTGGTGTCGTAGTAACTTTTGGCCGGACTGTACTAAACAATAATTTTCACAGGACGCGAGGATTTAAGGACCCCCCAAGATAACAGGGTCTGTTTTGACGCCAAACATTTGGTGCCAGTAAAAAAAAAAGACTACAAAAACACGAGACACAAGTATCGTATATAAATTAGCGCTGTTCAGCAACAAGCAGTGTACTAAACTCTGTAATCATTACAGTGACATAAATGAAACATTTATATTTGTTTATCACTGCTGGTACTGCATAACAACGGTCTCTTCTGTTCTGTTTTAATTAGCCATGTTTGACCACACTGAATATGCTAGTGGTTTTAGGTGAGTCTTCCCAGGAGAAAGTTCTTTACTCTGTGTTGGGGTGTGAGACACTTGTCGTAAACCGTCATACGATCTGCTAATGTCTTTATTACCCTTCAGATTTTTCCTTTTCCTCACAATTTCTCGGTTCACAACTAAGTCGATTTCCTTCACATCTTACGCCAATCACATTCTACGTTTTCTCTTTCTAGTTCTACTTTTTTCCGTTCCGTTTTCCTTTTCCTATTTCTACATTTCTAAGCATTTATTAGAATCTATCCTGTCCAGTCTTCTGACTGCAGAAAGTAGTTTGCGGTAAATTTGGAAATTACTTTACGTGTACATTTCTTCTTCTTCTTATCCTTCTTCTCTCTTATTTTTCTTATTCTTCTTCTCCTTCTTACCCATTCAAGGATAAGAACCTCTTCCGGTTCTTATCTCAAGGTCTAGGCTTATTACAACTCCTCTCTTTCCTTTGCCTGTATATGTAAATAAATTCCTGCTTCTTTGTATTCTGTGCACACGCGCTAATCACTTAATTCGACTGTAAGAAACATGATGAGTAACAATTCTAACTCTTTTTTCACCATATTTCGAAGACAATGTTTTTTTACACGTTCCTTGAAAAACCAATGGAACTTCATTTTCTTCCTCACTTAAAACTTATCTATTAGCGGTTTCAGGCTTTCGATTGGTTTCTTCTATGATCAAGATTTTACATCCTTCGGATATCTCTTCTTCGGTCTTCTTGGAGGAAGATCCGCCTTGATTGAGTTGACTGTATAGTATCCGGGAGACACTGTAAAGTGAGTAAGAAATGTTATTGTGGTGGCGCTAGAGGTTGATGTCATCATGTGGTTAGTTACAATCTGCGGGACATCTGAGACTTTCTGATTAACACCTCTATATTACTGTGGTGATCCGCTGTAGGCACAACCCTCAAGAGATGACACATGATTGTGTCTGCTCAGGAGACCTTTACTAGGGGCTTCCTATCGATAAGCCGGTACCTGTTGTATAGCTTCAAATAATATCGTTACGCTATGTGTTAATGTGGATTCTATGTGCCGGACGTATGTCAAATAAAATCCTACAATAAACGGATTCGCATCCAAAGGTGGCACAGGTCACAAATATCCTCCAGCTTTGGAAGAATCTGAACCTTTTTCTTGAGTATCTTGTCCTGCTCAAGAACCACTACTCAGTTGTCACTTGTCTATGGACTGTGCTCTTCGAACTGAATGCTCACAGAAAATTGAGGAGACTATTGGCACTGCTGTTTTTCAGTTAGTTATGTCAGTAAGATTACACGGTCGTGAGTCCACTTGTAAAAGCAAGAGTTACATAAAAAAAAACCATCGTAAATTATAAGCTACACATTGGGTTGGTAATCGAAGACCTCTACAGTCGTAAGCATAGACTTTGTTGTTGCTGTGTGTGTGTGAGAGAAAGAGAGAGAGAGAGAGAGAGAGAGAGAGAGAGAGAGAGAGAGAGAGAGAGAGAGAGAGAGAGAGAGAGAGAGAGAGAGAGAGAGAGAGAGAGAGAGAGATTAAAACAAAGTAAGTTCGTGATTAGTAGTTTTATTATATTAGTGTAATTAGTATAATAATAAAACAGTTAAGACACACGCAGGCGCACACAAAATGTATCAACTTTCATTCGATTATGAAAGGGACGTGCTTAATAAGTAGTAAGGGGGATGTTTGGTAGTAAGTATGTGAGCTATATAAGAAAGCAGACTCTTTGGTGGATAGTAGGCCTATAGGCTACATACTGTGAAGATGAGGTGGCTTCAGAATTCCTTGAAATATTTTGTTTTATAGAAGACCGTAGAACGACCTCTTTCAGTGTAAGTGGTTGTTCCGTTACGTTACTAACTGAGAAATACTAGTCTGAACATAATACTGCAGATGTGCCAGAAAGTAAACAAACGCAGGCGCTCACACCCGCCACCCACGTCAATCGTCACTTTCATCATTTGTTACAGCTTCCGTTGGACGGCTTAAAGAGGAAATGCACAACACATTGTTGCAAAAACTCGTTCAACTTTCGCAGAACGATATGGGTATAAATATCGTAGCGTTTAGCAACACATGCACATGTCGAGGAGGCCACCCAGAGACGTACAGGCTTAACACATTGTAGAATAGGCTATCCGTCTGTACGTGGGAGAATGTTATGGTCGACGTCAATTATCCTACCTCATGCGCGTGCGCGGGCATATTCACACATACCTTTTGTAGTAAACCGTCCTGCTCTATACGTCTAAACCACCGACAAATGCTTCTGTATATGTTAATGCCATTTCAACATATGACTGTATGTCACATTATCCTACCTTACGCGCGTGCGCGGGCACATTCACACACACCTTTTGTAGTAAACCGTCCTGCTCTATACGTCTAACCCACCGACAAATGCTTCTGTATATGTTAATGCCATTTCAACATATGACTGTATGTCACATTATCCTACCTTAACGCGCGTGCTCGGGCACATTCACACACACCTTTTGTAGTAAACCGTCCTGCTCTATACGTCTAAACCACCGACAAATGCTTCTGTATATGTTAATGCCATTTCAACATATGACTGTATGTCACATTATCCTACCTTACGCGCGTGCGCGGGCACATTCACACACACCTTTTGTAGTAAACCGTCCTGTTCTATACGTCTAAACCACCGACAAATGCTTCTGTATATGTTAATGCCATTTCAACATATGACTGTATGTCACATTATCCTACCTTACGCGCGTGCGCGGGCACATTCACACACACCTTTTGTAGTAAACCGTCCTGTTCTATACGTCTAAACCACCGACAAATGCTTCTGTATATGTTAATGCCATTTCAACATATGACTGTCACATTATCCTACCTTATGCGCGTGCGCGGGCACATTCACACACCTTTTGTAGTAAACCGTCCTGTTCTATACGTCTAAACCACCGACAAATGCTTCTGTATATGTTAATGCCATTTCAACATATGACTGTATGTCACATTATCCTACCTTACGCGCGTGCGCGGGCACATTCACACACACCTTTTGTAGTAAACCGTCCTGTTCTATACGTCTAAACCACCGACAAATGCTTCTGTATATGTTAATGCCATTTCAACATATGACTGTATGTCACATTATCCTACCTTACGCGCGTGCGCGGGCACATTCACACACACCTTTTGTAGTAAACCGTCCTGTTCTATACGTCTAAACCACCGACAAATGCTTCTGTATATGTTAATGCCATTTCAACATATGACTGTATGTCACATTATCCTACCTTACGCGCGTGCGCGGGCACATTCACACACACCTTTTGTAGTAAACCGTCCTGTTCTATACGTCTAAACCACCGACAAATGCTTCTGTATATGTTAATGCCATTTCAACATATGACTGTCACATTATCCTACCTTATGCGCGTGCGCGGGCACATTCACACACCTTTTGTAGTAAACCGTCCTGTTCTATACGTCTAAACCACCGACAAATGCTTCTGTATATGTTAATGCCATTTCAACATATGACTGTATGTCACATTATCCTACCTTACGCGCGTGCGCGGGCACATTCACACACACCTTTTGTAGTAAACCGTCCTGTTCTATACGTCTAAACCACCGACAAATGCTTCTGTATATGTTAATGCCATTTCAACATATGACTGTATGTCACATTATCCTACCTTACGCGCGTGCGCGGGCACATTCACACACACCTTTTGTAGTAAACCGTCCTGTTCTATACGTCTAAACCACCGACAAATGCTTCTGTATATGTTAATGCCATTTCAACATATGACTGTCACATTATCCTACCTTATGCGCGTGCGCGGGCACATTCACACACACCTTTTGTAGTAAACCGTCCTGCTCTATACGTCTAAACCACCGACAAATGCTTCTGTATATGTTAATGCCATTTCAACATATGACTGTATGTCACATTATCCTACCTTACGCGCGTGCGCGGGCACATTCACACACACCTTTTGTTGGGAACCGTCCTGCTCTATACGTCTAAACCACCGACAAATGCTTCTGTAGGCCTATATGTTAATGCCATTTCAACATATGACTGTATGTCACATTATCCTACCTTACGCGCGTGCGCGGGCACATTCACACACACCTTTTGTTGAGAACCGTCCTGCTCTATACGTCTAAACCACCGACAAATGCTTCTGTAGGCCTATATGTTAATGCCATTTCAACATATGACTGTATGTCACATTATCCTACCTTACGCGCGTGCGCGGGCACATTCACACACACCTTTTGTAGTAAACCGTCCTGCTCTATACGTCTAAACCACCGACAAATGCTTCTGTATATGTTAATGCCATTTCAACATATGACTGTATGTCACATTATCCTACCTTACGCGCGTGCGCGGGCACATTCACACACACCTTTTGTTGAGAACCGTCCTGCTCTATACGTTGTTACTTAACTGATAACGGTGTTGTTGTATTTAATTAATTTAATAATGTTTATGTTGTTTAAATGATTTCGTTTTATTATTATTATTTCGAACTTGTTGTTTAAAAGGACTGTAAAAACTGTTCTCTTGATGCTTCTTGATGTGTTTACCTCCCCACTGACCATCGGTGAACGTCCTCAATCTTCTCAATAGGCTCTATATCACTGGAAAGTCATAACATAATACACAAAATATTTCACTTTGATACTGATATGCAGACAGTAAATAAAATGATAAGTATATTTAATATTGAACTAAATATTTAAATACTGGCCTCTAGAACAATGCTGCCACCTTGGGAAACAATTGCTCCTTGAATGAAATTTACTTGTGCCTATTTTAAGAGAAAAAAATATGCTTGATTCACAGGTAAGATAACTATGATTTTATTCACATCAATTAATTTGAATTGAATTCCTTTTAAAAACAATGAATAATTTTTCAAAACAACGAAAAAGTTAATTATTTTATGAGAATCCTTCAGCTCAGGGCTGGTAACACTGATACGATATACAATATTATTGTGAACCTTGTTAGGTTAATTTTGGTTATTATTACCAAATTTCATGAGTTCTTTGAATTGTCATGATACAAGATGCAAAGATGTTTATAATGAATAATATTAATTTATATAGAATAATAAAAAAAAACAAAAAATAAAAAATATTTAACCTCAAATACGATATCAAAACTATCGTAACATGGTACAACTGGTTTACATTCGCTAGTTATTTAAGCAGGTGTAACACGTGTTCATAAACGCTACACATTAAAATATTATTATTTGTTTAATTATTAAAATTAAAATTTATTAATTAAAACCACCGACAAATGCTTCTGTATATGTTAATGCCATTTCAACATATGACTGTATGTCACATTATCCTACCTTACGCGCATGAGCGGGCACATTCACACACACCTTTTATTGAGAACCGTCCTGCTCTATACGTCTAAACCACCGACAAATGCTTCTGTATATGTTAATGCCATTTCAACATATGACTGTATGTCACATTATCCTACCTTACGCGCATGAGCGGGCACATTCACACACACCTTTTATTGAGAACCGTCCTGCTCTATACGTCTAAACCACCGACAAATGCTTCTGTATATGTTAATGCCATTTCAACATATGACTGTATGTCACATTATCCTACCTTACGCGCGTGCGCGGGCACACTCGCACACACCTTTTGTTGTGAACCGTCCGGCTGTATACGTCTAAACCACTGACAAATGCTTCTGTATATGTTAATGCCATTTCAACATATCACTGTATGTCACATTAATACAAGTATGAAATTGGATTTATACTTAAATCAGAACAAAGCATAAAATATAAATATTTAGGGTGACTTTTTCATAGGGGATCACTAGATATAATACAGAGCCTCGGAAGAATCGTCATTGCCTTATCGTAGTAAACAATATTCTCTAAGAAATAACATCGCACAGGGAAAAAAGCAAATTTACAGGACCATAGTGAAAAGTATAACCACCTACAGTTCTGAGACACTGGGTTTATAGCTAACACAGGGAAAGAATTTAGGCTAACCGAAAAGGATTTTTGGAGAAGAGCAACTGAATGTGAAACGGTAACAAAGGAACGAATAAGAGAGGTTATGGAAATTAGACGTTGCATTACAGAATTTGTTTTGAACACGTACAAAAAATGGCTAAACGTAGTCACTTAAAACAGTATTGAATTGGTAACTTGAAGAGAGAGAGAGAGAGAGAGAGAGAGAGAGAGAGAGAGAGAGAGAGAGAGAGAGAGAGAGAGATGCCAGGCAGATCAAGTAAAGCTGGAGGCAGGGCTTAAATAAAAACATAAGGGAAAGGGACCCTGAGGAATATATATAAAGAGAACGTACTTGATTCAGCCTTTACTACATAGATTCTGTCACTTTTACATACCGTTTTACAAGTCTCAAGGGTTTTACGACATGGCTTCTACCTTTTTCAGACTGTACCGCGGTTCTGATTCATGTGACAAGAAGAAGAACAAAAAGTTGACCAAAACGACGTAAATTTCATTCGCGTTTCCTTTTGTTTCTCTTTCTAAATTTGTTTATACAGTTCCATACTTTGTCTAAAATCTGTTTAATTTTTTCTCGATATCCTCGTAGACTTTATATGTAAAAGTGTCTACGAATGACTTTGGATACAAATTTAAATAAGGACTTGGGGTAAAATACAGAAATATGTATTGGCTTCTGGGAAGAAATTCAAATTGTCTATACATAAATTATAATTGCATAATCAGCTTCTGCAGCCAAATCAAGATGGCATCCAGCTGTGGAAATGTGCTTGACTCATGTCAATAGGATACAGTCTTTCCAAAATAAAGTATTACGGAATATTGTCAGTGTTCCTTGAAACGTAATAGCGACGCTAAACAGAACTCAAGTAGCCTAGCAGTGATGTTGCAGCTGAAATCAAACTATACGCTACCATTAATTAATTTTCATGAAAAAGAGTGAGAATTTTATATGTAATAACCGATTATCCTTAAACCTAAATACTGAGAACTGTGAATTTGCTCTAGTACCTTATCGTTTTTCCTCTAGTATTGGGGGATTTTTAATCTTGTAGCATATGTCTGTCTTTGAAAGCAATGACTTCCGTTTTGTTAACAGAGATATTCAGGGAACATGGACGATTAACTTAGTTTAAGTTATATCCTACAATGAGCATTAAGTAATAAGTTAGTTTGCAAACTGCCTTCAGTTGGGTGCATAACAATGTGGACGTTTGCGTGTAACTCTAAAATAACCATTTCTACGGTCAACTCGAATAACAATTTGGTGTAAAATCGTTTAGGCCTACCTCACAGACATTTTTTCAATAAAGCCAGTTTCTTACTAATTCCATGTAAAATGCTATCATAACATATATTTTGAAACAATACGTTAAAATAAGTCACAGTTTCAGCTTCTTTGAAAACTTCTTTACCCTATCAGTAACCATTTCCACACTTCGGTGTCCGCGCAGATCAGTGTCTTATCAAAGGCATTTACACTCTCCCTCACCACTTTACAACACTGTGGGGTGTTATGCTATTACGCTACTGAATTAACTAATCTGTGATTGCCGAGCCCTACGTTCTTTGAGAGCCAAATACTACAATTGCCACGTGTTCGGCAGTCATTGAGCAATTATGCTAACAATAATGGATTAATTAATCTGTGATTGATTAATTATGTAAATATACTTATTGCATAATGAGCTCGTGTAATCAATTAGGTTGCTCATATCAACTAAACTGATTAAAATTAAATAACACGTTAATTACTTTACGTTAGCATAACTATTGCATGGAGACTCTAGTTGTTGTATTGACAAATAAAATAAAAGAAACTACTATAAATCACTCAAATGCCATTACTTTCTCGTTCTGAGGTAATTTGACAATGATGAACGCATATGGATAAAATAAACACTTATTTATTAACATCATATCATTCATTAAATTCAATATATAAAATATGGATGATTCCTTGTAAATACATACATTCATAAACTCATGAAAAGAACATAAAAGAACACATGTTTATACATCAAATTACAAGGTAAATCCAATACGTTGTTTGCTGAAAAACATACACATACATATATAATGCAATCGATATATAGAAACACAAATATTCAAACAATAAATCCTATACTAATGCGTTCATCGTTTGCCTCAGATGGATGGCGTTAATTATGTCTATCATGTTTAAATTAAATGCTCAAGGGGTGTTTCTTGAAAAAGAGACAGGACAGTAAAGTTCCTTATGATAAGAATAGCATAAAGATTACTTGTTTAGATGAATTATCCGATATTTCCATCGGCGTAACTCCTCTCTGCTGGACCATGTGTGGGAAGCTGTGCTGTCACTGACACTTAACACACGCGAAACAGATTCACTCGCGCTGTGTGTGTGTGTATTCTGTTGATTCTGCTGTTATTGTTCGAGTCATGAAATTATGTGTCGTGAAGATAAGTTCATCGTTAACTATGGTGTATATATATATGTCTGTCTATTGTTCAACTTCTGGTATGTTCATTACTGTTAGTGTTTTGATGCCGCGGTGTAATTGTTCCACATGATATTGTATCGCTCCGCCGCACTGTATAATGTTATGATTTCGCCGTCCGGTATTACATCAACGTTCTACGCGTCGATTATTGATGTAAGTGTGACTGGTTAGTTCAATTCTGAATTAGAGTATAATAAAGAATTCTATAATTGTTAAGCACTGGCGTATGTCGCATGTTTTTAGACACTGAAAGTACACTATTACCGGATACGCGCCAATATCGAAATGTCTAAGTCTCTTAGTTATATGTCGCGTGGCAAAATTTCAAAGTCCCACTGCCGTCCGTATGTTAATCGAACTTTGACGACCGACTGTTGAAAGTTATAAATAGACTGTTTTAAAAGTACGTGAAGACTGTTCAAAATATATGGTTGGGAAATTATGAGAGACTGTCCTCCCGCGTGCTCTGCAAACGGTTTTTATCAAACATCGTGTACCACAATGCACCCTTCTGGAAAACACGCCTCAAGTTGAACATGATAGGACGGAAAAACTCCTACTCTTCCGTCAGACCATCGTTCTCCACTTCTCATTCGACGTTCCCGTTGCTATGCTGGCGACGGTCCTCTCCACCAGTTCTCTGGGTAGATGCTGGGTTGTGATTGGATATCCTGTCTCCCCACGGGTTCGCGTCGAAAGCCTCCGTACTCTTTTCCTAGAACAGGAGCGATTTCATGGTCGTCGATCAAATCATTGTCTAAACGTTCTCCGGATCTCGCTGCAGTTCTCACGCAAACAATGTGTCGTATTTTGTTATTGTTCGCTGTGCACGACCTTTTTCTCCTGAACGCTATCCTGGCGCAGCGTGACGTCGTTTCCAAAACGGCACACCTTCTGCCTGTCGTAAATATCCGTTGTCGCCAGTAAGTCGTTCCCCCGCTGTTTACAAGTTCGATTCTATTATTTTAGGTATCGATGTCCGTCCTCGTATAGGGTATATACTATTGTGTGACTTACACCCTTTTATTCTTACTGGTACTTTTCAAATTAACCGGCAGTGTGTCCGTCACAGTTTCTCCTCTAAATTGGTACTTGACACAGTTTCCATTATCTTACATTTGCAGGCTGTAAATCTCGTGTTTGAGTCGAGTCTGTCACGGCCAACCTTGTTCCCTATTGTACAGCTATGTGAAACGTACTTGCATTGTCTGAAGTAAACGTTCACTTGACACTTCGACACACAGTTCTTTATTTATTGCTCGTGGCCTGAGTAGGTGTGTCATGCTGAATGTAACGTCTTTTCAGTCATACTAAAATTTTTAAATTGATTGTTACAACTTCATTTTAAACTAACGAGTGATCTCAATAACAATTTTACTAACACACTCTTCCAGTAGGCTTCCATATGCCCACACCGGTTTGACCAGGTACTCATACAGCACGGCTCTGTTAAGCGTTGACGAGCGGGAGGTTGTAAACTACAAGCAAATGCATTTTTTCTATATTTGCAGTTTACTTCTTCAAGAAACACAAGAGCGATACAAATACTGCAGAAAGAAGATTGCGGAAGAAGAATGGGAAGGAGTATGCTAGGACTAAGAAGACGAAACATAAAACCAATAAAAGAAATAAGCAATTAGATAAGAATGGACATAGTTTTGTAGCGGTCACAGGACCGCTACGTAAAATTTAAGACTAGGCTAATGAACCTAGAGGAAGCGAAAAGTGTGCTGGAGCCTAACAGAGTGACAGGATTTGCAATCAACACATTTTTAACAAAATAACAAGGTTTATTAGATATCACATGGGTGACACAATGTTCCAGTTTCATATTGTTCTTTACATATATTCATTAATTTATATAGTTTTAAGAAAATAGGCATAAGATATACATATATATATATATATATATATATATATATTCCAGACTAACATACCCCATGAGGGAGAACAACGCAAACGTCAATACAGTAAAAATAACGGACCACACCAAACTTAACCCCACCACTTAACAAAAACACTAATAACCCTTCAAAGAATAATTATAATAAAAATAATGGTAATACAGATAATCGGAGACCAAATAATCTAAGTACCAAACCATGCTTTAGTAAAAAATTTTAACCACCCTCTCGTGGTGTATGTTAGACAAGTTACAAAGGAAACGGTTACGATTTTTACAACTTGAGTTCTTGTGACTTTGAAATATTTTCCGTTCTTAATACAGATATTTAATGTTGTATTTAAACAGATATTTAATGTTGGAAACGAGGGTAGCCAGTCTATGGAGTTGACGTAGATTGAAGAGGGATAAATGAAACGCTCCCACCTGTAATTGTGTAAAAACGAACTCAAGTAGAAACATGATAAACTGTGGACGAGCAGAAGTTCCAAAATTCGTCCCTGGACTACGGTGCATGTTCACTAGAAGTAGTTCCTGGGATTTCTGGGTCCTTCGGTGTATTTTGTTCCTTCCGCATTCCTCGGTCTGACGGCTAAGGGACTCCTCTGCTGGTAGTCACAGATGTTCGCGTGACCACCGCTCTTCCCCCTTTCTCCCGGCTGGTTCAGGGACCCTGCACGTCTTGAGAAGTCTACTCACGCATGAAAAGAGTTTAGACACACATAAATCCCGGCCGTCATACCAAACGGGAATGTCCTGTTTGAAAGCACGCTGAGAAATGAGACCAACACAAGGGCTGGTTGGTCGCACATGCCTGCATAAAACAAATCTGTCACAATTTGCCAAAAATAAAACCTTCGGCTAACCTAACTGCGAACAAAACACAGCCATTCTGAAATCCCGAAACACAGCAACAGCTGACCACAGCGACTGGTCACTAAATCGCGTCGCCGTAGCGTCGACAAGGCATTGGCAGGCACAGCTGCCAACCGCGTTGGTAGCACTGAACAACACTACCCGTGCCGGGGATATCAAAGTCCCGGCACAGTTTACATAATTAAAAGAATACACTGAAGGTGGACAGTTAAATATATAAAATAATAATTAACACCAAATGAATACTAAATAAATGATAATTTCCCGACGCCGAGTCCACGCGGACGAAACACGATAAGCAACGAACTTACAACCTGGTTGGTGCACACAGACAGTGACACAAAGGCTTCCGTCTGTCATCCTTTTGACTGCGACAGTATTACAGGTTATATCTCCATTTAAACAACGTTAGCGTGCTGCGGGAAGACAGATCGGCGAGAATTGTAACGTTAGAATTACTCGTTTGACTTGAGAATTTTAATTTCTCTTGACAACGGGAAAGAACAATTCAACTAAGGCACCGAATAATTAGTTTTAAATTTCAATTAAACTAAACAGTTTAAAGATCGAGTGTCTAGAGAATCTGGCCTTAAGGCTTAAGGCCGTACACAATCACGACAATCAACTAAACTGGATCTGGCACAAGTAATAGTAATGCGTCGTGACGATATCATGTGGACACTGTGAGTAGATCTCCTGAGAGGATGATTGAGGTATGATTTATGGAGGCAAAGACTACGAGAGACTTCTTCGTGATCTGACACTACCCAGTCGAGCGTGGGACCTATCTGTCAGCTCTGACTATTACAGCCGTCTAACTTGGATTGAAATGGTGAAATATGTACTGTAGTGTACACGCTGTTTAACCGCCATGTCAATAGAAACAGTTAAGGTATGCTAACTATGTAGTATTACGACTGTAGAAAGATTTTATCCCCCAAAACAGTAAGTGGTATTCGAAAGCAGGGTATGATGAAATGTAAATAGTGTCATACATTTTTGATATGCATGTGTATTTGTTTCTATATACATGAACACATACACACACACACACACACACACACACACATTACTTATTACAATACTAGTTTACAAACAAAATGTTTTCTTCCATACTTGGAACATATTTCGGGCATTACGCTGCATGCTCATCATCCACCAAGTTGATTTTTAAAGTATGGCTGGTGATGAGCACATGGCTTAATGCTCAAAACATCTTCCAAGTAAGGAATAATTTAGTATTGTATTAAGTTATTTACGTATCAAGAAAAGAACTGTAGCAACATGTATTCGGATATATACATAAGACCCTCTCTGTGTGTGTGTGTGTGTGTGTGTGTGTGTGTGTGTGTGTGTGTGTGTGTGTGTGTGTGTGTGTGTGTGTGTGTGTGTGTGTGTGTGTGTGTGTGTGTGTGTGTGTGTGTGTGTGTGTGTGTGTGTGTGTGTGTGTGTGTGTGTGTGTGTGTGTGTGTGTGTGTGTGTGTGTGTGTGTGTGTGTGTGTGTGTGTGTGTAACACAGTCTACACCTATGCTCTGTATGACGATGGTTGGCGTGTGGACCCTTAGCCTACCTGCTGCCTCTTCCCCATTGTAATACTTCCGCCCGGGCTAGGAATATTAAAAATTGGGCGTTATAAAGCACTATGCACTGAAGATGTGTATTAAAGTAGTTGTTGAGCTTTTACCTTGAAACACCTTAAAATTTAATATTTTTTAGTCGTGTTTTGTGTCATTTTCATCGTATTATTTCGCTGATTTCAAATAACAAAATTTTACCAGTATTGGACGAGGAAAAAAACTTGTTTCATACTGGACGCACAGTGAGGTGACTCACGCGGCAATTAGCTGCTGTCGAGCCCGGGCGGAAGTATTACAATGGGGAAGAGGCAGCAGGTAGGCTAAGGGTCCACGACGCCAACCATCGTCATACAGAGCATAATAGAAGTACTATGAAGAGACAAGAATAATAATATAGAACATAGGTAACGTTTGAAATAATAACCTTGTCAGTTTCAGTAAAAGTTATTAATCTTAGATATTAACGTTTGGAAAGTCAACCTACAAGAAAAGGACATAACAGTGAACAAACACAAACACAAACTAATGCATACCATCAAAGACGAAATAACAACGAATGAACAAACGAATTTAGACACAGACTCGATGCAATACGTTAAAAATATGATTAAATAGTAAATAGTGTACATATAAATGGACGAATACCTGAAGAATTAATAGCATAATAACTAAAGCAACATAATAAAAATCTACTCTTACTATCAAATAAAACACACCCTCATTGGAAAGAGAAAGTTATGAAAACCGACAACCATCTACAAAAATCCTATTCGTACTTACTCTATAGTATGGAGCAGAATCGTGGACGACACCCGAAAGGCAAAAATCTGGAATTACAGTACAGTAGCAGGAATAAATATCTGAGAAAGGCAGTAGGGGAAGATCAAGCGAAACAGAAACGTAAGAGAGGAACTTGGAATGAAACACCATTGCAGAAGAAAAAAATTACACATTTAAAATGGTACTGCCTCCTGATAAGAACGAGTACATACTACAAGAAGTGTCAAAAAGATCTTCGATATGATAATAAATTGATGTTCGGACTCTGAACCTATGGGAACTCAACGTCATACAGATTCCTAAACAAGGGTGGAGAAGACTTGAAATAAGGAACATATTTTAAGTACAGACCTAACACCCAAAGGAGAATGCAAAAGAAAAAGAAATAAAAGATCAGTCTCAGACAATGTACTATGTAAAAAATCTAATGTCACTTACACAAAGATAGTCCAGTGATAAATATGTTGGTATGTAACGGAGAAATGTAATACCGTGTTTTACTCGTGCCTCCCTCTCGCTGTATTTGTTAGTCTTCAGCATCCAAAGCAAATAACGGCATACCTCCGTGAGGAAGTGTTAATGAAGTTGGATGCACACAGCCGGAAGGTAAATGGCGTCGTGCCAGCCAGCTCGGACTCAACCAGTTCGCTGTTAACCAGTAAACACGACCCTAATAACCGCTGTAAACAAAGAACGGCAAAATAATACCGACGGCAGGGAAAAATAACTGCCGCAGACAAGGTGGCTTCTTTTTTGTTGTTTTATTATTTTCAGCATACACGTACAAGATCTAGCCCAAGGCAACGGACATATGATTAACCACAACCTCTTGTTGCTACAATGCAGAATGCAGCCTCTTTGTTCAGTGTCTAGTACATACACCGAAGTGCGTTCAGTACGCTATATTCGATATGATATGTTTCAATTACGCGTTATTTTTAATTTTTATAATATAGTGAGATGTTTCTTTCTGAATTTGTATCAGATTTTAAGTAGGTTTCCATAAACATCGTTGTCTTTAATAATGGAATACAATTTTGACAATTTTTTAAAGAAAACGGTTATTCCATAAATATAAATTGCTTCGTATTTGAAACGTTTTAATAACTTTTTCATACTTTCGTTTGAATTAAATATACAAATATGCATATTTTTGTAATATTTTAAGAGGGAAATATGTTTCCTTCTGACAGTTATGAATAGACCTACAGATCCTGAGGAGAATAAACAAGGGGATCCATCAGCCCTTTCAAACCAAAACAACTGCCCCTGCGCCTGTAAGGCATAAAGTCTCCATATTATACCAAAGCTGACGTACACAAAAACAATCGAAATCGGTACGAAACATATAAGTTTATTAAAAAAAACTTATTTCTTAAATTAAACTAATCGTACTTGATTAGAAAAGTCACTGAGGTTCACTCGATTACCGATTACTTTTTAAAATAATTGTGTAGAAATTTTTTCAAACAAATTAACTGTCTCTTTTTTGTTCAGAGCTGTTTGCGAACTTTTGCGAAGCCTTCTTCTTGGTGGCGCCAACTTCCTCTTGTGATAACGATTACGTAACACATCGCATTACGTCAGCTTCCAGGTATTTAGTAAATAAATATTAAGCTTTGTGGAACGCATCGTTCGACGAGAGAAAAGCTACTAAGAAGCTAACCGTCCCGGGGAAGATGTGACACAGCAAACATGAGTTTAGTCAAACTTCATATACCCCTCAATTCTTGAAATGACAAGAATCGCTGAACACAGAGATCAGTTACAGACTTGAAACTCTGACCTCCAATGCGACTTGAATTAAGAAGATCAAAAGTTTTGAAATGGCCTTCTACCGCAGAAAGATGTGAATTAAGGGCGGACGGTTTACAAGACAAATGACTTAATATTAAAAAAGCTCCTCATAAACCATCTATTTCCAAATATTCAGCCAAAATATAAATTATGCTGGCCACAATATGAATCGATGTTGGAAACAAAACTCCCGTGGAAAAGTGGGTGGAAAATACAGGCAGGCCACTCGAGGAAGTGCCAGACCTATTTAATTCTCTGTGCCTGAAATCGTCAGGAATATCGTGGACAGTAACCACTGACGGATACGCCATAAACTCCCCACCAGTACCATCCTAAATCGTGAGTAACGGAACGAAAATCAATAGAGAAGAACTAAACACGCGTGGTCAAGATAATGAATGAATGACACGACCTATAATGAAAAACTTACCATTTTTTCAGATATCTCCTTCAATAGCGTCTAGACGGATAAGTGAGGATGTTGGAAAATAACTGAAGATCCTGGACGAAATACATTCCTCGCACATATCTTAAACGTATGTGTACGTAAACCACATTTAACCAAACAGCTTCATACAGTTGGTTCCCTTTATGAAACGCAAGAGGTTCTCTACCTCTTCGAAACCTGAACCTTTCATATGTCAGTGTTAAAACACCTTGTTTTCTGCAGCAGTGGTTCCCAACCTATCCTAACTTCAACAGTGGTACGCGTATCATTAGGGATACGGGGTTGACAATCTATAGATTGCGAAAAAAGTAGTAATGGGAGTGTAAAGCAGTGTTTACAAAACTGTGCTCCGAGGACAACTTGGTGCTCCACGAAGAATCTTGAAGCTCTATGCGATGAGATTGGAAAGTGAAAATAATTTAGACAAATTATCAAAATACAATACAGTAAGATATTTGGTTTTAAAATACCTTGTTTGATTCGTTCTCAAACATATTTCATATCTATGTTTATATTGTTTTTCGCTTATGTAATTGAAAACTTCCTTATTTCCGTGAAATAGAGAAAGTACAATTTTAAATAAATCTTGAATTTTAACGTGTTCAAATGCTTATAAATAATTTCCAGCTGATATTGCTGTCATTCATACGCCTCGCTGTTATTAATCGTTTAGAATTAACATGACTAACATTAATATGTCTTAACTTTATCATGACATGACTCGCTGTTATTAATCATTTAGTCTGCTCTGAGACTAACAGGCTTTAACATCTTTCGTGAACCGCTAGTGTAAACGAAGGAAAGACAGGAGGTTAAGAAACTCATTATAAAGGGTGGATAGGATGTTTGGAAACTAGATACAGAAACACCCAAAATATCACAATTTTTTATTCTAGTAAAAAGGTGGGCGGATTATTACATTAACCCATTCATATTATGATTAGGCATATTGTAAACTTAAGTTTGTTGGTTGAAAATAAATTAAAGCCTTGATTATATGGTTAATGACGTCTCCAAGTTTAATAATGAAATACATATTATAAATTAAATATTTTCTTCTATTTATATTGTGAAGTTTTCTTAACTTGTTTTCAACCCCTGTATTTGTGTTGTAATGTTTAAAAACAATGAATGAGTGAGAACAAATTTATCAATGGAAAACCGTTTTTAAAAGAAGGGTGCCATGCGTGAAGAGAAGGTAGGCAGCCGTGATCTGTAGAAATTGATTTTAATATATTATACATCGATGTCTGTAGTATTACACTGAAATGTAATCCAATGTAATATTTGGCAGCAATTACGGTATTAAATGAAATATTAGCAGAATTTTACGTGTAAATATACGAATTTGGAAAACGGGATCGCCACGTAGTGGTCAACGCAAACGCTTCCAAACCAGAAGTTTGTGGGATCGAATCAATCTCAATGAATCTATTTCTTTAACAACGATGTTCAGTCGGACTGTGGGCTTACCCAGCCACAGAGAAGCTGGTCTCATCTGCAGGGGACGATAAATATGGCGTAGATATAGTTCTGGAATACGGCCCTTCGTGCGCACCATACGACTAAAATAATCTAGCCTAACCTATAGACCTACTGTCCCTAAACCCGAAAAAAGGTTAAAGGAGTCTAAAAGGGAGAACTTTAATTGTTTAAAAAGCGATTTTGATGTTTCTTTATAGGACAACTTCATAAATACTCGCGTTTTTACTAAATCAACATGCGGTATTCGTAATATTTACGAACTATGCCCCACGATTCGGAAAGAACCATTGCATCGTCTGGAATTATCGTTGAGGGCGGTTTAAAATGGAGCAGCGGAGTTTTCTTGAATCATTTTACAGACGTCAGTTGGATTAGGTAAATTTATTCTTGTCAAAAATAAATACAAATAGGGAAAAACTGTAAAACGTGTACAAAAAAATCCAAGGTAAGTAACGTCAAAACTTCCCAAACACACGAGCGCGCTCACAACACAATACACAACACAAACACAAAAACATATAGGCCTACTCATAGTTAGAGAAACCTGTATTTTATGTTTTTAAGATCGTAGATAAGGAATCCATGAACAACTCAATCACGGTTTTTAGTTCAGCGCCAATATTTCCTACGTAAATTACTAGAAAACGTCATAATAGCAGCAGAAATAAAACAGTTTTCAAAGAAGAGACAAAATTCGGTCTGTCGAATTACGATACTTGAGAAAACGGCTGCAGGTCACTACGAACCACATAAATTCTAAAAATTCGTATACTACTAAAACGATGGTCTAGAAAAGATATTATAGTGGGTCCCACGCATTTAGCGATTACCCTCCTCTTCTATAATAGGAAATAACGGACGGGAGAAATATAATAAAAGGAAGTTGTACTGACCGACATTAGTGACGGGGAAACGATTTACGTCTAGAGGAAGACAACAGAAATTTCAATTTCATATGAAATATGGAATTAATAAGACACAGAGAACATAAGGAAAATGATATAGAGGGGTATGCAGAAGGGAAGATATGAAAGGATGATGCAGGTGTGTGTGTGTGTGTGTGTGTGTGTGTGTGTGTGTGTGTGTGTGTGTGTGTGTGTGTGTGTGTGTGTGTGTGTGTGTGTGTGTGTGTGTGTGTGTGTGTGTGTGTGTGTGTGTGTGTGTGTGTGTGAAGCGACTCCAACGTCTATTTCTGTACAGGCATAGTAAATAACTTAGTCATTAACGATATTTGCTTTCGCTACGTAAATATTAATAACAGAGATTTAAAACTTTATCGTAGATTAGTTTACACTGTCCGGATTTTTTAATATAATTTATTTACATTTCTTTGCCAACAAACATCAATGAAGGCACGCATTACATGTAGATAACATGAATGTTTGAGTAAAAATGTGGTTCACAGCTTTATCTAGAGTATTTTAAGCCCCGTCAGCAGCATAAAGAATTTTTGTTAATTGTTACAAAATGTAAAAACGTTACTTCTCTTTCTACAGGTGTAATACTATAACGCGAGGTTTTTATAACCCAATTCGTACTTCAATTCCCGCTGGTCACGGCAAATATTTTCTTATAGTTCCCAGCTTGCCATTGCTTCTTGAATCAATATTTCGGGACTTTTCTTGTGTCTATCTTTGCTTCTTCCTTCGAATGTTGATTTCCAAACTATTTTTGGTCATTTTTTATCATTCTTTCGTTGACAATACTCGTTCACACCGTGGCAGTTGTTTTTGAGTTAGGATATTGCTCTTGGAAAGTTAATCTTCTCCTGTATTCTGTCCTCATTACTTTCAAACGTTTTTTATTTCTTTTTCTTATTATGAAATTTCATTGACATAAGTAAAATGCTTTCGAGAATGACATTATATAGTTTTCTTTTTTGTAATGTCACAATATTATTTTTAACTGACTTATATTTGGGCAGTTCGTTTGATGTGTCACTGACACTCATGGCGCACTTTGAGAAAGTCTTAAGCTGTTTTGATGTTTTAAGCTGTATCAATCAAAACTAGTAACAAGGTTTGGAACACATTTAGACGATCACTCAAGTTGGTATCAAATTATCGAATTTAGCCTTGTTCCAATAATACATCTGTCAGTATATATCAATACGATCTTTATGAAATATAGGAGGCAATTTTGGTTGTATAGCTCATATTTATCTTTTGGGAGGAAGGTACTGTGCACAAAATTAAAAAAAAGTTTGTTTGTAAATTAATTCCATACTGGTAGATAGAAATTATCATCCTAATGATCGTGTTTCTAAGAGAAAAGTCTCCCCGACTGACTATGGGATAGTAAAAAACACGTGTGCTTCTCCTTCAACAAGCGTAAAACCAGCCTTATCTCCACTACGAATTACTCCTCGTCTGTCTGCAGTTGTGTGTGTGTATATAATCTCTTTTCGATCTTTCCAAATTAGCGATTTTAATACTTGAATGCATGTATGTACGTAATTAATCAAGACCATTAACAATTCGATCGGAGTATTTATCTTGAAAAACGAATTGTTACGAAAATAAACTAACTATTGTTAGAACGCTGTAATGAAAACTGGTCTTCAAAAATTAATATAAAGAATACCAAACCCATGAATAGCCTAGAATTGAGTGAAGAAATAAGAAACGGCAAACGATCGTGTAGCGTTCGAACACGAGCAAACATTTGGGACACGAAACAAGATAAATACAGGAAATAAAACACTTAAAATCCCGCAATGAATTGGGCGATTTTTGTAAAACTTCGAGATATGTTAAAAAAAGTTTAAATACTCGTAATTTTTGAAACGAAACGTATTTTAGCATTGTGTGCAACACCTGCAATGAGGAATGGAATTGCCATGATGGTACTAATGAAAGTTGATTACAAAATGAAAAAGAGGTGCGTTGGGCATCTCTCATTACTGAGATAATAGGTGGTCGAAATGTATCGTTCATTGTAGACCGTGAGAGGATACAAGAAGCAGCGGTATACCTCCAAGACGATGGATGGTCTTAAAAGTATAACACAGAACTGGGTACCGGGGTACAGCATAGACACCGCTGAAAAGCCTTTAGCGAAGGTATAGCAGTGGATGGGACATAATGGGTAAGATTCACCTTGATAAACAGCTGACATGACGCACACATACATTGGTGAAGAGGAAATTACCCAGCACCAAGTTCTGCAAATATTACAGACTCCTGTATTGCAGATCACATCTACTACTACAGAATTAACTTTCGAAGTCCAACGTTAGCCTACATTCCAGGCGGTATAAAACTAAAGGATTAAATCTTTGAAGAACAACGACCAAATTCATCTCTGTAGTTAAGAGGTCAAGGCGCAGCGTGCCTTAATTATGGTTCGTGGTTTGTTACCAATACGGGAATCTATTAATAATCTTCAAATTTCCGCGAGCAATTAATTGATTGTATAGTACAGGTCCAGATGACTAAAACATCTAGGAATACACGTAAATATTTCATCAGTAAGACTAAAATTACAAAACAAGGAAACTAAAAAACATAACATCATTGAAATTGCTTTATGTCGCAATCACTGGCACAGCGAGAGGAGTTTTGGGGATTGAACCCCAGAGGGACAGAGAAAAAAGAAAGTGTCAAAAACAAAGTGAAAGTAAAAATATAGTCATATAAGTAGAATTGCATAATTAGGCTAGTTATATGAGTACAAAGATTTTCAAATGAGGTTACGACTATGTCCTTCTAATGAGTTTGTACTGTCCGCAGTGTACCCAACTCCGTGTGTGGTATCTAGGGTGTAGAAATTTATTCCTGAGAAACTTAAAGCCTTTCTATATTAAACAGTTTTTTGTTTACTATTCGAATCTTACACAGGTGTACACGGTTTACGATCCGTATTTATTAATTTTTGCTTTATTTAATGCTTTATTATCATTAAAAAGAAACAATAAAATTTTTAAAACTTATCCGTTATAATATACGTAAATGTATATCCGAGCGCGGAGTACGGAATGCCGTATACAAGCGCTCCGTAGCCTCCAATTTGTATGACAACTTGAATAAAATGTGCGGTCATTATATACGTATTTGCGCATCTGTAGCGCGATTTTTAAAATTCATTTTTAAGGGCATATACATTTTTGAAATTCATACATTTCTGAGACAAAACAAGCAGACTTGTTCAACTCCATTTGCTGCTAATTTTACAGACACGTAGTCACTAAGGCGAAGTTTTAAAATATTCGTACAAAACGATTACACAATCAAAGTTTGCAGAAAATGGGAGAAAGTTTGTGCGAGTGCTCTAGTATCGTTTATCCAATTAACAGTGTAATGTAAGATGCCATATTTATTGTTTCATGACTTTGTTAAATTATGATATCTTTTAGTGTAACCTTCATTTTTCTTCAGTTACTTTCTTAATTGCAACAAAATAAATAGAAAATACCGTGAGCTTTTCCTTTATTTTTGTAGTTTTATCAAAAAAATATTTTTAAAAAGCCAAGAACCCGCCAGAACCCTCCACCCACAAGGAAATCCTGACTGTGACCCTGACCGAAATTATAAACAGAACTTATCTAATTGTAACAGTGATAATTAATTTGTACATCAAATATTTGTAACACTTGAAATTGAAATGGTACACTTAATACGTAGAATACTAAAACTATAAAAAGAAAGAGGGGGAGTTAGGTAGCAGAAAAATAATAATTACAAATATAATTGGGATCTTACGAATAAAGGAATATGTCAGAAAGACTGGTAATGGACGCAAAAGCCACAATGCCACGTGGTGTATGGGAAGGAAACAGAACAGCAATAAGAAGCAATTAATTTGTCTATAACTACTTACAGAGTTGTTTACGTAAGCAATATTTTAAGTTTTTATTATAGCAATATTGCACGCTATTATTAGAGAATCAGAATTGAAAAAAAAAACTGTGTACATTTAGTATAAATGTTATTACTAATTAGATGTTACTACTAATCATATAAATGTTACTACTAATTAGATAAATGTTACTACTAATTATAAATGTTACTACTAATTAGATAAATGTTACTACTAATTAGAAATGGCGTCTTAACGAGGTGTTATTAGTATTGTTTTTAGTGTGAGTCTTGTTAACCAATTACGGTCTTATTTGGTAAGATGTGAACAACGTGGCCAAATAAAATATACATTTTCAAATATTCCAGTTTGTCAATTTATGGTTGGCCAACACACTCATTTCTAACACATATTTCTGGTACTACTAGTCATCGAGTACTGGTCGATGCAAAATGCTTTCCGTGTAAAAGTCATTCTGTGTTCAACTGAAGTTAGACAATACAAATTAAACGACTGAATATGGAAATGATTATTTAATAAGTGAGAAAAACGTCTGACTTACAATTTGACAACTTTAATATTAGAATGGATTTCGAAATAAACAGCGTTTACAGCTACGCTACAAGGGATTCCTTCCGCCATCCCACACAGCGCTCACGGAAGTCGGTGTTTGCTGAGGACTGTTTACATAACAGGTATGCAAATCACGTAGAGACTGTTATTTACGACTGGATGCTATCTCCTTGCTCACGTAGTGAGTGTCTTAATAACAACAATGTCACGTGACCCGGTGGACCAACAAGTATAGCGCTTGGCAAACAAACACTACAGAGCTTAGATACATTAACGGTAGTGCCCCAATTACAAGGTGCATTTACGAGTCTACTCAGACTGTAAAGTGCAAGTCTGTTCGCGGTAACACCTTCGATAAGTCGCGGACAGGCCAAACACACACACGTCGATAAGTGCTTTAATAAACACACACGCGCACACCAGCAAATATAATATTATATAAAAGGATACCATAATATTTTTCTTACTAGGGCATATTTCGAGCATTTATGTGAGCCGCTCATCGATAGTCATGTTAATTTGTTTTCTAATGAATAGGAATAGGATTTTCTTTTGAATTTAGGAATATTTGTGGTACGATTCACAGAAATCTTAGAAAAAAAACAAGACACAGCACAATGATTAAATTTTATAAGACAATTGCGATACCCACATTGATTTATGCGGGTGAGGCTGGCGTGGGTCATGACAAAAAAGGAAAGCGGCAAGATTCAGAGTGCTGAAATGCAGTTTCTTCGAAATACTTTAAATTATACATTGCAAAACAGAATAAGGAATGAAGACATCAGAGCAGCACTCGAAGTAAAGGACGTAAATGAAATTATTTCAATTACAGAAGACAATGATGCGATTATCTGCAAAGGATAACACAAGATCGATTGCCAAAAGCGGCACTGAACTATAAAGCCATTGAAGTAGAAGAGACGTGGGTCGTCCGAGGATGAGATGGGTGCCGGAACAGGTTTTTATAACCTAATCATGAAGAGGAGAAGAAGATGAATTATTTTGCAGTTGTATTTAATATTTCTGTTGGATGGTACTGACGGGGTATTGTTGTGTTTAGTTTGGTTTTAATGAATAGGGTAATATTTAGCTTCCTGTCTATAGTTTTCATAAATTAGCCTACGTGATGAAGCTTGGTATGTCTTGATTCTGTTTCAATTCAGGAATTGTTTTATGTTTGCAAGTACATACGTTTTTCAAATGCTCATTATAATGCATTTGTGTGGCTTATAATGTCATGTTATTTGTGTCATTCTATTAACATCATCTGCAATTCATGTTCATTAAACTTCTGAATGTTTGATTTCATAATATAATATATTCCTGCGCGCGCGGGAGAGAGAGATAGAGAGAGAGAGAGAGAGAGAGAGAGAGAGAGAGAGAGAGAGACTCTCTCTCTCTCTCTCTCTCTCTCTCTCTCTCTCTCTCTCTCTCTCTCTCTCTCTCTCTCTCTGTGTGTGTGTGTGTGTGTGTGTGTGTGTGTGTGTGTGTGTGTGCTATTGACAAGAACATTTTCTTTTTCTATAATTATCTTGTTGATTCATCCTCTTCGTTCACTTTATTAAATTTATTAATACTGTATATATAAACTTTCACGTATGAACTTACTATTCGTTGTCACTTCCCCAAACGTTTCGAGGTGATGTTCCTCTTCCTCAGTGGGAGTAATACTGGATGTCGATTACAGAATAACCGTTATGGACTATAGGTGTGTGTGGTGGGGGTTGATGGTGGGAAGGGATTGGCGCTGAGGTTCAAATTGTGTGTTTGGATCAGTGTACCGAATAGTGTATGTGACTTATAATGTAATTTTTTTTTATAATATAATATAACTTAACTTACAATATGAATTATAGGCCTGTACTTCAGTTATCTGCACCACCATCATCAGAAATGTTTTGATTGGTTTTTTATTCAATTAACTTACTAATTTAATGAAATAGTTTTTGACGAAATTAAAAAATGGTGAAGTTAACTGACACAATCAAAACATTATTAATCAAAACGATATTAGTTGGATGTTCTGTCCTCTATGAACATCTTATCCATTTTCCAGCCACTCGATCTTGTTGCATTACCTAGCCAATCTTCAGCTTTTACGAACTCTTCGATTCTGTATGAGTTAATTGCAACACATAATACAGTTCACAATTCACTATATAATCAACGAAATATATACAGCTTGTAAGTATTATTAATACTGTCAAATTAGAAATGTACTACTCCTGCTAAAAAAAGGGTTTTATTTTTACTCAATAAAGCAAGAAAAACGTGTGTTTATTTAACATTTACACATACATACATAGTTATATACAGTTGATAAAGACAAATACTGATGAAATAGAGAAGACAAGACAAGATACAGACATCAGCATTGTATATATTATTTTGAATGATCATCATTTCTTTCACAGCACTTTAACAATTAATAATTTATCAAATTATTAACAAATTAATCACTTTAAATTATTAATTATCAACGTAGTACTGTCTAAATATGTAAAAATGCTGTATAGGGCTAGTTGCTACTCAGAAATTGCTTATTCAAGTAACTATTTTACATTGTTTTTATTACCCTAACCTTAGATAAAATTAACTACTTTCATGGTGTCAGTACAAAACTGTATTCTATAGAACGTTTACTGATATAACACAACATTATTTACAAAGAGAATTAAAAGTTATTATTGTGTTAAATCACCCTCACACACAGTCGCACGCGCTCGTGGACGTGTTATATTTTGGTTGTCCAACGTTATAATGGAATACCATGCTAATAATCGTACAGATGTTTGAATAATTCCGCAATAATAAGCTGTTTTCTGCAAGTTTCGTATCGAGGTTATAGGCTACATAATTTCGGTTTGTTATTCTTGATACCGTTGGATGTTACCTCAGAAAATCTGAATGCAGGAAAACAAATATTGAACAATTAAAAAAAAACTCAAACAATGTGAATGGATATAAATATTAAAGACGAATCTTAAATGGAATTAAAGTCTGTAGAAAGATTGTAATGACGTTTTGCTGGTGGATAGAGTTCATAAGAACTGAACGATAGCTGTTGTACATTTGTACATAGATATCGGAAAGGAAAGAGAGATGTTGGAAAACCAACTAAATGTCGGCTACATTTTGAAATCGGAAGAGATTACAATCCTTGGGTGGAGAATACAAGAGGAAGAGGAGGGGAGGAGGAGCAGGAAAAGAAGAAGAAACAGAAGAAAAATCTACAGTCGTCTGAGAATTTTAAATTCCTTAACGGCTAAAATATTTTAGAAAACCATTTTCAACTTTCCTTGTGTCATAAGCCACGTGCGTTTCTAAACAAGATGTTCAACGAAAGCGATGTTTACAAACGAAAATAAATTTGTCCCCAGACGAGTAATTAGCACTTAAACAGTAAGTAATTGTTTAAGCTAACGTTTAAATAGTAATTAGCTGACCGGCTTGTCTCGTCAACACACCCAAAGTGGAGGACGAGAAATACAAAAATAAAAGTTTCAGTACTTAACCAGCAAGATATGACTCGACTCGTGTTGACGCCAGTGATCTTTGGTGTACAGATGTATGAAGAGATAATTACAGTTAAGTAAATTTAAGTGAATAAAAGCTCCGCTGTACCATTTCCAGAAGAGAAGTAAGGAAAATCAAACGAAATAGTTGGGACAAATATATATGTGACATAGAGCGACGATGTGCGGGGTAGGCAGGACAAGGCTTACAACATATTACGGCATTTTTATCAGAGAGAAAGAGATAACCTGAAGATCAGTAATATCATAGAGAGGGAATGGCTCAGATAATATGAGCGGCTGTGGACTCAGGAGCAACTAGAAGAAACAAATTTTGGAGACATGAATGAATGTGTGCATCCAGTAGCAACTATTAACGAACTCTTAGCTGCTCTAGAATGCTGTAAAGTCACCGATCACTGATGGTATGAGCGATACCATCGTCGAACTTATAAAGTATGAGCCATTCTTGCCGTATCCTCGCTATTTAACTTTAACAATTTGTGCTGGACCACTGGTCATATCCCCGAAGACTGGCAGATGACAAAGCTAGTCCCCATATTCAAGAAAGGAGATCGTAGCAACTGTGAAAAGTATAAAGGAGTAGACTTGCTTAAAACGTCATACAAACTGCATGTATCTATCATAATAAAATGACTAATGCAATAACAGAGACTCGGAGGAACGCCAGATCACGTTTAGATTACATCTTCACAATAGCCCAGGTCACTGAAAAGCACATAGAATATTAGTTACCCAAATACACAGCTGTTAGCGACTTTGGAAAGGCATTTGATAAAATAAATAGAGGCAGGCTGTGGACAATAATGGTAAAGAAAAGGATCCCGCATTGCCTCTTTAAAGGCATGCAAAATCTTTATGTGGAAAACAAAATCTTAGTTGAGACAAGAAGACCGAGCACAACTCCTGACCAATTGTGGAGTAAGACAAGGGTGCCCATTATCACCTTCTCTTTTTAATTTATGTATAGAAGATGCCACACAAAATTGGTAGATAAACCTTCCGGAACATTTTATGATTGGTACCTCTACAGCTGACACTTTGTTGTTTGCTGATGACTAGGCATCCTGTTGGACTCGGAAGAGTTTCAGATGAGTGTACACTCACTGAGTCGAATCTGCAAGGATTTAGGATTACAAATCTCCACACTGAAGACCAAGGTAAGGTTTTTCATGGCGCTGATCCCGGACGTGCAAGATTTTTGTAGATGGTACTGTTCTGTAGTAGGTCAGTAATTTTGAGTAGCTGGGCTATAATTTGTCTTACATTACAAACACTGACCTGGCGAATTAGCTAGATAAGTTTAACCATACGTGTGGGACCATCTAAAATCAACGAGTAAAGAAACAGGCCTGAGGTTCTACAAGGACACGCCCTCCCCTCATTTCCCTGTGGGCCTGAGAATTGGAATTTAACGAAATCCCAGACCAGTCGTATTGAAACGGCCGAAATGAGGTTTCTCAGGCACGTGGCAGGATGTACTCTTCGAAATAGCAGAAGAAATATAGATGTACTGCAGGAACTGTATATTATGAGTATACTCGATAGGATCGCCCAATATCTGTTAAAATAGTTGGAACATCTTAACCGAATAAATGACTGCCGCATCCCCAAGCATGTATTGAATTATAAGCCGAAAGGGCGGAAAGTTGTGGGACGTCCGAAGATTGAGTATCTCTTGTCTGTCTGCTTTGGACCGGAACAAACCATTTTTTTTTTTTTTTTTTTTTTTTTTTTTTTTTTTTTTTTAATCCTTGCTGAAAGTGATGGTGATAAATTTAAACAGAGATAACCAGGATGTCTCTAACCACTGCAATAAGCCAACATTGGAAATGCAAATGAAACCGAGGAGACTGCAATGACCTGGCTATGTTGTAAGAAACGAGAAAACACCAAAAAAAGTCCTCCTAGGAAACGTGGAGGGCGGGTAAATGAACAGACGGGAGGATGCGAGAGAGATCTTGGGAATACGAGGGTGGTAGTTACAGAGTGAGATGGAGGGTCAAGACAGATTAGCATCATGCGAAACAAAATTTAAAGACAAAGATTTGTTTTTACAGTGCTGCCCGCAATTACTGTACAGATTTTAACAAATAAGTGTCATCCGTGAACATCTACAGCGTATGAATCAGACACGGCCGATGAAAAAAATCAGGGAAGCAAGAGCTGAGAAAAAATACACGTAATTTATAATTTTTATCAGACAACGGCTGAAATAACAAAATATATACGGAAATTGAATGAAATATAGAAAACCAGAATACACTCGACTCCGCAAACCGCACGACACTCATGAGAAATAAGTAAGCCAATTTATTAGTTTTACAGAGAAAGAAGAGAGCGACCGTACGAAGACTAGAGAAAGATTACTACACACTCGGAAGACTTTACTTGGAGCTACTAAACGTTCGCAAGTACACATTCCGTACCAGACAGTTAATAACTTGGATTTATAGCCGTTTTCTTTGGCGTTTACGTTGAGTGTAATTTAATTCGTCTGAAGGCGACCACCCGCGAGTGAGTGAAAACTAATTGTTAGATATTAAACTGCGCGGTTAAAGTAATTTTACATTAAACATCTTATAATACTGCACACTATAACCCACATGCGTCTGGCAACTGACCGTGCTTGCTAGCTAATGCCTTGACATACCCGATAGCCATCTATGCGTCTGACGGTTGACCGTCAGACAGCCAAGTGAAGAATCGAAACCTTTGAAAATGTGATCTACATACGTCTCCTTCACAATAACTCAAAATGTAATTGTTTATGGTTTCCTTTATGTTTACCGTAAAAACTGATGTGAAACGTTCGAAATGTTATACATAATAGAATAACCAGTCCACCATAATGAATTTGGGACACCTTTTGTCTGACAGCGTTTTTATTTCAAAACATTTTCGTGGCAATTAAGTTATTCCTAAAACCTCGCTCACTGATACTGATGATGCGAGTACGATAATGGCATCGCACGCGCCCTCAGAAAAATCGTAGATCGGCCCGTGAGTGTTGCCGGGCCGGAAGGACAGCCTCGTGTTACGATTCACCGTCGCGTGACAGTCGAAAATATGCCAACGCACGTTGTAAACCGAGAATTAGAGTAATTCACTTTGTTTGCTACCAACAAATATTTGAAAACAGATTATATTTAAAACTAGATTAACTTATCTGCGAGCTGTTTGCGAGCACATACGGATATGCCGTTGTTAGCATTATTATCGTACGATGCGTAGTTTCGATAGTCCTTTCTTGTAGCACTTCTTTCCTTCTTTGACTTTCGCCTTACGGGGATATCTTTCTTTTTTCGATTAACGTCGATCTACTAAAAGTTTTCTAATAAACCAAAAATGATTCCATGATACAAGGGGTATTGCTCATTTATATCTTCTTGGGGCCATCAAGAATATCATTTTCGGCCATCGACTCGCTGAATTTTGTTTATTGTGGCCACATCACTGTAAACTTCGGTCCTCTAATCTGCCGATCATTCATCGTGTCAATTCCACCTTCTGCCTCTTTCTTTTAATCATAATTTATCCTCGATTAACCTATAGGTATCGTCCCACATATGCCTGATCTAGTCCCGCGTGTATCTTTACTGTACTCGTAAAAGGCCGTATTTCTGTCTCTTAGATTACTGCGTTTTCAGTTAGACTTTCCTTCGACTCTTGATTTATGCTTCTAACTTATATCAATACAAGTAGCGAATTGGTTGCCTGGTCCTCTCCCTCTAGTCTCCCTACCTCGTCAAATTTATTATTAACTGAGTCTAATAACTGATCTTAAATTATCATATTCCTCTATTGTCTCAATTTATAAAAATATATCTCTTCCATCATTTAGAATATCATATATATTCAATAACCTTAAAATTAATTTTTTAAATACAGTTATTATGTTTGAGGTAAGCGAACCATGTAAGCATGATCTGGCGGAAAAGTCACTCGATCGAATACAAAATGAGAAACATGTGAATTTCTTTACTCATTTTTTTTTTAATTACGCCAAATGTGCAAAACTCAGAATTAAAAATGCCATCAGAATACGTGGCCACAATCTTACATTCATTTGAACTCGCTAAGTAGGCCTACCATCTAGTCTTACTTTATGACGTCTTGGAATTGATGTTCTCAGGTCATCCGCAACACTTTCACGAACTGCGGAACGTTTTTTAGATGAACAAACTCGTATTAACGTGTTCATTTTTTTTTTTTTACAGACCCAGTTTTGTCGAACTGATCCAATACACGGAACAGTTTTGTGATTGGGCAATTATGAGACCTGAAGGCACGAAGCTTGCCAAAAGTGTTTTCACAGAACAATCACTTCCGTAATACGTTTTTACGGTATGGAAATGTTTTTTGCTGTGTACCGTTCCATGTCGTTAGCGAGGGCAGTAGAATGGGTGTAATTATTTAAGGAAGCTGTAAGACCATGATCACGGGGGTACTGGGAAATCGTTTAACTATTCCTTAGACGTCAAAAAATTGCTTTGAAATTTGAACTAAATTACTTTAAAAATGGTGTAGGAAATTACACCAAAGGAACCGTTTGGAAAGGACCGGAGCCGAGTATATAGGACTATGAAAAACAGAGGTACATTCACGTGGTTAGCCCTATGCCTAAACCGTCTTCAACGTCCCTAGCTGATAAGAGCGTAAGGGTCGAATGATAACGACATTTCTTGAAATGTATTCGAAGCCACAACACTGCGATTGCGCTGAGTACTCTGCCACCCGGAAGCTAAATTTACCGCCGTAATGGGATTTTAACTTGTTTAAGTTTTATATAGTAAAAAACGTTTTATATCCTCTGTGGATTCCTCCTTAGTTCTATTTTCGTTACTCAACTGAGCACAGAGGTAAAACACGTCCTCTGCTTTGAGTGACACGCCGTCTATTTTTAGAAGACCAGGAACTGTGCATGTCGTCTCATCATCGACACAATCTTTTTTTCTTGATATTTAAGTAGTTTCGTATATTTCGTTGCAGCCAAGCAAAAAAAAACTCACACACACATATATGTACGTATAGATTATACTTAAATTTTCACTCACAAATTTCACTATTTTACGTGATTAAAAACAACTATACATGTTTTGGGCCCACCATATTCATTAATCTAGCACTGAAAATAATGATCAGAAAACAAAGGACACGACAATATGTGATAGTGATCATGTCATTATCTGTGCTAGAAACTGTCAAAAACTGTGCTAGAACTAGGCAGAAATTGCTGGAAAGCGGATTAAAATAAATGAAGCACGAACAAATACGACGATGTTAATGAAGGTGGCCGAAACTGCTACACATTGGGCCATATCGATACGTTTACATATCTGTGAATACGACAAGATGTCTGTGAAATAGAGAACACGACTTCAATAACCAGTACATAAACAACACCGTCAATGGAAATTAAGCACATACAAAGTTAATGCTGATCAATCTATTACATATAAAATAAAAAACATGACCTTCTATTTGTAAGAAACTTGTTACAAAGTATGTATGGACGGGAACAAAACGGGATATGGAGGACAAGGACGAACTTGATAGGCTTGATAGAGTTTATAATTATAAGGTTTGATACGCTTAATAGGCTTATAAAAGATACTGACATAGTTGGATTTGTAAAAGCACAGAGACTGACACTATTCGGATAAGTAGACCTATCTTATATGGAGGAATCAATGCTACACAAAATAATTAATTGACAGCCACAGGGAGACATGAATAAATATCGGTATGGAGAACCATACATGACTTCCATATTCTAAGATTTATATTTAAAATCATTTTCAGCCAAACAACCAGGCTGTGTCTTACCTGCCTTTTTATTGCTGTATTAAATGAAAAATATTATATTACATTAAAATGAAAAAATTATAATTTTATTGCCTGGCAACAAAATTATTTTATTTTTAACAATTACCATTGTTTCAAAAAGTTTAAATAAATTTCCAAGTACTTTACTCTTGTTAAAACGTAAAAGGTTGCAGGTAAACTACCCCTTCCCCTTAACCGATCTTCACCAAAATCGAAAGTCATTGAGACCTCTACAATTCAGGGACGTATGCAAAAAATTATTTCATTCTGTTTGAATTTGCGGCTGTTATCGTTTGCCATAGAAAATACGCTTGATAAAAAAACGTTGCAGGTAAACTACCCCTTCCCCTTAACCGATATTCACCAAAAACAATAGGTCTTGAGTACTCTACAAATCAGGGCTGTATGCAAAACATTATTTGATTCTGTTTGAATTTGCGGCTGTTATCGTTTGCCATAGAAAATACCCTTGTTAAAAAAACGTTGCAGGTAAACTACCCCTTTCCCTCAACCGATCTTCACCAAAAACAATAGGTCTTGAGAAATCTACAATTCAGGGCTGTATGCGAAACATTATTTGATTCTGTTTGAATTTGCGGCTGTTATCGTTTGCCAAAAAAAAAAATTTCCCTTGATAAAAAAAACCGTTGCAGGTAAACTACCCCTTCCCCTCAACCGATCTTCACCAAAAACAATAGGTCGCGAGTACTCTACAAATCAGGGCTGTATGCAAAAAATTATTTGATTCTGTTTGAATTTGCGGCAGTTGTCGTTTGCCATAGAAAATACGCATGATAAAAAACGTTGCTGGTAAACTACCCCTTCCCCTCAACCGATCTTCACCAAAAACAATAGGTCTTGAGTACTCTACAAATCAGGGCTGTATGCAGAAAATTATTTGATTCTGTTTGAATTTGCGGCTGTTATCGTTTGCCATAGAAAATACCCTTGTTAAAAAAACGTTGTAGGTAAACTACCCCTTTCCCTTAACCGATCTTCACCAAAAACAAAAGGTCTTGAGAACTCTACAATTTAGGGCCGTATGCAAATAATCTTTTCATTCTGTTTGAATTTGCGGCTGTTATCGTTTGCCATAGGAAATACCCTTGTTAAAACATAAAACGTTACAGGTAAACTACCCCTTTCCCTTAACCGATCTTCACCAAAAACAATAGGTCTTGAGAACTCTACAATTCAGGGCTGTATGCGAAACATTATTTGATTCTGTTTGAATTTGCGGCTGTTATCGTTTGCCAAACAAACAAAATTACCCTTGCTAAAAAAAAACCGTTGCAGGTAAACTACCCCTTTCCCTCAACCGATCTTCACCAAAAACAATAGGTCGCGAGAACTCTGCAAAACCGGGCTGTATGCAAAAAATTATTTGATTCTGTTTGAATTTGCGGCAGTTATCGTTTGCCATAGAAAAAAAATCTACAGACAGACAGACAGACAGACAGACAGACAGACACACAGACACACACACAGACACTTTTCGGAAAACGACTTTTTTTCATGTTTTGAGTGTAGTAGAATCAGAATCTGCAATAATCTCGAACACGATTTTTTTTGCCATCACCATACTTCCATTCCTTAAGGAATATGGAAGTAAAAAAACCAGCTGAACATCGACAAGATATATATGTACATACACATACATATATGCGATTTTCAAACAACATGTGAAGTCGTTTTTCGCATCCTAGCTTCCAACTTTACGGGTTTTCCAATCATCATTCTTCAGATTTCTCTGTGCCGTTGCGTTTCTTATGCCTTCCATCCAAGTCTGTCGCGGCCTCCCTCTTTTCATTCTTTCAAGAGGGGTCCATTCTAGTAATCTCTTTGGCCATCTGTCATTACCCTCACGGCACACATGTCTATACCACCTTAATCTTTTAGCATCAATTGTGTCACTTACATCGGTACATACAATCATTCCTTTCCTTATTTATTAATTTTTACTCTATCCAGCAATACACCATATCCTATCCTAAGTCTACAGCACCTTCTCCAGTATCCCAATTCAATTCTCGTAATCTTTCCTTATATATTCTGTAGCTTCCCACACCTCTGTTCCATATGTTACAATACTTTCCACTGTTGTATTATATATTTTGACTTTTGTTTCGGGCCTTAGTAGATTGTTCCATAAAGTGGAATGTAATTGTCTCGTCACTTGTTTTCCTTGCCCTATACGATTTTTTATTTCTGTTACACGTCTTTTGTAACCATGACACCATATTAATCTATTCCCTCCACAACTCCCCGTTCCAACAATATATCTCTCCATGTATTTCCGACGACAATGAGTTCAGTCTTATTTCTATTTAACGTTAGCCCCATTTCTGCTATTCTCCATCTGACTCCATAAGCTCATAACAGATGTCATCCTCATCCTCAGCTATAATTACCTGATCATCCGCGAAGTGCAAAGTCACTGATAGCTATCCCCACGTTGCGCCGCCAACGTTCTAAAGCTGAATTCAAATACTATATTTTAAAGTGGGTGGCTATATCACAACCTCGTCTCAATCCCTTGGTGTCTGAAAATTCATCAGAGCCTATCTTTATACTACTAGTAATGTTAGTACATCGTCAGGATGAATGGCAGAAATCGTCAAAGAACTTAAACTTATCAAAGAAAAGGAATACCGTAATTTGGGGCTTGACTCGGTTTTTATTTTTATTCCAACTGTCTTTTTCATTCTATAAAGAGGCAGTCTCGTCTCAGAATAGGCAAAACGTTTGGAATTTAATGAAAATAATACGCTTATGAAAACTCCAAAATAGTGATGTTTTCGATGTAGTTTGAGTGCTCAAGTATAGCTTCTTAAATAATAATAAATAAATACAGAATATAAGTTATGCTTTGTGCAGCTTCCCAATCGTTGGTTAGATGTATCATTAAATGGCCAGTTTCATTTGCGACATTTCGGCACAACGCAGTCTGTCATCTTTTGGTTGTCAGGTGTCCGTTTCGATCACACCAGAATATCAGGGAATATTCACACACAGTTGTGGCAACATAAAACACACATTGCGGCTTACGGCTGCGAGGCGCTGTTTGTTAACAAAATGTGAATCTTTGAATCGTGCGTGTTAATGAGAATCTTTGAATGGTTACAGGGCGTGGAGAATCGGACTGAACCGCCAATTAAACAATCTGATAGGAAGCGCTGACGTCTAAGACTTATTGAAAAGCCTAGGCGACGTAAGGTGAACGTATGATCAGAGACCACCTAAGACATTGGAATGGAAATTGTGGATACCAGTATTAGAGTGAACCCGAGTAAAAGACGATTGAGAAGATATTGAGGATTCAGAAGAGATGAGGATAAGAAGATGGAGAAGGGTATGTAAAAAGAGAAAGTTTAGGAAGGACGTTACTGTAAAGGGTAGTGGATTACAACTCTAATGGAAAAAGAATGTTATATAAATTAAACGTGTATTGTTGAACGAGCGAGAAAGTTCTCAGTTTTATCTCGACCTTTGGCACTTGTGTGTCTATATATCTATCTGTTCGGGGTATGTCCCACGATAACGTTTCAATTCGTCAACCGATTTTATAAAACTTAGAATAGGTGTCCATACTTTTACTTTATAGACCCGTATTGTTTATGAGATTGACCTCCAAAACATAAGGGGGCAGGAGGAATATATATATGTAAGAGGCCCAAAATCATGTGAGGTGGTCAAACTTTATATTGGGTATCAAATTAAAGGGGATTTTAAGCATAATCTGAATATATTGTATGGTTTTGAAAAGTTCAAACTTTAAGACATGAGGGTCTTAGAAAGAAACCAAAACGTTGGAATAATTGTAAAATTCCAGCCGGGCGTCAGGCTAGCCGGGAGTTTTAACCAAAATCCGAATGTAGGGTATACTGCGAAACGTTTTTTAAACTTGGAGGCACCACGGGCCAAAAAAGGGAAATCAAAATTTATGAAAATTGTAAAACCCTATGTGGCCATCAAGTTATGAGGGATCAAACACTCCCTGAAAATACTGAAACGCTTTCAAAAGTTTGTAAGCTACGTTCACAAATAAAAACTTTATATATTGTTTCCAGTTGTATATATATGCGAAAATCGTTAGAAATAGGCCTGTACATATATATATGGAAACAAACATAAATTTAAAAGCTAGGACTAAACTGTTTATCACGTAGGCATTATGGTTAAACTTAACTAAAAAAACTAACGCAGAATTTTGGAATTTTTAGTGTTTTTTAATATGATTGTCAGTTTTATAATTATTAAAGTTTATAAAAAAGTTGATTAATCACAGTTTTTCTGATAATTGTAAAATTATCTAATATTAAAATTTAAATAATAATATATGTGTTTCGTTCAAAGTAGCGAAAGAGTTCTGTAGCTCAGAGAGCTTAATAGTGTATATAAATGCCTGCCACAACACAGCACACACACAGAACGCTTAATTTTAATGGCTACGATTACTTATTTCAATCTGTTTTACTTGTGCTAATTTAAGACCCTGTTTGCACGTGTTTCACTTCTACTTACATCGTTCCATTATTTAGGGGACATCGTCGGCGTACAGTGTGTAAGCGGATGAATACCCACTAACAGAATAAATAATTGCATCTGTAGACGCGAAAAGGCAATAATACTGCGAGCAACGTACTCCGCCTACACACACACACACACACACACACACACGGTCCATTGGTTTCAATCGGCATAGCGGAGTGGCGGAGGAAACGAACGCTTAACCTCATTGTCTGATCGCTTATTTATTTGCGCTGTAAATTGTAATTGCCTTCGCCAAACACTCAATACAGTTAAACAAAGGCGCAGATGCAATGGCCAGGCGGCCAATGATTAACCCACTGGCACAGTCATCGACACAATTAACCCGAACACGCATACACTCATCAGTCAGTGTGAGTGTATGTTTGCTGGGGATTGACGAACACATTACCGAGGATCGCTGCTGCAGAAAGAAACAGTGTGCAGATAAGCTTGTTTACACTTTAGGCCTACCTGTACAGCTCACAACAGTGCTCCCCGTCAAGTTGTTCCTACCTTATACACAATCTGCTGTTAAATTGAAACTCAAAGCAGTTATATTCATTTATTGTCGTATGCGAAAGTTAAACGTCTGGTGCCTCCTGAGTACGTTTCACAGGCTCATTCTCTGTATGTGTGTGTGTGTGTGTGTGTGTGTGTGCGCGCGCGCTCCTTCGATTTTTGTTGGGTGTGGAGCCACAGACTGTCAGATTGATATATAGTTACGTATGAATCAACTGGCCACTTTGATCCGTTCCGTGACATGATGCCGCCTTTTTTCCTGACCAGGCTAATGCCCATCGACTTGTGCCGACTCCTGGTACTCCCACTATTACCTAAGTCTCCCTAAACTTATATTGTCCTTACGAGCACAGATTAGTGCTACTTTTATACAACACATACATTAGGGGTTTTTGAAGAGGAGGGTGGGGGTTCGAAAAATCATTAGAGGGTTTTCACGTTCAATTTGGACAATGATAATTGTCTGAGTTAGAATTTTGTGGAAATAGTACTTTTTTCTTCTTTCCTCGACCATTAAGTTTAACATCAAGTTATTCAAAAACTAAAGAGTCGCACAAATAAGTCAATTTAGGCCTATATACCAAAAAAAGATTATTGAATTCTCTTAAAAATGAAATCGCTCCGTGGACGATTAACATTGGCCATGAAAGAGTTAATACATTACCTAACCGTACAATGAATATTGGATAAATAAATCGTTGATTAATCCTTTGTTTATTCTTTATGACAATATACACGATTATAAAATAAAAATATGAAATAAATATTATACAACTGATATTTCACTGTGAGTATTACAACGAAATCTGTAAGTGCTTGTTTAAACCTCTTAATAAGGAGACGATTATGAGAACCGTATTACAGCTTGCAGGATTCAACATCGTTAGCGTTTCAGAGGCAGAATTCTCGTCTGTCTATTAACTGCAGACAGTAAACCCCATTGTAATAGAGCACTTGTGGCATTGGTAATGGCGAAAAACTTTAATTTTCAAAAATCTTTTTCTCGCCAAATTTTATCCAAACTGAAAACCGCTGGAATTTTATCAAATTTTCTGGAATTACCTTGAATTTAAATTCGTGCTCTTCATAAATTTTTTATAAAACCTATGTTTCAAAAGATACTTTTTAAGATTCATATTTCACCCTTTCAATTCCAATTTGAGGCTGATTTGCAGAAATTTAGTACATGTTAAAGAATGTTATTTTAATGTATTTTCATATAACTTATTTTTATTTCTATGATAAACGCTATTCTAATGTTTTCTGAATCGTGCACAGTTGACCTAGGACTTCGCTTCATTCGTTAAAATAAAATACCACAGGCACACATGCTTTATACGTACAGTACAGGTCTTTAACATGACGAAGTATTTCAGTGGAATCTACATCCACGCCAGTCTTGATAGTTCCTCATCGGCAAATAGTTTTCGCGCTGGAAGATATGTTTTTCTTAATTTCCTCCAGCAATTTTGAGCTTAAAAAGAGCTAATAACTTATTTTAGAGATAAATGAATCTGTTTTCGATCAATGTAATTCATTACTTTCTTTAACTTTGTGAAACACATATTTAGGCCCTCAAAAATAGGAAATGGTTGAAGCACAAAACCATTCGTTTTCGTATAAACGTTTATATGTCTGTAACTTTATTAGAAAGAAAGTAATGTAAAATTTAACAAATTTAACGAATAACAATTTCATTGGCTTTAATTAAGGCTTTGTAAACGCTGTTTCTAAATGTGCAGTTTCTAACTTTATGAAAAAATTAAATAGCGTTTTATCACACTATCGAAATTTTATTAAAATAGGGGTGTTTCTCAAAGTACAAATGAGTTAAAAATAAATTCCCCGGGTATCCTACATCCATAGTAATGTACTTTTAAGAGACATACATTTTTTAAAGTTGCATAAAAGATAAACATTTAAGGATGCATTAACTTTTTATTAACTTTTTATTAAATAGTTATTAAATTTTAACTTTTGTTAGAGGAAATTTCAATTTCGTTCAAATAACTTTTCCTCAAGCTAATATAAAAATAAATCAGTGTCTTCGGTTGGATTTGAAAGATAATTTATTAATACGTAAAGAATACCAATCTTTCATAATATAATTATTTATACAAAGTAATGTTTTTGAAGAAAAGAAATAAACGCCTCATCTAGGGAGCAATGAACGGTCGCACATTATTGTGCTGTCAATTTGACCATCGAAAAAGTGCACGATAAGGGTGTGTTAACCCCACACATTACTTGCGCCGTAGTCCTAGTCAGGTAAAACCCCTAATGGACGGAACTAACTGTACCAAAACTATAAAAATATCCTCTCGCCCCTGTGTATCCCTCCCATTCTAGATGATAGAAAGGAAAATGAGACCACTTATTCATTGATATTTTAGTTGGTTTTCGTCCTCTATTTGCTAAACTCGCGTTTCATGCTGAGTGTGAAAACTGTGTTTTCCTTTTGTTCGTAACCTATTAAGAAGGTAACAAGTCAATGCTGACATTAATCTTTCTGGTGGGTTCTTTCTTAAGTGGAGAAAGAGTGAAAACCTTGGACTGGCTTCCACTTCATACAAACACGGTAACTCGAAGAAAGGAAAATGGTTACGCTACTGTTTCGGGCTTACACCCGACGAAATATCGGACGCGTTCTGCGATTCGATGAGCATTCAATCAGCCGACACAAAACTAGTGAGCTTCCCAGATTACCTATTGGAGACGTATAGGCCTACTGATAAAGGGAGAAAAAATTTGGGCGCTACTGACCCTGCGAAAATTTGGGCATCAGAGTCGTCCGCGTTGTGAAGGGCTACAAACGCGTGCGAGGTTTCCGTAAGTTTAATTCTTCGTGTTCGTTGTCCCATTTAAACATTTTCTTACTTGTTAAGTGTTTAAAGACTGCCCAGACCAATGCGTATATTCTTATTAACAGCGTTCAAGATGGCCATGTTCAAAGCACAGAAAAGAATATCCAATGGAAACACCTGTTCGCTGTAAATAAACTGAAACAGTTAAGGGATGGAAAAATTGACAGACTAAATTTCGTACAATGTCATACAATGTCTCTTCTCTGTAATACAAATCAGACATGTAATCGATTAGCTGCACGTACTTCGGGTGATGATACTTTTCAGTACAAACTAAGCTTTACATTTCACGTTACAACATAGCCTTTTATGTTAACGCGTGCAACTTTCATTTTTTTGTATTACTTTATATGAATGTTTAGGCTATGTTTCAATAACTATAATTCACTGCAATATTTTAATATATTTAGTATTTACATTGTAACAATTTGTAAAAATTTTTACATACGGATTTTCAAATAACAACGTAACCATGTGATACAATTTTTAAATTCACGTTAAGAAATAATTCAAAATGTACACTTGGTAACGTTTCAAGAAATTCATTCGTTATTGTCACAAAACAATCGTTTTAGTCAGTTATCCTTATAGTAATTTTACAATAGTTTGAACGTTTTAATCTGCGGTATTGTATTGTGTGTGTGTGTGTGTGTGTGTGTTGGTGGCGGTGGTGTACGCGCGCGCGCTACGTTCAACAAATAATATAAATATGACGTTTACATAAAGCACACTCTGAACAGATCGGATTTGTAGATAAGTGCCTCTCGCAATTTAAATGAAAACTCAATAGTTTATTCGACATGGAAAAATGTTCCTATTTATCAACGAAATTCCTTTGATTTTTGCACGTGTGTTTAAAGTAGTCAAACTTGCCTCTTTTTGCTGCATACTTGGGTTGTGTCAGGAGCTACGACCACAAGATTCATTAGTTCCTGGCGCTATGTGGTGCAGTCCACAAACAACACGGTAAATACAAAAATTAAGTTTCGTACAGTCATTTGCTGCAGCAGTACTTGTTATCATAGTGAAAGTTGAATAAACGTCGAGAAGGATAATAGTAAAGTACAGACTGGTCAGATTAGGTTGCCTATAAGTAAGTAAAGGGAACAAATTTGATAAGGAGTGACGACGTGAGAAGTCGCCAACCTATAAACCAGTGGTTTCCAACCGACAGCCCTCGTCCTTATCTTGGAAATCCAATTTAACAATTGCTCTATTCACTTATTAAACATTACTTAACGGTATTACTTAACATTTCCAAGTGTCCTTTGTACAAAAATTAATTGCTCTGTTTGCGAGGAATAGGAGAAAAGTTTAAAATTTATGAAATACTCGATATTTTCGGAATTTGCTGCGAATGTTCAAGAAACCATAGATGAGTTTACCATAAGATTCTAAGAATTTGAAATGCTAAAAAACCAGTTGTTTCGCTATTTAATAACTCTCTTGGTACTGGCACTGGTACTGGTACTGGTACTGGTACTGAAGAACAATCGACACTCGACTAGAATTGTGCGATTTACAAGCTGATCCCTTCTTGCAGACGATGCAAGAAAACGGGCCAGGTTTCTTTACGCCGGTTCCCAAATCCGCGGAGTTTTGGACGGAAAATGACGGCGCCGTTTGGAAGTACATGCATCTGTAAAGTCGTGTTCTACACGACGAAGTTAATCTAGTACCACAGTACCACAAAAGTACCGCAGAAGTACCACAGCAGAAGTCGCAACACAGATTTTTCTCTCATTCGCCTACCGAGATTATCGACAACTCAGCTAGACGTAGACATTACTGCTTTAGCGGCTACAGAAGATCGATCTCAGTTTTCACATTAAAGAGTTTATGTAAATATACAGTGTTTAATATTTTTCATATATCTTCATTATTATACTGACATAATACACACTACCGTTAAAGCTATGTAATAAGATATGTTAAATGGGTCCAAATTACCTGTTTTACCTGTTTACAATTAAATACTGCCTTTTTTATTTTTAATGTACTTGTCGAAAATTGAACGCTTATGATGCGACCCGTCGGTAGGTTTCTGACTTTACTTGTGACCCTCGGGTGCTTTTAAGTTGGAAACCACTGCTCTAAACTACAATATGTCGAGTGCGAAGAATCAATTCTCTAGTACGAGGAAAGTCTTCAATTATAAACTGCGAGAAAAAGTAAATGTAGGTCGAATTGTGATAGTAAATATTTTGTGAGGTAGAAAGAGGTGATGGTCTAATCTGTGTGGAAGGTGCTGTAATAGTTAGGTTGACAAGGAAAAGGTAAAGGGGTAGGAGAAAAATAGGAACAGGATAACAGGGAATTAGGCGTAGAAGACAAATATCCAAATATCGTTGCCGGAAATAATGAAGAGGAAATATAAGGTAACGACGATTTGGTGATAACATATTAGAGGAAAATGTAAAACAAGAAATGTTAAGCATGTATGGGACTAACTGGTTGATACAGTGTCAAAAAACACAGGACAACATGGAATATTTTTAAAAAAATTATCGCCACTAGTTGTGTCTTATCATACGGTTTTGATTACGTTTAGATTTCGATGACTGAAGCACAGACGTGATTAAAATGCATAAAACGGTTATGTCTCGCCTTCGGAAACGTGACAGTTCCTTGTCGCGGAAGTAGGTCTGTTGGTCAAAAGTTTTGTAACGTATCAGGTGTTAAAGCGTCACCGATGACGTCATTCCATGAAAAGCTTATTTCAAACTGTCAACTCGAATTTAAGTAGCGTGCGAGGACAACATCTTACCCGACAACCCTTAACGCTTCAAGGTCAAAGCGATGTCAACGAAAGATTACCTACTGCATTTTACTCTGTCACTCTTCTACGATCGTTATACACATAAGTAGTCCCGTCTTTCTCACTCTCTCTCTCTCTCTCTCTCTCTCTCTCTCTCTCTCTCTCTCTCTCTCTCTCTGTCTTTCACTTTACAGCTTCTCACGAATATATATTCGTTTTAAACGTACATTTTTAAAATAAAAAAGTCGCAAAGACGAACAGGCTAAGCGTTTACGATGCAACAAAAATATTAAAAATCTTTAGAAAACAGTTTATAACAGAAAAATAAAAACATTTCCAACCGACGTCTCTATGCTCAACAAATAACTGTGGGTGTGCACATTATTTGTGCATTTTACTGAACGCTGAATAGATGTGTTTGTGTAAACACCGACATTCCCCGGCCGCACCGCCGGTTATTTATCTGCTAAGTGTCTAAATCCGAATTTTTTGGCAACGTTCAATAACATTTACAAACAACACATGAACACATGCACTTACATGTACACCGCACACGCGGCTGTAAAGAGTGTTAAGTGAGGTAGAAAGCGACACGAAGAAATTGGTAGACAGATTGACAAGTAACAGGGATCCTCATTGTTCCTCAAGTGACGAACTAATGATACTCCTACATCGAAAAGACAATATTACAAATACGATTCTGTAAGAGACTCGCATGCACAACTTTGCATGTTAGAACAGGAGAATGTTTATAAATTATTTTTCCCAAATTTTTTGCTGTTTTTCCTATAAATATTTTTTGCTTTTATGGTTTCTGTATTCATTAAAACTGAGACTTCACCTTTTTGTTTATACCTTCAACATAATTTTAAAATATTAATATCTAATTAAAAGCACAGAAGAGAAATTTATTTTTAGCGAAATTTTTAGGAAGTGTATATCATTTTATTATTTATATTATTTTATTATTAAAGTTACCAAATTCAAATATTAATTTGTTTATTCATTTGAAAATATATGCAAACGGTTTTGAGAGATAAAAGAAGAGAAAAATGAAGGTTTAGCGTGTGGAGCACAAGAATTATAGTAGACAAGCAATTAAATTCACGTGTTTTTTGAAAAGTTGATTTTTAAATATTTTAAATTTTCAAAAATTTTACAATTTGGGTCGCATGACAGATAACCAGATGATTACAGAATTGTAAGTCATTCTCTTCAAGAACTGTAGCTTGGGTTTTTGGATCATATCGTCTCCAAAACTAAGTAAATTTTACAAAACACATTTTTTAACGTACATTAAAATGTGAATAAGTCAACTGAAAACTTAAAAACTGAATTAGTGTTATAGTATTTAAGCCATACTTTTGTCTTTAACTTAAAACTAATTTGAATCTGATAAAACAAATGGTTACAGGTTTTTATCGGGCATCTTTTTAAGAATGCATATATATTAATAATTTCGCTTTTTAATTTATTCAGAAGTTGGTAATTAATAAAAGTTTAAATTACATTTTATAATGTGGAATTTTAATAAAAAAGTTTAGGGTACATATCTTCCTCACACCACAAAAGGTCATATAAGAAAAATTCAGAGAAAAATTGTAAGATAAATCATATAAATATCATAGAAAAAAAGAGAAATCATATATATCATATAAATCATAGAGAAAATCATATAAGAAAAACTGCATACAATTGCCTAAATATCACAAAACGTAATAACAGGTTATGGAGACCTGATTAATTAATCAGAATAATATTTCCATTAAAAAACTCAAAAAAAATTAATTATTTATAATAAAAGATTAATTTGCTTAATGAGTAATCGATAATTATTTTTATTCGAAAAACAAAATTGTTTTGTAGTTCTATAAGTATATCGTTATGTACAATTTGATTTTATTAAAAATTTTTTTGTAAATGTAAATTAGGCCTACATGTAAGAAATTAATGCGTTGAAAGGGTATGCTCTACGCTTTGCACTAAATAAAAAAATTACCTAGTTACAAAAAATGTAAAACGTTAAATCCATTTCGTAATAAAGAAAAAAGAATCCAATCGATCGATCGACTGTTAACATTCGCAGCAGGCGCAAGAGTGACATTCGCTTCGTTCGTATAATAATGCTTCCAGCGATGACATTAATTGTTAAATAACAGTATTTAAAACGAATGTTTTGTGTCTCATACGCATTTTTGTTACCTGTAAAAAGTTTACAACTTGCTACTTCTTAGTTCCACAATTTAATACTTTGTTAAGTTAAAACTGCTTATTGCGGCAGTTGAGCTGTGAGCCTGCCCCTAAGGTTTCTGGTCTTCTTCGTGTTTCAGATTAGCATTTGTTCAACCCTTTTCCTACCTCAGCAGACAAAGAACGTATCACACGCGTCAGAAAAATTTTAATATTACATTTCGTGATATTAAAATATAGTTACAGAAGTTTCCCAAACGTGAAATATAGACACATTATATTTATAGTATAGTATTTACGCAAGTGTAGTGATTATTTTATGTATAATAATTCCTGTAAAATATAAACGTTTAAATAGTATTAATGGATGCTACTCACGTTGTACGCCCACGTGCATGGAACTCCGGCAAACTTCTGGACGCACCTTCCCACTTCGACGTCCTCGTGAGTCGTGAACAGGTTATGAAGGCAGTGCTTTATGTGTGGCGCCATCCTCGACAGTGTCTCCCTGCTCATGATCATGCCGGGCCCGCCCATACAGAAATTCTCGTCCTCTTCTAGACTCAACAGACCGAATTCTTCGGGATTGCCTTTACCGGCCTGACCGATGAAGTACAGCTTTTTCGAGTCCAACGACCGCAACAGGTCTTCGATTTTGTCCGGTCTTATATACACGTCATCGTCGGCTCTGAAAAACCACTCGAAATGGTTGCCGTACTTTTCCCACATGTACTTCAACATGAGGAACGATTTCTTTTGAGGTGGGTAGGAATCGTCCACGTTCGGGAGGCTGACCAGAGGCAAGTTCGGCATGTTGGCCGGCCGCCTCGAGTTCTCAGACGAGAAGAACGCGATCTTGCCGGGCAAATCGCGCCCCCACGTCCTGTACACGGCCACCGCCCGCGTCGACAGGTACTTCTCAGCGGTGATCACCCCGACGAATAACAGGTTCTTCTGGCTGTTGTGAACGTTCACCTCAGGATCCGTCATTCCGATTATGGAGAGCGGGTCCTCTTCGTGGGCGTCGAACTCGACGGCCTCGCCGCCCATCAACCTCAGGCTGGACGGATCCTCAGGGAACGGCGACCGGAAACACCTCCTCTCGACGCCATCACCTCTGGTCGTGAAGTATGCGCCCAACGTGAACCCCATTACAACGCCGAACAGCATGTACACGATGCGATACTTTCTGGTCACCATGATCTTGTTCATGAACTTCTGCCGCGATACCGATAGTTTCGTCGCATGCGTCTGAACTAGTTCCGTCGACGGATTGCACAGCGATTGTGTATCGGGTGACGACATGACGACGGCAACAGCTTCGACAACCAAATGAGACTAACATCTTGGTCGCATGCGAACTCTTGGACAAACTTTAAGATGACTGTAGTACTTGCAGCCATCCCCTCCACTCACATAGTTTTGCAGTACTGCCAACCTGTTAACAGAAATAAATACATGCTGCATACATTAATTTTACTAATTAGACGTCTCCTAATTAACTGGCAAGTTGTCAGGCTATGCTGTGATTAACTTAACTACTAACCCAGTATCACATTATTAGTTAAATTAACTGACTTACTAACATACATAAAACAATAATTAATAATAAATTATATAATTATATAATAATAAATTATCTTAATTATTACTGAGTACGAGAAAACTCTATATTATCAAAACTAAGGAATGGTGATTAAAGCAGAAAAGCGTTACGTTCCAGCGTTAGCAGGTTAACTAGTTTAAAATTTACTATCTGAAGTTACATGAACAACTTTACTAATATATCGGAGAACCATACATGACTTCCATGTTCTAAGATTTATATTTAAAATCATATTCGAAATGAAATATTTCCATAGATACTACTTCTGTCTACTTATTGCTTCAGCCTTAACCACAGTACTGTGGTCACTAACGTATACCACCTCACGTTTTCGCACTCGATTTTCACTGATGGCAGTCGATGGCACTGCCGAAAAGTCTGGTTTTACAGAAAACATTGAACTACGGCTAAACAGCCCGGGAAGGAATTTTAACAAAGAACTACTTCTTTGTTGCCGATAACGTAGTACACATATAAAAAATTCTCTCCTCCCTCTTCAACTATAATTTTCATTTATAGAAAATTACCCCCACCACGTTCACCAAACCTCTTCATTTATAGATATTTCATCTACGTTTCTACGGTGGATTATTATGAGCTTCTTATCAGGATACTTTATTTATCAAAATTAAGTACTTTACTCTTGTTAAAACATAAAACGTTGCAGGTAAATTACCCCTTTCTCTTAACCGATCTTCACCAAAATCAACAGACCTTCAGTCCTCTACAATTCAGGGATGCATGCAAAAAAATATTTGATTCTGTTTGAATGTGCGGCAGTTATCGTTCGTCATGAAAACATTTCTCTTGTTACAACATAAAATGTTGAAGGTAAACTACCCCTTTCCCTTAACCGATCTTCACCAAAATCAACAGGCCTTGAGGACTCTACAATTAAAGAACGTATGCAAAATATAATTTGATTCTATTTGAATTTATGGCAGTTATCTTTCGTCATAAAAATATTACCCTTGTTAAAACATAAAATGTTGCTGGTAAACTACCCCTTTCCCTTAACCGATCTTCACCACAACCAATAGATCTTGAGAACTCTACAATTCAGCGCTGTATCCAAAAATTTTATATGATTCTGTTTGAATTTGCGGCTGTTATCGTTTGCCGTAGAAAAAATTACCCTTGATAAAAAAACGTTGCAGGTAAACTACCCTTTCCCTTAATCGTACTTCACCAAAAACAATAGGTCTTGAGTACTCTACAAATCAGGGATGTATGCAACAAATTATTTGATTCTGTTTGAATTTGCGGCTCTTATCGTTTCCCATAGAAGATACCCTTTTAAAACATAAAACGTTGCTGGTAAACTTCCCCTTCCCCTTAACCGATCTTCACCAAAAACAATATCTCGTGAGAACTCTACAATTCAGAGCTGTATCCAAAAAATTATTTGATTCTGTTTGAATTTGCGGCTTTTATCGTTTGCCAAAGAAAAAAAATTACCCTTGATAAAAAAAAAACCGTTGCAGGTAACCTACCCCTTTCCCTCAACCGATCTTCACCAAAAACAATAGGTCGCGAGTACTCTACAAATCAGAGCTGTATGCAAAACATTATTTGATTCTGTTTGAATTTGCGGCTGTTATCGTTTGCCATAGAAAAAAATCTATAGACAGATAGACACACAGACAGACACTTTTCGAAAAATTACGTTTTTACTTCCATATTCCTTAAGGAATGGAAGTATGGTGATGGCAAAAAAAATCGTGTTCGAGATTATTGCAGATTCTGATTCTACTACACTCAAAACATGAAAAAAAGTCGTTTTCCGAAAAGTGTCTCTGTGTGTGTCTGTCTGTCTGTCTGTCTGTGTGTCTGTAGATTTTTTTTCTATGGCAAACGATAACTGCCGCAAATTCAAACAGAATCAAACAATTTTTTGCATACAGCCCTGATTTGCAGAGTACTCGCGACCTATTGTTTTTGGTGAAGATCGGTTGAGGGAAAGGGGTAGTTTACCTGCAACAGTTTTTTTTTAGCAAGGGTAATTTTGTTTGTTTGGCAAACGATAACAGCCGCAAATTCAAACAGAATCAAATAATGTTTCGCATACAGCCCTGAATTGTAGAGTTCTCAAGATCTGTTGATTTTGGTGAAGATCGGTTAAGGGAAAGGGGTAGTGTACCTGTAACGTTTTATGTTTTAACAAGGGTATTTCCTATGGCAAACGATAACAGCCGCAAATTCAAACAGAATCAAAAGATTATTTGCATACAGCCCTAAATTATAGAGTTCTCAAGACCTATTGTTTTTGGTGAAGATCGGTTGAGGGAAAGGGGTAGTTTACCTGCAACGTTTTTTTATCAAGCGTATTTTCTATGGCAAACGATAATAGCCGCAAATTCAAACAGAATCAAATAATTTTTTGCATACATCCCTGAATTGTAGAGGTCTCAAGGACTTTCGATTTTGGTGAAGATCGGTTAAGGGGAAGGGGTAGTTTACCTGCAACCTTTTACGTTTTAACAAGAGTAAAGTACAGTACTTGAAAATTTATTTAAACTTTTTGAAACAATGGTAATTGTTAAAAATAAAATAATTTTGTTGCCAGGCAATAAAATTATAATTTTTTCATTTTAATGTAATATAATATTTTTCATTTAATACAGCAATAAAAAGGCAGGTAAGACACAGCCTGGCTGTTTGGCTGAAAATGATTTTAAATATAAATCTTAGAATATGGAAGTCATGTATGGTTCTCCATACCGATATTTACTTCCATATTCCTTAAGGAATGGAAGTATGGTGATGGCAAAAAAAATCGTGTTCGAGATTATTGCAGATTCTGATTCTACTACACTCAAAACATGAAAAAAGTCGTTTTCCGAAAAGTGTCTGTGTGTGTGTCTGTCTGTGTGTGTGTCTGTAGATTTTGTTTCTATGGCAAACGATAACTGCCGCAAATTCAAACAGAATCAAATAATGTTTTGCATACAGCTCTGATTTGTAGAGTACTCACGACCTATTGTTTTTGGTGAAGATCGGTTGAGGGAAAGGGGTAGTTTACCTGCAACGTTTTTTTATCAAGCGTATTTTCTATGGCAAACGATAACAGCCGCAAATTCAAACAGAATCAAATAATTTTCTGCATACAGCCCTGATTTGTAGAGTACTCAAGACCTATTGTTTTTGGTGAAGATCGGTTGAGGGGAAGGGGTAGTTTACCTGCAACGTTTTTTTATCAAGCGTATTTTCTATGGTAAACGATAACAGCCGCAAATTCAAACATAATCAAATAATTTTTTGCATACGTCAGTGAATTGTAGAGGACTCTAGGAATTTTGATTTTGGTGAAGATCGGTTAAGGGGAAGGGGTAGTTTACCTGCAACCTTTTACGTTTTAACAAAGGTAAAGTACTTGAAAATTCATTTAAACTTTTTCAAACAATGGTAATTGTTAAAAATAAAATAATTTTGTGGCCAGGCAATAAAATTATAGTTTTTTCATTTATGTATTTTTTTCTCAGTTATGTACTGTTTACGTTTCCATTTTATTATTATGACTACCGCAATGAAAAGGCAGGGAACACACACACACACACACACACACACACACACACACACACACACACACACACACACACACACACTTCGCGTTATTTTTGGCCTCATTCATGTTTATTTTCTTACATTTGCACGGTTTTTAAATGGAAAGTGCCGAACCCATACCAACATAACGCATGCAAGCCGAAAAAGTGTCCAGCGTGGATAGCGATTTCCTTCCTGTGGATCGCTGGGCAGTGTAACTGCACGTGTTTACAGAGGAACGATTCATAGACAGACTTTTCGTCTTTAGGGAATATTTAGGTAATATTTCATTTCGAAAATGATTTTAAATATAAATCTTAGAATATGGAAGTCATGTATGGTTCTCCATACCGATATTTTCATGTTTTGAGAGTAGTACAATCAGAATCTGGAAGTAAAAACCAACATACATAAAATATAAAACAAAAATTAATAATTATACAATTAGTTTAGTGTAGTTCGTGATCCTTTGTAATTTTGCCAAGCAAGTGCGTTCGTAGGATGTTCTAAGCCCTTCATTTTATTGTCATTATACTATAATTTTATACTAGAATGTTTATAGGATTGGGCTTCCACAACGAATTTTCTTGGAGAACTCCATGGTAATCAGTCGTATATTTAATTATTAATGTATTTCAAAATACGTATAATAGGCGGCATTCTGTCCGATCTGAGGGTAAGATATCACTCGAAAGCACTTATCGGCAGTTATTCGAAATAGGGAATTACAAATTTTTTTTGTAAAAAGCAAGGATGCAAGGATGTTATAAGATATATGAATCACGAAGTCGAGTTGATCATTGAAGTAACTGAATGACAACTAAAGAGAGGCTTATGATTAATATTGTATTCACCAGGGATGAAGAAATAGAAGAAAAATGTTTCGATCATTGGCAAGCTACGTAGTCTTCAGGCTGTGCTGTAAGTTACGTAGGCTTAAAGTTTTGACTTACCTGGCGTCAAAACGTACCTTTAAGCAAACGATTTTACTTCGGTTAGGGGTACGTTCGGCTCTTCACACTTTTGTCGAACAGTTCAAACGTTTTTCTACTGAAGAAGGCCCTCCTATGGGTGGCCGAAACCTTTAGAAAAATGACAGAACAAAGCAATCGACCACGGCCAAACAGCGCGGATATAAATTCTTTTTTCAGACAGACAAAGAGTTTTAAATACATGAATAGCAGTGCCTCAGTGGTTAAATCTACAGAATACGTTAGGACTCCCAAGACCTTGATTCAAGAGGCTTCAGATACAGGTTTGAAAGGATTCAGGAATTTTATAAAGAGGAAACTATAAAAAAATGACGTGATGACTTCAGAATACAGAGTCGGACGACAACGTTCCGACTTCCGTCCACCGAATGGTGGACGTCCAATGGGCGACTTTTTACGTCCACTGATCTCCGGATTAAAGTTTATAGTAGCTAACTGGATAGCGGTGGTACCGACTTTCAAATAACATAAGACTAGCGGAATATACACAGTGCAGTAATCGAATAGAAACATTCGCGCGAGAGAAGTGAGTGGGAGAGAGAGGGGGAGGGAGAGGAAGAGTGAGAGGGTGAGAAGGAGGGGGATGGAGACAGAAAATGTTGCTATTTAAAATAAAGTAATTTAATTTGTAAATAATCTATTTTGATGTTGACAATATGAGTTTCTGAAATACGTATTATATTATTCATTAAAACTATTAAAAAATAGATTACTATTTAATATATTTATCAAATAAACACATACAAGGAAGTGTAATGCACAGCAATCATATAGTACGATTCAGTGACGCATTAATGTCATTTCCATTACATAGTGCTTTTTGTCTTCAGTATGCTTTGATAAGGCACCGTTTCGGTTGCGAAAAATTCAGAACCGTCATCAAGCACAATATAAATCACATAGACATAAAAAGATAAAACGCATGATTACACGGTTAAAAAATGGAAGTTCCGGATAGTAAAACAAACTTATTAATATAAAGGAAAATGAAAATTAAAGTATTAACTATTCTCATACTTAGCGAGTACAAAACGACTTTAAAAAAATGTCGAACATTGCTTGCTGGCAAAATGATAAACATAAAGAGAGGTGCGGACACAATTACTGTACGCTTCTATTACTTATACGTTTATTTTTATTCCTAATTTGATAATTCTACAATGCCCGTAAGTTACTTGTTTCAACTCTGTCGCTATCCCTTCGATTCTTATCCAAATGATAGAGCCCTACACAGTCCTTTCATTAGAAATATTTTGGGGGTTTCTCCATATCTTGGAGGGAGAGCGGAGGACTAATATCTAGGGAAGGACGGTTATACAACCGTTTGTAAATTAATTTTCTACATGCCTAATAGAAATTACATTTGAAATCGTGTCCCCTCAATGGACATTTCAATGCAGTATTAACTGAATATTAAAGACCAGGTTATAACACACAATAATGTAAGACTATATTATCACAATTTTCTGGGCTGTTAAGTCGTGGTCTAGATTGTCTACGTTTACCTCCAGACGTTTCGCCCATACCGACGACCGTCGTCTTCAGTGTCGCGGGAACACAGATCACAACACCCGCGAATGAATAGAAAGACTGTTCTGTCCCGCCTTTTAGGGCTGTGGAGATGCGCGTCTAATGACGTCTCCATGGATTACATGTTCCGAGCTCCTGCCACGCGCTCCGGTCCAGAACGGAATGTTTTGTTGTTTTGGGCCATGCTCGCACTAGATCACTCTAGTACAGTATTTGTTGAGGCAAATACTCGTCTTAACGAGTCTCACTCGACCTCGCAGTTCCTTCCGGCGCCTGGAGAGTAGCACCGCGGAGCTCTTGGTCTCATTGACGGCAACTTTCCAATTATCCGTCCAGGCCACAAACGCATCGAGTGCGCGCTGGAGTTATCCGGTCGCCCTGTAAGCGTTCCGCTCGGCGCTATATACCACCGTGTCGAGCGAAATGGACCCCAAGCTCTCTGGTTTACCTCGATGACGTAGACAGAAGACAGTAGAGTCCCTAAGACGCTACGTTGATATAGCCCGCCTATAATACGTATCTCGGAAGAAAACATAATATCCATGCTCACGAAGAAGGTCCTCTCCGTCAGAAAGGTAGCAATAAAAAGAATGTAGCAGTCTGGGATCTGGATTTCCCCGAGCTTAAATAAGAGCCCGCCGTGCCAGACACTGTCAAAGCCCTTTCCACATCTAGGAAACAGCTTACGGTCTGCTCTGTCCGACATCCGGCATCCGTAATGTATTCCATCAGTCTCATCACCTCATGAGTGGTGGAATGCCCCACACGGAAGTCGAACTGTTCGGGGACCAGAACGTCAAAGTTTCTTAGATGGTGTTGTACTGCCGGTGTACGAGACGTTCGAGTTGGCTGACAGAAGACTAATGGGCCGGAGGTGTCGGTACGGGAAGCATCCTTTCCCTGCTTCGGGGTCACTATGTCCGTTGCCTTCTGCAATTTCTTGAGAAAGTAGGCCAGACTTACGCACGCGTTGAACAGCGCGACCAAGAAAAGAATTCTTTACTCCGGAAGTTGAATTAGAGCGGTGTTCGAGACATCGTCCGGACCAGCAGGTTTTCTCGGTCAGAGTTCTGCCAGCCGATCTGAGACCTCTTCCCCAGAAATGGGTCCATGTTCTACAGTGATCGGAAGAGACAGAAAGTCTTGAACATCGTTGTCATCGAAGTTCCAGTCCATGGGCGGGTTGGGAGCGAACCGTCGCTCGAAACGCAAACCCAAGTACTCGGTCTTCTCCTCTGGGCTTGGCCGAATGGTCCACAATGGCGGCGATACAAGGCCGGCGGCTCTTCCCCGTCAGAGCGGTCGGTAACCTGTAAGGGTGACTCTACTGACGTTCCCCCGTTGAGGCACTCACAGTTATACATTATGTTTAAAGTGCTTGTTGGTAATTATCTGGCCAATCACATCGCCCGTTACATTTAATACAGTAATTCGTGTTAATTAATTTATGTAAATTTACATAATTTATTAACATTCATGTTAATGATTTTCCGTTTCTTCAAACAGTTAGCAATCTAATAGTATATTTGATTTAAACGCTTAGAACAAAACAACATATTTTTACTGTTTTTGTGTATGTATTTAGCCAGAAAATCAGGTTTATGTAATCACATAGTATTGCTGGAATCAATAAATTGTTGAATAAAAATGATAACATTTATTACTGCTATTTATTTAAGCTAGTGTATTGCTTACGAAACTTTTGTGTGCTTTAATGATAGAGTATTTTTACAATGTTTAATGTAAATATACTGTTCCTAAAATATCAGAGGTCTGAAGCCCATAATACTCTCGGGATATCCTCCACTGGATTTATGCCTATGAAATTAATATTGCACTTGATGAAGTCTGCAGATGTGTTTGCAAACGAAACATAAAAAAAGAGTACAGTGATGGCAAAAATTCCTTTGCAGTGATGTAAGTAATCTAGTAAAATAATATGTATAATGTAGTAATAGAAACGGTGTCAGAGCGTGAGGAGGGTCACAGTAACCACAAAAGGAACGAACGGCACCGGACCCCCCAGCCCCCCAGAGGATCAAAAAGTAAACGAATTTTGTTAATTTCTTACATTTAGGCTATTTTATTATTTTTTCAGTACGCTAATATAGTAGTAAGTCTTTTTAAATATAAAATAGGATCATTACATAGGCTCACTGTCGTATACGTTTGAAATGGGAAAATCAATTCAGTTAATAAGTAGTCAAACGATGTTTCAATAACCCGTATTTTTATTGTGTTATTACCGTTTACTTTAATGGGATTGATTTCAGGACGTTATAACACGTTTTTCAACCACTTTAAAGATAGTAACGTTGATTAATCTTAACTTGTTTTTCTTTTGCATGAAGCCGACTCGACCGGAACCCCACTCCAGGCCAAATTCTGGATGCGCCACTGAGTAACCATAACAATGACTAGAATCGAACGTAACTTGGGCACACGCACGCCGCAGTACGGTAGCAACTATCGTTTTGTTATCCTCGCACAGACTCAATAAACACACACAAAACTTATTATTACGCGAGGCCACAAAGGTCGGCCACTGTCGTTGATAATGAACTTGCTGCACACATGGTCTGCAATGTCACTGACCCCCTTCCATACGCCGAGCTGCAACTGTGCCTAGCAACTGTTGCTTCACCATGTGTCTATGACCATGGCCCAGTGTGTGTGTGTGTGTGTGTGTGTGTGTGAACGCTATTCACAGCATGCTTTCCAAATGTCTACACAATTAACAAATTTAAAAACTTGTTTCATATATTTTTTCTGTCATTTCATACAATCGCATATTATATAAAACATCGAAAATATAACGCAGGAATGGATAAATGTACAGTTCCGATGCCGCTAAATATCTTTTGTTTATTTACTTATTACTATGGTAATTAATTGTGGTCTCCATGGTGTTGTTGACATCTTTAGTAGTAGTATTTAATATATTTCATTACTTCTTCATTGCGTCATCAAAAATACGTATAATCATAAATTTTATAATCGTTTAAGACAGTTACAAAATATATAGACGTATCTGTATACAAAATTACAAAGCATATCGATACAATCGCATAGTAAAAACATTAAAAACTGCAGGAACGGATAAAGGTACAGTTCCGATGCCGCTAAATATCATTTGTTTGTTTACTTGTTACATGGTAATTAATTCTGGTCACCATGGTGTTGATGACATCTTTATAAGCGTCAACGAAAAGGCATAATTAAAAGGCCCTAAATCGTGCGAACGGGGCAAAATATCAAATTCCAAGTTACACAGTATTTTTCGCCTTGTGTCAAAGGTTACCTGTGCAAAATTTGGTGGCAATCAGTGTAACGGTGTGGATTTGTATTCAGTAACCATAAATCCTCAGACTTTCAGTTTTATATATATAGATGAGAAACTGGCCACCCGAGAAAATGATGAAGAAAAGAAAATATTAGTCGCCCGGCAGATACGTGACCAATTGCCAAACCCATAAACCTACCAACACCTAAAATATTTAGGGCCACAGAACTGATTCTTAAGTCGCAATGATACACGACTTTCGGAACGAATACTGCCAGAGAAGAAGAATGTTGACCCAGTTATTCGTTTCCGGTTGTCTACACGTCCAGAATAACAATTTCTGGAACACCGTTTCTCGCCCGAGGTTATGAAACTGAACAGTGTACACAGAATTTGCACAAACGTAGCGCCCATCATCCACAGTTTATCAATGCAAAGCAAACAATATTTCTCATTGAGATAATAAAAACCGACTCTAGTAAAACTCTATTTTTAAACGGTGGTTTGCGTAAAAATTTCCGCTTCGCCGACCGGTGAGATTTATGCCTTTTCCTACGGATTGTTGAGCTCGTAAAGGAACCAACAATATTAACGTTACACTTCCAATAAACAGATCATGCGATCACTTCTCTTAGTACCAACATGCTGTAGCCTATTTACAGAATGGCTTTGTACAAACATTAGTTTATATATAGATCTATAATACAAAATGTAATATTCATGTATGAGCGTATAATATATGCTTATGTAGTATGTATGTATGTATTCATATTGCTCTCTTGAGAGGATAATTATCGAAAATGGCTACGTGACCCTTCACACGCAGCGACGTTCGAGATTGTTCCAGACGTTTGTCAATTATTCTACCGGCATCACGTCTGCGTGAAGTGTTCAGTCCGTTAATTGACACTGTTAAGAAGGTGGCATTTATTGTTCATAACACTGCTGCATGTTGAACAAATTTTAACTTCAAAAACTGTGTAAGAGTATCTTTGTTTATATCTAACTGTAATTACAGTTGTAATCAGCGACTTCATCTGGTGTCAATTATTGTGTTTCCACTGTACAACACGACGATCCTTGCGGCCGTCGTAATATTGGTGTCAGAAGTGGGATAGACGTTTGACAGTTGATCAGAGAACACTTCATAGAAGAGTAGTGTGCGTGAATTTGATTTTCAAGAATGGATGATAGTCACGTAATGGAAGCTATCCAAGCGCTATTACTGCAAACATAAAAACGACAAACGAAGCAAAGGAAGTAGAAGAGCGATAGAAAAACACTCTTACTGGAAACACAAAAACGACGAATACTAATTTTAGAATTTGAAGGATGACAGAAAGAACTTTCAATTCTCGAACTTCAAGCAACGAACACAACAAGAGGATTTGCCAGTTCAACGAACAAGCTTAAGGAGAGTGCAGTGCTACGGTGTGATCCAACGTGATTTACGTGACACTTCACAGCAGTCACGCTCGAGATTGTTCCAGTGGTTTGTCAATTATTCTACCGTTATTCAGGCCACGATGTGTACAAGGTCGTACATTGACATAGATTCCAGAACGTTCGAGAATCTTTAACTATGTAATTTTTCTCGAAGCCTCATCCGGAAAGTGATAGATCATTCTCGAATCTCAGCGGGATATACATATAAGCACCAGAGGCCGGCCAACTTCAATTTTTGTGACCTGATGCGTTTGGATATTACAGTGATTGTTAGTGTAACTTGCTGTTTATTATATTACTTAGTGCGACACTATTAAGAAAGTGACATTTGTTGCTTGTAATATTACTGTTAAACAAATTTTAACTTTAAAAACTGTATACGGTTGTGTTTATATCTGTAATTAAAGATGTCATTAGTGTCTTCATCTAGTGTTAGTTAATGTGTTTCCATTGTATACCACGACGATCCGTGCGCCCGTCGTAACTATACACGTATATATAAGTATGTGAGCGTATAATATACTTATCATTCGTTAATATATACACAATGGACCATAATTCTCTTGTCAAAATGTATTAGTCTATTACTTGTGTCAAGCGATTAGTAGCCTGTGTTATAAACCTCTGTTGGTGGAGACTGTTTTTTGCGAACTAAAATTATTTATTGTATAATATAATACGTAAACAGGCTCTCTCTCTCGCGCGCGCACGCACACACACACACACACACACATTCGATGAATAAGAGAGCTGTATTCGACACCTTCTGATAGGCCTATTTTTTAATCTAATCATCTGTTTAACGGTTGTATTGAAAATTTCGATGTTTAAATTTTAACTTATTAGAATTATTGTACATCTTTGAAACTTAGAATGAATTATATAGTTTTATTTTAACTTGATCTTTAATTAGTATTTAATTGTGTTTACATATTATGTGTGTTAAGCAGAGTGATTCATTAAAAGTTAAAACCTTTACCAATTTCACTGGATATTAAAAATTTGTTAAAAACAGAAATTGCATTAAATTTAACTATAGAAATTGCATTAAAATAATAATAACCAAAGAAGAATTAAAATTATTATTATTAAAGGAGAATAATAATAATAATGGCTCCCATGTGTACCACCGAAGTAGCTTAGGAGAAGGCAGGGTAGGCTGCCTTATGTGAGCCGTACGGCATACAAGGAAGGCAGTGTGGCCAGCACTACGCTTCAGCCGCCCATTATTATCCCCAGGATCTTATCCCAGGTACTCATTTTCAACAGGCTGAGCCGACCTGAGGGCTGAAAAACGCACCTTGATTTTAAGGTGCGGGCCCGAGTATCGAAGCCGGGACCTCTAGATTAGTAGCCAGGTGCCATATCCACTGGTCTACTGAGCCACCTTAAAGGAGAATAATTCTAATAATTCAGGGTGCTAAGGCACCCAGAGCACTGTGTAACCATCTATCTGTGTATCAATCATATAAACGTAGTGACAAGTTTTGAAAAGAAAATTTCATATAACTTTAAAAGGAAGCAATTAAATTAAGGAGGGAGCTATACGGATACCAAGGAAAATACAAACTATGAGACAACGGTAGCAAGCCAAAATATCGTACATCAAATCAAGTTTCTACGAATTTGTTCAAAAGTTATTATTTAAGAATATCTTAGGATATGCGCCAGCCTAATATCGAAATGGTACTTAGCAGCGTAACAGGTGGACCCAAAAGAAGACGGATACCATGGAAGAGATGGTTGGGAAGTGTGAAGGGCGCTCTTATGAGAACGCTGCGTACTGGAGGGAAATGAACGACAAAAATCAATGGAGATGGATCAGTTGGAAGCCACAACTCGTCGTACATTGTCGCGCCAGTGGGTAAGCAATCGGTGACCTGAAGATTTATATGAACAAACTTGATTTCAAAGCCGCCCGGCTAAATTTTTTACTGGAACTAAATTCGTCATATATTTTGTTTTCTGAAGGTTGACTGTGAAATAACACACTAGGAACATAAAATATTAATTCTCTCCACATTTCACTGTTGGAAAACAGATCTGATCGCCTTGCTATGAAGAAATGGAGACGCGTCGATTTATATTTCATAAACGCAATACAGTACAGACTGCCTGTTAAAATAGAGAAACATTACAGTTAAACGAAAAAAAAAACAATAGATTTTACCTGAGACGAAACCGTAACGACTTGGGTATGTAGGCTAATAGTCTGTAAAAATAAACCCGGCTCACAACTGTGGAGAACTGACCGGACAATTAGTCTTACGATGCAATTACTGCACTCACGAGTGAAACTAACTGGGTTCGCTTTATTCCAATAATAATGCATTACATTTATCTGGTCACGAAACACATTTTAAAAACAGTTTTCTTAATTTTGCTCCAGCTTTCATAAGTATAAATTTTCAATTGTAATATTTAAACTTGCCGGGCTCAAGCGGACTTCTGTGGTGTGGCCTCGTCTTGACTGGTCTGCTTTTCTTTTGGCGTCCGCTGTTGGCTGGTCGAATCTTTTCCATCAGATGCCTAAAGAAGAGTAGAGCGATCAAGAGGAACACCACATCACTGAAGACGACTTCAAAATACGATTTCGAAGTTGAATTCGAAACAATTCTTTCCTTCTTTTCTTCTCAGCGGCGGACTACGGTTGATAGCCCAACGAGTTTTATCAAATTAATGTTCACTTCTCTAATTTCCATAATCGTGCCTACCAAGGTGGGTAAACTTACAAAATAGCAGAAACTCATACGATTTAGATGGCTTTCTCTCTCACTCTCTCTCTCTCTCTCTCTCTCTCTCTCTCTCTCTCTCGGTTGCCCTACTATCCCATGCCGCCCAGCTGGTGGGGTGTTAACTTACTCGCGTGATTCTCATTTTATTCGAGGCCAAAAAATTCTCTTTGACTGCCTATATTTCGGCGTATATGCGATTTGCCTGCTTATCGTAAAAATATCGCATAAAATTCAAAGCTTCTTCTGCAATTCATTCGTTCAAAATTAGGCAAAATTCGTTCTCTTCAAATCTGTATTAATCTGTCCATCTTTTCCTCGAGTCTGCATGCTACTTCTTCTTCTTCCAAAGGTATACATTTCAGTCCTGTCTTTGCAAATCTCTTTCCTGATTTATTTCTTTTGCGGGCTCCCCATCTTTCCGTAGAATGTTTTTGATGTGTCATTTACACCACCTCTTACATTTAATTCTTGCCTTGTATCTCCATTTCTGAGGCTTCCATTTTGCTATTCTGTTTACCAATGATTGCCCACTTCTCATTTCGTACATTAAAGTGGATAAAGCCTTTGTATTGTAAAATTTTAACTTTGTATACGTCATAACTTTTTCCATTAGAGTGGGATCGTTATATAAAAAGAGGCCTTGTCTTTTTTTTATCTAAGAAGAGGAAGCGTGTGTCGTTCGTCGTATTCCGTGGCAAAGAGAATACGATTATAAACAATTGGAGGTAAAATTGCTTTTAAAAGAAGAATATTGCGTTTACTCGAGCTTTCTTTATTGAAACGTTTGAAAAAGTATTTACATTTCGAAAATCCGATGACTCTACCGACTTGATAAGGGAGAACATAATCATATTGATAAGGGAGAACATAATCATAGGGTTGGTGGAAAGGGTTGAAGCGGGACACTATGGTTATTCATAAATAATTTTCTTAACAAGTTTTTCGTAAAATAATATGAAAGGAGACTTTCTCTGTGGCAATTAAAATTTTGCTTAACTTACGAATTTTGTTGGTTCGATGCGAACAAAATGGAGTGAGATAGGGTGGTTTACATGCAGATGCTCATCGTGATTAAACAAAAAAAATTGTTTTTTTTTTTTTATAAATACGATAATTACGTAGTATATAAAAAAATGTAATCGAACGGCGGTATCTTGCTCAATTTTTGTTGAACCGAGACAAACAAACAATTTCATGAGGTTAAAAAAAAAAGGTCCGATTACATTTATAAAGAACGCACGTCCTTACTTTCCTTTATAAAGTGCGTATGCTTTGAGAATCTTAAAAAGAACGAGAATCTTAGAAAAGTATATTTGTAATTAAGTAAACTATGGTTTTAATTATAATTATTTCAAATTCATCTTTATATTATACGTATTTAGTACGCAAATCGTAATACTCATCGGATTCACGAAAAGTAAGTAGGTCCTACTCGTCTATGAAACTCCATAACAATGGTACTTGGTACGTATAATCTTTTTTATGGTACTTGCAAGTTTCCTTAAAAAACTCGACTTAATGCATTAATCCACTATGAACCATTTTTTGAGCTGTTTTACCGGGACTAAGCGCCCAGTTGAAGAGCTTGCCAAGTTTTCAAATACAGTTTTCTAATGCACACAGTTAATTAAATTCGATTTTCGCTGCAACTAACAGAACGTTTTCATGGGAACCGATTCTCGTGGGAATCACCTGCCCTTGAACGCAAGTACTTCCACGCAGCCGATGGGAACAGGCTAAGACGGGAATACGTACATAAGCTATGATAAAGGCTCACAAATATCTGTTTCCAATTAGACATAACATTTGTGAGACAACAATGTCTTGCTGACACATACTGTCAGCATAACGTCATCATCATCATCATCTCTGTCATTTCATGTATTAGGCAACTCGCTTGCTCCATTTCCCCACCTTTCCGTGTATTACGTGCCCGCTCGGGCTCGGGAGTGTTTTAGTAAGCGAACGAACGCGTGCGAGTAAAACCAAAAATAATTTTGTCGTCTGTAAGTTGCGAACTGGTTGTTTGGTTTCCGACTTCTTTCGCGGTAAAATCTTTTCTATAGTGAGTTCGGTACGAAACTATCCGAGTGTCTTTTCAGGGCCTCAATTCTGTGCGGCTGGTATACCTGAGTCGGTGCGACGGTCATTTTGTTCAAACAGCCGCACTTCCATAATTTTTAACTGCAATCAATAACCATTGTAAACCTTTGTGTTCCATAAATCACACTTATGGAGATTGAATATTAATGTTTCTCATCACACTTCTTCCAGCTCTTAAGCCTGAACGCTATTATATGCAAGATGGCAATTTCGTTAACATTTTATTTATTACCGAATAAAACCAGCCACAATTAAACAAACATTTCAAAACGGAAGAAACAAATGTTACTTTTTTTGTTTAGCTTACAAGTAGTTTCAGTTTTTCATCGTTTTCAAAATTTTCATTCATAATGCAGCGCAAGAAACGTTTTAATAATAAATAAAATTAATAATTATTTTCCTTATTTTCCACAACCATTTGCAAAGTATACACATTTATATGTATACATTTACATATTCATTGTAAAGCGTATATAGCCATTCGACCATGATATAATTAAAAAAGACACACAGAAAAATATTTCCTGAGTTAATGGATATTGCTGAAGAAGAATGGGCTGACTATGAGGAACAAATATCTTAATTCAGTGCCATTCAATTTTTTAACGAAATAAACCGTTTTTAGTGGCTACCTGCCAAAATACGAAACAATAATTATAAAATGTTTTAGACAGTACTTGGAAATTGGCTTTGTACATTCAATGAGCTGAGGAATTTTAATAGAAAACAAGTTGGTTACTGTAAGAAAAATGTAAAAAATTAGTAACTAAAAAAGTATAGTATTTTTATGGGAGGCTATGTTTTCAACCTCCAAGTAGTGTCTTCTGGATAACCTAATGGACTGAAAAAAGAAGAGTTTAGCAGAAATGAAATGAAAACCAACAGAATGTTAGACGCAATGTAACATCCCAGAGTCAGTAGTGTGGGAGATACCGAACTCGGGCGGATTTGGAGGCCTCGCACCGATCTGTGATCCATCGTTCTACAAGTGTACTGATTTTTTCGTAGAGTTCTATTAAAGTAATCAATAAACGAAGTTATTGGTTGAAATAATCAAATACTTAATTATTACTTTTTTTATTCTGCTACGGTTTCCCCTTCATCGGTCTTCCTCTTGTACTGTGGGCCTGCGTTGTCCCTCTCTGCACTCCAGCAGGTTACAGTGAGTGGCGCATGAAGTGCAACTACGGGCCAAAAGTATTCTGCTTCAAGAAAATACAGTTATCAGAATATTTCTGAGTGACTGTATTATCTGTCGCAAATTTCTTTCACTCAGTTTTGTTCCGTGCTACGTATTGTCTTCGTGTAACATCATGTTGGTCCGTGCGACAGTTTGATCTCAAGTTGGTCTAGGCATTTCTCTTTTCCAATTTTTTTTGTACCATTATTGTCCTTTAAGAAAAAGGTTGGCCAAATGTTATGTGTCGAGCGTTGCTTTATATGGTGCAGAGACATGGACACTGAGGAAGGAGGATGAGAAAAGATTAGAAGCATTTGAGATGTGGGTTTGGCGAGCAATGGATAAAAGTGAGGTGGGTTGATAAAGTAAGGAATGATGTAGTTTTAAGAAGAATAGGGGAAGAGAGAAGAATCCTGAAAATAATAGAAAATAGGAAAAGAAATTGGTTAGGTCAATGTTTAAGAAGAGACTGCTTGCTTACAACTGCCATGGAGGGTGCCATAGAAGGAGAAAAAAGCATTAAAACCAGAGGGTGTTACGAAGAAACGAAAAGACTGGCATGCGATAGGACAGCTTGGAGAGTTTTTACCATTTGAAGACCTGCCTTAGGGCAGAACACCAAATAATTATTGTCCAACTGACTAATTGTACAATAAGTAAATAATTTTTCTCATAATAGGTTTGTGGTTCTCGTAATAACATAATACAGTTCTAATGTTTTCGCTGTATAATTGACCTTTGCTTCTTGAGTCTCGCTTCGTCTACTGTTACTGGCACATACTGTAATTTCCTCACTTGCTCTGAATATTATTCCTTCAATTTCATAATTCATTTATTTCTTTTCTTCTCGTATAGCCATAACTTTAATGGTTCAGTTTTTAGTTCTCATTCAGTTCTCTTCACGTACTCTGGCCTATACATCTACACTCACTTGTGCGTTTCCACCCCTTGACATTATGTCATCTACGAATGTCCCTTTTCCGCTTTTGAAATTTGGACATCCTACTTATGTTTATTACTGAAGAATATTTTTGACGATCGCGTCCATAAATATTACAAATAACGTTGCATTGAAATATTCTTTATTCCACAGCCCTCCAAAAGTTATTTATATTCTGTTATGACTTATTATCAATTGATATTAATCTTGGAAACATTTTTAGTTATTTTAATAACCTTCCTGAATAATCAAGTTTGAATTATTTGATACTACTTTTTCTTAATATTTCCCGTAATTTTTCTCTTGTACTTCATCAGAAGCTTTTCATGAAAATACAAAGCTCGTCTTCTCTTGTACGTTTTCCTGCTATTTATTTTGTTGTAAGTAACATTCGTGCGAGATCTTCTTCTTTTAATTCTTCAAGTAGTTTTACAGCTGATCTTGTTTTTAACTGTAGTTTGTTAAAAAGTTTTCATAGCCGTACACAATAACGTTATGGCCATAATAACGCTGCAATTATCAAAAATCACTCCTGTCTCTCATTCTTCTGTAGGCCTATTGGAACTACCAAAGCCCTTTGCCAAACGTTTTTGGAAATTGCTCATCTTTCGGTGTCCTTAACACCATACTTGTTTCCTTCTACCCTACATTTTTAATCGTTTCTGCTCACATTTTATCCCAGTCTGGTACTTTCCTATTCATTCAACTCTTTATTGCCTTGTAACAGAATGCTAAAATATTATTTTAAAATGACGAAATTTAAAACATATTGAAGAACATGCCATAATAATGACACGTTTGTGGCATGCGCTTTTAAAAGCCTGAGTAAAGGTTTGCAAGCGAATTATATATGGGTGCCCTAGCTGTCTCGCCAGACAGCAAATCACAAAAAAAAGTAAAAAAATTATGTTTTACATTACATGTTATTTCTAACAGCAGATTTGTGATGGTTACGTAACGCTAAATTGGAGCGTAAAAGCGGACGAGGCGCAGTGCCAGACACATTTTTCTGCTTCTAAACTATAGAGTAAATATAGCCACACCTTATGAAAGGTAATATTAACACGAATTTCTGGCAACAACGAAACAATTGAACAGTTGTTTATGCCCTTTACAATATCGAGTACTTCATTAAGTACTGAGACTGTTCCGTGCCGCCTTCACAAATATGGAATTGCATCTCAGTTCAGGTTTCATACCTACCCAAAATCGTCAACAAAGTGGTCTTGAATGACGTTTCATAATCAGAACTGGTTTACACTACGCCTACCGTACAATCCATAAAATACTGCAAAATGGGAAGGGCGAAATCAATAGTGTTGGACTGTCGTTTCCATTAGAGCCTACTCACCGTTTTGTAAGAAGACAGCCTTCATAGCAACCGACCCCACTAAATTACTCGAAGAATTTATTACATGCACATACAGTGTGCTTTGTATAGGCAGGATTCTGATTACCAACACATTAAGTACGACAAAAATCGCTTTATGACTGCACCTGATTTGTTGTGTAAAATGCGTATGATTAACAAAGGTCTGTTGTTACAAAAAACGAAGACTTTACCTTAATACTGTCAACAAGTACGGACAAAAGTGGAAACAACATCACGGATGATTTTAATAAAATTGACGTAATTCTCTTACACGTCAGTAGGGAAACATGCAAAAGGGAAAACGGGTTTATTGCAAAATTAAAAAAAAAGAATTTTTTGAGTTTTACCTAATTATTCTCCGTTCTGGTTCGCCTTTTTTGGGGTTAATGATGAAAAGTAATTCGTCTAATTGCTAGCCAACTGCTGCAGAAAAAACTGGGGCCCTCCTTATCCTTGTGATTAAAACCTACAACTCAGCCAACCGTGCAAGAATCTCTCCTAGTTAATAAACAGATCGGAAGGATCTCAAGTCCCGACAGAAAAGTCTTAAAGCATAAAAGCCCTGAGAATGAAACAAACTCCAGATAGTTTCTTTGAGGCAGTGAATTTCTCGTGTTAAGAGATCCCAGACGTCGTCCTTCCCACTGTACTCTTATTCATGCAACCATTTTTCTTAGGTCTCATTCCCTGGAATTTCTTTTCTACTGGCGTCTTTCGACTGAGATTCCGACCTCTTGAAACCTCTACTTTTCTACCCATTTCCCTTGAAACAGATACCTTTATCAACGACACCTATCTTTCACCAAGAACCCTTTACTCTAAGTCTTCTCTGCCAAGAAAATCTCACAAACACCCTCACACCGTCGCCTTCTCTAGGTACATTACGGTTAGGCATATTCCATACATTACATTAGGCAGATTATCGTACATTACGATAGGTAGCAGAGATTCCTCCTCTACCTTACAGATTCCCTAAATTGTAAGCAAAGTCCCTTTGTGCCCAAAACTACAGTACTTGTGAGAATGCCCTTACAGTAGGCTAGGTACATTTCCTAGATACCCCGAATATCCCCAGCAACCGTATTTGCCTATCCACCGATTGTCCCCTAGAAACCGGTCACTTCGGTATTACTGTATCCCGGCCTGTTTCATGTAACCAAGTGGTGACTAGACAGTTCCATAGTATTATTGTTTCGTATTATTTGAAGTCTATGTAAAGTCTTTATTCGATCAGAAACGTTACAGAATGGCCCACAACATTTGCCAACGCACTGCAGTCTCATTTGTGTCCACAAAACTACGATGTGCAATTAATTAAATTGTGAATTAATTGAATAATTACTTTAATTATTTATAGATTAACAAATGATATCCTTCATAAGCCTCGCGATTGGTATCGCCATTTATATTGATATCAGTTAACAATTAATATTGTGGATTCAATTAAATCAGTTAGCAAAAAGACTCTTAGAAAATTAATTTATGTTTTCAAAGATTAATTTAACATGTGGGTTATCTGTAATAATGAACGCATGTGTAAAATCAACTTAAATAACTAATTTATTATTCAACCATAAATTTATAAGCATACATATAAAAACGTCGTTGCACCTGTAAATATATACATATTTCAAAAAACAAGTCCTAGTTTATATATTCGCTGAAAAGGACATACATACATAAATCATAGAATACAACAATTCAAATACTAATTATTGATGCGTTCATTAATCCCAGATAGTCTTTGTTAACACATTCGTCATTTATAACTTTTAACTCTAATTGTATTCATTACATTTATTTATAACTTCCCAGGGTAGGAATTCTTTGAAAGAATCAGGTCAGTAGTAGTTACTTAAAGTAATAAATTAATAATGGTTACTTGAGTTTATAGAATATCCATTTAGTGTCCAGCGATGTCCGGTCCTTGTGGTGATGAAGACAGAAAGACACATCTTGTTGACTGCCGTCGATAGCACAAACACTGTATACACCCACGAGAACTCGCGTCGAAATAGAGTTGTGTAAATAAGTAATGGATTTTGTGTTAGTTTGAATAATTCATTCTAAAATGAGTGTTGTATGTTCATTTTGCAACATTAATGTTTATGTCCGTTCGTCACTTATTTCACTTTCTATCAATGTATATATGATAAGATTAGTTCGTTCAAATGTTTCATGTTCTATTATGTTTAATGTGATTTAGTAGCACTGACTAATTGTAAGTTCGTCTGTTTTGTACAATACACAAGTAATGATATTTGTACGTGTCGAGATTGTATTGTTCACTTTGATTGATTACTACATGAGTCCGTTAAATCGCACTTTGAATTCCACTATTAGAAAATCACTAAGTCTGAATATTATGACATGACGATGTCACTAAGTCTGTTAATTTATATGAAACTAAAATTTACTGAGATATACTGGCTTGAAAGTTCAAAATATACTAGTCGCAAAATTGTAATATACTATCTTCCACAAATTAAGATCTACTAGCTTGAAAATTTAGATATACTGGCCTCCACAAATTAAGATATACTAGCTTGAAAATTTAGATATACTGGCCGCCACAAATTAAGATATACTAGTCGCGTCCCTGTGTTAGACACATAGTTTTATCAGCTTGTCCCTACTCAAATTTTGTCTTCTAGACTGTCCACGCCTTTTCTCACTTGTGATAGGTCAGCTCATAGTTTTCTCGGAATATTTCGTCCCACTACACCAGGGTTTTTTGGTGTCTATCTCCTGATACGCTTTTGCTTTTGGTTGCTATAGAAACTGTCCTCTCCACCGGTGTTCTTCGCAAGAGTTGTACTCTGATAGGTTGTCAGACATCCCCAGATTTGTCCTGTTCGAACGTTGACCTATTTCGCAGAATTTCTAGCTATTAAGCGCCTGTCGATCACTCTTTTGTGTGTGGATATACGCTGTGTTTTTCTAAGTTGCCTTCATCTGTTCTTGGGTCCTTCCGAAGTATTGTTCTCTCTTACACCCCTTTTTTGTAACTATTAATAATTCTTGGCATATGTTGGCTGGTGAAGTCACCCTGACTTTCTACTCGTAAATTGCGTCTGACACTTAGACGTTACCTCCAGCTGTGTAGCTTGGCTAGAGTCCTGTCAATTATCCACTTCAAACATTGTTTCTTAAAGTGCTGTACGTACGCTCCTTTGTAAACATCTTGTCCCCTTTTTTGCAGTACCTCGTATTCTGACGTAACCTGACTGAACGTATGCCTTAATTCTCAGTACACGTGTGAGTGTCCTCGCCTGCTTTGTCTCGACTGTTGTGGGTAATAATTTTTAGCTAAACTTCCCCTGTCATCTCGTACATCCAATTTCTATTGTTGAGTAGAACTTAGCGTCTTCCTATTGTCTTGTCAGCGACGCTGTTCTGACATCTTCACATTAAGTTTTATTTACTGCATCGACTAGAAGTCGTTGACACAACTTCGTGTGTACAAAATCCGTCGAGGAGAAAATTTGAAATTTTTAAATTTTTGCTCGTTACAGCGTCCTCAATATTGATTTGATGATGTGACCTTAGGGAACAATTCAAATCCAAATTCTGCGCCCTGTACGTCGCCTCACCATGTTCATCTTCCTCCGGGAGGGATATAACATGTTAACCTACTTTTCATGACGTGTATTACAATTGGTTTACCCCCTTTTAGTTTTAATTGCATCTACGAATTTATTGCTAACTATCTGGAATGGTTGAACGCATTTAACATCATCGTATTTACATATTGATTACGTATAAGTACCTTATCTCTAATCACAAAACAAATCATAAATTCAATGGATGGTATGTACATTAATTAACCAAATAATTCATTTACCTTCTAGAATACTATCCATGCAATATAATATCAAACAAATCAATATTAAATTCAATAGATTTAATGTAACGCTTTACATATAATTAAAGAAAATCTCCTACAATATATATCTTATGCAGTATAAATAATCCTACCAATAATTTGTTTTTGAAAATTTTAATTATAATTAGATTGATGACTAACATATCCGTTACGTTAGTTTTATCTATATTCATATTGTTTGACCATCTATATACATACGCATAATTTTTTTGATAACGAGTTATTTGCTTCGTTCTAACATCAATTCAAATTCTTAACCTATCAATGATGTACATTCACTTTAACAAGATTTATTTGCAATATAGTTTATTAATTCAATATCACTTATTTACTTTTAAGTGTCCCTTTTTTTCACTTTGTTTCAATAATTTATTGCTATACAAACAAGTTGTCGTAACTAAAATGTTCTTTGTATTCACTACAATAATTCATAAAGAATGTCAATCAAAATATTGACTCACACTTATTATCTAACATATCATCAGTAATCCAATAACTAAGTAGGTTCTTAAGTTACAATTGACATTTAGATTACATATTTTTCTTTTGATTAAGCCAGCTTGAATGAGATAAGCGCGTCATTAACTCTAACGTAGATGACTTATCTCCCTCAGCTAACTCATTAAGACATGTTCTACCACTTTCTCCTTTTTTCATATCACATTCTGTTCTCTGGCTCATAATACTTCTTCATTTTCCTCACATTGAATTTCCCTCGGATCTTACTTTCGTCATCGTAGTCGACGAGCTGGTATTTAGCATCCCCAAGAACTCGATGTACCTTGTATGGCCCACAGTATAGTTCACAAAATTTATCAATCCTTTTCTGGATTGCGTCTGACTGATAATAGGTCCTTATTAAAACCTTTTCACCAATCTGGAACTTAGTAATGATTTTGGATTCATTACACAACTTAGATTGCTTTTCCCTCTTCTCTTTCATCTTTACAAATATTTGGTTGTGGTCAGCTCCTTTAACTTGAAGTATGTCTTTGTCTAGGTATTTTCCCAAACTCTTGTCGGTTTTTTGCCGAGGTGTGGCTCATAGGGTGTTACCTCTATAGTCTCGTGGTATGTCTCGTTAATGCAACTTTCGATTATAGATACATAACGCGACCACTTAGTATGTTGGTCACACACGAAGATCCTGAATAAATTTCCGAGCTGTCTATTAATCCTTTCAGCCAGATTCGCACATGGGTTTCTAATTGCGGTGTATCTTGGTTGAATGTTTAACTCATTTAAGCCGTTCACCCATTTTTTCGATGTGAACTGTGTCCCATTGTCAGTGAGAATGATTTTGGGACTCCCAAACTCTTCACAATACTGGTGTACCCTCCTTAACGTGGCAGCGGTCGTTGCCCTCCTAAATGTAAACAGTCGTACGTATTTTGTGAAATTGTCTACAGTAACCAACAAATATCTTACCCCAGCGGACGAGACGGGTAGCGGTCCAAAGTAGTCCGCGCTCACTAGGTCACCCCTACCTAACGGGACAATAGCTTTTGTTCCGCCGAACAAGACCTTGTTACCTGCGTCTTTGCATTTTTGACACACGTCGCACGTCCTTACGTAATTCTTGACTTTCTTCAACATGCTGTCTATGGTAAAATGTTCTTGTAACATTTTTGTACATTTCTTCGATCCCGGGTGCCCATACATCCTGTGTATTTCGGCGATTACTTCTCCGGATACACTGTTCGCTATGTACAGTTTCCATTCCCTCCTACGTAGTCTATGTAATTTCTCATTAACATATCTATAAAATTTACCTACTTCCTTATCTAAACATTCTTCATTTATCTTATCTATAATAGTCCTAAGTTTAGTATCTTCAAGTTGATATTTTCCAATATCCATAATTATTTTGCTTACTTTTCTATCCATCTTGATTATTATGTGATTAATTAAATATTCGCACGTATTATCGCTAATTTCTTCTAACGTGGCATCTCCTGGGTTTCTGCTTAGAAGATCAGCAACAATGTTGTCTTTGCCCTTGCAATGGACGATATTGAACTTGTACTCTTGGATACTTAAAATCCAGCGTGTTATTCGTGAATTATTTAAATGGCATTTGTTCATAAAGGTCAATGCCTTATTATCCGTGATAACGGTTAAAGGTTGCCCTAATATATATATATATATATATATATACACACACGGAATTTTTCGAGACATCTCACAATACTCAAGAGCTCCTTTTCAGTGGTGTAGTAAATTTCTTTCTGCACCCTTGAACGTTTTGCTAGTAAATGCTATAACTCCGATTTTTCCTTCCTCGTCCAGTTGATATAGCTGCCCGCCATACGCAAAGTTGCTGGCGTCGCACTGCATGTAGTATCGTTGGTTTATTCGAGGAAACTTCAAAATCACTGTTTCTACAAATAGTTCTTTAACTTGTTGGAAACATTTGTTTAGTTCCGGTGTCCATGTGAATCTATGTCCTTTTCTTAATAATTCAAGTAACGGTCTGGTGGTTTCGGCGTATTTATCCGTAAAGCGGTTATAAAAATTTGTTAGGCCCAAGAAACCCTTTAGCTGTTTTGGTTTCGAGGTGTTGGAAACTTCATAATTGCGTCAATCTTCTCATCCGTCGCCTGTATTCCTTGCGTAGTTAGACGATATCCAAGGTATGCAATTTCTTCCCTAAAAAATTGCGACGTATCTAAATTGATGGTCAAATTCGCTCTTCTTAAGTTAGTCAACAATAAATCCAAATGTGATAAATGTGTTTCTAGATCTCCGGAATAACATAAGCAATCGTCTACGTAAATGATGGTGTTTTTCTTAACTTCTTCCTCCAATACTGTGTCCAATCCCCTGGTTAGTACAGCAGAACTGGTACTCAGTCCAAACGGCGTAACTGTGAAGCGATAACATTTGCCTTCATACATAAAAGCGGTGAAATTCCGGCACTCTGGCTTCAGTGGTACTTGCCAGAAACTACTTGTTAAGTCTACGGTGGATAAATACTTCATTTCACTACATCTAGCCAAAATATCGTTATCGGTGAGGGTCCTTCATAGTCCGGAATCGTCACGCTGTTCACCTTCCTCGCATCCAGACATAATCGTACTCTTCCATCTTTCTTAATAACAGTAACGAGTGGGTTGATATAGGCGCTGTTGCATCGCTCAATGACCCCATACCATAACATTCGTCTTATCTCATCATCCACCTTCCCTTTATATGCTAATGGGACAGGCCATCCTCTCTGCAAGTACGGTGTCCGGTCTGTGACTTGGAACTCGTGAACGTATCCTTCGATCCTTCCGGGGCACTCCCTGAATAAACTTTTATTTCTTACGAGAATCTCTCTTAACCTCATCAATATTCTTTTATCTCCGCAGTCAATGCTCTCCACCTTCTTATCGATGTTTCGCATGATATCTTCGTCTTCTTCTATGTCCACCACCTCCATATGCATAATTGGCACTGTGCACGCTGCTTCGTCAGCCTTTCCTTTTAATTCGATGACCCCTTTTCCCATGTCAATGAGACATCCTGCTTCCTGGAGAAAACTAATCCCTAAAATACATGGTTTTATCAGGTCTAGTATAATGAGGAACACACATTCATTCTTACTCCCATCGATATCTATATCACATAATATCTGCTTCCTTATTAATTTTGATTTATTGCCTACCGCGCTAATTATTAAAGTATTGGTCATAGGTAAAATTTCATAAGGTGCTATGTTTTGCTTATTTTGATTGAACCAAGATTCCGATAATCCATTGATAACGCTTCCCGTGTCAAGCAGGGCTTGTACCGTAATATTATTGTTAAATTTTATAGTTATTTCTGGACATTTTATTATTCGTTGGACAATCTCCTCGTCATCATCGCATAACAATTCGTTTCTTAAGTCAGGTTACATTAGTTTGATAACTATCCGTATTGTTGGCTATCTCCTTTACTGTACAAATGAATTTTTATTTTTTTCTTCTTGGCGAGCCGCTTTGGGTTCATTGCTCGAAGTCGAAGCACCCTTATTGACAAACTCATTGTATTTACGGGTCGCCTCTCCCCAGTGCGGTGCTGTTGTGTGTTTGCGGTCGGTCTTTCACCCCAAGCCTTCTTCTGCGTTCCAGTCGTTTTGTTTGTAAAACTTTCACTCTCCTTGTATGAATTTCTCCCCTCGTTCGTTGTTACATAACTCGACTCTCTGTTATTTCTTGGATGGATTTGTGTATATTCTATAATTAAAGACTCAAAGTTTGGAATTGTTGTAATTCCTCTCGTGATAACAGCGAGCTGGATCTCAGCCCAAAATGACGCGCGATTTTCCGGATCAACTGTCTGTCTGTCAGAGTAGGTGATAATTGTCTACTTTCCAATAATATGCGCTCTATATATTGGATCGCATTAATTGGACCACGCCAATCAAATCTCCCATATTCAAGATGATCCCGTATGCTGTCTTGCCGTTCTTGTCCCCAGTATTTTTGCGAGAACGCTTCTTTAAATTCTTCAAAGTTGGATATTTGGCTTCGTATAACTCTCCACCAAATTCCGGCGTCTAACTCTAAATGTCTACCTATCCACTTAATATTATCATTGGGGTAGTATAGTTCCTGTACCTCGGACAGCTCCTTAAGAAATTCCATGGGGAATCTGTCAGTACCGTTATATTTGAGGTCGTTGTGGTTAGGTCCATTAATTCGGTTCATCGTGCCACACTCACCTTCCATTAATTGTCTCTGTAGTCTCTCCTGGTTCTCCTTTACTTTTGTTAAATGGCATTTCAATTCTTCTATTCGCGTCGTCTTTTCTTTTGTGGTTTCGTCCAACTTCTGTTCCGTTGAACGCTGTCTCCCGTCGACTTCTTCCAATTTCTGCATCATGTTGTTGTTTGTTTCACCTTGTTCTTGTTGTTTCTGCCGTATGGTATCATGTATTTCGGCCTTCAACTCTTCATGCTTCTTATTGGCGTCTTTGACGTGAGCATCAAATTTATTATGAATCTTTTTAACAGTTGTTTGGGTATTGTGGATCGCTACCATCCATTCTTGGCGATCGGTTTCTCGTGCTTCCTGTATCTCTTCGTATTTCTTGTTCGCATCTTCTCTCAACTCTCTTACTATATCATCTTGTTTCTTTTGTAATTCATTGATCTTCCCTTCCCAGGCCTGCTGGTATTCTCGTATCTCCGACTGTATCTGCGTAAGCTGTTCTGCTGACTGTCGTTTCATCTCTTCCTTATGCTGGTCGAGCTTTTCACTAATTAATCTACTATTTTCTTCTTGTTTCTCGCTAATTACACTACTATTTTCTTCTTGTTTCTCTAGCTTTTCGCTAATTGATCTAATATTTTCTTCTTGTTTTCTGCTACTTTCTTCTTGTTTTCTGCTACTTTCTTCCTGTTTCTCGCTCTGTTGTCGGATGAACTCCATCAACGTTTGTAGACTCACGTCTTCTGGTTTGGACGTCTGTCCTCGCGCCCTATCCTCTTGACTCCCTACAGCGCTATTTGGGTCGCTAGATGTGGTGTTATCTTCCGTATTTACCATACCTAACTGGTTATTAATGTCGAACTCTACGCTATCGGAATTGCTTGCCATCTTTGCCTTCCTACGCGTAATCATTCAAACTGACTTATGACACTAATACTTATTTTTATTTCTTATTTTATAATGCTACTTTGTCTACTTCTACTACTGCCTGATCTTTCCCAAACTTGTACGTATCAATTACTTTTATTACTACGTATCATGCCGTGCGGTTGGGCGCCATTAAATACGATGTGCAATTAATTAAATTGTGAATTAATTGAATAATTACTTTAATTATTTATAGATTAACAAATGATATCCTTCATAAGCCTCGCGATTGGTATCGCCATTTATACTGATATCAGTTAACAATTAATATTGTGGATTCAATTAAATCACTTAGCAAAAAGACTCTTAGAAAATTAATTTATGTTTCAAAGATTAATTTAACATGTGGGGTATCTGTAATAATGAACGCATGTGTAAAATCAACTTAAATAACTAATTTATTATTCATCCATAAATTTATAATCATACATATAAAAACGTCGTTGCACCTGTAAATACACACATATTTCAAAAAACAAGTCCTAGTTTATATATTCGCTGAAAAGGACATACATACATAAATCATAGAATACAACAATTCAAATACTAATTATTGATGCGTTCATTAATCCCAGATAGTCTTTGTTAACACATTCGTCATTTATAACTTTTAACTCTAATTGTATTCATTACATTTATTTATAACTTCCCAGGGTAGGAATTCTTTGAAAGAATCAGGTCAGTAGTAGTTACTTAAAGTAATAAATTAATAATGGTTACTTGAGTTTATAGAATATCCATTTAGTGTCCAGCTATGTCCGGTCCTTGTGGTGATGAAGACAGAAAGACACATCTTGTTGACTGCCGTCGATAGCACAAACACTGTATACACCCACGAGAACTCGCGTCGAAATAGAGTTGTGTAAATAAGTAATGGATTTTGTGTTAGTTTGAATAATTCATTCTAAAATGAGTGTTGTATGTTCATTTTGCAACATTAATGTTTATGTCCGTTCGTCACTTATTTCACTTTCTATCAATGTATATATGATAAGATTAGTTCGTTCAAATGTTTCATGTTCTATTATGTTTAATGTGATTTAGTAGCACTGACTAATTGTAAGTTCGTCTATTTTGTACAATACACAAGTAATGATATTTGTACGTGTCGAGATTGTATTGTTCACTTTGATTGATTACTACATGAGTCCGTTAAATCGCACTTTGAATTCCACTATTAGAAAATCACTAAGTCTGAATATTATGACATGACGATGTCACTAAGTCTGTTAATTTATATGAAACTAAAATTTACTGAGATATACTGGCTTGAAAGTTCAAAATATACTAGTCGCAAAATTGTAATATACTATCTTCCACAAATTAAGATCTACTAGCTTGAAAATTTAGATATACTGGCCTCCACAAATTAAGATATACTAGCTTGAAAATTTAGATATACTGGCCGCCACAAATTAAGATATACTAGTCGCGTCCCTGTGTTAGACACATAGTTTTATCAGCTTGTCCCTACTCAAATTTTGTCTTCTAGACTGTCCACGCCTTTTCTCACTTGTGATAGGTCAGCTCATAGTTTTCTCGGAATATTTCGTCCCACTACACCAGGGTTTTTTGGTGTCTATCTCCTGATACGCTTTTGCTTTTGGTTGCTATAGAAACTGTCCTCTCCACCGGTGTTCTTCGCAAGAGTTGTACTCTGATAGGTTGTCAGACATCCCCAGATTTGTCCTGTTCGAACGTTGACCTATTTCGCAGAATTTCTAGCTATTAAGCGCCTGTCGATCACTCTTTTGTGTGTGGATATACGCTGTGTTTTTCTAAGTTGCCTTCATCTGTTCTTGGGTCCTTCCGAAGTATTGTTCTCTCTTACACCCCTTTTTTGTAACTATTAATAATTCTTGGCATATGTTGGCTGGTGAAGTCACCCTGACTTTCTACTCGTAAATTGCGTCTGACACTTAGACGTTACCTCCAGCTGTGTAGCTTGGCTAGAGTCCTGTCAATTATCCACTTCAAACATTGTTTCTTAAAGTGCTGTACGTACGCTCCTTTGTAAACATCTTGTCCCCTTTTTTGCAGTACCTCGTATTCTGACGTAACCTGACTGAACGTATGCCTTAATTCTCAGTACACGTGTGAGTGTCCTCGCCTGCTTTGTCTCGACTGTTGTGGGTAATAATTTTTAGCTAAACTTCCCCTGTCATCTCGTACATCCAATTTCTATTGTTGAGTAGAACTTAACGTCTTCCTATTGTCTTGTTAGCGACGCTGTTCTGACATCTTCACATTAAGTTTTATTTATTGCATCGACTAGAAGTCGTTGACACAACTTCGTGTGAACAAAATCCGTCGAGGAGAAAATTTGAAATTTTTAAATTTTTGCTCGTTACAAAACTTATCGAGTTGCAACTTACAAAATTACATGTCTCTAGTTCAAAATTAAATTAAAAGGTTTCGACGCTCATTACATCTTCAATGGATGGGCTCTTAAGCATTCAAAATTCAAGAAATTTATCAACGAATAAATCGCTTAAAGTGCATGTATTGTTCACCGCATGCAACCGAACTGCGATCCTAATTAATAACACATTAGCCTGACAGCAGCAGATGAACATTAACAGCTAACTAAGCGAGCGTACAAGCAGGCTCATATGTAGCAACAGACCCACGACCCGTAATTTGTTACATCTCAATTTTCCACTGCTATCTCAAGTGCTTCTCCTTCACACGAAACCCACTCCAACAAGCTATAACCATATCTGATTATGTACGAAGATCATGTGTGGCTTGTAGTAAAGCAAATAAATTAACTCTCCATTACACTCTCTTAAAGAGTTCCGTTTGTTATCGTACGTGTTGAAGATGACTGATTTATTACAACGAAAAGTTATTAATAAAAACGCTTACAAACTTCTTTTGTAAGATATTTTGTTTATTAGTCCCATTACGTGATAACAAAACTGCTCACTTGCAGCCAGCCATTCACTCAGTGGCTGTGAACACATGATGAACACAGTTTCGCGAGTTCTATTTAAAGGAACTCATGGAAAAACTCATATTTTTATGTTATGTTTAAACGCATCACTGTTCAGTATAAGTAAGATACAATAGTATACACTGTATAGCTCCAGTAATACAAGTACTTAGACGAAATACATATGTTATAACTATTGATCAAATTCCATTTCCTGATGTAGCTTACTAAATCTCTGCTTATGTAATTTTTTTTAACCCACAATAATTCAAATAATAGTTTTTTTTATAAAAAGCGCTTTATGTTTTCTTTCATTTATGGAATACATGTATCTCATTTTAATCAGAAGGCACCATACGTAATTAATTTTTCTTTCTTGTAATTCAAAATTAGTTTACCAATTCATTTAGATATCGGGGTACTCTTTAATACAATTTAATATAAAATTATAACTATGTTATATTTAAAAAAGAATAAATTTAAACACGTGCGAACAGTGACAAATGTTTTTCATTCGTTTAAACGGTATTTTATTAAATTTCAACTTTACTGTTGAAAGGCCAGAAACAAACGTGATAAAGAATTTGCAAAATACGATAAAATTTTATGTAATTTCTGTGTCCAAATTTAGCAATGAATGCTCGTGGTCTGTAGGATGATTAATCCGGCTTCCTTATCGCAAATCTCAAGTGACTGGCCAACAAGTTCAAATGTCGTCAGCTGATTTACTTGCCTCTGAGTATCATTCTGAACGTATGGTGGCATTTGCATACACTGGCACTTCTAGTCGCGATCGCTAGCACAGCATAAAATCACGGACGTGATATCGTACGCGTCCACTAAACTACAAGTTTTAAAATCTGAACGTAATCATAGATAACACAAACGCGCATGCTATCTCTTCGTTCTTCTTCTTCATCTTCTACTACTACTACTACTACTACTTACTACTACTACTACTACTACTACTACTACTTCTTCTCTTCTTCTTCTTCTTATTATTATTAAAATAGCAGCAGCAGCTGTATTATTAATAATAATAACCCTGAAAGCATCGCCTGCTGATCACTGCGGTCCAGTCACTCCTCTTGTACGGCGCAGAAGTGTAGGCGGATGCCCTGAATAAGAAGGTATTCCGACAGAAGGTTGACTCAGGTGTGCAGAGGAGGGAAGCGCTGAGGGTAGCCTCTCCTTTTCGCACCATCTCTGAACCAGCTGTTATATTGATCGTTGTGGTTATTCCTATCGGTTTTCTTGCCAACTAGCGGAAACGTGTGCACCTTAGGAAAACCGAGATCGGTAAGGAGATGGCAAAACACCAAGACAGCCTCCGCAAAGAGACCCTGAGAGGTGGCAAAGAGCTTGGGGCAAGGAGACGGGAGGCCGCTGTACCTCTATGCTGATCAAACACGTGAGACCGTGGATTAAGAGAAAGCGTGGAAGCATGTGTAGGTCGGTTTCAACCTGGTGCAGTTTCTGAGCGGTCGTGGATACTTCCGATCCAACCTCTACCAAGTGGGTAAAGTCTTATCTGCAGACTGGTTGTAGGCCTGCTACCCGGGTATAGTGGGAAATGCGGAACATACATTTTTCAACTGTGACGGGTGGGCCACTAGGAGACGGTCTCGCGTTGCGGATATGATAGTTCCAGATAGCATCGTCGAAGCCATGCTAAGAGGGAAGGACGTCTGGAACCAAGTAGCACATTACGCGGAGGGCATCCTTCGGATGAAGAAGGGAGACTTAAAACCTGTATAATATTTACCGTATTTCTTCTGTCGTGTGACTTCGTGTTGTGTTCGATTAATTTACGCTTTTCGAAACATATGTTTCGTCTTCAGAAATAAAATATCACTCTAAGCGAGGTCGTTAAATATTAAAATTGCAAATATTGAAAACAATTCCACGCATATCCGCGTTACATGACAATATTGAATTGTTTTCAATATTTGCAATTTTAATACTTAACGACCTCGCTTAGAGTGATATTTTATTTCCGAAGACGAAACATATGTTTCGAAACGCGTAAATTAATCGAACGCAACACGAAGTCACATGATGGAAGAAATACGGTAAATATTATACAGATTTTGTCAATAAGTGACTTGGATACCAATTCAAACATGTCTTTCAAGACTTAAAACGTAACACTGTACACGTGAGACCATTTGACTCAGGAAAATGATCTAGTCTGGTCGGGAAGGGCATTGCCGTTAACAAGTTGGTTTGTTGCAGACTGGGAGTCGCGTTGAGTTCATAAACGTTTAGTCTGTTACAGTTAACACAGAATTCATTTAACATCAGTTACATGTGTGAATAATAAAAATATAAATACAACTATTTATATTTTGGGATATGATTTGTGGTTCTGTTGCTTTGCGATACTTGAAGCAATGGCGCCACTGTTATTGTACGAATGATATAGAAGCCAAACGATGGCGCCAATTCCGCTGATAGAGGCACTTAACATCGTAAGTCACAGGACGGATGGCCTGTTTGAATATAGAAATGTACCAGGAGCACCGGAGAAAAAGAATAGGATGAGGTCATGAAGGGGAAGTTAGTGCTACAATGACTATATAGTAGAGGTCTTACTGGGAAGACAAAACTGGATGGAGACTAGGCTGAGAAAAGCGGCAGGTGCAGAAAACTGCCTTGTGCGTGTATGAACACAAGTGCGAATCACTTGTAACACTTGAAAAGTTATAAATGTATAACAAAATGTATATGGATATTCATCTTTTTAATCCGTGTGTGTGTGTTGCGCGCTCGCGGCACGTGTAATATTGTATAAACAACAATTATAAGAGATTTTCAAACCATATTAACTGGTATTCAAGTCACGCGACTCGATAATATATAGTGTTCCCTAAAGGTGGTGTCAAGCTTCAGGAAATGATTCTACCCATAAAACTCGAGGAAACATACCTAATAAACATGTACCAAAAAATGCTTCGTTTTCAGTGATTATGGCTGTCTTTTATTATTTTTTAATTAATTACTGCCGAACGATATTTGATGTGGAGTTGAAATTTGATATACACAACACGTTTACCATTTATTTCTTCTTCTAAGTTCAAAACAAACCAAAATGTTATCTTAAAATTTTCCCAAATGGTGGTTATTTGAAATTTATATTTCTACATTCCATAATAATCAGTACTTACAACAAAAAATATCTTAGGGCGTATTACACAAAAAGACATTCTATTTAGGATACGTGTTATGTGGGTGATGTGTTTTCATTTGATTTTAACGTGTTAATGACGTCCAGCGGGACTGACTTCTGACGGTGAAGCGGTTACCTTCGAAACGCGTCATCATTATCAGTGAGTCACATGACGGACCAGGTAGTTATATGTACTGTATAATAGATATCTTCTAAGAGGTTTTTTATTTTGTTGCAATTTGTAATTCGACTGAATTATAATCTTCTGATGACCCAGATTGTACCTTCAAGACGTGTAAGAAGATGCAAGTGCTGTTTAATTGAATACACTTGAAGAGTGTAGGAAAACCCCACACGCGCGCGGGGGTACATACATACATACCGGTATATGTACTGTATATAATATTTTTATTAAAAACAATAATTATAGTAAAAGGCTTTTCCTTACGAACCGCGTAAAAACCAGTTTGATTACTATAGTACGTACTCAAATTTTACTCAATAGTACAATCTGATGTACTCAAATTGTACATCAAACCGTCACCTTATTAATTAAAAATTATTACTTTCGTCTCCACATTTCGAAGACGGCTGAGGACGACTCAAGTCCGGTTTAATGTATTTTCACTTTTTATGTCTGTATGTTTACACCACTAAACCTCAAGGAAACTTAATATGAAACCATTTCGCGAATGAAAACCTTAAGAGAACAGTCCTGAAGTTCTTTAGAGAAACGTCCGTACTGACTCCTCTGTATGACACAAAAGTCGTAGGTTCTGAGCATCAAAGAATACGTTTCAGAGAATTTCTCGACCATCATCATAAATCGAGGAAATCCTTTCGTACATTACGGACTACCTTGGCTGTGACTTATTAGACGTAGACTGAACGGAAGGCCAGTGAGTCAGCGACTTGTTTTTGTGCAATGTGATTAGTGCAAACTAAATATTTTTTTATTGCTATTTAGTAAACTTAATGATTTCAGTGACTGCAGTTATTAGTATGAATATTTTGTTATCGTTTGATCATTGCTGAGTGTCGTTTGGATGAGTGTTCAATAAAAAAACACGTAATTATTTTACGATCTCTGGTATTAATTTAATTCCACCACAGTAAAGATTACTACCACGTGACAATACAAATAATTAGACTTCAACCTACAGTTGTTAAAAATTACTACAGTTCTGCTCCACATATCAAAGGCTATGAAAGTTCAATGTGTTGTACGTTTATACCGTTCTTGTGTGTTTGGAACGTAATCACATAAAAGAAAACAACAAATGATATTAACAGAACAGTGCAAAAAATCGTTAAAGAAACATTCGCACAATTAAAAACATTCTACCTACCTACAGGCAAATCTGAAGTCGTCCGATTTAAAATAACTTTTCAATTAACATTGTCTTGTGAACAAACAAACAAGAATAAAAAAGCTTTTAGACAATTTCGTTTCTCTCTTAAATTTACATCGTTCAATGATTTCGTACCGCGTATCGTATTCTTATTTTAGATTTACCGCCCGTGAATTGTTTGCCCCAATTCAGGCAACGATTATTTATTATTTGCATGCACGTGTTTGAGGTTTTGTACAATGGCGCCAATTTACAGCTTGAAAACGTCTGAGGTGGTTTTTGTGATTCAACAAAATGGAAAAAGAACGCTAGTCCTAAAATCGGTTCATACACGACTGACACGATTTTAATTTTTTGTTACATGTTTATACTTTTTGTTTAATATTCTTCTTCTTCTTCTTCTTCTCCTTATTATGATGATGATGATGATGATGATGATGATTGTTGTTGTTGTTCCGTTCGTTTCAGCCATCTATGGGCTGCGATTTCACAACTTTCTTCACTTTCTGCAATTATTTTGTGTTTCGATCTGGTTCGCTCTTGCTCGTTCTTCTTCAGATAACACCGTTTTGTTGGTTCTCCTTGGTTTCTCTTCGACATGCACTTCACCTTCGTGATTGTCCTTCTGACACTTCTCTGTTTCCTATATTTTCTTCCCAGATTCCAAATTTTTCCAGATAATAATAATAAGTTTTGTTATTGATGTCTTACTTTATATATACATACAGTACTTACAAGGGAGTTGTCATTAACCAAGACAAATATTATATCCATACGTGTACATAAATGTCTCTGAGATGGGAGACGCAAAGAATGGAGTCTCACACTCTATTTCAGATGCATTCGCCTCCTCAGATACATTATTATTATTGGCCAAGAAGTCCCAATTGAAACACCAAGGACTAACGGCTCCGTGCTCTCAGCGCCAATCAACAAAGTGACCGTGCTGATAGCGCTTATTAATTCTTGTTTTGTCTTATTGCCTTTTGATCGGCGTAGTTACTGAGTAAGTCACACTAGAAATTATGCCTCCTTTTTGTGTTAATAAGACATCTTTAAAAACCACGTAAGAACTTATTAAAGAACCGCGTTTAAGGTCTCATTTAACTTAAGTAACACGTTTACACAATGATCTACGTTGTAACAAGCCTCTTAGATACAGCCAATTTCAAGCATGCTTCAAGTACGAAAGCAAATTGGAATCTATCCAGTATAGAATATTGAGCCTAATGTTTAGATTTATGTGATCCACAGAAAAGAAATATGCATAGGTGTATATTCTCTTCCTACTTCAATGATATTCCTAAAAGTAAGTCTAGCAATCATGCCTTAATGTGTATTTCATGCTTTGATGCTTTTAAAAATGGGTTATAAAAATTTTCATAGGACGCTAACGTTGGTTTGGAAGTTGGCGAACAGCGAATAAACAGACATGCGGCCAGGTGTTAACGCGTCTAACGATGCGTAGATAAGCTGGGCGCACAGAACACAGGTCTATCGGTGCATACGTCACAATAGTTGGCACGCGGAGCACGGCAGCTTGGTGCTGAGCACGGGCGCTTATAGCACGCTACTTGGTCCCCATGGAGATATGTCATCGTATATCACCTAGTTCTTTCCCAATACAGTAGTAGATTCTTTTTCACAAAACCAAAACTTCTTCTACTTTTTGCCCAATATTTTAAAAATCTCCTTGGCAGAATCTGTGAATCCATTCGACCGACGTGACTTGTGACCACCATGTTTAGAAATGGAGTTCGAGAGGCCACTATTCGTTCACCACAATTATTGTCATTCTTGTCAACGAAATATTCTGTCTCTGAAGTATTCAGTATTCGCCAGAATCGCCAGTGTAACCGCAGTGAAGTGAATAGAGTTCGATTCCTAGCAGTGGCGGCGTACATCAGGCGAGGACAAGGCGCGGTAATTTCAAGGCTTTCAAAAAAAGAACCCGTGCAAATATTAGCAGCCTATTGTATACGATAAGCGCAAACAAAGGAACGGCGTTTGAACAATCAACGAGAGATACAGCAGGCCGTGATATACAATGTACGCGAACTGCTGCAGATTGGTCTCGGGCGTGTCGCTGAATAACGCCGAGCATTGTAAACATATGCACAATCAAGTATTAAGTGTACAGTAAACTCGTTTCTATACTTTCCGATTTGAGCTGGATTCATAATTGTGCATTCGTTCACAAAGATATCAAAGAAAATTCAGCCTGTTCACAGAAAGGACACCAAAGTGCGTAATTTTAATGGGACCAAAGAATAAGGACCAAAATTCTTATAATAATAGTGACTACTATTTGTACAACCGGAGTGTCAGGCAGGAATAGGCTGGTTAGCGTTACAATTCACTCGCCAATTCTTCTTCTCCTTCTCCTTCTCCTTCTTCTTCTTTTTCTTCTTCTTCTTCTTTTTTTTCTCCTCAAATCCATATACTGGGCTAAAGTCCGTTCCGACTTCACAGGGTGTTTGACAATGTTTCCAGAGTTTTCCACGATCCCTCCTATTAGACGGTCTATATTTCAGTGCTTGTTAAGGAATACGCGTGTCTACCATGCGTCCTCATGAGACTCCCAGTCTTCCCTTTATTCTTTTATTCTACCGATAACTGATAATACCTTGAGGTCTTTCCGTACACCCTCATTTCGAAGATGGTCCCTCAAAGTATATCTCCTAACAGCTCTTAAAGTTTAATTTCAGAGGCCTCTATCTTAGAAATATCTTAAATATCTTATTTTGCAGGAGAAGCCATGTTTAACTGACATTACCTTGTAAAACGTCTGTTGGCTCCCTCTGTGTCTTATTCGTTAGTAGTCGTCTAATTTTTCCACAAGTGTAACTAAATTTATTTAATTTTCTCTAATATCTTGGCCCTTCCAATATGATATATCATAACCCAGATAATTAAAATGTAAGTTATAATTAAAATTAAGTTATAATCATCCCTGAGGTCTTTACGGCTCTAAGAATTGGACTTCGAGAAAATCGCATGTTAGCGAAGTGCTGATGACATGCGATTCCTACGGACTGTAGCTGATACTCTCTTAAGAGGCCTTAGGAGAAGCGAAGAAAATGTTAGGAACTACAGGTGGCAAGTGTTTTAGATATTGAAGAAGTTGCTGCAGAAGTTGGAGAGAGCGTCTAGGAAATTTGAATGACAAACATCTCCCAAAGCATATCCGCAAATCCTGGGCAAGAAGATCTTGTCCCTACCCCTGAGTTATTACAAATTTTTATAGCACAGCGTTTAATCCTTGGACGTTAATGATGATTACACAAACAAAATGTATTCTTTTGTCAGGAAGTACAACACACGTTGTTCGCCGAGAAAGTCTGTTTTCCATCTTTATTACAGAATCCGCGATTACATGAGGAATTGATCCGTCCATTGACAATGAGGATAAACCTGAGATTAAAAAAAACATATTCGCAATAAAGCTATACGCTAAACTCAATCTACCACTTCACTCTAGAGGCTAAGACTATATTCTACGACAGTGGTCTCCAAACCACGGCCCGCGGGCCAGATCCGGGCCGCGAAGGTTCATTGTCCGGCCCGCGGCAACCCGGCCGATGCTGCGTGCAGTTTTTAAATAAATCGTCAAAATACTTTAAATATTATAACATTTTACTAAATAACTAAACAAGAAATAAGTTCAGTAAAATGTTATAATAGTTTGTACAAGTTTAAAACATTTACGAGGTTAATATGTTTGTTCGTCTGGCTGCCTTGAATGAAACACGCTTTTAACTCGCATCAACCTAAAGCGAAGATTCCTATTTCCCCCGTGCGCTCGGACAGAACAATGCTTTCAATGTTTGGATCGACCTATATCTGCGAACAAGCGTTTTCAAAAATGAAATTTATAAAACCAAAGTACAGGACTAACTTGTCAGACGAACACTTGAAATCCATTTTAGTGATAGGAGCATGAAAATTTGACCCAAAATGGACACACATTATATGTCAGAAGTAACTCCACACATCCCATACGTACATAAGAAAGCCAAAAAATATTTCATAAGAAATATATTTGAATGTCTTTTCCTTACTTTTATTTACATTATTTTAAATAAATGAATTTGTTTTCTTTGGATAAGTCTGCTTAATTTGTATTTAAATACCTATTTTATTGACTTGATTATTTCGTAAACTTAAGAAAATAAGTTTACTGTGTGTGTGTGTGTGTGTGTGGGCCCGCCTGACATCCAAGATTTTTCAATTCGGCCCTCAAGTGAAAAAGTTTGGAGACCCCTGTTCTACGAGAATGTGTACGGAATATAAATATTTACATAGTTATAAGTATAGTGTAAGCTCTCATAGTTTGTCAGGAATTTCCGGCGTTTCTCTCAACGCAGGTTCCATTTCTGTCTCTCGTCAGTTTTCTTCTTCCGGTTTGTGACTCTCTATCGCTTTCTTCATTCTATATCTATTTCTACACCTGTAAGCCATACTTTCATTCTACACACGATACTTTCCATTCCACTGCTGTCTTGTAAAGGCGTTTTAAATTTTTGGTTTAATTTTATTTCGACTGCAGCTAATATTAAGAAGGAGACGGCTACTCTAAGCTTTGCAATCCTATGTTTGACGTCTCCTCACATGTTACATCGTATTTCATACTACATTTAATTACACAGTACGTCCATTTCATATATAAATACTCTTTTCTCTCTCCCTCTCCCTCACTATTCCTCCATTCCTCTCTTTTTCTGATTTATCAAACGTAAATACAATATTTATATTAATACACCTCCCACTCTATATGTGTGTTTTTGCTTTATTTGTTTGGCTGTGTATAAAAAAGTAACTATTTTCTCAAGTTATAATTTATAGTTATAGTTTAATTTAGTTAATCTAAAAAAGACTGAGTTATTATTATTAAATAATAAATACAAAAACCGGAAAAAATGTGAATAGCTAATTTTGAAGTCAATTACGAAAACGCCCGAGAATACGAAACCAGAAAACTACGATGCAATTAAAGTACACAAACCAGAAACAAACGATCACTTCCATTATGGTATAAGCTACTTTCCCCGCTCTGTCAGATTAACGACATACGTTTTTTCCCACTTTTCAGCGACCAAAATTCCTGCTTAAGTGAAAGGCTGAAATTTCACAACTGCGCTCCATCTATATTTTTCTGATCTCCTTGGGCAAGTACCCAGTCCCCCTCCCCCAATACGGGCCTGAATCTAATAATATATTTGATAAATGTTTTTCTATTTTATCAGATACACCCTTCATAAACAAATATACCAAAAATTATCACAATAACAAGAGGTGCGTTTTTGTAATTACGCCTGAAATAAACGAATCGTGTATGAAATAAATGATATAAATGAATCGTATATGAGATAAATGAACTTCTGTAAACAGCAATTCTAAGCCAGCAAGAAGTCTAGCTTTAAATAAACGGTCGTAAAATTATAATAAAACCAAAGAGCTGTTGGGCTAGATAAGGAAACAGAAGGTTTAACGATACTATGCTTGTGGAACGTGTTTGAGAGGGGGCGGGGGGACAAAGCCGCGGAGAAAATAAACACACACAAGTTTTGTTTCAAACGTAACTGGTTCTTCTTCTCATTCTTTGCCTGTTTCTCCAATCAATTCAATATTTAGATTTACGTCACGCTTCTGAGTAACAGAATTAAACAAAACTTTGTGACCAAAATATAAGCGTTAAAGAAGACACTTTTTAAACACACTACTAATCAGTATTCTGTATAAAGAAAAAAGAAACAATACTGTGTAAAAAGTATTATTTATTGTTTAACTATTCGATTAATAACTTTTCAAACGCGTGCCAGTTCTGCATTCATACTACAAAAAAATATATTAACATTTTTTTAAATATAATTGAACTCGATACGTCGAATACATCTTGGCCATCTTTTACATGGTCCTTTAACATATCAGAACATGTCACTTTCCTTCATGTGTACTACTACGGTCAAACTATGGAGTATCACGATGGGTAAACCAAGGAATGTCCGCTGTGACTTAGCGAAATCCGTTTTAAACCTGTATTTCGGGTTTTGCCCGGCTGCAAGTAGGCAGTACTAGGGCTGACAATAATAGCGGGTAAGCAGACTGCCAGAAGATTGTCCATATTGCTTAACCAAACTGCAGAGTGTGCGAACTAGTTCACAGGAAGTACAAGTGAAGGTATAATAATAAGAAAGCATCTTACATCCTATGTAAGTACAAATAAAGTGTATTCAGATATTACGTTCTTTTAAAGTTGTTTACTCCTATGGACAAGTAATTAAAGCTTTATTACTTGTTGTTACAAGACTGGTATTGTGAATTTTAAACTGAGAAAAATTCTGTTCTTTTTACAAAAACATATTTTACGTACACAATCCTTATTGCAGGTCCGTCTAAGAAATCCTGGCTCTTTCGAGTTAGTTATTCTTAAACTGTCTGGATCTTCTGGAACGCAGTCCTAAATGTTAACCAGACTCATCACCATACAACAACGTCAAAATTTATTTCAAACTTGAACACATTAAAACAACTGTGTGTGCGCCCAATTCACAAACAGGTTTATTACACAACATCAGCGTATACGTTTGAAATATGAAATACGGAAAGATCATTTCAATTAATCCAGTAAACAATAACGCGTATTTTTATTGTTATTCCCGTTTACTTTAATGGGACTGATTTCAGCCACTTTAATACTGATTAGTCTTAACTTGTTTTTTCTTTTGTATGAAGCCGACCCCCCCCCCATACACCGCTGTTGTCGATATACAGACCATCGTGGAAGAGGCTAAAGGAAACCTACACACGTTGATGGGCTGGAAGAAGAAAAAGAAAATATCTAAAAATGCATTATTAATTGATACAATTGCCCACAGACGTAAGGTATACAGTGTTGTAAGCATACAGACATACGCGTATGATATTCGAGTTTAAACCTTACAAAAACTGTTACAGACATTATTATACGTATTTAAAACTTTTCTTACATACCTCCTGATGACTACAGAACTATCGTTAAAATTTGACAATTTTCCCTTCCATCTCTCAATCATACTAGAGGTCCGATGAAACTTCGCTAGCAAAGCGGAGCGTTATGGATTCTTTATCACGACGTCGGATTTTGTACCATAATCCTGATGGGTACACCGTCTTATTAGTCGGGGAAATTACAGTCGGTGAAAGTGGAATACCAATCACGATGCCCTAGTTACGTAACCTCGACTAAAGTAATGCAGATTGACCCACAACTATCCTAAACTCTATGAAACGTAAAAAGAGTGAACTCGAAAATTAGTAGCTTTCATCAGTTGACACCATTCTTGAAATTAAGAATTTTGTTGCCAAGGTGAGCAGGTAGTGGTTGGGAGCAACGTCTGTCAAAGGCAATGATTACCTTCTTATCTCTCCATCACGCTTTTAGAACTGCATGAAATATATAGTTCAACACCCTTGAACGCTAGTTAGCATTTCAGGAAGGAAAATAAATTGTTTTTAAGTTTCGCTGATGTTAACAGATTTTAACAGATATGACAGAAACTATATACAGAGTGTTACAGATTGGGATGGGATGGAAGGATATGGAATGAAACTAAATGTAGGAAGAACGAAAGTAATGGGAATAACAAATAATGAGTAATGAGAATAATCTTTCTTATAATTAAGAAAGATATGAGAGTAGAAATATCACGTAGAAGTATAGACGATATAGAATAGAGGTTAGAGATAGATAGCTAGTACTCCCTCATTCAGGCCGTTCACGTCACCAGTCAAAACAACTGTTAATTTTTTGTCCATCAGTGTATAGTGTAGTGGTGATGGCGGTGTTGCTGGTGACATCGGTGACGATTATTATTTTGTTATTGTTATTGTTGCTGTCGTTGTTGTTTATTGTTATTATTATTGTTGTTATTATTATTATTACATTCATTGTCTACGGCAGATGGGAGCAACATGGAAGATCGTTGCAATAAAATAAGCCTATTAGGCAGGAGATCTCCCCGGATAACATCGTTGAAGCGACACTTCGAGTGGAGGACACATTGGAACTGTGTGGCACGCTTCCCTGAAGAGATTCTTCAGTCGAAGAAGATAGATTTGGACAATACAGTGTAGAAGAATAACAAGTCAGATGTGACCCCTAGGACTGAAAAAACAATAGGTTTAGCTCGAAGTACTGTGTGAAAAAGTTCCAGGTTAGTGTCCTAGAAGAGGAAAGGGAGGTGGTTTTTTAACATTGAAAATGTTTATAAGGACGTGTCGCACATTTGCGGCCGATCGCTGGTGCGTTATCGAAAATGGGAACCGGTGAGTTTCCATAGAAACTATTTCTTTGTTGTCAATAACGTAGTACACATATAAAACTTCGCTTATGAATGCGACTACATTTAACTTATAATCTGTACATTGGTAAATGAAGAATGAATTCATTGATTGGTGAATGAAGAATGAATTCATTGATTGGTGAATGAAGAATGAATTCATTGATTGGTGAATGATCATTGTAACAAAATAAGTAAATTCGTTTACCAAATAAAAATTTTGTGGTTTACCAAAAATAAAAAATTTTGGTGGTTTTGTTTTTTGATAAATTTTGTTTAATTGGTTTTATTTTGTTTAATTGGTTTTTGTGGTTTGTATTTAGTAAATTAATTTCCGTACTTGATTTGTGTAAAAATTTAACTCTTTTGTTTCTTTTTCTGTTAATTGTATCACTTTACGTTTTTATAATTAACTTCCGCGTTAATTGTATTATCTCCAGCACTAATCGATAGACGGTTCTTCTTCTTAATTGAGTATTCTCCTTCTTTTTTGGTAAAGGCCGCCTTTCGGATAGTCCGTGATCTCAATTTATCTTATTTTTAATGCTATTTATTAAATTTATAAATAAATAGAAACCAAATTGCAGAAATTTTAGATTTATTAACAATTGTATAAGGTATCGAGTGTTAATCGATTATACAACAGTAGTATCGACTCGTTCTCAGGGCTGTCGATTAATTTTTTACATCTGTAATTAATTTTTTCTATTAATTATTAGGTTCTTTGAACGGTTATTTTATATATAGTCAGAGAAGGGTAAGGTCAGGAAAGTATAACACTTACATGTAAAAAGCTTAATCTTAAAAATTACAAGTTATTAGTTAATATATAATGTTTATTAAAGAAAAATTCGAACCATTGAAGACTGTATGATTATGTTGGTAAAGCTTGCTTTGAATTGTGGGAGTAAAGATGGCTGCTCCCGGACTGCATATGTTAATCTGTGGCCGGCTCTACGAAATTTTCTTCCAATAAATGGTGCCTTTTCAATGTTTCCTCGTCTCCGCTGTTGGGATTATTCCTTCTGGTGTTAGTAGAATGGTTCTGGTTCAGTGTTTTGTGATTCACTTCGATTAAATATGTGTGATAATGTTTAATTTACTTTGTTCAATAAGGTCGAAACTTGCACTTCTCGTCTCGTTATTAAGAATTATTTATTGTATAGGTTTAATTTATTATTTCACTCATTTACTGTTACTTTAGTTTAATTGTGGTATTAAATGTTCTCACTGAGTTTAAGGTTTAAGTTCAAAATTTAGTAATTTACGATTTTTCACTGTAAACTAGGCTTAGACCGATCGCCATATTTGTCTGCTATATGGGTTAATATAAGCAAAAATCTCATTCAAGTGTGCTCGACAAGGTCCAATAATTAACTGTTCTCATTTTCTTTGTCTCCTGAAATCGTCTTAGCCAATTTAATATTAGCAATACATTGTTTTAAATCTGTTTGGCTTCCGCTACATTCGGAAAATTTACATTATATTACTGAATATATTTTTGCTATTATTTAATTTTATGAAATACTAAATACCTAATCTTTTTCTTTAGTTCATTCTGTTTGATTTGATTCCAAATAAGATAGTTTTACAAAGTTTTTTATCTAACATGCTATATTTCTTTCATTTTGAAAAAGTAGGCCTTAAAATTTACTTCCTGTCCTTCCCCAAATGTTTGCCATTTTATATGTTATATTTATGATTGTACTAAATCTCAGATTGACATAAAATGTTTATCTTCCCTTAATTTCTTGTAATTTTATTAATTGGTTATCCTTTTAAATATTATTCAATAATTTATGACTCCCCACTCTGAATTTTCAGTTATTACATTTGCATTTTTTCTCATAATTCTTCCTATCTTTTTACAATATCTTTTTAAAGTATAATTTACATTATATTATTCTGCGACTGATTTACCTTACATAAATTTCATCAGTTTAACTAGTTTACTGGACTTGATTCTTCAATTATAATGTAGTTTAGTCTTACCATTTGGCCTAGATTTTATCTGGTTTTACATACAAAGTTTTTTAATAATACAGCTTGTTTATACCCTTTCTGACCTTCTATTCTAATACAATGTTAATTAACAATTCCTTACTTTACTACAAGAACATTTAGTATTGAATTCTAACTAATAATACATAACAATTATTTAACATGAAAAACATGGTATTTAAGCTCAGACATTCTAGTCTTGATTATTTCTAGTAACTCATAATAAACATTTTATAATAAAAGAATGGTATCCACACTCAGACATTGCATTCTTGATTAAAACTATTAAACATAATAAACATTTTAGAATATTAGAACATTACTCTCTATTTCCTACATTTAGGTATAGAGTTCATTTATTTTAATAGGAACATAACACATCTGTTCCTTCATTTTTAAATCTTTCTTAAAATTACTTGTATGCAGTCTTATCTGTTTTTTTTTTAATTTTATTTTAGGGACGTATCCCTTGTCACTTTACTTATTAAATACCTGCTCTTTATTTATCTTACTCATTTCAGTGAATGTTATTAGATAAAGAGTGGCAATTTATTATAAACATTATTCTTTGCTCTTCATAATACTATTCTATCAAAGAGTATTCATGAAGTTAAATTAAAACTTTAAAGTTGTTTAAAGGTACACTTTTATTAAGTTTAAGCATTTAATGCACTTTCTTGAAGTTTATTTACTATTATATAATAACTTGCAATTGTCTCCTGTTACTTCTTGATACTATCACTAATCAGTTTTACATTATCAAGAATTTTATTTATAGAGGACTGTTAAGATTTGTTTTTTATTCATTATACAATAACTTTTCACGGGTGGACTTTTACTTATAACTCTAAACACTTTTGTTTACATTTATTTTACATTAGTTCTGTTTTTGGGTGTTATACTTTCATTTGTGACATTTAATTTCCCTTGGGGTTTTTGTTTTCCCCTTGCTGGGTTTCCTTTGAGTATTTGTTGTAGTCTTCTCCTCCTACTATTTTGTATCTTCAAACTCATTCCTGTTTATTAAGTATTTTGGTTTGTTCTGGGTATTTTCCTTATTCATTCTTTGTTTCTTCATTACCATATAGTTATTATGTACGTTGGTTTGTTCTGGGTATCTTCCTTACTTACTCCTATCCTACCTGAGTATTTCCTTACTTTATTTTAGTTTTTTGGGGTTTATTTTTCTTTACACATATTTGTTGCATAGTTGTTTTTTCTGTATTTTTACTTCTTCAAGTGATGATTGTATTTTATTGTGATATTTATTTGTTTTCATTTGGATTTTTCTTTGATTGTTATTTTAATTGACATTTATTTATGATCATATTTCATTCTTTATTAAGTGGATAATCTGTCATGCTACAACATAAATATATATATTTTTTAGATTTATTGAAGCATTTTCAATGCCCTTCTCTGTGCATTGCATTTGTGCAATGCCTGTAAATTTTTTTAATGGGTCGGGTATAATACCGAAACTCCCAGACCCCGGAAGTTTGCACTCTTCTGGATATTTGTACATACAGCAAATTTTTCCACCTGGCCGCGTAAAACAAACAAAATTATTATTATTATTATTATTAAGGTGATGATGATGGCATACCGTACGGATGGAATAACGTAGTTTTTTTTTTTACTCACGTTGACATAAACCCTGCCAAAGGTAAAAAGAGAGGTATGTTGTAAGCAGTTAACATGAATTGCCACTACTATTGGAACTAACACTACGAAGGCGGCGGATAGTATCGCCACGCCGCAGCTGGCGCAACTGTCTGATTTCCAGGCGCCCATTCAGAATTACTGAAATTGCACGACGTCGGTGAGTACCGTTAGTCACAATTTGTATTCTTAAAATAAAGATCATGTTAGGTTGTTACAGAATAAAAAAGCCTGTAAGCATACAGGTCTTGGTTCTTTGTTGTGGTCTGAACATTTTCCTCTCTAACTGTAAAACTTCGCGCCGAAATATTGCTGGAATAGGAGTATACAGCTGGCGTAGGAGACTGTTCCACAAAAACAAAAGGCAACATACAAATCAAATGGTAAACTTGCTCATGAGCAGTGCCAGCTCCCAAGTAGCCGTTCCCAATTGGCACACTTGTTTACATACAAGTCTCAGACGAAATCGGTCAAGCCTTCACCGTTCTGTTAAGAATGACTCATTTTCGACGGAAGACTTCAATAAACGGTTGTGTTCTTTCTTTCTCCTTCTCTCTGTCTGTGCATCTCTCTCTCTCTCTCTCTCTCTCTCTCTCTCTCTCTCTCTCTCTCTCTCTCTCTCTCTCTCCTCGGTTTAAGTCTGTCTCAAACGCACTGAGCACATACACAGTACCATTAAATTGTTAAAATTAGCATCGCACTGCAGACCAGATGTTAAGGAAATCCAACTAACACATACGTCACCATTTTTTTGAGTGTTCATTTAATTACTTGTGTTCACACACACACATGAACTCACTCTTTTCCTACATATAATACGCGCGCGCGCGCGTGTGTGTAGTTTTCTTTTCGCCGTTGCTCACATCTCATTCTTCAAATTATACTGCCTTTCCGATCATCTTCTAAATGTTCTTGTATAGTATGTTTCTCCATACCACTTTTCCAATTTGTTCTTGGCTTTCTACCTTCACTTCCCCATGGAGTAAACAATTTCGTATTCTCTTTGGACTCTGTCAAGAGACTTTTTCTCTTGGATAGAAAGCGAAACAAATTCTTAAAAACAGATCGGGATACATGCAGACGAGAACTGCGAACAGTTAACTTTAACGAACAAGCAACGGATGCAACGGAATTTGGAAACACTGCGTAGAACAAACAGAATACCTGCTGGCACGAAATGAACGAACGATCGGACTATCTTCTAGGCTTACACGGCCGGAGTCGATATTGTTAAATTCTGGCCTGTTTGGAATCAAATCTGTTTCCATCAGAGCTTCGACGTTTTTGTGGTCACACCTAGCCTCTACAAGACTGGATCTTGAGCGAAACTCAACGCAGAAAACATTTCTTAACTAACTCCATATCTTTTCATTTTTTGTACAACTTCCGTAGCAATAAGAGAAGTCTATGTCGTTCTCCTGATGCCAACGTTTCACTAAGTTCCGTGTACTTGCATGCCGCAAACCAATAATAGAAAATAAAAATGTCAGGTAGTTTCGTAACCAGAAGGACCTTGTCACAGATACTTAAAGACGAAGTTGACGTTGTTAATAACGATTTGCTCTTAATTGAAAAGTCAAATCAAAGCAGTTTTATTAATAACAAATAAATGTCGTCAATGAAACTTATAAATCATAAGGCAACACGAACTGCACTGCCCGATGGAATGCAAGAACGCGTGGATAAAACAGAAGGTATGGAATCAAAATCAAAAATAAGACAAGAATATAGACGAAATATTAGGAAATGATAGCGTAGCGGTTGTGCACGGACATAGTTTCTGTAACATTAGTTTGAATCCCAATAATGATCCAACAGACCAAGACCAGAATCCTTGAGGAGAACCTGCCACTCTGCCAACTTCAGGACACCAATAAATCCAAACCACTTCAGCAGTCCACAAAATCAGAGCGCAACCACGACCTAACGTGTCGTAAAAGAAAACGACTTTCTTAAACCAACAGTATAAAGCAATCTAGCATCCCATTCTGTACACAGGAAATATTCTTTTCTCTAATGCAGATAGAAAACAACAAACCTTGTTTTAGCTACGAGTACTTCGGCTTGCCGGGCCGTGGTCCATAGTTGTCTTGAGCAAACGTTTCGGCCGTGCCTTCGACGGCCATCTTCAGTGCAGAAGGCTGCAACACACTGACCAAGATTCGAGTTTCAGCTGTTCGACATAAATATGTCATGTGAAAAAAATATGAAGCAGAAATATGACATGGTACACCAAGTCACGAGAAAACTGGTGCCTTGTTCCTGCACCACTGAAGATGGCCGCCGTTGGTGCAGCCGAAACGTTTGGACCCCGGCTTAATAACCCGGAAATATGTCGTACAGCTATGACAACTCCGGCAGATAGTTTGCGGTCAAACATTATTTGATTAACTTAATGAGAATGTAACCAGACATCTCATGTTATAAATTTAAAGTTTCGGCATCATCAAAAGGTAAAAAATCGGTATGGAGAACCATACATGACTTCCATGTTCTAAGATTTATATTTAATATCATTTTCTAAATGAAATACTTCCATAGAAATTACTTCTTTCTAGTTCTTGCTTCAGCCTTAACCACAGTACTGTGGTCACTAACGTATACCACCTCACGTTATCGCACTCGATTTTCACTGATGATGGAAGTCGATGGCATTGTCGAAACGTCTGGTTTTGTAGAAAACATTGGACTACGGCCAAATATCCCGGGAAGGAATTTTAACAAAAACTACTTCTTTGTTGCCGATAACGTTGTACACATAATATATAAAATATGCATAAAATTAATGGCTTGTATAAGTTAATGATTGATCTCCATTAAGTAGTGCTCAAGTTTCCAAAGTTTTAATATTATGATGTCCGTAATTAAAACATCAGTGCAGGTTTAGTGTGTATGAGGGTACACCGTGGACAAAAATTGTCAACATTTCCTATTGAGCGTTGCTTAGAGTAAAGCTGCGAATCTACAGTGTACGTTTCACAGAACAAACACGCGGAAAAGAAGGAGCGCTCCAAAGTCACTCATGGACCCTCAGCATCTTGCAGAGGGTTCATTCCCTAAAGACGAAAAGTCTGTCTATGAATCGTTCCTCTGTAAACACGTGCAGTTACACTGCCCAGCGATCCACAGGAAGCAAATCGCTATCCACGCTGGACACTTTTTCAGCTTGCACGCGTTATGTTGGTATGGGTTTCGGCATTTTCCATTTAAAAAGCGTGCAAATGTAAGAAAATAAACATGAATGAGGCCAGAAATAACGCGAATTTTGTGTGTGTGTGTGTGTGTGTGTGTGTGTGTGTGTGTGTGTGTGTGTGTGTGTGTGTGTGTGTGTGTGTGTGTGTGTGTGTGTGTGTGTGTGTGTCTTCCCTGCCTATTTATTGCGGTAGTCATAATAATAAATGGCAACGTAAACATTACATAACTGAGATATGCTTGCCTGCCACGAACGATATATTTTCTCTCATACATGATTTACATTATAATGAAAAAATTATAATTTTATTGCCTGGCAACAAAATCATTTTATTTTTAACAATTACCATTGTTTGAAAATGTTTAAATGAATTTTCAAGTACTTTACTCTCGTTAAAACGTAAAAGGTTGCCGGTAAACTACCCCTTCCCCTTAACCGATCTTCACAAAAATCAAAAGGCATTGAGTTCTCTACAATTCAGTGACGTATGCAAAAAATTATTTGATTCTGTTTGAATATGCGGCAGTTATCGTTCGCCAAAAAAAAATTACCCTTGATAAAAAAAACCGTTGCAGGTAAACTACCCCTTTCCCTTAACCGATCTTCACCAAAATCAAAAACCCTTGAGATCTCTACAGTATAGGGACGTATGAAAAAAATTATTTGATTCTGTTTGAATTTGCGGCTGTTATCGTTTGCCATAGAAAATTACACTTGATAAAAAAAACGTTGCAGGTAAACTACCCCTTTCCCTTAACCGATCTTCACCAAAAACAATAGTTCTTGAGATCTCTACAATCTAGGGCTGTATGCAAATAATCTTTTGATTCTGTTTGAATTTGCGGTTGTTATCGTTTGCCATAGAAAATACCCTTGTTAAAACATAAAACGTTGCAGGTAAACTACCCCTTTCCCTTAACCGATCTTCACCAAAAACAATAGGTCATAAGAACTCTACAATTCAGGGCTGTATGCGAAACATTATTTGATTCTGTTTGAATTTGCGGCTGTTATCGTTTGCCAAAAAAAAAATTACACTTGATAAAAAAAACCGTTGCAGGTAAACTACCCCTTTCTCTCAACCGATCTTCACCAAAAACAATAGGTCGTGAGTACTCTACAAATCAGGACTGTACGCAAAATATTATTTGATTCTGTTTGAATTTGTGGCAGTTATCGTTTGCCATAGAAAAAAATCTATAGACACACAGACAAATAGACACACAGACACTTTTCGAAAAACGATTTTTTCATGTTTTGAGTGTAGTACAATCAGAATCTGCAATAATCTCGAACACGATTTTTTTTGCCATCACCATACTTCCATTTCCTTACGGAACATGGAAGTAATACCCTTGTTAAAACATAAAATGTTGCAGGTAAACTACCCTATTCCTTTAACCGATCTTCACCAAAACCCAAAGGTCTTGAGAACTCTACAATTCAGGGCTGTATGCAAAACAATATTTGATTCTGTTTGAATTTGCGGCTGTTATCGTTTGCCTAAAAAAAAATATCGGTAGGAGAACCATACATGACTTCCATATTCTAAGATTTATATTTAAAATCATTTTCGAAATGAAATATTACCATAGAAACTACTTCTTTCTACTCACTGCTTCACCCTTAACCACAGTACTGTGGTCAGTAACGTATACCACCTCACGTTATCGCACCCGATTTTCACTGATGATGGAAGTCGATGGCATTGCCGAAATGTCTGGTTTTGTACAAAACATTGGACTACGGCCAAATATCCCGGGAAGGAATTTTAACAGAAACTACTTCTTTGTTGCCGATAACGTTGTACACGTATATATATATAAAAAATATGCATAAAATTAATGGCTTGTATAAGTTAATGATTGATCTCCATTAAGTAGTGCTCAAGTTTCCAAAGTTTTAATATTATGATGTCCGTAATTAAAACATCAGTGCAGGTTTAGTGTGTATGAGGGTACACCGTGGACAAAACTTTTCAACATTTCCTATTGAGCGTTGCTTAGAGTAAAGCTGCGAATCTACAGTGTACGTTTCACAGAACAAACACGCGGAAAAGAAGGAGCGCTCTGAAGTCACTCATAGACCCTCAGCATCTTGCAGAGGGTTCATTCCCTAAAGACGAAAAGTCTGTCTACGAATCGTTCCTCTGTAAACACGTGCAGTTACACTGCCCAGCGATCCACAGGAAGCAAATCGCTATCCACGCTGGACACTTTTTCGGCTTGCACGCGTTATGTTGGTATGGGTTTCGGCACTTTCCATTTAAAAAGCGTGCAAATGTAAGAAAATAAACATGAATGAGGCCAGAAATAACGCGAATTGTGTGTGTGTGTGTGTGTGTGTGTGTGTGTGTGTGTGTGTGTGTGTGTGTGTGTGTGTGTGTGTGTGTGTGTGTGTGTGTGTGTGTGTGTGTGTGTGTGTGTGTGTGTGTGTGTGTGTGTGTGTGTCTTCCCTGCCTATTTATTGCGGTAGTCATAATAATAAATGGCAACGTAAACATTACATAACTGAGATATGCTTGCCTGCCACGAACGATATATTTTCTCTCATACATGATTTACATTATAATGAAAAAATTATAATTTTATTGCCTGGCAACAAAATCATTTTATTTTTAACAATTACCATTGTTTGAAAATGTTTAAATGAATTTTCAAGTACTTTACTCTTGTTAAAACGTAAAAGGTTGCAGGTAAACTACCCCTTCCCCTTAACCGATCTTCACAAAAATCAAAAGGCATTGAGTTCTCTACAATTCAGTGACGTATGCAAAAAATTATTTGATTCTGTTTGAATATGCGGCAGTTATCGTTTGCCAAAAAAAAATTACCCTTGATAAAAAAAACCGTTGCAGGTAAACTACCCCTTTCCCTTAACCGATCTTCACCAAAAACAATAGGTCTTGAAAACTCTACTATTCAGAGTTGCATGCAAAAAATTATTTGATTCTGTTTGATTTTGCGGCTGTTATCGTTTGCCAAAAAAAAATTACCCTTGATAAAAAAAACCGTTGCAGGTAAACTACCCCTTTCCCTCAACCAATCTTCATCAAAAACAATAAGTCGTGAGTACTCTACAAATCAGGACTGTATGCAAAAAATTATTTGATTCTGTTTGAATTTGCGGCTGTTATCGTTTGCCTTAGAAAAAAAATCTACAGACACACAGACAGATAGACACACAGACACTTTTCGAAAAACGACTTTTTTCATGTTTTGAGTGTAGTACAATCAGAATCTGCAATAATCTCGAACACGATTTTTTTTGCCATCACCATACTTCCATTTCCTTAAGGAATATGGAAGTAATTGCCCTTGATAAAAAAAACGCTGCAGGTAAACTACCCCTTTCCCTTAACCGATCTTCTCCGAAAACAATAGGTCTTGAGTACTCTACAATTCAGGGCTGTATGCAAACATTATTTGATTCTGTTTGAATTTGCGGCTGTTATCGTTTGCCATAGAAAATACCCTTTTTAAAACATAAAACGTTGCCGGTAAACTACCCCTTTCCGTAACCGATCTTCACCAAAAACAACAGGTCTTGAGAACTCTACAATTCAGGGCTGTATGCAAAAGAGTAGTAGATTCTGTTTAAATTTGCGGCTGTTATCGTTTGACATAGAAAAAAATTACGCTTGATTAAAAAAACCGTTGCAGGTAAACTACCCCTTTCCCTTAAACGATCTTCACCAAAAAACAATAGGTCTTGAGTACTCTACAAATCAGAGCTGCTTGCAAAAAATTATTTGATTCTGTTTGAATTTGCGGCTGTTATCGTTTACCATAGAAAAAAAAAATCTATAGACAGACAGACATAGACACACAGACACTTTTCGAAAAATGACTTTTTTCATGTTTTGAGTGTAGTACAATCAGAATCTGCAATAATCTCGAACACGATTTTTTTTGCCATCACCATACTTAAATTTCCTTAAGGAACATGGAAGTAAAATTATAAAAATTTACCTCCTCCCTCATCAACTACCATTTTAATTTATAAAAAAAAATTACCCCTTCCTCCCTTCAAATACCCTTTTCATGTATAGATATTTCATCTACCTTTCTACAGTTGATTATTATGACTTTCTTTTAAGGATACTTTATTTATCAAAAGTAAGGACTTTACTCTTGTTAAAACGTAAAACGTTGCAGGTAAACTACCCCTTTCCCTTAACCGATCTTCACCAAAAACAATAGACCGTGAGTCCTCTACAATTCATGACTGTATGCAAAAAATTATTTGATTCTGTTTGAATTTGAGGCTGTTATCGTTTGCCATAGAAAAAATTCTACACACACACACACACACACACACACACACACACACACACACACACTTTTCGAAAAATGACTTTTTTCATGTTTTTAGGGTAGTACAATCAGAATACGCCGTTATCTCAAACACGATTTTTTTCGCCATGACCATACTTCCATTTCCTTATGGAACATGGAAGTAAAAAATTGACAGCCTATAAAACCTTTGAAACAGCATATATATACAAAGCATAAGAACAGTAAACAAATTTGCGAACAAATAACCAATAAAGATAATACTCTTAACAATAAATTAACAAATACATCACACATACAAATTAATAATAATAATAAAAATCGGTATGGAGAACCAACCATACATGACTTCCATGTTGTAAGATTTATGTTTAAAATAATTTACTTCAATTCGGTTCGGTAATTTCTAAAAAATATCGCCCACCCTCAAACTAATTTCACTATTTATAGATATTTTTGTTATTATGGGGTAGTCGTTTAATATAATGTTATTTTCAGTCACTTTATCCATAAAAATTAGGTAGGCTTACTTTATTCGTATAAATAAACCGAACTATGCTGTAAGTCTACTTTTAATACGCCCTCAGTTGTGGCGCCAAATGCAACTCTAATATAGCCCCAAGTTGTGGTGCCAAATGTAACTCTTATTTAATGTGCCCCTAGTTGTGGTTGTCATACTTTAAACTCTTATTGGTAGTTGTGAAATTCATAGTATGAAACTCATGTATTAATTGTTTACTCAGAAGTGATGAATACTAATTCTTTAATTTATTTGTTGGTGTTCATGAAAACTATTTCAAGTAATAGTGTTGTATAATCCATAAGGTTAATCTTTAATAAATGAAAACAGGACACAATTATCAGTCTAACCAACACATTTATTACATTTATATTAACTGTCATTAATATCAGTTCTCTATGCCTTTTAACATATCATTATCATTAATTATTTTAAACATGATTTCTACCAATAGACAATGTATATGCTAAGATCTCTATATCTCAGGGTTCATTTGATTTTGTATCTAGCATGAATAACACTTACATCTAGTTACTTATCATATTATGAAATATATATTTATTCCAAATGGATTCATTTCAAGATATGAATAAATATTCTTAATTGAAGTGATATATTTATTTTTAAATGTGCATAGTTCGTTTTTATATTCTAATCATATGCTTTAAGTTTTAATGTGTAATTCATACGTAAGTTCTTTTAGGACAGACAGGTGTATTGTAAATTAGTAATTAGTACATAAAAGTTTTACTGTTGGTACGAATATTCCTGTCTACGGCGTGCTGATGTACTGTGGTTCCATCTCCGGCTCCTTAGGTCCGCTGAGTAGATGTAGATTCTCTCCCAGCTTCTTTGCATACAGTATCACTTGGATGAATCATAGTGTGATTCGCTCTCGTAGTGATTGATTGATTAACACTTTTAATCACTTCACTTTAACTAAGTATATCCGGCTTCTTCCGATATTTACATTAGTATAAGTACTGTTCACTAGTTTACAACGGTTACTCTCGTTACGTAAGTTCACAGTTCGCAAACGACTTATTTCGTTTCAATAGTTTATATCGTTAGCAGCACACGATAAGATCCAATTTTTTGTTTTTACGAGTTATAAACTAATAAAACTCTAGTTCTCACTTTTTCGATATTTAACTGCGTTACACAAATTGTTCGTTCATCTTGACTCTACGAAAATTTAGAATAGATTTCTAAATTTTCACAAACTATTTACTTATGTTGACTTTACGGAAATTTTAAGTAAACTCTCTGAACTTTCATCGTAGACTCCACGAAAACTTTACAACAGACTCCACGAAAATTTACGAAAATTTACCACCACAGACTCTTTCCGATTTTAAGTAGAGACCCTCGATTTTTAAGTATAGACTCCCCGATCGCGCCTCAGTTCATTGTATATATTCAATACACATAATTCCCCGCTAGTTTCCTACATTTCACTTTGCTCCGTTTTAATTGGTCCTTGTTTCTTTTCTTCTAAGAAAATTCACTCCTGGAAACCCGCCTACATTTAAAGCTGTTTTCTGATAGGTCATCTCCGTTCCCTTTTATTTCTTTCTCTTGGTTCAACCACCTCTGCCACTGTATGTCCGATTTCAGACTCGTAAATCTTCCTGGCGTTTTTATATACCATTTAGACAGAACAACCCCTTAGTGTCTTCTAACGTCCAGCTGCCCTGTTAATTAGTTCACTCACCTCTGCTGTAGCTTTCTCGGTATTGAAATCGTAATTCTCTCTCTGGCGTTTTTCTATAACCTTTAGCCAGAACAAACCCTTAGTCTCTCCAAGCGTCCAGCTGCTCTGTTGATTAGTGCAATCACATCTGCTGTGGCGTTCTTGGTATTTCATAATTGTACTTGTCTCTGGTGTTTTTCTACGCCTTTCAGCCAGAACAAACCCTTAATTTCTCTTAGCGTCCAGCTGCACTTGTTAGATTTATGATACATCCATACACATGCACGTCGACGTTGAAGGATTTAACACTCTTCTGTACTAACTTCCTCTCCTAGTTTCTCTCCATACATCAATGGCATTTCAAGCGCGGACAGATGGTTTCCCTTTCTACTTCCATGTTCTTTAAGGAAATGGAAGTATGGTGATGGCAAAAAAAAAATCTTGTTCGAGATTATTGCAGATTCTGATTGTACTACAATCAAAACATGAAAAAAAGTCATTTTTCGAAAAGTGTCTGTGTGTATGTCTGTCTGTGTGTCTATCTGTAGATTTTTTTCTATGGCAAACAATAACAGCCGCAAATTCAAACAGAATCTAATAATTTTTTGCATACAGCTCTGATTTGTAGAGTACTCAAGACATATTGTTTTTGTTGAAGATCGGGTTAGGGAAAGGGGTAGTTTACCAGCAACATTTTATGTTTTAACATAGGTAACTTTTTTTTGATGAATGATAACTGCCGTAAATTCAATCAGAATCAAATAAGGTTTTGCATACCTCTCTGAGCTATAGAGAACTCAATGTCCGTTGATTTTGGTGAAGATCGGTTAAGGGAAAGGGGTAGTTAACCGGCAACATTTTATGTTTTAACAACGGTAATTTTTTCTATGACGAACGATAACTGCCGCACATTCAAACAGAATCAAATATTTTTTTGCATACATTCCTCAATTGTAAACGACTGAAGGTTTGTTGATTTTGGTGAAGTTCGGATAAGGGAAAGGGGTAGTTTACCTGCGACATTTTATGTTTTAACAAGAGTAATTGTTTCTATGACGAACGATAACTGCCGCACATTTAAACAGAATCAAATATTTTTTGATGCATACCTTCCTCAATTGTAGGTAACTCTAGGTCTGTTGATTTTGTTGAAGATTGGTTAAGGGAAAGGGGTAGTTTACCTGCAACATTTTATGTTGTAACAAGAGAACGTTTTCCATGAAGAACGATAACTGCCGTAAATTCAAACAGAATCAAACAATTATTTATGTATGTGCCTGATTTGCAGAGGACTCAAGGTCTATTTATTTTGGTGAAGATCGGTTAAGGGAAAGGGGTAGTTTACCTGCCACTATTAATGTTTTAACAAGAGTAATTGTTTATATGATGAACGATAACTGCCGCACATTCAAACAAAATCAAATAATGTTTTGCATGCATCCCTGAATTGTAGAGGACTAATTTTGGTGAAGATCAGTTAAGAGAAAGGGGTAGTTTACCTGCAACGTTTTATGTGATAACAAGGTTAATTTTTTCTATGACGAACGATAACTACCGTAAATTCAAACATAATCAAATACGTTTTTGTATACGTCCCTAAATTGTAGAGACCTCAAGGCCTGTTGATTTTGGTGAAGATCGGTTAAGGAAAAAGGGTAGTTTACCTGCAACATTTTATGTTGTGACAAGAGAAATATTTTCATGACGAACGATAACTGCCGTAAATTCAAACAGAATCAAATAATTTTTTACATATGTGCCTGGGTTGTAGAAGACTTAAGGCCTTTTGATTTTTGTGAAGATCGGTTACGGGAAAAGGGCAGTTTACCTGAAACATTTTTTGTTGAAACAAGAGTAAAGTACTTAAGTTTGATAAATAAAGTATCCTGATAAGAAGATTGTAATAATCAACTGTAGAAACATAGATGAAATATCTATAAATGAAGAGACTAGTTGAACGGGGTGGGGGTAATTTTCTATAAATGAAAATTATAGTTGAAGGGGGAGGGGATAATTTTTATATGTGTACTAAGTTATCGGCAACAAAGTAGTAGTTTGTTGTTAAAATTCCTTCCCGGGCTGTTTGGCCGTAGTCCAAGGTTTTCTGCAAAACCAGACGTTTCGGCAGTGCCGTCGACTGCCATCATCAGTAAAAAACGAGTGCGATAACGTGTGGTGGTATACGACGTGATCACAGTACTGTGGTTAAGGCTGAAGCAATAAGTGTAAAGAAGTAGTTTCTATGGAAACATTTCATTTCGTAAATGATTTTAAATATAAATCATAGAACATGGAAGTCATGTATGGTTCTCCATACCGATATTTTTTTTTCTTAGCGTTATAACGCAGATAATCATCCCTCCTCCGAAGCGCTCCGAAGTCACTCATGGACCCTCAGTATCTTGCAGAGGGTTCATTCCCTCTGTCTATGAACCGTTCCTCTGTAAACACGTGCAGTTTCACTGCTCAGCGATCCACAGGAAGCAAATCGCTATCCACGCTGGACACTTTTTCGGCTTGCACGCGTTGTGTTGGTGTGGGTTTCGGCACTTTCCATTTAAAAAGCGTGCAAATGTAAGAAAATAAACATGAGTGAGGCCAGAAATGTCGCGAATTGTGTGTGTGTGTGTGTGTGTGTTGCATTTTTATTGCGGTAATCATAATAATAAAATGGAAACGTAAACATTACATAATTGAGATATGCTTGCCTGCCACGAACGATATATTTTCTCTCATACATGATTAAATTAAAATGAAAAATATAGAATTTTGTTTAAGTGAAATGAAATGTTTCCATAGAAACTAGTTCTTTGTTGTCAATAACATTTTACACATATAAAACTTATAAAATTTACTTCCTCCATCATCAATTACCATTTTAATTTATAAATATCGGTATGGAGAACCATACATGACTTCCATATTCCAAGATTTATATTTAAAATCATTTTCCAAATGAAATATTACCATAGAAACTACTTCTTTCTACTTACTGCTTCAGCCTTAACCACAGTACTGTGGTCACTAACGTATACCACCTCACGTTATCGCACTCGATTTTCACTGATGATGGAAGTCGATGGCATTGCCGAAACGTCTGGTTTTGTCCAAAACATTGGACTACGGCCAAATATCCCGGGAAGGAATTTTAACAGAAACTACTTCTTTGTTGCCGATAACGTTGTACACATATATATAAAAAATATGCATAAAATTAATGGCTTGTATAAGTTAATGATTGATCTCCATTAAGTAGTGCTCAAGTTTCCAAAGTTTTAATATTATGATGTCCGTAATTAAAACATCAGTGCAGGTTTAGTGTGTATGAGGGTACACCGTGGACAAAACTTTTCAACATTTCCTATTGAGCGTTGCTTAGAGTAAAGCTGCGAATCTACAGTGTACGTTTCACAGAACAAACACGCGGAAAAGAAGGAGCGCTCCGAAGTCACTCATGGACCCTCAGCATCTAGCAGAGGGTTCATTCCCTAAAGACGGAAAGTCTGTCTATGAATCGTTCCTCTGTAAACACGTGCAGTTACACTGCCCAGCGATCCACAGGAAGCAAATCGCTATCCACGCTGGACACTTTTTCGGCTTGCACGCGTTATGTTGGTATGGATTTCGGCACTTTCCATTTATAAATGTAAATAAACATATGTAAGAAAATAAACATGAATGAGGCCAGAAATAACGCGAATTTTGTGTGTGTGTGTGTGTGTGTGTGTGTGTCTTCCCTGCCTTTTTATTGCGGTAGTCATAATAATAAAATGGAAACGTAAACATTACATAACTGAGATATGCTTGCCTGCCACGAACGATATATTTTCTCTCATACATGATTTACATTAAAATGAAAAAATTATAATTTTATTGCCTGGCAACAAAATTATTTTATTTTTAACAATTACCATTGTTTGAAAAAGTTTAAATGAATTTTCAAGTACTTTACTCTTGTTAAAACGTAAAAGGTTGCAGGTAAACTACCCCTTCCCCTTAACCGATCTTCACCAAAATCAAATGGCCTTGAGATCTCTGTAATTCAGGGGAGTATGCAAAAGATTATTTGATTCTGTTTGAATTTGCGGCTGTTATCGTTTGCCAAAAAAAAATTACCCTTGATAAAAAAAACCGTTAAACCTTTCCCTTAACCGATCTTCACCAAAAACAATAGGTCGTGAGTACTCTACAAATCAGGACTGTATGCAAAAAATTATTTGATTCTGTTTGAATTTGCGGCTGTTATCGTTTGCCATAGAAAAAAAAATCTACAGACACATAGATAGACACACAGACACACACACAGACACTTTTCGAAAAACGACTTTTTTTCATGTTTTGAGTGTAGTACAATCAGAATCTGCAATAATCTCGAACACGATTTTTTTTGCCATCACCATACTTCCATTTCCTTAAGGAATATGGAAGTAAAAAACATTGTGACGATTTAAAACAAATTTTAAATAGCACAAAACAAAAAAAATTTTGTTCAAAATAACCCATGATAAAATAATCCACCCTCCCCTTTGTAGCAAATAACCGGTACAAACATGTGAAAAACTAGTACTGACACGCAAATTATCCAGTTGTTACGTTAATTAAAGTAATCATTGTAATTATCTCTAAAAGACGTGATAATCACAAATAAAATACAGACGAAAATACAGAAGCTGTAGTATAATTAATAGTAGCTAATTAAAGGTAAAATAATAATAATCAGAAAGAACTACTTTTCTCTCGATGTGTAAACTACGCTAAATCACTACTCACGGCCCCTAAACCTACCCCATTCGTCTCTGAATCGCGGCCGAGGCAACTGCTTAGCCATGTGTTGCGAGAAGAAATAAGTGTTATATTACCAAACAATGTAGAACTAAATAGGTGCTTTTGTAATAAAGAGAAATAGGTAGAGGAGAGCGTAAATATGTAGTGAAAGGAAGTAAAAATATAAATATATAAACAGTGTAGCCATGACATCTCTTTAAGAAAGTGTATAACAATTACAGTATGTACCAATACTCAATCATAATGTAACAGTAGTGCAGTCAAACATAAATGTGAATAGTGAAAATGACCTTCTGAAATAAATCAACAACAACTCACTACGAGCACCATGTATCCAGAGACCGAGCATCATGAATAAACAACACACTTAGAGTCAACAGATTTAATGGAGGACCACTACAACTGCAACTAAGATCATCCAGAAAACCCCGCCGTAGAGGATCTAGAAGAGGACCAGCTATGGATATACCCAATACCCAGGTGACACGGAAGGATAACTTCTGTGGTTGTACTTCTTTTAAAAACCCCGAGTAAAGACAGTAAATTTATCGTAAAGACTCATATCAATCCTGTAAATTGTAACGTAGTAATAGGGATAGTTAATATTCCTAAATAATAGTAGCCTGAAACTGCAAACAGGTATAACTAAGTAAAAAGTAAATGAACCTATTCTTCAAATGGTTTACATAATGTTCTAAATAATCTGTAATATCATAAAAATTAAAGCCCGGATCCGTGGTATTTTATTAAATATGCAGCTGTATGATTTTGAGCTCATCAGAAGAATGTTTTAACCAGAATGAAAGCGTTTAGTTCAGAATTTAATCACTAAGTAAGAATCGTGAATGTTGTAGCTAACATCTTAGTAACATCCTAATATATCAGAAACCTTGCATTGAAATTTGTAATAAAGAGATGTCTTTGCTAAACCCAAGAGAGTGAGCAAATTTACGAAACCTTAATCTAACTCCTAAACTTTACAGGTTCCTCATTTGTGTGTAAGTAATCAGTACATACAATGGCAGCCGGTTTAAGTGACAAGGGCCAATTAAACGGGTTCCCAGTGTTATAATCTCGAAAAGACGAGACGTTATAACATTACCCCCTCCCCCTTCAACTACCCTTTTCATTTATAGATATTTCATCTACCTTTCTACAGTGGATTATTATGACCTTCTACTCAGGATACTTTATTTATCAAAATTAAGCACTTTACTCTTGTTAAAACGTAAAAAATTGCAGGTAAACTACCCCTTTCCCTTAACCGATCTTCACCAAAATCAATAGGCTTTGAGTCCTCTACAATTCAGGGCTGTATGCAAAACATTATTTGATTCTGTTTGAATTTGCGGCTGTTATCGTTTGCCATAGAAAAATTCTACACACAGACAGACACACACACACAGACACTTTTCGAAAAATGACTTTTTTACTTCCATGTTCCTTAAGGAAATAGAAGTATGGTGATAGCAAAAAAAAATCGTGTTCGAGATTATTGCAGATTCTGATTGTACTACACTCAAAACATGAAAAAAAGTCATTATTCGAAAAGTGTCTGTGTGTGTCTGTCTGTCTATCTGTAGATTTTTATTTTGGCAAACGATAACAGCCGCAAATTCAAACAAAATCAAATAATTTTTTGCATGCAGCCCTGATTTGTAGAGTACTCAAGACCTATTGTTTTTGGTTAAGATCGGTTAAGGGAAAGGGGTAGTTTACCTGCAAAATATTTTGTTTTAACAAGGGTATTTTCTGTGGCAAACGATAACAGCCGCAAATTCAAACAGAATCAAATGATGACTTGCATATAGGCCTGAATTGTAGAGTTCTCAAGACCCATTGTTTTTGGTGAAGATCGGTTATGGGAAAGGGGTAGTTTACCTGCAACGTTTTATGTTTTAACAAGCGTATTGTCTATGGCAAACAATAACAGCCGCAAATTAAAACAGAATCAAATAATATTTTGTATACAGCCCTGATTTGTAGAGTACACAAGACCTATTGTTTTTGGTGAAGATCGGTTAAGAGAAAGGGGTAGTTTACCTGCAACGTTTTTTTATCGAGGGTAATTTTTACTTCCATATTCCTTAAGGAATGGAAGTATGGTGATGGCAAAAAAAATCGTGTTCGAGATTATTGCAGATTCTGATTCTACTACACTCAAAACATGAAAAAAAGTCGTTTTCCGAAAAGTGTCTGTGTGTGTGTCTGTCTGTCTGTCTGTCTGTCTGTGTGTCTGTCTGTCTGTCTGTAGATTTTTTTTCTATGGCAAACGATAACTGCCGCAAATTCAAACAGAATCAAATAATTTTTTGCATGCAGCCCTGATATGCAGAGTACTCGCGACCTATTGTTTTTGGTGAAGATCGGTTGAGGGAAAGGGGTAGTTTACCTGCAACGGTTTTTTTTTAGCAAGGGTAATTTTGTTTGTTTGGCAAACGATAACAGCCGCAAATTCAAACAGAATCAAAAGATTATTTGCATACAGCCCTAAATTGTAGAGTTCTCAAGACCTATTGTTTTTGGTGAAGATCGGCTGAGGGAAAGGGGTAGTTTACCTGCAACGTTTTTTTAACAAGGGTATTTTCTATGGCAAACGATAACAGCCGCAAATTCAAACAGAATCAAACAATGTTTTGCATACAACCCTGATTTGTAGAGTACTCAAGACCTATTGTTTTTGGTGAAGATCGGTTAAGGGGAAGGGGTAGTTTACCTGCAACGTTTTTTTATCAAGCGTATTTTCTATGGCAAACGATAACAGCCGCAAATTCAAACAGAATCAAATAATTTTTTGCATACGTCCCTGAATTGTAGAGGTCTCAATGACTTTCGATTTTGGTGAAGATCGGTTAATGGGAAGGGGTAGTTTACCTGCAACCTTTTACGTTTTAACAAGAGTAAAGTACTTGAAAATTTATTTAAACTTTTTGAAACAATGGTAATTGTTAAAAATAAAATAATTTTGTTGCCAGGCAATAAAATTATAATTTTTTCATTTTAATGTAATATAATATTTTTCATTTAATACAGCAATAAAAAGGCAGGTAAGACACAGCCTGGCTGTTTGGCTGAAAATGATTTTAAATATAAATCTTAGAATATGGAAGTCATGTATGGTTCTCCATACCGATATTTTACTTCCATATTCCTTAAGGAATGGAAGTATGGTGATGGCAAAAAAAATCGTGTTCGAGATTATTGCAGATTCTGGTTCTACTACACTCAAAACATGAAAAAAAGTCGTTTTCCGAAAAGTGTCTGTGTGTGTGTCTGTCTGTGTGTCTATCTGTCTGTCTGTCTGTCTGTCTGTCTGTCTGACTGTAGATTTTTTTTTTTGGCAAACGATAACTGCCGCAAATTCAAACAGAATCAAATAATTTTTTGCATACAGCCCTGATTTGCAGAGTACTCGCGACCTATTGTTTTTGGTGAAGATCGGTTGAGGGAAAGGGGTAGTTTACCTGCAACGGTTTTTTTTAGCAAGGGTAATTTTGTTTGTTTGGCAAACGATAACAGCCGCAAATTCAAACAGAATCAAATAATGTTTCGCATACAGCCCTGAATTGTAGAGTTCTCAAGATCTGCTGATTTTGGTGAAGATTGGTTAATGGAAAGGGGTAGTTTACCTGTAACGTTTTATGTTTTAACAAGGGTATTTCCTATGGCAAACGATAACAGCCGCAAATTCAAACAGAATCAAAAGATTATTTGCATACAGCCCTAAATTGTAGAGTTCTCAAGACCTATTGTTTTTGGTGAAGTTCGGTTGAGGGAAAGGGGTAGTTTACCTGCAACGTTTTTTTAACAAGGGTATTTTCTATGGCAAACGATAACAGCCGCAAATTCAAACAGAATCAAATAATGTTTTGCATACAGCCCTGATTTGTAGAGTACTCAAGACCTATTGTTTTTGGTGAAGATCGGTTAAGGGAAAGGGGTAGTTTACCTGTAACGTTTTATGTTTTAACAAGGGTATTTCCTATGGCAAACGATAACAGCCGCAAATTCAAACAGAATCAAAAGATTATTTGCATACAGCCCTAAATTGTAGAGTTCTCAAGACCTATTGTTTTTGGTGAAGATCGGTTGAGGGAAAGGGGTAGTTTACCTGCAACGTTTTTTTAACAAGGGTATTTTCTATGGCAAACGATAACAGCCGCAAATTCAAACAGAATCAAATAATGTTTTGCATACAGCCCTGATTTATAGAGTACTCAATACCTATTGTTTTTGGTGAAGATCGGTTAAGGAGAAGGGGTAGTTTACCTGCAACGTTTTTTTATCAAGCGTATTTTCTATGGCAAACGATAACAGCCGCAAATGCAAACAGTATCAAATAATGTTTTGCATACGTCCCTGAATTGTAGAGGTCTCAATGACTTTCGATTTTGGTGAAGATCGGTTAAGGGGAAGGGGTAGTTTACCTGCAACCTTTTACGTTTTAAAAAGAGTAAAGTACTTGAAAATTTATTTAAACTTTTTGAAACAATGGTAATTGTTAAAAATAAAATAATTTTGTTGCCAGGCAATAAAATTATAATTTTTTCATTTTAATGTAATATAATATTTTTCATTTAATACAGCAATAAAAAGGCAGGTAAGACACAGCCTGGCTGTTTGGCTGAAAATGATTTTAAATATAAATCTTAGAATATGGAAGTCATGTATGGTTCTCCATACCGATATTTTATTTCTATGGTAAACGATAACAGCCGCAAATTCACACAGAATCAAATAATGTTTGCGTACAGCCCAGAATTGTAGAGTTCTCAAGAGCTGTTGGTTTTGGTGAAGATCGGTTAAGGGAATAGGGTAGTTTACCTGCAACTTTTTATGTTTTACAAGGGTAATTTTTTCTATGACGAACGATAACTGCCGTAAATTAAAACAGAATCAACTACTCTATTGCATACCTATTTGAATTATACAGAACTCAAGGTCTGTTGATTTTGTTGAAGATCGGTTAAGGGAATGGGGTAGTTTACCTGCAACGTTTTATATTTTAACTAGGGTATTTTCTATGGCAAACGATAAGAGCCGCAAATTCAAACAGAATCAAATAATTTTTTGCATACATCCCTAAACTGTAGAGTACTCAAGACTTATTGTTTTTGGTGAAGATCGGTTAAGGGAAAGGAGTAGTTTACCTGCAACGTTTTTTTATCAGGGGTAATTTTTACTTCCATATTTTTATATGGCAAACGATAACAGCCGCAAATTCAAACAGAATCAAATAATGTTTTGCATACAACCCGGAATAGTAGAGTTCTCAAAGACTTGTTGGTTTTGGTGAAGATCGGTTAAGGGAATGGGGTAGTTTACCGGCAACGTTTTTTTATCAAGGGTAATTTGTTTTTATGGCAAACGATAACAGCCGCAAATTCAAACAGAATCAAATAATGTTTTGCATACCTTTTTGAATTAAAGAGAACTCAAGGTCTGTTGATTTTGTTGAAGATCGGTTAAGGGAAAGGGGTAGTTTACCAGCGACATTTTATGTTTTAACAAGGGTAATTTTTATATGACGAACGATAACTGCCGTAAATTCAAACAGAATCAACTACATTTTTGCATACCTTTTTGAATTAAAGAGAACTCAAGGTTTGTTTATTTTGTTGAAGATCGGTTACGGGAAAGGGGTAGTTTACCAGCAACATTTTATGTTTTAAGAAGGGTAATTTTTTTTGACGAAACATAACTGCCGTAAATTCAAAGAGAATCAAATAATTTTTTAATACTTTCCTGAATTGTAGAGAACTTAAGGCCTACTGATTTTGGTGAAGATCGGTTAAGGGAAAGGGGTAGTTTACCTGCAACATTTTATGTTGTAACAAGAGAAATGTTTCCATGACGAACGATAACTGCCGCACATTCAAACAGAATCAAATATTTTTTTGCAAGCATCCCAGCGTTGTAGAGGACTGAAGGTCTATTGATTTTGGTGAAGATCGGTTAAGAGATAGGGGTACTTTACCTGCAACGTTTTATGTTTTAACAAGAGTAAAGTACTTAATTTTGATAAATAAAGTATGCTGGTAAGAAGCTCATAATAATCCACTGTAGAAACGTAGATGAAATGTCTATAAATGAAGAGGTTAGGTGAACGGGGTGGGGGTAATTTTCTATAAATGAAAATTATAGTTGAAGGGAGAGGGGAGAATTTGTATATGTGTACTACGTTATCGGCAACAAAGAAGTAGTTCTTTGTTAAAATTCCTTCCCGGGCTGTTTAGCTTTAGTCCAATGTTTTCTGAAAACCCAGACTTTTCGGCAGTGCCATCGACTGCCATCATCAGTGAAAATCGAGTGCGAAAACGTGAGGTGGTATACGTTAGTGACCACAGTACTGTGGTTAAGGCTGAAGCAATAAGTAGAAAGAAGTAGTTTCTATGGAAATATTTCATTTCGAATATGATTTTAAATATAAATCTTAGAACATGGAAGTCATGTATGGTTCTCCGTACCGATATTTTCATGTTTTGATGGTAGTATAATCAGAATCTGCCGTTATCTCGAACACGATTTTTTCCGCCATGACCATACTTCCATTTCCTTATGGAACATGGAAGTAAAAACGAATAGATTTACAATTCTAAGACACACACACACAGATACACATGTATACAAAAAATAAATACAGTAACAACTGATTGGAAAAAAAACAAGAAAGTACAAAAGCGGGTTGAACAGCACTTCCATAAATCAAACAGCAATACAGAATGGGACATACTATACATAATAGATCGTTTGACACTAGTAATACAGTAATCAAGAAATGCACTTTTGTCAACCGACTTATAGCCGACTCTTTTAATTCAGTCTCACTGAAGAGTATGATTTTTAATTTTTAAATGTATTATCCGATTTTCGTAAAACTTGCCATGCGAGTCTACACTTTTACACTACAGACCCCACTACTGGTTCTGGATTTATCCCCCATAAAATAGGGAATGTGAGGAAAATTATGAAAAATCGAAAAAACATTTGGAGTATCGGATTAAAGAGAATTTTAACCAAAATCTAAATATAGTGATTAGCTTAAGAAATTTCAAAATTTTAGTATACCCGGCCCCTAAAAACAAATAAAAAATTGAAAAATTATAAATACGAGCCGGGTATTAAACTAATGGGAATTTTAACCGAAATCCGAATGTAGCGTTCACTCTTGACAATTTTTTTAACTTTAGACCACCACGGGCCAAAAACGGAAGTAAAAATAATTTTATAAGAACCGTTAAAGTATGTGAGGCATCAAGTTATGAGGAATTTTATTTCAAGTACAAACTGAATAACTTTTATATTTTGTCAAAATTAATATCTCTCAACTTATAAATTTTGGGCCGCTTTCAAAAGTTCGTAAGCTATGTTTGCAAAAAACTTCGTATATTGTTGTCAGTATTTTGTACGCATATTTGTGAAAAGTGTTAGTTATCTATGAAATAGATATAGATATAGAAATAGATATCTATGAAAACACCAGATACATTTGAAAGCTATGCCTAAATTATTCGTCATTTCTATACTTGAGTTATAAATCTGTGCAAAAACAAATGCAGTAGTTTGGAATTATTTGTAATGTTTATTGTATATTTATTTTCTTTACAATTGTTTTCATAAAACAAATAGTATAGTAACAGAAATTATCGTAATTTTTCTCAGAATTGAAAATTTATCTAACGCTAAAAGTTATCTTATTATAAACGTATTTCCTTCATACAGTGAGTGAGTTGTACAGTACAGCTCTAGGACTTACTAGGAACATAAGTTTTCGTCTTGCACATCACGTACGTTTTCTGTTACAACGTGTGTATGGATGATGGGTGTTTGAAGTAAAACAAACTTTTTATGTGCCGATGGCACCTTTCAGGTTCTTTTGTTGTCCTCGGAAGCAAAATGACACCAGTGGCATATCTAGAATTTGGCCTGACGGTGGGTGGGTCCGGGGTCAGGTCGGTTTCATACAATAAAAAAGAAGTTATGACTAATCAACATTACTATCTTTAAAGGGCGGAAATCAGCTGTTACCGTTAAAGTAAACGGTAATAACACAATAAAAATACGCGTTATTGAAACATTGTTTAAATCGACTGAATTGATTTTCCTATATTTCAGATTTCAAACGTACACGCTAATGATATATAATAATGTTTGTATATTTAAAAAAGAGTTACTATTAAATTAGCGTACACACCTGAAAAAATAATAAAACAGCCTAAAAATTTTGAGATTAACAAAAAATTCGTCAACTTTTTCGACTCTCTGGGAGGGGGGTCCAGTCCCGTTCGTCCCCCCTCCGTAAATACACCCCTGGCTAGGTGACAAACGGGGAGGCTGACATGTTTCAGAAGAGGAAGCTGCAGTCAGTGTGTATGTAATTTGTTAAGTACGAAATCAGAAAAGTCCTTGAGGTTAGACTGTTGGCACTGATAATAATTATTACCCTAACTAAAGGTATCTGCCACTTCATTTGCTGCGACTAAAGGTAAATAAAAAAAAAATTCTCTCTCTCTCTCTCTCTCTCCCCCCCTCTCTCTCCCTCATACCTTCTCTCTATTTATGCACCTAAGCATTCAAAGAATTTCGACGAAACCCAAACATCGACGCATGATAATGTTTTTAGGCTTTTGAAACGTATAATGTGGATTACGTAAATCATTTTCAAACCACAGACGATCACAAACAGAGCATGTAAAACCAAATTTATTCTCACTAAAACGTTTGCTAAACTCAATGTCAGCACCGATTATTTCTGTCTTGATGCGTTTACATATCAAATTTCTAGACTGTGGGGAATCGAAAGTGTGGAAGCGTCACGTTTTTCGATGACGTTACATTTTTGTGGAATGACCCCCAGCCTAAAAACATTATCATATTAAAATAATTTTGACGGCAGATTAACTTCCAAGTTTTTATCTTGATATGGCATGCGTAAACACGCCTACGGAAATAGGACAGATCGCCTACTTTACCAGACCACGACGCACCGAATGAAACCGGCAGCCCTGGAGTTCTGAATATAATACAGGTTTATCTGCTACATGTGTAGCTATTTCGAAAGCCAATAGTAAAAGATAGATTGAAGACTTGTTTTGCACAGTCCCTTAATAACCAACCTGTACGAGTAAAACAAATAGAAAACCCTTGCAAAGAGGTTTTTAAAATTAGTTAAATTAACGCGCGCGCGAGTGTGTGTGTGTGTGTGTGTGTGTGTGTTTTATACACTATAACTCTTAAAAAATCTTGCAGTTATATCACAATTAATTATAACAAAAATAAATATTTTCCTACAAAGTGTAAAATTATTTTGTCCGATACACTCCAATGATGCAAATGATAATTCTGTGAACGTAAGCCAGGCAAACCAAATTTTGTAGGTATTTGCAGAAAGAACTATTTATTTTGCTAAAATTGTACTCTGTGTGTGTGTGTGTGTGTGTGTGTGTGTGTGTGTGTGTGTGTGTGTGTGTGTGTGTGTGTGTGTGTGTGTGTGTGTGTGTGTGTGTGTGTGTGTGTGTGTGTGTGTGTGTGTGTGTGTGTGTGTGTGTGTGTGTGTGTGTGTGTGTGTGTGTGTGTGTTTAAACTAAATTACAGGAAAACAATAACCTATGTAATCGTAAAACAAAAACGTTATTTAGGCTACTAATGTTTGGAGAACTCTTTTGCGTTCGATACTTTCAAAGAACGACAAGTGCAGGCGTATCTTTTACAATTACCATAATACTATCCGTCTCGAATCGCAGTGAGGCTGAAACAACGAACCGAGAGGCCGGGATTATTGTTTTGGTCACCTGCTGATATCACAACGACCGCCGAAGGTCTGTGACCTACTGCTCAGCCCGATACCCGATCCGCTTCTCCAGTATTTAGCATTACTATTTCGATTTCTTTGTAAGTTCTGTTTACAAGTTCACGTTGTCTCCATTTTTTGAGCATTGTTTTACCATTATCGCAAATAATCTTTATCTGATTAACTTGTAAATACATATATACAGAATACATATAAGAATATAATGAACTTATTAAAACACTAATCATAAAATAATCACTGATTCCGTGGACAGTATGCGGAATGTATAATATTAATAAAAATGACACGATTTAATTGTTCTGTGTAATTTTGATTATTTTTGCTTATGATGAGAAATTTACTTATAAACACATTAAAGTATATATTGTACTATTTCGTATAGAAACGTAATTCCATCTATTCATTTAATCTGCTGAAAATTACATTAAATTTAAAAAAATTCGTAATATTATTGTAACAATGAAATAATTGCAGTTGTTTTAACTTACTGGAATGCCGGGCATGCGCAGTGATGAACTGACCACGGTAAACTGACAGACTCTGGTACCGCTAGAATTGAGGGCGCTAGTGTCGCGCTGGCTCTACCGCCAGATATGCAAACTTAAGTGATGTGCAAGGTTCGTGCAGTGGCTCATGTATTTCCCAGTAAAACGATCCATGGCAAGACACTGTTAATTTATTTGTAAAATATCTTTCTTAAATAATGTTCACTTATTTTAAAACTATGTAATTATGAAACTATAAGACTAATAATAAAATATAAACATTATCAAATATCATGTTTACTATAACATCAAACCAAATTTGTTTTATGTTAAGTAAAACCTTATGTATTTGTATTACATATGTGGAAGAGAAATGGTGCAGTGGTCAGTGCAGTTGCACATCTGAGGGTGGGTAGTTTTTTTTTAGAAAAGCTTGACTTTAGGCTCACTGGGCCTAGACTTTATCACTTGATGGTTACCTGACTTCATCAATCTATCAACTGATGAAATTAAAGCCTATATACCCTAGATTGTATGAACTAGTGCTAACTACACTGTTCTATCTGTGTTCCCTAAAGTAAACTAGAGTTTCCTGCATTAAATTCTAAAACCAGGAACAGATCTGCACAGGAGGAAATTAGGAACATACCCTGTAATTAAAAAAACATTTACCTCCTTTTGAGGGAAAAATTTTTGGGAAAGACCTACTACTTTTTGAAAGAAGAAATTTGAATAAAAAATATTTTCTTTTTTCTGTATTTGTTCACTCCCTACAAATACCTCTTTGGAGCAGCTACCTCTACTAAAATTTTATCATAGTTAAGAAATGAATAGCTTTTGCTAATATAATTTCTTAAATGTAACAGTAACGACGCAAATTCATGCATTTTGTAGAAAACAAAAGATGTTAGATAATTTAACAGTGACAGAATAATACTGACTATACAAAATACTGACTACATCTGTAGATATATCCATAATAATCCCCAGGCTATATCATTTTAAACAGTTTTAAGTGAATTATGGGAACTGAGCTCAGAAGCATCCTGATAAGATGGTGGTGTTTTAGATGTAGACATCAGAAAGTAAAGCCCAGGTGGAACTGTACCTGAAATGAGACACAGCAAATCAGTGATATCAGTTCAAATATATAATTGATCTAGCCTTTTCAAAATTTAAAAACCATAATCCACACCCAATGGTTGCAAAATCATCGCCCCCCATTCCAGTGAAAAATTTGTTAAAGAATGTGTAATATAGACATGAAAGAAAATTATGTCTTTTTTCTCTCCCTCACTCTCTAACACACACACACACACACACACACACACACGCACATGTATAAGACATATAATACACATACTTATAATTCATATAATAAAAGTACATACAGTACATAAGAGAAATATACAGTATTTCTTTATATGTATACCAAGACGCAATACAAAATTATACTGAATAACTTTAAGGATTAATTTTTAGTCATAAGAGTCTAAAATTATATGATGTAACAAATCTTTATTAATAATAAATAATATTTTTTACAAGAATATTTTTTTTATTTTTTTTTACAATGTTTTTGACAGTACATAATATTGTCATCTTCAGAAATATAATGTACATAAGCTGTATGTAAAGCAAAATTTGTAAAATAAATAATAAAAAAATATATTCTTCTTTTTAAAATATAAATTATTATTTATTATTAATGTTTAAATAATAAGAATAATGTGAGTGACTATGAATATAACAATCTATATTTTTTTTTCTCACAGTTATTTGTTTTATATTATAATTATTAATAATAAATAATATTTATAATTTCTTTATATAAGAATATACTTCTTATATAGTTTTTTCAACAGTATTTTTAACTGCCATCTTCACAATATAAAAAAATAACATGTTTTTTATTATTTTTGTATATACGCAAGATGACAGTTAAAAAATACTATCAAAACTTTGTAAATTATGTTATAAATATGTTCTTGTATAAAATAAAATAAAAAATTAGATCTATTTATTATTAATAATTATATATATATATTTTATTTATTTATTTTTGTATGTAATAAGTATGTATTTATGATGTCTAATGATACCTCTTACTTCACAATGTCTCTATTTAATTATTATTAGTTATAGAGAAGATATAAGAAATATATGCATTGAATCCCTCTAGAACAGTGATTCCCAAAGTAGTTCCCCAGGGGTCCGCGACAATGTTCAAGGGGTCCGCAGATACTTTTATGGCAAAATAGAATATACTATAATTTTCTCCGATTTTTTATACCGTACCGGTAGTCTAAAATCTAAATTTTAGAATCTTAAAACAATTAGTAGAAGATTCCAGTATTTGATTTTGGTTTAAACTTATTGTAATTGTAAAAGTAATTTCAAACTAATGGCTTTAATAATGTTTTTAAATCATGTCGTGTAGCAGATCTGTTTGTCAGCCGAACTGACTAAAGCGCCGCATCAATGCAGAACTGATCGGGCTCTTTTAGTCCACGTATAAGCACTGTATCTCGCATATAAGCACTGTATCTAAGCAAAACGTTTTTCCCTGTAGCCTGTTTTATGCCTAAGTAGCTGGATTTCGACACGTGAGGTGGAAAAAAGAGCCGAGATTGGCAAAGTTAAGAAATAAACTTGATGTCAATAGTGACTTAATATTGAAATTATCAGACATTAAACCTAACATTGCAGAGCTAATTGTTCAAAACCAGCTTCATTGTTTACATTAAACTATGTTTGATATCATTAATATTATAATTTTGCAAGTCAAGAGAATTTTGGTTTCAATAAATTTTAATTAAAATATAAGAGTTTGTGTCACATTTCATAACTCTGACAGGGTCCGTGAAATTTTTAATTTTTTGGGGGGTCCACGGACTAAAAAGTTTGGGAACCACTGCTCTAGAAGATTCCTGGATTTTGTTGTCCATGAAATGTCCATTGATTAACTAATTATAAACATATTACTACCGACTTGGATCACTAAATTTTTTTTTGGTAAAATTTGTTGGTAATTATATATATAATTAGTAATTATTGAGCCTCTAATGAAGCTTGTAATAGGTGAAAACTAATTCAGGCTACAAGGTAAAAGTTTAACATTTTAACCAATAAAAAATTAGTGATCCAAGTCAGTAGTAATATATTTATAATTACTCTAGAAGATAGCGAACAAGTATTATAAGATTATGAGCTATTGAAATATAAAAGCACACCAATATTACCTGGTGAACCACTAGATGACAACAAACTTCTTTTACTTTAAGTAGAAAGTTATTTTCATAACGATATAAAATTTAACACATTTTGTAACGGTACATTTTGGCCTACCTGAGGTAATATAAAGAAATTTGTAATTTAAATAAAGCAAATAACATTTTTTCGATAATTGGGAAATACCGTAAACAAAAAGGTATATTTCAGTGGTAGCGGCAGTGGTAACACTGCTTGTGACATTATGTATGTGAATTTCAATAACGCAGAAAGCAACAAGCTGGAACTGTGCCAATGTCAACCAGTGACCTACAAAACTGTAAACAAATTATGTAACTGAGCATCGGACGATCTTACGTCAGAGCCTAGCCTAACGGTGGAATGCAGTTATGAAACAAAAACAGTATGCTGGCGTAGTAATACTAACTTAAGAACAATAAGAATTGGTCATACAACCACGGCGACTTTATAAAATAGTGCCGTTTCCCTAGCCCCAGTCTAACTTCACCACTCGCGCGAGTGACATACGTAAAAGTTCCGGAACATAAATCGCGGGCGCCCGCACCTTATAAAATGTGACTAATATATCAAAATTTTGTTTTAACAATAGCTATACCTATAAAAAATGTGATTAACAGTATTAAAGTAAATACAGTTCGGAAATTATGCTTTAAATGAAAGTGCGCACGAAAGCAATGTGACGTCTTCTGGACTAGAATTCGGACTCAATGCCAGATAAGTTCTTACAAGGATATACACAAAACTATCAAAATTTATTATTTTCGGAAACCAAAATCGATGGGGCAAATTAAATAACATATGAGTTTAAGGGGAATATCTAAAATGGGTTGCATGTGAGAGTGTGTGAGGGGTCTTGCTTAATTATATATATTAAACTATGAAGTGCTGGTTTACGTTTTAAAATTGATCTTATGTTTATAAAATGTATTTATTTCTATTCTAAAGAGAAAATCATGCATAATAAATGTTATTATTGTCTTGCTATAAGAGCGTAACAAAGTAGGAGAAAGTAAGGGGAGTATTTGTCTATATAAAATTTGAAATTATGTTAAGGGCTATATTTTCATGTTTTCTTTTGTAGTGTGAAAATGAATTAAAATAGGTGGGATGGTAATTCAGTTGTACTTTCTTAAATAACCAGTTCTGCACTTCCCGTTCGCTGATTCGAACCTTGGTGAGTAAAACCTTAGGTTGGTAATAGACAACATGGCAGCTGTAAGAGTCGCAAACGAGTAAATAAATAAGATCAAAATCTATTTATGAATTTTATAACAGTAAGTAATAGCACAAATGGCGCCCAAACAGGGACATTTATATAAATAAATTTTATATAAATACGGCCTACTGGGAGAGCAGAATGGTTGTTTTAAATAAGAAATAAAAATTTTTTTCATGTACGTAAAACAGACGTAGGTGACGAGTGTCACATAAGGTTATGTTACAGTGTCACTGAAGTAGATGTACATAGCCAGAATTACATAAATAACAATGATGAGTACTAATGATGAGGTTAATAATGAAGGCAGCTTCACTGACAGTAATCTAGAAAATCAGTTGACGGAATCGAGAATAATGGAAAGCGTTGAAAATCAGTCAACGCCAATCCAAAATAAAAAAACTGATAATAATGATATGATGAAAATGATCCAATTTCTTTGTACCAGTTTCAATAAATTTGATGTAAAGTTAGATGAACAAAAGAATAGTTTTGACAGTAAATTAGATGGACAAAATATTAAATTCGATGAGTTAAAAAACCAAATTAACGAAATTAATGAGCATTTAAACCACACTAGTGAAATAATAGAAGTAAACTTTAACAGATTAGAACAGAGTGTTGAGAAGTTAGGTGACAATGTTATAAGTATGACAAATATTAAAAATGACGAAATAGTGGAAGATGTAGTGTTAAATAGTGAAGATAATGATATTAATTACAATTCTGAGAGTATAGTGGGGGTAAAGAATAATGGAGAAACATATAATGAAGTTTTAGAATGTAATAATGGAATGATACATTCCACACAATGATATTGTGTGTTTATGAGTCAGGGAGAAAGTGGAAAGAGAGAGTAGTGAGTATGTGGGGCAGAGGGTAAATTTTCCCCTTATGTATGATGAACCAAGGTGTTCAAAAATGTTATTGTTGAAGGGCAAGTCAGAGAGTCAGAGAGAAAGTGGAAAGAGAGAGTAGTGAGTATGTGGGGCAGAGGGTAAATTTTCCCCTTATGTATGATGAACCAAGGTGTTCAAAAATGTTATTGTTGAAGGGCAAGTGTCCCTTGTTAATGGAAGATTTAAGTTGTTTCCCCTTTTTGTATGATTTAGTATCCTCTGCATGGAGTGAGAGAGAAAGTGAGATATGGTGTTATGGTGAGAGAGGTTTAGATAGAGAGTTGTGTATTGAGAGAGAGATGGAATTATATAAGTTAAAGAGAAATTATAATCAATTGAGAGAAAGATTAGAAGGGGTGAAGATAAACCATATAAAATACTTACCTGTTGAAAGAGAGATAGAGAATTATTTTGATGATATCTTTATAAACAATAAACACTTACCTGATGTAATAGTAGAGGAATATAAAAATGATAAAAGAACTTACCTGACGTTGACCAATAATACTGATGGAGACTGGACAATAATAACTTATGTTGACAAGGTTTATGAAATATTAATGGGGAATAACCCTATAAATTATAATGGCATAATGAATGAAATAAAGTTAATGGATTATTATAATAATAATAATGATAACAAATTGTGTGTGGATAACAATGATGTATGTTATAAATATGTTCGTTATATATATGATGATGGAGGTTGAAATTAAAATGAGTGTATGGACATTGTTAAATATTGTAAATTTTGGTAATGACCTTGCAGACTTGGACATATGAAGTGTGAAACAATTGAACAGTTAATGACGAATAATTTGTAAATAATGTAGTGAATTCAATTGTGTGTATTATGAAATGTTAGGTAAACAATGTGTATATGTAGTAGAAAATGTTGTGATAATAATAATAATATTGTTAATAATTTGCAGTCTAAATAAATAATAAAAATAATTATGAAGACAATAATTAATGATTTGTAAATTTTGGTAATAATTGAAATATGTTGTGTTTTAAGAATCAATTGAAGTAAATAATTTGAGATGTTTCAATATTGTGATTGAAGGTTATATGTTTGAATTTTATAATGAATTTAAATTATTTGATGAGATTTTAATTTAATAACAATTAATGAATAAATAAATGTCAAATTGTTTAGTTTGTGAAATAACATAATTGTTAAAAGAAATAGGTTAATAATAAATTTGAAAATCTAATTGCAGCACAGGATAAATAATGAAATGATGATATATAAAAAAGTTAATGAAAAATTTCAAACACGAATGTTTATAAGTTTTTATATAAATTATTTAAAAGAGAATTGTTGGTTTGATGTGAATGTAACAATGCTAATAATCAAGGTTAATGTATATTTGCGTATTATGTTATGTAATGTATTATACAAGATGTGTGGGTAATTTTGGGGGGTAGAGTGGTGTCTAAAGATGTGATATAACAATGGAGTGTAGAGACAGCAATAGTAGATATGGTTTAGTTTAGCTATTAAGTTGCTGTTGCTGGGGTGGCATGTACCCCAGTAGATAGCGGAAAGTGTTGGGGGTAACAGAGAGTGTTACCTCCATCGGAGGCCAACATGGCGAAAATGCACGGCACACCCTTTTGTACAATTTTATATTGTAACTTGAAAAATTGCCGTGCCGTGCAAATTAATGATGATGAATACATGCTTGAAGGAAGAGATGATTTCCCCGACTTTTCGGGCGATTACTGCCTTACCAGCACTAATCATGGTTTTGGCTAGCGGTCAGCTATGGTCATATCAAGTCCCTTGACCATAGCTGGCTTGAAATTGGTTTATATTAGAAATTAATGGGGGGTGACACTAGGGGAAATCCCAGAACTATGGAACAGCGGCTGCCACTCTGTTCGAGGAGGAACAGCAAAGCCAGGTGGTAGACCCGCATTAAGGGCGCATAACTATAGAACAAAGATATGTTGATATCTAAACCTTTCAAATGTAACGCAGAAGCAAGGACACGGAGATGTCAAATTCCTCCAAAACTTCAGTCCTTGTGGACGCAACTGGACACCACAGTCCAGGGGGGGGGGGGTCATAGTGTGTGTGGCAGGGAGGTTATCCAGGGGGGTAACGAATTAGAAATTTGTTGTATTTTAATAATGATGACTCGCTACTAAATAATTTTGTTTTAATTTGAAAAAATAGATGCACTAAATACTTCCTATATTGTGTTTATTATGTCTTACTGTGTTAATTGCATGTAGTATGTTAGGAATAAGGTTATAAAATATAATAATATGTTTTCAATGTGTTTATAGATTTTAAATAAGAATGAAATAAATTTGTGATAGGTAAAATTTTCAATGGGTTGCAAAAGATAGAAGTTGGGTGATAGTAATTGTTTGAGTAAAACGTTTGAGTCAGTCCAAGTTGAAAAATATTGGGGTATTAAAGAGAATAAGAGATGAAATACAAGTAAGAGAATTTGAATATAAGTAGAGACACAGTAGTAATGGAGAATATATGTAGAGTTTTGAGCGATATATTGATGTTTATAATTGATGTTGTTATTTTGTTGTAGTTGTAGTAAGGTAATGAGATTGAGATTTTTTGGGGATGGCAATTTTGTAGTAGGGGGTAGTGTAATGTGGGAGTCCGCAACATAATGATAAGTTGGGACGGGATAGGTAATGATTTAGTGGGACGGGGCCGCCTTAGGTAGAATCCAGGGGCCAGATAAGGGAAATGAGCTTTTTGGGGTGGGGGGGATACTTATCCTAAGTACAAAGGGTTAGAGAGTATTTTTTTATATATTGAGAGAATGTGGCGAAATGAGTTTAATAGTAAGTTGGGTTTAGAGAATTGTTTGATAGATGTTTTGGTAGAGAGGGGTGTCATACTAGTTAAAGATTTTGTAAGGGAGCGTTAGAGTAATAAAAGAGGTAAGATTATGGGTAAATGCCAAGTTGATAAAGTGAATTATAATGAATAATGGAGAATCACCCAAATTAACGAAATGGAATAATAAATGAAATGATGTGTAAAACGAAAAAAAAAAGAAAAAAAATATATATAATAATTTTTTGAAAGAGAATTAATAAAAGTCAATTGAGATTAAAAGGTAATTTTATGATTTTATATGCAAATTTAATGATGTTAAGTGTGTAACATTTTAAATACAAATTGTTTAAGTGTGTAACATTTTAAATACAAATTGTTTATGTTAAGATAATAATAATAATGTGAATTATGAATTTACTATGTTTTCTTATGTTATATTGTGTTTGTTAGTATTTAAGAGAATTTTATGAATTTAAAAAAAAAAAGTTTTTGATACAAATTGGGAATAAGAGAAATGTGTAATATGGAAATGGGAAATGTTTATTTAAATTCTGATGGGAATCAGGGCAATAATTTTGAATTTTGGGATAAAAGTTAACAAGAGAAAGTAGATAGAATGAGATTATGGAATTTTAAAATGGGTATTATGTTGTGTTATTAGGTATTCATATATATGTTAGAAATAAGTGAAAAACAAAACCAGTGCTTCTTAACGCAAACCAGCACCGCTAGGGGGAAACACATCAGTTGGGGATATGGTGATGTATAAGGCCACTAGTTGATATCTGATTTGTTGTTTCAGTGTTTGGTGATGCTGTGGCGGCGGACCTGAGCTGGCCAGCGCATCAGAGCAGGGGCGTTAAGTATCTGTCTGACTCTATGGTGTTGGGATCTCGAGAGAGAAGTCCAGTATTGTCATTCAGGTGCGGTCACAGTCACGGGACCAAGGGTGAGTTGATTATATTTTTTGTAAACCATACAGGGGGTTGTGGCGACATATCCTGGCTGATCCCTTTAGCAAGTATGAATGTGTCAATGAGAGTTTTTATGCTTCGGCATAAAATCTCTCCTTGAGGGGGTATTGTAACGGTACATTTTGGCCTACCTGAGGTAATATAAAGAAATTTGTAATTTAAATAAAGCAAATAACATTTTTTCGATAATTGGGAAATACCGTAAACAAAAAGGTATATTTCAGTGGTAGCGGCAGTGGTAACACTGCTTGTGACATTATGTATGTTGTAGCGTGACAGAAAATCCACTACATTTTAAGTCATGTGAAATCATAAAGTTTAATTGCATCAACAAATGTTATAATAATATTGAATGACATTTAAATAAATCAGAGGAATGAACCACAATACGATAAAAATCCTCACTACATAATATATAAAAACCACTGTTAACAGAAACCAAAGAAGTATTGAAGCAACTCATCAACTCATAGTATAATACCAGTAAGTTACCCAGGAAGCTCAGAGCAGTAAACCAGTTATATTAGACTATATCAAAGAAAAAGAGAATCAATTAAAGGGTGGTGAAGACCAAATACCCCAAAAACAAGAAGAGGGAAGAATAAAGTTTGTGAACAGGAAGAAAGCAATACCCTGAAGCCTGTATAGAAGAATAAAGACAGTTCAGTGAATAAATTAAATACTCCAAACTAAACCTCAGTCGTGATAACACCAAGTACCTTGGTTTACCCAAGAATGAGGAAGGAAGAACAGAAGAGTGAAGACTAGACGAGGGACAAGAATGAAGACTAGAAGAGGGACAAGAATGAATACCAGAAGGAAGATATGAAGAAGGACAAGAAGGAAGACAGGAGGAGAGGAAGAAATAGTATGAAAGAAACACCGTAGTAAAACCTATTATTATATAAACTACTATCAATCCCAAACCCACAAAAACTATGCAAAAGAAAGTATAACATACCCAAAAGCTTATAAAATGTAATTATTGAGAAAACTAAAGTGCTGTATAGCGTTATAAGAAGTGCACCGGCTAAAGCTATTGTGTAATAAAGAAATAAACTAGTCTTAACGGTCCATGATTACTAAAGGTCTGGTCTGAGATAATAAGACTCAAAATATCAGCACCAACAGTGAAAGTGAATTTGTGTAAGTGTTTTTTTAAAAAAAGCAATAAACTTAAAGTTGGTGATACTATAACTTAGTAGTATGCTATATCACAACTTTAAAATCTAAACAATAAACAGCATAATAAAATAATAAAATGGAAGGTTTCCAGTATTTTATTATTTTAATGTAAATCTTTATTTACAAGACATTTGTAAAAAAATGATAATAAATAAAGTATGGGAGTTGGTGTTTGCTGATGTGGGGGATCACAGTAGTAATGGTTTGAACCAGAAAGGACTGGTACTAATATAGTATGAATAAGTGTAACATGTTTAAATAGACTGTTATTTCACAATCCTAAAATCAATGTGTTAAATAAATGTATTTGTAAGGTTTATTAGAAAATAAGATTTATGTTATGTGTTTTAAAAAAGAATTATGTTTGATAAATAATAACCTACATACCAGTAATAATGTTCTAAAAGGTATGCTATGTTAGCTCAAAAATAGTTGAAAGATATATGTTCAAACCATATCTGCAATGTGTTCAATTGTGCAGATTGCTGAACCATGTTCATAATTATTTATTTTAAATATGTAGTGTTAATTAAATACTACACAATACAATAAGTTATAAATCATGTTATTTTGATATAATTGTAATTATGTAAAGTCAGAGGAGGAATTAAGTTTAAATTATTTGAGAAAGAAAGAAATATAAAATTCTAAAATCTAGGCCATTTGGGTGAAATCAGAGAACCAATATAAAATAGTATAATTCACTAATAAATCCTGTAAACTACCCAGATTTATATAAGATAACACAATTAACCACTACTAGGAATGATCCTATGAATTAAAATGACAATAAGGAAATATACCTTAACATTTTATAAATTGTCAAAATATATAAATTAATTAATTTTAAAGAGCAATGTCAAATTTACAAATTAACACAAAAAACCAGTTCAAAGGTGTAATTTATATGTATTTAAGGAAAGGGAGAGTAATATGACTAATTAAAATTTATTATAATAATATTAATAATATTTAAAATGGAAGGAATTTTGTATAAAGACGGAAATCCAATTTTGAGCCTATATTTCCAAAGTGTGAACAAAATTTGTTAATTTCCACAAAATGTCTACAGATATGGACTATAATACATCAATTTAAAGGGAATGAGATGATTAAACCAATAATAAGGTTAGTAATTCATAAAAGTAAGGAATAAAATAGAAAAATTCCATATATAATGTAATATTTTCTAATGTGTATGGAAGTCGAAAAATGTTAACAATACTTTTTCAAGGATTAACTGGGTAAGATTTATGACCAAGTTAATTAGTCTTTTGTTGAATATCAAGCTGAATAGGTGTGTGACAAAAACGTTCTTAAAATCGAGTCGAACATGATGCTAACGTTTAGCCATTGAAATCAGTGAACGAGAGTTAGACAAATTAAACACTTTTTGAAGCCAATACTATAAAAACATTCACGACAATAGTGAAAACAAACCTCTAACTTCAGTATACGAGTGACAGTAAACGGTAAAACATTATATTTCAACTGATTCACTTTACAAACCTAACCGTAACTTGAAAAACTTAACCCCAGAAGGGAAAACAGACAAAATAACCAAATTAACACAAGTTTACACGGAACACTTCACCAGAATACACCAACTAACTTAACAGACATATTACACCAGTGCGGGAAGATTTTAGACATTCACAAAGGTAATTTTGTCGTGATTTTGGGACATGCCGAGTTCACAGTAACTACACAAGAAATAGTAGCGGCCATCTTTTAATTCTACAGAGACCGCCTTCACGATATTACAGTGACGTCATCGTCTGCGTATGGTTTGCCAGCATTCATTTACATTACATAGTGGAATTATTTAAATACTATTGAATAGTAACTATTGTATTAATATCTTTAATTGTTAATGTTATACTTTCTCGTCACCCTTCTCTGACTATTAATCCTAATCGCTCAAAGAACCTGTCTTTTAATATAATATAACATAAAATTTTGTTCTGTATGACACAATCGATAATTCCTGAGACAGAGTCGATAATTGCTCTCCATCGATAAAATATCGATTATTTATTTAAAATTGTCAATAAATCTTTATATTTCCATTATTTTGTATCTGTACTTATTTCACAGGGTAATTTAAGGGTATTTATAAGGCTGAAGGTATTAAGTGAGAAGAATATATTCTATTTTGAACAAGATATTGGACCAGTCAGGAAAGTCATCAATCGATTATTACCTGGAGTTAATCTATTTAACTCCAGACTTGGTGCAAATCTTCAAGAAGTGCTCGACGGTCAATAAATACCTACCTGTTATTAAAATTTTACCAGAACCTTTTAAAAAACAGATTTATCTATTATACATACCTCTATAAAAATAAACAAAATTATTTTATTATTTGAAAATTCTATTATTCTTGAATTTTCCCTTTTATTTTTATTCTTTTGTAACGACCGGCATACAGCGGTCTGGTGACCAAGTGGCTAGCCCAAACAGTGGGGCTCAGACAGATTACAGCCATATACAGGGTCTTCTTACAAAGTGACGAACCCAACGCGGGGCATTAAGGAAGAAGGCAGTACCCTATAGGTCGTATTGTTACAATGTGAATTTCAATAACGCAGAAAGCAACAAGCTGGAACTGTGCCAATGTCAACCAATGACCTACAAAACTGTAAACAAATTATGTAACTGAGCATCGGACGATCTTACGTCAGAGCCTAGCCTAACGGTGAAATGCAGTTATGAAACAAAAACAGTATGCTGGCGTAGTAATACTAACTTAAGAACAATAAGAATTGGTCATACAACCACGGCGACTTTATAAAATAGTGCCGTTTCCCTAGCCCCAGTCTAACTTCACCACTCGCGCGAGTGACATACGTAAAAGTTCCGGAACATAAATCGCGGGCGCCCGCACCTTATAAAATGTGACTAATATATCAAAATTTTGTTTTAACAATAGCTATACCTATAAAAAATGTGATTAACAGTATTAAAGTAAATACAGTTCGGAAATTATGCTTTAAATGAAAGTGCGCACGAAAGCAATGTGACGTCTTCTGGACTAGAATTCGGACTCAATGCCAGATAAGTTCTTACAAGGATATACACAAAACTATCAAAATTTATTATTTTCGGAAACCAAAATCGATGGGGCAAATTAAATAACATATGAGTTTAAGGGGAATATCTAAAATGGGTTGCATGTGAGAGTGTGTGAGGGGTCTTGCTTAATTATATATATTAAACTATGAAGTGCTGGTTTACGTTTTAAAATTGCTCTTATGTTTATAAAATGTATTTATTTCTATTCTAAAGAGAAAATCATGCATAATAAATGTTATTATTGTCTTGCTATAAGATCGTAACAAAGTAGGAGAAAGTAAGGGGAGTATTTGTCTATATAAAATTTGAAATTATGTTAAGGGCTATATTTTCATGTTTTCTTTTGTAGTGTGAAAATGAATTAAAATAGGTGGGATGGTAATTCAGTTGTACTTTCTTAAATAACCAGTTCTGCACTTCCCGTTCGCTGATTCGAACCTTGGTGAGTAAAACCTTAGGTTGGTAATAGACAACATGGCAGCTGTAAGAGTCGCAAACGAGTAAATAAATAAGATCAAAATCTATTTATGAATTTTATAACAGTAAGTAATAGCACAATTTTTTGTCACATTATTGTTAATATAAATCAAGTTACATTGTAATGTTATATGTGCTTCTAATTATACCCTGGTACTGTAAGAACAACGCTTAATTTAATAGTTAATATCTGAAAATGTGTAAAAGTTTATTTAAATAATATATCATTATATTTTGTACTCAGATTTCTAGGTTTAAGTATGCATTCTTCTGACATAAAAAATTGTCATTATATTCTTTTTGGTTATCCCTTCAAAAATCAATTAAATTGAGGGATTACATTTTATAGTTCCCATTTAAATTATATTCTCTTGCATTCAGCTTAGGTCTTAAGTTATCAATAGAGCATAATTTAACTCACTATTTTAATAATTTTTTACCTTTGTTAGAACAAACTATTTTCTTTATAATTATGGTGTTGTTAATTTTGTTTACTCTCTCTTTATCATTAAACACTGAGGTGGGACAGCTGCTAGCCATTTTTGTGGCTGCATGCAATCTTGGATTTTCAGTCTCTTTCTTCTTTCTTCTGTCTTAGAGACAGAAAATCTGTTTCTAAGCCATAGTCAAACTTAAATAATGTATTATAATTTTTAATTTTGCAATGATTTTTCACCAGCTGCAACTGATATCATTAGTATAAGTAATATTTTAACACTATTTCTGCATTTGGGAATGATGAGAACAAGTTGTTTCAAAAAAGGTACTGAAAAATGCTATGACTAATTCAGTGGATTTTGGAAAAATGCAGTTTTAAAACATTCAGTTCATTAAACAAATTACTACAGAAAAATACAAAAATGCTATCAATTTTTTTTAATTTTTTGAATCTGATATTTAAAGATCCTGAACAATGTAAAAAAAAACTCTACTTTGTAGTTATTTTTCGAATCCATTAAATCTTTTAGGGCTTTGGGTTTTTTTTTACATGTTAAATGAAGTTCCTATAAGTTTATGTATTATACGAGAAATACGTAAATAATACGATTGAAGACTTTGACATACATTAAAAAGTTGAGATTGGGTAGATAAAGCATATCATTTATAGGTGTCTATGATGGTGTGATTTGCCACCCCTTGACTGTGTTGCCCGTGTGCAGCACACACCGTGCACACCTGCTTACGGTGGCCCTGCACTGAGGTTATTTACTGGCTGCTGTTCATTTTCATTTGCATTGTACTATAGTTAACAGTGAATGTGTTTAGCTGAAACAAAAAAATCATATTCAGCATAAAAATAGAGTACACTACAAAGAAGATGCATAATATATAATATATAGTATAGTGTACTCAAACAAAAATTGAATTTTTACCTTCATCTACCCTTATGAGTGTAGAGGTGCCTGGCCACCAAATGACTGCATGGTCAGCTGCCCAATTTTGTATTTACACACATAATGCTTGTGTTTAACCGCAATATACCTGTACTCTAACCAAGCAATCATACTACCAGATTGTATTTTAGTATATTATGAGGTAAAAACATAGAATAGGAAGACTCAAAAACAAGGTGGTCTGATAACAAAAAACAAAGTACAATAAGAAAATCATAGCATTTAAATACTGCTTAAATAGTCTTCATCATTTTCATAGTAGTCTACATTCTTCTACATTCTATTTCTACATTGATATAGCCGTTTGTGTAATATTTAAATGGTCTTCTGTTTATGGTTCAAAAATACTATAATTTATGGAGAAAAGTATAGTAAAGGGATTAAGAATAACAAAAATGTAATGAAAAGCATGTAGAAGCACATAAAAAATTTATCTAGTCAGTAAATTCTGTATATGCCAAAAAGGTAAGAAAGAAATAGAACACAAAGTGGATTTAAAGTGCAAAATGAATCAATTAACTAACAGGTGTCTGAGACAGCAAAAATTTGAATCATGATGACTTCAATTAATAACTACAATAAAAAGTTACATTCCATGTTTTCATCACTGTAAAACTCTTAACTTTGATAATAATAACACACAATCAAATCATAGGTACAAAAATTGTGTTAGCAACTATAAAGTTAAGGTACTTGTCCAAGCTATAAAAAAATCACGAAGTGTAAAAACAATTGGAAGTAGTGATTGCATTTCTGAATAGTGATCTTGATAATGAAGTATTCTAATTAGCATATTAAAAGGCTTTAAAAAAGAAAAAGATAATAGCATGTTACAAGAAGTAAGAAAAAGCTCAAAATATTGGATCAAATGAAAGAAAAGTTTCATTGACTCAAAAGTTTGGATCAGTTTGCAAACAAAAGTAAATTACAAAATCTGATAGTTTCACCTTTCTAAGCAGTGTATTAGACTTCATATATACTAACTACAACTTACTTGAGTGAGTTGTTCTAGATGAGCTAATGTAAATATGTGAAAGAGTAAAAAGAGTAGTGAGATGTATAAAACTTATTAAATCATGTGAGAAAATCAATTTCTATATATTACACAGTAAAAACACACTTGTAGGAAAAAGAAACTAGATACAAAATCAAAATTATAGTTATTTAAATCCATATACCTACAACCATAATGTATGGAGCAGAAAGCTGGCCCCTGTCCTTCAAAAACGCACAAGTAAAATAACATCAACAGAGATGAAGTTTCTCATATGAATAATGGGGAAAACATGGAGAAATTGTTTACAAATGAGATGATCAGGTGAAATTTGGGAATAAAGCCTCTAATGGTGCAATTGAGGTAACCTTGAGGTAACGCAATTGAAGTGGTTGGGACAAGCAAGTAGAGCACATAAAGCAAGAAAAATAAAACAGTACCTTGATTAAAACTGGAGGGTCAGAGATCAACAGGAAGGCCAAGCATGACATACCAGTCATATATTTAAGGATTGGAACAGGACCGTGGGAAAAGTTTACAGGAAATGAAGGCTATATGCATGGACAGGAATAGGTGGAAACAATGAATGGAGGCTCCCTAAAATCCAACTCTGAGATGCAGAAGGGTCACACAAAGAAGAAAAAGACATATTTAAAGGTAAAACAAATCAATAATAGGTCAAGGCCAACATACACAATAAATTACTTGATAAAACCATAATTACTAACAATTTTATGATTTATGGTTACATACACTGTTGTGTATTTATATGTTTGTCTATTTTTTATGATACTGTTTACAGTCAATTTTTTCACTCTTTTTTTTTATTATTAGGAGTTTTTGTGTTATATCAGTTTGGTAAGTGGTATTTGATAAATTATTTTTCTTTCACTTATGAAAAATTGTTTTGCTACATCACTACATAATTCAATAAACAGGAAATAAAAATATGGCATGTAGACAGTGGCAGTAGTAGGAGATACTGGTCAGGCAAGTAACATATAAGACCACTTTCTTTAAAAATAGCTAATGATGGGTTATCAATGCTTTAAAGGGCATGCTGGAATCCATCATTCAAGCTTCTTAATCAAAGCAATGTTTGAGTTGCTGAAATCTTCAACTGACCTGAGGCTAATATTTAATTATGTCTGTCAGAACAGAACAAACAAACTATAGGCCTACTCTATCACAGTGTGGTAATCACAACTGTAATAGAAAGTTTTACAATTACATACAAGTACACAAATATTTAAGCCTCTGGTAATCCTTTTAGCTGATTTCCTTTTATACTCTAATGTATGCTCTCTGTTTGAAGGATTTTATTGTTTTTACTGTTGTTTAAGTATTTTACTGTTGTTTTATTTGTCTTTTGTAGTTTTATAATTTTTTTTACTGTTTTCATTGCTTCAGGTATATAAATCCTTAATTTTCATATATTTGTAAAGTACAACTCTCAATTTTAGTCGCATTGTCTATATGCTAAGAATTCTGATATTGATATTAAATTATGTAAATTCATATGATTCAGATGATATGTATTTTTAGGAACAAGGCCCATTAAGATGGAAAATTAAAGTTTTAGAAAGTTATGGTAGTCTCTGTACTGTCCTATGGGCGTGAATTATGGTCGAGGTGTTCTAAACTTTATCATATAAAAATTACGCCATTAGAGAAGAATTACTGTTACAAGTTTTTAAAGCTAAAAGGTCATAAACAATGGTGCAAAGAAATGTCAACTCAGACAGAATGTGAGATTCAAGAATGGCCTAATAAGAAAATATAAACCTATAGGACACAGGTGTGTGGGTAGACCCAGGAAGAGATGGGTGGATGATCTTTGAAGACGGAACAGGCGGCATCTTGCTTATGGTGTGATGTGAAGATGATGATGATGATGATGATGATTATGATGATGATATATGTATGTATGTATGTATGTATGCTTGTTTGTCTATATGTATGTATGTATGTATGTATGTATGTATGTATGAATGTATGTAGTGGTTATTGCAAGTGATAGAATATTGTTTGTTTATAGTGTTTTAATATATGTAATTGATTTTCAGCCTGAACACAGTTACTGATTTCAGCAACCAAAATATTGTTTTAATTTAAAAAGTTTCAGTAATGGTTGGATTCTGGGACACCTTTTCATGCAAATTAAGAAGGGTTCCAGATTTTCTGTGACTCTTTATTGAGTATCTTTACTGTATTATGGTTTCCAAGAAAACAGGACTCTTCCACATCTCATTTATGGAAGAAAATACAATACCATAGCTCAGTGCCTAAAATAACATGTTAACTGGGCAACACTGGTGTCGTTTAGTGCCGAGGTTTTGTCGCCCAGTGACCGTGGCTGGTGCCGGCAAAAAATTTTAAGAAAAACGGTAAAAAAACGAAAATATTTTAAAATTTTACAAGTTACTTTAAAAATTAGCCTGCCGCAGATAAGAACAGGAGAATAACAATAAAGCTAATTTCGAAAGAAAGAGATAGTAGACTCTATTCTACTCTTTCACTCTTCTGAGTAGACGGGCTAAGTGAGATGGTGGCTGGGGAACCAACGGAGGTGTGGAATGGCAGGGAGTGTGTGCGCGCGCGCGCGCGCGTGTGTGTGTGTGTGTGTGTGTGTGTGTGTGTGACGTGCCAACGTGTGTGGCTGATGGCTGATGCGATGCTATTCGCTCCGTGCAGAATGTTCTCCCTCCACTCCGCTTCCCTATTTCCCCCACAGTGCCAGGACAATTTAGTATAGAAAAGCATAGGGAAAATACGAAAAACGTATGCTTTTCGAATTTTCGCTGTTGTTGACCTAAGTGTTGTACTGTTACCGTACTTTTTTGTGCGATTGTGGCAAGTTGTTTTATTTTTTATTTCTAGGCAGAAAAGGTGAAAGTTGTTGAATTGTGTTTTTTGTTTTCTTCTGGATAACACACCACATTGCCGATTACCACAACTATAAGGTAAGTGGCCTTTTGATATTATCATAAAATAATAATAATGCCAAGCCCCCTTAACTGAGTTTAATCTATTTTTCATTAGTAAACAGTAGAATAGAGTTATGTTAACACTAAATGTGAAGCTAAGCGACTGTACACAAATTAATATAACCTCTAACCTAACCCACACAACCTACTCCAGCTGCCTACCTACCTAATTAACCCTTCACTCACGTTTTTAAGTTTTATTGTGTACGGTTATTCTGAGGCTTAAATACAATTTAAAAAATATAAATGATACCTGAGAAGTTCTTAAATTAGTGCGAGCTGTTTGTTTTTATAATTATTTTAGTTTATCTCTCATAAATTTGCTTAAACTTTAAAAATGCTTTGTCAGAATAGTTTTACAAAGAAACGATCGAGATTCTAGCAGGCTTTTGTTTTTATACTCTTTGAATATAATACCTTAAAGCTATTTATTTTTGTAGAAAGTACTCAACATTTTCTTTTTGAGTTTTTTTTTCAATTGAGTGCTTAAGGATGTATGCATAAGGCTTAAATAAAATGTATAAGGGACGTATGTTATAAGGCATATATACTCTTAAGGGACGTAAATTTGAACGATTAAATAGTTTTACTAAAAACAGCCTGTATATTATTTTAACCCGCTAGTAGGCGCATGTTGCACGGGAGTCTGTCAGGCCCTACACCTAAATATTTTGTTTTTAATTTTGTCATTTTGTGTAGTTTCATAGTGTAGTTTTCTCCTTGTGTAGGTGCGTGTCTCACTGCAATAGGAATACATGCCATGGCTAAAAGAATAACTGATTTTTTTAACGTTGGACCCCAAAAACGCACAAAAAGTGATCAAAGCAGTAAAGAAGATGAAATTGTAAACCCAATCAATAACTTCAGTGACAATAGTAAACCAGGTTGCAGTAGTTCCAGTACACAAATCCAATTTCAAGAAACTGAAATTTTCCTTGATGATAATCATCCTCTCAACAACAGCGGTGGCTCTCACTCAAAACTTGTTAAACAAAATAAGGAAATCCCGAACATCGAGTTGAAAAAAAAAACACCTTTTCCAGTCCAAAAAAATCAACAAAAAGAGAAATGTGTCGAATGGTATAAGGGTAGCAAGTTAGATTTGTCATGACTGTTAAAAACTTACAGTGTTTTGGAAAACGTAAAGCTTGGAAACAAGCGTTCCAGTATAAAATGTGCAATTTGCTCCAAACACATTCAAGAAGCGAAAAAGTTTTCAAGCAATGTACTTTGCCCATTGCTGATGGAGTCCGATGTGACGGAAAAAAGAAACTGGAAAGGATTTTTGACCATTTAACTTGTGAAGCTCACAAAGCAGCTTTTAACCTCGATGAAATGGAGAAAAAATGGATGGCACAAACTGATAAGCACCCTTGGGTAAAAACTCTTAAGACACACACTGCCGAGAAAATTAAACTGCTAACTGAACTGTCATTGGATGTGTATAATGACAGTCGTACCATGACTCTTTCTGCTCATTCTTGGCCTTCGCGGTCTTTGACAAAGATACACATTGACACCCAGGTTTCTTCATATAAAGACAATGGTTTAGAGTCCGAATTTTCTCCTCTCAACCCTTCTTCAGCTTTGTTACAGTACAGAAACCCTATAATGTAATGCGAGATGCTTGATGTTGTAGGAGAAGTAGTAATGGAAAATGTTGTTAAGCAGTTAAAAAATTCAGATTGTTTTTCCATCCAGGTAGATGGTTCCGTAGATAAATATGGAATCGACAACAAATTCATTATGGCACAATTCATTTCAGAAGACTATGAAATGAAATCCGTGTTTTTAGGTGAAAGCAAATCGAGTCTGCGAGGGGCAGAAGGTCTTATGAAATCAATCAAGATTGTGCTGGAGAATCTAAGCCTCGGTGATATAGCAAAAGATAAGTTGACAGGATTGACAACAGATGGAGAGAGTGCCAATACAGGCAAAAACAGTGGCTTATGGGTTCGCATGAAAGAATACTTAGGAAGAGATTTATTTGTGTTTGGTGTGTGGCTCATCGATCTGACCTAGCAATGTCAGACTTACAATCAACAGTCATTGAAGTTCAGCACTGGAAGATAAATTTAAAAGCAATGGAAACATTTTATAGAGCGTCAGCTCTATGTTTTGAGGAACTTGAAAAACTGGCCGAGGTAAAAAAAACAACCTGTCTGTCATCATATTTGATCTGCTTTATTTGTATTGTATTTCAATATAATACACTGTCTACTAGGGTGTATCATTACTTATAACAAATCCTTGATTGATATAATTGTTGATGGTTATTTGGTTAAATTACCATGTATGATTTTTTGTTTCATAAGTGTCTTTCCTATGGGGTTATGTAACAATGTACAACATATTCTAATGCAGCATTTTGCTACTACTAACATGACTTCAGTATGGTATTCTATTACAATATTTTAATTGTTTTAATACACATGTTTACACTACTTCTTCTTAAACAATAATACAAATATTTTTGTACTAATGACAATATCTTTCTTGTCATTGGTTGTAGCTAATTCCTGTCACATTTGTTTGATATTTAACAAACTACTTTGTTTGTTATTTTTCTTTCTCTGGCCTTTCTTTGTATTGTATTCTGTTTTGCCGTGGCATTCAGTTACATTTCTTTTGAAATTTACAAAGATTTTTTTTTATTGTCAGTTCTCTGAATAATAATATAACTGTTCTATTTTACATTATTTTGGTGGTCTTATGATTATCTATTTGGATCACAATCTTTATTAAATTAGTCACACGAACTGTCTGTGTATATTTGACTATTTAATTCTTGATGTTTTCACTATGAAAGTAACACATTTTCTTCCACTATAAACCTTATCACTGGAATTGTTTGTGTGGTTTATTAGGTTAAAATTAGTTAACTGGTCACAGGTTTTCACACTTATATTAAGCACTCACTGTAATTGTTTGTGGTTTCTTAAATGTTAAACACTGTTTCTACATAGTTGACAATCACTATTCTTTTGGTTACTATTATTGTCTCTAGTACACTTGATGAATGATGAGTCCTTGCATGGTCTATCCATTTTCTTCTCTCTTCATGTTATGTTTCCTTGTCCTTCTTCTTCCCTTCTTCTTTAGGTTTGACCGTCTTCTTCAATATTTTCATTGTAGTCGCTATCTTCATTTGTTCCCGTCACTGTTGGAATCTATTGGTATTGCCGTTATGTTGTTGGTATTGGTATTACTCTCGTTATTTCCCCTCACTGTTGGATTTTATTGGGCCTTATTTTGTTGGTTCCCCTCACTGTTGGATCCTATTGGGCCTGGTTACTAACATTTTATTTTGGCTCATGGTCATTTTCTTTCTTCATTTTGTATTTGATGCTGCTACGTTACACTTTCTCCTCCATCGTTGGAACTTTATACTAATATATCTGTAGATACACACTTTTTGTTCACATAGGTTTATTTATCTAGAAATACTTTCATGCTTTCCTGTCACTTGACGTTATATTTGCTTATTTTATGTAACTACCATATTTGGTAACGTTACAATATATATATATATATAGTATCTATACTTTTACTAAGACGTCCTCGTTTTCGTTTAAGCCCCACGTTGCAGGCGGCAATTTGTATCTTAACTGGTTGTGGCCGCTACTGTTCAAGCCCTGCGATGGAAGCCAATTTGTATCTAAACGGGTTTCCTCTCCTTAAAACCCCACTGTTGTATTTGTCAATTTGGTTTGTGTTACTTTAATTATATAAATCTCGGAGATATTTGGAGTTGTGGAATATATGGATGCAATTAATTAATATTAACTTAACTCTTTAATAATTATCAGTGTTAGTGTGCCTAGAACTTAAACAACTTAATCGTTATTCTACAATTTCATCCAACCCTATTATACCTTGAAGAGAGATCTGTCTAATTTCGTAATTTTACGCTCCCTCTTTGATGTCAGATAATTCCGCTATAAGCGCTGCAGTATCGGCTCAACGAAACTTATAGGTTATTTCGATGTTTATATTAACCATTTATTCTATACTTATTCAGTTACTTTTTGTTCCCAGTTCACTAAACCATACTCCAAATAACAAGATTTGACAAATATATAAAGGTTCTTTATTTGTTTACTTAATTCACATTAAATAAGATATGTTCTAATTAACATATGCTTGGACTATAGACTTCAGGTATCGATTGTTGATTATTTTAATCCTTTATTTATATATGGTTATATATTATGTTTTGATTTGTATTTAATTTATTTTAGGGTGTGAAGGTTCTTGTAACTGTGGGGAAGACTAAAAATACATGGATAAGAATGCAAGATTTACAAAATTTATGTGTTGTGTATTTAGTATGATTAATATAATATAATTTACCAGACTCGAACGAAGCAAATCGTGTAGGCGGTTGATCGCTAAATTTAATGTTTTGGATGATTATGCAGTACGGTTTTCTTTATTCGGTTTAATAAAAGTAATTCTTGTCCTGTCCACGTCGGAATACAGCTTCTGGATTGATCTACAGCCCGGTTGATGTTTCTTCTGCACCGCCAGGATCCAAATCAGTTCTTCTTTCGATTGAAGCAATTAGTGTTGTTCCGTGTAATTGCAAGGTTATAATTTCTGGTGTTGTGAATATTATGAGTTGTGTTACTGTTAATTCTTTCTATTTGATTAATATCTCATCAATTCCCTTCGGATATGGGACAGTTCAAGTTCTTTCTTGTAGACTTCAGTTATTTACTCTCTATTATTATTTCAGATTGTAGTGTTATTTGGTTAATCTGTATTGGTGTTAGACATAACTATTGTCATGAGAATCTTGTACTTTATAATCATATCTGATAGTTATAATATTACGATTAAATAGATTATTCTTGGGTTTTTAATCTCATCACTTTCAGTTTTTTTTTTTTTAAAGCAATTCTTGTCTTGTCTAAAATCAACAACTTCTTTTTCTTATTTGTCGTCCCTAGCAACATATAATAATTTCTGCCTTCCACATGTTTTGAATATATAGTGTTTCTTTCATATATTTTTTATCTATTCTTTATCAATTTGCTGTCCTATCGGAATGTAACTTTACCGATAGTTGGTTTATTATTTTATATACATATTCTACTGGTTTTTTGATATAAGTCCGTTTTTTCTTTTTTATTATATTTAATCCACCTTCGATATTATATTTTACCAATTGATATTATGTCATTATGGTATTATTATAATTTGTATAAATTTTATTAAATATTATTATTAATTTAATGTTTTTTTTTCTAGTTCTTCATAGCGTATTTATTAATTATTATTAATTGATGCACCTAATCTTTATGTTATGAGTGTTTATATAGTAGTTTTGCCTGTTAGGCCTTTTATTGTAAACTGATCTACCTGTGGTTATGTCTGTTAGGCATCTATAGTCCCTTTTATATAAATTCATACATACAATCAAATCTTAATTATTAGCACTTATATAAACAATTATTTTTCTATATCTAATAACAATTTTATCTTGATCTCTTGATCACATACAACAAAATTCGAATTTATGAACATCGATTAACTGCCTCACACTTCATTCTACGACAGTCATTGAGTAATACAACTTGTTTCATTATTTTTCATTAACTCAACACATATTTGATATAACATCACATAAACTTTATCATAACATTTTTGGCATAAAATAATACTTCTTAACACAAAATTCTTATTTGTTATTACCATAACTTAAGTCATTGTTTCATTTTTTTGTTTTGCTTTTCATAAAACATATATCATTAACTATTATTTATCTTACAGGTTCGTTTATTCTAGTCAACACTACCTTGCATCCTTATTTAATTTTGTCTATGATTATAATTGTAATTATTGGATCTCTGTTCTATTATGGGTTTAAATATCAATTTGTTTATTATTCTGTGAACCGTCTTTTATGTAACATGAATGCTAGCATTTCTGTTGCGTTACAATATATATATATTATAACGATTCATAATAGCGTCCTATCTGAGTGTTATATGAAAGTGATAGACGGTACGAGTGTAGCGCCGTAAACAAGAGAGAGAGCGTATAATCGCAGCCATCTCGCTCTAACCACGTCACCGTGACATCAGAAACCAGTACAAACATGTAATTTTACTCAAAGCAAATTATCGGTTCAACCTGCGATAACTTCAAAAGTTATAAGTATACGGCAATTCTGAAAACAGCATTGTATTCAGCAAGAAAAGCTTTATAAGTAGCCGCAATCTCAGTTAATATAATTAACAATTGAAGAAGTTATACGGAAGACGTACGCCAACAGGAATAACGAGAGAATTATGCTACGAAGGAATTAGGTGTTTTCACACACACACACAGATAAAGACCTAAGCAACAATATTCTGTGGTCAGATCTTTGAAAACACATTTGCAAATACCTGTAATCAATCGATTTGCAAACACAGGAAGTACGATTTTAACTAGAAATTCTCTGCAGTTTGAAACCTGTCAAGGGGTGATTGCTCGACCTGTTCGAGATTGTCAAAACTGGAAAAACGCATGATTTATTTGAACAACCAATCAGCAGCCCGTATTTAAAACTGACGCCAACCAAAGCGAGGGGTAGCATCGCTCTTCGATCGGATCTTCAATGCGCTAGACGTGTATAAATTACGTACATAAATTTTCAATCACGCAAAAGTGTAATTTAAGCATCAAATTCGAGAAGTAGTCCGCAGTATAGATGAACTAATACCGTTCAACAACTCTCGCTGCGTAAAACAACTTTAATTAATTTATTTATTAATTAATTAATCATCAGCCGTGAAGGACCTGTGCGACAGTAGGCTACAGCATCTGTAATTGCCAGGGCATCTTCTACAGCATTGATCAACATCAATTCTTCTGTGCAAAACCATCAAAAGGAGGATCTCTACGGATTCCTATCTTCGGTCAACGCATCAAACAGTAAGAAATAGATTCATTGATCAATGAAATAAGCACTAAATAAATAATAAAAGCAATAAACAATTTTTAAAAGGCACTAAGCATTTCATACTTTGTAATTTAATTATAAGATTAGCTCTAACATAGTATAGGAGTGTTGAATGGAAAGTGGGGTGTAGTATTGGACGTGCAAATTATTGCAGACCTGTTCTTTAGCACTGGTTTGGGAGATAGCAATCTCTTAATTAAACCAGATAAGAGCCAGAGGTCGTTTGAACGCCTTAATCGTTACTTTTCACACTCACTCAGTAATTATAAGTGTTAGTGTACAAATAAGTCCTACCATTAGCATTTTAAAGTTTAAAAATAATTGATTAAAACGTTAATTAAAATAATCAAGCAAATATTGTGGTTGAAAACCACAATCACTGAACGAATCCTGAGAAAGAGTGTCTCCATGCACTGAGCTAAGCTGAAACCGTATCATTTGTATCTGGGATTTGTTCTGGCGCACAGGTAAAGTAATATCACGGGTAAGTAACATTTTATCTAACATTACAAATATTAGATAATAGTGTTAGATGAAATAAGGCGTTGTATGTATTTGGCGCCGCAACTAAAGAGGCACGAGTAAAGCACCAAATTTATAGATAGAAATAAGTTATGTATAAATTTGGCGCAGCCAACTAAGAAGCTTGATTAAGTCACCAAATTTAGCACAAAAGAAAGTTATATAATTTGGCGTTGATTTTCCCCAAGTGATTAGTTAAATTGTAATATTAATAAATTTGAAAAGAAGTGGAATTCAAGGTTACAAATAACTGTTAAATAATTGTTAAATTAATTTGTAAAAAATAAAATTAAAAAATGGCTAAATCATCAGCAGTAGATATGGCAGCAATTGAGCAATTGTTTAAGCAGTTGACCACTAAAATGGATGAAACTAATAGTAAAATAGATAGTACAAAGGGTCAATTATCTAGTGAAATAAAAGATACTAATAATAAACTTGAAAGTAAAATTGAAAGTACAAATAGTCAATTAAATAGTAAAATTGAAAAGATAGAAAGTAAAATTGAAGAAAATAATCAAATGTTAGAAGAAAGTAATAAAAAATTAATAACAGATGTTAATAATAAAATTGAGCAAACTAATAAATATTTGTCCAGTGAAATGAAACAAATAAATGAAAACTTGTCTAGCCAAATAGAACAAAGTAGTAAAGAAGCTACATTTAAAATAGATGAAGAAATATCTAATTTAGCTAATAAAATAGATGACAGTAATATTAAGTTTGATAAGCATACCGAAGAGGTTAAAACTACGCTAGAAGAATTTAGAAAACAAGTGAACACTAATTTTCGCCGTCAAGACGAAAAACTAAATAAGTTTAGAAACGAATTTCATGAAAGGTTAGAACAAAAAGTAACCCTCATTAATAAACAATTCAGCGAAGTAACAGCTGAATTAGAAACACAATCGCTTCTAAATAAAGAAGAAATCCAGAATACTAGGGAAGAGTGTACCCAACTGGGTGAAAACATTAAAGAAGTTAAGAAACAGGTAGAGAGTAAGGCTAACAGTGACGAAGTACATCAAAAGGTGGAACAGCAATTGAAAGTAATGCGGGAAGATCTAAAGCAATGAAGTCACAGCAAACCAAAGTAGTGAGGTGTGGCGGCTATAAGGAAGAACCGGAAAACCTTGCATTTTCAGGAAACCCACATGAGAATCCTGTGGAATTAATAAAGCTGTTTGAGGTATATGTAGCACGTGTAAACCCACTGATGGACGACGAAGACAAGGACATGTTAGGCCGATTTCTCAAGAATTAGGCAGATACGTGGTGGAAAGTCATCTCGGACAGAGTCCAAACCTACTCAGACTTCAGAGAAAAATTTCTAGCTCAGTACTGGAACGTTCAGATACAAAGAAGGGTACGCGATCAACTAGAATTTGGTAAATATCACCCGTCAATGAATATGACAACTACCAACTATGTGCTTAATGTAATGGCGCAAGTTAAGCATCTAACACCACCAATAGAAGAGAGAGACCAAGTATATAAGCTAGCGCGTCATTTCTCAGAACGCACTAGAGTAGCAACCACTACTAGAGGAGTGGATACTCTAGAAAAGTTCATAATGGTTGTAGATGAGTGTCAAGATTTAGAGGGGGACCTACAGCGTGTAAGTAATCAGCTGAGTAACTACTCTAGAGGCGATCATCAAGAACCAACTTTCTACTCAACGAAGAGGAGAGACAATGATCGCCCGAAAGAAAAAAGGTTTACCCCATATCCGGGTAATAAACCACAAAATAGGCCGGAATTGGAGGAGAAGGGTAGAAGTAGGAGTGTAGAAAACAAACCAAATAAAGGGTATAAAGTATGTAAAACAACTATAACCTCTACCGAGCAGCAACCATCTACCAGTAAAATGAATACGGGAAACGGGAAGCCACTGCAGGTAGAAAAGAAACAAAACTAAACCTACCATTACCTGCAGTGAAACCACCCAAGAAAACAGGTAAAAAGAAAGTAGCTAATAATATAAAACAAGTGAACGATAGGGAGTTCTTGTTAAAAGAAGAGCAAGAAGTGGGTAGAAACCATTATCCTGAATGCCCGGAAATAATTTGTAAGATCAGTAATCTACTAGTAAGAGCGCTTATAGACACCGGCAGTGAAGTTACCTGTGTCAGCTCAAAGTTTGTAGATAATTGTCAGTTGCAAAATTGTCCCAGACTTCCCGTAAAACATTGTAATGTACAGGGAGCCACTGGAGCCAAAATGCAAAAGATAACTGAACAAATATATTTACCTGTCAATTTAAATGGTAACCAAACCCAAATGATAGCTCTAATAGTCCCGAAACTCGTTCATGATTGTATTATTGGGGTAGATACGTTACTCGAATGGAAGGCAGAAATAAATTTTAAAAGAAATACCATTACAATGGAAATTAATACAAATAAAATTAATGTAAGTATTAAAGAATATAAGCATTGGAAGTCGGTAAGTGTAATAAAAAACTGCAAGCAGCTAAAGTCATTTCTAGGTTTAGCTAACTACTATCAGAAGTTTACAAGTAAATACGCGGAAAGTACTGTTCCATTGTTGAAGTTGTTAAATAAAGGGATTAAATGGAAGTGGACAAAGGACCACGATGAAGCGCTGCAACAAGTGAAAAGTCTTTTTATAATAAATGGAAGTGGACAAAGGACCACGATGAAGCGCTGCAACAAGTGAAAAGTCTTTTTATAAATACTGTTGTATTAAATCATCCAAGAATAGGAGAAAGATTTTACTTGCAAACAGACGCCAACAATATTGCTATTGGAGCACACTTGTATCAGATTGATGAGAAGGGCCAAAAAGCGGTAATAGGATTTGTAAGTCGCACACTTAAAGGGGCAGAATTAACCTATTTTACGACAAAAAAAGAGCTATTAGCGATAGTGCATAGCCTGTCAAAGTTTAGAAGTTATATTCTGGGTGCTAAACTTACTATAATCACCAACAATAACGCATTAGTACTTTTATTAAAGTGTAAATTGCTAGGTGCTCGACTGACTCATTGGATCTTGGCTATACAAGAGTATCAATTTGAAATACAGTATTGCAAAGCAAAAGACAACTTGGTAGCAGATGTACTCAGTAGAAATCCACCATCAGAAAACAACATGGAAACAGATAACATTAAATGTAGTAGCAATGATATTGGTATTTACGCGGTAAAGCATATAACAAAACCTGAAGTAGTTAGACGACTTAAGGAAATATGGACTCATCAACAACAAGACCCTAGGATTAGTGTAGCTTGGAGAAGTGCCGTTACCAACACCAAACCAGGAGTTTCTATATATGGAGGTAAGCTATATAAGCTATGTTCCCATAGGAGGAAGAATAGACAAAATATTGACCCACAAAGAAATAATAGTTTGAGCCAATAAGGTATGTGAGTCAAACATGGTCAAATAAAATAAATATATAATTGTTTTGAATCAAGGTCAATGATAATAATAATAAATTTTATTTAAATAAATTTTAGTATTGTTATTTAAATTATTGACATTAATTAAGCCAAAATGTTGATTAAAATATTAATGGTCATATACATTTCCAATATACCATGTTAGGTTAAGTAACATTGTAACCTTTAGTTATAAGATAGATGTACGCAACATTGTAGTAGTGCAAGTTTTGTGCGGGAAAAAGTGCGAAAGTAAATGTAAAAATTTTTAATCAGTGTAAAACTGTACATTAGACAAAATTAATGATTTAAATAATCAAATTTTATATACCGAGTGGGGGTATATATAACGATTCATAATAGCGTCCTATCTGAGCGTTATATGAAAGTGATAGACGGTACGAGTGTAGCGCCGTAAGCAAGAGAGAGAGCGTATAATCGCAGCCATCTCGCTCTAACCACGTCACCGCGACATCAGAAACCAGTACAAACATGTAATTTTACTCAAAGCAAATTATCGGTTCAACCTGCGATAACTTCAAAAGTTATAAGTATACGGCAATTCTGAAAACAGCATTGTATTCAGCAAGAAAAGCTTTATAAGTAGCCGCAATCTCATTTAATATAATTAACAATTGAAGAAGTTATACGGAAGACGTACGCCAACAGGAATAACGAGAGAATTATGCTACGTAGGAATTAGGTGTTTTCACACACACACACAGATAAAGACCTAAGCAACAATATTCTGTGGTCAGATCTTTGAAAACACATTTGCAAATACCTGTAATCAATCGATTTGCAAACACAGGAAGTACGATTTTAACTAGAAATTCACTGCAGTTTGAAACCTGTCAAGGGGTGTTTGCTCGACCTGTTCGAGATTGTCAAAACTGGAAAAACGCATGATATATTTGAACAACCAATCAGCAGCCCGTATTTAAAACTGACGCCAACCAAAGCGAGGGGTAGCATCGCTCTTCGATCGGATCTTCAATGCGCTAGACGTGTATAAATTACGTACATAAATTTTCAATCACGCAAAAGTGTAATTTAAGCATCAAATTCGAGAAGTAGTCCGCAGTATAGATGAACTAATACCGTTCAACAACTCTCGCTGCGTAAAACAACTTTAATTAATTTATTTATTAATTAATTAATCATCAGCCGTGAAGGACCTGTGCGACAGTAGGCTACAGCATCTGTAATTGCCAGGGCATCTTCTACAGCATTGATCAACATCAATTCTTCTGTGCAAAACCATCAAAAGGAGGATCTCTACGGATTCCTATCTTCGGTCAACGCATCAAACAGTAAGAAATAGATTCATTGATCAATGAAATAAGCACTAAATAAATAATAAAAGCAATAAACAATTTTTAAAAGGCACTAAGCATTTCACACTTTGTAATTTAATTATAAGATTAGCTCTAACATAGTATAGGAGTGTTGAATGGAAAGTGGGGTGTAGTATTGGACGTACAAATTATTGCAGACCTGTTCTTTAGCACTGGTTTGGGAGACAGCAATCTCTTAATTAAACCAGATAAGAGCCAGAGGTCGTTTGAACGACTTAATCGTTACTTTTCACACTCACTCAGTAATTATAAGTGTTAGTGTACAAATAAGTCCTACCATTAGCATTTTAAAGTTTAAAAATAATTGATTAAAACGTTAATTAAAATAATCAAGCAAATATTGTGGTTGAAAACCACAATCACTGAACGAATCCTGAGAAAGAGTGTCTCCATGCACTGAGCTAAGCTGAAACCGTATCATTTGTATCTGGGATTTGTTCTGGCGCACAGGTAAAGTAATATCACGGGTAAGTAACATTTTATCTAACATTACAAATATTAGATAATAGTGTTAGATGAAATAAGGCGTTGTATGTATTTGGCGCCGCAACTAAAGAGGCACGAGTAAAGCACCAAATTTATAGATAGAAATAAGTTATGTATAAATTTGGCGCAGCCAACTAAGAAGCTTGATTAAGTCACCAAATTTAGCACAAAAGAAAGTTATATAATTTGGCGTTGATTTTCCCCAAGTGATTAGTTAAATTGTAATATTAATAAATTTGAAAAGAAGTGGAATTCAAGGTTACAAATAACTGTTAAATAATTGTTAAATTAATTTGTAAAAAATAAAATTAAAAAATGGCTAAATCATCAGCAGTAGATATGGCAGCAATTGAGCAATTGTTTAAGCAGTTGACCACTAAAATGGATGAAACTAATAGTAAAATAGATAGTACAAAGGGTCAATTATCTAGTGAAATAAAAGATACTAATAATAAACTTGAAAGTAAAATTGAAAGTACAAATAGTCAATTAAATAGTAAAATTGAAAAGATAGAAAGTAAAATTGAAGAAAATAATCAAATGTTAGAAGAAAGTAATAAAAAATTAATAACAGATGTTAATAATAAAATTGAGCAAACTAATAAATATTTGTCCAGTGAAATGAAACAAATAAATGAAAACTTGTCTAGCCAAATAGAACAAAGTAGTAAAGAAGCTACATTTAAAATAGATGAAGAAATATCTAATTTAGCTAATAAAATAGATGACAGTAATATTAAGTTTGATAAGCATACCGAAGAGGTTAAAACTACGCTAGAAGAATTTAGAAAACAAGTGAACACTAATTTTCGCCGTCAAGACGAAAAACTAAATAAGTTTAGAAACGAATTTCATGAAAGGTTAGAACAAAAAGTAACCCTCATTAATAAACAATTCAGCGAAGTAACAGCTGAATTAGAAACACAATCGCTTCTAAATAAAGAAGAAATCCAGAATACTAGGGAAGAGTGTACCCAACTGGGTGAAAACATTAAAGAAGTTAAGAAACAGGTAGAGAGTAAGGCTAACAGTGACGAAGTACATCAAAAGGTGGAACAGCAATTGAAAGTAATGCGGGAAGATCTAAAGCAATGAAGTCACAGCAAACCAAAGTAGTGAGGTGTGGCGGCTATAAGGAAGAACCGGAAAACCTTGCATTTTCAGGAAACCCACATGAGAATCCTGTGGAATTAATAAAGCTGTTTGAGGTATATGTAGCACGTGTAAACCCACTGATGGACGACGAAGACAAGGACATGTTAGGCCGATTTCTCAAGAATTAGGCAGATACGTGGTGGAAAGTCATCTCGGACAGAGTCCAAACCTACTCAGACTTCAGAGAAAAATTTCTAGCTCAGTACTGGAACGTTCAGATACAAAGAAGGGTACGCGATCAACTAGAATTTGGTAAATATCACCCGTCAATGAATATGACAACTACCAACTATGTGCTTAATGTAATGGCGCAAGTTAAGCATCTAACACCACCAATAGAAGAGAGAGACCAAGTATATAAGCTAGCGCGTCATTTCTCAGAACGCACTAGAGTAGCAACCACTACTAGAGGAGTGGATACTCTAGAAAAGTTCATAATGGTTGTAGATGAGTGTCAAGATTTAGAGGGGGACCTACAGCGTGTAAGTAATCAGCTGAGTAACTACTCTAGAGGCGATCATCAAGAACCAACTTTCTACTCAACGAAGAGGAGAGACAATGATCGCCCGAAAGAAAAAAGGTTTACCCCATATCCGGGTAATAAACCACAAAATAGGCCGGAATTGGAGGAGAAGGGTAGAAGTAGGAGTGTAGAAAACAAACCAAATAAAGGGTATAAAGTATGTAAAACAACTATAACCTCTACCGAGCAGCAACCATCTACCAGTAAAATGAATACGGGAAACGGGAAGCCACTGCAGGTAGAAAAGAAACAAAACTAAACCTACCATTACCTGCAGTGAAACCACCCAAGAAAACAGGTAAAAAGAAAGTAGCTAATAATATAAAACAAGTGAACGATAGGGAGTTCTTGTTAAAAGAAGAGCAAGAAGTGGGTAGAAACCATTATCCTGAATGCCCGGAAATAATTTGTAAGATCAGTAATCTACTAGTAAGAGCGCTTATAGACACCGGCAGTGAAGTTACCTGTGTCAGCTCAAAGTTTGTAGATAATTGTCAGTTGCAAAATTGTCCCAGACTTCCCGTAAAACATTGTAATGTACAGGGAGCCACTGGAGCCAAAATGCAAAAGATAACTGAACAAATATATTTACCTGTCAATTTAAATGGTAACCAAACCCAAATTATAGCTCTAATAGTCCCGAAACTCGTTCATGATTGTATTATTGGGGTAGATACGTTACTCGAATGGAAGGCAGAAATAAATTTTAAAAGAAATACCATTACAATGGAAATTAATACAAATAAAATTAATGTAAGTATTAAAGAATATAAGCATTGGAAGTCGGTAAGTGTAATAAAAAACTGCAAGCAGCTAAAGTCATTTCTAGGTTTAGCTAACTACTATCAGAAGTTTACAAGTAAATACGCGGAAAGTACTGTTCCATTGTTGAAGTTGTTAAATAAAGGGATTAAATGGAAGTGGACAAAGGACCACGATGAAGCGCTGCAACAAGTGAAAAGTCTTTTTATAATAAATGGAAGTGGACAAAGGACCACGATGAAGCGCTGCAACAAGTGAAAAGTCTTTTTATAAATACTGTTGTATTAAATCATCCAAGAATAGGAGAAAGATTTTACTTGCAAACAGACGCCAACAATATTGCTATTGGAGCACACTTGTATCAGATTGATGAGAAGGGCCAAAAAGCGGTAATAGGATTTGTAAGTCGCACACTTAAAGGGGCAGAATTAACCTATTTTACGACAAAAAAAGAGCTATTAGCGATAGTGCATAGCCTGTCAAAGTTTAGAAGTTATATTCTGGGTGCTAAACTTACTATAATCACCAACAATAACGCATTAGTACTTTTATTAAAGTGTAAATTGCTAGGTGCTCGACTGACTCATTGGATCTTGGCTATACAAGAGTATCAATTTGAAATACAGTATTGCAAAGCAAAAGACAACTTGGTAGCAGATGTACTCAGTAGAAATCCACCATCAGAAAACAACATGGAAACAGATAACATTAAATGTAGTAGCAATGATATTGGTATTTACGCGGTAAAGCATATAACAAAACCTGAAGTAGTTAGACGACTTAAGGAAATATGGACTCATCAACAACAAGACCCTAGGATTAGTGTAGCTTGGAGAAGTGCCGTTACCAACACCAAACCAGGAGTTTCTATATATGGAGGTAAGCTATATAAGCTATGTTCCCATAGGAGGAAGAATAGACAAAATATTGACCCACAAAGAAATAATAGTTTGAGCCAATAAGGTATGTGAGTCAAACATGGTCAAATAAAATAAATATATAATTGTTTTGAATCAAGGTCAATGATAATAATAATAAATTTTATTTAAATAAATTTTAGTATTGTTATTTAAATTATTGACATTAATTAAGCCAAAATGTTGATTAAAATATTAATGGTCATATACATTTCCAATATACCATGTTAGGTTAAGTAACATTGTAACCTTTAGTTATAAGATAGATGTACGCAACATTGTAGTAGTGCAAGTTTTGTGCGGGAAAAAGTGCGAAAGTAAATGTAAAAATTTTTAATCAGTGTAAAACTGTACATTAGACAAAATTAATGATTTAAATAATCAAATTTTATATACCGAGTGGGGGTATATATAACGATTCATAATAGCGTCCTATCTGAGCGTTATATGAAAGTGATAGACGGTACGAGTGTAGCGCCGTAAGCAAGAGAGAGAGCGTATAATCGCAGCCATCTCGCTCTAACCACGTCACCGCGACATCAGAAACCAGTACAAACATGTAATTTTACTCAAAGCAAATTATCGGTTCAACCTGCGATAACTTCAAAAGTTATAAGTATACGGCAATTCTGAAAACAGCATTGTATTCAGCAAGAAAAGCTTTATAAGTAGCCGCAATCTCATTTAATATAATTAACAATTGAAGAAGTTATACGGAAGACGTACGCCAACAGGAATAACGAGAGAATTATGCTACGTAGGAATTAGGTGTTTTCACACACACACACAGATAAAGACCTAAGCAACAATATTCTGTGGTCAGATCTTTGAAAACACATTTGCAAATACCTGTAATCAATCGATTTGCAAACACAGGAAGTACGATTTTAACTAGAAATTCACTGCAGTTTGAAACCTGTCAAGGGGTGTTTGCTCGACCTGTTCGAGATTGTCAAAACTGGAAAAACGCATGATATATTTGAACAACCAATCAGCAGCCCGTATTTAAAACTGACGCCAACCAAAGCGAGGGGTAGCATCGCTCTTCGATCGGATCTTCAATGCGCTAGACGTGTATAAATTACGTACATAAATTTTCAATCACGCAAAAGTGTAATTTAAGCATCAAATTCGAGAAGTAGTCCGCAGTATAGATGAACTAATACCGTTCAACAACTCTCGCTGCGTAAAACAACTTTAATTAATTTATTTATTAATTAATTAATCATCAGCCGTGAAGGACCTGTGCGACAGTAGGCTACAGCATCTGTAATTGCCAGGGCATCTTCTACAGCATTGATCAACATCAATTCTTCTGTGCAAAACCATCAAAAGGAGGATCTCTACGGATTCCTATCTTCGGTCAACGCATCAAACAGTAAGAAATAGATTCATTGATCAATGAAATAAGCACTAAATAAATAATAAAAGCAATAAACAATTTTTAAAAGGCACTAAGCATTTCACACTTTGTAATTTAATTATAAGATTAGCTCTAACATAGTATAGGAGTGTTGAATGGAAAGTGGGGTGTAGTATTGGACGTACAAATTATTGCAGACCTGTTCTTTAGCACTGGTTTGGGAGACAGCAATCTCTTAATTAAACCAGATAAGAGCCAGAGGTCGTTTGAACGACTTAATCGTTACTTTTCACACTCACTCAGTAATTATAAGTGTTAGGGTAGAAATAAGTCCTACCATTAGCATTTTAAAGTTTAAAAATAATTGATTAAAACGTTAATTAAAATAATCAAGCAAATATTGTGGTTGAAAACCACAATCACTGAACGAATCCTGAGAAAGAGTGTCTCCATGCACTGAGCTAAGCTGAAACCGTGTCATTTGTATCTGGGATTTGTTCTGGCGCCCAGGTAAAGTAATATCACGGGTAAGTAACATTTTATCTAACATTACAAATATTAGATAATAGTGTTAGATGAAATAAGGCGTTGTATGTATTTGGCGCCGCAACTAAGAGGCACGAGTAAAGCACCAAATTTATAGATAGAAATAAGTTATGTATAAATTTGGTGCAGCCAACTAAGAAGCTTGATTAAGTCACCAAATTTAGCACAAAAGAAAGTTATATAATTTGGCGTTGCTTTTACCCAAGTGATTAGTTAAATTGTAATATTAATAAATTTGAAAAGAAGTGGAATTCAAGGTTACAAATAACTGTTAAATAATTGTTAAATTAATTTGTAAAAAATAAAATTAAAAAATGGCTAAATCATCAGCAGTAGATATGGCAGCAATTGAGCAATTGTTTAAGCAGTTGACCACAAAAATGGATGAAACTAATAGTAAAATAGATAGTACAAAGGGTCAATTATCTAGTGAAATAAAAGATACTAATAATAAACTTGAAAGTAAAATTGAAAGTACAAATAGTCAATTAAATAGTAAAATTGAAAAGATAGAAAGTAAAATTGAAGAAAATAATCAAATGTTAGAAGAAAGTAATAAAAAATTAATAACAGATGTTAATAATAAAATTGAGCAAACTAATAAATATTTGTCCAGTGAAATGAAACAAATAAATGAAAACTTGTCTAGCCAAATAGAACAAAGTAGTAAAGAAGCTACATTTAAAATAGATGAAGAAATATCTAATTTAGCTAATAAAATAGATGAGAGTAATATTAAGTTTGATAAGCATACCGAAGAGGTTAAAACTACGCTAGAAGAATTTAGAAAACAAGTGAACACTAATTTTCGCCGTCAAGACGGAAAACTAAATAAGTTTAGAAACGAATTTCATGAAAGGTTAGAACAAAAAGTAACCCTCATTAATAAACAATTCAGCGAAGTAACAGCTGAATTAAAAACACAATCGCTTCTAAATAAAGAAGAAATCCAGAATACTAGGGAAGAGTGTACCCAACTGGGTGAAAACATTAAAGAAGTTAAGAAACAGGTAGAGAGTAAGGCTAACAGTGACGAAGTACATCAAAAGGTGGAACAGCAATTGAAGGTAATGCGGGAAGATCTAAAGCAATGAAGTCACAGCAAACCAAAGTAGTGAGGTGTGGCGGCTATAAGGAAGAACCGGAAAACCTTGCATTTTCAGGAAACCCACATGAGAATCCTGTGGAATTCCTAAAGCTGTTTGAGGTATATGTAGCACGTGTAAACCCACTGATGGACAACGAAGACAAGAAGGACATGTTAGGCCGATTTCTCAAGAATTGGGCAGGTACGTGGTGGAAAATCATCTCGGACAGAGTCCAAACCTACTCAGACTTCAGAGAAAAATTTCTAGCTCAGTACTGGAACGTTCAGATACAAAGAAGGGTACGCGATCAACTAGAATTTGGTAAATATCACCCGTCAATGAATATGACAACTACCAACTATGTGCTTAATGTAATGGCGCAAGTTAAGCATCTAACACCACCAATAGAAGAGAGAGACCAAGTATATAAGCTAGCGCGTCATTTCTCAGAACGCACTAGAGTAGCAACCACTACTAGAGGAGTGGATACTCTAGAAAAGTTCATAATGGTTGTAGATGAGTGTCAAGATTTAGAGGGGGACCTACAGCGTGTAAGTAATCAGCTGAGTAACTACTCTAGAGGCGATCATCAAGAACCAACTTTCTACTCAACGAAGAGGAGAGACAATGAACGCCCGAAAGAAAAAAGGTTTACCCCATATCCGGGTAATAAACCACAAAATAGGCCGGAATTGGAGGAGAAGGGTAGAAGTAGGAGTGTAGAAAACAAACCAAATAAAGGGTATAAAGTATGTAAAACAACTATAACCTCTACTGAGCAGCAACCGTCTACCAGTAAAATGAATACGGGAAACGGGAAGCCACTGCAGGTAGAAAAGAAACAAAACTAAACCTACCATTACCTGCAGTGAAACCACCCAAGAAAACAGGTAAAAAGAAAGTAGCTAATAATATAAAACAAGTGAACGATAGGGAGTTCTTGTTAAAAGAAGAGCAAGAAGTGGGTAGAAACCATTATCCTGAATGCCCGGAAATAATTTGTAAGATCAGTAATCTACTAGTAAGAGCGCTTATAGACACCGGCAGTGAAGTTACCTGTGTCAGCTCAAAGTTTGTAGATAATTGTCAGTTGCAAAATTGTCCCAGACTTCCCGTAAAACATTGTAATGTACAGGGAGCCACTGGAGCCAAAATGCAAAAGATAACTGAACAAATATATTTACCTGTCAATTTAAATGGTAACCAAACACAAATTATAGCTCTAATAGTCCCGAAACTCGTTCATGATTGTATTATTGGGGTAGATACGTTACTCGAATGGAAGGCAGAAATAAATTTTAAAAGAAATACCATTACAATGGAAATTAATACAAATAAAATTAATGTAAGTATTAAAGAATATAAGCATTGGAAGTCGGTAAGTGTAATAAAAAACTGCAAGCAGCTAAAGTCATTTCTAGGTTTAGCTAACTACTATCAGAAGTTTACAAGTAAATACGCGGAAAGTACTGTTCCATTGTTGAAGTTGTTAAATAAAGGGATTAAATGGAAGTGGACAAAGGACCACGATGAAGCGCTGCAACAAGTGAAAAGTCTTTTTATAATAAATGGAAGTGGACAAAGGACCACGATGAAGCGCTGCAACAAGTGAAAAGTCTTTTTATAAATACTGTTGTATTAAATCATCCAAGAATAGGAGAAAGATTTTACTTGCAAACAGACGCCAACAATATTGCTATTGGAGCACACTTGTATCAGATTGATGAGAAGGGCCAAAAAGCGGTAATAGGATTTGTAAGTCGCACACTTAAAGGGGCAGAATTAACCTATTTTACGACAAAAAAAGAGCTATTAGCGATAGTGCATAGCCTGTCAAAGTTTAGAAGTTATATTCTGGGTGCTAAACTTACTATAATCACCAACAATAATGCATTAGTATTTTTATTAAAGTGTAAATTGCTAGGTGCTCGTCTGACTCGTTGGATCTTGGCTATACAAGAGTATCAATTTGAAATACAGTATTGCAAAGCAAAAGACAACTTGGTAGCAGATGTACTCAGTAGAAATCCACCATCAGAAAACAACATGGAAACAGATAACATTAAATGTAGTAGCAATGATATTGGTATTTACGCGGTAAAGCATATAACAAAACCTGAAGTAGTTAGACGACTTAAGGAAATATGGACTCATCAACAACAAGACCCTAGGATTAGTGTAGCTTGGAGAAGTGCCGTTACCAACACCAAACCAGGAGTTTCTATATATGGAGGTAAGCTATATAAGCTATGTTCCCATAGGAGGAAGAATAGACAAAATATTGACCCACAAAGAAATAATAGTTTGAGCCAATAAGGTATGTGAGTCAAACATGGTCAATTAAAATAAATATATAATTGTTTTGAATCAAGGTCAATGATAATAATAATAAATTTTATTTAAATAAATTTTAGTATTGTTATTTAAATTATTGACATTAATTAAGCCAAAATGTTGATTAAAATATTAATGGTCATATACATTTCCAATATACCATGTTAGGTTAAGTAACATTGTAACCTTTAGTTATAAGACAGATGTACGCAACATTGTAGTAGTGCAAGTTTTGTGCGGGAAAAAGTGCGAAAGTAAATGTAAAAATTTTTAATCAGTGTAAAACTGTACATTAGACAAAATTAATGATTTAAATAATCAAATTTTTTATACCGAGTGGGGGTATATATAACGATTCATAATAGCGTCCTATCTGAGCGTTATATGAAAGTGATAGACGGTACGAGTGTAGCGCCGTAAGCAAGAGAGAGAGCGTATAATCGCAGCCATCTCGCTCTAACCACGTCACCGCGACATCAGAAACCAGTACAAACATGTAATTTTACTCAAAGCAAATTATCAGTTCAACCTGCGATAACTTCAAAAGTTATAAGTATACGGCAATTCTGAAAACAGCATTGTATTCAGCAAGAAAAGCTTTATAAGTAGCCGCAATCTCATTTAATATAGTTAACAATTGAAGAAGTTATACGGAAGACGTACGCCAACATGAATAATGAGAGAATTATGCTACGTAGGAATTAGGTGTTTTCACACACACACACAGATAAAGACCTAAGCAACAATATTCTGTGGTCAGATCTTTGAAAACACATTTGCAAATACCTGTAATCAATCGATTTGCAAACACAGGAAGTACGATTTTAACTAGAAATTCACTGCAGTTTGAAACCTGGCAAGGGGTGTTTGCTCGACCTGTTCGAGATTGTCAAAACTGGAAAAACGCATGATATATTTGAACAACCAATCAGCAGCCCGTATTTAAAACTGACGCCAACCAAAGCGAGAGGTAGCATCGCTCTTCGATCGGATCTTCAATGCGCTAGACGTGTATAAATTACGTACATAAATTTTCAATCACGCAAAAGTGTAATTTAAGCATCAAATTCGAGAAGTAGTCCGCAGTATAGATGAACTAATACCGTTCAACAACTCTCGCTGCGTAAAACAACTTTAATTAATTAATTAATCATCAGCCGTGAAGGACCTGTGCGACAGTAGGCTACAGCATCTGTAATTGCCAGGGCATCTTCTACAGCATTGATCAACATCAATTCTTCTGTGCAAAACCATCAAAAGGAGGATCTCTACGGATTCCTATCTTCGGTCAACGCATCAAACAGTAAGAAATAGATTCATTGATCAATGAAATAAGCACTAAATAAATAATAAAAGCAATAAACAATTTTTAAAAGGCACTAAGCATTTCACACTTTGTAATTTAATTATAAGATTAGCTCTAACATAGTATAGGAGTGTTGAATGGAAAGTGGGGTGTAGTATTGGACGTACAAATTATTGCAGACCTGTTCTTTAGCACTGGTTTGGGAGATAGCAATCTCTTAATTAAACCAGATAAGAGCCAGAGGTCGTTTGAACGACTTAATCGTTACTTTTCACACTCACTCAGTAATTATAAGTGTTAGGGTAGAAATAAGTCCTACCATTAGCATTTTAAAGTTTAAAAATAATTGATTAAAACGTTAATTAAAATAATCAAGCAAATATTGTGGTTGAAAACCACAATCACTGAACGAATCCTGAGAAAGAGTGTCTCCATGCGCTGAGCTAAGCTGAAACCGTGTCATTTGTATCTGGGATTTGTTCTGGCGCCCAGGTAAAGTAATATCACGGGTAAGTAACATTTTATCTAACATTACAAATATTAGATAATAGTGTTAGATGAAATAAGGCGTTGTATGTATTTGGCGCCGCAACTAAGAGGCACGAGTAAAGCACCAAATTTATAGATAGAAATAAGTTATGTATAAATTTGGCGCAGCCAACTAAGAAGCTTGATTAAGTCACCAAATTTAGCACAAAAGAAAGTTATATAATTTGGCGTTGCTTTTACCCAAGTGATTAGTTAAATTGTAATATTAATAAATTTGAAAAGAAGTGGAATTCAAGGTTACAAATAACTGTTAAATAATTGTTAAATTAATTTGTAAAAAATAAAATTAAAAAATGGCTAAATCATCAGCAGTAGATATGGCAGCAATTGAGCAATTGTTTAAGCAGTTGACCACTAAAATGGATGAAACTAATAGTAAAATAGATAGTACAAAGGGTCAATTATCTAGTGAAATAAAAGATACTAATAATAAACTTGAAAGTAAAATTGAAAGTACAAATAGTCAATTAAATAGTAAAATTGAAAAGATAGAAAGTAAAATTGAAGAAAATAATCAAATGTTAGAAGAAAGTAATAAAAAATTAATAACAGATGTTAATAATAAAATTGAGCAAACTAATAAATATTTGTCCAGTGAAATGAAACAAATAAATGAAAACTTGTCTAGCCAAATAGAACAAAGTAGTAAAGAAGCTACATTTAAAATAGATGAAGAAATATCTAATTTAGCTAATAAAATAGATGACAGTAATATTAAGTTTGATAAGCATACCGAAGAGGTTAAAACTACGCTAGAAGAATTTAGAAAACAAGTGAACACTAATTTTCGCCGTCAAGACGAAAAACTAAATAAGTTTAGAAACGAATTTCATGAAAGGTTAGAACAAAAAGTAACCCTCATTAATAAACAATTCAGCGAAGTAACAGCTGAATTAGAAACACAATCGCTTCTAAATAAAGAAGAAATCCAGAATACTAGGGAAGAGTGTACCCAACTGGGTGAAAACATTAAAGAAGTTAAGAAACAGGTAGAGAGTAAGGCTAACAGTGACGAAGTACATCAAAAGGTGGAACAGCAATTGAAGGTAATGCGGGAAGATCTAAAGCAATGAAGTCACAGCAAACCAAAGTAGTGAGGTGTGGCGGCTATAAGGAAGAACCGGAAAACCTTGCATTTTCAGGAAACCCACATGAGAATCCTGTGGAATTAATAAAGCTGTTTGAGGTATATGTAGCACGTGTAAACCCACTGATGGACGACGAAGACAAGGACATGTTAGGCCGATTTCTCAAGAATTAGGCAGATACGTGGTGGAAAGTCATCTCGGACAGAGTCCAAACCTACTCAGACTTCAGAGAAAAATTTCTAGCTCAGTACTGGAACGTTCAGATACAAAGAAGGGTACGCGATCAACTAGAATTTGGTAAATATCACCCGTCAATGAATATGACAACTACCAACTATGTGCTTAATGTAATGGCGCAAGTTAAGCATCTAACACCACCAATAGAAGAGAGAGACCAAGTATATAAGCTAGCGCGTCATTTCTCAGAACGCACTAGAGTAGCAACCACTACTAGAGGAGTGGATACTCTAGAAAAGTTCATAATGGTTGTAGATGAGTGTCAAGATTTAGAGGGGGACCTACAGCGTGTAAGTAATCAGCTGAGTAACTACTCTAGAGGCGATCATCAAGAACCAACTTTCTACTCAACGAAGAGGAGAGACAATGAACGCCCGAAAGAAAAAAGGTTTACCCCATATCCGGGTAATAAACCACAAAATAGGCCGGAATTGGAAGAGAAGGGTAGAAGTAGGAGTGTAGAAAACAAACCAAATAAAGGGTATAAAGTATGTAAAACAACTATAACCTCTACCGAGCAGCAACCATCTACCAGTAAAATGAATACGGGAAACGGGAAGCCACTGCAGGTAGAAAAGAAACAAAACTAAACCTACCATTACCTGCAGTGAAACCACCCAAGAAAACAGGTAAAAAGAAAGTAGCTAATAATATAAAACAAGTGAACGATAGGGAGTTCTTGTTAAAAGAAGAGCAAGAAGTGGGTAGAAACCATTATCCTGAATGCCCGGAAATAATTTGTAAGATCAGTAATCTACTAGTAAGAGCGCTTATAGACACCGGCAGTGAAGTTACCTGTGTCAGCTCAAAGTTTGTAGATAATTGTCAGTTGCAAAATTGTCCCAGACTTCCCGTAAAACATTGTAATGTACAGGGAGCCACTGGAGCCAAAATGCAAAAGATAACTGAACAAATATATTTACCTGTCAATTTAAATGGTAACCAAACCCAAATTATAGCTCTAATAGTCCCGAAACTCGTTCATGATTGTATTATTGGGGTAGATACGTTACTCGAATGGAAGGCAGAAATAAATTTTAAAAGAAATACCATTACAATGGAAATTAATACAAATAAAATTAATGTAAGTATTAAAGAATATAAGCATTGGAAGTCGGTAAGTGTAATAAAAAACTGCAAGCAGCTAAAGTCATTTCTAGGTTTAGCTAACTACTATCAGAAGTTTACAAGTAAATACGCGGAAAGTACTGTTCCATTGTTGAAGTTGTTAAATAAAGGGATTAAATGGAAGTGGACAAAGGACCACGATGAAGCGCTGCAACAAGTGAAAAGTCTTTTTATAATAAATGGAAGTGGACAAAGGACCACGATGAAGCGCTGCAACAAGTGAAAAGTCTTTTTATAAATACTGTTGTATTAAATCATCCAAGAATAGGAGAAAGATTTTACTTGCAAACAGACGCCAACAATATTGCTATTGGAGCACACTTGTATCAGATTGATGAGAAGGGCCAAAAAGCGGTAATAGGATTTGTAAGTCGCACACTTAAAGGGGCAGAATTAACCTATTTTACGACAAAAAAAGAGCTATTAGCGATAGTGCATAGCCTGTCAAAGTTTAGAAGTTATATTCTGGGTGCTAAACTTACTATAATCACCAACAATAACGCATTAGTACTTTTATTAAAGTGTAAATTGCTAGGTGCTCGACTGACTCATTGGATCTTGGCTATACAAGAGTATCAATTTGAAATACAGTATTGCAAAGCAAAAGACAACTTGGTAGCAGATGTACTCAGTAGAAATCCACCATCAGAAAACAACATGGAAACAGATAACATTAAATGTAGTAGCAATGATATTGGTATTTACGCGGTAAAGCATATAACAAAACCTGAAGTAGTTAGACGACTTAAGGAAATATGGACTCATCAACAACAAGACCCTAGGATTAGTGTAGCTTGGAGAAGTGCCGTTACCAACACCAAACCAGGAGTTTCTATATATGGAGGTAAGCTATATAAGCTATGTTCCCATAGGAGGAAGAATAGACAAAATATTGACCCACAAAGAAATAATAGTTTGAGCCAATAAGGTATGTGAGTCAAACATGGTCAAATAAAATAAATATATAATTGTTTTGAATCAAGGTCAATGATAATAATAATAAATTTTATTTAAATAAATTTTAGTATTGTTATTTAAATTATTGACATTAATTAAGCCAAAATGTTGATTAAAATATTAATGGTCATATACATTTCCAATATACCATGTTAGGTTAAGTAACATTGTAACCTTTAGTTATAAGATAGATGTACGCAACATTGTAGTAGTGCAAGTTTTGTGCGGGAAAAAGTGCGAAAGTAAATGTAAAAATTTTTAATCAGTGTAAAACTGTACATTAGACAAAATTAATGATTTAAATAATCAAATTTTTTATACCGAGTGGGGGTATATATAACGATTCATAATAGCGTCCTATCTGAGCGTTATATGAAAGTGATAGACGGTACGAGTGTAGCGCCGTAAGCAAGAGAGAGAGCGTATAATCGCAGCCATCTCGCTCTAACCACGTCACCGCGACATCAGAAACCAGTACAAACATGTAATTTTACTCAAAGCAAATTATCGGTTCAACCTGCGATAACTTCAAAAGTTATAAGTATACGGCAATTCTGAAAACAGCATTGTATTCAGCAAGAAAAGCTTTATAAGTAGCCGCAATCTCATTTAATATAATTAACAATGGAAGAAGTTATACGGAAGACGTACGCCAACAGGAATAACGAGAGAATTATGCTACGTAGGAATTAGGTGTTTTCACACACACACACAGATAAAGACCTAAGCAACAATATTCTGTGGTCAGATCTTTGAAAACACATTTGCAAATACCTGTAATCAATCGATTTGCAAACACAGGAAGTACGATTTTAACTAGAAATTCACTGCAGTTTGAAACCTGTCAAGGGGTGTTTGCTCGACCTGTTCGAGATTGTCAAAACTGGAAAAACGCATGATATATTTGAACAACCAATCAGCAGCCCGTATTTAAAACTGACGCCAACCAAAGCGAGGGGTAGCATCGCTCTTCGATCGGATCTTCAATGCGCTAGACGTGTATAAATTACGTACATAAATTTTCAATCACGCAAAAGTGTAATTTAAGCATCAAATTCGAGAAGTAGTCCGCAGTATAGATGAACTAATACCGTTCAACAACTCTCGCTGCGTAAAACAACTTTAATTAATTTATTTATTAATTAATTAATCATCAGCCGTGAAGACCTGTGCGACAGTAGGCTACAGCATCTGTAATTGCCAGGGCATCTTCTACAGCATTGATCAACATCAATTCTTCTGTGCAAAACCATCAAAAGGAGGATCTCTACGGATTCCTATCTTCGGTCAACGCATCAAACAGTAAGAAATAGATTCATTGATCAATGAAATAAGCACTAAATAAATAATAAAAGCAATAAACAATTTTTAAAAGGCACTAAGCATTTCACACTTTGTAATTTAATTATAAGATTAGCTCTAACATAGTATAGGAGTGTTGAATGGAAAGTGGGGTGTAGTATTGGACGTACAAATTATTGCAGACCTGTTCTTTAGCACTGGTTTGGGAGACAGCAATCTCTTAATTAAACCAGATAAGAGCCAGAGGTCGTTTGAACGACTTAATCGTTACTTTTCACACTCACTCAGTAATTATAAGTGTTAGGGTAGAAATAAGTCCTACCATTAGCATTTTAAAGTTTAAAAATAATTGATTAAAACGTTAATTAAAATAATCAAGCAAATATTGTGGTTGAAAACCACAATCACTGAACGAATCCTGAGAAAGAGTGTCTCCATGCACTGAGCTAAGCTGAAACCGTGTCATTTGTATCTGGGATTTGTTCTGGCGCCCAGGTAAAGTAATATCACGGGTAAGTAACATTTTATCTAACATTACAAATATTAGATAATAGTGTTAGATGAAATAAGGCGTTGTATGTATTTGGCGCCGCAACTAAGAGGCACGAGTAAAGCACCAAATTTATAGATAGAAATAAGTTATGTATAAATTTGGTGCAGCCAACTAAGAAGCTTGATTAAGTCACCAAATTTAGCACAAAAGAAAGTTATATAATTTGGCGTTGCTTTTACCCAAGTGATTAGTTAAATTGTAATATTAATAAATTTGAAAAGAAGTGGAATTCAAGGTTACAAATAACTGTTAAATAATTGTTAAATTAATTTGTAAAAAATAAAATTAAAAAATGGCTAAATCATCAGCAGTAGATATGGCAGCAATTGAGCAATTGTTTAAGCAGTTGACCACTAAAATGGATGAAACTAATAGTAAAATAGATAGTACAAAGGGTCAATTATCTAGTGAAATAAAAGATACTAATAATAAACTTGAAAGTAAAATTGAAAGTACAAATAGTCAATTAAATAGTAAAATTGAAAAGATAGAAAGTAAAATTGAAGAAAATAATCAAATGTTAGAAGAAAGTAATAAAAAATTAATAACAGATGTTAATAATAAAATTGAGCAAACTAATAAATATTTGTCCAGTGAAATGAAACAAATAAATGAAAACTTGTCTAGCCAAATAGAACAAAGTAGTAAAGAAGCTACATTTAAAATAGATGAAGAAATATCTAATTTAGCTAATAAAATAGATGAGAGTAATATTAAGTTTGATAAGCATACCGAAGAGGTTAAAACTACGCTAGAAGAATTTAGAAAACAAGTGAACACTAATTTTCGCCGTCAAGACGGAAAACTAAATAAGTTTAGAAACGAATTTCATGAAAGGTTAGAACAAAAAGTAACCCTCATTAATAAACAATTCAGCGAAGTAACAGCTGAATTAAAAACACAATCGCTTCTAAATAAAGAAGAAATCCAGAATACTAGGGAAGAGTGTACCCAACTGGGTGAAAACATTAAAGAAGTTAAGAAACAGGTAGAGAGTAAGGCTAACAGTGACGAAGTACATCAAAAGGTGGAACAGCAATTGAAGGTAATGCGGGAAGATCTAAAGCAATGAAGTCACAGCAAACCAAAGTAGTGAGGTGTGGCGGCTATAAGGAAGAACCGGAAAACCTTGCATTTTCAGGAAACCCACATGAGAATCCTGTGGAATTCCTAAAGCTGTTTGAGGTATATGTAGCACGTGTAAACCCACTGATGGACGACGAAGACAAGAAGGACATGTTAGGCCGATTTCTCAAGAATTGGGCAGGTACGTGGTGGAAAGTCATCTCGGACAGAGTCCAAACCTACTCAGACTTCAGAGAAAAATTTCTAGCTCAGTACTGGAACGTTCAGATACAAAGAAGGGTACGCGATCAACTAGAATTTGGTAAATATCACCCGTCAATGAATATGACAACTACCAACTATGTGCTTAATATAATGGCGCAAGTTAAGCATCTAACACCACCAATAGAAGAGAGAGACCTAGTATATAAGCTAGCGCGTCATTTCTCAGAACGCACTAGAGTAGCAACCACTACTAGAGGAGTGGATACTCTAGAAAAGTTCATAATGGTTGTAGATGAGTGTCAAGATTTAGAGGGGGACCTACAGCGTGTAAGTAATCAGCTGAGTAACTACTCTAGAGGCGATCATCAAGAACCAACTTTCTACTCAACGAAGAGGAGAGACAATGAACGCCCGAAAGAAAAAATGTTTACCCCATATCCGGGTAATAAACCACAAAATAGGCCGGAATTGGAGGAGAAGGGTAGAAGTAGGAGTGTAGAAAACAAACCAAATAAAGGGTATAAAGTATGTAAAACAACTATAACCTCTACTGAGCAGCAACCGTCTACCAGTAAAATGAATACGGGAAACGGGAAGCCACTGCAGGTAGAAAAGAAACAAAACTAAACCTACCATTACCTGCAGTGAAACCACCCAAGAAAACAGGTAAAAAGAAAGTAGCTAATAATATAAAACAAGTGAACGATAGGGAGTTCTTGTTAAAAGAAGAGCAAGAAGTGGGTAGAAACCATTATCCTGAATGCCCGGAAATAATTTGTAAGATCAGTAATCTACTAGTAAGAGCGCTTATAGACACCGGCAGTGAAGTTACCTGTGTCAGCTCAAAGTTTGTAGATAATTGTCAGTTGCAAAATTGTCCCAGACTTCCCGTAAAACATTGTAATGTACAGGGAGCCACTGGAGCCAAAATGCAAAAGATAACTGAACAAATATATTTACCTGTCAATTTAAATGGTAACCAAACCCAAATTATAGCTCTAATAGTCCCGAAACTCGTTCATGATTGTATTATTGGGGTAGATACGTTACTCGAATGGAAGGCAGATATAAATTTTAAAAGAAATACCATTACAATGGAAATTAATACAAATAAAATTAATGTAAGTATTAAAGAATATAAGCATTGGAAGTCGGTAAGTGTAATAAAAAACTGCAAGCAGCTAAAGTCATTTCTAGGTTTAGCTAACTACTATCAGAAGTTTACAAGTAAATACGCGGAAAGTACTGTTCCATTGTTGAAGTTGTTAAATAAAGGGATTAAATGGAAGTGGACAAAGGACCACGATGAAGCGCTGCAACAAGTGAAAAGTCTTTTTATAATAAATGGAAGTGGACAAAGGACCACGATGAAGCGCTGCAACAAGTGAAAAGTCTTTTTATAAATACTGTTGTATTAAATCATCCAAGAATAGGAGAAAGATTTTACTTGCAAACAGACGCCAACAATATTGCTATTGGAGCACACTTGTATCAGATTGATGAGAAGGGCCAAAAAGCGGTAATAGGATTTGTAAGTCGCACACTTAAAGGGGCAGAATTAACCTATTTTACGACAAAAAAAGAGCTATTAGCGATAGTGCATAGCCTGTCAAAGTTTAGAAGTTATATTCTGGGTGCTAAACTTACTATAATCACCAACAATAACGCATTAGTACTTTTATTAAAGTGTAAATTGCTAGGTGCTCGTCTGACTCATTGGATCTTGGCTATACAAGAGTATCAATTTGAAATACAGTATTGCAAAGCAAAAGACAACTTGGTAGCAGATGTACTCAGTAGAAATCCACCATCAGAAAACAACATGGAAACAGATAACATTAAATGTAGTAGCAATGATATTGGTATTTACGCGGTAAAGCATATAACAAAACCTGAAGTAGTTAGACGACTTAAGGAAATATGGACTCATCAACAACAAGACCCTAGGATTAGTGTAGCTTGGAGAAGTGCCGTTACCAACACCAAACCAGGAGTTTCTATATATGGAGGTAAGCTATATAAGCTATGTTCCCATAGGAGGAAGAATAGACAAAATATTGACCCACAAAGAAATAATAGTTTGAGCCAATAAGGTATGTGAGTCAAACATGGTCAAATAAAATAAATATATAATTGTTTTGAATCAAGGTCAATGATAATAATAATAAATTTTATTTAAATAAATTTTAGTATTGTTATTTAAATTATTGACATTAATTAAGCCAAAATGTTGATTAAAATATTAATGGTCATATACATTTCCAATATACCATGTTAGGTTAAGTAACATTGTAACCTTTAGTTATAAGATAGATGTACGCAACATTGTAGTAGTGCAAGTTTTGTGCGGGAAAAAGTGCGAAAGTAAATGTAAAAATTTTTAATCAGTGTAAAACTGTACATTAGACAAAATTAATGATTTAAATAATCAAATTTTTTATACCGAGTGGGGGTATATATAACGATTCATAATAGCGTCCTATCTGAGCGTTATATGAAAGTGATAGACGGTACGAGTGTAGCGCCGTAAGCAAGAGAGAGAGCGTATAATCGCAGCCATCTCGCTCTAACCACGTCACCGCGACATCAGAAACCAGTACAAACATGTAATTTTACTCAAAGCAAATTATCGGTTCAACCTGCGATAACTTCAAAAGTTATAAGTATACGGCAATTCTGAAAACAGCATTGTATTCAGCAAGAAAAGCCTTATAAGTAGCCGCAATCTCATTTAATATAATTAACAATTGAAGAAGTTATACGGAAGACGTACGCCAACAGGAATAACGAGAGAATTATGCTACGTAGGAATTAGGTGTTTTCACACACACACACAGATAAAGACCTAAGCAACAATATTCTGTGGTCAGATCTTTGAAAACACATTTGCAAATACCTGTAATCAATCGATTTGCAAACACAGGAAGTACGATTTTAACTAGAAATTCACTGCAGTTTGAAACCTGTCAAGGGGTGTTTGCTCGACCTGTTCGAGATTGTCAAAACTGGAAAAACGCATGATATATTTGAACAACCAATCAGCAGCCCGTATTTAAAACTGACGCCAACCAAAGCGAGGGGTAGCATCGCTCTTCGATCGGATCTTCAATGCGCTAGACGTGTATAAATTACGTACATAAATTTTCAATCACGCAAAAGTGTAATTTAAGCATCAAATTCGAGAAGTAGTCCGCAGTATAGATGAACTAATACCGTTCAACAACTCTCGCTGCGTAAAACAACTTTAATTAATTTATTTATTAATTAATTAATCATCAGCCGTGAAGGACCTGTGCGACAGTAGGCTACAGCATCTGTAATTGCCAGGGCATCTTCTACAGCATTGATCAACATCAATTCTTCTGTGCAAAACCATCAAAAGGAGGATCTCTACGGATTCCTATCTTCGGTCAACGCATCAAACAGTAAGAAATAGATTCATTGATCAATGAAATAAGCACTAAATAAATAATAAAAGCAATAAACAATTTTTAAAAGGCACTAAGCATTTCACACTTTGTAATTTAATTATAAGATTAGCTCTAACATAGTATAGGAGTGTTGAATGGAAAGTGGGGTGTAGTATTGGACGTACAAATTATTGCAGACCTGTTCTTTAGCACTGGTTTGGGAGACAGCAATCTCTTAATTAAACCAGATAAGAGCCAGAGGTCGTTTGAACGACTTAATCGTTACTTTTCACACTCACTCAGTAATTATAAGTGTTAGGGTAGAAATAAGTCCTACCATTAGCATTTTAAAGTTTAAAAATAATTGATTAAAACGTTAATTAAAATAATCAAGCAAATATTGTGGTTGAAAACCACAATCACTGAACGAATCCTGAGAAAGAGTGTCTCCATGCACTGAGCTAAGCTGAAACCGTGTCATTTGTATCTGGGATTTGTTCTGGCGCCCAGGTAAAGTAATATCACGGGTAAGTAACATTTTATCTAACATTACAAATATTAGATAATAGTGTTAGATGAAATAAGGCGTTGTATGTATTTGGCGCCGCAACTAAGAGGCACGAGTAAAGCACCAAATTTATAGATAGAAATAAGTTATGTATAAATTTGGTGCTGCCAACTAAGAAGCTTGATTAAGTCACCAAATTTAGCACAAAAGAAAGTTATATAATTTGGCGTTGCTTTTACCCAAGTGATTAGTTAAATTGTAATATTAATAAATTTGAAAAGAAGTGGAATTCAAGGTTACAAATAACTGTTAAATAATTGTTAAATTAATTTGTAAAAAATAAAATTAAAAAATGGCTAAATCATCAGCAGTAGATATGGCAGCAATTGAGCAATTGTTTAAGCAGTTGACCACTAAAATGGATGAAACTAATAGTAAAATAGATAGTACAAAGGGTCAATTATCTAGTGAAATAAAAGATACTAATAATAAACTTGAAAGTAAAATTGAAAGTACAAATAGTCAATTAAATAGTAAAATTGAAAAGATAGAAAGTAAAATTGAAGAAAATAATCAAATGTTAGAAGAAAGTAATAAAAAATTAATAACAGATGTTAATAATAAAATTGAGCAAACTAATAAATATTTGTCCAGTGAAATGAAACAAATAAATGAAAACTTGTCTAGCCAAATAGAACAAAGTAGTAAAGAAGCTACATTTAAAATAGATGAAGAAATATCTAATTTAGCTAATAAAATAGATGAGAGTAATATTAAGTTTGATAAGCATACCGAAGAGGTTAAAACTACGCTAGAAGAATTTAGAAAACAAGTGAACACTAATTTTCGCCGTCAAGACGGAAAACTAAATAAGTTTAGAAACGAATTTCATGAAAGGTTAGAACAAAAAGTAACCCTCATTAATAAACAATTCAGCGAAGTAACAGCTGAATTAAAAACACAATCGCTTCTAAATAAAGAAGAAATCCAGAATACTAGGGAAGAGTGTACCCAACTGGGTGAAAACATTAAAGAAGTTAAGAAACAGGTAGAGAGTAAGGCTAACAGTGACGAAGTACATCAAAAGGTGGAACAGCAATTGAAGGTAATGCGGGAAGATCTAAAGCAATGAAGTCACAGCAAACCAAAGTAGTGAGGTGTGGCGGCTATAAGGAAGAACCGGAAAACCTTGCATTTTCAGGAAACCCACATGAGAATCCTGTGGAATTCCTAAAGCTGTTTGAGGTATATGTAGCACGTGTAAACCCACTGATGGACGACGAAGACAAGAAGGACATGTTAGGCCGATTTCTCAAGAATTGGGCAGGTACGTGGTGGAAAGTCATCTCGGACAGAGTCCAAACCTACTCAGACTTCAGAGAAAAATTTCTAGCTCAGTACTGGAACGTTCAGATACAAAGAAGGGTACGCGATCAACTAGAATTTGGTAAATATCACCCGTCAATGAATATGACAACTACCAACTATGTGCTTAATATAATGGCGCAAGTTAAGCATCTAACACCACCAATAGAAGAGAGAGACCTAGTATATAAGCTAGCGCGTCATTTCTCAGAACGCACTAGAGTAGCAACCACTACTAGAGGAGTGGATACTCTAGAAAAGTTCATAATGGTTGTAGATGAGTGTCAAGATTTAGAGGGGGACCTACAGCGTGTAAGTAATCAGCTGAGTAACTACTCTAGAGGCGATCATCAAGAACCAACTTTCTACTCAACGAAGAGGAGAGACAATGAACGCCCGAAAGAAAAAATGTTTACCCCATATCCGGGTAATAAACCACAAAATAGGCCGGAATTGGAGGAGAAGGGTAGAAGTAGGAGTGTAGAAAACAAACCAAATAAAGGGTATAAAGTATGTAAAACAACTATAACCTCTACTGAGCAGCAACCGTCTACCAGTAAAATGAATACGGGAAACGGGAAGCCACTGCAGGTAGAAAAGAAACAAAACTAAACCTACCATTACCTGAAGTGAAACCACCCAAGAAAACAGGTAAAAAGAAAGTAGCTAATAATATAAAACAAGTGAACGATAGGGAGTTCTTGTTAAAAGAAGAGCAAGAAGTGGGTAGAAACCATTATCCTGAATGCCCGGAAATAATTTGTAAGATCAGTAATCTACTAGTAAGAGCGCTTATAGACACCGGCAGTGAAGTTACCTGTGTCAGCTCAAAGTTTGTAGATAATTGTCAGTTGCAAAATTGTCCCAGACTTCCCGTAAAACATTGTAATGTACAGGGAGCCACTGGAGCCAAAATGCAAAAGATAACTGAACAAATATATTTACCTGTCAATTTAAATGGTAACCAAACACAAATTATAGCTCTAATAGTCCCGAAACTCGTTCATGATTGTATTATTGGGGTAGATACGTTACTCGAATGGAAGGCAGATATAAATTTTAAAAGAAATACCATTACAATGGAAATTAATACAAATAAAATTAATGTAAGTATTAAAGAATATAAGCATTGGAAGTCGGTAAGTGTAATAAAAAACTGCAAGCAGCTAAAGTCATTTCTAGGTTTAGCTAACTACTATCAGAAGTTTACAAGTAAATACGCGGAAAGTACTGTTCCATTGTTGAAGTTGTTAAATAAAGGGATTAAATGGAAGTGGACAAAGGATCACGATGAAGCGCTGCAACAAGTGAAAAGTCTTTTTATAATAAATGGAAGTGGACAAAGGACCACGATGAAGCGCTGCAACAAGTGAAAAGTCTTTTTATAAATACTGTTGTATTAAATCATCCAAGAATAGGAGAAAGATTTTACTTGCAAACAGACGCCAACAATATTGCTATTGGAGCACACTTGTATCAGATTGATGAGAAGGGCCAAAAAGCGGTAATAGGATTTGTAAGTCGCACACTTAAAGGGGCAGAATTAACCTATTTTACGACAAAAAAAGAGCTATTAGCGATAGTGCATAGCCTGTCAAAGTTTAGAAGTTATATTCTGGGTGCTAAACTTACTATAATCACCAACAATAATGCATTAGTATTTTTATTAAAGTGTAAATTGCTAGGTGCTCGTCTGACTCGTTGGATCTTGGCTATACAAGAGTATCAATTTGAAATACAGTATTGCAAAGCAAAAGACAACTTGGTAGCAGATGTACTCAGTAGAAATCCACCATCAGAAAACAACATGGAAACAGATAACATTAAATGTAGTAGCAATGATATTGGTATTTACGCGGTAAAGCATATAACAAAACCTGAAGTAGTTAGACGACTTAAGGAAATATGGACTCATCAACAACAAGACCCTAGGATTAGTGTAGCTTGGAGAAGTGCCGTTACCAACACCAAACCAGGAGTTTCTATATATGGAGGTAAGCTATATAAGCTATGTTCCCATAGGAGGAAGAATAGACAAAATATTGACCCACAAAGAAATAATAGTTTGAGCCAATAAGGTATGTGAGTCAAACATGGTCAAATAAAATAAATATATAATTGTTTTGAATCAAGGTCAATGATAATAATAATAAATTTTATTTAAATAAATTTTAGTATTGTTATTTAAATTATTGACATTAATTAAGCCAAAATGTTGATTAAAATATTAATGGTCATATACATTTCCAATATACCATGTTAGGTTAAGTAACATTGTAACCTTTAGTTATAAGACAGATGTACGCAACATTGTAGTAGTGCAAGTTTTGTGCGGGAAAAAGTGCGAAAGTAAATGTAAAAATTTTTAATCAGTGTAAAACTGTACATTAGACAAAATTAATGATTTAAATAATCAAATTTTTTATACCGAGTGGGGGTATATATAACGATTCATAATAGCGTCCTATCTGAGCGTTATATGAAAGTGATAGACGGTACGAGTGTAGCGCCGTAAGCAAGAGAGAGAGCGTATAATCGCAGCCATCTCGCTCTAACCACGTCACCGCGACATCAGAAACCAGTACAAACATGTAATTTTACTCAAAGCAAATTATCAGTTCAACCTGCGATAACTTCAAAAGTTATAAGTATACGGCAATTCTGAAAACAGCATTGTATTCAGCAAGAAAAGCTTTATAAGTAGCCGCAATCTCATTTAATATAATTAACAATTGAAGAAGTTATACGGAAGACGTACGCCAACAGGAATAATGAGAGAATTATGCTACGTAGGAATTAGGTGTTTTCACACACACACACAGATAAAGACCTAAGCAACAATATTCTGTGGTCAGATCTTTGAAAACACATTTGCAAATACCTGTAATCAATCGATTTGCAAACACAGGAAGTACGATTTTAACTAGAAATTCACTGCAGTTTGAAACCTGGCAAGGGGTGTTTGCTCGACCTGTTCGAGATTGTCAAAACTGGAAAAACGCATGATATATTTGAACAACCAATCAGCAGCCCGTATTTAAAACTGACGCCAACCAAAGCGAGGGGTAGCATCGCTCTTCGATCGGATCTTCAATGCGCTAGACGTGTATAAATTACGTACATAAATTTACAATCACGCAAAAGTGTAATTTAAGCATCAAATTCGAGAAGTAGTCCGCAGTATAGATGAACTAATACCGTTCAACAACTCTCGCTGCGTAAAACAACTTTAATTAATTAATTAATCATCAGCCGTGAAGGACCTGTGCGACAGTAGGCTACAGCATCTGTAATTGCCAGGGCATCTTCTACAGCATTGATCAACATCAATTCTTCTGTGCAAAACCATCAAAAGGAGGATCTCTACGGATTCCTATCTTCGGTCAACGCATCAAACAGTAAGAAATAGATTCATTGATCAATGAAATAAGCACTAAATAAATAATAAAAGCAATAAACAATTTTTAAAAGGCACTAAGCATTTCACACTTTGTAATTTAATTATAAGATTAGCTCTAACATAGTATAGGAGTGTTGAATGGAAAGTGGGGTGTAGTATTGGACGTACAAATTATTGCAGACCTGTTCTTTAGCACTGATTTGGGAGATAGCAATCTCTTAATTAAACCAGATAAGAGCCAGAGGTCGTTTGAACGACTTAATCGTTACTTTTCACACTCACTCAGTAATTATAAGTGTTAGGGTAGAAATAAGTCCTACCATTAGCATTTTAAAGTTTAAAAATAATTGATTAAAACGTTAATTAAAATAATCAAGCAAATATTGTGGTTGAAAACCACAATCACTGAACGAATCCTGAGAAAGAGTGTCTCCATGCGCTGAGCTAAGCTGAAACCGTGTCATTTGTATCTGGGATTTGTTCTGGCGCCCAGGTAAAGTAATATCACGGGTAAGTAACATTTTATCTAACATTACAAATATTAGATAATAGTGTTAGATGAAATAAGGCGTTGTATGTATTTGGCGCCGCAACTAAGAGGCACGAGTAAAGCACCAAATTTATAGATAGAAATAAGTTATGTATAAATTTGGCGCAGCCAACTAAGAAGCTTGATTAAGTCACCAAACTTAGCACAAAAGAAAGTTATATAATTTGGCGTTGCTTTTACCCAAGTGATTAGTTAAATTGTAATATTAATAAATTTGAAAAGAAGTGGAATTCAAGGTTACAAATAACTGTTAAATAATTGTTAAATTAATTTGTAAAAAATAAAATTAAAAAATGGCTAAATCATCAGCAGTAGATATGGCAGCAATTGAGCAATTGTTTAAGCAGTTGACCACTAAAATGGATGAAACTAATAGTAAAATAGATAGTACAAAGGGTCAATTATCTAGTGAAATAAAAGATACTAATAATAAACTTGAAAGTAAAATTGAAAGTACAAATAGTCAATTAAATAGTAAAATTGAAAAGATAGAAAGTAAAATTGAAGAAAATAATCAAATGTTAGAAGAAAGTAATAAAAAATTAATAACAGATGTTAATAATAAAATTGAGCAAACTAATAAATATTTGTCCAGTGAAATGAAACAAATAAATGAAAACTTGTCTAGCCAAATAGAACAAAGTAGTAAAGAAGCTACATTAAAATAGATGAAGAAATATCTAATTTAGCTAATAAAATAGATGACAGTAATATTAAGTTTGATAAGCATACCGAAGAGGTTAAAACTACGCTAGAAGAATTTAGAAAACAAGTGAACACTAATTTTCGCCGTCAAGACGAAAAACTAAATAAGTTTAGAAACGAATTTCATGAAAGGTTAGAACAAAAAGTAACCCTCATTAATAAACAATTCAGCGAAGTAACAGCTGAATTAAAAACACAATCGCTTCTAAATAAAGAAGAAATCCAGAATACTAGGGAAGAGTGTACCCAACTGGGTGAAAACATTAAAGAAGTTAAGAAACAGGTAGAGAGTAAGGCTAACAGTGACGAAGTACATCAAAAGGTGGAACAGCAATTGAAGGTAATGCGGGAAGATCTAAAGCAATGAAGTCACAGCAAACCAAAGTAGTGAGGTGTGGCGGCTATAAGGAAGAACCGGAAAACCTTGCATTTTCAGGAAACCCACATGAGAATCCTGTGGAATTCCTAAAGCTGCTTGAGGTATATGTAGCACGTGTAAACCCACTGATGGACGACGAAGACAAGAAGGACATGTTAGGCCGATTTCTCAAGAATTGGGCAGGTACGTGGTGGAAAGTCATCTCGGACAGAGTCCAAACCTACTCAGACTTCAGAGAAAAATTTCTAGCTCAGTACTGGAACGTTCAGATACAAAGAAGGGTACGCGATCAACTAGAATTTGGTAAATATCACCCGTCAATGAATATGACAACTACCAACTATGTGCTTAATGTAATGGCGCAAGTTAAGCATCTAACACCACCAATAGAAGAGAGAGACCAAGTATATAAGCTAGCGCGTCATTTCTCAGAACGCACTAGAGTAGCAACCACTACTAGAGGAGTGGATACTCTAGAAAAGTTCATAATGGTTGTAGATGAGTGTCAAGATTTAGAGGGGGACCTACAGCGTGTAAGTAATCAGCTGAGTAACTACTCTAGAGGTGATCATCAAGAACCAACTTTCTACTCAACGAAGAGGAGAGACAATGAACGCCCGAAAGAAAAAATGTTTACCCCATATCCGGGTAATAAACCACAAAATAGGCCGGAATTGGAGGAGAAGGGTAGAAGTAGGAGTGTAGAAAACAAACCAAATAAAGGGTATAAAGTATGTAAAACAACTATAACCTCTACCGAGCAGCAACCGTCTACCAGTAAAATGAATACGGGAAACGGGAAGCCACTGCAGGTAGAAAAGAAACAAAACTAAACCTACCATTACCTGCAGTGAAACCACCCAAGAAAACAGGTAAAAAGAAAGTAGCTAATAATATAAAACAAGTGAACGATAGGGAGTTCTTGTTAAAAGAAGAGCAAGAAGTGGGTAGAAACCATTATCCTGAATGCCCGGAAATAATTTGTAAGATCAGTAATCTACTAGTAAGAGCGCTTATAGACACCGGCAGTGAAGTTACCTGTGTCAGCTCAAAGTTTGTAGATAATTGTCAGTTGCAAAATTGTCCCAGACTTCCCGTAAAACATTGTAATGTACAGGGAGCCACTGGAGCCAAAATGCAAAAGATAACTGAACAAATATATTTACCTGTCAATTTAAATGGTAACCAAACCCAAATTATAGCTCTAATAGTCCCGAAACTCGTTCATGATTGTATTATTGGGGTAGATACGTTACTCGAATGGAAGGCAGAAATAAATTTTAAAAGAAATACCATTACAATGGAAATTAATACAAATAAAATTAATGTAAGTATTAAAGAATATAAGCATTGGAAGTCGGTAAGTGTAATAAAAAACTGCAAGCAGCTAAAGTCATTTCTAGGTTTAGCTAACTACTATCAGAAGTTTACAAGTAAATACGCGGAAAGTACTGTTCCATTGTTGAAGTTGTTAAATAAAGGGATTAAATGGAAGTGGACAAAGGACCACGATGAAGCGCTGCAACAAGTGAAAAGTCTTTTTATAATAAATGGAAGTGGACAAAGGACAACGATGAAGCGCTGCAACAAGTGAAAAGTCTTTTTATAAATACTGTTGTATTAAATCATCCAAGAATAGGAGAAAGATTTTACTTGCAAACAGACGCCAACAATATTGCTATTGGAGCACACTTGTATCAGATTGATGAGAAGGGCCAAAAAGCGGTATTAGGATTTGTAAGTCGCACACTTAAAGGGGCAGAATTAACCTATTTTACGACAAAAAAAGAGCTATTAGCGATAGTGCATAGCCTGTCAAAGTTTAGAAGTTATATTCTGGGTGCTAAACTTACTATAATCACCAACAATAACGCATTAGTATTTTTATTAAAGTGTAAATTGCCAGGTGCTCGTCTGACTCGTTGGATCTTGGCTATACAAGAGTATCAATTTGAAATACAGTATTGCAAAGCAAAAGACAACTTGGTAGCAGATGTACTCAGTAGAAATCCACCATCAGAAAACAACATGGAAACAGATAACATTAAATGTAGTAGCAATGATATTGGTATTTACGCGGTAAAGCATATAACAAAACCTGAAGTAGTTAGACGACTTAAGGAAATATGGACTCATCAACAACAAGACCCTAGGATTAGTGTAGCTTGGAGAAGTGCCGTTACCAACACCAAACCAGGAGTTTCTATATATGGAGGTAAGCTATATAAGCTATGTTCCCATAGGAGGAAGAATAGACAAAATATTGACCCACAAAGAAATAATAGTTTGAGCCAATAAGGTATGTGAGTCAAACATGGTTAAATAAAATAAATATATAATTGTTTTGAATCAAGGTCAATGATAATAATAATAAATTTTATTTAAATAAATTTTAGTATTGTTATTTAAATTATTGACATTAATTAAGCCAAAATGTTGATTAAAATATTAATGGTCATATAAATTTCCAATATACCATGTTAGGTTAAGTAACATTGTAACCTTTAGTTATAAGACAGATGTACGCAACATTGTAGTAGTGCAAGTTTTGTGCGGGAAAAAGTGCGAAAGTAAATGTAAAAATTTTTAATCAGTGTAAAACTGTACATTAGACAAAATTAATGATTTAAATAATCAAATTTTTTATACCGAGTGGGGGTATATTTAACGATTCATAATAGCGTCCTATCTGAGCGTTATATGAAAGTGATAGACGGTACGAGTGTAGCGCCGTAAGCAAGAGAGAGAGCGTATAATCGCAGCCATCTCACTCTAACCACGTCACCGCGACATCAGAAACCAGTACAAACATGTAATTTTACTCAAAGCAAATTATCAGTTCAACCTGCGATAACTTCAAAAGTTATAAGTATACGGCAATTCTGAAAACAGCATTGTATTCAGCAAGAAAAGCTTTATAAGTAGCCGCAATCTCATTTAATATAATTAACAATTGAAGAAGTTATACGGAAGACGTACGCCAACAGGAATAACGAGAGAATTACGCTACGTAGGAATTAGGTGTTTTCACACACACACACAGATAAAGACCTAAGCAACAATATTCTGTGGTCAGATCTTTGAAAACACATTTGCAAATACCTGTAATCAATCGATTTGCAAACACAGGAAGTACGATTTTAACTAGAAATTCTCTGCAGTTTGAAACCTGTCAAGGGGTGTTTGCTCGACCTGTTCGAGATTGTCAAAACTGGAAAAACGCATGATTTATTTGAACAACCAATCAGCAGCCCGTATTTAAAACTGACGCCAACCAAAGCGAGGGGTAGCATCGCTCTTCGATCGGATCTTCAATGCGCTAGACGTGTATAAATTACGTACATAAATTTTCAATCACGCAAAAGTGTAATTTAAGCATCAAATTCGAGAAGTAGTCCGCAGTATAGATGAACTAATACCGATCAACAACTCTCGCTGTGTAAAACAACTTTAATTAATTTATTTATTAATTAATTAATCATCAGCCGTGAAGGACCTGTGCGACAGTAGGCTACAGCATCTGTAATTGCCAGGGCATCTTCTACAGCATTGATCAACATCAATTCTTCTGTGCAAAACCATCAAAAGGAGGATCTCTACGGATTCCTATCTTCGGTCAACGCATCAAACAGTAAGAAATAGATTCATTGATCAATGAAATAAGCACTAAATAACTAATAAAAGCAATAAACAATTTTTAAAAGACACTAAGCATTTCACACTTTGTAATTTAATTATAAGATTAGCTCTAACATAGTATAGGAGTGTTGAATGGAAAGTGGGGTGTAGTATTGGACGTACAAATTATTGCAGACCTGTTCTTTAGCACTGGTTTGGGAGATAGCAATCTCTTAATTAAACCAGATAAGAGCCAGAGGTCGTTTGAACGACTTAATCGTTACTTTTCACACTCACTCAGTAATTATAAGTGTTAGGGTAGAAATAAGTCCTACCATTAGCATTTTAAAGTTTAAAAATAATTGATTAAAACGTTAATTAAAATAATCAAGCAAATATTGTGGTTGAAAACCACAATCACTGAACGAATCCTGAGAAAGAGTGTCTCCATGCGCTGAGCTAAGCTGAAACCGTGTCATTTGTATCTGGGATTTGTTCTGGCGCCCAGGTAAAGTAATATCACGGGTAAGTAACATTTTATCTAACATTACAAATATAGGTAATAGTGTTAGATGAAATAAGGCGTTGTATGTATTTGGCGCCGCAACTAAGAGGCACGAGTAAAGCACCAAATTTATAGATAGAAATAAGTTATGTATAAATTTGGCGCAGCCAACTAAGAAGCTTGATTAAGTCACCAAATTTAGCACAAAAGAAAGTTATATAATTTGGCGTTGCTTTTACCCAAGTGATTAGTTAAATTGTAATATTAATAAATTTGAAAAGAAGTGGAATTCAAGGTTACAAATAACTGTTAAATAATTGTTAAATTAATTTGTAAAAAATAAAATTAAAAAATGGCTAAATCATCAGCAGTAGATATGGCAGCAATTGAGCAATTGTTTAAGCAGTTGACCACTAAAATGGATGAAACTAATAGTAAAATAGATAGTACAAAGGGTCAATTATCTAGTGAAATAAAAGATACTAATAATAAACTTGAAAGTAAAATTGAAAGTACAAATAGTCAATTAAATAGTAAAATTGAAAAGATAGAAAGTAAAATTGAAGAAAATAATCAAATGTTAGAAGAAAGTAATAAAAAATTAATAACAGATGTTAATAATAAAATTGAGCAAACTAATAAATATTTGTCCAGTGAAATGAAACAAATAAATGAAAACTTGTCTAGCCAAATAGAACAAAGTAGTAAAGAAGCTACATTTAAAATAGATGAAGAAATATCTAATTTAGCTAATAAAATAGATGAGAGTAATATTAAGTTTGATAAGCATACCGAAGAGGTTAAAACTACGCTAGAAGAATTTAGAAAACAAGTGAACACTAATTTTCGCCGTCAAGACGAAAAACTAAATAAGTTTAGAAACGAATTTCATGAAAGGTTAGAACAAAAAGTAACCCTCATTAATAAACAATTCAGCGAAGTAACAGCTGAATTAAAAACACAATCGCTTCTAAATAAAGAAGAAATCCAGAATACTAGGGAAGAGTGTACCCAACTGGGTGAAAACATTAAAGAAGTTAAGAAACAGGTAGAGAGTAAGGCTAACAGTGACGAAGTACATCAAAAGGTGGAACAGCAATTGAAGGTAATGCGGGAAGATCTAAAGCAATGAAGTCACAGCAAACCAAAGTAGTGAGGTGTGGCGGCTATAAGGAAGAACCGGAAAACCTTGCATTTTCAGGAAACCCACATGAGAATCCTGTGGAATTCTTAAAGCTCTTTGAGGTATATGTAGCACGTGTAAACCCACTGATGGACGATGAAGACAAGAAGGACATGTTAGGCCGATTTATCAAGAATTGGGCAGGTACGTGGTGGAAAGTCATCTCGGACAGAGTCCAAACCTACTCAGACTTCAGAGAAAAATTTCTAGCTCAGTACTGGAACGTTCAGATACAAAGAAGGGTACGCGATCAACTAGAATTTGGTAAATATCACCCGTCAATGAATATGACAACTACCAACTATGTGCTTAATGTAATGGCGCAAGTTAAGCATCTAACACCACCAATAGAAGAGAGAGACCTAGTATATAAGCTAGCGCGTCATTTCTCAGAACGCACTAGAGTAGCAACCACTACTAGAGGAGTGGATACTCTAGAAAAGTTCATAATGGTTGTAGATGAGTGTCAAGATTTAGAGGGGGACCTACAGCGTGTAAGTAATCAGCTGAGTAACTACTCTAGAGGCGATCATCAAGAACCAACTTTCTACTCAACGAAGAGGAGAGACAATGAACGCCCGAAAGAAAAAATGTTTACCCCATATCCGGGTAATAAACCACAAAATAGGCCGGAATTGGAGGAGAAGGGTAGAAGTAGGAGTGTAGAAAACAAACCAAATAAAGGGTATAAAGTATGTAAAACAACTATAACCTCTACCGAGCAGCAACCGTCTACCAGTAAAATGAATACGGGAAACGGGAAGCCACTGCAGGTAGAAAAGAAACAAAACTAAACCTACCATTACCTGCAGTGAAACCACCCAAGAAAACAGGTAAAAAAAAAGTAGCTAATAATATAAAACAAGTGAACGATAGGGAGTTCTTGTTAAAAGAAGAGCAAGAAGTGGGTAGAAACCATTATCCTGAATGCCCGGAAATAATTTGTAAGATCAGTAATCTACTAGTAAGAGCGCTTATAGACACCGGCAGTGAAGTTACCTGTGTCAGCTCAAAGTTTGTAGATAATTGTCAGTTGCAAAATTGTCCCAGACTTCCCGTAAAACATTGTAATGTACAGGGAGCCACTGGAGCCAAAATGCAAAAGATAACTGAACAAATATATTTACCTGTCAATTTAAATGGTAACCAAACCCAAATTATAGCTCTAATAGTCCCGAAACTCGTTCATGATTGTATTATTGGGGTAGATACGTTACTCGAATGGAAGGCAGAAATAAATTTTAAAAGAAATACCATTACAATGGAAATTAATACAAATAAAATTAATGTAAGTATTAAAGAATATAAGCATTGGAAGTCGGTAAGTGTAATAAAAAACTGCAAGCAGCTAAAGTCATTTCTAGGTTTAGCTAACTACTATCAGAAGTTTACAAGTAAATACGCGGAAAGTACTGTTCCATTGTTGAAGTTGTTAAATAAAGGGATTAAATGGAAGTGGACAAAGGACCACGATGAAGCGCTGCAACAAGTGAAAAGTCTTTTTATAATAAATGGAAGTGGACAAAGGACCACGATGAAGCGCTGCAACAAGTGAAAAGTCTTTTTATAAATACTGTTGTATTAAATCATCCAAGAATAGGAGAAAGATTTTACTTGCAAACAGACGCCAACAATATTGCTATTGGAGCACACTTGTATCAGATTGATGAGAAGGGCCAAAAAGCGGTAATAGGATTTGTAAGTCGCACACTTAAAGGGGCAGAATTAACCTATTTTACGACAAAAAAAGAGCTATTAGCGATAGTGCATAGCCTGTCAAAGTTTAGAAGTTATATTCTGGGTGCTAAACTTACTATAATCACCAACAATAACGCATTAGTATTTTTATTAAAGTGTAAATTGCTAGGTGCTCGTCTGACTCGTTGGATCTTGGCTATACAAGAGTATCAATTTGAAATACAGTATTGCAAAGCAAAAGACAACTTGGTAGCAGATGTACTCAGTAGAAATCCACCATCAGAAAACAACATGGAAACAGATAACATTAAATGTAGTAGCAATGATATTGGTATTTACGCGGTAAAGCATATAACAAAACCTGAAGTAGTTAGACGACTTAAGGAAATATGGACTCATCAACAACAAGACCCTAGGATTAGTGTAGCTTGGAGAAGTGCCGTTACCAACACCAAACCAGGAGTTTCTATATATGGAGGTAAGCTATATAAGCTATATAAGCTATGTTCCCATAGGAGGAAGAATAGACAAAATATTGACCCACAAAGAAATAATAGTTTGAGCCAATAAGGTATGTGAGTCAAACATGGTTAGATAAAATAAATATATAATTGTTTTGAATCAAGGTCAATGATAATAATAATAAATTTTATTTAAATAAATTTTAGTATTGTTATTTAAATTATTGACATTAATTAAGCCAAAATGTTGATTAAAATATTAATGGTCATATAAATTTCCAATATACCATGTTAGGTTAAGTAACATTGTAACCTTTAGTTATAAGACAGATGTACGCAACATTGTAGTAGTGCAAGTTTTGTGCGGGAAAAAGTGCGAAAGTAAATGTAAAAATTTTTAATCAGTGTAAAACTGTACATTAGACAAAATTAATGATTTAAATAATCAAATTTTTTATACCGAGTGGGGGTATATATAACGATTCATAATAGCGTCCTATCTGAGCGTTATATGAAAGTGATAGACGGTACGAGTGTAGCGCCGTAAGCAAGAGAGAGAGCGTATAATCGCAGCCATCTCGCTCTAACCACGTCACCGCGACATCAGAAACCAGTACAAACATGTAATTTTACTCAAAGCAAATTATCAGTTCAACCTGCGATAACTTCAAAAGTTATAAGTATACGGCAATTCTGAAAACAGCATTGTATTCAGCAAGAAAAGCTTTATAAGTAGCCGCAATCTCATTTAATATAATTAACAATTGAAGAAGTTATACGGAAGACGTACGCCAACAGGAATAACGAGAGAATTACGCTACGTAGGAATTAGGTGTTTTCACACACACACACAGATAAAGACCTAAGCAACAATATTCTGTGGTCAGATCTTTGAAAACACATTTGCAAATACCTGTAATCAATCGATTTGCAAACACAGGAAGTACGATTTTAACTAGAAATTCTCTGCAGTTTGAAACCTGTCAAGGGGTGTTTGCACGACCTGTTCGAGATTGTCAAAACTGGAAAAACGCATGATTTATTTGAACAACCAATCAGCAGCCCGTATTTAAAACTGACGCCAACCAAAGCGAGGGGTAGCATCGCTCTTCGATCGGATCTTCAATGCGCTAGACGTGTATAAATTACGTACATAAATTTTCAATCACGCAAAAGTGTAATTTAAGCATCAAATTCGAGAAGTAGTCCGCAGTATAGATGAACTAATACCGATCAACAACTCTCGCTGTGTAAAACAACTTTAATTAATTTATTTATTAATTAATTAATCATCAGCCGTGAAGGACCTGTGCGACAGTAGGCTACAGCATCTGTAATTGCCAGGGCATCTTCTACAGCATTGATCAACATCAATTCTTCTGTGCAAAACCATCAAAAGGAGGATCTCTACGGATTCCTATCTTCGGTCAACGCATCAAACAGTAAGAAATAGATTCATTGATCAATGAAATAAGCACTAAATAACTAATAAAAGCAATAAACAATTTTTAAAAGACACTAAGCATTTCACACTTTGTAATTTAATTATAAGATTAGCTCTAACATAGTATAGGAGTGTTGAATGGAAAGTGGGGTGTAGTATTGGACGTACAAATTATTGCAGACCTGTTCTTTAGCACTGGTTTGGGAGATAGCAATCTCTTAATTAAACCAGATAAGAGCCAGAGGTCGTTTGAACGACTTAATCGTTACTTTTCACACTCACTCAGTAATTATAAGTGTTAGGGTAGAAATGAGTCCTACCATTAGCATTTTAAAGTTTAAAAATAATTGATTAAAACGTTAATTAAAATAATCAAGCAAATATTGTGGTTGAAAACCACAATCACTGAACGAATCCTGAGAAAGAGTGTCTCCATGCGCTGAGCTAAGCTGAAACCGTGTCATTTGTATCTGGGATTTGTTCTGGCGCCCAGGTAAAGTAATATCACGGGTAAGTAACATTTTATCTAACATTACAAATATTAGATAATAGTGTTAGATGAAATAAGGCGTTGTATGTATTTGGCGCCGCAACTAAGAGGCATGAGTAAAGCACCAAATTTATAGATAGAAATAAGTTATGTATAAATTTGGCGCAGCCAACTAAGAAGCTTGATTAAGTCACCAAATTTAGCACAAAAGAAAGTTATATAATTTGGCGTTGCTTTTACCCAAGTGATTAGTTAAATTGTAATATTAATAAATTTGAAAAGAAGTGGAATTCAAGGTTACAAATAACTGTTAAATAATTGTTAAATTAATTTGTAAAAAATAAAATTAAAAAATGGCTAAATCATCAGCAGTAGATATGGCAGCAATTGAGCAATTGTTTAAGCAGTTGACCACTAAAATGGATGAAACTAATAGTAAAATAGATAGTACAAAGGGTCAATTATCTAGTGAAATAAAAGATACTAATAATAAACTTGAAAGTAAAATTGAAAGTACAAATAGTCAATTAAATAGTAAAATTGAAAAGATAGAAAGTAAAATTGAAGAAAATAATCAAATGTTAGAAGAAAGTAATAAAAAATTAATAACAGATGTTAATAATAAAATTGAGCAAACTAATAAATATTTGTCCAGTGAAATGAAACAAATAAATGAAAACTTGTCTAGCCAAATAGAACAAAGTAGTAAAGAAGCTACATTTAAAATAGATGAAGAAATATCTAATTTAGCTAATAAAATAGATGAGAGTAATATTAAGTTTGATAAGCATACCGAAGAGGTTAAAACTACGCTAGAAGAATTTAGAAAACAAGTGAACACTAATTTTCGCCGTCAAGACGAAAAACTAAATAAGTTTAGAAACGAATTTCATGAAAGGTTAGAACAAAAAGTAACCCTCATTAATAAACAATTCAGCGAAGTAACAGCTGAATTAAAAACACAATCGCTTCTAAATAAAGAAGAAATCCAGAATACTAGGGAAGAGTGTACCCAACTGGGTGAAAACATTAAAGAAGTTAAGAAACAGGTAGAGAGTAAGGCTAACAGTGACGAAGTACATCAAAAGGTGGAACAGCAATTGAAGGTAATGCGGGAAGATCTAAAGCAATGAAGTCACAGCAAACCAAAGTAGTGAGGTGTGGCGGCTATAAGGAAGAACCGGAAAACCTTGCATTTTCAGGAAACCCACATGAGAATCCTGTGGAATTCTTAAAGCTCTTTGAGGTATATGTAGCACGTGTAAACCCACTGATGGACGACGAAGACAAGAAGGACATGTTAGGCCGATTTCTCAAGAATTGGGCAGGTACGTGGTGGAAAGTCATCTCGGACAGAGTCCAAACCTACTCAGACTTCAGAGAAAAATTTCTAGCTCAGTACTGGAACGTTCAGATACAAAGAAGGGTACGCGATCAACTAGAATTTGGTAAATATCACCCGTCAATGAATATGACAACTACCAACTATGTGCTTAATGTAATGGCGCAAGTTAAGCATCTAACACCACCAATAGAAGAGAGAGACCTAGTATATAAGCTAGCGCGTCATTTCTCAGAACGCACTAGAGTAGCAACCACTACTAGAGGAGTGGATACTCTAGAAAAGTTCATAATGGTTGTAGATGAGTGTCAAGATTTAGAGGGGGACCTACAGCGTGTAAGTAATCAGCTGAGTAACTACTCTAGAGGCGATCATCAAGAACCAACTTTCTACTCAACGAAGAGGAGAGACAATGAACGCCCGAAAGAAAAAATGTTTACCCCATATCCGGGTAATAAACCACAAAATAGGCCGGAATTGGAGGAGAAGGGTAGAAGTAGGAGTGTAGAAAACAAACCAAATAAAGGGTATAAAGTATGTAAAACAACTATAACCTCTACCGAGCAGCAACCGTCTACCAGTAAAATGAATACGGGAAACGGGAAGCCATTGCAGGTAGAAAAGAAACAAAACTAAACCTACCATTACCTGCAGTGAAACCACCCAAGAAAACAGGTAAAAAGAAAGTAGCTAATAATATAAAACAAGTGAACGATAGGGAGTTCTTGTTAAAAGAAGAGCAAGAAGTGGGTAGAAACCATTATCCTGAATGCCCGGGAATAATTTGTAAGATCAGTAATCTACTAGTAAGAGCGCTTATAGACACCGGCAGTGAAGTTACCTGCGTCAGCTCAAAGTTTGTAGATAATTGTCAGTTGCAAAATTGTCCCAGACTTCCCGTAAAACATTGTAATGTACAGGGAGCCACTGGAGCCAAAATGCAAAAGATAACTGAACAAATATATTTACCTGTCAATTTAAATGGTAACCAAACCCAAATTATAGCTCTAATAGTCCCGAAACTCGTTCATGATTGTATTATTGGGGTAGATACGTTACTCGAATGGAAGGCAGAAATAAATTTTAAAAGAAATACCATTACAATGGAAATTAATACAAATAAAATTAATGTAAGTATTAAAGAATATAAGCATTGGAAGTCGGTAAGTGTAATAAAAAACTGCAAGCAGCTAAAGTCATTTCTAGGTTTAGCTAACTACTATCAGAAGTTTACAAGTAAATACGCGGAAAGTACTGTTCCATTGTTGAAGTTGTTAAATAAAGGGATTAAATGGAAGTGGACAAAGGACCACGATGAAGCGCTGCACAAGTGAAAAGTCTTTTTATAATAAATGGAAGTGGACAAAGGACAACGATGAAGCGCTGCAACAAGTGAAAAGTCTTTTTATAAATACTGTTGTATTAAATCATCCAAGAATAGGAGAAAGATTTTACTTGCAAACAGACGCCAACAATATTGCTATTGGAGCACACTTGTATCAGATTGATGAGAAGGGCCAAAAAGCGGTATTAGGATTTGTAAGTCGCACACTTAAAGGGGCAGAATTAACCTATTTTACGGCAAAAAAAAACTATTAGCGATAGTGCATAGCCTGTCAAAGTTTAGAAGTTATATTCTGGGTGCTAAACTTACTATAATCACCAACAATAACGCATTAGTATTTTTATTAAAGTGTAAATTGCTAGGTGCTCGTCTGACTCGTTGGATCTTGGCTATACAAGAGTATCAATTTGAAATACAGTATTGCAAAGCAAAAGACAACTTGGTAGCAGATGTACTCAGTAGAAATCCACCATCAGAAAACAACATGGAAACAGATAACATTAAATGTAGTAGCAATGATATTGGTATTTACGCGGTAAAGCATATAACAAAACCTGAAGTAGTTAGACGACTTAAGGAAATATGGACTCATCAACAACAAGACCCTAGGATTAGTGTAGCTTGGAGAAGTGCCGTTACCAACACCAAACCAGGAGTTTCTATATATGGAGGTAAGCTATATAAGCTATGTTCCCATAGGAGGAAGAATAGACAAAATATTGACCCACAAAGAAATAATAGTTTGAGCCAATAAGGTATGTGAGTCAAACATGGTTAAATAAAATAAATATATAATTGTTTTGAATCAAGGTCAATGATAATAATAATAAATTTTATTTAAATAAATTTTAGTATTGTTATTTAAATTATTGACATTAATTAAGCCAAAATGTTGATTAAAATATTAATGGTCATATAAATTTCCAATATACCATGTTAGGTTAAGTAACATTGTAACCTTTAGTTATAAGACAGATGTACGCAACATTGTAGTAGTGCAAGTTTTGTGCGGGAAAAAGTGCGAAAGTAAATGTAAAAATTTTTAATCAGTGTAAAACTGTACATTAGACAAAATTAATGATTTAAATAATCAAATTTTTTATACCGAGTGGGGGTATATATAACGATTCATAATAGCGTCCTATCTGAGCGTTATATGAAAGTGATAGACGGTACGAGTGTAGCGCCGTAAGCAAGAGAGAGAGCGTATAATCGCAGCCATCTCGCTCTAACCACGTCACCGCGACATCAGAAACCAGTACAAACATGTAATTTTACTCAAAGCAAATTATCAGTTCAACCTGCGATAACTTCAAAAGTTATAAGTATACGGCAATTCTGAAAACAGCATTGTATTCAGCAAGAAAAGCTTTATAAGTAGCCGCAATCTCATTTAATATAATTAACAATTGAAGAAGTTATACGGAAGACGTACGCCAACAGGAATAACGAGAGAATTACGCTACGTAGGAATTAGGTGTTTTCACACACACACACAGATAAAGACCTAAGCAACAATATTCTGTGGTCAGATCTTTGAAAACACATTTGCAAATACCTGTAATCAATCGATTTGCAAACACAGGAAGTACGATTTTAACTAGAAATTCTCTGCAGTTTGAAACCTGTCAAGGGGTGTTTGCACGACCTGTTCGAGATTGTCAAAACTGGAAAAACGCATGATTTATTTGAACAACCAATCAGCAGCCCGTATTTAAAACTGACGCCAACCAAAGCGAGGGGTAGCATCTCTCTTCGATCGGGTCTTCAATGCGCTAGACGTGTATAAATTACGTACATAAATTTTCAATCACGCAAAAGTGTAATTTAAGCATCAAATTCGAGAAGTAGTCCGCAGTATAGATGAACTAATACCGATCAACAACTCTCGCTGCGTAAAACAACTTTAATTAATTTATTTATTAATTAATTAATCATCAGCGTGAAGGACCTGTGCGACAGTAGGCTACAGCATCTGTAATTGCCAGGGCATCTTCTACAGCATTGATCAACATCAATTCTTCTGTGCAAAACCATCAAAAGGAGGATCTCTACGGATTCCTATCTTCGGTCAACGCATCAAACAGTAAGAAATAGATTCATTGATCAATGAAATAAGCACTAAATAAATAATAAAAGCAATAAACAATTTTTAAAAGACACTAAGCATTTCACACTTTGTAATTTAATTATAAGATTAGCTCTAACATAGTATAGGAGTGTTGAATGGAAAGTGGGGTGTAGTATTGGACATACAAATTATTGCAGACCTGTTCTTTAGCACTGGTTTGGGAGATAGCAATCTCTTAATTAAACCAGATAAGAGCCAGAGGTCGTTTGAACGACTTAATCGTTACTTTTCACACTCACTCAGTAATTATAAGTGTTAGGGTAGAAATAAGTCCTACCATTAGCATTTTAAAGTTTAAAAATAATTGATTAAAACGTTAATTAAAATAATCAAGCAAATATTGTGGTTGAAAACCACAATCACTGAACGAATCCTGAGAAAAAGTGTCTCCATGCGCTGAGCTAAGCTGAAACCGTGTCATTTGTATCTGGGATTTGTTCTGGCGCCCAGGTAAAGTAATATCATGGGTAAGTAACATTTTATCTAACATTACAAATATTAGATAATAGTGTTAGATGAAATAAGGCGTTGTATGTATTTGGCGCCGCAACTAAGAGGCACGAGTAAAGCACCAAATTTATAGATAGAAATAAGTTATGTATAAATTTGGCGCAGCCAACTAAGAAGCTTGATTAAGTCACCAAATTTAGCACAAAAGAAAGTTATATAATTTGGCGTTGCTTTTACCCAAGTGATTAGTTAAATTGTAATATTAATAAATTTGAAAAGAAGTGGAATTCAAGGTTACAAATAACTGTTAAATAATTGTTAAATTAATTTGTAAAAAATAAAATTAAAAAATGGCTAAATCATCAGCAGTAGATATGGCAGCAATTGAGCAATTGTTTAAGCAGTTGACCACTAAAATGGATGAAACTAATAGTAAAATAGATAGTACAAAGGGTCAATTATCTAGTGAAATAAAAGATACTAATAATAAACTTGAAAGTACAAATAGTCAATTAAATAGTAAAATTGAAAAGATAGAAAGTAAAATTGAAGAAAATAATCAAATGTTAGAAGAAAGTAATAAAAAATTAATAACAGATGTTAATAATAAAATTGAGCAAACTAATAAATATTTGTCCAGTGAAATGAAACAAATAAATGAAAACTTGTCTAGCCAAATAGAACAAAGTAGTAAAGAAGCTACATTTAAAATAGATGAAGAAATATCTAATTTAGCTAATAAAATAGATGAGAGTAATATTAAGTTTGATAAGCATACCGAAGAGGTTAAAACTACGCTAGAAGAATTTAGAAAACAAGTGAACACTAATTTTCGCCGTCAAGACGAAAAACTAAATAAGTTTAGAAACGAATTTCATGAAAGGTTAGAACAAAAAGTAACCCTCATTAATAAACAATTCAGCGAAGTAACAGCTGAATTAAAAACACAATCGCTTCTAAATAAAGAAGAAATCCAGAATACTAGGGAAGAGTGTACCCAACTGGGTGAAAACATTAAAGAAGTTAAGAAACAGGTAGAGAGTAAGGCTAACAGTGACGAAGTACATCAAAAGGTGGAACAGCAATTGAAGGTAATGCGGGAAGATCTAAAGCAATGAAGTCACAGCAAACCAAAGTAGTGAGGTGTGGCGGCTATAAGGAAGAACCGGAAAACCTTGCATTTTCAGGAAACCCACATGAGAATCCTGTGGAATTCTTAAAGCTCTTTGAGGTATATGTAGCACGTGTAAACCCACTGATGGACGACGAAGACAAGAAGGACATGTTAGGCCGATTTCTCAAGAATTGGGCAGGTACATGGTGGAAAGTCATCTCGGACAGAGTCCAAACCTACTCAGACTTCAGAGAAAAATTTCTAGCTCAGTACTGGAACGTTCAGATACAAAGAAGGGTACGCGATCAACTAGAATTTGGTAAATATCACCCGTCAATGAATATGACAACTACCAACTATGTGCTTAATGTAATGGCGCAAGTTAAGCATCTAACACCACCAATAGAAGAGAGAGACCTAGTATATAAGATAGCGCGTCATTTCTCAGAACGCACTAGAGTAGCAACCACTACTAGAGGAGTGGATACTCTAGAAAAGTTCATAATGGTTGTAGATGAGTGTCAAGATTTAGAGGGGGACCTACAGCGTGTAAGTAATCAGCTGAGTAACTACTCTAGAGGCGATCATCAAGAACCAACTTTCTACTCAACGAAGAGGAGAGACAATGAACGCCCGAAAGAAAAAATGTTTACCCCATATCCGGGTAATAAACCACAAAATAGGCCGGAATTGGAGGAGAAGGGTAGAAGTAGGAGTGTAGAAAACAAACCAAATAAAGGGTATAAAGTATGTAAAACAACTATAACCTCTACCGAGCAGCAACCATCTACCAGTAAAATGAATACGGGAAACGGGAAGCCATTGCAGGTAGAAAAGAAACAAAACTAAACCTACCATTACCTGCAGTGAAACCACCCAAGAAAACAGGTAAAAAGAAAGTAGCTAATAATATAAAACAAGTGAACGATAGGGAGTTCTTGTTAAAAGAAGAGCAAGAAGTGGGTAGAAACCATTATCCTGAATGCCCGGAAATAATTTGTAAGATCAGTAATCTACTAGTAAGAGCGCTTATAGACACCGGCAGTGAAGTTACCTGTGTCAGCTCAAAGTTTGTAGATAATTGTCAGTTGCAAAATTGTCCCAGACTTCCCGTAAAACATTGTAATGTACAGGGAGCCACTGGAGCCAAAATGCAAAAAATAACTGAACAAATATATTTACCTGTCAATTTAAATGGTAACCAAACCCAAATTATAGCTCTAATAGTCCCGAAACTCGTTCATGATTGTATTATTGGGGTAGATACGTTACTCGAATGGAAGGCAGAAATAAATTTTAAAAGAAATACCATTACAATGGAAATTAATACAAATAAAATTAATGTAAGTATTAAAGAATATAAGCATTGGAAGTCGGTAAGTGTAATAAAAAACTGCAAGCAGCTAAAGTCATTTCTAGGTTTAGCTAACTACTATCAGAAGTTTACAAGTAAATACGCGGAAAGTACTGTTCCATTGTTGAAGTTGTTAAATAAAGGGATTAAATGGAAGTGGACAAAGGACCACGATGAAGCGCTGCACAAGTGAAAAGTCTTTTTATAATAAATGGAAGTGGACAAAGGACAACGATGAAGCGCTGCAACAAGTGAAAAGTCTTTTTATAAATACTGTTGTATTAAATCATCCAAGAATAGGAGAAAGATTTTACTTGCAAACAGACGCCAACAATATTGCTATTGGAGCACACTTGTATCAGATTGATGAGAAGGGCCAAAAAGCGGTATTAGGATTTGTAAGTCGCACACTTAAAGGGGCAGAATTAACCTATTTTACGGCAAAAAAAAACTATTAGCGATAGTGCATAGCCTGTCAAAGTTTAGAAGTTATATTCTGGGTGCTAAACTTACTATAATCATCAACAATAACGCATTAGTATTTTTATTAAAGTGTAAATTGCTAGGTGCTCGTCTGACTCGTTGGATCTTGGCTATACAAGAGTATCAATTTGAAATACAGTATTGCAAAGCAAAAGACAACTTGGTAGCAGATGTACTCAGTAGAAATCCACCATCAGAAAACAACATGGAAACAGATAACATTAAATGTAGTAGCAATGATATTGGTATTTACGCGGTAAAGCATATAACAAAACCTGAAGTAGTTAGACGACTTAAGGAAATATGGACTCATCAACAACAAGACCCTAGGATTAGTGTAGCTTGGAGAAGTGCCGTTACCAACACCAAACCAGGAGTTTCTATATATGGAGGTAAGCTATATAAGCTATGTTCCCATAGGAGGAAGAATAGACAAAATATTGACCCACAAAGAAATAATAGTTTGAGCCAATAAGGTATGTGAGTCAAACATGGTTAAATAAAATAAATATATAATTGTTTTGAATCAAGGTCAATGATAATAATAATAAATTTTATTTAAATAAATTTTAGTATTGTTATTTAAATTATTGACATTAATTAAGCCAAAATGTTGATTAAAATATTAATGGTCATATAAATTTCCAATATACCATGTTAGGTTAAGTAACATTGTAACCTTTAGTTATAAGACAGATGTACGCAACATTGTAGTAGTGCAAGTTTTGTGCGGGAAAAAGTGCGAAAGTAAATGTAAAAATTTTTAATCAGTGTAAAACTGTACATTAGACAAAGTTAATGATTTAAATAATCAAATTTTTTATACCGAGTGGGGGTATATATAACGATTCATAATAGCGTCCTATCTGAGCGTTATATGAAAGTGATAGACGGTATACACACATCAATTTAGGAAGTTGCCTGGTTAGCGCATGCGCAATGAATCAGCGTCTCCCACCATACAGTGTGACTATAAGTGTGCTGTTGTTTACACGTACAGTCTGCAAGCATTCCAAAAGTTACTGAGTTGCTGTTGTGTTTTGTGTTTTGCAATCTGTGCTGTGGTTTTGTATTTTAATAGCTATCTTAGTGATTAGGTTTGTTTACCTTTCTGTGACGTTATTTAAAACTAATTTGTTTGTATTGTTTTTCGTCGCGATACATTTTATATCTTTAATTTTTGTTACTAGTGATTGCTTAACAATGAGTAAGTTGTCGGGAAAGGTGCTTAAAAGCCAAACTCGCGAAGTTATATACAATGTGATGGAGTTTATGAAGAAGGAAGCAGATCATGGAGGGTTTTTAATAGACTGTAAAAAAGTTAAAGAAAGAATGTCGGCTGCAGTTGGTGTAAGTCGGATGACACTAGCGAGAATAAACCAGGAAGCGAAGAGGCAGAGAAGCGAAGGGCAGCCATTATTTGAAACGCCAAATAAGAAAAGGAAGAGAGAAAAGCCTGTGACAGATTTGGACGATTTTGATAAATCTGTTACACGCCGAATGATCAACGGCTTTTACCTCGTCAAAAAATGTCTACCTACACTACCAAAATTACATTCAAAATTAGTGAAAGATATAGGGTTTAATGGAGGGAAGACAAGTTTAAGGACAGTAATCAAACAGTTGTGTTTTAAATGGAAAAAGACGAGAAACAACAGACACGTACTTATTGAACAACAACACATAGCCTTCCACAGACACGAATATTTAAAAAACATTAGGAAATACAGAGAAGAAGGGTGACCAGTAGTTTACATGGACGAGACTTATATTCACTCGTCACATGTGAGCCAGAAATCGTGAGCACACAATAACAATGATGGTGTCGCTGTACCCCTCACTAAAGGAGCAAGACTTATAATAATTCATGCGGGAGGAGAGATGGGTTTTATTGAAAACTGCTTCATCATGTGGAAATCAAGTCTGTGTTCAGGAGACTATCACAGTTCAATGAACTTTGGAAACTACCAAAAGTGGTTGACAGAAAAATTAATACCAAACCTGCCAGAAAAAAGTGTACTTGTCATTGACAATGCACCATACCATAATGTGCAGTCAAAAAAGTGTCCAACCTTCGCTTCAACTAAAAGTAAAATGCAAGAATGGCTTCGAAGTAACCGAATACCTTTCGATGATTCGATGCTGAAGGTACAGTTACTGCAGTTGATTTCGTTACATAAACCAAGGATCAAAGAATATGTAATTGATTCGCTCCTTCAACAACACGGCCACACTGTATTGCGCTTACCTCCATACCATCCGGAGCTCAACCCAATAGAACGTATTTGGGCCGAGGTGAAGAACTGGGTAGCAACCAACAACACAACGTTTACAATTGAAGACGTGAAGCAGCTAACAGTACAAAAATTCGGGGAAATCACCAGAGAATCCTGGCAAAAAAAATGTGACCATGTAAAAAAGGTTGAAGAAGACTACGTTACATCTCAACCACAAATAGAAAACGCTGTTGAAAATTTTATCATTCAACTTGGAGGGGAAACCAGTGACACAGATGAGGATGACGCCAGCGGATGTAGTCAAATGGACACGGACAGTGAAGAAACTCTATCAGAATTGAAGACTTAATGTGAGGTGTGGTTTACCTGCTGTCATAGCTGTTAACTTAGTTGAAAATTTTTTTGTTACAAAAAAGTACATTACTATAAAAAAAGTCATATTACTATATGACTTGCACAGTAAAAATTTTATTATTTTCTATTTGAACAGTTAGCAATTATTTGTGACCATAGGACTGCATATTACTGATCGTCTACTGACATGAAACGAAAAAGAGCCCTGAAGATGACCTTGGAATCGTGAAAGGTAATTTGTATAAACATAATTCCATTTTTCATTTTTGTTGTCTTGTGTAGGCCTACTTCTATAGTACAAAGTTCCAATGATCTATTTTACTGCATAAATAGGAGCAAGCGGGGTGAGGTGATGAATGGATTAATTTGATAATGTCGGCATATTTATAGGCCTACAATAATTTTACAATAATTTACAATAATTTTCGGTATGCTTTGTTAGTGTTCTGTGTTTAATTTGTAGTACGTTAACGATTATAAATGTTGTTCTTTAGATCTAAAAACATTAAATAGAAAATAATTTGCATTACAAAATTTAGAATTTACAGTAGCACATAATTACCAGTAGTATTTGCATTTCGTTGTTTGGTTCTATTTTTAAAGTGACAGTGGATATTTTTCTTAAGACATAAAAATATAAGGCATATTTGCTACCACCTGGGGGCTATGAGCGCACGAGACTGCAATTTTTATATTTAAAACAGCTCTTACATTATTTAAATTTAAACAAACACTGACACAAACAAAGCGTTCCGAACACTGCTTGCAGTGGTGGCTGTACCAACTAGTACACGCGTACTCACGTAGTAGTGGGAAGTTTGTCAGTGGAGGGGAAATTTCCCCTCTGTGGGTTTCCAGCTACGTTGATGTATGTATACGAGTGTAGCGCCGTAAGCAAGAGAGAGAGCGTATAATCGCAGCCATCTCACTCTAACCACGTCACCGCGACATCAGAAACCAGTACAAACATGTAATTTTACTCAAAGCAAATTATCAGTTCAACCTGCGATAACTTCAAAAGTTATAAGTATACGGCAATTCTGAAAACAGCATTGTATTCAGCAAGAAAAGCTTTATAAGTAGCCGCAATCTCATTTAATATAATTAACAATTGAAGAAGTTATACGGAAGACGTACGCCAACAGGAATAACGAGAGAATTACGCTACGTAGGAATTAGGTGTTTTCACACACACACACAGATAAAGACCTAAGCAACAATATTCTGTGGTCAGATCTTTGAAAACACATTTGCAAATACCTGTAATCAATCGATTTGCAAACACAGGAAGTACGATTTTAACTAGAAATTCTCTGCAGTTTGAAACCTGTCAAGGGGTGTTTGCTCGACCTGTTCGAGATTGTCAAAACTGGAAAAACGCATGATTTATTTGAACAACCAATCAGCAGCCCGTATTTAAAACTGACGCCAACCAAAGCGAGGGGTAGCATCGCTCTTCGATCGGATCTTCAATGCGCTAGACGTGTATAAATTACGTACATAAATTTTCAATCACGCAAAAGTGTAATTTAAGCATCAAATTCGAGAAGTAGTCCGCAGTATAGATGAACTAATACCGTTCAACAACTTTCGCTGCGTAAAACAACTTTAATTAATTTATTTATTAATTTATTAATCATCAGCCGTGAAGGACCTGTGTGACAGTAGGCTACAGCATCTGTAATTGCCAGGGCATCTTCTACAGCATTGATCAACATCAATTCTTCTGTGCAAAACCATCAAAAGGAGGATCTCTACGGATTCCTATCTTCGGTCAACGCATCAAACAGTAAGAAATAGATTCATTGATCAATGAAATAAGCACTAAATAAATATTAAAAGCAATAAACAATTTTTAAAAGACACTAAGCATTTCACACTTTGTAATTTAATTATAAGATTAGCTCTAACATAGTATAGGAGTGTTGAATGGAAAGTGGGGTGTAGTATTGGACTTACAAATTATTGCAGACCTGTTCTTTAGCACTGGTTTGTGAGATAGCAATCTCTTAATTAAACTAGATAAGAGCCAGAGGTCGTTTGAACGACTTAATCGTTACTTTTCACACTCACTCAGTAATTATAAGTGTTAGGGTAGAAATAAGTCCTACCATTAGCATTTTAAAGTTTAAAAATAATTGATTAAAACGTTAATTAAAATAATCAAGCAAATATTGTGGTTGAAAACCACAATCACTGAACGAATCCTGAGAAAGAGTGTCTCCATGCACTGAGCTAAGCTGAAACCGTGTCATTTGTATCTGGGATTTGTTCTGGCGCCCAGGTAAAGTAATATCACGGGTAAGTAACATTTTATCTAACATTACAAATATTATATAATAGTGTTAGATGAAATAAGGCGTTGTATGTATTTGGCGACGCAACTAAGAGGCACGAGTAAAGCACCAAATTTATAGATAGAAATAAGTTATGTATAAATTTGGCGCAGCCAACTAAGAAGCTTGATTAAGTCACCAAATTTAGCACAAAAGAAAGTTATATAATTTGGCGTTGCTTTTACCCAAGTGATTAGTTAAATTGTAATATTAATAAATTTGAAAAGAAGTGGAATTCAAGGTTACAAATAACTGTTAAATAATTGTTAAATTAATTTGTAAAAAATAAAATTAAAAAGTGGCTAAATCATCAGCAGTAGATATGGCAGCAATTGAGCAATTGTTTAAGCAGTTGACCACTAAAATGGATGAAACTAATAGTAAAATAGATAGTACAAAGGGTCAATTATCTAGTGAAATAAAAGATACTAATAATAAACTTGAAAGTAAAATTGAAAGTACAAATAGTCAATTAAATAGTAAAATTGAAAAGATAGAAAGTAAAATTGAAGAAAATAATCAAATGTTAGAAGAAAGTAATAAAAAATTAATAACAGATGTTAATAATAAAATTGAGCAAACTAATAAATATTTGTCCAGTGAAATGAAACAAATAAATGAAAACTTGTCTAGCCAAATAGAACAAAGTAGTAAAGAAGCTACATTTAAAATAGATGAAGAAATATCTAATTTAGCTAATAAAATAGATGAGAGTAATATTAAGTTTGATAAGCATACCGAAGAGGTTAAAACTACGCTAGAAGAATTTAGAAAACAAGTGAACACTAATTTTCGCCGTCAAGACGAAAAACTAAATAAGTTTAGAAACGAATTTCATGAAAGGTTAGAACAAAAAGTAACCCTCATTAATAAACAATTCAGCGAAGTAACAGCTGAATTAAAAACACAATCGCTTCTAAATAAAGAAGAAATCCAGAATACTAGGGAAGAGTGTACCCAACTGGGTGAAAACATTAAAGAAGTTAAGAAACAGGTAGAGAGTAAGGCTAACAGTGACGAAGTACATCAAAAGGTGGAACAGCAATTGAAGGTAATGCGGGAAGATCTAAAGCAATGAAGTCACAGCAAACCAAAGTAGTGAGGTGTGGCGGCTATAAGGAAGAACCGGAAAACCTTGCATTTTCAGGAAACCCACATGAGAATCCTGTGGAATTCCTAAAGCTGTTTGAGGTATATGTAGCACGTGTAAACCCACTGATGGACGACGAAGACAAGAAGGACATGTTAGGCCGATTTCTCAAGAATTGGGCAGGTACGTGGTGGAAAGTCATCTCGGACAGAGTCCAAACCTACTCAGACTTCAGAGAAAAATTTCTAGCTCAGTACTGGAACGTTCAGATACAAAGAAGGGTACGCGATCAACTAGAATTTGGTAAATATCACCCGTCAATGAATATGACAACTACCAACTATGTGCTTAATGTAATGGCGCAAGTTAAGCATCTAACACCACCAATAGAAGAGAGAGACCTAGTATATAAGCTAGCGCGTCATTTCTCAGAACGCACTAGAGTAGCAACCACTACTAGAGGAGTGGATACTCTAGAAAAGTTCATAATAGTTGTAGATGAGTGTCAAGATTTAGAGGGGGACCTACAGCGTGTAAGTAATCAGCTGAGTAACTACTCTAGAGGCGATCATCAAGAACCAACTTTCTACTCAACGAAGAGGAGAGACAATGAACGCCCGAAAGAAAAAAGGTTTACCCCATATCCGGGTAATAAACCACAAAATAGGCCGGAATTGGAGGAGAAGGGTAGAAGTTGGAGTGTAGAAAACAAACCAAATAAAGGGTATAAAGTATGTAAAACAACTATAACCTCTACCGAGCAGCAACCGTCTACCAGTAAAATGAATACGGGAAACGGGAAGCCACTGCAGGTAGAAAAGAAACAAAACTAAACCTACCATTACCTGCAGTGAAACCACCCAAGAAAACAGGTAAAAAGAAAGTAGCTAATAATATAAAACAAGTGAACGATAGGGAGTTCTTGTTAAAAGAAGAGCAAGAAGTGGGTAGAAACCATTATCCTGAATGCCCGGAAATAATTTGTAAGATCAGTAATCTACTAGTAAGAGCGCTTATAGACACCGGCAGTGAAGTTACCTGTGTCAGCTCAAAGTTTGTAGATAATTGTCAGTTGCGAAATTGTCCCAGACTTCCCGTAAAACATTGTAATGTACAGGGAGCCACTGGAGCCAAAATGCAAAAGATAACTGAACAAATATATTTACCTGTCAATTTAAATGGTAACCAAACCCAAATTGTAGCTCTAATAGTCCCGAAACTCGTTCATGATTGTATTATTGGGGTAGATACGTTACTCGAATGGAAGGCAGAAATAAATTTTAAAAGAAATACCATTACAATGGAAATTAATACAAATAAAATTAATGTAAGTATTAAAGAATATAAGTATTGGAAGTCGGTAAGTGTAATAAAAAACTGCAAGCAGCTAAAGTCATTTCTAGGTTTAGCTAACTACTATCAGAAGTTTACAAGTAAATACGCGGAAAGTACTGTTCCATTGTTGAAGTTGTTAAATAAAGGGATTAAATGGAAGTGGACAAAGGACCACGATGAAGCGCTGCACAAGTGAAAAGTCTTTTTATAATAAATGGAAGTGGACAAAGGACCACGATGAAGCGCTGCAACAAGTGAAAAGTCTTTTTATAAATACTGTTGTATTAAATCATCCAAGAATAGGAGAAAGATTTTACTTGCAAACAGACGCCAACAATATTGCTATTGGAGCACACTTGTATCAGATTGATGAGAAGGGCCAAAAAGCGGTATTAGGATTTGTAAGTCGCACACTTAAAGGGGCAGAATTAACCTATTTTACGACAAAAAAAGAGCTATTAGCGATAGTGCATAGCCTGTCAAAGTTTAGAAGTTATATTCTGGGTGCTATACTTACTATAATCACCAACAATAACGCATTAGTATTTTTATTAAAGTGTAAATTGCTAGGTGCTCGTCTGACTCGTTGGATCTTGGCTATAATGATAAGAGTATCAATTTGAAATACAGTATTGCAAAGCAAAAGACAACTTGGTAGCAGATGTACTCAGTAGAAATCCACCATCAGAAAACAACATGGAAACAGATAACATTAAATGTAGTAGCAATGATATTGGTATTTACGCGGTAAAGCATATAACAAAACCTGAAGTAGTTAGACGACTTAAGGAAATATGGACTCATCAACAACAAGACCCTAGGATTAGTGTAGCTTGGAGAAGTGCCGTTACCAACACCAAACCAGGAGTTTCTATATATGGAGGTAAGCTATATAAGCTATGTTCCCATAGGAGGAAGAATAGACAAAATATTGACCCACAAAGAAATAATAGTTTGAGCCAATAAGGTATGTGAGTCAAACATGGTCAAATAAAATAAATATATAATTGTTTTGAATCAAGGTCAATGATAATAATAATAAATTTTATTTAAATAAATTTTAGTATTGTTATTTAAATTATTGACATTAATTAAGCCAAAATGATGATTAAAATATTAATGGTCATATAAATTTCCAATATACCATGTTAGGTTAAGTAACATTGTAACCTTTAGTTATAAGATAGATGTACGGAACATTGTAGTAGTGCAAGTTTTGTGCGGGAAAAAGTGCGAAAGTAAATGTACAAATTTTTAATCAGTGTAAAACTGTACATTAGAAAAAATTAATGATTTAAATAATCAAATTTTTTTATACCGAGTGGGGGTATATATAACGATTCATAATAGCGTCCTATCTGAGCGTTATATGAAAGTGATAGACGGTACGAGTGTAGCGCCGTAAGCAAGAGAGAGAGCATATAATCGCAGCCATCTCACTCTAACCATGTCACCGCGACATCAGAAACCAGTACAAACATGTATTTTTACTCAAAGCAAATTATCAGTTCAACCTGCGATAACTTCAAAAGTTATAAGTATACGGCAATGCTGAAAACAGCATTGTATTCAGCAAGAAAAGCTTTATAAGTAGCCGCAATCTCATTTAATATAATTAACAATTGAAGAAGTTATACGGAAGACATACGCCAACAGGAATAACGAGAGAATTATGCTACGTAGGAATTAGGTGTTTTCACACACACACACACAGATAAAGACCTAAGCAACAATATTCTGTGGTCAGATCTTTGAAAACACATTTGCAAATACCTGTAATCAATCGATTTGCAAACACAGGAAGTACGATTTTAACTAGAAATTCTCTGCAGTTTGAAACCTGTCAAGGGGTGTTTGCTCGACCTGTTTGAGATTGTCAAAACTGGAAAAACGCATGATTTATTTGAACAACCAATCAGCAGCCCGTATTTAAAACTGACGCCAACCAAAGCGAGGGGTAGCATCGCTCTTCGATCGGATCTTCAATGCGCTAGACGTGTATAAATTACGTACATAAATTTTCAATCACGCAAAAGTGTAATTTAAGCATCAAATTCGAGAAGTAGTCCGCAGTATAGATGAACTAATACCGTTCAACAACTCTCGCTGTGTAAAACAACTTTAATTAATTTATTTATTAATTAATTAATCATCAGCCGTGAAGGACCTGTGTGACAGTAGGCTACAGCATCTGTAATTGCCAGGGCATCTTCTACAGCATTGATCAACATCAATTCTTCTGTGCAAAACCATCAAAAGGAGGATCTCTACGGATTCCTATCTTCGGTCAACGCATCAAACAGTAAGAAATAGATTCATTGATCAATGAAATAAGCACTAAATAAATAATAAAAGCAATAAACAATTTTTAAAAGACACTAAGCATTTCACACTTTGTAATTTAATTATAAGATTAGCTCTAACATAGTATAGGAGTGTTGAATGGAAAGTGGGGTGTAGTATTGGACGTGCAAATTATTGCAGACCTATTCTTTAGCACTGGTTTGGGAGATAGCAATCTCTTAATTAAACCAGTTAAGAGCCAGAGGTCGTTTGAACGACTTAATCGTTACTTTTCACACTCACTCAGTAATTATAAGTGTTAGGGTAGAAATAAGTCCTACCATTAGCATTTTAAAGTTTAAAAATAATTGATTAAATCGTTAATTAAAATAATTAAGCAAATATTAAAGTGTTATTTGTAACGATTCCCATTGAAAACCACAATCACTGAACGAATCCTGAGAAACAGTGTCTCCATGCGCTGAGCTAAGCTGAAACCATGTCATTTGTATCTGGGATTTGTTCTGGCGCCCAGGTAAAGTAATATCACGGGTAAGTAACATTTTATCTAACATTACAAATATTAGATAATAGTGTTAGATGAAATAAGGCGTTGTAATATATGTGTGTGTGTGTGTGTGTGTGTGTGTGTGTGTGTGTGTGTGTGTGTGTGTGTGTGTGTGTGTGTGTGTGTGTGTGTGTGTGTGTGTGTGTGTGTGTGTGTGTGTGTGTGTGTGTGTGTGTGTGTGTGTGTGTGTGTGTGTGTGTGTGTGTGTGTGTGTGTGTGTGTGTGTGTGTGTGTGTGTGTGTGTGTGTGTGTGTGTGTGTGTGTGTGTGTGTGTGTGTGTGTGTGGGCCGGGGAGAGAAATATAAGTACAGTTTCTCCTATTTAACATTGAAAAGTACTATTTACTGGACATAATAAAATATTATAACAAATCATAAATCTAAACAGGGTATATTATCATTTAGTCTGGATTATCAACACTCTATGGTAAACTATTTAAATCTGTAGTGAAGTTAATTCATTTAACTTCTCAAATAAAAACTTTAATAAGCAGTCTCATTTATTTCTTCTTCAATGGTGAATCAAATGTTGTTATAAATTGTGTTTACACTGTCTGGAGATGATTGTATCAAATAATATTATTATTACATGAAAAGTATGTATTATTATTCCATGTCTCTAAAGTTCTATGGGTCATATGTTTTTATTATATTTATAACCTGCGCATCAATTTGTTGTAGAAATATTTTTTATGTAATATCAGAAGTAGAATCGTTGTAACTTGACCATTTGTTTCATGAAATATAACCTATCATACTTCATAATTTACATAATTGTTGTTTAAAACAACATTTATGAGTATAATGTTAGTTATATTATATCAGTTATTCATGAGAAATAAAAATAATTTTGGTTGGCTGATTTAATGTGATTAAGATTGAGAGCAATCTTAATTGTCAGAACCAAACAGTAAAGTCTGACCTGATATAAACTGAGAAAAGGAATATGAATGTATACATTATAGTAAATAAAAAGTATTGGAGTAAGTGTCAAACTATGTAGAATTAAAATGTAAAATTACTACTGGCGATGAAAAGCATGTTTCTTATTTTATACTGTAAGGATGGAATATATGTATAACCCATTTCCTGAGAGCTGAGTCTAGTCATTTAACAAAATACCAAAGCTGAGCAGCAGTCATACCATTTCAAGTACATTAATGCTGTGTTTTTATAATATATAACCTTATCCACATAACTATTTTTTTACACACATTTCATCATTATAGTATGAAAATGAAAGTTAGGGTTTGGACAGCACTGTAAACCAGGTTTAACTTATGTTCATTTTTATTTTTTTCAATTTTCAGTGATATACCTGTTTATATAAATATTTTTTAATAAATCAGTTCAGTAACAGGTTTTACATTATATGTCATCTCACATGATTCCTGCTCATGTTACTCATATTAACTTCAACAAATCAGAGTTATTTCTGTTTTTATATGTCTCCACTTAACTCTCGGTAAATGGAATTTAAACAAGAAGTAAGTTACACTATAAACTTAGCCATGACAACATACATTAATATGTTTGCAACGTTATGATTACTGCTTAGTTGTTGGGAATTTGTCATGTGACTTCTCACAACTCTCACTAACTAGGAGATAGATATTTTTATTTTTGTTAGATACTTCATTCTTCATTACAATTGTTTTCACTTTTATCTTTATTAGTTATTATGTTTAAATCCAATATAAAATTCATAGAAAAGGTTTAGTATATTGCGACAGATTAGTTTTGCTAAATTTTTATGTAATGCTAAATTGGGATGACCCACACTTTGTAGCAATAACTTATCTGCAACAACTAATGTGACACAGTTTAAAGGGGATATCAGGTGTATCTGTAATAATAACTCTATGTAACTTGTAACGGTATTTCAAATTTATTTAGTAATAATGAAATTGTGCGCAAGGCACTTGATTCGACTTGAAAACATTCATTATTGCTTTGTTACTATTGCATTGTTACTCGTACCATTTTAACTATATATTTACAAGAAACATTGGATCTTAACTTTAAAGTAAAACAAGAATGTCTTTAATTGTCTTTGAGTTAATTGTTCGACTAAGAGTTAAGTAAGTTGTTTATCACCTTATTGTTGTAAATCATACTCAATCGCAATCAATCCATCTGTAATTGTCCTCGTCTCGAACTCCAGCATCAATTCCTCTTGTCCAGTGTCGCTTCCAGACTTCAGTAACGTTTCTCTTGCCCAGCGTAGTCGCTCTAGACTCCAGTACCATTCCTCTTGTCCAGCGTTGTCGCCTCTAGACTCCAGCATTGTCTCGCTCTCTGGAACTAAGTCGTCAGCTCTCTCGCTCTCCGGAACTTTATGTTACTTCTTCTCGTGCTGTTTCGGACGTCAGTTGATCATCTTATATCGATTTTCATCTCGTGTAATTCTGTTACTATTTAAAAGTGATTGTATTTACAACTTAGTTACATAGTTGTATGTAACTGGAAGAATGAAACTATTTACAAAAAAATAAATACGCCGTGTGGACAGACAGAAGCTCCGGCCACAACTGTGGGTGAACAAAAGAGTTACAACTGTAGTGTGTGTGGTCCTATTTATACTCACGTCTTGGTCAACACCTGCAGTTGTACGAAATCGACATGTCTGAAATTGTCTCTGGGCTTTGTTCCCCCACTCCTCATCAATTTCGCTATTTCTTATATTTCTGCGAATTGCAGAGTCCTGTGAGTATACTCTTATACCCATCTTATAACTATTTTCACTACACATGTTCACTGTACTTTTGGACATTGTAACTTAACCCTTGCGATCTGTACACAGTTATTTCGCACTACACTCATATGGTGTGTCCCTTTCACGTGGTTTTCGTAAACAGTATGTAGTTAATTTTATACATTTTATTGTGTCTTTGGATTTTACTCCTTATTTACAGTTTATGAATAATTACGGAAAAACAGTAATGACATAATTATTCATACTGTGGTGGCAAACTCGCCTGCATAGACCTGCATCACACACATATTCAAAATACTATTGTACACACTCTTAGTTACATCTGTGTGTGTGTGTGTGTGTGTGTGTGTGTGTGTGTGTGTGTGTGTGTGTGTGTGTGTGTGTGTGTGTGTGTGTGTGTGTGTGTGTGTGTGTGTGTGTGTGTGTGTGTGTGTGTGTGTGTGTGTGTGTGTGTGTGTGTGTGTGTGTGTGTGTGTGTGTGTGTGTGTGTGTGTGTGTGGACAAGTCGATTCAAGACGAAACACCTGTCCATATTTTTGTCTGAGCCAAGCTTGCAATCCAGGACATGCTTATTTCTAATACATTATTAATTATTTTACAAATTATTATGTATATTTAAATTTTTATATTCAATGCTCAGTACAGCACTTATCTGTACTGTCGCAATATATTGCTTTGGCAGATGAAAATAATTTTTTATGTTTATTAATTATGAATAGTATTTTATTATTCTGTTAAATCAGCATTGTTTTTCCATTGCATTCATTTTGGCTGATTTTTTACTAACAACAGAGGGAATATTAGCAATGAGCTAAACAGGCTCTCAACATGCTCTGTAAAAAGTAAAGGAAACTCTTACATCACAAAAAATACCATTAAACTAAGACCATTGACATATAAGTGATCCTAAGTATATGCTAAATATGGGTTACATAGGTACATGCTGAATCTTAACAGCCAGACAAATCTCAAGTAGCTGCACCGAAACACTTTATAAGAGTCAAAGGGGTGAGACGGGAAGATAAGACATGAAATGACAACATCAGCAAAGAAATGGAGAGTAGGCCAATAGAAAAAAAAATATCTGAGGCACAAGAACTACAAGAAGGAATAAAAGAATGGTATGTTCAGGTTATGGTATGGTTCAGGTGATAAGGTAAAACTTTTACGTTTTTACCCATAAAAAGTTTTGTGTTCCGAGTCATGGTGAAATAATTATATTTAGAATAAAAGAAGAAAATGAGAAACATGGCAATCCAAACTATTCTGGAGTAAAAGAGGGAAAACTGGAACTCAGTGAAAGAATTATCAAAGTACAAGAAAAATTTTAATTTGCCAATCAAATTACTCACAAAAGACTAACCATTAACTTTTTCTGAAGTAATAATACACTCAATATTGGCTCAACAGCACTCTTGTATGGCTAATATATATGCTCTCTGTGCTCCTTTAGACATTACAAGTGCTTTGTTCTCCTTGCCTTTTTGGTTGGCATCTGGTTATTGAAAACTTGGATAACTTCAAAATTAAAATGGTGGTAAAATGAACATCTAAGTTATACTTTTTTAAATTAAACTTTTTTTTGATTTGGGAACAAATTTTTTTATTTCACTAGCCATATCCTAATTCTCATAACTAGTGCTGTTCATTGTTGCACATGTACCATGTATCATTGGCGTTGTCCTGTAGAATTTATTTTGGAAGAGTTAAATCTATTGTTGTTTATGTAGACACAACTCCAACATATACAAACAAGTTCAATTTGTGCTAATGTACTAATATGTTTTGTACAAATTATGTGGTACATGTTACACACCTTCTAAGTTAAGAAGACACACTTCTAATTAAGTGATGCATATATCATCTTCTTCTAAAACTAATATTGCGGTTATAAATTAATATATTATAACGAGAAAAGGTGTAATAGGTGTGTGTTTTTAAAATAATAATAACACTTCTTATATCATATCGACTTTGTAAAAATTATTCAAAACTTTATTAAATAAACTTTCCAAAAATTACATTTTAAAATTTCGTCATTATTATTCGCATAATATTTTTCTTTTGTGTATGCTCATTATACATGCAATTATTGTCACTATACAAATAACATTACAGACATATTCATAAATATAATACACAAGATATAAATTTACATATATAAATAGAAATTTTTATAATATATAATGTGCTCTCGACTTGCTCAGATTATATTTCTTTTTAAATTCCATATATTTTTATATTATTATATATGAATATCGTACTCATGAAATATCAATCAATTTTAGAATTACTTAAACATTTCTGCTACATTATAATTTCAACAAAATAATTTTGTAAATTTTAGATATCATTATAAACTACTACAAATTAACCAATTAAATTTTACAATTATTATTTACACTATTAAAGTTATCATTGTCTCTTTACACTTTCCTTTTTAATGTCTTTTATGACTCTTTGGTTGAGGAGTAAAAATGGTTTTATGTCACCTTATTGCTGTGCGGTGATGCTCAGTGATTCCTCATAATGGTCCTGAGTCCTGTATCCTGTGTCGATACTCAGTTGTCATCTGATCCTCGTGGAGTCCGTCATCCAGTCCTCCTGGTCCACTAAGCATTCAGATGACTCGTACGGTACTGCTGGGATATCGACCTTGGATGCTCCACCGTCGGGCATAGCCTTCGGCTGCAGCGGTGTTCTAACGAAAGAGAGTCGAGCCTGGAGCTGCTCTCTTATTTATACTGTCGGGCGCAAAAACCATGTATCAACCATTCTGTGCACGATTTATATTGTAGTTTATCGAGCGTCCCTTTACAGATTCGATTATTTTTTGTACTTATTTTAGTTTTATTCGCAAGTCTTTTATTCGGCTGTCCACCAGTTATCATAGGTTTCCTTGAAATGTTCGTCCAGGTAACTACGAATTACTGGCCACCTGTTTTTACCAATTCTCGTTAGTTGTTCGCTGACCCGTTCCAAGAATTCCATTGGGTTTCTCTTGTACGACTTAAAATTTATGGTTTCCTGGTTGTCTATAGGTTGTGTGTACGGAACATTGATCGGTCGGTTGTCAGCTGACCGTTGGAGGTTCTCGATCCTTTCCTGGTTGCGTTGTCCTTGTTCCTCCAATTATGACCATATCTAGGTTTCGATGCTGATTTCCGAAATCTGTTCGTAGTGATTCCACCTGAAACCGGTTTTCTTCTTCTATCTGGCCTATCTTGACCTCTAGTTCAGCCCTATTTCGTGTAACAGCTTCATCGGTCACTCTCAGTTTTCTATTTGTTTCAGCTATCTCCTGTTTTCTTTCGCCGTTGTTCTTATCTACCTTCTGGCTGATTGCCTCACTGACGTCCTCGATTTTCTTATTGAGAGCTTGTCTTAATACTCCATTCTGTTTATCAACAGTTTCCCTTAATTCCTTGTTAGAATGCTCAATTCTCTCATTAATTTGTATAAGGTTGTCCTCATTGATTTTCTTAAGATCTTCTTTCATTCGTTTATTGTTTTCCTCAAGTTTTTCGTTCATTAGTTTGTTATCATCCTGAATCTGTCTCAAACTCTCGTCATTCCTGTCAAACTTTTCATTCATTTGTTTTATTAAGTTTTCTTCAGGCCTGTCAAACTTTGTGTTTATTTGTTTTAAACTTTCATTAGTTTCCTCTTTATTTTTGTCTAATTTTTCCTCCATCTTCTTACTGTTGTTGTCTAATTTTTCATTAATTTCCTCCTTATTTTTCGTAAGTTCTTCCTTGAAATCTTCTTTCAATGACGCTACGTTTCTGTCCAATTTTTCATTAATTTGTTTACTGTTTTCCTCCAAGCCATTCATCTTTTCTAGCATTTGTTTATTATCATCCTTAATTTGTTTCATCAAATTTTCACTATTCTGTTTATTCTGTTCAGTCATCATTTTCATTATTTCCTGCCAACTTGGTTCTCCTCTGGCTTCCTCTTTTCCCGTTGTTTCTATTTCCTCCACCGAAGTTGTCTCTTTCTCTTCAACATTGACTTCTTTTTCGGCCTCCGCCGCGCGTTTCTTGGACGCAGCTCGTTTATACATTTTGTCCTTCTTTTTCGTACTCGCCGCTAGATACAATTATTCCTATAAATCTAGCCTCACTAGTTGGTGCGCCACTTTGTTAGATATCTCTCTCTCTCGTCGGTGTAAAAATTTTTGTTACGTTGAATACTTCAATCGGTTATTTATATTTTGTGTAATATGTATTAATTTCTTATGAAACTGCCGCTGATTATGTCGATCGTGTACGCTCTAATAACTCGTACCGGATCTTGTTGCTGTCTGTACTACCTTACCTGTCCTTACTCACTTGTATTTTCTTCCGGATAGGCGCCAAATCGTTTTACAAACAAAACAATTAAAAGGTTTAATCTCAGTTAGTTTGTTTACGTTACTGCGGTGTGTGATTCGAATTGTTCGCCGGCTGGCGAGAACTCGAGTATCGCTAGCCTGGGGAGAACGTGTTGCCAACATAAACTTTGGTCGCAATTTCTATTCACTACTACAAAACACAACATTCATAATACCTGTGAAAAATTACGGGACAGTCGATAAAGGTGCGTACTTGTTTATTAATGCTTGATAGCTCATCAAATTTCAATAATCGTTATACAATTGATTTAATATAATAATTTTTTGGCCTCGGCAAATATTTAATTCTTTACTCGGCGGGGAGCAGTGTGGCAACGATAGTTATTTGATGACGCAAAATGTCGCCGTGTTTACTTTATTTACACAATTTAAATTGCCACTGGATCCTTTTGAGTATGACAAAAAGTTAAAACAAAATATTTAAATAGAGTACACCACCTTACAATTGTGGTTATTAATTATGAAAGAAGTTTTACATTGAATTCAACTGTGTGATGTTTAAAAGTGTATGTGTCTGTGCTGTCGTGTTATACAGAGGTTAGCTTATAGTTAATATTAGTATTCATAAATATTTTCTTTATTAACCTTTGAAACAAATAAAATCAGTTATAGTGAGAGTTTTTCTATTGTGAGAAATGATTTAGAAAGGATTTTATTTATAAATTTTAAGTAATTCCGCAATACTTAATCAGCAGACCTATGGTGTGGTGTTATACAGTTGGGCTGGGTTGTGTCATCGTTTCGTTTATCAATCTTCACTCGTCCTGGGATTTGGTCATGTCTGGCGTCTTCTTCGTCTTATTTGACTGAAGTTCCTTAATTTTGAATGAATTAATCTGGTCAGTTGCTTCAATTGAGTGTGTTAATCCTTCATCAGATGGTGTAGTTCCTTATTTTAGTACATTTAGTCACTTTTGTGTTTTAAGTTAAAATTTTAGCCAGCTACGGCTCGGCGTCTCTTCATCTCAAGCGTCACTTATGGAATAATTAGGTTTTAACGGAAAAATTCGTCAATAACGTCTGTTGTCATGGTTACTGATTGCTCTTGATTGGCTGATCATTACTTAAGACCATTGTTAGGATATTTGAATTTTTATTCAGAATTATTAAATATCTTCTGATTGCTATTAATCTTCGGTATTCTTATTTAAGTATGAGATATTATCACCACTGGTTGTATTTTGTTTCAAAGATTAATTTAACATCCAATAAGGTTGGGTTGGCCCATGTATTATGTTTTGACAGATATGTTGATATTATGTAATTACATTTTCTTTTTTATTTTATGTCCTAAATTTAACATTTATCACTTAATATGGTTCACTAATTATTATTTACTATTTGCTTGCCTTGGATTTGCTAATATCATAGTACAATTCTTACAATTTGTTGTTATTGGTGCTATACAGTTAGGCATTGCATAGGCCTAAGTATCAATTGTCTATTTTTCCATATATTATACTAATTACACATTATTTTACTTTCATACATCTTTTGTTTGTGTTACATATGATTTGTTTGCTTGCTGAATTTTTTGGGATCTGTTTTATAATATTTGCCTGTTTTCTTTAGTTTACATATCATGGTTGTCTATTATGTTCTAATTGCTTTCTTAGTATTACTAGATTGATGTGAATTTACCTTTTTCTCTTATTAATATTGCTATGGTTTAATTGGTCTATGATTCACTATTCTCTATAAAAATATAACATAACAATTAGGTCTATGGACTGCATAACGCTTCAGCCATATTCCTACTTATAAACTTAATCGAACAATTCTGTAACAGTGATTATGCTACTCTTGTTTACAATTTATTACTTCTTATTTATTTTTTATTTTGTGTGTTAAACATCATCACACCATTTACTTTATTTACCTATCTTAACTATCCCCTATCTCTATTCTAATATAAACCTTATTCTCTACCCATGGTAACACTAACATTTAACTCTTCCTGGGATTTCTTCCCTGAATATCCTTATATTCCTTGGCTACAATCAATCTTAATTCTAATATTAATGATATCCTTAATTACTAACACTGCACCTTTAATCTTTAGTGTTTCTCACTGATTTTTTAGTGTTTATTCCTATCAAAAGGGTTTCTATTTATTCTGTAGGGTTTACACTATCACTTTTGCACTTTTTTATACTTTTATGTAAGTGTTATTGGTGGGTATTCCCTAACATTAATTCTTTCTCACTAATATCATGTTCATCATCTAATTATCTCTCACTTTATATTGGTTATTTATTCTGTTAACAAGTATATATCGTGATAGAGTTATTTGTAACATTTGCTCTCTATTTAATTGGTGAGTGTACTTTTAGTTAATTATTACTTTATTGGATTTTACTATTCTTTATTTACATTGATTATTTATATGATACTCATAATTATCATTTACACTTATCATTTATTGGTTTCTCCTTCATCACCTTATTTGAGTGTGATATTTCTCCTTTTCTGTTCTATAATATTCGTATGTGTCTTTCTATATCTTATCAATTTATTTCACCTTGTTTCATTTTATCTCACTTTATATATTGTTTATATATCATCTCACTGGTATTGGTGCTGGTTCTACCTGCTCACTTACCATATCTATTGGGTTTATCACGTTATTATAGTTTTCTTTGTGTTTCTCTTCTAATTTTTCATTATAACTACTGCGTTGCACTATTTTCAATATTTAATTCTTCATCGACTGCTTTTCTTTTGTTTTAATTTGGGATTGACATACTATGTTTATTATATACCTTTTTTTTTTTTTTAGTTTCCTTATCATCCATGGTTACTAGTACTCATGACTGGTGTTTTACTATTATACAGATTATAGGTCTATGGTGATGAAACGTACCGTCACATATTGCCCTACCACTAAAATTGATTATTTCAGTAGGTGTCGTTTAGATGTTGATGAAATAATCACTTATTCTATTTACTTCTCAGTTTACTTATTTGGGCTTCTCTATTTCATTTCTTATATAGATTGACATATATTTTTTTTTTCTTCTGCTTCACTTAATTTTTCTTTCCTCTTTTTCATCCCTTGAATACTTAATTTCCCTAATCACGTGAGTCGGTACACTTCGGGTGTGCGCTTTTGGCTCCAATTCACCGCTGTCCATCCTTCACCTTCTGAGTCCAGAGGAATGTATCATCTGCTCAGATTAATGGTTGCTGGAATTCATCTACAGTCAACTCATTTCAAATAAATACTCTGAAAGTAGTCTTAATCTGACTTGTAACGGTACAATTCTGGTCCTATAGATTTTGGGATATAATTGTTATAATTGTTTTTAAAGCCCTATACAGAAAACAGTAAAGTTTTCCAAAAGTTTTCAACGACGTAATATTGAGTGGACAGGATTTGTGTCGAGGTCAGGGTAAAATCACAGTAATAGCAAAAAACAGTTCGTCACATTAAAGTGTAAACAATCCTAACCCATGATGACATCAGCTACAGGAATGCGATACGCAATAAATACATCTGTAAACAATGGGGTTTGGCCGTTTCGAACAAAGGACTAGTGACGTAGTTTGCCCCACCTCCGCATTGCAAAGCTACTAACCGCTGCCAGTTTCGTCTCAACAGGGTTCCACACCGGCCGGCATACCCTAAACTTTACATTATCTAACTCTTACAACTACATCAAAAAATGTAAACCAAAATTTAAATAGTAGCAACAGGAAAATAAAAATGTGAAAGTGCAGTATTATGAAAACAGTTCTCCGAAAACATCAGGCGAGAGTGCGCGATCTGCAAAGATGGGACATCTTCACATATAATGCAGCTAAGTAATATCTAAACAAAAACTGCTGCCAAAACTGATCAAATGGTTTTTATATAAAATACTAAATTCAATTTATTCAAATGAGCTCATTTTAACCAGTCAAAATTGTACCAAAGAATGAAAGTGAGAGAGTGGATACTTAATACAAAATGATTCAATATTAATAAGTGCTGGGTTGTGCCAATATTTTAATAACAAATATATATGTCATGTTTCTTAGGTTAATATTATAACACTTGTTTGTTTTGGAGGGTTAAAATGTTCTAAGGGTTTGATGTTTGCTAAACGCCCCATGGCGTAATATGTATGTGTTTGGTACAGCTAGAGTCATTTTCAATGTGTATTTAGAGTCATCTTAAAAATAAAAGGTCAATAGTACGTTTTATCTTGAGTACGATTATTTCAGGTAATATATTCCACAACCCTGGTTCGTGTTACCTGAATTCTGGCCCTGAAGGTAAGTTTGTATTTTGTTGTGCAGTGTGACAACATGGCGCCCGATTTTGAAAGTGAAAGTGATTATTAATAGTACACACAACATAAATGTAACTAAGTAATTAAACAATTAAAGTTAGAGTTACAAATGGCGCGTGCCAAACAGTGACTCTACATTAAACTTAATTTTATGTGGAGTATACTTACCATAATGTGGAATGATTACCTGAGGTAAGAGTGAGAAAGTACGTAATCACGTGCGTAAGGTAGGGTTAAGTTATGAGGCTATATGCATATATGTGTTAGCAGTATTGTATGTGTTAGAGATAAATGACAATAAAACAATAGAAATCAGTGCAACTGATGAAAATTTGACTAGCGAGATGAATGTTCCATTAACACAAATTAGTCAGATTGGTGAGTTGAGTGCGACTGAATCTGTAGAGTTAGAGAAAGTAACAGCAACATCCATCTCAAATCGTCATGAAAACAAAACAGACGAAACAACTGCTGCTTTGATGCAGTTATTATTAACTAAATTTGATAATTTTGATATAAAGCTGGATGAACAAAAAAGAGATTCCAATTTGAAATTTGAGACACAGAGTAATAAATTTAATGAGAAGTTTGACGAAATAAAAAATAAAATTAAAAGGCAAAATATTCAAACTAAAAATGAAATTAAAAGTGATTTTTATGAGAAGTTTGACGAAATAAAAAAATGAAATTGAAAAACGAAATGATAATTTTGATAAACAATGTGACGAAGTGAATAAAAGGTTAGATGAGAGATTAAGTCAAATAAAGAATAAGAAGGTAAGTAGCAGTGAAAATACGACAAAAAACAAGTAATTAGGTGAGTAACAATGATAATTTGAATAATGAGTTCACAGGTAATAATAATGATATAATTAAGAACATGGTGTTAGAAAATGATGATGAGAATATTGGGAGTGACAATGAGATGTTAGAGTGTGTTGAGTTAGAGAGAAAGTGTAAAGAAAGTATAGTTGTAAGGGGATTGCAGGGGGTAAAATTTTCCCTTAATGTTGTAGTAGGGGGTGAAGAAATGGCTTCACGTGAGTATTTGGGAGACGATACGTCTACAAATAGAGTTCCCTGGTTTTTTTGTGCACCTCATAGGTGGTGTAGTAATTGTGAGTTAGTGACCCCTGCATATTTTGAGAGAGAGAGTTATTGTGATGAGAGTGAGGATAAGAGAGAGATAAAGATTTTTAAAGTGAATAGAAACTATAGAGAATTTGTAGAGAGGTTAGGTAGAGAGAGAAGTAATAATAATAACGAATACGTACCTTGTATTAAAGCTGAGATAGCAGCAATAGTAGAGGATGATAATAATGATAACAAGTACTTACCTTGTGAAATAACGGGTGTATTAGTAGATAATTATGAGGACGATAGTAATGACTATATGACTTACATGATTATGACAGATAATACTGAGGTAGACAGAATCATACCCGATGATGACATGGTACATGATAAATTGATATGGAATAAACCTATTAATTCAAACGAGATTGTGGAAGAATATAAAAATTTAGATAAATATATTGATAATAATATCAGGTACTTAATAAAAAGTAAGTTGTATAGACCTAAGATTCAACTGTTGTTTAATGATGGAGGGTAGATTGTTTTATTGTGTATGAACATTAATATATGTGAACAGTGGTTTTGAAATGGACTGCTTATGAGCTGATTTTGGTCAATGATAAAATAATAAGTTGGATTGTATATTTTTTTTTGTGTATTAATGTCAATGTATTTGTGTATTTTGATGTTGTGTATTACAGGTAAATTTTATGTACACCATGTATGTAACAGTAAATTATAGTTTAATTGATTTAATAATAACAATTAACATGTTTTTGTTTTGACTAAACAAGTGAAAGTAATGGTGAAATTTTAAATAATTGAATTCAATAATTGAAAATTAATTACTTAATTAAGGTTGTACAAAAGAAAGTTTGATAATGAAGTTAAATGATTTTATGATTAGTAGATGATTAAACAGATAATATGTTCAAATTGAGGTATATTATTATAAGGAGAGAAGTGATGAATTTTCTAGTGTTATATCAAGGTGAAATGTAAAAAGGTTTGGGTGATAATTAATAATAAAATAAAGGCATTTGAGTTAGTCAATTAAAGTTAATGGGAGTTAGATAAATAAGAATTTTGAAATACCAGTAACACACAAAGAGAGTGTTAGATATTTTATGGACATAGTAGTAGTGATTATATGTAGAGAGATGAGTAATGTGAAGGGTAAATATATTTGTTGATGATGATATTTTGTAGTCAGGGTAGTGGTGTAAGGAGTGATCAGCGTGCGACGTTGTGGCAAGTGTTAGAGTAGTTTAAGGGAGTGTTTGCCGATGTTTTGGAGGGAAAATGGTTAAGTATGTATATGGCCAGGTTGGGAACACACATCCTAGTACAAAGACGAGCGGTGCCAGAGGATTTAAATGGAATTAGTGAAGGGAGTTATAATTGAGAGATTGGTGTCATAATATGTAAATCTGGTTGTTAGTAGTGGTTGTTAGTAGCAAGAAAGGTGAGTAAGATTATAAAGGTTAGTGCCTATATAATAAGTCAAATCATAGTGAATACAGGAGTCACCCAGACTAATCAATGATCAAAATGTGAAGGTTAAGTAGAAAATTCATAGTAGAAAGGTAATAAGAGATGAAATATAATGTAAAATGAATGTTAATAATAAATTTGAATTTTATAGAATTAAATGATAAATAATTGATGGCTAATTAATAAAAGTTCAATTGAAATTAAAATGTAATATTTATAATTTTTTTCTTCGTATTGTTTAAATTAGCAGCCATCCTTACTATTTCTATTATGAATTTGCTAACTGCTATAATTTTTATTGTTCGACTAAGCTTTTCGTCATCACTGACATCTTCAGGTCTTAAACAACCCATGATAACACGTTGTTTAAGACCTGAAGATGTCAGTGATGACGAAAAGCTTAGTCGAACAATAAAAATTATAGCAGTTAGCAAATTCATAATAGAAATTTATAATTTTTATATGCAAATTTAAAGATGTAGGGTGTGTAAATTTTGATCTACGTTAAATGTCAGTTGTTTGTTGAATGTAATAATCGCAATGTTAATTATGAGTATATTATTATGTATTATGTATTAGCATAGGAATTTGAACATGAATTATATGTATGTATAAATTGTTAGTTTTAGGGTAGTTACCAATGTAACTACATATGAGACAACGTGTCAAACTATTGCGATTCCCCATATTTCGGGAGATTACTGTCTTACCAGCACTAATCGTGGTTTTGGACAACAACCAGCTGTGGGCAGAATTTTTAAAACCTGACCATAGTTGGTTGCTTATGAAATTGGTTCAACTTAGAAATTTAATGGGAGATTCAGGGGAATCTAAGATTATTTGTTTGCATAGGCTATTTTCACCTAAATATGGGTGGTAGACCTTAGGGGCGCGTAATAAAATAATAAGTAGGGGTATTGACCTTGAAGTTTCTGTAACGCCGAAGCAAGGATGGGAGAGAGAGAAAAGAAAAAAGTGCTCACTCCTTCTGCCTCAGTCCTTGTGGAGGCAACTGAACGCAACAGTTCAGGGGGGGAAATAGTGTGTGTGGAGGAGAAAGAGGGGTAAATATTGTTAACAGCGCCGGATTACTTACTGTTAATAATAGTAATAATAATAGTAAATTCTTTTATAAAATGTTTTAGGAAGAGAGAGATTTTGGTAATGGTATCCATAAATTTTGGATTATATGTTTCAATTGTGGTATAAAGATTTGTGTTTCTTCTTATAATTATATTAATTATGAAAACAAAAAAGGGTTAATTATTATCGATGGGAATCGAAAAAATTTTATAATGTTAAGGGTAGTCAATGAAGAGAATGGCACTTCTATATAATTCTTGTTGAGTTGAAGCAAACCCAGTGCTTCTTAACACAAACCAGCACATAGCTAAGGGGAAACAGATCAGTTAGGGATATAGCATTATACCAAGCCACTATTTTGATATTTTTGATTTATTGTTTCAGTGTTTGGTGATGTTGTGACGGCAGTCCTGAGCTGGCCAGCGCGTCAGAGCAGGAGCGTAAAGAGCCTGATTGGCCTTATGGTGTTGGGATCTCGTAGGAGAAGTCCAGTAAGGTCATGCAGGTACTGTCACCATCATCGGACCACGGGTGAGTTATTGTATTCTTTTCATATAAATAGTAAGGGGGTTGTGGCGACATATCCTAGCTGATCCCTTTAGGAAGTACGAATGTGTCAATGAGAGTTTTTATGCTTCGGCATAAAACCTCTCGTTGAGGGGTTTTGTAACGGTACAATTCTGGTCCTATAGATTTTGGGATATAATTGTTATAAAGTATAATTGTTATAATTGTTTTTAAAGCCCTATAAAGAAAACAGAGTAAAGTTTTCCAAAAGTTTTCAACGACGTAATATTGAGCGGACAGGATTTGTGTCGAGGTCAGGGTAAATTCACAGTAATAGCAAAAAACAGTTCGTCACATTAAAGTGTAAACAAGCCTAACCCATGATGACATCAGCTACAGGAATGCGATACGCAATAAATACATCTGTAAACAACGGGGTTTGGCCGTTTCGAACAAAGGACTAGTGACGTAGTTTGCCCCACCTCCGCATTGCAAAGCTACTAACCGCTGCCAGTTTCGTCTCAACAGGGTTCCACACCGGCCGGCATACCCTAAACTTTACATTATCTAACTCTTACAACTACATCAAAAAATGTAAACCAAAATTTAAATAGTAGCAACAGGAAAATAAAAATGTGAAAGCGCAGTATTATTAAAACAGTTCTCCGAAAACATCAGGCGAGAGTGCGCGATCTGCAAAGATGGGACATCTTCACATATAATGCAGCTAAGTAATATCTAAACAAAAACTGCTGCCAAAACCGATCAAATGGTTTTTATATAAAATACTAAATTCAATTTATTCAAATGAGCTCATTTTAACCAGTCAAAATTGTACCAAAGAATGAAAGTGAGAGAGTGGATACTTAATACAAAATGATTCAATATTAATAAGTGCTGGGTTGTGCCAATATTTTAATAACAAATATATATGTCATGTTTCTTAGGTTAATATTATAACACTTGTTTGTTTTGGAGGGTTAAAATGTTCTAAGGGTTTGATGTTTGCTAAACGCCCCATGGGGTAATATGTATGTGTTTGGTACAGCTAGAGTCATTTTCAATGTGTATTTAGAGTCATCTTAAAAATAAAAGGTCAATAGTACGTTTTATCTTGAGTACGATTATTTCAGGTAATATATTCCACAACCCTGGTTCGTGTTACCTGAATTCTGGCCCTGAAGGTAAGTTTGTATTTTGTTGTGCAGTGTGACAACATGGCGCCCGATTTTGAAAGTGAAAGTGATTATTAATAGTACACACAACATAAATGTAACTATGTAATTAAACAGTTAAAGTTAGAGTTACAGACTATAAAATTATTCTGGGATTATTTGTACCTTTGTTATTTCAATTACTTTAATATTAGTTTTATTTATATTTATTTTCTTCGTTCGTTCCATTTTAGCTCCTAGTCATTTTACATTAGTGATGGGTGTTATATTTATTCTCTTTTAGTTATCTGTATAATGTTCATATAGGCGTATATTTTTTTGTTCATATTTTTCTGTACTAGTTATCATCATTGCAGTTATTCTGTTATCAATTATTTAATAGTATCGCTTCATTGATGATTGGTTGTATGTACCCTTCTTCTTTAGTGTATTGGGATCCAATATTTCGTAAGTATTATTTCCGTTATCTTTGCTTACAGTATACGGTCCATCCCTTAAATTTTTTAAGTAGTTACTATGAATGATTGTGATACAATTATTATTTTTAACGTGATTTTTTTATGTTGTTAAACCCTATAGAGTGGTTCAGTGAGGGTCCCGCTGGTGTTTTCACTGCCATGTGGAGTTTAAAGGCGGATCGGATTCTTCGTCTCCTCTGCTGGTTTGGTTCGTTTGATTATTTTCATTTCCCGTTGACCTGGGTTCCGGCCGTTGACGGTCCTCCTGACTGCGACTCCTGCCTCCATTAGTCCTAGTATTTCTTCTGTCATTATTGTTATCTTGGTTCCAGTCAGTGTCCTGATTTAAACTCCGACATCCTTGATAGTACGCTCTCTCGTTACCACCATTGTCCGCCCCCACATAATTAACTCTCCTGTAGTTTAGATTTTGGTTGTTTGGGTTGCGGTTATTGTTATTATAATTCCGGTTGTTTGTGTTCTGGTTCTGGTAATTCGGATTGTACGGCCGGTTATATTGGTTGTTTGGGATATTCTGTCTATTCCCGTAATTGTTTCCGTTGTTCCTTTGGCCGTTGTTGTAGTTTTGCCGTTGATATGTCTCATTACCATTATTACCTGGCCTGCCATTATAGTTCGGCCGGTTATGCATCTCATGGTTATTATTGTTATTGGTTCTGTTGTTGTAGTCTGGGATATCCCTGCTCCCGTACCAGTCGTTCCTCTGCCGACTCCTTCTATAATGCACTTCACGCTCGTGTTCTTCCAATAGCGATGACATGGCCTGTATCGTTTTATCTGTCCACCTGATTGTGCTATTGATATTCCGCTATCATAGTGGTATGCTAGCCTGGTGACGAGGATTTCCTCCGGGATTTTTGGTTCAAGGTGTCTTGCCACACACAGTTTTCCAAGGAAGTAGGTGGTGAGCTTTGTCCCTCTGCTGGCGTCATACCTTCCATAGCTGATGCTCTCCCTTACTACGTTCTGGGTGGCGTCTGACCAGTACCTGGCTTTAAATGCCATCTTAAACTCTTCGTAGCTTCGGAGGTCTTGCCTGGTGGCTGTCCACCAGTTATCATAGGTTTCCTTGAAATGTTCGTCCAGGTAACTACGAATTACTGGCCACCTGTTTTCACCAATTCTCGTTAGTTGTTCGCTGACCCGTTCCAAGAATTCCATTGGGTTTCTCTTGTATGACTTAAAATTGATGGTTTCCCGGTTATCTATAGGTTGTGTGTATGGAACATTGATCGGTCGGTTGTCAGCTGACCGTTGGAGGTTCTCGATCCTCTCCTGGTTGCATTGTCCTTGTTCCTGTACTCCGATTATGACCGTATCTAGGTTTCGATGCTGGTTTCTGAAATCTGTTCATAGAGTAACGTAACGAAGTTAAGGTCCCATACGTTACACAAAAACTTTATCACTATCAAAATAAAACAATATTATAACCGAAATGTTAATGACCATTATATGAATAACCGCTACCGCAATAATAATTACGAAAACAATAATCATCATAATAACCCTAATAATAACCGATACAGCAAAGGCCGCAGGAATTTTGACAATGGGAGAGACTATTGGAATAGTAACCGAAGGAACAATGACCGACGAAATCAAAACAGTAATAGAAGTCGAGAGGATAACCTACCTAGGAACCAAGAAAATAATAGAGAATTCAGACCAGATGATGGCAACCCAGGAAACACTGCTAGAGACGATCGTCCGCAAGATAGGGTGGAAAACTAAATTGTGGAAGTATCAAGTAACCCCTCACTGATGGGATTGAAAGGGTATACACAAACAAAAAAAAAAGACAATATCAAAATTCAAAATATAATAAGAACACCTTATTGAAGATAAACAAGAAAAATAATTTAGAAAAAAAAATAACACTGATTAAACCTAATAAAAATCGTCAAAACCAAAAAAACAAAATGAGTGTATCTGATGTAATATAATAGTGAGAAATGTAATTTAGAATGTAAAAGGAATAATAATGATTGTGTCAGAAGAATATAATTACATGATGTAATGTATAACACTAACCAAAATCTCATAACAAGCTGTATTAGTAATAAAGGAATTTGAACCAAGGAAAACAAGAGAATGAAGAAGCCAAAATGGAACCGTCAAAAGGATCACACGAAAAGAAGAAAAAAAAACAAATATTTAAGAATTATCTGTAAGAAAGCCAATTAATAAATGTCAATAAAATAGCCAAGTATTGGAGATGAGAAGTGTATAATAGAAGGAAGAATTAATATGAAGAAATAATATGATCTGAGTTAAAGTACAGTGAATAATCCCTAGAGTATTATTATTATTAATTATTTTATTGAAGGTCACATGATGACTACCTTACGAGGTTTATTAATGAAGATTGACTGTAGAATATTCCAGCAATCATTTAACTGGGCAGAGATGATGTTCCTCTGATCTCAGAAAGTATGTAATGGACGATGGTATTTGGTAAGCCGATAGAGCACCACCGATTTGATTCCAGTTATAATGTTAGGGAGGTTTAGGAAAATTAAATATTAGAGGGAAAACTCACAAATAAATATAGATAAATAAATAAAACCAGATCCAAAATGTATAATTAATAAAGAATGTCACAAGAATGATTATAGAAGTAAGATTTAAACTTGGGAAATAATTGATTTTAAGAAGGAAAGAAGATATAATAGTAATACAACGGATAATTTCATATATAAATAAAGGAGTAGGAATTCTGAAATAAAGAATACAGGAAATCATATCCTATACCTCAATCCCTAAAACCAGCAGTGAGAAGGGAAATACAGAGTTGATGGAACTTAAAAGAAAAAAACAGAATGCCACCAGAAAAACTATCATCAAATACAAAGTCGGTGAAAAAATTTTAATAAGAAACAGGCAACAACCTAGCAGTTCTGAAGGGATAGCTAAAAAATTATTGATATTATATGGTGGACCTTTTTTAATAAGCCAGGATAACTAAAACAACACATACGTGGTCACTGACCCAATAAATAACAAAGTAAAGGGTACTTATAACCAAGCTGAAATAAATAAATACTACGATTGAGAAGAAAACATTCCCAGACACGAACTATAAGTTTATTTCAACTAAACGATATTCAGCTAAAATAAACTTCTTTTGGAGGGGGAGTATTATGTCACGTAACGAAGTTAAGGTCCCATACGTTACACAAAAACTTTATCACTATCAAAATAAAACAATACCCAATGAGTGCAATAATTAAGGTCAGGAAGGTAAACCTTCGTATAATAAACAGATTAATAATACCTAGTAAGGTTACTAGGTAATAAAATAATAAAATGTCTATAAATATAAAATATGGAGTGATCAGTGGAAGGTGTAAACAATAAACATAGTGTCCAATGATGTGAAATTACCATAGACAGTTTGAACTGAGAGGAGACTAATTAATTGTTATTTAAAATGTTATGATGATGTGCATGTTATTATATTTTGTCATGTTATTTTGTTCGCATGATATTTATTCTGTATTTTGTATGTAGCAGGTGTGAAGCAATTGCTTTAAGAAAGTATCAAGTAATTGATACTAATTTCATTCATGTTAAACTTTATAATAATAACTATTTGTGTACTTACTTTGAGTAATTAATAGAGATATCGTTAGATAATAATTGTAAACATGGCCAGGAAGGCAATAATTGTTAATAAATTGCCAAGGGGTCATTGTAATTATGTTATAAACAGATGAAGGGTTCAATAATAAAATAAATAATAATAAATTGAAATCAGGATAAAATAAAATTAGAATGATTGGCCATAAGCCAGTGACTCATTGTACAGTAGGTCAGGTCAGAAAAGTTAAATTAAAAATAAAAAATTATAACACATGTCATAAAACAAATAGGCCTAAAATTAGTATTTTGTAAAAGGAAAATAATACCTTTTAAACTAAGTCGATCAAGAAGAAAATGTAGTAAAATGTATATAGTTTAATAATGCATATTAGGTGAAAGTTTTATATGATTTAATGTAATTTTAATAAGGGAGTATTTTATTAAATAAGTGCAAGAATATTTTCTAATTACGGCTCTAGGATAACAAATATTATCCAATAACAGAAGAAGAAATGGTTGTCATGGACAACTGAATGCAAGATATCTTGTTGATTTCAACACTTAATTGTTATATGTGAATGGGTTGAGTTCAGTGATACAAATCCAGAAAAGAAACTAAAAACCTAATGAATAAAGTACAATAAATGAAAATTTAAAAATAGTAATCCATTAAAAGGACAGTGGATCGACTGCCGAAGCTATCGCTCAACAAATATAATTCGATATACTAATAAATTTAACGAATTTCTAAAAACAAATTAATCAACCCATTAATGGAAAATGAATAATAATGAAGAGTAACCAGAAATAAATGAAGACAACCCATAGACTGGAGATGCCAAATTAATTAAATATATTAAAAACACAAAGAAATTTAAATAACGTCCAAAACCTCACTTTACAAAACCGAACGAAGTCTTAATACTACACAAATTCCATTGGGACCTGTAACCACCAGAACCGGGAAGATTCACGAAGATCAGAACTGAAACTTCTACTACATCCTGTGACATAAATACCAAACTTTTATTGAGAAGACCGACGCTGATATTTTCCCGACATTGAATCAACATTGTTGAATGCTTAACGCTCTCGAGTTTTTCTTGAGTTAGTATAGCAAACTGAATGATGCTGGTAAGGAGTCAGAATATGTTTTTGAACAAATTAGTGGACTGTAAGATCAGATTTAAGTAGCGTTCATTTGAGCATTATGAAGAAGCGCAGGCCCACGCAATTACGTCAGGCGCACATAGCCAAAATACAAACGTGAAGCGTTAATTGCCAAGCTACATAATATGTAGCAGTGAGAAACGATCGAATAAGAAGTACATTATTAAATTTAGATTGCCGCGGCTGGCTAGAAAGGAAGGGTGCAAACGCACAGCTTAAAGGTTGAGTGATAACTAACTAACAAACGCAGCGGCGGGCAACGAGTGCTGCACCGCGACGTATGACGTAAGTGCACTGGGCTGATTGCGCGTGAGCAAGAACAATGTACAATGTATAACATACTGCCCGCCCAAAATCGGGCGATTTTGACATAGTTTGCAGTAAAAAAAAAGAACAAGTTATTTAAAACATACAAGTATACATGAATAAGTTACACATCTAAGAGATGCGACAATATATGGTACATGAATATTGGCAAAAATACAAATATAATATAAACAAGTGTAAATACATTGTTAATCAATGCTCAATAAATAATATGTAACAATAGTCCAAAGGCTTGAATATGCGAGAAAACATAATAAGAATAATAACAATAATACATGGCAATAAGGACATCGTAGGTGGCATTGCACAATCATTAGAGAAATCCAACAAATTTAAAAATAACAGCGTGACACTTAGCATATAATAAGCAGTATTACACAATAATACAAGGCAATGTACCTGAAAAGTTCACTATGTTAATATACAATAGAAATATACCACAAAAAATTTCTATAATAATATACAATAGAAATACCCACAAAATTTAGTATAATAATATACACTGCAGCACACAGTACACCATAATTGACATCACACTAAGAAAAAGAGAAACGTTTAAATGTTCACCAATGCACCGCAACATAGCGTACATTAAATGATACAAATAAATACAAGTGCATAAATAGGTACACATTACATAAGTAACATAACATAAGTTACATAAGCAACATTGTACTTAGTAAATTTTGTACGGTAGAGCATGTGCTCGACCGGCAATGTCCCGGGCATGAAGCACCGAGATGTCAATCAGTCTGATGCCACCGGAAGTGGGCACAGCTTATGAATAGGTCTACGCAGAATGCCGTTAGCAGTCCGGACGTCCGCGACACGTACCAACGAATCCTGCCCTAGGTATGTCTGAGTGACAATACCGCGTTTCCACAGCAATGGTGGAGTATTGTCATCTAAGATAAGGACTAGCTGTCCTATACATAAATTTTTGGAATGCCTTTTCCATATATTTCTATGCTGCAGCTGGTGCAAATAGTCTCTAGACCAACTCTTCCATATAGAACGGGTAAATTTCTGCAGCAGCTGCCATCTCCCCAAGCGACCCAAATTTGTATCCGAGTAATCGGGTTCCGGGAGCGCGGTAAGGGGGGAGCCAACCAAAAAATGAGCTGGAGTCAAAGGCTCGGGATCCCCAGCATCATTTGACATGGAAAACAAGGGACGCGAATTCAAACAAGCTTCAACCTGGGTCAAGACAGTGGAGAACTGTTCGAAGTTCAGGGGCGCATTGCCTATAACGCGCCGCAAATGGAACTTAACGCTCTTGACGCCGCTCTCCCACAGACCACCGAAATGGGGCGCTGAGGGAGGTATGAACGACCACTTAATTCCGCGTGGACTGGCGAAGTCTTGTGCGGCCCTTTGAAGTTCGTCCTGCTGGAAGAGTTTGTAAATGATTTGGACCGCTGCCCGCTCTGACGTAGAAACATAGGACCGGCATAGTCGACGGCGCATTGTGAAAATGGCTTGGAGGGAGTGACCCTAGGAGCGGGTAATTGACTTAAAAGTTGGCTTGAACCAGTAAGGACCATGCCACCATTGCTGGTGGCCGTGTAACAAACGGGGTTAACCGCCGCGGGATTGTCATGCGAGGCGACATGATACCAATTGCCCCTTGCAGAGAGCTGCTGTATCTCCGAGACGCGGCTGGCGATTGGCGGTTGGCGCGCGGTAATTAATGCGAGTAGCATTAATGTCGTCACAAGCCATGAACGAGGAGACCGGTTTCGTCATGTCCACGTTGAAGGGTAAATTCCCGGCGAGTATAAACCCTAGCTTTGTTTCCTGGATTGTCGGAAAGTGCGGACTTCGAACAAATTTAGTCGGCTCAATTAGCTGCAAAAGGTACTGTGCCCCAAGTAATATGTCAATTTGTGACGAATTATTAAATTGCGGGTCAGCTAAAAATATCCCCTTTGGAATTTTCAACGATGCGATGTCAAAGGATTCTGTTGGAAGATTATTTGTGATTCTGGGCAGAACAGCGCAGTGGACATTTAAAGTGAAGTCCTTATAGCGTGAGTTTAGGCGCACGCGTGTGCTAAAATTGGCTTGACATAATGAGTTATTTATGCCCGTGATAGGCAGCTCGGACTTGTTTAGTTTTAGGCCCATGCGGCGGCCGAAACCCATAGTACAAAAATTGGCTTGCGACCCTGAATCCAGCAGGATTCTTACCGGGCGCCTTTTACCGGCATGATCGGAGGTGGTGCATACGGCGGTGGACAATAAAATTGATTTATTCGTCTGTAGCTTCAAAGAACATTGCTTATTGTTCCTGTTGTTCGAATGATTTATCGAAGCATGGAGCATGGTGTGGTGCCTTTTCGAGCATGCCTTGCAGGAAAATTTAGAAGGGCAACGCGAGCTGTCATGGCCCGATCGCGTACAATTCAGGCAGAGTTTATTATTTATTAACACTTCCCTACGTTGCGTAGGTTGTAGGGCTATAAATTGCGGGCATTCGAGCAGTTTGTGATTACCACGACACAGCTGACAAAAATTATTGCTTGTTTGAGTGTGTATTAGTGACCCAGTGAACTCCGCGCGCTTATTTGACTTGCGATGAGAAGCATTATCGCTAACCTGTCTGCCGCCAGACAAACTAGTCGGTGCATTTATGTTTTGTAACAGCTGACGTCTTGAAATTAAAAACTTAATAAAATTATCGTAAATCGGAAGCTGTTTTTCGCCTAAAGTTTCCTTCCACAACCTGCACGTATGCTCGTCAAGTTTTTGGGCGAGAAAATGCACAAAAATAAGCTCAAACGTATTCACTGGTAGGTTCAATGAGTTCAGCGCATTTATATTGGCGGTGAGCTCATCTATAAATTTAGAAACACTGAGCACAGACTCACGTTGTATGTGCCTCATGCCCAGGACGTTCGCCGCATGATACGTGGTAACAATTAATTTACTGTCGTACTGTGCCTTTAACAACTCAATGGCCACCGTGTAATTTTCGTGCGTGATAGGGAGCGATTTTATGACATTCAGCGCCTCGTCTTTTAATGATAAGTGCAAATAGTGCAGTTTTTGGATGCCAGTCAGGTCCGTTCGGACATGAACTAACTCCAAAAACATGTTGTAAAAATGTTGCCACTCAAGTATATCACCTGCGAAACAGGGTAGCTTAATCTGTTGCAACTGAATGGGAGGCGTACTGAATGTGACTACTTCGGATGGACTTGTTGCCTTCCTGCTCATCTCCTCGGAATGGTCTATTAAATTTTGCAGCTTGCATTCTGTGCTGCATAAGTCATCTTCGGTCTGAACCCTATCGCTCGCGGATGGAAAGTCGGAGTCCTCAGACTCGATTTGTGTTTGGATCTCATCATATTTGGCTGATAGCTCCATAAGGTGGCGAAGCTTTATTTTTAGTGCATGATGGTCATGCGTATCATGATCGAAATTGTCTGCGTATGTTTTATGCAAGATATAGAGGCCTTGATCGTGCCACGTTTCTTGATCAGCGCCTTCATATCCGTCATGATTGGGTATGAGAAAAAATTTAAATGATAATACAAGAGACCAAGTTAGTGCAACTCGATGAGCAAGACCAGGCAGGAAGTCCAAATTATGGAGTCACGCAACGACACGGTAATCCTTACTTAACACATCTTAAACTAGTTTTATATGATAATAAATTCTGAATTAGGCAGTACAAACAATATAGCAGTATAATCGCTAATAACGTGAGTGCTGTTTGAAAAGGTACGAATTACAATTAAAGAAAAATGTTTGTTGAGTTCGCAAAAAAATTACAAGTTCATGTTCAAATGAAACTGCTTTAAAATTATATTATTAATTTAATACTGCTTCGTTTACTTTAATGCCATTAAGAAACAATATGCGAATCATGCAAATTGAAACTAATGTAAAACATGAGTTCATAGTCAGTTGAAATGGTACTTATCGACATGTTCTAGAAGGCATCGAAAGCTTGTCGAAATCTTTGTAGTCGTGTCAGGTACCCAAGAATAGATGATGTAGACATGGTCGCTGCCTGTCCGGTGATGTCCGATGCGGTCGAATCCTGTCTAGATAGGCTGCTCTGGATTTTCCCACATGCTGAATGCCACGTACTAGGTGCTCATATGCTGCAATGATGCTTCAAATGCTCCGGTTGGCGAGATATGACGTCCCCAATGTTGTGCGATACGAGTTCCAAAGTAGGTGATAATTAACGAGTTGTTGAATTAAATCATGAAGAAAACAAAATGCTGATAGGCCTGCTTAATACACTGAACCATGAGACGAATTTAATCCATGAATTTAGTCACGTCCGTGAAATACATATCCGCGGCCCGGAGGACCATATGCTGCATGCCGCTGTGGACGAGAATGCTGTCGCTGGGGAAAAGTGCGGTCGCTTGCGGGCCGAAAATGTTGTCGCTTGTGGACAAAGAATGGCGGTCGCATGTGGACCAAAATTAATGAAATCCGGTAGCGGAGGACCAAATGTTGAATGCTTAACGCTCTCGAGTTTTTCTTGAGTTAGTATAGCAAACAGAATGATGCTGGTAAGGAGTCAGAATATGTTTTTGAACAAATTAGTGGACTGTAAGATCAGATTTAAGTAGCGTTTATTTGCGCATTATGAAGAAGCGCAGGCCCACGCAATTACGTCAGGCGCACATAGCCAAAATACAAACGTGAAGCGTCAATTGCCAAGCTACATAATATGTAGCAGTGAGAAACGATTGAATAAGAAGTACATTATTAAATTTAGATTGCCGCGGCTGGCTAGAAAGGAAGGGTGCAAACGCACAGCTTAAAGGTTGAGTGATAACTAACTAACATACGCAGCGGCGGGCAACGAGTGCTGCACCGCGACGTATGACGTAAGTGCGCCGGGCTGATTGCGCGTGAGCAAGTACAATTTACAATGTATTAACAAACATACTGTTCTCGTCTCTGCGTAGCGAAACACGGCCACATTAAGTACCTTGTCAAAGTACGGTAAAAAACCAGCTTATGTTTGTACTTTATATAATAAGATTTTATAACTAAATTGTAATATCTAGTAACCTTAAATTGCATTACCTGACCTTACTAATAGTCACAAGAATTCCATGTACCCTGAGATAAAAACAAATTAAAAAATATAATAAAATTTTGAAACATCTAAATATTAATTCAATGACGAATCGATTCAATCCTGTGTAATCGATGTGTTGTATCTATGGCATGAGGAAGCATCTGTTTTAATGTGAATTAAAAAATATATATAAAATAAAGAATCCTTCTTGAATTTGATGATTTCTTGTTATTGGTAGAGTAATTAATGCATTTTGAATAAGTTGTAATTTACAGAGAAAGGAACGTGAGAAATACAGCAAGCGGAACAACTTAACCTAGAATAACAGGCCGATTGTAAACAACAGCGCTCGTCTACGGACAGCTGGTGAATACGGGAGAATAGAAAACTAATTCGTTTCATCCATTCTCCTCTCTCCGCTCTCTCGATAGTGTATGCAGGCTAGGCTTGAAGAAATATATTGATTTACCCACTATATTAACTGGAATAGAGCGTTATTCCTTCATAAAGCACTTAAATACTATCTAAAATAGAGATATTATCAATAATTGAATAATATAAACCACATAAAATATTGTCCCCTTATAAATAGATTGATATTGCAGTATTAAAGAGAGACCACTTACAACTTCCAAAAATAAAATAAAAACAAAACAATTAATTCAAAAAGCAACAAAAATAATTGGGTTACAATTTAACGAACCCAACAGTGGGGCATAACATATTACAAACAATAAGCATTTCAATACAGTAGTGATTCCACTTGAACCCGGTTTTCTTCTTCTATCTGGCCTATCTTGACCTCTAGTTCAGCCCTATTTCGTGTAACAGCTTCATCAGTCACTCTCAGTTTTCTATTTGTTTCAGCTATCTCCTGTTTTCTTTCACCATTGTTCTTATCTACCTTCTGGCTGATTGCCTCACTGACGTCCTCGATTTTCTTATTGAGAGCTTGTCTTAATACTCCATTCTGTTTATCAACAGTTTCCCTTAATTCCTTGTTAGAATGCTCAATTCTCTCATTGATTTGTATAAGGTTGTCCTCATTGATTTTCTTAAGATCTTCTTTCATTCGTTTATTGTTTTCCTCAAGTTTTTCGTTCATTAGTTTGTTATCGTCCTGAATCTGTCTCAAACTCTCGTCGTTCCCGTCAAACTTTTCATTCATTTGTTTGATTAAGTTTTCTTCAGGCCTGTCAAACTTTGTGTTTATTTGTTTTAAACTTTCATTAGTTTCCTCTTTATTTTTGTCTAATTTTTCCTCCATCTTCTTACTGTTGTTGTCTAATTTTTCATTAATTTCCTCCTTATTTTTCGTAAGTTCTTCCTTGAAATCTTGTTTTAATGACGCTACGTTTCTGTCCAATTTTTCATTAATTTGTTTATTGTTTTCCTCCAAGCCATTCATCTTTTCTAGCATTTGTTTATTATCATCCTTAATTTGTTTCATCAAATTTTCACTATTCTGTTTATTCTGTTCAGTCATCATTTTCATTATTTCCTGCCAACTTGGTTCTCCTCTGGCTTCCTCTTTTCCCGTTGTTTCTATTTCCTCCACCGAAGTTGTCTCTTTCTCTTCAACATTGACTTCTTTTTCGGCCTCCGCCGCGCGTTTCTTGGACGCAGCTCGTTTATACATTTTGTCCTTCTTTTTCGTACTCGCCGCTAGATACAATTATTCCTATAAATCTAGCCTCACTAGTTGGTGCGCCACTTTGTTAGATATCTCTCTCTCTCGTCGGTGTAAAAATTTTTGTTACGTTGAATACTTCAATCGGTTATTTATATTTTGTGTAATATGTATTAATTTCTTATGAAACTGCCGCTGATTATGTCGATCGTGTACGCTCTAATAACTCGTACCGGATCTTGTTGCTGTCTGTACTACCTTACCTGTCCTTACTCACTTGTATTTTCTTCCGGATAGGCGCCAAATCGTTTTACAAACAAAACAATTAAAAGGTTTAATCTCAGTTAGTTTGTTTACGTTACTGTGGTGTGTGATTCGAATTGTTCGCCGGCTGGCGAGAACTCGATTATCGCTAGTCTGGGGAGAACGTGTTGCCAACATAAACTTTGGTCGCAATTTCTATTCACTACTACAAAACACAACATTCATAATACCTGTGAAAAATTACGGGACAGTCGATAAAGGTGCGTACTTGTTTATTAATGCTTGATAGCTCATCAAATTTCAATAATCGTTATACAATTGATTTAATATAATAATTTTTTGGCCTCGGCAAATATTTAATTTTTTACTCAGCGGGGAGCAGTGTGGCAATGATAGTTATTTGATGACGCAAAATGTCGCCGTGTTTACTTTATTTACACAATTTAAATTACCACTGGATCCTTTTGAGTATGACAAAAAGTTAGAACAAAATATTTAAATAGAGTACACCACCTTACAATTGTGGTTATTAATTATGAAAGAAGTTTTACGTTGAATTCAACTCTGTGATGTTTAAAAGTGTATGTGTCTGTGCTGTCGTGTTATACAGAGGTTAGCTTATAGTTAATATTAGTATTCATAAATATTTTCTTTATTAACCTTTGAAACAAATAATATCAGTTATAGTGAGAGTTTTTCTATTGTGAGAAATGATTTAGAAAGGATTTTATATATAAATTTTAGGTAATTCCGCAATACTTAATCAGCAGACCTATGGTGTGGTGTTATACAGTTGGGCTGGGTTGTGTCACCGTTTCGTTCATCAATCTTCACTCGTCCTGGGATTTGGTCATGTCTGGCGTCTTCTTCGTCTTATTTGACTGAAGTTCCTTAATTTTGAATGAATTAATCTGGTCAGTTGCTTCAATTGAGTGTGTTAGTCCTTCATCAGATGGTGTAGTTCCTTATTTTAGTACATTTAGTCACTTTTGTGTTTTAAGTTAAAATTTTAGCCAGCTACGGCTCGGCGTCTCTTCGTCTCAAGCGTCACTTATGGAATAATTAGGTTTTAGGCTAACGGAAAATTTCGTCAATAACGTCTGTTGTCATGGTTACTGATTGCTCTTGATTGGCTGATCATTACTTAAGACCATTGTTAGGATATTTGAATTTTTATTCAAAATTATTAAATATCTTCTGATTGCTATTAATCTTCGGTATTCTTATTTAAGTATGAGATATTATCACCACTGGTTGTATTTTGTTTCAAAGATTAATTTAACATCCAATAAGGTTGGGTTGGCCCATGTATTATGTTTTGACAGTTATGTTGATATTATTTAATTACATTTTCTTTTTTATTTTATGTCCTAAATTTAACATTTATCACTTAATATGGTTCACTAATTATTATTTACTATTTGCTTGCCTTGGATTTGCTAATATCATAGTACAATTCTTACAATTTGTTGTTATTGGTGCTATACAGTTAGGCATTGCATAGGCCTAAGTATCAATTGTCTATTTTTCCATATATTATACTAATTACACATTATTTTACTTTCATACATCTTTTGTTTGTGTTACATATGATTTGTTTGCTTGCTGAATTTTTTGGGATCTGTTTTATAATATTTGCCTGTTTTCTTTAGATTACATATCATGGTTGTCTATTATGTTCTAATTGCTTTCTTAGTATTACTAGATTGATGTGAATTTACCTTTTTCTCTTATTAATATTGCTATGGTTTAATTGGTCTATGATTCACTATTCTCTATAAAAATATAACATAACAATTAGGTCTATGGACTGCATAACTCTTCAGCCATATTCCTACTTATAAACTTAATCGAACAATTCTGTAACAGTGATTATGCTACTCTTGTTTAAAATTTATTACTTCTTATTTATTTTTTATTTTGTGTGTTAAACATCATCACACCATTTACTTTATTTACCTATCTTAACTATCCCCTATCTCTATTCTAATATAAACCTTATTCTCTACCCATGGTAACACTAACATTTAACTCTTCCTGGGATTTCTTCCCTGAATATCCTTATATTCCTTGGCTACAATCAATCTTAATTCTAATATTAATGATATCCTTAATTACTAACACTGCACCTTTAATCTTTAGTGTTTCTCACTGATTTTTTAGTGTTTATTCCTATCAAAAGGGTTTCTATTTATTCTGTAGGGTTTACACTATCACTTTTGCACTTTTTTATACTTTTATGTAAGTGTTATTGGTGGGTATTCCCTAACATTAATTCTTTCTCACTAATATCATGTTCATCATCTAATTATCTCTCACTTTATATTGGTTATTTATTCTGTTAACAAGTATATATCGTGATAGAGTTATTTGTAACATTTGCTCTCTATTTAATTGGTGAGTGTACTTTTAGTTAATTATTACTTTATTGGATTTTACTATTCTTTATTTACATTGATTATTTATATGATACTCATAATTATCATTTACACTTATCATTTATTGGTTTCTCCTTCATCACCTTATTTGAGTGTGATATTTCTCCTTTTCTGTTCTATAATATTCGTATGTGTCTTTCTATATCTTATCAATTTATTTCACCTTGTTTCATTTTATCTCACTTTATATATTGTTTATATATCATCTCACTGGTATTGGTGCTGGTTCTACCTGCTCACTTACCATATCTATTGGGTTTATCACGTTATTATAGTTTTCTTTGTGTTTCTCTTCTAATTTTTCATTATAACTACTGCGTTGCACTATTTTCAATATTTAATTCTTCATCGACTGCTTTTCTTTTGTTTTAATTTGGGATTTACATACTATGTTTATTATATACCTTTTTTTTTTTTTTTAGTTTCCTTATCATCCATGGTTACTAGTACTCATGACTGGTGTTTTACTATTATACAGATTATAGGTCTATGGTGATGAAACGTACCGTCACATATTGCCCTACCACTAAAATTGATTATTTCAGTAGGTGTCGTTTAGATGTTGATGAAATAATCACTTATTCTATTTACTTCTCAGTTTACTTATTTGAGCTTCTCTATTTCATTTCTTATATAGATTGACATATTTTTTTTTTCTTCTGCTTCACTTAATTTTTCTTTCCTCTTTTTCATCCCTTGAATACTTAATTTCCCTAATCACGTGAGTCGGTACAGTTCGGGTGTGCGCTTTTGACAGTTATGTTGATATTATTTAATTACATTTTCTTTTTTATTTTATGTCCTAAATTTAACATTTATCACTTAATATGGTTCACTAATTATTATTTACTATTTGCTTGCCTAAGTATCAATTGTCTATTTTTCCATATATTATACTAATTACACATTATTTTACTTTCATACATCTTTTGTTTGTGTTACTTATGATTTGTTTGCTTGCTGAATTATTTTGGATCTGTTTTATAATATTTGCCTGTTTTCTTTAGTTTACATATCATGGTTGTCTATTATGTTCTAATTGCTTTTTTAGTATTACTAGATTGATGTGAATTTACCTTTTTCTCTTATTAATATTGCTATGGTTTATAATTGGTCTATGATTCACTATTCTCTATAAAAATATAACATAACAATTAGGTCTATGGACTGCATAACTCTTCAGGCATATTCCTACTTATAAACTTAATCGAACAATTCTGTAACAGTGATTATGCTACTCTTGTTTACAATTTATTACTTCTTATTTATTTTTTATTTTGTGTGAAACATCATCACACCATTTACTTTATTTACCTATCTTAACTATCCCCTATCTCTATTCTAATATAAACCTTATTCTCTACCCATGGTAACACTAACATTTAACTCTTCCTGGGATTTCTTCCCTGAATATCCTTATATTCCTTGGCTACAATCAATCTTAATTCTAATATTAATGATATCCTTAATTACTAACACTGCACCTTTAATCTTTATTAGTGTTTCTCACTGATTTTTTAGTGTTTATTCCTATCAAAAGGGTTTCTATTTATTCTGTAGGGTTTACACTATCACTTTTGCACTTTTTTATACTTTTATGTAAGTGTTATTGGTGGGTATTCCCTAACATTAATTCTTTCTCACTAATATCATGTTCATCATCTAATTATCTCTCACTTTATATTGGTTATTTATTCTGTTAACAAGTATATATCGTGATAGAGTTATTTGTAACATTTGCTCTCTATTTAATTGGTGAGTGTACTTTTAGTTAATTATTACTTTATTGGATTTTACTATTCTTTATTTACATTGATTATTTATATGATACTCATAATTATCATTTACACTTATCATTTATTGGTTTCTCCTTCATCACCTTATTTGAGTGTGATATTTCTCCTTTTCTGTTCTATAATATTCGTATGTGTCTTTCTATATCTTATCAATTTATTTCACCTTGTTTCATTTTATCTCACTTTATATATTGTTTATATATCATCTCACTGGTATTGGTGCTGGTTCTACCTGCTCACTTACCATATCTATTGGGTTTATCACGTTATTATAGTTTTCTTTGTGTTTCTCTTCTAATTTTTCATTATAACTACTGCGTTGCACTATTTTCAATATTTAATTCTTCATCGACTGCTTTTCTTTTGTTTTAATTTGGGTTTTACATACTATGTTTATTATATACCTTTTTTTTTTTTTTTAGTTTCCTTATCATCCATGGTTACTAGTACTCATGACTGGTGTTTTACTATTATACAGATTATAGGTCTATGGTGATGAAACGTACCGTCACATATTGCCCTACCACTAAAATTGATTATTTCAGTAGGTGTCGTTTAGATGTTGATGAAATAATCACTTATTCTATTTACTTCTCAGTTTACTTATTTGAGCTTCTCTATTTCATTTCTTATATAGATTGACATATATTTTTTTTTTCTTCTGCTTCACTTAATTTTTCTTTCCTCTTTTTCATCCCTTGAATACTTAATTTCCCTAATCACGTGAGTCGGTACAGTTCGGGTGTGCGCTTTTGACAGTTATGTTGATATTATTTAATTACATTTTCTTTTTTATTTTATGTCCTAAATTTAACATTTATCACTTAATATGGTTCACTAATTATTATTTACTATTTGCTTGCCTAAGTATCAATTGTCTATATTGTCTATTTTTCCATATATTATACTAATTACACATTATTTTACTTTCATACATCTTTTGTTTGTGTTACATATGATTTGTTTGCTTGCTGAATTATTTTGGATCTGTTTTATAATATTTGCCTGTTTTCTTTAGTTTACATATCATGGTTGTCTATTATGTTCTAATTGCTTTTTTAGTATTACTAGATTGATGTGAATTTACCTTTTTCTCTTATTAATATTGCTATGGTTTATAATTGGTCTATGATTCACTATTCTCTATAAAAATATAACATAACAATTAGGTCTATGGACTGCATAACTCTTCAGGCATATTCCTACTTATAAACTTAATCGAACAATTCTGTAACAGTGATTATGCTACTCTTGTTTACAATTTATTACTTCTTATTTATTTTTTATTTTGTGTGAAACATCATCACACCATTTACTTTATTTACCTACTTAACTATCCCCTATCTCTATTCTAATATAAACCTTATTCTCTACCCATGGTAACACAAACATTTAACTCTTCCTGGGATTTCTTCCCTGAATATCCTTATATTCCTTGGCTACAATCAATCTTAATTCTAATATTAATGATATCCTTAATTACTAACACTGCACTTTTAATCTTTAGTGTTTCTCACTGATTTTTTGGTGTTTATTCCTATTAAAAGGGTTTCTATTTATTCTGTAGGGTTTACACTATCACGTTTGCACTTTTTTATGTAAGTGTTATTGGTGGGTATTCCCTAACATTAAGTCTTTCTCACTAATATCATGTTCATCATCTAATTATCTCTCACTTTATATTGGTTATTTATTCTGTTAACAAGTATATATCGTGAGAGTTATTTGTAACATTTGCTCTCTATTTAATTGGTGAGTGTACTTTTAGTTAATTATTACTTTATCGGATTTTACTATTCTTTATTTACATTGATTATTTATATGATACTAATAATTATCATTGGCATTTATTATTTATATGATACTCATAATTATCATTTACACTTATCATTTATTGGTTTCTCCTTCATCAGCTTATTCGAGTGTGATATTTCTCCTTTTCTGTTCTATATTATTCGTGTGTGTCTTTCTATATCTTATCAATTTATTTCACCTTGTTTCATTTATATTTTGGCAGTCACCCTCTACTTTGGTTTCATTTTATCTCACTTTATATATTGTTTATATATCATCTCACTGGTATTGGTGCTGGTTCTACCTGCTCACTTATTTATATTGTTCGTATATATCATTTCACTGGTATTGATGCTGGTTCTAACCGCTCACTTACCATATCTATTGGGTTTATCACTTTATTATAGTTTTCTTTGTGTTTCTCTTCTAATTTTTCATTATGACTACTGTGTTGCACTATTATCAATATTTAATTCTTCATCAACTGCTTTTGTTTTAATTGGGGATTGACATACTATGTTTATTATACGCCTTTTTTCTTTTTAGTTTCCTTATCATCCATGGTTACTAGTACTCATGACTGGTGTTTTACTATTATACAGATTATAGGTCTATGGTGATGAAATGTACCGTCACAATATTTTTCCAGACTAGCATACCCCATGAGGGAGAACAATGTGAACATTAATCCAGTAGAAATGACGGACCATACAAACGTTAACCCTACCACTTAATTAAAGAAAACACTAATAACCTTTGAAGAATGATTATAATAAAAATAATGGTAATAAAGATAATCTAACTCCACATACCTTAAGCAAAGCAACCATGTTTAGTAGAATAGTTTAACCACCCGTCATGGTGTATGTTAGACAAGTTACATTGGAACCAGTTACAATTTTTACAACTTGAGTTCTTGTGACCGTGAGATATTTTCAGTTCTTAATAAGTGGTTACACGGATTGAGTTGACAGATATTTAATGTCAAAAACAAGGGTAGCCAGTCTATGGAGTTGATGTCATTTGAAGAGGGATAAATGAAACGCTTCCACCTGTAAGTATGTAGCGACGAACTCAAGTTGAAACCAGATGAACTGTGGACAAGCAGATGTTCAAAAAATTGTCCATGTGCTATGGTGACTGCTTACAGGAAATCGTTCCTGGTCTTTCTGGATCTCTTGGTGTATATTGGTTCTTCCGCATTTCTTGGTCTGACGGCTTCAGGGAGCGCCTTAATGTAGAACCGCTCTCCTGGTGGTCACAGATGTTCGCATGACCACCGATCTTCCCCCTTTTTTCTGGCTGAGGCAGGGACCCTATAACATTTTATTTGGGGATTAGCTGCCAGTTAATACACCCAGACCTTGCACTCTCTTGCCTCGGAACACAACCACCGCAATAACTTTGACAATAAATCTTATTAACACATTATTCACTTCAATTAAATTCAGATCGTTTAATTTCATTAACTAATAATAATAATTAATTTCAATAAGCTTTAACTAAATAAGAGTTAACAAGAAATTTCGTCCTTAGACAAGAAGTAACCAGTACATTAAAATTTTACAAAGCATAAGTTTCTACAATAATGAATAAACCAGGCCACACACATGCTTACACAATTGTAACACACGTAATCCATAATTAAATAAAAATGAAATGAAATAATTAAGTATACACACCTGAACGTCTTGAGAAGTCTACTCACGCATGAAAAGAATTCAGACACACATTGTCAGACCAATGTCCTGATTGAAGGCTTGCTGAGAAATGAGATGGAAACAAGGACTTGTTGGTTGTACCTGCCTGCGTAAAACAAACCTGTCCCAGTTTGTCAAAAATAAAGCCTTTGGCTAACCTAACTGCAAACAAAACTACAACGAACAGCTGACCACAGGGACTGGTCACTAAATCGCGTCGCCAAAACTTCGACAATGGCTCTGGCAGGCACTGCTGCCAACCGTGTTGGTAGCCCTGAACAACTCTACACACGCCGGGAAAATTCAAAGTCCTGGAACACCCCCACCCCAAAAGGGCAACCTGGTTACCCTAGAACAAAAATAATGACAACTGCACCTCTTGGCTACTTCGGGAGACTCAGGAAAAACATACTGCTCTCAGGAAGTTAGAGGCTCAGAGGAAAACGAGACAAAAAGAAGGAAGAAATCGAAACTGTGTGAGTGCATGTGTACCTGGGTGTGTATGTGTATAAGCTCCCTGTAACTGTATGCTGACCTGGCCAGGGTCAGCATAAAGAGATGACAGACAGAAGAAGAAAAAAGGCAAGAACGTTCACTAGAGCTCTGACCCCCCTTAGATCCCTCCGAAACTCACAAACTGAGAACCCAAGAGCCAACTCAACACTTCAACTAAAACAACCTCTCTACCACCACTCACCTACCTATGCCACATGGCAAAACTTCAATTTCGATACGTGAGTGGTCAACTTCTCAACATCACTGTTGGGATATCCCAACCTCACCGTCACTGGTGACACAAACCTTAGAATGCAGTATGGACCGGACCAACGATAACATAATTTGGCGGCTCTTTGGTCCATGGCTGAGCTGATTGGGTGGCTCTGGCAATAGACCAAATCCCCAACCTTAAAGGGATTGGGAGTTCGCCCATGATTGTAACGAACACGGACACGCTTGTGTGCACGGAGCAGATTCTTCCAGGCTTCTTTCCACCTGTCCGCTACCCTAATGTCTGGAGGATTAGGCAGAAGATCTTCAATTTTCCATAAGTTACCCAATGGAAGTGTGGACGAGAATCCAAACATCACCTCAAAGGGAATGGTCTTATGACTTTCATGGAGGGCCGTTTTGAAGGCTAACTGTAACCACTTGAGATTCTGGTCCCAACAATTCTGTTGCTCTGCATGGTAAGCAATCAGAGCAGATCTAAGATTCCTGTTAAATCTTTCCGTGTGGGACGGCTGAGGGTAATAAGGTGAAGTGATTACATGTCGGATACCGTTGGCGAAGGACTTTTGCCGGAATTTGCCCGAAATGAATTGTGGACCATTGTCAGAGACAATGATGGCCGGAAGTCTGAAATGCTGAAATATATTTTTCTGAAGTACCAGTATGGTCAATCTAGCGTTTGCCTGCTGTAAGGGCAATAGCCAGACAAACTTAGAGAAAGCATCCACACAAACAAGCAGGAAAGAATTACCTGACTTGCTACGCGGTAGAGATCTCACGTAGTCAATGAACAACTCTGCATTGGTCTGCTCGCCACATCTGATGACAACAAACCCAACTTGGTGTTTTGGGCAGGCTTGCTTAACCTGCAAAGATGACATACCTTAACCCTAGCAGCAATATCTCTATCCATTCCCTTCCAGATAAAATGCTTCCTGATACTGGAAATGGTCTTTGAAATTCCCTTATGTCTGCCTACTGGGGAATTATGATAGTAACTGAAGACCATGGGCACTAACTTGCTAGGCAGCACTATTTTAGGGACTTGTCTTTTTCTTTCCATACAACATAGGACGCCCTTGGACAATAAATAAGGGATCTGTATGTTACCATCTTTAAACTTATTGATGATGGAACCCAACTCCTTATCATCCAACTGATGGGGTAATAGATCAGTAAAGGCTAGCGGGAAGTCTAACAGCAAGGCACAGTGTTGCTCAGATGGTACTTCACTGGGTAAGGAAAGCATGCGGGACAAAGCATCAGCAACAACATTCAGAGTTCCCCTAATGTGTTGCAACTTGAATTTAAAGGATGAAATTTTTACTACCCATCTTCCAATTTTACCCAGTTGTCGGGGATGAGCAAGAATCCAAGAGAGGGCCTGATTATCGGTCTCAAGCAGGAACTCAGCACGTTCCAGGAAACACCTGAACTTATCTAGAGCGTATACCACAGCCAAACACTCTAGCTCATAAACAGAGGACTTCTTTTCTTGTTGGGTCAAGGTCCGCGATACAAATGCCACTGGCTGCCTAGCACCATCAACAACCTGAGAAAGAACAGCCCCAAGCGCAACAGAATTTCAAACTCTAGATCATCTTTAAATAAAAGTTAACATTCACTGAGCTCATATTCTCAGCCACCAGAATTACACAATTAAATGGGCACACATCAACAACTTACAATAAAACACACGCTACACAAGAGGAAAAATTTTTCTCACTACAAGTGACGTTCAGGGTCCCCTAGCGAAGAAAGAAAAAAGGGGCGAAGACGAAAAAGCAGAACAAGCTCCCCAAAATCACCAAACAAAAGAAAACACCCAACAACACAAGAATTACTATAAATATACAACCCACAATACACTATGTACATTCAATAAAAAAATCAACTAAAAGGAATTCTCAAAATTAAGAGAATTTTAAACACACATTTTAACTGTGTGAACCTGAGCATAACTCAAAATTTAAAAAAAAACTCACTAACTCAACTACAAGGGACTATGGTCCGACCATAACGGCATTCTCATAAAAAATACTTAAAATAAGAAAATAAGTTACAGTGTTCGGGCTTAGTTCAACCACACGGGCTAGCAACTCAAAAAAAAAAGAAAAAAACATGATTATCATCCATGACATGATGATTCATTGAATGAACCACATAAAGTACCAACAAAATCTGGGCAATCTTTCACAGGTTCACAGGGTAGGACAGGATACGACCAACTCAGACAAGTTCTGACAGACTCAGGTGCGTGTAGAACAGGTTTCAAAACCAAACTCAAAAATATACATATACACTGCTAAATTGAACCAAGCACAAAAGTACACAATAAATTTAAAACAAACCGGGAACTAAATTCAACATACCCACATAAGAAACAACCCTGAAGCAGAGTATATCACCTCTATATATGTAAATGTGTGTGACCCTTTCAAAATATTTTATGTTACTTCCAGTTGTACAATTTTTTAATAATAATAATAATTAATAACATAATCAATAATGGTAATAATAATCATCATAGCACATATTCTCATAGAAAATGAAAAATAATTATTGTGCCACAAACACCCATTACACTCAATTCAAAAGCTCATTTCATTTTACAGTATTATTTAAATATCCACTCAATTCCCAATACCTTCATTTTAGACAAAAAAAATGTTTTCAAACATAACTGCAATTCCTGCCATTTCCGGGTCAGCACATGTAAATTATCTAACCACGCTCTGCTACCATTTGTAGCAGTCACAGGACCGTACGTATATTTAAGACTAGGTTAATGAACCTAGAGGAAGCGAAAAGTGTGCTGGAGCTTAACAGAGTGACAGGATTTGCAATCAACACATTTTAACAAAATAACAAGATTCATTAGATTTCACATTGGTGACACAATGTTCCAATTTCACATTCTTCTTTACATATGGTCATTAATTTATAGTATTTAGTAAATGGACATAAAAGATATACATATATATTTTTCCAGACTAGCATACCACATGAGAGAGAACAACGTGAACATTAATCCAGTAGAAATGACGGACCATACAAACATTAACCTTACTACTTAATTAAAGAAAACACTAATAACCTTTGAAGAATGATTGTAATAAAAATAATGGTAATAAAGATAATATGACTCCACATAGCTTAAGCAAAGTAACCATGCTTTAGTAGAATAGTTTAACCACCCCCTCATGGTGTATGTTAGACAAGTTACAATGGAACCAGTTACAATTTTTACAACTTGAGTTCTTGTGACCGTGAGATATTTTCAGTTCTTAATAAGTGGTTACACGGATTGAGTTGACAGATATTTAATGTCAAAAATAAGGGTAGCCAGTCTATAGAGTTGATGTCGTTTGAAGAGGGATAAATGAAACGCTTCCACCTGTAAGTATGTAGAGACGAACTCAAGTTGAAACCGGATGAACTGTGAACAAGCAGATGTTCAAAAAATTGTCCATTTGCTATGGTGACTGCTTACAGGAAATCGTTCCTGGTCTTTCTGGATCTCTCGGTGTATATTGGTTCTTCCGCATTTCTTGGTCTGACGGCTTCAGGGAGCGCCTTAATATAGAACCGCTCTCCTGGTGGTCACAGATGTTCGCATGACCACCGTTCTTCCCCCTTTTTTCTGGCTGAGGCAGGGACCCTATAACATTTTATTTGGGGATTAGCCACCAGTTAATACACCCAGACCTTACACTCTCTTGCCTCGGAACACAACCACCGCAATCACTTTGACAATTAATCTTATTAACATATTATTCACTTCAATTAAATTCAAATCATTTAATTTCATTAACTAATAATAATTAATTTCAATAAGCTTTAACTAAATAAGAGTTAACAAGAAATTTCATCCTTAGACAGGAAGTAACTAGTACGTTAAAATTTTACAAAGCATAAGTTTCTACAATAACAAATAAACCGGGCCACACACACGCTTACACAATCGTAACACACATAATCCATAATTAAATAAAAATGAAATAAAATAATTAAGTATACACACCTGAAGTCTTGAGGAGTCTACTCACACATGAAAAGAATTCAGACACACATAACCTCGGCCGTCAGACCAACGGGAATGTCCTGATTGAAGGCTTGCTGAGAAACGAGATGGAAACAAGGACTTGTTGGTCGTACCTGTCTGCTTAAAACAAACCTGTCCTAGTTTGTCAAAAATAAAGCCTTTGGCTAACCTAACTGCAAACAAAAACACAGCGAACAGCTGACCACAGCGACTGGTCACTAAATCGCGTCGTCAAAACTTCGACAATGGCACTGGCAGGCACTGCTGCCAACCGTGTTGGTAGCCCTGAACAACTCTACACGCGCCAGGAAAATTCAAAGTCCTGGCACAGCATAATTTGTTTTGTCATATCTTACGCGCACTTACCATAATTTAAATAAATTACTTCTTTAATTCACATTTATTCAGGGGTGACGCTATGCCGGATACAACTGCTTACACTCACACACATAAAATACACTTGTACACAAACTTAGCTGTGTGTGGCGTGATCTGCATGTACCAACCTGCGTTCGGTGTTTCCCTTCGCTGGTTAATTACAGCTTTCAATACGCATTTTTTTTTTAATAGTGACAATATTAGTTATTTATTCTAATTTAGCAGTTTTTTTAACTAACTGCGACAATGCACAGTAAAGTACACAGACATACTGTTGCAATATATTGTTTGCCTACTAAAAAAATTGATTCCAGTTTCTTGGGTAATGTATGTATAAAGCTAATAATATATTAAGACCAGAGGTAATTTGAACTCTCCATTCATCAGTTTCTAAACACAGACCATATAATATAAACCATACCATATTTATTATATTCATATAATATGAAAAATAAAAAATGGACTTGCATGTGGTATATACAAAACTTACACTTACATATTGTGCTGCTGTTAAAATGCAACACAGTACATAAGAGGAAAATAATAAATTTTAAAAGAAAAAAGATATAAATTTAATAGAATTGGAACATATGTTTTAAAATGTAAACAAAAACATTGTATCGACTCACCCATCAACATAGAGGTAGATTCCTATATGAGATAAAACCGTATAAAGATATATGTTATGAAAAGAATATATGAAATTTGAAATGAATATTATAATAAGGGGAAATAATATGAAATTTATAATATAATAAATACAAACTAGAATTAAGAATATTGGAAATAAAATAAATATATTTAATAAGAAGTAGAAAAGTTATATACGTTTTTAAGAGGTATATGATAAAAAGATGAAACGAAGGTAGGGAATTATCAATGTGGCAAATTTGTAAATAGTTAGAGATTGGATTGTATAGAAATGAAAGGAAAATATATTAGTCAAAAATTATATTTAATAAGGATAACATGAAGAGTCTAAGAGAGTGATATGTAAATTAATATTTGGAATCATTTAAATAAGTCAGATTTTGTACATCACAAAGTATAATGTTATATGTAAACGAAGAAACAGTAAAAGAATTTAATTTGTTATACCAGAGTTTTTGATTATCAATTTAATGAAATAAACAATCAGGAGAAGAGATTTAACATTAATATTGGATTAAATAAAATAAAATACCAATCAATAAATAAATAATATTTCGAGAAGTCCAAACATATCTTTAAAAGAAGGCCGACCTAAAAGAGAAATCTTGTACTGAAGAATAGTTTGAGTGGCCATAAAATATAATCCAATATTCCGAAGGAATATCTGTTTTGCAGTCGTTGAAGAAAACAACATTCAGCAGTAAAACCAACAAGAAATTCGCATGGAGGAACGGATAGCTAAGCCTGATATTGCTTTGAAAATAATAAACATCAACCAGAAGTGAACCTGTGGCAGCTGGAAGAATTCAGAACCAGTCTAGTTACACTTGTATGGTAGCTATTTGTTACATTGTTATTTATCAAAATATTATACACTAACTTTATTTGGTTTGGTTTAAAGAAAAGAAGATATCATATACAATCATAAATAAGATCAAACAGCTTAATAATCATTAACCCTGAGAAAGAGTTTCTTTTCAAGTGCTGATAAATAAAAAACATAATAACTGTAATTACATATCTTAATTACATTATACTAGTAAATAATCACAGTACATTAATAACTGTCCCAACGTGGAATAGATCTTAATTACCATACCTGTAATAAACCACAGTACAAATAATGGCACCCATACGTGAAAGCAAAGATTTTCTTTAAGCCAGCACCAAATAACATAATTTTGTTAAATTTAATTAGCATAAAAATCTCCTTGTAATTAAATTAAGTTAAATATTGTAAAATGGCTAACAAAGCAGAGCAACGATATGAATTAAGGAGTAATAGTTTTGAAGAGGAAGAAACTGAAATTGAAGTAATAGTAAAGGATGCCCAAGGGGACCAACCAAAGAAACCAACCCAACCAATCGATGCAAATTTCCTGGAGATGATGAGAATTATAATGGAAGGGTATAACAAAACCAACGAAAATTTCAAACAATTGAACGAAAAATTTGATAGAAATAAGGAAGAAACTAATGACAATTTTAAGAAACAGGAAGAAAAAATAAATGAAAAATTGGACAGGAACAGACAGGAAATGAAAAAAGATAAGGAAACTTTATTAAAACAAAATAGTGAGGAATTAAGGAAACAAATGAAAGAGAGTTTCAGAGAATTAAATGAAATATTAGAGAGTGGTTTCAAGAAAATGAAAGAAACACTAGACAGCACGTCTGAGGTTATTAAAGAAACATTGGATAAGAACAGGGAACCAGTAAATCAGAAAATAAAAGATAGTAAATAAATAGAAAATAAAAAAGACAAAAGTGTATTGTTATCTGAAAAGAAACATAGCAGAAACAAAGAGAATAATAAGTATGTGGAAAAGAAGGCGAAGAAAATAGGTAAAAGACGTCCCAAGAAACAGAAAAATACACAGGAAGAATTAGATATGATTAGGAGTGGGCTGGTTAATGTACGTAATCTCCCAATCGCTAATTACATAGAAAGAACAGAATTAACAAATCATAGTAAAAACTTAAGGAAATTTATATTTAAAATGAATACATCAGAAAAAGAAAGGGATAATAAAATATCAGCTATATCACCAATAGTTGATATACCAGTGACATATTTGGTTAATGAACTAGATAATAAAGTGTTAAAAGTAGGCGAAGATACCATTGAAAATTTGGTGTTCGAAAAATTGCAGTACAGAGTGATCGAAAGATATGTCATTAGGACAGAATGGATTGGAAATTCAATAGTAGGTCTTGAAATGAGTGAAGACTTCGCAGCAGAAAATCAGAATACAAGGTAGTAGTGATAAAGTTGACAAGGATAGAATTCATACTGAAAACAATAATAGTCCGGGCAAAAAGGGTAACTTATGTATTTGACAACGGATGAACTAAATATGAAAAATATGGAAAGAAGGGACTGATTTTCTGGGTATGGACCAAAGCAAACTAATGGAACAAAGATTGGATTAATTATTAATACAAACAACATAATATGGAAGTTATTACAAATAAAAAATTTTTATTTTGTAAATTAAAAGAAAGGAAAATAACCACAAAATTCTAAAAATAAGTAAGAACGTCTTACTACATATATTTCAGAAGAAATTACTTTGAACCAATAATCATAAAAGAAGAGAAAGACGGTTAATAACCATAATAATTAATTGAATAACCAGATTAATCAGTATAATAACAATGATAAAAAACAATTAATACTAGTTATTATTTAAGAAGGGTTAGAATGAGTTAGATGAAGATAGAATCTAAAATATTATTGATTGACAGCACCAAGATGGAAATAATACAACATGTAGGTTGAGTAAGGTTAACCAGTTACCTGTGAAAGATAGAACATTAATTGAAGTGATAAAACACTAGAAGTGAAATAGTCATAGAATAAAAATGTGAAGAGACCTCAAAGAAATCATGTAACAATCCCTTGAATATAAGTTTGTAGCGAAGGAGCTACCTTATAGGCAATTATTATATGTATTGTGTTGTGATAGTGCAACTTTTATTTTTTCCTGGACAGAGATGAAGTTTCTCTGATTTCAGATGATATATTTAGGGAAAACGGCGGAGTAATGGAAGCCAAGAGTGCCCCTCCGAATCCGAACCCATGTGTAGTATTTAATGTTAGGGAATTATGGTATTTTAGGGGTGATACAAACAACAAGGTAAAAAAATAATAAATATGACAATATGACTCGAGGTGTGAAAGGTAAGAAGAAATTAAGAGTTCCAACATGAAAACAGGAATATAATTAAAAGTAACCAAATAAATGATAGAATAACCCAAAGTGTATGAAGAATCGACATCAAGTTTTAGGTGCTAAGTTAATATATGATATTTGTAAAAAAGTCAAGGTAGCCAATGTCAGATATGAGGGAAGGTGGATAAATCATCAAGCATTGAGAGCGTTAGAGCAAGTTTTGTTGACATTCGTGGACCATTCTCAACTAGTGGTCGGAGATGTATGAAATATATACTGATTATCATGGACAGTTATTAGTAGGTTTACAAAGCATATAACATCATTAAAGCTGATACAAAAAAAAAAAAAAAAAAAAAAAAAAAAAAAAAAAAAAAAAAAAAAGATAATTCTGAAACGAAGAACAAATGAAATTTATGACCATGATTGGGAAGGTGATGTTCAAAAGAAAGATAATGTTTTAGTCATGTTTTTGAGTTTTTTAGCCATGAAATTAGGCACAATTGTTATTTATTATTTTGATGTAAAACCAATTGGTTTGAATAATGTTATTTTAAGCCATTAATGAGTGTTTAAGATATGATGATTTGTGATAGTGATGAACCATGTTTGTTATGTTAATAAAAGAAAAAACCAATTTGTTAAAACAACTTTGTGAGATACAATTAACTAATTAATCAGATGTTTTAAATATTAAGGTTAGACTATGTTTGTGATAATAAATTAATTATTTCAAAATCTCATCTTAAGTTGTATCTGAGATTATGAAATAAGGGAAGGTATTATGTACTGCTGTTAAAATGCAACACAGTACATAAGAGGAAAATAATAAATTTTAAAAGAAAAAAGATATAAATTTAATAGAATTGGAACATATGTTTTAAAATGTAAACAAAAACATTGTATCGACTCACCCATCAACATAGAGGTAGATTCCTATATGAGATAAAACCGTATAAAGATATATGTTATGAAAAGAATATATGAAATTTGAAATGAATATTATAATAAGGGGAAATAATATGAAAATTATAATATAATAAATACAAACTAGAATTAAGAATATTGGAAATAAAATAAATATATTTAATAAGAAGTAGAAAAGTTATATACGTTTTTAAGAGGTATATGATAAAAAGATGAAACGAAGGTAGGGAATTATCAATGTGGCAAATTTGTAAATTGTTAGAGATTGGATTGTATAGAAATGAAAGGAAATGTATTAGTCAAAAATTATATTCAATAAGGATAACATGAAGAGTCTAAGAGAGTGATATGTAAATTGATATTTGGAATCATTTAAATAAGTCAGATTATGTACATCACAAAGTGTAATGTTATATGTAAACGAAGAAACAGTAAAAGAATTTAATTTGTTATACCAGGGTTTTTGACTATCAATTTAATGAAATAAACAATCAGGAGAAGAGATTTAACATTAATATTGGATTAAATAAAATAAAATACCAATCAATCAATAAATAATATTTCGAGAAGTCCAAACATACCTTTAAAAGAAGGCCGACCTAAAAGAGAAATCTTGTACTGAAGAATAGTTTGAGTGGCCATAAAATATAATCCAATATTCCGAAGAAATATCTGTTTTGCAGTCGTCGAAGAAAACAACATTCACCAGTAAAACCAACAAGAAATTCGCGTGGAGGAACGGATAGCTAAGCCTGATATTGGTGTTACCTGAATTCTGGCCCTGAAGGTAAGTTTGTATTTTGTTGTGCAGTGTGACAACATGGCGCCCGATTTTGAAAGTGAAAGTGATTATTAATAGTACACACAACATAAATGTAACTATGTAATTAAACAGTTAAAGTTAGAGTTACAGACTATAAAATTATTCTGGGATTATTTGTACCTTTGTTATTTCAGTTACTTTAATATTACTTTTATTTATATTTATTTTCTTCATTCGTTCCATTTTAGCTCCTAGTCATTTTACATTAGTGATGGGTGTTATATTTATTCTCTTTTAGTTATCTCTATAATGTTCATATAGGCCTATATTTTTTTTTCATTTTTTTCTGTACTAGTTATCATCATTGCAGTTATTCTGTTATCAATTATTTAATAATATCACTTCATTGATGATTGGTTGTATGTACCCTTCTTCTTTAGTGTATTGGGATCCAATATTTCGTAAGTATTATTTCCGTTATATTTGCTTACAGTATACGGTCCATCCCTTAAATTTTTTAAGTAGTTACTACGAATGATTGTGATACAATTATTATTTTTAACGTGAATTTTTATGTTGTTAAACCCTATAGAGTGGTTCAGTGAGGGTCCCGCTGGTGTTTTCACTGCTGTGTGGAGTTTAAACGCGGCTCGGATTCTTCGTCTCCTCTGCCGGTTTGGTTCGTTTGATTATTTTCATTTCCCGTTGACCTGGGTTCCGGCCGTTGACGGTCCTCCTCATAGCTAACTCGCCGGTAGTCCTCCTGACTCCTGCCTCCATTAGTCCTAGTATTCCTTCTATCATTATTGTTATCTTGGTTCCAGTCAGTGTCCTGATTTAAACTCCGACGTCCTTGATAGTACGCTCTCCCGTTACCGCCATTGTCCGCCCCCACATAATTAACTCTCCTGTAGTTTTGATTTTGGTTGTTCGGGTTGCGGTTATTGTTATTATAATTCCGGTTGTTTGTGTTCTGGTTCTGGTAATTCGGATTGTACGACCGGTTATATTGGTTGTTTGGGATATTCTGTCTATTCCCGTAATTGTTTCCGTTGTTCCTTTGGCCATTGTTGTAGTTTTGCCGTTGATATGTCTCATTACCATTATTACCTGGCCTGCCATTATAGTTCGGCCGGTTATGCATCTCATGGTTATTATTGTTATTGGTTCTGTTGTTGTAGTCTGGGATATTCCTGCTCCCGTACCGGCCGTTCCTCTGCCGACTCCTTCTATAATGCACTTCACGCTCGTGTTCTTCCAATAGTGTTGACATGGCCTGTATCGTTTTTATCTGTCCACCTGATCGTGCTACTGATATTCCGCTACCATAGTGGTATGCTAGCCTGGTGACGAGGATTTCCTCCAGGATTTTTGGTTCAAGGTGTCTCGCCACACACACTGTTCCAAAGAAGTAGGCGGTGAGCTTTGTCCCTCTGCTGGCGTCATACCTTCCATAGCTGATGCTCTCCCTTACTACGTTCTGGGTGGCGTCTGACCAGTACCTGGCTTTAAATCCCATCTTAAACTCTTCGTAGCTTCGGAGGTCGTGCCTGGTGGCTGTCCACCAGTTATCATAGGTTTCCTTGAAATGTTCGTCCAGGTAACTACGAATTACTGGCCACCTGTTTTCACCAATTCTCGTTAGTTGTTTGCTGACCCGTTCCAAGAATTCCATTGGGTTTCTCTTGTACGACTTAAAATTGATGGTTTCCCGGTTGTCTATAGGTTGTGTGTACGGAACATTGATCGGTCGGTTGTCAGCTGACCGTTGGAGGTTCTCGATCCTCTCCTGGTTGCGTTGTCCTTGTTCCTCCAATTACGACCGTATCTAGGTTTCGATGCTGGTTTCCGAAATCTGTTCGTAGTGATTCCACTTGAAACCAGTTTTCTTCTTCTATCTGGCCTATCTTGACCTCTAGTTCAGCCCTTTTTCGTGTAACAGCTTCATCGGTCACTCTCAGTTTTCTATTTGTTTCAGCTATCTCCTGTTTTCTTTCGCCGTTGTTCTTATCTACCTTATGGCTGATTGCCTCACTGACGTCCTCGATTTTCTTATTGAGAGCTTGTCTTAATACTCCAGTCTGTTTATCAACAGTTTCCCTTAATTCCTTGTTAGAATGCTCAATTCTCTCATTTATTTGTATAAGGTTGTCCTCATTGATTTTCTTAAGATCTTCTTTCATTCGTTTATTGTTTTCCTCAAGTTTTTCGTTCATTAGTTTGTTATCATCCTGAATCTGTCTCAAACACTCGTCATTCCTGTCAAACTTTTCATTCATTTGTTTTATTAAGTTTTCTTCAGGCCTGTCAAACTTTTTGTTTAATTTGTTTTAAACTTTCATTAGTTTCCTCTTTATTTTTGTCTAATTTTTCCTCCATCTTCTTACTGTTGTTGTCTAATTTTTCATTAATTTCCTCCCTTTTTTTTTGTAAGTTCTTCCTTGAAATCTTCTTTCAATGACGCTACGTTTCTGTCCAATTTTTCATTAATTTGTTTATTGTTTTCCTCCAAGCCATTCATCTTTTCTAGCATTTGTTTATTATCATCCTTAATTTGTTTCATCAAATTTTCACTATTCTGTTTATTCTGTTCAGTCATCATTTTCATTATTTCCTGTCAACTTGGTTCTCCTCTGGCTTCCTCTTTCCCCATTGTTTCTATTTCCCCCACCGAAGTTGTCTCTTTCTCTTCAACATTGACTTCTCTTTCGGCCTCCGCCGCGCGTTTCTTGGACGCAGCTCGTTTATACATTTTGTCCTTCTTTTTCGTACTCGCCGCTAGATACAATTATTCCTATAAATCTAGCCTCACTAGTTGGTGCGCCACTTTGTTAGATATCTCTCTCTCTCGTCGGTGTAAAAATTTTTGTTACGTTGAATACTTCAATTGGTTATTTATATTTTGTGTAATATGTATTAATTTCTTATGAAACTGCCACTGATTATGTCGATCGTGTATGCTCTAATAACTCGTACTGGATCTTGTTGCTGTCTGTACTACCTTACCTGTCCTTACTCACTTGTATTTTCTTCCGGATAGGCGCCAAATCGTTTTCCAAACAAAACAATTAAAAGGTTTAATCTCAGTTAGTTTGTTTACGTTACTGTGGTGTGTGATTCGAATTGTTCGCCGGCTGGCGAGAACTCGAGTATCGCTAGTCTGGGGAGAACGTGTTGCCAACATAAACTTTGGTCGCAATTTCTATTCACTACTACAAAACATAACATTCATAATACCTGTGAAAAATTACGGGACAGTCGATAAAGGTTCGTACTTGTTTATTAATGCTTGATAGCTCATAAAATTTCAATAATCGTTATACAATTGAGTTTAATAATTTTTAATTTAATAATTTTTTGGCCTTGGCAAATATTTAATTCTTTACTCAGCGGGGAGCAGTGTGGCAACAATAGTTATTTGATGACGCAAAATGTCGCCGTGTTTACTTTATTTACACAATTTAAATTGCCACTGGATCCTTTTGAGTACGACAAAAAGTTAAAATAAAATATTTAAATAGAGTACACCACCTTACAATTTTGGTTATTAATTATGAAAGAAGTTTTACATTGAATTCAACCCTGTGATGTTTAAAAGTGTATGTGTCTGTGCTGTCGTGTTATACAGAGGTTAGCTTATAGTTAATATTAGTATTCATAAATATTTTCTCTATTAACCTTTGAAACAAATAATATCAGTTATAATGAGAGTTTTTCTATTGTGAGAAATGATTTAGAAAGGATTTAATTTATAAATTTTAAGTAATTCCGCAATACTTCACAATCAGCAGACCTATGGTGTGGTGTTATACAGTTGGGCTGGGTTGTGTCATCGTTTCGTTCACCAATCTTCACTCGTCCTGGGATTTGGTCATGTCTGGCGTCTTCTTCGTCTTATTTGACTGAAGTTCCTTAATTTTGAATGAATTAATCTGGTCAGTTGCTTCAATTGAGTGTGTTAGTCCTCAGATGGTGTAGTTCCTTATTTTAGTACATTTAGTCACTTTTGTGTTTTATGTTAAAATTTTACCCAGCTACGGCTCGGCGTCTCTTCGTCCCAAGCATCACTTATGGAATAATTAGGTTTTAACAGAAAAATCCGTCAAATACGTCTGCCATGGTTATTGATTGCTCTTGATTGGCTGATCATTACTTAAGACCATTGTTAGGATATTTGAATTTTTATTCAAAATTATTAAATATTTTCTGATTGCTATTAATCTTTGGTATTCTTATTTAAGTATGAGATATTATTACCACTGGTTGTATTTTGTTTCAAAGATTAATTTAACATCCAATAATGTTGGGTTGGCCCATGTATTATGTTTTGACAGTTATGTTGATATTATTTAATTACATTTTCTTTTTTATTTTATGTCCTAAATTTAACATTTATCACTTAATATGGTTCACTAATTATTATTTACTATTTGCTTGCCTAAGTATCAATTGTCTATTTTTCCATATATTATACTAATTACACATTATTTTACTTTCATACATCTTTTGTTTGTGTTACATATGATTTGTTTGCTTGCTGAATTATTTTGGATCTGTTTTCTAATATTTGCCTGTTTTCTTTAGTTTGCATATCATGGTTGTCTATTATAATCTAATTGCTTTCTTAGTATTACTAGATTGATGTGAATTTACCTTTTTTCTCTTATGAATATTGCTATGGTTTATAATTGGTCTATGATTCACTATTCTCTATAAAAATATAACATAACAATTAGGTCTATGGACTGCATAACTCTTCAGGCATATTCCTACTTATAAACTGAATCGAACAATTCTGTAACAGTGATTATGCTACTCTTGTTTACAATTTATTACTTCTTATTTATTTTTTATTTTGTGTGTTAAACATCATCACACCATTTACTTTATTTACCTTCTTAACTATCCCCTATCTCTATTCTAATATAAACCATATTCTCTACCTATGGTAACACTAACATTTAACTCTTCCTGGGATTTCTTCCCTGAATATCCTTATATTCCTTGGCTACAATCAATCTTAATTCTAATATTAATGTTATCCTTAATTACTAACACTGCACCTTTAATCTTTAGTGTTTCTCACTGATTTTTTAGTGTTTATTCCTATCAAAAGGGTTTCTATTTATTCTGTAGGGTTTACACTATCACTTTTGCACTTTTTTATACTTTTATGTAAGTGTTATTGGTGGGTATTCCCTAACATTAATTCTTTCTCACTAATATCATGTTCATCATCTAATTATCTCTCACTTTATATTGGTTATTTATTCTGTTAACAAGTATATATCATGATTGAGTTATTTGTAACATTTGCTCTCTATTTAATTGGTGAGTGTACTTTTAGTTAATTATTACTTTATTGGATTTTACTATTCTTTATTTACATTGATTATTTATATGATACTCATAATTATCATTTACACTTATCATTTATTGGTTTCTCCTTCATCACCTTATTTGAGTGTGATATTTCTCATTTTCTGTTGTATAATATTCGTATGTGTCTTTCTGTATCTTATCAATTTATTTCACCTTGTTTCATTTTATCTCACTTTATATATTGTTTATATATCATCTCACTGGTATTGGTGCTGGTTCTACCTGCTCACTTACCATATCTATTGGGTTTATCACGTTATTATAGTTTTCTTTGTGTTTCTCTTCTAATTTTTCATTATAACTACTGCGTTGCGCTATTTTCAATATTTAATTCTTCATCGACTGCTTTTCTTTTGTTTTAATTTGGGATTGACATACTATGTTTATTATATACCTTTTTTTTTTTTAGTTTCCTTATCATCCATGGTTACTAGTACTCATGACTGGTGTTTTACTATTATACAGATTATAGGTCTAATGGTGATGAAACGTACCGTCATATATTGCCCTACCACTAAAATTGATTATTTCAGAAGGTGTCGTTTAGATGTTGATGAAATAATCATTTATTCTATTTATTTCTCAGTTTACTTATTTGAGCTTCTCTATTTCATTTCTTATATAGATTTACATATATTTTTTGTTTTCTTTTGCTTCACTTAATTTTTCTTTCCTCTTTTTCATCCCTTGAATACTTAATTTCTCTAATCACGTGAGTCGGTACAGTTCGGGTGTGCGCTTTTGGCTCCAATTCACCGCTGTCCGTCCTTCACCTTCTGAGTCCAGAGGAATGTATCGTCTGCTCAGATTAATGGTTGCTGGAATTCATCTACAGTCAACTCATTTCAAATAAAAACTCTAAAAGTAGTCTTAATCTGACTATAAAATTATTCTGGGATTACTTGTACCTTTGTTATTTCAATTACTTTAATATTAGTTTTATTTATATTTATTTTCTTCGTTCGTTCCATTTTAGCTCCTAGTCATTTTACATTAGTGATGGGTGTTATATTTATTCTCTTTTCGTTATCTGTATAATGTTCATATAGGCGTATATTTTTTTGTTCATATTTTTCTGTACTAGTTATCATCATTGCAGTTATTCTGTTATCAATTATTTAATAGTATCGCTTCATTGATGATTGGTTGTATGTACCCTTCTTCTTTAGTGTATTGGGATCCAATATTTCGTAAGTATTATTTCCGTTATCTTTGCTTACAGTATACGGTCCATCCCTTAAATTTTTTAAGTAGTTACTATGAATGATTGTGATACAATTATTATTTTTAACGTGATTTTTTTATGTTGTTAAACCCTATAGAGTGGTTCAGTGAGGGTCCCGCTGGTGTTTTCACTGCCATGTGGAGTTTAAAGGCGGATCGGATTCTTCGTCTCCTCTGCCGGTTTGGTTCGTTTGATTATTTTCATTTCCCGTTGACCTGGGTTCCGGCCGTTGACGGTCCTCCTGACTGCGACTCCTGCCTCCATTAGTCCTAGTATTTCTTCTGTCATTATTGTTATCTTGGTTCCAGTCAGTGTCCTGATTTAAACTCCGACATCCTTGATAGTACGCTCTCTCGTTACCACCATTGTCCGCCCCCACATAATTAACTCTCCTGTAGTTTAGATTTTGGTTGTTTGGGTTGCGGTTATTGTTATTATAATTCCGGTTGTTTGTGTTCTGGTTCTGGTAATTCGGATTGTACGGCCGGTTATATTGGTTGTTTGGGATATTCTGTCTATTCCCGTAATTGTTTCCGTTGTTCCTTTGGCCGTTGTTGTAGTTTTGCCGTTGATATGTCTCATTACCATTATTACCTGGCCTGCCATTATAGTTCGGCCGGTTATGCATCTCATGGTTATTATTGTTATTGGTTCTGTTGTTGTAGTCTGGGATATCCTTGCTCCCGTACCAGTCGTTCCTCTGCCGACTCCTTCTATAATGCACTTCACGCTCGTGTTCTTCCAATAGCGATGACATGGCCTGTATCGTTTTTATCTGTCCACCTGATTGTGCTATTGATATTCCGCTATCATAGTGGTATGCTAGCCTGGTGACGAGGATTTCCTCCGGGATTTTTGGTTCAAGGTGTCTTGCCACACACAGTTTTCCAAGGAAGTAGGTGGTGAGCTTTGTCCCTCTGCTGGCGTCATACCTTCCATAGCTGATGCTCTCCCTTACTACGTTCTGGGTGGCGTCTGACCAGTACCTGGCTTTAAATGCCATCTTAAACTCTTCGTAGCTTCGGAGGTCTTGCCTGGTGGCTGTCCACCAGTTATCATAGGTTTCCTTGAAATGTTCGTCCAGGTAACTACGAATTACTGGCCACCTGTTTTCACCAATTCTCGTTAGTTGTTCGCTGACCCGTTCCAAGAATTCCATTGGGTTTCTCTTGTACGACTTAAAATTGATGGTTTCCCGGTTATCTATAGGTTGTGTGTATGGAACATTGATCGGTCGGTTGTCAGCTGACCGTTGGAGGTTCTCCATCCTCTCCTGGTTGCATTGTCCTTGTTCCTGTACTCCGATTATGACCGTATCTAGGTTTCGATGCTGGTTTCTGAAATCTGTTCATAGAGTAACGTAACGAAGTTAAGGTCCCATACGTTACACAAAAACTTTATCACTATCAAAATAAAACAATACCCAATGAGTGCAATAATTAAGGTCAGGAAGGTAAACCTTCGTATAATAAACAGATTAATAATACCTAGTAAGGTTACTAGGTAATAAAATAATAAAATGTCTATAAATATAAAATATGGAGTGATCAGTGGAAGGTGTAAACAATAAACATAGTGTCCAATGATGTGAAATTACCATAGACAGTTTGAACTGAGAGGAGACTAATTAATTGTTATTTAAAATGTTATGATGATGTGCATGTTATTATATTTTGTCATGTTATTTTGTTCGCATGATATTTATTCTGTATTTTGTATGTAGCAGGTGTGAAGCAATTGCTTTAAGAAAGTATCAAGTAATTGATACTAATTTCATTCATGTTAAACTTTATAATAATAACTATTTGTGTACTTACTTTGAGTAATTAATAGAGATATCGTTAGATAATAATTGTAAACATGGCCAGGAAGGCAATAATTGTTAATAAATTGCCAAGGGGTCATTGTAATTATGTTATAAACAGATGAAGGGTTCAATAATAAAATAAATAATAATAAATTGAAATCAGGATAAAATAAAATTAGAATGATTGGCCATAAGCCAGTGACTCATTGTACAGTAGGTCAGGTCAGAAAAGTTAAATTAAAAATAAAAAATTATAACACATGTCATAAAACAAATAGGCCTAAAATTAGTATTTTGTAAAAGGAAAATAATACCTTTTAAACTAAGTCGATCAAGAAGAAAGTGTAGTAAAATGTATATAGTTTAATAATGCATATTAGGTGAAAGTTTTATATGATTTAATGTAATTTTAATAAGGGAGTATTTTATTAAATAAGTGCAAGAATATTTTCTAATTACGGCTCTAGGATAACAAATATTATCCAATAACAGAAGAAGAAATGGTTGTCATGGACAACTGAATGCAAGATATCTTGTTGATTTCAACACTTAATTGTTATATGTGAATGGGTTGAGTTCAGTGATACAAATCCAGAAAAGAAACTAAAAACCTAATGAATAAAGTACAATAAATGAAAATTTAAAAATAGTAATCCATTAAAAGGACAGTGGATCGACTGCCGAAGCTATCGCTCAACAAATATAATTCGATATACTAATAAATTTAATGAATTTCTAAAAACAAATTAATCAACCCATTAATGGAAAATGAATAATAATGAAGAGTAACCAGAAATAAATGAAGACAACCCATAGACTGGAGATGCCAAATTAATTAAATATATTAAAAACACAAAGAAATTTGAATAACGCCCAAAACCTCACTTTACAAAACTGAACGAAGTCTTAATAATACACAAATTCTATTGGGACTTGTAACCACCAGAACCGGGAAGATTCATGAAGATCAGAACTGAAACTTCTACTACACCCTGGGACATCAATACCAAACTTTTATTGAGAAGACCGAGGCTGATATTTTCCAGACATTGAATCAACATACTGTTCTCGTCTCTGCGTAGCGAAACACGGCCACATTAAGTACCTTGTCAAAGTACGGTAAAAGAACCAGCTTATGTTTGCACTTTAAATAATATGATTTTATAACTAAATTGTAATACCTAGTAACCTTAAATTGCATTACCTGACCTTACTAATAGTCACAAGAATTCCATGTACCCTGAGATGAAAAACAAATTAAAAAGTATAATAAAATTTTAAAACATCTAAATATTAATTCAATGACGAATCTATTCAATCCTGTGTAATCGATGTGTTGTATCTGTGGCATGAGGAAGCATCTGTTTTAATTTGAATTAAAAAATATATATAAAATAAAGAATCCTTCTTGAATTTGACAATTTCTTGTTATTGGTAGAGTAATTAGTGCATTTTGAATAAGTTGTAATTTACAGAGAAAGGAACGTGAGAAATACAGCAAGCGGAACAACTTAATCTAGAATAACAGGCCGATTGTAAACAACAGCGCTCGTCTACGGACAGCTGGTGAATATGGGAGAATAGAAAACTAATTCGTTTCATCCATTCTCCTCTCTCCGCTCTCTCGATAGTGTATGCTGGCTAGGCTTGAAGAAATATATTGAATTACCCAATATATTAACTGGAATAGAGCGTTATTCCTTCGTAAAGCACTTAAATACTATCTAAAATAGAGATATCAATAATTGAATAATATAAACCACATAAAATATTGTCCCCTTATAAATAGATTGATATTGCAGTATTAAAGAGAGACCACTTGCAACTTCCAAAAATAAAATAAAAACAAAACAATTAATTCAAAAAGCAACAAAAATAATTGGGTTACAATTTAACGAACTCAACAGTGGGGCATAACATATTACAAACAATAAGCATTTCAATATAAATTGGCGCTCAACTAGTGGGCTTTAGTTAAGTAAAAATCGACTATATCGCTATTACTTAACTTGAGCAGGCGACTATTAGAGGCACAGGAATGCATACGAGAGGTGTTTCAAAAAGGATGGCGAAGGACCAAGAAACGGAAGAAGATAGACGGGAAGAAGAAGCAGAGGTAGTTACAGACACCGAAATGGAACAACAGGCGGGCGATAAAGAGGAAGCCAGAGGAGGACTAAATTGGGAAAAAATAATAGAATTAATGAGTAGAATGGAGGAACAAAATAAACAAACTAATGAGAAAATAGACAGTATTAAAGAGGATTCCAAGAAACAGAAGGAAGAATTAAATAAAAAATTTGACGAAAATTCAGAAGAGCTAGAAAATAAAATAGACAGTATTAACGAAAACTCAGAAAAGCTAGAAAACAAAATAGACAGTATTAACGAAAACTCAAAGAAACAAAACGAAATTTTGAGTGAGAACTTAATCAAACTAATGAACGAGAAGTTTGACAAAAATAAAGAGGAAACTGATGAGAATAACTGGCTGATAAATGAAAGCTTAAACCAAATTAATGAAATGTTTGACAGGAACAACGAGAGCTTAAGGCTGATTCAGGAAAATAACAAACAAATAGATGAAAGAATTGAAAATGGTAATAAGGATTTGCGGCAAATTATAAATGAACAAAACCAAGCGTTGAGGGAAGTCATCAATGAAAGGATTGCAAATGTCAATGAAACACTTAGCAAAAGGGTGGATGATTACGAAGAGGAAGTAAGACAGCAAATAACTGAAACTAAGGTAGGTCTAGAAAAGACAGATGAAACCATCATACAACTCGGAGTGGAAGTAGAGGCCAAAGTAAACCAAGTAGAAAACAATAATGAAACTAGAATAAAGGAGGTACGAATAGAAACCCAAGGAAAATTAGACGAAGTACAAATTAATATAGCTGGAAGAATAGAGCTAGTTAACAATGAAATAACACATATAAAAACTCAAGTAGATCATAATAAAGGGACCGTTGAAAATATACAAAATCAGGAGTTGATTAATATAAAGGAGTCCATAGAAAATTTACAAAATAGACCAATGTACCTGGCACATCACATAGCCCCTGATCAAAAAGAAAACATTAATTTCAAAATTTATAGAGGAAACCCCATAGAATTTTTAGAGAGAATAGATGAATGGTTTGGTAGAATTAAAGTGACCGGATGGAACATAATCAAGAATTTGTTAGATGACTGTTTTAAAAACATAAATGATAATTGGTGGTCAGCGGTTCGAAACGAAACAAGTAATTATGAAGAGTTTAAGAAGGTTTTTAGGTCAAAATACTGGCCGGATTCCGTACAGAACATGATTAGGGACAATATCACCAACGGAAGATTCAACGTTAATCAAGAACAATCCCCCAACTACCTATTTTTTGGGAAAAGTGTGTTTGGCGCGTCATTTGGAACCACGAATACCAGAGGAGTGTTTGGTGAACAGACTATCATACCATTTCGAAGAAGAAATAGTTCGTGCTAGACGCAGTGGGCAAGTGAAGACAGTAGGAGCGATGGAAACATTGTTAGCCAGCTAAGAAATGGAAGACTATTATCAGAGGTCTCGAAGACAAAATGACTATTCAAACAATAGGAGAGAGGAGCAAAATCAAGAACCGTGTCAGGGAATTAATAGGTATAACCATAATAATTATAACCGAAATGTTAATGACCATTATATGAATAACCGCTACCGCAATAATAATTACGAAAACAATAATCATCATAATAACCCTAATAATAACCGATACAGCAAAGGCCGCAGGAATTTTGACAATGGGAGAGACTATTGGAATAGTAACCGAAGGAACAATGACCGACGAAATCAAAACAGTAATAGAAGTCGAGAGGATAACCTACCTAGGAACCAAGAAAATAATAGAGAATTCAGACCAGATGATGGCAACCCAGGAAACACTGCTAGAGACGATCGTCCGCAAGATAGGGTGGAAAACTAAATTGTGGAAGTATCAAGTAACCCCTCACTGATGGGATTGAAAGGGTATACACAAACAAAAAAAAAGACAATATCAAAATTCAAAATATAATAAGAACAACTTATTGAAGATAAACAAGAAAAATAATTTAGAAAAAAAAATAACACTGATTAAACCTAATAAAAATCGTCAAAACCAAAAAAACAAAATGAGTGTATCTGATGTAATATAATAGTGAGAAATGTAATTTAGAATGTAAAAGGAATAATAATGATTGTGTCAGAAGAATATAATTACATGATGTAATGTATAACACTAACCAAAATCTCATAACAAGCTGTATTAGTAATAAAGGAATTTGAACCAAGGAAAACAAGAGAATGAAGAAGCCAAAATGGAACCGTCAAAAGGATCACACGAAAAGAAGAAAAAAAACAAATATTTAAGAATTATCTGTAAGAAAGCCAATTAATAAATGTCAATAAAATAGCCAAGTATTGGAGATGAGAAGTGTATAATAGAAGGAAGAATTAATATGAAGAAATAATATGATCTGAGTTAAAGTACAGTGAATAATCCCTAGAGTATTATTATTATTAATTATTTTATTGAAGGTCACATGATGACTACCTTACGAGGTTTATTAATGAAGATTGACTGTAGAATATTCCAGCAATCATTTAACTGGGCAGAGATGATGTTCCTCTGATCTCAGAAAGTATGTAATGGACGATGGTATTTGGTAAGCCGATAGAGCACCACCGATTTGATTCCAGTTATAATGTTAGGGAGGTTTAGGAAAATTAAATATTAGAGGGAAAACTCACAAATAAATATAGATAAATAAATAAAACCAGATCCAAAATGTATAATTAATAAAGAATGTCACAAGAATGATTATAGAAGTAAGATTTAAACTTGGGAAATAATTGATTTTAAGAAGGAAAGAAGATATAATAGTAATACAACGGATAATTTCATATATAAATAAAGGAGTAGGAATTCTGAAATAAAGAATACAGGAAATCATATCCTATACCTCAATCCCTAAAACCAGCAGTGAGAAGGGAAATACAGAGTTGATGGAACTTAAAAGAAAAAAACAGAATGCCACCAGAAAAACTATCATCAAATACAAAGTCGGTGAAAAAATTTTAATAAGAAACAGGCAACAACCTAGCAGTTCTGAAGGGATAGCTAAAAAATTATTGATATTATATGGTGGACCTTTTTTAATAAGCCAGGATAACTAAAACAACACATACGTGGTCACTGACCCAATAAATAACAAAGTAAAGGGTACTTATAACCAAGCTGAAATAAATAAATACTACGATTGAGAAGAAAACATTCCCAGACACGAACTATAAGTTTATTTCAACTAAACGATATTCAGCTAAAATAAACTTCTTTTGGAGGGGGAGTATTATGTCACGTAACGAAGTTAAGGTCCCATACGTTACACAAAAACTTTATCACTATCAAAATAAAACAATACCCAATGAGTGCAATAATTAAGGTCAGGAAGGTAAACCTTCGTATAATAAACAGATTAATAATACCTAGTAAGGTTACTAGGTAATAAAATAATAAAATGTCTATAAATATAAAATATGGAGTGATCAGTGGAAGGTGTAAACAATAAACATAGTGTCCAATGATGTGAAATTACCATAGACAGTTTGAACTGAGAGGAGACTAATTAATTGTTATTTAAAATGTTATGATGATGTGCATGTTATTATATTTTGTCATGTTATTTTGTTCGCATGATATTTATTCTGTATTTTGTATGTAGCAGGTGTGAAGCAATTGCTTTAAGAAAGTATCAAGTAATTGATACTAATTTCATTCATGTTAAACTTTATAATAATAACTATTTGTGTACTTACTTTGAGTAATTAATAGAGATATCGTTAGATAATAATTGTAAACATGGCCAGGAAGGCAATAATTGTTAATAAATTGCCAAGGGGTCATTGTAATTATGTTATAAACAGATGAAGGGTTCAATAATAAAATAAATAATAATAAATTGAAATCAGGATAAAATAAAATTAGAATGATTGGCCATAAGCCAGTGACTCATTGTACAGTAGGTCAGGTCAGAAAAGTTAAATTAAAAATAAAAAATTATAACACATGTCATAAAACAAATAGGCCTAAAATTAGTATTTTGTAAAAGGAAAATAATACCTTTTAAACTAAGTCGATCAAGAAGAAAATGTAGTAAAATGTATATAGTTTAATAATGCATATTAGGTGAAAGTTTTATATGATTTAATGTAATTTTAATAAGGGAGTATTTTATTAAATAAGTGCAAGAATATTTTCTAATTACGGCTCTAGGATAACAAATATTATCCAATAACAGAAGAAGAAATGGTTGTCATGGACAACTGAATGCAAGATATCTTGTTGATTTCAACACTTAATTGTTATATGTGAATGGGTTGAGTTCAGTGATACAAATCCAGAAAAGAAACTAAAAACCTAATGAATAAAGTACAATAAATGAAAATTTAAAAATAGTAATCCATTAAAAGGACAGTGGATCGACTGCCGAAGCTATCGCTCAACAAATATAATTCGATATACTAATAAATTTAACGAATTTCTAAAAACAAATTAATCAACCCATTAATGGAAAATGAATAATAATGAAGAGTAACCAGAAATAAATGAAGACAACCCATAGACTGGAGATGCCAAATTAATTAAATATATTAAAAACACAAAGAAATTTAAATAACGTCCAAAACCTCACTTTACAAAACCGAACGAAGTCTTAATACTACACAAATTCCATTGGGACCTGTAACCACCAGAACCGGGAAGATTCACGAAGATCAGAACTGAAACTTCTACTACATCCTGGGACATAAATACCAAACTTTTATTGAGAAGACCGACGCTGATATTTTCCAGACATTGAATCAACATTGTTGAATGCTTAACGCTCTCGAGTTTTTCTTGAGTTAGTATAGCAAACTGAATGATGCTGGTAAGGAGTCAGAATATGTTTTTGAACAAATTAGTGGACTGTAAGATCAGATTTAAGTAGCGTTCATTTGAGCATTATGAAGAAGCGCAGGCCCACGCAATTACGTCAGGCGCACATAGCCAAAATACAAACGTGAAGCGTTAATTGCCAAGCTACATAATATGTAGCAGTGAGAAACGATCGAATAAGAAGTACATTATTAAATTTAGATTGCCGCGGCTGGCTAGAAAGGAAGGGTGCAAACGCACAGCTTAAAGGTTGAGTGATAACTAACTAACAAACGCAGCGGCGGGCAACGAGTGCTGCACCGCGACGTATGACGTAAGTGCACTGGGCTGATTGCGCGTGAGCAAGAACAATGTACAATGTATAACATACTGCCCGCCCAAAATCGGGCGATTTTGACATAGTTTGCAGTAAAAAAAAAGAACAAGTTATTTAAAACATACAAGTATACATGAATAAGTTACACATCTAAGAGATGCGACAATACATGGTACATGAATATTGGCAAAAATACAAATATAATATAAACAAGTGTAAATACATTGTTAATCAATGCTCAATAAATAATATGTAACAATAGTCCAAAGGCTTGAATATGCGAGAAAACATAATAAGAATAATAACAATAATACATGGCAATAAGGACATCGTAGGTGGCATTGCACAATCATTAGAGAAATCCAACAAATTTAAAAATAACAGCGTGACACTTAGCATATAATAAGCAGTATTACACAATAATACAAGGCAATGTACCTGAAAAGTTCACTATGTTAATATACAATAGAAATATACCACAAAAAATTTCTATAATAATATACAATAGAAATACCCACAAAATTTAGTATAATAATATACACTGCAGCACACAGTACACCATAATTGACATCACACTAAGAAAAAGAGAAACGTTTAAATGTTCACCAATGCACCGCAACATAGCGTACATTAAATGATACAAATAAATACAAGTGCATAAATAGGTACACATTACATAAGTAACATAACATAAGTTACATAAGCAACATTGTACTTAGTAAATTTTGTACGGTAGAGCATGTGCTCGACCGGCAATGTCCCGGGCATGAAGCACCGAGATGTCAATCAGTCTGATGCCACCGGAAGTGGGCACAGCTTATGAATAGGTCTACGCAGAATGCCGTTAGCAGTCCGGACGTCCGCGACACGTACCAACGAATCCTGCCCTAGGTATGTCTGAGTGACAATACCGCGTTTCCACAGCAATGGTGGAGTATTGTCATCTAAGATAAGGACTAGCTGTCCTATACATAAATTTTTGGAATGCCTTTTCCATATATTTCTATGCTGCAGCTGGTGCAAATAGTCTCTAGACCAACTCTTCCATATAGAACGGGTAAATTTCTGCAGCAGCTGCCATCTCCCCAAGCGACCCAAATTTGTATCCGAGTAATCGGGTTCCGGGAGCGCGGTAAGGGGGGAGCCAACCAAAAAATGAGCTGGAGTCAAAGGCTCGGGATCCCCAGCATCATTTGACATGGAAAACAAGGGACGCGAATTCAAACAAGCTTCAACCTGGGTCAAGACAGTGGAGAACTGTTCGAAGTTCAGGGGCGCATTGCCTATAACGCGCCGCAAATGGAACTTAACGCTCTTGACGCCGCTCTCCCACAGACCACCGAAATGGGGCGCTGAGGGAGGTATGAACGACCACTTAATTCCGCGTGGACTGGCGAAGTCTTGTGCGGCCCTTTGAAGTTCGTCCTGCTGGAAGAGTTTGTAAATGATTTGGACCGCTGCCCGCTCTGACGTAGAAACATAGGACCGGCATAGTCGACGGCGCATTGTGAAAATGGCTTGGAGGGAGTGACCCTAGGAGCGGGTAATTGACTTAAAAGTTGGCTTGAACCAGTAAGGACCATGCCACCATTGCTGGTGGCCGTGTAACAAACGGGGTTAACCGCCGCGGGATTGTCATGCGAGGCGACATGATACCAATTGCCCCTTGCAGAGAGCTGCTGTATCTCCGAGACGCGGCTGGCGATTGGCGGTTGGCGCGCGGTAATTAATGCGAGTAGCATTAATGTCGTCACAAGCCATGAACGAGGAGACCGGTTTCGTCATGTCCACGTTGAAGGGTAAATTCCCGGCGAGTATAAACCCTAGCTTTGTTTCCTGGATTGTCGGAAAGTGCGGACTTCGAACAAATTTAGTCGGCTCAATTAGCTGCAAAAGGTACTGTGCCCCAAGTAATATGTCAATTTGTGACGAATTATTAAATTGCGGGTCAGCTAAAAATATCCCCTTTGGAATTTTCAACGATGCGATGTCAAAGGATTCTGTTGGAAGATTATTTGTGATTCTGGGCAGAACAGCGCAGTGGACATTTAAAGTGAAGTCCTTATAGCGTGAGTTTAGGCGCACGCGTGTGCTAAAATTGGCTTGACATAATGAGTTATTTATGCCCGTGATAGGCAGCTCGGACTTGTTTAGTTTTAGGCCCATGCGGCGGCCGAAACCCATAGTACAAAAATTGGCTTGCGACCCTGAATCCAGCAGGATTCTTACCGGGCGCCTTTTACCGGCATGATCGGAGGTGGTGCATACGGCGGTGGACAATAAAATTGATTTATTCGTCTGTAGCTTCAAAGAACATTGCTTATTGTTCCTGTTGTTCGAATGATTTATCGAAGCATGGAGCATGGTGTGGTGCCTTTTCGAGCATGCCTTGCAGGAAAATTTAGAAGGGCAACGCGAGCTGTCATGGCCCGATCGCGTACAATTCAGGCAGAGTTTATTATTTATTAACACTTCCCTACGTTGCGTAGGTTGTAGGGCTATAAATTGCGGGCATTCGAGCAGTTTGTGATTACCACGACACAGCTGACAAAAATTATTGCTTGTTTGAGTGTGTATTAGTGACCCAGTGAACTCCGCGCGCTTATTTGACTTGCGATGAGAAGCATTATCGCTAACCTGTCTGCCGCCAGACAAACTAGTCGGTGCATTTATGTTTTGTAACAGCTGACGTCTTGAAATTAAAAACTTAATAAAATTATCGTAAATCGGAAGCTGTTTTTCGCCTAAAGTTTCCTTCCACAACCTGCACGTATGCTCGTCAAGTTTTTGGGCGAGAAAATGCACAAAAATAAGCTCAAACGTATTCACTGGTAGGTTCAATGAGTTCAGCGCATTTATATTGGCGGTGAGCTCATCTATAAATTTAGAAACACTGAGCACAGACTCACGTTGTATGTGCCTCATGCCCAGGACGTTCGCCGCATGATACGTGGTAACAATTAATTTACTGTCGTACTGTGCCTTTAACAACTCAATGGCCACCGTGTAATTTTCGTGCGTGATAGGGAGCGATTTTATGACATTCAGCGCCTCGTCTTTTAATGATAAGTGCAAATAGTGCAGTTTTTGGATGCCAGTCAGGTCCGTTCGGACATGAACTAACTCCAAAAACATGTTGTAAAAATGTTGCCACTCAAGTATATCACCTGCGAAACAGGGTAGCTTAATCTGTTGCAACTGAATGGGAGGCGTACTGAATGTGACTACTTCGGATGGACTTGTTGCCTTCCTGCTCATCTCCTCGGAATGGTCTATTAAATTTTGCAGCTTGCATTCTGTGCTGCATAAGTCATCTTCGGTCTGAACCCTATCGCTCGCGGATGGAAAGTCGGAGTCCTCAGACTCGATTTGTGTTTGGATCTCATCATATTTGGCTGATAGCTCCATAAGGTGGCGAAGCTTTATTTTTAGTGCATGATGGTCATGCGTATCATGATCGAAATTGTCTGCGTATGTATTTATGCAAGATATAGAGGCCTTGATCGTGCCACGTTTCTTGATCAGCGCCTTCATATCCGTCATGATTGGGTATGAGAAAAAATTTAAATGATAATACAAGAGACCAAGTTAGTGCAACTCGATGAGCAAGACCAGGCAGGAAGTCCAAATTATGGAGTCACGCAACGACACGGTAATCCTTACTTAACACATCTTAAACTAGTTTTATATGATAATAAATTCTGAATTAGGCAGTACAAACAATATAGCAGTATAATCGCTAATAACGTGAGTGCTGTTTGAAAAGGTACGAATTACAATTAAAGAAAAATGTTTGTTGAGTTCGCAAAAAAATTACAAGTTCATGTTCAAATGAAACTGCTTTAAAATTATATTATTAATTTAATACTGCTTCGTTTACTTTAATGCCATTAAGAAACAATATGCGAATCATGCAAATTGAAACTAATGTAAAACATGAGTTCATAGTCAGTTGAAATGGTACTTATCGACATGTTCTAGAAGGCATCGAAAGCTTGTCGAAATCTTTGTAGTCGTGTCAGGTACCCAAGAATAGATGATGTAGACATGGTCGCTGCCTGTCCGGTGATGTCCGATGCGGTCGAATCCTGTCTAGATAGGCTGCTCTGGATTTTCCCACATGCTGAATGCCACGTACTAGGTGCTCATATGCTGCAATGATGCTTCAAATGCTCCGGTTGGCGAGATATGACGTCCCCAATGTTGTGCGATACGAGTTCCAAAGTAGGTGATAATTAACGAGTTGTTGAATTAAATCATGAAGAAAACAAAATGCTGATAGGCCTGCTTAATACACTGAACCATGAGACGAATTTAATCCATGAATTTAGTCACGTCCGTGAAATACATATCCGCGGCCCGGAGGACCATATGCTGCATGCCGCTGTGGACGAGAATGCTGTCGCTGGGGAAAAGTGCGGTCGCTTGCGGGCCGAAAATGTTGTCGCTTGTGGACAAAGAATGGCGGTCGCATGTGGACCAAAATTAATGAAATCCGGTAGCGGAGGACCAAATGTTGAATGCTTAACGCTCTCGAGTTTTTCTTGAGTTAGTATAGCAAACAGAATGATGCTGGTAAGGAGTCAGAATATGTTTTTGAACAAATTAGTGGACTGTAAGATCAGATTTAAGTAGCGTTTATTTGCGCATTATGAAGAAGCGCAGGCCCACGCAATTACGTCAGGCGCACATAGCCAAAATACAAACGTGAAGCGTCAATTGCCAAGCTACATAATATGTAGCAGTGAGAAACGATTGAATAAGAAGTACATTATTAAATTTAGATTGCCGCGGCTGGCTAGAAAGGAAGGGTGCAAACGCACAGCTTAAAGGTTGAGTGATAACTAACTAACATACGCAGCGGCGGGCAACGAGTGCTGCACCGCGACGTATGACGTAAGTGCGCCGGGCTGATTGCGCGTGAGCAAGTACAATTTACAATGTATTAACAAACATACTGTTCTCGTCTCTGCGTAGCGAAACACGGCCACATTAAGTACCTTGTCAAAGTACGGTAAAAAACCAGCTTATGTTTGTACTTTATATAATAAGATTTTATAACTAAATTGTAATATCTAGTAACCTTAAATTGCATTACCTGACCTTACTAATAGTCACAAGAATTCCATGTACCCTGAGATAAAAACAAATTAAAAAATATAATAAAATTTTGAAACATCTAAATATTAATTCAATGACGAATCGATTCAATCCTGTGTAATCGATGTGTTGTATCTATGGCATGAGGAAGCATCTGTTTTAATGTGAATTAAAAAATATATATAAAATAAAGAATCCTTCTTGAATTTGATGATTTCTTGTTATTGGTAGAGTAATTAATGCATTTTGAATAAGTTGTAATTTACAGAGAAAGGAACGTGAGAAATACAGCAAGCGGAACAACTTAACCTAGAATAACAGGCCGATTGTAAACAACAGCGCTCGTCTACGGACAGCTGGTGAATACGGGAGAATAGAAAACTAATTCGTTTCATCCATTCTCCTCTCTCCGCTCTCTCGATAGTGTATGCAGGCTAGGCTTGAAGAAATATATTGATTTACCCACTATATTAACTGGAATAGAGCGTTATTCCTTCATAAAGCACTTAAATACTATCTAAAATAGAGATATTATCAATAATTGAATAATATAAACCACATAAAATATTGTCCCCTTATAAATAGATTGATATTGCAGTATTAAAGAGAGACCACTTACAACTTCCAAAAATAAAATAAAAACAAAACAATTAATTCAAAAAGCAACAAAAATAATTGGGTTACAATTTAACGAACCCAACAGTGGGGCATAACATATTACAAACAATAAGCATTTCAATACAGTAGTGATTCCACTTGAACCCGGTTTTCTTCTTCTATCTGGCCTATCTTGACCTCTAGTTCAGCCCTATTTCGTGTAACAGCTTCATCAGTCACTCTCAGTTTTCTATTTGTTTCAGCTATCTCCTGTTTTCTTTCACCATTGTTCTTATCTACCTTCTGGCTGATTGCCTCACTGACGTCCTCGATTTTCTTATTGAGAGCTTGTCTTAATACTCCATTCTGTTTATCAACAGTTTCCCTTAATTCCTTGTTAGAATGCTCAATTCTCTCATTGATTTGTATAAGGTTGTCCTCATTGATTTTCTTAAGATCTTCTTTCATTCGTTTATTGTTTTCCTCAAGTTTTTCGTTCATTAGTTTGTTATCGTCCTGAATCTGTCTCAAACTCTCGTCGTTCCCGTCAAACTTTTCATTCATTTGTTTGATTAAGTTTTCTTCAGGCCTGTCAAACTTTGTGTTTATTTGTTTTAAACTTTCATTAGTTTCCTCTTTATTTTTGTCTAATTTTTCCTCCATCTTCTTACTGTTGTTGTCTAATTTTTCATTAATTTCCTCCTTATTTTTCGTAAGTTCTTCCTTGAAATCTTGTTTTAATGACGCTACGTTTCTGTCCAATTTTTCATTAATTTGTTTATTGTTTTCCTCCAAGCCATTCATCTTTTCTAGCATTTGTTTATTATCATCCTTAATTTGTTTCATCAAATTTTCACTATTCTGTTTATTCTGTTCAGTCATCATTTTCATTATTTCCTGCCAACTTGGTTCTCCTCTGGCTTCCTCTTTTCCCGTTGTTTCTATTTCCTCCACCGAAGTTGTCTCTTTCTCTTCAACATTGACTTCTTTTTCGGCCTCCGCCGCGCGTTTCTTGGACGCAGCTCGTTTATACATTTTGTCCTTCTTTTTCGTACTCGCCGCTAGATACAATTATTCCTATAAATCTAGCCTCACTAGTTGGTGCGCCACTTTGTTAGATATCTCTCTCTCTCGTCGGTGTAAAAATTTTTGTTACGTTGAATACTTCAATCGGTTATTTATATTTTGTGTAATATGTATTAATTTCTTATGAAACTGCCGCTGATTATGTCGATCGTGTACGCTCTAATAACTCGTACCGGATCTTGTTGCTGTCTGTACTACCTTACCTGTCCTTACTCACTTGTATTTTCTTCCGGATAGGCGCCAAATCGTTTTACAAACAAAACAATTAAAAGGTTTAATCTCAGTTAGTTTGTTTACGTTACTGTGGTGTGTGATTCGAATTGTTCGCCGGCTGGCGAGAACACGATTATCGCTAGTCTGGGGAGAACGTGTTGCCAACATAAACTTTGGTCGCAATTTCTATTCACTACTACAAAACACAACATTCATAATACCTGTGAAAAATTACGGGACAGTCGATAAAGGTGCGTACTTGTTTATTAATGCTTGATAGCTCATCAAATTTCAATAATCGTTATACAATTGATTTAATATAATAATTTTTTGGCCTCGGAAAATATTTAATTTTTTACTCAGCGGGGAGCAGTGTGGCAATGATAGTTATTTGATGACGCAAAATGTCGCCGTGTTTACTTTATTTACACAATTTAAATTACCACTGGATCCTTTTGAGTATGAAAAAAAGTTAGAACAAAATATTTAAATAGAGTACACCACCTTACAATTGTGGTTATTAATTATGAAAGAAGTTTTACGTTGAATTCAACTCTGTGATGTTTAAAAGTGTATGTGTCTGTGCTGTCGTGTTATACAGAGGTTAGCTTATAGTTAATATTAGTATTCATAAATATTTTCTTTATTAACCTTTGAAACAAATAATATCAGTTATAGTGAGAGTTTTTCTATTGTGAGAAATGATTTAGAAAGGATTTTATATATAAATTTTAGGTAATTACGCAATACTTAACAATCAGCAGACCTATGGTGTGGTGTTATACAGTTGGGCTGGGTTGTGTCACCGTTTCGTTCATCAATCTTCACTCGTCCTGGGATTTGGTCATGTCTGGCGTCTTCTTCGTCTTATTTGACTGAAGTTCCTTAATTTTGAATGAATTAATCTGGTCAGTTGCTTCAATTGAGTGTGTTAGTCCTTCATCAGATGGTGTAGTTCCTTATTTTAGTACATTTAGTCACTTTTGTGTTTTAAGTTAAAATTTTAGCCAGCTACGGCTCGGCGTCTCTTCGTCTCAAGCGTCACTTATGGAATAATTAGGTTTTAGGCTAACGGAAAATTTCGTCAATAACGTCTGTTGTCATGGTTACTGATTGCTCTTGATTGGCTGATCATTACTTAAGACCATTGTTAGGATATTTGAATTTTTATTCAAAATTATTAAATATCTTCTGATTGCTATTAATCTTCGGTATTCTTATTTAAGTATGAGATATTATCACCACTGGTTGTATTTTGTTTCAAAGATTAATTTAACATCCAATAAGGTTGGGTTGGCCCATGTATTATGTTTTGACAGTTATGTTGATATTATTTAATTACATTTTCTTTTTTATTTTATGTCCTAAATTTAACATTTATCACTTAATATGGTTCACTAATTATTATTTACTATTTGCTTGCCTTGGATTTGCTAATATCATAGTACAATTCTTACAATTTGTTGTTATTGGTGCTATACAGTTAGGCATTGCATAGGCCTAAGTATCAATTGTCTATTTTTCCATATATTATACTAATTACACATTATTTTACTTTCATACATCTTTTGTTTGTGTTACATATGATTTGTTTGCTTGCTGAATTTTTTGGGATCTGTTTTATAATATTTGCCTGTTTTCTTTAGATTACATATCATGGTTGTCTATTATGTTCTAATTGCTTTCTTAGTATTACTAGATTGATGTGAATTTACCTTTTTCTCTTATTAATATTGCTATGGTTTAATTGGTCTATGATTCACTATTCTCTATAAAAATATAACATAACAATTAGGTCTATGGACTGCATAACTCTTCAGCCATATTCCTACTTATAAACTTAATCGAACAATTCTGTAACAGTGATTATGCTACTCTTGTTTAAAATTTATTACTTCTTATTTATTTTTTATTTTGTGTGTTAAACATCATCACACCATTTACTTTATTTACCTATCTTAACTATCCCCTATCTCTATTCTAATATAAACCTTATTCTCTACCCATGGTAACACTAACATTTAACTCTTCCTGGGATTTCTTCCCTGAATATCCTTATATTCCTTGGCTACAATCAATCTTAATTCTAATATTAATGATATCCTTAATTACTAACACTGCACCTTTAATCTTTAGTGTTTCTCACTGATTTTTTAGTGTTTATTCCTATCAAAAGGGTTTCTATTTATTCTGTAGGGTTTACACTATCACTTTTGCACTTTTTTATACTTTTATGTAAGTGTTATTGGTGGGTATTCCCTAACATTAATTCTTTCTCACTAATATCATGTTCATCATCTAATTATCTCTCACTTTATATTGGTTATTTATTCTGTTAACAAGTATATATCGTGATAGAGTTATTTGTAACATTTGCTCTCTATTTAATTGGTGAGTGTACTTTTAGTTAATTATTACTTTATTGGATTTTACTATTCTTTATTTACATTGATTATTTATATGATACTCATAATTATCATTTACACTTATCATTTATTGGTTTCTCCTTCATCACCTTATTTGAGTGTGATATTTCTCCTTTTCTGTTCTATAATATTCGTATGTGTCTTTCTATATCTTATCAATTTATTTCACCTTGTTTCATTTTATCTCACTTTATATATCATCTCACTGGTATTGGTGCTGGTTCTACCTGCTCACTTACCATATCTATTGGGTTTATCACGTTATTATAGTTTTCTTTGTGTTTCTCTTCTAATTTTTCATTATAACTACTGCGTTGCACTATTTTCAATATTTAATTCTTCATCGACTGCTTTTCTTTTGTTTTAATTTGGGATTTACATACTATGTTTATTATATACCTTTTTTTTTTTTTTAGTTTCCTTATCATCCATGGTTACTAGTACTCATGACTGGTGTTTTACTATTATACAGATTATAGGTCTATGGTGATGAAACGTACCGTCACATATTGCCCTACCACTAAAATTGATTATTTCAGTAGGTGTCGTTTAGATGTTGATGAAATAATCACTTATTCTATTTACTTCTCAGTTTACTTATTTGAGCTTCTCTATTTCATTTCTTATATAGATTGACATATTTTTTTTTTCTTCTGCTTCACTTAATTTTTCTTTCCTCTTTTTCATCCCTTGAATACTTAATTTCCCTAATCACGTGAGTCGGTACAGTTCGGGTGTGCGCTTTTGACAGTTATGTTGATATTATTTAATTACATTTTCTTTTTTATTTTATGTCCTAAATTTAACATTTATCACTTAATATGGTTCACTAATTATTATTTACTATTGCTTGCCTAAGTATCAATTGTCTATTTTTCCATATATTATACTAATTACACATTATTTTACTTTCATACATCTTTTGTTTGTGTTACATATGATTTGTTTGCTTGCTGAATTATTTTGGATCTGTTTTATAATATTTGCCTGTTTTCTTTAGTTTACATATCATGGTTGTCTATTATGTTCTAATTGCATTTTTAGTATTACTAGATTGATGTGAATTTACCTTTTTCTCTTATTAATATTGCTATGGTTTATAATTGGTCTATGATTCACTATTCTCTATAAAAATATAACATAACAATTAGGTCTATGGACTGCATAACTCTTCAGGCATATTCCTACTTATAAACTTAATCGAACAATTCTGTAACAGTGATTATGCTACTCTTGTTTAAAATTTATTACTTCTTATTTATTTTTTATTTTGTGTGTTAAACATCATCACACCATTTACTTTATTTACCTATCTTAACTATCCCCTATCTCTATTCTAATATAAACCTTATTCTCTACCCATGGTAACACTAACATTTAACTCTTCCTGGGATTTCTTCCCTGAATATCCTTATATTCCTTGGCTACAATCAATCTTAATTCTAATATTAATGATATCCTTAATTACTAACACTGCACCTTTAATCTTTAGTGTTTCTCACTGATTTTTTAGTGTTTATTCCTATCAAAAGGGTTTCTATTTATTCTGTAGGGTTTACACTATCACTTTTGCACTTTTTTATACTTTTATGTAAGTGTTATTGGTGGGTATTCCCTAACATTAATTCTTTCTCACTAATATCATGTTCATCATCTAATTATCTCTCACTTTATATTGGTTATTTATTCTGTTAACAAGTATATATCGTGATAGAGTTATTTGTAACATTTGCTCTCTATTTAATTGGTGAGTGTACTTTTAGTTAATTATTACTTTATTGGATTTTACTATTCTTTATTTACATTGATTATTTATATGATACTCATAATTATCATTTACACTTATCATTTATTGGTTTCTCCTTCATCACCTTATTTGAGTGTGATATTTCTCCTTTTCTGTTCTATAATATTCGTATGTGTCTTTCTATATCTTATCAATTTATTTCACCTTGTTTCATTTTATCTCACTTTATATATCATCTCACTGGTATTGGTGCTGGTTCTACCTGCTCACTTACCATATCTATTGGGTTTATCACGTTATTATAGTTTTCTTTGTGTTTCTCTTCTAATTTTTCATTATAACTACTGCGTTGCACTATTTTCAATATTTAATTCTTCATCGACTGCTTTTCTTTTGTTTTAATTTGGGATTTACATACTATGTTTATTATATACCTTTTTTTTTTTTTTTAGTTTCCTTATCATCCATGGTTACTAGTACTCATGACTGGTGTTTTACTATTATACAGATTATAGGTCTATGGTGATGAAACGTACCGTCACATATTGCCCTACCACTAAAATTGATTATTTCAGTAGGTGTCGTTTAGATGTTGATGAAATAATCACTTATTCTATTTACTTCTCAGTTTACTTATTTGAGCTTCTCTATTTCATTTCTTATATAGATTGACATATATTTTTTTTTTCTTCTGCTTCACTTAATTTTTCTTTCCTCTTTTTCATCCCTTGAATACTTAATTTCCCTAATCACGTGAGTCGGTACAGTTCGGGTGTGCGCTTTTGACAGTTATGTTGATATTATTTAATTACATTTTCTTTTTTATTTTATGTCCTAAATTTAACATTTATCACTTAATATGGTTCACTAATTATTATTTACTATTTGCTTGCCTAAGTATCAATTGTCTATTTTTCCATATATTATACTAATTACACATTATTTTACTTTCATACATCTTTTGTTTGTGTTACATATGATTTGTTTGCTTGCTGAATTATTTTGGATCTGTTTTATAATATTTGCCTGTTTTCTTTAGTTTACATATCATGGTTGTCTATTATGTTCTAATTGCTTTTTTAGTATTACTAGATTGATGTGAATTTACCTTTTTCTCTTATTAATATTGCTATGGTTTATAATTGGTCTATGATTCACTATTCTCTATAAAAATATAACATAACAATTAGGTCTATGGACTGCATAACTCTTCAGGCATATTCCTACTTATAAACTTAATCGAACAATTCTGTAACAGTGATTATGCTACTCTTGTTTACAATTTATTACTTCTTATTTATTTTTTATTTTGTGTGAAACATCATCACACCATTTACTTTATTTACCTACTTAACTATCCCCTATCTCTATTCTAATATAAACCTTATTCTCTACCCATGGTAACACAAACATTTAACTCTTCCTGGGATTTCTTCCCTGAATATCCTTATATTCCTTGGCTACAATCAATCTTAATTCTAATATTAATGATATCCTTAATTACTAACACTGCACTTTTAATCTTTAGTGTTTCTCACTGATTTTTTGGTGTTTATTCCTATTAAAAGGGTTTCTATTTATTCTGTAGGGTTTACACTATCACGTTTGCACTTTTTTATGTAAGTGTTATTGGTGGGTATTCCCTAACATTAAGTCTTTCTCACTAATATCATGTTCATCATCTAATTATCTCTCACTTTATATTGGTTATTTATTCTGTTAACAAGTATATATCGTGAGAGTTATTTGTAACATTTGCTCTCTATTTAATTGGTGAGTGTACTTTTAGTTAATTATTACTTTATCGGATTTTACTATTCTTTATTTACATTGATTATTTATATGATACTAATAATTATCATTGGCATTTATTATTTATATGATACTCATAATTATCATTTACACTTATCATTTATTGGTTTCTCCTTCATCAGCTTATTCGAGTGTGATATTTCTCCTTTTCTGTTCTATATTATTCGTGTGTGTCTTTCTATATCTTATCAATTTATTTCACCTTGTTTCATTTATATTTTGGCAGTCACCCTCTACTTTGGTTTCATTTTATCTCACTTTATATATTGTTTATATATCATCTCACTGGTATTGGTGCTGGTTCTACCTGCTCACTTATTTATATTGTTCGTATATATCATTTCACTGGTATTGATGCTGGTTCTACCCGCTCACTTACCATATCTATTGGGTTTATCACGTTATTATAGTTTTCTTTGTGTTTCTCTTCTAATTTTTCATTATGACTACTGTGTTGCACTATTATCAATATTTAATTCTTCATCAACTGCTTTTGTTTTAATTTGGGATTGACATACTATGTTTATTATACACCTTTTTTCTTTTTAGTTTCCTTATCATCCATGGTTACTAGTACTCATGACTGGTGTTTTACTATTATACAGATTATAGGTCTATGGTGATGAAATGTACCGTCACAATATTTTTCCAGACTAGCATACCCCATGAGGGAGAACAATGTGAACATTAATCCAGTAGAAATGACGGACCATACAAACGTTAACCCTACCACTTAATTAAAGAAAACACTAATAACCTTTGAAGAATGATTATAATAAAAATAATGGTAATAAAGATAATCTAACTCCACATACCTTAAGCAAAGCAACCATGCTTTAGTAGAATAGTTTAACCACCCGTCATGGTGTATGTTAGACAAGTTACAATGGAACCAGTTACAATTTTTACAACTTGAGTTCTTGTGACCGTGAGATATTTTCAGTTCTTAATAAGTGGTTACACGGATTGAGTTGACAGATATTTAATGTCAAAAACAAGGGTAGCCAGTCTATGGAGTTGATGTCATTTGAAGAGGGATAAATGAAACGCTTCCACCTGTAAGTATGTAGCGACGAACTCAAGTTGAAACCAGATGAACTGTGGACAAGCAGATGTTCAAAAAATTGTCCATGTGCTATGGTGACTGCTTACAGGAAATCGTTCCTGGTCTTTCTGGATCTCTTGGTGTATATTGGTTCTTCCGCATTTCTTGGTCTGACGGCTTCAGGGAGCGCCTTAATGTAGAACCGCTCTCCTGGTGGTCACAGATGTTCGCATGACCACCGATCTTCCCCCTTTTTTCTGGCTGAGGCAGGGACCCTATAACATTTTATTTGGGGATTAGCTGCCAGTTAATACACCCAAACCTTGCACTCTCTTGCCTCGGAACACAACCACCGCAATAACTTTGACAATAAATCTTATTAACACATTATTCACTTCAATTAAATTCAGATCGTTTAATTTCATTAACTAATAATAATAATTAATTTCAAAAAGCTTTAACTAAATAAGAGTTAACAAGAAATTTCGTCCTTAGACAAGAAGTAACCAGTACATTAAAATTTTACAAAGCATAAGTTTCTACAATAATGAATAAACCAGGCCACACACATGCTTACACAATTGTAACACACGTAATCCATAATTAAATAAAAATGAAATGAAATAATTAAGTATACACACCTGAACGTCTTGAGAAGTCTACTCACGCATGAAAAGAATTCAGACACACATTGTCAGACCAATGTCCTGATTGAAGGCTTGCTGAGAAATGAGATGGAAACAAGGACTTGTTGGTTGTACCTGCCTGCGTAAAACAAACCTGTCCCAGTTTGTCAAAAATAAAGCCTTTGGCTAACCTAACTGCAAACAAAACTACAACGAACAGCTGACCACAGGGACTGGTCACTAAATCGCGTCGCCAAAACTTCGACAATGGCTCTGGCAGGCACTGCTGCCAACCGTGTTGGTAGCCCTGAACAACTCTACACACGCCGGGAAAATTCAAAGTCCTGGAACACCCCCACCCCAAAAGGGCAACCTGGTTACCCTAGAACAAAAATAATGACAACTGCACCTCTTGGCTACTTCGGGAGACTCAGGAAAAACATACTGCTCTCAGGAAGTTAGAGGCTCAGAGGAAAACGAGACAAAAAGAAGGAAGAAATCGAAACTGTGTGAGTGCATGTGTACCTGGGTGTGTATGTGTATAAGCTCCCTGTAACTGTATGCTGACCTGGCCAGGGTCAGCATAAAGAGATGACAGACAGAAGAAGAAAAAAGGCAAGAACGTTCACTAGAGCTCTGACCCCCCTTAGATCCCTCCGAAACTCACAAACTGAGAACCCAAGAGCCAACTCAACACTTCAACTAAAACAACCTCTCTACCACCACTCACCTACCTATGCCACATGGCAAAACTTCAATTTCGATACGTGAGTGGTCAACTTCTCAACATCACTGTTGGGATATCCCAACCTCACCGTCACTGGTGACACAAACCTTAGAATGCAGTATGGACCGGACCAACGATAACATAATTTGGCGGCTCTTTGGTCCATGGCTGAGCTGATTGGGTGGCTCTGGCAATAGACCAAATCCCCAACCTTAAAGGGATTGGGAGTTCGCCCATGATTGTAACGAACACGGACACGCTTGTGTGCACGGAGCAGATTCTTCCAGGCTTCTTTCCACCTGTCCGCTACCCTAATGTCTGGAGGATTAGGCAGAAGATCTTCAATTTTCCATAAGTTACCCAATGGAAGTGTGGACGAGAATCCAAACATCACCTCAAAGGGAATGGTCTTATGACTTTCATGGAGGGCCGTTTTGAAGGCTAACTGTAACCACTTGAGATTCTGGTCCCAACAATTCTGTTGCTCTGCATGGTAAGCAATCAGAGCAGATCTAAGATTCCTGTTAAATCTTTCCGTGTGGGACGGCTGAGGGTAATAAGGTGAAGTGATTACATGTCGGATACCGTTGGCGAAGGACTTTTGCCGGAATTTGCCCGAAATGAATTGTGGACCATTGTCAGAGACAATGATGGCCGGAAGTCTGAAATGCTGAAATATATTTTTCTGAAGTACCAGTATGGTCAATCTAGCGTTTGCCTGCTGTAAGGGCAATAGCCAGACAAACTTAGAGAAAGCATCCACACAAACAAGCAGGAAAGAATTACCTGACTTGCTACGCGGTAGAGATCTCACGTAGTCAATGAACAACTCTGCATTGGTCTGCTCGCCACATCTGATGACAACAAACCCAACTTGGTGTTTTGGGCAGGCTTGCTTAACCTGCAAAGATGACATACCTTAACCCTAGCAGCAATATCTCTATCCATTCCCTTCCAGATAAAATGCTTCCTGATACTGGAAATGGTCTTTGAAATTCCCTTATGTCTGCCTACTGGGGAATTATGATAGTAACTGAAGACCATGGGCACTAACTTGCTAGGCAGCACTATTTTAGGGACTTGTCTTTTTCTTTCCATACAACATAGGACGCCCTTGGACAATAAATAAGGGATCTGTATGTTACCATCTTTAAACTTATTGATGATGGAACCCAACTCCTTATCATCCAACTGATGGGGTAATAGATCAGTAAAGGCTAGCGGGAAGTCTAACAGCAAGGCACAGTGTTGCTCAGATGGTACTTCACTGGGTAAGGAAAGCATGCGGGACAAAGCATCAGCAACAACATTCAGAGTTCCCCTAATGTGTTGCAACTTGAATTTAAAGGATGAAATTTTTACTACCCATCTTCCAATTTTACCCAGTTGTCGGGGATGAGCAAGAATCCAAGAGAGGGCCTGATTATCGGTCTCAAGCAGGAACTCAGCACGTTCCAGGAAACACCTGAACTTATCTAGAGCGTATACCACAGCCAAACACTCTAGCTCATAAACAGAGGACTTCTTTTCTTGTTGGGTCAAGGTCCGCGATACAAATGCCACTGGCTGCCTAGCACCATCAACAACCTGAGAAAGAACAGCCCCAAGCGCAACAGAATTTCAAACTCTAGATCATCTTTAAATAAAAGTCAACATTCACTGAGCTCATATTCTCAGCCACCAGAATTACACAATTAAATGGGCACACATCAACAACTTACAATAAAACACACGCTACACAAGAGGAAAAATTTTTCTCACTACAAGTGACGTTCAGGGTCCCCTAGCGAAGAAAGAAAAAAGGGGCGAAGACGAAAAAGCAGAACAAGCTCCCCAAAATCACCAAACAAAAGAAAACACCCAACAACACAAGAATTACTATAAATATACAACCCACAATACACTATGTACATTCAATAAAAAAATCAACTAAAAGGAATTCTCAAAATTAAGAGAATTTTAAACACACATTTTAACTGTGTGAACCTGAGCATAACTCAAAATTTAAAAAAAAACTCACTAACTCAACTACAAGGGACTATGGTCCGACCATAACGGCATTCTCATAAAAAATACTTAAAATAAGAAAATAAGTTACAGTGTTCGGGCTTAGTTCAACCACACGGGCTAGCAACTCAAAAAAAAAAGAAAAAAACATGATTATCATCCATGACATGATGATTCATTGAATGAACCACATAAAGTACCAACAAAATCTGGGCAATCTTTCACAGGTTCACAGGGTAGGACAGGATACGACCAACTCAGACAAGTTCTGACAGACTCAGGTGCGTGTAGAACAGGTTTCAAAACCAAACTCAAAAATATACATATACACTGCTAAATTGAACCAAGCACAAAAGTACACAATAAATTTAAAACAAACCGGGAACTAAATTCAACATACCCACATAAGAAACAACCCTGAAGCAGAGTATATCACCTCTATATATGTAAATGTGTGTGACCCTTTCAAAATATTTTATGTTACTTCCAGTTGTACAATTTTTTAATAATAATAATAATTAATAACATAATCAATAATGGTAATAATAATCATCATAGCACATATTCTCATAGAAAATGAAAAATAATTATTGTGCCACAAACACCCATTACACTCAATTCAAAAGCTCATTTCATTTTACAGTATTATTTAAATATCCACTCAATTCCCAATACCTTCATTTTAGACAAAAAAAATGCTTTCAAACATAACTGCAATTCCTGCCATTTCCGGGTCAGCACATGTAAATTATCTAACCACGCTCTGCTACCATTTGTAGCAGTCACAGGACCGTTCGTATATTTAAGACTAGGTTAATGAACCTAGAGGAAGCGAAAAGTGTGCTGGAGCTTAACAGAGTGACAGGATTTGCAATCAACACATTTTAACAAAATAACAAGATTCATTAGATTTCACATTGGTGACACAATGTTCCAATTTCACATTCTTCTTTACATATGGTCATTAATTTATAGTATTTAGTAAATGGACATAAAAGATATACATATATATTTTTCCAGACTAGCATACCACATGAGAGAGAACAACGTGAACATTAATCCAGTAGAAATGACGGACCATACAAACATTAACCTTACTACTTAATTAAAGAAAACACTAATAACCTTTGAAGAATGATTGTAATAAAAATAATGGTAATAAAGATAATATGACTCCACATAGCTTAAGCAAAGTAACCATGCTTTAGTAGAATAGTTTAACCACCCCCTCATGGTGTATGTTAGACAAGTTACAATGGAACCAGTTACAATTTTTACAACTTGAGTTCTTGTGACCGTGAGATATTTTCAGTTCTTAATAAGTGGTTACACGGATTGAGTTGACAGATATTTAATGTCAAAAATAAGGGTAGCCAGTCTATAGAGTTGATGTCGTTTGAAGAGGGATAAATGAAACGCTTCCACCTGTAAGTATGTAGAGACGAACTCAAGTTGAAACCGGATGAACTGTGAACAAGCAGATGTTCAAAAAATTGTCCATGTGCTATGGTGACTGCTTACAGGAAATCGTTCCTGGTCTTTCTGGATCTCTCGGTGTATATTGGTTCTTCCGCATTTCTTGGTCTGACGGCTTCAGGGAGCGCCTTAATATAGAACCGCTCTCCTGGTGGTCACAGATGTTCGCATGACCACCGTTCTTCCCCCTTTTTTCTGGCTGAGGCAGGGACCCTATAACATTTTATTTGGGGATTAGCCACCAGTTAATACACCCAGACCTTACACTCTCTTGCCTCGGAACACAACCACCGCAATCACTTTGACAATTAATCTTATTAACATATTATTCACTTCAATTAAATTCAAATCATTTAATTTCATTAACTAATAATAATTAATTTCAATAAGCTTTAACTAAATAAGAGTTAACAAGAAATTTCATCCTTAGACAGGAAGTAACTAGTACGTTAAAATTTTACAAAGCATAAGTTTCTACAATAACAAATAAACCGGGCCACACACACGCTTACACAATCGTAACACACATAATCCATAATTAAATAAAAATGAAATAAAATAATTAAGTATACACACCTGAAGTCTTGAGGAGTCTACTCACACATGAAAAGAATTCAGACACACATAACCTCGGCCGTCAGACCAACGGGAATGTCCTGATTGAAGGCTTGCTGAGAAACGAGATGGAAACAAGGACTTGTTGGTCGTACCTGCCTGCTTAAAACAAACCTGTCCTAGTTTGTCAAAAATAAAGCCTTTGGCTAACCTAACTGCAAACAAAAACACAGCGAACAGCTGACCACAGCGACTGGTCACTAAATCGCGTCGTCAAAACTTCGACAATGGCACTGGCAGGCACTGCTGCCAACCGTGTTGGTAGCCCTGAACAACTCTACACGCGCCAGGAAAATTCAAAGTCCTGGCACAGCATAATTTGTTTTGTCATATCTTACGCGCACTTACCATAATTTAAATAAATTACTTCTTTAATTCACATTTATTCAGGGGTGACGCTATGCCGGATACAACTGCTTACACTCACACACATAAAATACACTTGTACACAAACTTAGCTGTGTGTGGCGTGATCTGCATGTACCAACCTGCGTTCGGTGTTTCCCTTCGCTGGTTAATTACAGCTTTCAATACGCATTTTTTTTTTAATAGTGACAATATTAGTTATTTATTCTAATTTAGCAGTTTTTTTAACTAACTGCGACAATGCACAGTAAAGTACACAGACATACTGTTGCAATATATTGTTTGCCTACTAAAAAAATTGATTCCAGTTTCTTGGGTAATGTATGTATAAAGCTAATAATATATTAAGACCAGAGGTAATTTGAACTCTCCATTCATCAGTTTCTAAACACAGACCATATAATATAAACCATACCATATTTATTATATTCATATAATATGAAAAATAAAAAATGGACTTGCATGTGGTATATACAAAACTTACACTTACATATTGTGCTGCTGTTAAAATGCAACACAGTACATAAGAGGAAAATAATAAATTTTAAAAGAAAAAAGATATAAATTTAATAGAATTGGAACATATGTTTTAAAATGTAAACAAAAACATTGTATCGACTCACCCATCAACATAGAGGTAGATTCCTATATGAGATAAAACCGTATAAAGATATATGTTATGAAAAGAATATATGAAATTTGAAATGAATATTATAATAAGGGGAAATAATATGAAATTTATAATATAATAAATACAAACTAGAATTAAGAATATTGGAAATAAAATAAATATATTTAATAAGAAGTAGAAAAGTTATATACGTTTTTAAGAGGTATATGATAAAAAGATGAAACGAAGGTAGGGAATTATCAATGTGGCAAATTTGTAAATAGTTAGAGATTGGATTGTATAGAAATGAAAGGAAAATATATTAGTCAAAAATTATATTTAATAAGGATAACATGAAGAGTCTAAGAGAGTGATATGTAAATTAATATTTGGAATCATTTAAATAAGTCAGATTTTGTACATCACAAAGTATAATGTTATATGTAAACGAAGAAACAGTAAAAGAATTTAATTTGTTATACCAGAGTTTTTGATTATCAATTTAATGAAATAAACAATCAGGAGAAGAGATTTAACATTAATATTGGATTAAATAAAATAAAATACCAATCAATAAATAAATAATATTTCGAGAAGTCCAAACATATCTTTAAAAGAAGGCCGACCTAAAAGAGAAATCTTGTACTGAAGAATAGTTTGAGTGGCCATAAAATATAATCCAATATTCCGAAGGAATATCTGTTTTGCAGTCGTTGAAGAAAACAACATTCAGCAGTAAAACCAACAAGAAATTCGCATGGAGGAACGGATAGCTAAGCCTGATATTGCTTTGAAAATAATAAACATCAACCAGAAGTGAGCCTGTGGCAGCTGGAAGAATTCAGAACCAGTCTAGTTACACTTGTATGGTAGCTATTTGTTACATTGTTATTTATCAAAATATTATACACTAACTTTATTTGGTTTGGTTTAAAGAAAAGAAGATATCATATACAATCATAAATAAGATCAAACAGCTTAATAATCATTAACCCTGAGAAAGAGTTTCTTTTCAAGTGCTGATAAATAAAAAACATAATAACTGTAATTACATATCTTAATTACATTATACTAGTAAATAATCACAGTACATTAATAACTGTCCCAACGTGGAATAGATCTTAATTACCATACCTGTAATAAACCACAGTACAAATAATGGCACCCATACGTGAAAGCAAAGATTTTCTTTAAGCCAGCACCAAATAACATAATTTTGTTAAATTTAATTAGCATAAAAATCTCCTTGTAATTAAATTAAGTTAAATATTGTAAAATGGCTAACAAAGCAGAGCAACGATATGAATTAAGGAGTAATAGTTTTGAAGAGGAAGAAACTGAAATTGAAGTAATAGTAAAGGATGCCCAAGGGGACCAACCAAAGAAACCAACCCAACCAATCGATGCAAATTTCCTGGAGATGATGAGAATTATAATGGAAGGGTATAACAAAACCAACGAAAATTTCAAACAATTGAACGAAAAATTTGATAGAAATAAGGAAGAAACTAATGACAATTTTAAGAAACAGGAAGAAAAAATAAATGAAAAATTGGACAGGAACAGACAGGAAATGAAAAAAGATAAGGAAACCTTATTAAAACAAAATAGTGAGGAATTAAGGAAACAAATGAAAGAGAGTTTCAGAGAATTAAATGAAATATTAGAGAGTGGTTTCAAGAAAATGAAAGAAACACTAGACAGCACGTCTGAGGTTATTAAAGAAACATTGGATAAGAACAGGGAACCAGTAAATCAGAAAATAAAAGATAGTAAATAAATAGAAAATAAAAAAGACAAAAGTGTATTGTTATCTGAAAAGAAACATAGCAGAAACAAAGAGAATAATAAGTATGTGGAAAAGAAGGCGAAGAAAATAGGTAAAAGACGTCCCAAGAAACAGAAAAATACACAGGAAGAATTAGATATGATTAGGAGTGGGCTGGTTAATGTACGTAATCTCCCAATCGCTAATTACATAGAAAGAACAGAATTAACAAATCATAGTAAAAACTTAAGGAAATTTATATTTAAAATGAATACATCAGAAAAAGAAAGGGATAATAAAATATCAGCTATATCACCAATAGTTGATATACCAGTGACATATTTGGTTAATGAACTAGATAATAAAGTGTTAAAAGTAGGCGAAGATACCATTGAAAATTTGGTGTTCGAAAAATTGCAGTACAGAGTGATCGAAAGATATGTCATTAGGACAGAATGGATTGGAAATTCAATAGTAGGTCTTGAAATGAGTGAAGACTTCGCAGCAGAAAATCAGAATACAAGGTAGTAGTGATAAAGTTGACAAGGATAGAATTCATACTGAAAACAATAATAGTCCGGGCAAAAAGGGTAACTTATGTATTTGACAACGGATGAACTAAATATGAAAAATATGGAAAGAAGGGACTGATTTTCTGGGTATGGACCAAAGCAAACTAATGGAACAAAGATTGGATTAATTATTAATACAAACAACATAATATGGAAGTTATTACAAATAAAAAATTTTTATTTTATAAATTAAAAGAAAGGAAAATAACCACAAAATTCTAAAAATAAGTAAGAACGTCTTACTACATATATTTCAGAAGAAATTACTTTGAACCAATAATCATAAAAGAAGAGAAAGACGGTTAATAACCATAATAATTAATTGAATAACCAGATTAATCAGTATAATAACAATGATAAAAAACAATTAATACTAGTTATTATTTAAGAAGGGTTAGAATGAGTTAGATGAAGATAGAATCTAAAATATTATTGATTGACAGCACCAAGATGGAAATAATACAACATGTAGGTTGAGTAAGGTTAACCAGTTACCTGTGAAAGATAGAACATTAATTGAAGTGATAAAACACTAGAAGTGAAATAGTCATAGAATAAAAATGTGAAGAGACCTCAAAGAAATCATGTAACAATCCCTTGAATATAAGTTTGTAGCGAAGGAGCTACCTTATAGGCAATTATTATATGTATTGTGTTGTGATAGTGCAACTTTTATTTTTTCCTGGACAGAGATGAAGTTTCTCTGATTTCAGATGATATATTTAGGGAAAACGGCGGAGTAATGGAAGCCAAGAGTGCCCCTCCGAATCCGAACCCATGTGTAGTATTTAATGTTAGGGAATTATGGTATTTTAGGGGTGATACAAACAACAAGGTAAAAAAATAATAAATATGACAATATGACTCGAGGTGTGAAAGGTAAGAAGAAATTAAGAGTTCCAACATGAAAACAGGAATATAATTAAAAGTAACCAAATAAATGATAGAATAACCCAAAGTGTATGAAGAATCGACATCAAGTTTTAGGTGCTAAGTTAATATATGATATTTGTAAAAAAGTCAAGGTAGCCAATGTCAGATATGAGGGAAGGTGGATAAATCATCAAGCATTGAGAGCGTTAGAGCAAGTTTTGTTGACATTCGTGGACCATTCTCAACTAGTGGTCGGAGATGTATGAAATATATACTGATTATCATGGACAGTTATTAGTAGGTTTACAAAGCATATAACATCATTAAAGCTGATACAACAAAAAAAAAAAAGATAATTCTGAAACGAAGAACAAATGAAATTTATGACCATGATTGGGAAGGTGATGTTCAAAAGAAAGATAATGTTTTAGTCATGTTTTTGAGTTTTTAGCCATGAAATTAGGCACAATTGTTATTTATTATTTTGATGTAAAACCAATTGGTTTGAATAATGTTATTTTAAGCCATTAATGAGTGTTTAAGATATGATGATTTGTGATAGTGATGAACCATGTTTGTTATGTTAATAAAAGAAAAAACCAATTTGTTAAAAGAACTTTGTGAGATACAATTAACTAATTAATCAGATGTTTTAAATATTAAGGTTAGACTATGTTTGTGATAATAAATTAATTATTTCAAAATCTCATCTTAAGTTGTATCTGAGATTATGAAATAAGGGAAGGTATTATGTACTGCTGTTAAAATGCAACACAGTACATAAGAGGAAAATAATAAATTTTAAAAGAAAAAAGATATAAATTTAATAGAATTGGAACATATGTTTTAAAATGTAAACAAAAACATTGTATCGACTCACCCATCAACATAGAGGTAGATTCCTATATGAGATAAAACCGTATAAAGATATATGTTATGAAAAGAATATATGAAATTTGAAATGAATATTATAATAAGGGGAAATAATATGAAAATTATAATATAATAAATACAAACTAGAATTAAGAATATTGGAAATAAAATAAATATATTTAATAAGAAGTAGAAAAGTTATATACGTTTTTAAGAGGTATATGATAAAAAGATGAAATGAAGGTAGAGAATTATCAATGTGGCAAATTTGTAAATTGTTAGAGATTGGATTGTATAGAAATGAAAGGAAATGTATTAGTCAAAAATTATATTCAATAAGGATAACATGAAGAGTCTAAGAGAGTGATATGTAAATTGATATTTGGAATCATTTAAATAAGTCAGATTATGTACATCACAAAGTGTAATGTTATATGTAAACGAAGAAACAGTAAAAGAATTTAATTTGTTATACCAGGGTTTTTGATTATCAATTTAATGAAATAAACAATCAGGAGAAGAGATTTAACATTAATATTGGATTAAATAAAATAAAATACCAATCAATCAATAAATAATATTTCGAGAAGTCCAAACATACCTTTAAAAGAAGGCCGACCTAAAAGAGAAATCTTGTACTGAAGAATAGTTTGAGTGGCCATAAAATATAATCCAATATTCCGAAGAAATATCTGTTTTGCAGTCGTCGAAGAAAACAACATTCACCAGTAAAACCAACAAGAAATTCGCGTGGAGGAACGGATAGCTAAGCCTGATATTGCTTTGAAAATACTAAACATCAACCAGAAGTGAACCCGTGGCAGCTGGACGAATTCAGAACCAGTCTAGTTACACTTGTATGGTAGCTATTTGTTACATTGTTATTTATCAAAACATTATATACTAATTTTATTTGGTTTGGTTTAAAGAAAAGAAGATATCATATACAATCATAAATAAGATCAAACAGCTTAATAATCATTAACCCTGAGAAAGAGTTTCTTTTCAAGTGCTGATAAACAAAAAACATAATAACTGTAATTACATATCTTAATTACATTATACTAGTAAATAATCACAGTACATTAATAACTGTCCCAACGTGGAATAGATCTTAATTACAATACCTGTAAGTAATTACAATACATTAATGACGTCACCAAGCTGGTGCATATAATAAATATTATACTAGCAAAAAATAAGTTACAGCACAATATATATTTATTTATAAAAAGAATCTATTTGTATTATATTCTGATTTGCGTTTCATCATAATAACAGCTACCCTATTTCAAGCATTAAACAAATAGGGTATTTACTATTTGTTTACAATTATAGTATTACTATACAATAATTGTATTTACTATTAATTTTTGGTTAGGAAATTCACAAAGTGTATCTTACAGAGTTATTATAGTTAAATGAATTCTCAAACTTTTACTTTTTTCTGACAATTGTCTAAGAATTTTTATTAAATTCATTGATTGCTGACTGAATTATTTGCCAGAAAATCTGCATTTCACCAATGCAAAATTTCAAGTCATTTATTCGAGTAGAATTCCAACTGTATTTCTGCTGCACCTGATGAAAATCAAATGAGTTATCTTTACACTATATATATTGTTACCGTACGTACAAATAAACTAACAGGTTCGTTTAAATAAACCTCCACGCTAGTAAGGTTTTGCTCCGCTGTGGGTAATGTCGCTTGGTAACTAGCCGCTGTTTAACTCTTTTTAGCCCCACTGTTGCGAGCGTCAATTTGTAACAAGACCCTGTATGCAGTCGTTACAAATAAAAATAAAAAAGAAAAAATTTTATGTTTTAATTGATGTATGTAATTGAGAAATAATTCTGTTTTAATGTTTTGATGGAAATTCTAAAATTTAATAAGGTAATTATTAATTATTTAGCACTTCTTGAAGATCTTAACAAAGTCCGGAGTTAATCAGATTAACTCCGGTCAGAAATCGATTTATGATTTTTCGTGCTGGTCCAATATCTCACTTCCTATAAATATTTTCTTCTTCAGGAAGTCTCATTGCAATAATAAAACCTTAAACTAGCATGTGAAATAAGTTATAGATCCAAACAATTGAAATAAACTGATTTATTAACAAAATTAAAGAATGATCGATGTTTAATCGATATTGAGCAATTGTCGACTCCGTCTCAGGAAATAATCGATTTGTTCATACAGGTTAAAAATTATTACAAGTATTAGAAAAGGTTCTTGGAGCGATTATATTATTAATAGTCAGAGAAGGGTAAACGAGAAAGTATAACATTTACAAATAAAGTATTTTCAATAACTATTATCTAACAAAATGTGAATAAATTTTATAAAATATGGAATATTGTTGAGTTGTCAAACCAATTCTGCAAGCTCTGTAGTCAGGCGATGTTGTTGGCACTGGTTGGCATTTCCAAGATGGCGAGATGACGAGGTTATCTGCAATGTCGTCGCGAGAAAATCTCTCCGCAAAATTAACTTCATATAAGTTTTAAATGTCCCCGAACTTGTGTAATCTGTCTAATATGTTGTTTGGTGTATTCTGGAAGAATGTTTAGTGTTAATTATGTTATATGTTTTTGGTGTTCACTGCTCTTTGTTCGCTATGCAAAAAACGGTTATACTGTTGAAGATTGAATTATCACAAATATGTCGTTTTACTGTTTTTATGCACTGGTATTATGTAGTGTTGGTGTTGTTTTCACTGTTGTGGTTCAAGTTTTCTGTGGTTCGAATTGGAAAAGTGTTTAATTTATGTAACTCTTTTCACTGAATTTATTAGGTAATCTTAGTACTCCATTTTTCTCGGTTTCAAGGAACGTAATCTCACATAAACTGTTCGGCTTGATCATTAACAAAGAACTAACTAACTTCCTTCACGTTAGTCAAAAATCTGGCCCAGTTAATATTTGAAAAGTATTGTTAAAATAATTTCGACTTCCCATATACATGATACAAAAATACATTATATATGGAATTAATTTAGTTTATTATTCACCTTCATGAATTATTAACCTTACCATTGGTTTAATTATCTCATTCTATTTAAATTGATATATTATAGTCCATATCTGTTGACATTTTTGTGGAAATTACCAAATTTCTTTCTTTTTGGAAATCTAGGCTCAAAAACTGGTTTCCGCCTTCATATATTTTTCTGCCATTTTAAGTGCTATTAATACCATTATATTAAATTTCAAATAGTCATAATTCCCTTCCTTTCCTTAATTGAACCTTGAACTGGTTTTTTGTGATAATCTCTGAATTTAACACTCCTCTTTAAAAATAATTAATTTATATATTTCAAAAATTTACAATAATTTAAGGTATATTTCCATATTATCATTTTAACTCATAGGTTCATTCACAGTAGTTGTTAACTGATTTGCCTTACCTAAATCTTGCCAGTTTACAGGATTTATAAGTGAATTAACTGGTTTATATGGTTTCTGTGAATTCATTAAATGGCCTAGAGTTTAGAATTTTACATTTCTGGCTTTCTCAAATAAAGTTAATCCTACTCCTTCTCTGACTTTGAACAGTTATTATGACATAAAAATAAAATGGTTTATAAACTTATTGTGATGTGTAGCATCTAATTAATACTACTGTTATAAAAAAATAATAATCATTCAGCCTTCTGTAAAAATAGGACATATTACTGACATGGTTTTTTAAAACATACATTTAACTCTTTTTTAAATTAATACAGCATACCTACTGAAATATTTTAAATGGTATGTATGCTGTTATTTAACAAACATAATTTATTCTAAACACATATAAATCTTATTGACTAAGAACTCTTTAAAACATATGGAGTTTATGGCTGTGAACAAATAGCCATTTTAAACATTTTAAACCTATGAACTGAAATGACTGAAACTAATTCCAGTCCTTTCTGGTATAACTATTATTATTTATTATCCCCTTATTGAGTAAACATGTCCCCCCATACTTTAGTTATGGTCATTTCTACAAATGTCTTGTAATAACAAAGTGACATTAAAATAATAAAATAATGGAAACATCTTCCATTTTATTATTTTATGATTTGTGAATTATTAAATATAAAAGTTGTTTTATAATATATAGATAAGTCATAGTACCACTACAACTTTAAGTTTATTGTATTTCCAAAAACACTTGCACTAGTTCACTTTCACTGGTGGTTCTGATATTTTGAGTCTTATTATCTCAGACCAGACCTTTAGTCATCATGGACTGTTAAGACTTGTTTATTTTTTTTTTATCACACAATAACTTCAGTTGGTGCACCTCTTATCATACTATACAACACTTTTGGTTTATTAATAATTACAGTTTTATAGGGTTTCGGGATGTTATACTTTCTTTAATTGTCTCTATGGGTTTGGGGTTCATGGTAGTTAATAATAGGTTTTATAATGGCGTTTCCTCCATACTATTTCTTCCTTTCTTCTTGTCTTCATTCTTGTCTTTCTTCTTGTCTTCTTTCTTGTCTTCATTCTTGTCTTTCTTCTTGTCTTCACTCTTGGGTAAACCAAGGTACTTCGTGTTATCTTGACTGATGGTTTGTTTGGAGTATCTAATTTATTTTCTGATACTGACTTTGCTCTTCGCTAAAGGTTTCAGGGTATTGTTTACTTCCTGATAATAAACTCTACTCTTCTTTCTTCTTGTGTTTGGGGTATTTTGTTGTTTCACCACTCCTAAACTGATTCTTTCTTCTTGATTTTGTGGTATCTAGTTTGTTTACTGCTCCTAACTTCCTGGGTAAATTCCTGATTTTATAATATGAGTTACTCTTAATTATTTCTTTAATTTTTATAGTGGTTTTTATATAATGTAATGATGGTCTTTAATTTATTGTGGTTTTTTCCTTTGAATTCATTAAATTTCATTCGATATCATATTAGTATATGTAATGTAATTATTGTTTATTATCTTAATTGAATTAATAAGTAGTGGATTTTCTGTCACGCTACAATATATATATTTTTTTTTTTTGTCCTACGTCCAATATGATAGAAGAAACTTGTGTGATATTAGGTTCTCTCTCTGTTATAATAGTCTCAAAATATTTTGTCAGTGTTTGCATTTCACTTAACATTATATCAGCATTTTCAGCTGTAGGATTCTTATGAGCTCCATTATTTTCTTGTCTTCCAAAGGAACATCATAAGAATTTGTTAGCTCTGCATAATGCAAAATTAAACCAGATGTACAGGAGCTATGATACATCCATGGCTGGAGTTGAGTCAAATATTTTGAATTTGTGGAGGGGGGGACCAGGTGCTATTTGGCCGCTTACATATCTCAGAAGTCCATGTTTTGCCACTGGTACTAACAGTTAAATGGATTAAATGATAAAGCACAACAACAAAGACTACAAGGTAACAAGTCATTTATCGAACAAACCACTCAAAACTAAATCCTAAGACATTCTGATGTGGTATATAAAAATAAGTCCATCATTATTGTGTTATTATTATTATTATTGTTATTGTTATTATTATAAATATGTTCCAAGTACTTTAAAACATTTCAGACAGATTTAAAACAGTGTTAGTGACAAACAGCATCCTTGTTTGAGGGCCTTTGTGAACTTAAATCTCTTCCAGCATAATTACCTGTAAAGGCTTAATTATTGGATTTTGTTGTCCATGATGTGTCTGAATATTATTAAGAACTAAAATATACTATTCAAATGTGGAACTTAAGTATTTTAGATAAAAATAGTATTTTTAAAAATAGCGTTTTAGTATTTAAACAGTTTTATGTATAATACTTGTGTCCACTTGTAAGAATAGTATATAGTTCATAACTCATAATTGTTGTGTTAATTTTAAAGAATGTATATAGATGTACTTGTGTAATATTGTATCATTTAATATGTATAAAAACCCATTTTAAATGAACATTAAGGACAGAAATTATAGTAGTAAAGATAAGGTAATGTGTATATGAAGCTAAGGCTATGTGTGTGTGAAAAGTATAGCTATGTTTACAATGCTGTTAGTACTATTGTGGCTTGTACAGCTACAGAGTGTAAATTTAAGCATTCAGTTTACAGAATTAGTAAATTCTTATGACATTAGACTGGAAGATGAGAAGATAATGGAGCTCTTGAAGAATCCTAGAGCTATAAATGCTGACAAAATTTTAAGAGATATGCAAACTATGAAGGAATTCATGAAAAGTGTACTAAAAGCGCACTGGGACTATAAGAATACAATTAACTGTCCACACACTTCTTCACCGACTGCTCTTATAATGAACATAGGCCAAAAAACAATTATGTGTAAAGATCACCCATTTGATCATTATCGGTTACAGAAATCTGGTTGGAGTTCTACACAACTAAGTGACTTGAGGCTCTGTGTTGGTGAGATGATAGTTTTGTGGCAAGACATTCGGGGAATATACAAGACGTTTAATAAAATTTCTTCAGAAAGTTTTGCCATAACTGAAATGGATTTTCTTCTTGGAAAATAATAGTAATTATTGTTTAAAAAATACTTGAAACTGTCTTACTTCGTTTTAAAACAGAAAAATTACTGTAATCCAAATTATATCAGTACTAGATTTCTTTTCTTGATGTCTATATAAAAAATTATTGTTTTATTTACTTTAAACATTAGTTTGTTTCAACAACAATTGGTACTGTGTCCAACACAATTACTTTTGTTAAACAACTGACAGATCTTGCAGCATTGATAGTTAAAAAGCACAAGTACCATGATATTTCAATGTCTTTTTACAATTTTTCTGAATTGTTCGTTTATTTGAATATTCTATATTTACTATATTGTGACTCCAACATTTTAGTGCTTTTCTTGCAACATTGATAAGCTGCTGTGTATTGATACAAAAGTACTTCAGTAAAACTCTTGTACTTACACACAAATATTTCATTGGCTCAAGAAATTAAAATTTAGTCTAGTGAAATCAACTCTCCCCATTAATGTTAATTCTTAACTGCTGTATTACTTTTAGAAGAAAATGAATGCGTGTGTGTGTGTGTGTGTGTAATGTGCCAGTTCAACTGTATATAAAATATTAATGAGTAACCAAATCTTGAAGTTGATGTGTGTGGTCGATGTGACCGTATACAACACACCTACAGAGTCCTGGAGTGATACTGTATTAAAATGGTTCAAACCTTTCAAGGCTAAGGTCTAAGAACATGGCCAAATCCATAGTACACATGGAAGAAAAATATGCACTAAGATCTTAGAATTCAGGAGGGTATTGGGATGGGAAGATTTGCTGCCATGTTCCACCATTTTCATGTCAAGTCTATCTAACTCTCCAGAAACCAGAATCTCTATCAGACGAAGAGAACACAGCCTTTGTAGTATGAGTGTGAAGATGGACCACAATATGCATGTTTAGTGGCTCAAGATACTAGAGGTAATTTTAAATACCATATCTTAATATTGTAGAATAGTCCTTTGACTTATGTGGGTATTATAATTTTAGAAATAAATTGTTAGTTAGTCTATGTAAAAATTAAATTGAATTTTTAAAATCTTCACTTGTACAAAACTATTTATTGCATTTGACAGAAACTAATATCATAAAGATAAGATATGTATGTATGAAACTGAAGCTAAGTGTTAGAATGTTACTGGCTAGTTTGTTGAGTGAAATGCTTTTGGTACTACTGTGGTTTGTGCATCCACAGAGTGTAAACACTTGGACACAAGTCAAAGAATATGCCCACATATATGATATTATTGCTGTGGACAATAAGATAATTGAATACCTGCAAGATCCCACAGCTGAAACTGCTAATTTAATTTTAAAAGAGATGCATGTGCTTAAGGAATATGTGCAAATGATTCTAATAAAATTGAAACAACGTGACAAGCGAGGTATTATTTATGGTATAGATTTAATGAGGGAACCATTAGAGAGTGCCAATTACCCATTTGATTATTTCAAACTTATACAGGTACATGGTTGGAATTCTACACAGATAACGGAAGTGAGGCTGTGGGTACAAGAAATGAATGTTTTGTGGAGGGCGATTTGTGAACGGGCTAAAGTTGTTTCAACAAAAATTCAAAAGAATTTTTATTTGTTAGCAGATACTGTTCTACATCGCGGTGAATCATAGCACTATGTTCAAAGTATGATTATTACTATTTTATTTACATTCTTGTTGTCTACAGTTTGTTAATTACTGAGTTTTCTCGAAGTGTGAAGTGTGACGACATGGCATTTGTTCATTGTTTTAAAGGAAATTTTCCAAGTGATTACAGTCCAATCTTGGTAACTCAAAACAAAAAACATTTTACTGTTTTGTATCAGCATATTTTATGGATTAACAGAGAAAATAAACAGTCAACCAGTGGTTGCTGATACAAGTGTGTAGCTGTGCTATAACACATTGGTAATTTTATGAAAGTAGTTTGTGTAGTTTAAAATCATTATTTACTTTTAAAACTTGGTGTTGTTTAGACCCATAAAAATGTAAGCTTCAGGTACTAACATTATTCTTGTATATTATCTGGCTAACTGAGACTGATGTGGCAAAGAAGTCCAGTGAGTGACACCAAACTAGAGGGACTGACACAACAGCTTGCACTGTCATCATCGATACAGAACTTAATATTTGTTATGTTAATGGTGGGGGGGTACTCAGAAATCAGACAGTCTTCACCATTCTTGAAGTAAACAACATTCTGTTCTTTTGTATTGTCCTTTGTAAAAACAGCCATTACTATTAGTTAATGTTTTTCTATATAATAATAAGTTTCTATAATAATAAATAATATATACAAATAAATATATTTTAACTCAAATAGCAACACTATAGTGACTGAATATATCTGCATCATAATTGGAGTACATGGAGTACATAATGTTTTGAAAATTAGAGTGTACTTCCCACCACTACTGTGAAGTCTGAAGTCAACCAGATTCACACAAATCTGTCCATAGCTAAGAGTTATTTATGCTTTTATGCTAACACATATTGGGTGACCACTCATTACTCTCTACACCCTAACTGCTTGTTTACCTAACAAGTGTGGTGGAAGATATGTAGCTCAGTTTAATAAGTTTAGATTGTAACTAGTATGAAGTAATGAACAAATAATATAACAGTCACTGGTCATCAAACGTATGTGAAATGATAACACATAGTATTTTGAGTTCTTAAATTAAAATAAGCCAAAGTAAATTATTCTGGATAGAATAAGACGATGCCATAGATTTATTATATATGTTTACATAGTTTATTCGCACAGATTTTAACCAACAAAACTGTGCCAGCACATGTGGAAAATAATTTCACCAGTTCATAACATATCACTGTCAAAATCCACTTATTTTGAGTTATGGTTGTTGCTCTATCGCATTATACCTTTATGAGATATTTAAATTCTATTTGATTTCCTGTTATACAAGGTGAGTCTGTTGGCAGTGAATGTTGAGGTTTCAGTTAAGGCTAACAGTGACCAGTTACGGTCAACGTTCACTGAACGTTTTAGTGAAAGTTGAATACTCATATTATAATATCGTTCATAATCAACTTCCACTAGTGAATGTCGACTGTTCCTAGGGAATGTCAACCTACAGCATTATAACACTTAAAATTACAAAGTACATAAAACTTACCTAGCATATAGCTGCTTCAGCACACTATCTCTGGTTCCAAGTCGGTAAAATGTATCATTCACTATGTCTAAGACGATACCAAGAATTGATCTGGAATCTCCTTTTCCACGGTCTACATCAGGAACTGGAATTTGTACAGTACAACCTTTATCCACCTGTGGTAGATTCTGGTCTGATGTACCAGATGTACATCCGTTTTGCTTGGTTTGTTAAGCAGTTGAATGCCTCCTCTCTTTGTCTTTTTATTTCTAGTGTCGATTGGTTTGAGGTCGGTTAAGAAGTATGAAGTATCTTATAGCCTATTTTCCTGTTATAAAAGCAAGCTCTCATCTTGTTACATCATATTGGGGCTCTTATCTTGTTTCATCGCATCAGGGTTCTCTTCTCCTACCTGAGTTTCTTCTGTTTCCTGTTCACCACCAAAATTAATTTGCCTAATTACAGCTTCAAGGTTCTCTTCAGATTCCACCTTAGATAAGGATTCAATAGATATGTTCGAAGAAGCTAATCCATGCCTAGGTGGACAACCAAACATCGCTTTGTATGGTGATCTTTTTATACCACTGTGTAATGCACTATTTTTCATGAGTTGAATGAATTTAAAACCATGGCTCCAGTGGAATGTTTTGTGATCTTGCATCCACATAGTAAGCATGTTTTACATGTCTTGATTAGCTCTCTCGACACTTCCTTGGCTTTGACTGTGCCTAGGTTTACCACGGAAATTTTTGAAACTATGCCACAAATCAACTAATTTATTCATAATTTTGTTTACAAACTCCCAGCCTTTATCAGACTGTAATACTGAAGGTGCCCTAAGCAATATAAAAATATCTATTACATTTTCACAAACCTCATCAGCCATCTTGGACTTGACACAACACATCATGTACAACAAATTTTGTTAGATGCTCTCGGTATTCTAGTACAAGTTTATAATCACAATCTGGTTGCGAATGAAAATCAATTAAATTAACTTGCCATCTATGATTCAAATCCTTAAATACCATTGGCTTTACTACAGTTCTCTTTTTCTGGCTCTTTTGCTTCTGCAAGCAAGGCTCACAAATATTTAAATAAATCAATATATCTTTGTAGGTGATATTTTTGTATTTAGTTTTTAAACGTTTACCATATTGTCATGACCACCATGATCAGTAGTAATATGTGCGTCATTCAAGTTCTTCATCAAATACAAAATACGTAATACTATTTTCTTCTGTAACTGGTGATATTAGTTTCAGGATTCTATTTACTTCAATAATATTGTACCTTTTCAAAAATCTATAATCGTTCCCTTCCCTATTAGGTTTTGATTTTACGCTTTTAACCTTATTAATTAAAAATTGATACATAACCTTATCCATGGACACAGAATTCACTTTAGACAATTTACATTCACTTTTAAGTTGTTCATAAAATTGCACAGAGTTAGTCATGTTTAGAAAATTACACACTACACACACAATCAACTTCCACTGACCAGTTGAGTGAATGTTGACAATCCCAGTCATTGTTAACCTTTACTAGTTTTCAACATTCACTGTAACATGTCTTGGTAGAATAATAAGACTGTGTTTCTACCTCTAGAGAAAGTGGTGAGAACTGATTGTGAGCTCTTTGGTAGAGACCTTAGATGTGTCTGAATCTGCATGACAAACATCAACTTTCTCTACCTTCAGGTGATTGTGTGTCATCATTTAGTGCCGTTGTGTTTCTTTCTGTGTGCCAAACAATGTTAAGTTTAGGAGTTGAGCAACATGTCAGTTCACCAACAGAATGTTTTCAAAGACTTATGGGGAAGACTCCATGCCTTTTGCACATGTGTTTGAGTAACACAAAAGGTTCTGTGAAGGACATCAGAATGTGGTAGACAATGAACACCCTGAATAACCTTCCACTTAAAGAACGGAAGATAATGAAGAAAAAATGAACCAGTTTGTTCAAGAAAACTGCCAAATGAGCTGAACCTATGAACATAAAACACTGCATGAAAAAATTTGCATAATGGACAAATTTTGTTCTCACACCAGAACAAAAAAGAATAACGCAAGAAAATTTATGCTGACATGCTACAGCAACTTGATGCTGACACCCAAACTTAAAAAAAAATCATCACTTGTGAGGAAACCTGGATGATTCCAGTATGATCCTAAGATGAAACAACAATCAATGCACTGGAAAACAATTGTTTCAAAGAATGGAAAAAGGCTCATCAAAGCAAGTCCAAATGCAAAGCTATGTAGCCTACATTGTGTTTTTTTATGTCAAGAGCATAACTTTGAAGAATTGGTTCCTGAAGCCTAAACAGTGAACCAGCGTTATTACAAGGATGTTCTGACAAACCTGAGAGAAAGAGTCAGACAGAACTGAGGAAAAATGGTAACATTCTTCAACAGGACAGTGTGCCTGCTCTCACAGCACTATCTGTGAAGCAGTTGTTGGCCAACAAATGTATTACTGCATGAAGACATTCTCCCTATTGGCACCATGTGAATTTTTTCTCTCCCTTAATGTAAAATCTATGCTTAAATGAACATGTTTTGAATCACTTGATGCAGTAAAGAAGAAGATGGCAGATATGTTAAGACAGCTGACAGAAAGTGATCTGTTCCATCTGCCCTTTGACCACTGGAAACCAAGATTGTCATTATTTAACAGACACACTTCATAGTGATGCTCAGAAGACAGCAAAGGAAGATGTACAAATTTCTTTTGCAAATTTTGTAGTGAAAAGAAAAATTTATTTTACCAAAAATAATCACACCAAATACTGTTTTACTTTGGGAAGGGAATAGCACTAAGATGGAGTATTGTCACGAGTCACCAGTTGCCACTGGTATAAAACCTACAGTTTAAAATGTTAAGTGTAAATAATTGTCAAGACCTAAACTGAGGTGCCAAGTAAAAATGGGGCGTTTTGTTTAGAGTTTTGTGTATATTTCATCACATGTTTTAATACAGTTACAATAACATTATGAAAGTCGTATACTTTTTTTTTAAAATGAGTCAATGTTTCCCTTAAATTAGGAAAAATAATTACATTTAAAGGAAGATTCATTGCAAGTAATAATGGGAATGTATTCCTGTATTGCAATTTTAACTCTGGTATTCTTCAAAATTGCAATGTTGTATGGAATGGTTTAACAATTGTATCAGTACTAATGACATTTTAGTTTTCCACTTTACTTTTATATTTTGAGACACATTATATCAATTTGTTATCAATTAATACATAAAATAATATCACAACCAACGCATTATTACATTTTATAATTTTAAATGGGAAGTTTTGCTTCTAAATCATTTAAAAATAATTAAAAACGATATGGAGCTTTTTACAAAGCAGCCAATATTATGTTTTTATCACGTCCCAAAGTTTGATTATCCAAGGGGCAGCTCTTATTAAACTCACACAGAGATAGATATGCAGACACAAGTCCACACGCGTGCGCATACACACACACATACTGCAATAGAAAAGCATACATGTATGTTTAATTAGAATTAATTAGAATGTATAGATGCTCAATATGACAATAATAAGACACTGTATGAATACGTAGATTTGCATGTAGGATTCTATATTACAGGTTGAAAGGAACTTTGTAATTTATATTTATAAATCAGTTGTTTTAAATACACGAATGTAGTTTAATACATGAAAGAATGATGTGTAATTAGCAGAAGTTCAGGATATAATAGTTGAATGCATGTGTGCACATGGTAGATACTAAATTGGAAAAACATAACACCCTTATTACAATTTTGAGGTTGAACATTGACAAGAATGTATGTAGTTCATATTATATCAATTTGCTATAATTAAGTATATTATTCACTGGGTGGACAGTAATGTGGTAATTTTCGCATTCATAGGTTGGCTAATTTGTACGTTTTCAAATTGTGCTTATCATGCTTTTACAACACAGTTGTCCGAGCTATGGCTGGCGGTAGACTTCATTACGTTTGCTCGCTTGTTCTGTCATCATTCATTTTTCTTGTCGTCAGACAATCATTGTAGGCCTTAGGCCGCAACATATATTGCATACTTGCAATACATTGCTAATTCTTTTTCATGTAGCTTGAGTGCTGCGTACTTGCGCCTCAAGTCTTACGACATTCGTCTAGGCCTTAGGCCTTAACATTTTAATCTGAGTGTCGCACATTTGCGCCTCATCACATGTAGCTTTCTTATGACTCAGTTTAATCAAATTGAAAATCTATTCAGACTTAGCCAATCTCAACACCATGATTTAAGTGTACAACAGAAACTTAATAAATGTATTATACAGTCCACTATCGTCATTATTCTGCATCCTGGCAATAGCACCGCAAACATCATTCTTCCTAATAGAACATTTTTTGGTACACACGTGCCGACATCAACATTTTCTGGGTCCACTCGGACCGGATCTCAACATTTTTTTGGTCGCTCCGTGCCTGGATTCGTCATTCACCTTTTGCAACTTATTATAGCGGTTTTCATCATTTTTCTGCCCCAATTTCTGGCCATCACGGGCGATTCAGCATATTCGCTGATCCGACCGTCTCGGGACTCAGTCAGCATTTCTTTCATCGCCATTGAGCCTCGTGATGACATCACTGCAAGACCATCCATGTGCTAGCGTCTACACTCCAGTTTAAGCAGTCATCTCTCCGGTCTGTGTGTTTGCCATCTTCTCCACGGCCCCAACGCTCCAGGACATCGCATACCAGGTACCACATCATTAACAGGTGCGTACAATGGCTGAAGAAGGCCTCAAAGTGTTCGTCAGAAAGAGAGGCGGCATAAAGTCTGCCATAGTGCGAATTAATTCGGCTATCATTAACTTTGATAAAAACGCTAACACAAAACATTTTTTAACAGTTAGACTCGAAAGTCTAAAAAGTTTGGCAACAAAATACGATGAGGTACAGTCCGAAATTGAACTAATTTCTAAAGACATAAACGCTGCTCAAGAAGACCGAATTGAGGTTGAAGAGCTGTTATATTCAACAGAAGCCAATATCTTGCAATTGATAGAAAGCTTCAACGTTCAGACTGTATCTCCCGTATTAACAAGCAACATACAATTAAAACCGATAAGTCTGCCCTGCTTCACAGGCAATATCTTAGAATGGCAGCACTTTTATTCAATATTTCTGGACTTGGTGCACGCCAGATCTGATTTAACGTCAGTGCAGAAATTACATTATTTGTATTCGTCTCTGAAAAATGAGCCGCTAGATTTAATTAAGGCATTACCTATTTGGAACGAAAACTATTCGATAGCGTTGAGTTTGCTGTCCGCTAGATATGACAACAAATTCATACTAGCTAAGTATTATATTCAAAATTTGCTTGAAGTAAAGTCAACAATTAAGGACTCTGTCCAAAGTCTGGCAGAATTCATAAATACAATAACGTCTTCCGTTAATTCACTGGCGGCCATGCAACTGTCAGTGGATTCATTCGAGCTTATCACTGTACAATTATTGTCAGCAAAACTGGATCATACCACGTTTAAATTATGGAAGGAGTCTATAGACCCCGATAATCTTCCTAACTTTCAAAGCTTCACTCAGTTTTTAAATGCACGTAGACAGTTGCTAGAAAATACACTGCCTATCGATGCCGGACAGCAGCTCAACAAATCAACTTTAAGATTCAAAAAATCTGACAAACATAAATCATGAAACTCTGCTGGCAGCACTGCATTTAAAAGTTATCACTCAGCTTCAAACAATTATTTATGCTTATGCTGTAAATCTAGTCATCCAATTTACATGTGTGACAAATTTCGTGCATTAAGCACATCAGAACGAGGGCAATTTATATTAAATCATAAACTCTGTACAAATTGTTTAAGACCAGATCATTTTTCATCAAATTGTAAGATCAAACAATCATGTAAGATCTGTTCAAAACGACACCATACATTGCTACACATAAATAATGTGCCAAAACCAGTTTCTGCCAGCAGCAGCAACTACTGTTCACTTAAATTACAATCTACAAACAATGTTCTTTTTTCAACAGCAATTGTGTTTGTCATTGGCCGGGCTGGCAATAGACAACCCGCAAGAGTTCTATTGGATGCAGGGTCACAAATAAATTTTTGTACGGAATCATTTGCCAAGAAATTACGGCTTAACTTGACTAAATCTAACATACCGATTACAGGTATAAATAATACCGCTTGTTGTGCTACTAATTTAGCGTCTATACGCATTATTTCACGCTATCAAAGATTTAGTTTCCAAGCAACTTGCGCGGTCTTATCTGCATTAACCCATAAATTGCCAGCACAATCTTTTGACATAAATCAGTTTAATGTCCCAGATAACGTTTTCCTTGCTGATCCACATTTCAACATATCAGCTGATATCGATATACTTTTAGGAGCGCAATTTTACTTAGATTTAATTTTACCTAACAAATATGTACGAGGTTCTCATTTCCCTACTATACAAGAAACAAAGTTAGGCTACATTCTTGCAGGCAATCTGCCCAAACACTGCCGTTATAAGGGTCCTGCCGTTTCGTTCCTGGCTAGGAACAACGACAGTCAAATTCTGGCGTCTCTCGAGAAATTTTGGGAGACCGAAACTATCCCTGATAATGCACCCATTAGTAACGATTCAGCTTGTGAGGAGCATTTCGTTAAGTCTACTCATCGCAATGAAGAGGGTAGGTTCATTGTTTCGCTACCATTTAAGTCTGACAATCCCCAGGTGGGTGAGTCCTATGCTACCGCTTGTTTGTCTCAATCTTCCGAGTCCAATCTTTTTCCACCCTTTTTACCTTCTAATCTGTCGTCTCCTGAATTCACTGCGGAGGCGAAACGAACCCCCAAACTTTCTTTAATGTCTACCTTAGCCATTGATCTTTCAAAGGACTTTTCTTCGTTGCACCGTCTGACTCGTGTATACGCTTACTGCTTTCGATTCATCAAAAATATTAGACTCTCCAGGGCTGAGAAAATTTCGGGAGCTCTTACCCCCGTTGAAATTCATTCCACTCTTAATTTTTTCATAAAACAATCTCAGTCAATCCACTTCGCTGCCGAGATTAATTGTCTTCGTAATGGGTCTTCTGTTTCTATCAGGAGTAAGTTGTCTTCTCTGGACCCGTTTCTTAATGAGTCTGGCGTAATACGCGTTGGCGGACGATTACAGCAGTCGCAACTACCTTATGACAATAAGCATCCTATTGTCTTGCATCCATCGGCTCATATTACTCGCCTTATTATTGAATGCGAACACATTCGTCTACTCCACGCTGGTGCTCAACTCGTGCATCACTCACTTCGTCAACGTTGGTGGATCATTAACGCCAAGATAGTCATTCGCTCCATCATTCGTAGATGCGTCAAGTGTCTCAGGTTTAGTACCAAACATCAGGTTCAGAGGCTTGGTATTTTGCCATCTCCCAGAGTCACTCCTTCGCGGCCGTTTCTATTCTGCGCAGTTGACTATGGTGGTCCCTTCATGATTCGTCATGGCGGGCAGAAATCTAGGACTCTGTCAAAATCGTATGTGTCTTTGTTCATCTGCTTACCAACCAGGGCCATTCATTTGGAATTGGTTTCCGACCTTACGGCCAACACGTTTATAGCTGCCTTACGTCGTTTCATGGCCCATAGGGGCATACCCAGCCAGTTATATTCTGATAATGGCACGAACTTTAGGAAGGCCCGCAATGTTTTTCATGACCTTTACAATCTTTGGCATAATAAGGATGCCACCTCATCAATCCAATCCTTTACGACCTCTCAGGGTATTACATGGTCATTTATTCCGCCCTCATCACCTCATTTTGGTGGTCTGTGGGAGAGCGGTATAAAGAGTTTAAAGTATCATTTGCGCCGCGTGGTAGGCAAGTCTATACTCACCTTCGAGGAGTTTACGACAGTTTTGTCTCAGATAGAGGCATGTCTAAACTCACGTCCATTATTTGCCGTTTCATCGGATGTAAATGATCCGGTGCCACTTACGCGTGGCCATTTTTTGATTTGCGCACCATTAATGGCGATACCTGATCCAGACTTATCTCACGTTCCCATCTCTCGTCTTGGACGTTGGCAACTTCTCCAGAAGTTTGTCCAAGTCATTTGGAAAGCTTGGTCTCGCGACTACTTATATCAACTACAACAACGTCACAAATGGAAATTCGCCAAAGATAACGTTTCCATTGGTGACCTGGTTTTACTGATCGAGGATAACTTACTTCCATTAGCGTGGAAATTTGGTGTAATTACCGCCACATTTCCCGGCCCAGACAACTTAATTAGAGTAGTTGACGTTCGCACGCCTACTGGCACCTATCGCAGACCAATCCATAAATTATGTTTGGTCCCTACTAGGGACGAACAGTAAAAAAAAGGGTTTATTTTCCTTTGTATATACTTGTCAAAAATACATAAATCAGATGTTCAAAGAAGACTTTGTTAGTTATAAGCACCTTTGTTTTTAGCATAAGCTTTAATTTGTATATTTTTGATTCAGAAACTGTTTGTTTTACTCAAGCAAGTGTCAGTTTATTTAATGTGCAAAGCTTTAATTATTATTTTGTATTTTCGTATATGCAACATTTGATTTATGCCTCATGTCTTTGCTTACTATTGTTTTTATGTAAAAATTTTGTTATAATATTTGCATGGTCTGCAGCTATACAAACCATGTATGCATTTTCTCGCACATTTTGTCAATATGTGTGATATTTTGTTACTCTATGAATTTATTTCTCACAATTGTTCAACACATGTATTACATTTTGTAATTATCTAAACCGATTTCTATTGTATTTATTATGTATAACTTGTATCTATGTAAAACACGTTGTTTTATCCGCATCTACTGTCTATAACCATACGCCACGCCTATATTTTTATATTGTATTTTGTGATCATGTATTGCACAATTATTATTCATGCTTTAATTATGACATACATGTCATTACACTTTGTGCTTGCAATCATTCAACTATGTATAGCTTGTTTTGACATAACAATTTACTGTATATTCCTGAAACATCAGGTATAGCATGCATCGTGCAGACTATAAAGCATCATGCTAAATTTATGTCTTTACATGTATAATTTATAATAATTTTGTTTGTTCATTGTATTCAGTGCTATTGTATAGGTCTACTGGCCTTATCTGGTTCAAGATAACCATTATGACTTGCATAAATGTTACAATTTATCGGGCCCATCATATGATGAGTCACCGATTATTCATCATTAAACATTGTCAAACCATGTATTTTTCATGTCTTATATTGTTTAATAGTGTATACATACAATATATATTGGCAATACATTGCTAATCTTGCATTTATACTCATGTATAATCAGGTTGCAAGCCGACTTTGGCCTGCTCAACTCTTATCATCACTCAAGCTTATCTCTAAACAGTTAATGTCATAACTGTTATCTAAGATTTCAAACTCAAGGTTCAATACAACTTATTGAGATTGACTTTATTATTAAGAACTCTGTATTTTTCTACAATAAGTTATTAAAATGTATTAAAAAATCCTTTGATTTTTTGTGGGCAGTTATGAACAGTAATGTGGTAATTTTCGCATTCATAGGTTGGCTAATCTGTACGTTTTCAAATTGTGCTTATCATGTTTTTACAACACAGTTGTCCGAGCTACGGCTGGCGGCAGACGTCATTACGTTTGCTTGCTTGTTCTGTCATTCATCATTTTTCTTGTCGGCAGACAATCATTGTAGGCCTTAGGCCACAACATATATTGTATACTTGCAATACATTAGCAATACATTGCTAATTCTTTTTCATGTAGCTTGAGTGCCGCGTACTCACGCCTCAAGTCTTACGACAATTCATACGACCTTAGGCCTTAGGCCTTAACATTTTAATCTGAGTGTTGCACATTTGCGCCTCATCACATGTAGCTTTCTTACGACTCAGTTTAATCAAATTGAAAATCTATTCAGACTTAGCCAATCTCAACACCATGATTTAAGTGTACAACAGAAACTTAATAAATGTATTATACAGTCCAGTATCGTCATTATTCTGCATCCTGGCAATAGCACCGCAAACATCGTTCTTCCTAATAGAACATTTTTTGGTACACATGTGCCGACATCAACATTTTCTGGGTCCACTCGGACCGGATCTCAACACTGGGTATGAATATGTTTTTTATATATATAATTCTCTTATAACTCATACTTGAAAAGCTATAAAAAGAACATAATATCATAGATAATTTCTCTGCTGGTTCAGAACAATTCACGACTTACTTAAACAATTATTGAACAGAATAGACTAAAATTTAGATTATATGCTCATGATTCCCTCACTTAAATTAGATTTTTGTAGAAAATGAGTAAACAATTGACCAATCAGAGGTTTAGAATTTTAGTCCAATTGTGACAAACAATGTCTCTATAAATGATAAGTTTGGAGAAAACAGCCACAAGTTCACAGATTCACCATATTGAACATTGCCAATCTTGGAGAGACAACCTCTGAGTTATATAAATATTCTAGTAGTGCAGTTCAACTGCAGTCAAAACCAAGTGCACTTCACATAAGTGAATATTGCCTGCATAGACTTTTGAGACTTGGGGAGTACTGTGGTTGATTCAATAATCTGTATCACGTTTAAAACCATATATTTTTTCATACCTGAAAGCAATCTTGAGAAACTATACCATCTACATTCTCTTGCTGCCAGAGGTGTCGTCTGTATTTCATCCGGTCACCAGACTCCAGCCATGGACCTCAATATTCAATCTATGTCCAAGGGATGTCCAAATTATATAGTACACCAGTGTTACCATCAAATTATAAAATCCTTTCAGTGGCATCACCTGATTTTTCAGACATTGGAAGTATCTGCTTAAAGTACCAATGTCTGAAAAATTGGACATTGTAGGTATTCCATAAAATTCCAGCATCTGATTTTCACATGCCTAGAAAAAGTGTGTGCAGAGTGCAGTGTGCATAGTGTACAGAGTGTATTTATTAGGGGGATGAACAGGACTGGACTCCCCCCAGGGGGTCAAAAAAATTAACAAATCTCTTAATTTTTAGGCTGTTCTATTATTTTTTCAGCTGTGTACGCCAGAGGCGTAGCTAGGGAGGGCCAAGGGGGCAGCTGCCCCGGGCAGTATAACCAGGAGGGCGTGATTTGAAAGTGAGCATAGATTTGAAAAAATTGTTTTCAGTTTATAAAACTACAAACAACTTGTTTCTTTGATATGACTATTCCTTAAGAACTACAGAAAATATATAAGATATTATTAATATAAGATTAAGAACAACAAGTTCCAAACAGTTTATGAAGTATTTCATTCAAGGAAAATCGAACCCTGAATGTCAAAATATTACAATTAACAAGGAATCAACTTGCAATCATAAAATGGATGTTATTATCGACGAGGCTGTTGATAAATACAATAAAATTAACGACGTGAATACTTCAAACTGTGAAAGTGTCAAAGTACAGTTACAAGATTCAGTTGGTTCATCATCACCATGGATGATGTTGCATCGTGCAGTCTTGAAATTACAGGCAATGAAGGAGAGAACATTACTAACAACAATTTAGGCCATGTTCCCGTTGCTTCTCTACAAGATATGGGAGTTTGGCCAAGCAACAAATCTCAGTCAAGAAACTATGTGTCAAGAAAACCAAACACATCCACATCCCATACAATTCAACATTAGCATCTTTTGACATAACCAATTTATACACCAATGTACCCATTAAAGAAACCATACAAACACTAGAACATTTACTCAGACAAAACAACATGCCCGAAACACACATCATGAGATCATCACACTCACCAAAATAATTACTGAGCAAAATTACTTCACATACAACAACAAGATATACACACAAACAGACGGTCTCCTGATGGGATCCCCCATATCAGGAATACTGGCTGAAATATTCATACACAACATAGAACAGAACCACATAATAAACAACAACAAATACACCAACAAAGTCATTTATTGGCACAGGTATGTGGATGATATATTACTTTTATTCAATGGCAATACAAGGCAGGTCGAAAACTTCCACAAATACATAAACACAGTACACCACAAACTAAAATTTACACTGGAAAAAAGAACAAAACAATAGTATAAATTTTCTAGACCTAACAATTAACAAAACAAACAATACACACACGTATAAAATATAGAGAAAACCAACCACAACTGACAAGGTTATACACAACACATCAAACCATCCAACACAACATAAACATGCGGCCTTCAACCATATGCTCCATAGACTAACTAAAATACCATAGAGTAAACAGGACTATAATGATGAACTCAACACAATCAAATATATAGCAATAAAAAATGGATAAAACCCTAATTTAATAAACAAACTACACAAACACATCATAAACAAAACACTAAATACCAACAACACACAACAAACTAAATACATCACACTCACATACCATAACTCCAACACACACAAAATCGCCAACACATTCAGGAAACACAAGTACAAAATAGCATACAGAACAAACAATACCATAAAAAAACACATCAATGATACAAACATGGACATAGACAAATACAACAAAACAGGTGTTTACAAATTAAATTTTAATGATTGCAATAGTTTCTATATAGGCCAGACGGGAAGATCTTTTTCATCTCGTTACTCTAAACACTTAAAAGCTTTATCCAACAACAATATACATTCTGCGTTTGCCACACAAAAAACCACAGCTACACCAACATAGATACTAATCTTGAGATATTACACTACTTACCCGAAAGTCGAAAACTTAACACAGCAGAACAACATGAAATATACAAACACTACACAACACAACCAAACAACATACTTAACGACCAATTACACTATAAATCACACACACTTTTTGACACAATTATAAATAAAACCAACAATAATTTGGATCCCCGCGCCAATCCCCTTCACACACACCACCCTCACTAAACCTTCCAAATAAAAACCGTTATGAGTTACTCGCCAGTATGTCTCAAACTGCTGACGAAGGCGCACATCATGCCAAAACGCGTACGGGAAGAAAAACCAAGTAAGTTTCACAAGTGAAAGTTCTATATTCTATATTATTAATAAGAAATCTCAATCCTTCCGAGATATAATGGTGAATAGAGGAACATGTCAGTTGCAGAACAAGGACAGCCATTTTCCTGAAGATGAAGCTGTACAATCGATAAACAAGTATTGGTTTCATAAAACCTTGCAGAATGGTGCCAAGATTGCAATAAATGTTACATAGGACAAACAAAAAAACAACTGAAAAAACGTTATTTTGAACACCGAAATGAATACAAAAAACCAGAAATATACAAATCTAATTTGGCCACACATGCAATAAACACTGGACATGAATTCCCAGACATAATCAACATGACACTAATAAAACACATACCACACAAAGGCACCATAATGAACATTTGGGAAAATTTACAAATATACAAACATAAAACACAAAACAAACTAATACCTGAACAAATACAAATCAATATAAAACATGACACAATATTCAAAACACTCAACATCGAAAATACACAAAATACTAATACATACACCACAATCACACACAATAATACCACTTTAAAATACCAGAGACCAACAAGAAACCAAAATAGCGTCCAGCCAACACACAAATACTTCACCAGACGCAAGATCACGAAGGCTGAGGATGAGAACACAGGAGTTCTCGAAACATGTTCCTAATAAGGAAAATAAAATATCTTGAGGTAATTTCAGTATAAATATTAAATATAATATATATATATATATATACAGTGCCGTATTTACGTACGGGCAAATATGTGCGCCGCACAGGGCGGCAAAATTTTGGGTGCGGCAAATTTTTCAAAAATCGCGCGGTTGGGTGTCGCGCCGTTTGTTATTGCCTCTTTCTGTTTGTTAACCGCTTCCCGGTAAAGCGCTTCTCAAAATTTTGGCTTCTCCAGCGTGCCCCTCCAAAGTCAGCACAGCGCGGAGAAACGGCTCCGCATTGGCTGATGCGCTGACCGCTTTGAGACGGTGACCGTGACCCAAGGCTTAGTCGTTGAGTGTTAATTCAGGTTGCTAGTTGAAGTGGATTTGTTCTTTGTGGAAATTCTAATTAGTATTTTGTATTTGCAGTATCATACTTATTGTTTATATTTAGTGGTTGGTGTCAAAAATAATTATAAACTTTGTATAGTCAACAGTTTGTTTATTCTTTTCATTTCTAATTGATTCATGAACAATGAGTGACGGGAGTAAAAGGCTGAGTGGGTCGCAGTATCGAAAGTCAGCAAAGGTGAAGAAGGAAAAAGAAGACGAAGTAATAAGGAAAAGTCGGAAGGTGGAGTCTTATTTTCATAAAGTGGACAGTGACGTTTCGGAACCAAACGAACTTAGTACAGTAAATCAGTTATTTTCATTGAAAGCTATGGAGAATAGTGGGGGATCTTCCGGCGGCGGAGAAGTAGCGGATAAAGGAAATAATTCTTCTAACTTAATTGCTGGCAGTGACAATTGCTATTCTAAAAGTGAACAGGATTTGTGCGAAATTCTTGTGTGTGAAAGTTACGAAACTGATCCAGGAAAATGTGAGGTTAGTTTAGAATTGGTGAGTAGTGACCCAGCGAAATGGATTTGTAATGAAGAGACACGTGATTACATTGCCACACATGGCATATCCTTTCAGAATAGTGGGGCAGATTTTTCAAAATCGAAACAAATGTATGCAGACGGGCCACGATATTGTTCGAAGAATATTTTCGAACGGAAACTTCGTAATGGAGAAACAGTGAAACGTCAATACCTTGTAAATTCAGAGAGTGAAGGTTGTGTATTCTGCATGCCGTGCCAGCTTTTTGGTGGAACCACAGTTTTTGGACAAACAGGTTTCAGTGATTGGCGACATGCTACAGAGAGACTTAATGAACATGAAAGTTCACAAGCTCATAGAAACTGCATTATGACTCTCAAAGAAAGGGGAAAGAAATTAGGAAAAATCGACGAAAAGCTAACTAAGCAGCTTGATGATGAGATTGAATACTGGAGAAATGTACTAAAACGTGCAGTTGCCAAACGTTGTCAAAGCACTGGCCACACGTGGACTCGCCTTTCGCGGGACTGATGAGCATATCGGTTCACCGAACAATGGAAATTTTATGATGTCGCTGGAACTGATTGCACAGTTCGACCCATTTTTGGCAGAACATTTGAAAAAACACGGCAATCCTGGAAAAGGGAATACATCTTATATTTCCTTCGCTACCTACGAGCAGTTTATACAAATAATGGGGGAAGAAGTTGTGAGCACCATTGTGGCAGAATGTCAGGCAGTTAAGTACTTCTCTATCAGCGTAGATTCCACACCAGATGTTTCTCATACAGATCAGCTGACTTTCATTGTTAGATATGTAAAACAAAATGGTGAACCTGTAGAACGTTTTCTTTGTTTTATTCCAAATGCAGGTCATAAATCATCCGAGCTTGCCGACACAGTGTTCACAATTCTATCAAAATACAAGTTGGATATAACTAATCTCAGGGGCCAGTCATATGATAATGCTAGGAACATGTCCGGAAAATATACAGGACTTCAAGCAAGAATTCTAGAAAAGAATAATTTAGCTGTTTACTCTCCTTGTTCGGCTCACTCTTTGAATCTCATAGGAACTTGTGCCGCCAAATGCTGTATTGAAGCTTGCAATTTTTTTGACATGTTGCAAAAATTGTACAATTTTTTCACTTCTTCTACATATCGGTGGAACCTGTTGCAGGAGTCTCAGGACATAGTTCAGGACAAATCAGACATGGCCGCAACCTCCAAAGTCACTGTAAAAGGCTTATCCGGTACTCGCTGGAGTGCTCGAGAAGATGCATGCCGGAGTTTAAATCGCAACTGGAGCATGATCATAAGAGCTTTGGAGAAAATTGAAGCAGATGACAACAAGAAATTAACAACACGACTTGAAGCTAGAGGATTGCTGAAGAAATTGTCACGACTCGAAACAGCAATCTCAGCTAGAGTATGGGATGCGATCCCAGGGCGATTTAATGCAGTAAGCAAGGTATTGCAGAGAGTCGACATAGATATCAGTGATGTAGTCCAACAGTATGACGCTTTAGCAGTGTTTGTAGCAGAATGTAAAATATCATTTGAAGTTTACGAAGAAGAAGCGAAAGCGAAGTCAGGTCTTCAGGATTATGACGTGAGCAAACGTAAAATTAAGAAGAAGACTTTCTTCGATGATGATGATGACGATAGTCAAAATAAGGGATCATTCCAGACGAGTTAAAAAACTCCCCGAGAAACATTTGTTGATCATACTTATTTGACTATATTATCGAAGTTGGAATATGAACTGAAGAGAAGGTCAGAAGCATACAGAATCATTAATGATAAATTCGGATTTTTGTCTCACTTAAGAAATACGCCAGCTTCAGAAGTTGCAAGTGAAGCTAAGAAGTTGAAGGAAATATATAAAGACGACCTCGAAGAAGAATTTGTGAACGAGTGTCTTCATCTTCGGGGATATTTAATAAAAAGGGAACAAGTTGAAATGTCCCCACTCAGATTAAGAAAGATTCTCCATGAAGACGATCTACAAGGAGTATTCCCTGATGTTGACATTGCACTGAGAATTTTTTTGTGTACTCCTGCGTCGAATTGTTCAGGCGAGCGTTCTTTTTCTGTGTTGAAAAGAGTGAAGAATTATCTCCGATCTTCCATGCTGCAGGAGCGCTTAAATGCTTTGGCAATTCTCAATATAGAGTCAGAAATGGTGCAAGCCTTGGATTTCGACCGCCTTGTGACGTCGTTCGCGGAATTTTTGCTATTTTGTATGTAGGAGCTTTTTTGAAATTGATTAATGGACGTATTGGGTTGTTTAATTTGTGTATTTTTATTAGGCTATTCATTTTAGGTGGTTCTGGATTATTATTTATATATATGTCTGTGTTTTATTGTTGAAAATGTTTTTAGTTGTTTTTATTAGTTTTATTTATATTTAGTTAGACATATATACAAATAATAATCCAAAACCAAAATAATACAATATAAATAACAAAAAGTAACCATCTAACAAATAACCATCATAACATAAAAAATACATACGAATTAACAGACAAACTAAAAATAATAAATATAAATGAAAATACATTTTTCACATCATATGACATAACAAACATGTACACCAACATCCCAGTAGAAGAAACAATTGACATAATAATAAACAAACTTAAAGAACAAAATGAAAACAAACAATATATAACCGAAATAAAAAATAGCCTCCAACTAATACTAAAACAAAATTACTTTGAATTTAATAGCAAAATTTATCAACAGAAAGAAGGTTTAGCAATGGGATCACCATTATCAAGCATAATAGCAGAAATATTCCTACAACACATAGACACCAAAATACAAAATATCAAAATCACATGACCCAAATGGCATATGGATAAGATATGTAGATGATGGGCTATATGTATCAAATAACAAAAACACAAATGCAGAGAACATACTGAAACAAATCAATAACATACATCCCAAAATACAATTCACAGAAGAAAAAGAAAAACATAACAAAATCAACTATTTAGACATAACCATCACAAGATACAACAACCACATACAATATGCAATATATAGAAAACCAACTTCCACTACCATCATTATACCTAACCATTCTGACCACCCACCACAACATAAAATGGCAGCATTTTATTCGCTATTTAACAGAATGTACAAAATTCCCCTAAACAAACAAGAAACTGACAAAGAAAGAAATATAATATACCAAATTGGTTATGAAAATGGATACAATAAAAATACTATGATCAAAATAGAAAATAAAATCAAATACAAAATAAAAACTGAACAATTAAGAATTAATCAAACTGAACAACACATAAATAATAACAACAACAAAAAATGGGCCACATTCACATATATAAATATAAAATGACAAAACTAACAAAACTATTAAAAACACAGATATAAAAATAGCATACAAAACTAATAAAAATAAATTACAAAATCTAAATAGCTCACACAACAAAGATAATACAACATCTAACAGCATATACAAAATTGAATGCCAAGATTGCAATAAATGTTACATAAGACAAACAAAAAAACAGCTGAAAAAACGTTATTTTGAACACCTAAATGCATACAAAAAAAACAGAAATATATAAATCCAATTTTGCCACACATGCAATAAACACAGGACATGAATTCCCAGACATAACCAATGTTACACTAATAAAACATATACCACACAAAGGCACCATAATGAACATTTGGGAAAATTTACAAATATACAAACATAAAACAGAAAACAAACTAATACCTGAACAAATACAAATCAATACAAAACATGACACAATATTCAAAGCACTCAACATTGAAAATACACAAAAAACTAACACATACACCACAATCACACACAATAAAACCAATTTGAAATACCAGAAGCCAACAGGAAGCCACAATAATAATAGTCAGCCAACAACACATATGTACTTCACAAGACAAAAAAACCGGAAGGCTGAGGATGGGTACAAGATAGTACCCGAAACATGTTCCTAATAAGGAAAAAAAGGTATATCTTGAAGTAAATTTATTTATAAATATTAAATGTAATATATATATATATATATATATATAAAGGAATTGCACACAAAGTGTATTCCTAATCATACCTGCTGAAACAGGCCTTCATTTTTTTATTTATTTAGTATAATATATAATTTAAGTTTTTGTTAGTGCAAAAGTTTCGCAAGTTTTAATAACTTTCTATTAAACATCGTATTATTAACTGGAATGTGACTATGATATTTTATTTCATGATCATCATCTTCACTACAGGGATTAGGCCCTAGTTGGCCTTTCCGGAACCCATCTCCTCCTCGGTCTACCAACATCCCTCCGTCCACTCGGCTTGTACTTGAGAGCTGCCACTGGCAATCTGGTATCTGGCATTCGGGCCACATGTCCACACCATCTCCTCTTATACTCCTTAATCGTCTCATTTAAAGACTGGATCTTTAAGTCTTGTCTAATGTCTATGTTTCTTCTCCTATCCAGAAGGGACTTCTCAGAAATCTCATTTTGGCAGCCTGAATTTTCTTTTCTTCCCCTTTACTGAGGGTCCATGTCTCAATTGCGTGAAGGAATGTCAGAGCAGCTACTGTTTTATAAAATTTCATATGGGTTCCTTCCGAGTTTTATTTCGTAAATTTCTATGAATTGTCCCACAGATGGATCTAAACTTTGATACTTTATTAACCCAATCGGCATCAACGTTGTATGAGATGTTATATCCCAGATAATTAAAATCACAAACTTGTTCCAAACTTTGATTGTCTACCACAATTTTTGTTCTAATGGGACGTTTACCTAGAAATGCCATGGTTTTTGATTTAGCGGCAGAGATCCTCAGCCCATAATTTCGCAAAATAGTATTAAATGTAAATATAGCTTTTTGTACTTGGTCTTCTGTTTCTTGTATTATTACCTTATCATCTGCGTACAGTAGGGAAGTTACATAAATATCTCCTTGACGCTGTATTCCTGAGTCAAGCTTAGTCTTCCATAGTCGTAAGACGTCATCGATATAAATATTAAAAAGTGTCGGTGAAATAGGATACCCTTGTCTAACACCTTTATTTGTAGGAATATCCTCTGTCAACCTACCATTTAAATCTAGGGTAATGGAAGTTCTGTTATATAGGCTTTGGAGCACTGCAATTAATTGTGTGGGAAAGCCTCTTCGTTCCATGATATTCCATAGTAGTGATCGCCTAACATTATCAAAAGCCTTTGCTATATCTACAAAAGCAAGATGCGTTTCCCGGTTGAACTCTCTTCTTTTCTCAATCATCAACTTAAGAGAAAAAATTGCATCTATTGCTATCTTCCTTTTCAAAAGCCGTTCTGTTCTTCTAACAATAATATCTCTGTAATTGGTTTCAATCTTCCATTTACTATTCTGGCATAAAGCTTATATGTTGTGTCGAGGATTGATATTCCTCTATAATTATCTGTCCTTGTTCGATCCCCTCTCTTAAATAATGATATAACTCTTGCTCTTAACCATTCTTTTGGAACTGACAGAGCCTTTTTACCTATGGGCAAACCCGGCAGATGCCAGGGGCCTCGACTTTAAAGGGGCCTCAAACCAAGGCGTGTTGAAACAAAGACAAAAAGCGCTAAAACCTAAATGCTCGAGGGACAGCACACTCTACGCGTGCTAAACCAAAAACTAAAAGCATTAAACCCTAAATGCTCGGGGGACAGTGAGATCTACGCGTGCTTAACCAAAGACTAGAAGGTTGGTTGGTATTTGGATAATACAAAGTTATAACTTGTGTAACTAATAAGATTAAAAGTGTAAAAATACTATAGATTGGTGAAATTATAAGGCACTTCGTACCTCGTACGGTCGTATCTATAAAATCATTAAAAGTAGGTCTAATTGACTTGTTTCAGTTTATATTCGGTACTTATTATCAAATTTATAATTCAGTCCCCTCGTCGAGAAATTTTGGTAATGTACATGACGCATTTACTTTCGGTAACATTCCCTATACGCAGACGCGTGCAACATAAAGCACAAGAATCCCAGTAAAGTTGGTAAACATGTATACAGCGCTATCTGCTGATCTAAAATCTAAATATAATATACTAGGATATTTGCCATTGCTGGAGTTGTTTTTTATTGCCTTTCATGTTTTTTTGCAACGCAACTGTAATTGCATTTTATTGACATTTTATTAATTAAATGATGGTTGAATAAGAGACAATGACTTTGCATTAACCCGATATTAGTTTTTTTATACGTGCTGTGAATAGAAAAATAAAATTAGTTGACTTTAAACTAAGGTAAGTAAAATGGCGTATTATTATTAAATACTTTTTTGTGCTTCTTAGGTTTTATCTTATTAGTATGTTTTTCAACGCACTCTAAATTGTTCGTATCAATACTTCATTTTAAATTCGCTAACGCTTAGAAACTAACCTCAAATTAGACTGACAGTGATATTATGCTATTTACTTGGTCCGAAGTAAAAATGATTTTGGTTCGTAGCTTTGAATGACATATCAGAAACTTTTAAACATGTATATCTGTAAAAAAAAACCATATACCATATACCATATGGTATCTGTCAGCTTATACCATCTGATGAAGGCACTGTGTTGCCGAAACAGCTGTCATGGTTTTATAATTTTTAATAAATTGACGAGTGGAAATCACAAAAACTATTTTATGGTTTTATTTTTTACTATAATTTATCTGTAAAAAAGTGGATGTATGCTTGAATGCTTCATTCTTTAGGTCGTATTACGAATTTTAGGTCGTATAACACACAAAAATATTACATTTCTGGTATGTCAATTCGAAGATTATCAAAAATGATCTATTTACATAATAATATTATGCACCATTAATTCATTCGGATATGTCATTGCTGAATGACTCATTTCTTATAAAAAACATAAAAGTCACTAGTTGATCTATTTTTTTTTCTAAACTGTTCTAGATCGAATTTGATTCTGAAAGAGAAGGAATTTTGAAACCAAAAATGAAGCGTTTTGAAAGTGGTGCTCATAAACGCCGAAAAATTGAAAGAGAACAAAATTTAATTGATAAAACTCGTAAGGTATCGCAGTGGCGGCTGGTGGTCGAAAATTTTGGGGGTTGCAGTTGTGGGTTGGATGGTATTAAATTGTTTAAATAGAAAATACAAAAATATCACTAAGTTTATATGACTGAATGATAGTAAGTTAGTATTGTTTTATTTAATTAAAAATTATGACTTATATGGTAATATAACATTTTCTGTGTAACAACATCCAAAAAAGTATTGAAATTTTTTTGAAATTAGTTAACGTAATAACAGGCCTATTTATTTTAGTATTAATTCACTTTAGATAAACTATTTTACTGTGTATACATAATTAATATTGAAAAATATTGTTATACTTGGGAATAATTTTGTCACTTACCCTTATTTGAAAAGAAAATCCATCCGCCTTTCTTTCAGACTGGCAAATTTTTCAATCACCTTCTGATTGAAATCAGGAATTTCCATGATCAGGTCCCTTTCTATTGAGAGCATGGCCAATGCAGACAACCTCTCTTGTGACATGGTGTTCCTTAGAAATGTCTTTATTCTTTTAAGCGTCGAAAAACATCTTTCTGCTTCAGAAGAGGTCATTGGTATTGTAATCAAAATTTCTAAGAGTTTTACAGCTTCACTAAAAGTTTCTTCTAACTTATTGTCTTTGAAAAAAGAGTACAAACTAGCAGCCCCTGACAGTCTTCTAAAATCCGTTGCACTATAGATTGTTGCAAGTTCCGTACAGAGTTTTTTAAAATTGAGAAAATTGTAAGCGTTGCATACAGTTTTTACAGTGTCTTCTGGAAATTTAGAATCATAATCTGGAAACTTTTCTGACATGAACAAAGATACTCCTACGAGATGGCTCGTGAATCTAAACCGTTCCTTTATTTGGCATATAATCACATCACATACTTCCTTCGCCTGTCTCTTCCACTCAGTTTTGTCAATCTTCCTTTTCTTTGGAGGTGAACTTTGTGATGACTGTTGTGGCTCTCCAGTTTCTGTGTCAATATTATTTCTGATTTTCAACACATTTTCTTCAAAACTTGTAAGAGACCGTTTTATAACAGTGAGATCAATATCTACTTTCTGGAGCTGATTAAAGAGTACCGGTATGTCAGTAAGTGGCATAATTTTTCTAAAAAATGAGAGCCAAAAAATAAAGTTTTGACTTACTAAAACTTTTAAATGGCCAGAAGCCTGTGAAAGAGTACTGTCATTTTTTTATGTGATCAGAATCTAATATTGTTTTCATGCACTATATTAGGTCCTGCCTGTGATCATAAATTGTTGTGACACTTCTCGATTGAAAGTTCCATCTGGTAGGTACAGATCTGGGTAACCGCTTTTTTACTACTGCATCTAGTATTGATGTTCTTTGCGGACTACCTGAGAAAAAAGCGCAAATACCTTGAACACTGGCAAAGAAAACTCGAACTTCCCTGTTTATTGATGCAGCTTTCATCACAACTAAATTCATCTGATGTGCATGACAATGAACATATTGGTGTTTTAACTCATCAAGAATACATGATGCTAAGCCCCTGGCATCATGACGAGAAGGGTTAAGAAAAGTCCAGAATCTTTCTACAGGTCTGTTTTAAATTAGACACATCGCTGGTTTCATCAGCAATAACAGCTAAAAAATTTGCTTGTTTAATTTCATCTGAAATTCTTTCGTGACAGACTTCTAGCATTATTTGTAGTAATTCATTTTGAATGGTTTTAGAAGTACCCCTAAATACTGTTGAAGTTTCAAGATGATTTTTTAAAATTGTATCTAGCTCTGCACTAAAATCTATTAACCCTCTAAAAATTCCTGGATTATTTGATTCTTTAGATTCATCGTGACCTCTTAAAGCTAGTTCAAACACACCACAGAAACGAATACAGTTGATAATAATACTTAGCACATATCTATTCTGCTTAACTTGTTCATTGTGAGCTACAATATTTCTCCTATAAGCTGTATCTAGTTGTTCTGCTATGTTAGTTGTTCCTAACAATGCTAACTGTAAACTATTTTTTATGTGGGTACCTGAAGCCTCATTTTTTTCAGTTCTGTCATTAAAATGGTTTAAGTCTTTAAATCCAGTCTTAGTCCAAGTCTCCTCCCCTCCAAACAATATACAAGGAAAGCAAAATAATGCAATTTTAGTGTCACACCCACACAACCAGGAATATTTATTGTATAAGTCTGTTTTAAATTTACGATTAAAAATTCTATTACCTGATTTTACAGTTTGATTAAAACTTGAAAGATCTGGTGTAGGTCTACCTACTCTCTAATTTCAATTTTTTCCTCAATTGGACGTAAACTGAACGGTGTTTTCGTTAAGTTTTCGACAGAATTCATTGCGTCCTACGAGTTATATATAACGAATATCTTACACTATGACGCCTTAATCCTTTAATATGCACTATTATTTATATTTAACAATGAATTGTACTAACAATAAACTTCACAAAAAATTCGACCGACACTAATGAACTGAACTAATAAAACAATATAACCATACAAATTCCAACTGTCGCACCACGTGTTATTTACCAACAAACTGGTGGCGCCGTGACTGACAAGCGGAGTTTGCAGTCCCTAATCACACCAGGCGGAGCTATAGCGATGTAATAGGAACGCCCTAGTGTAGCCAGCCAGAACACAACTACATTGTGTTTCTCCATATACCAAGCGCGTCACAGCTGGTGTACACACCCGTAGTACACCGCGGCGAGAGAGGGTGTACGGTTTTTATTAAGTGCTCTGCACTTTTCAATCAACAAATGATTAATTACGATTATTTAGCTTGAAAACACTTATTAATTATTGTTTTTTCATAATCTTATAATTTAAAGTACAGTTTCTGGGGGATTTACAGGATTAAAAATACAATTAAATTTACAGAATTTAATGGGGGTTGTGCAACCGTGCAACCTAAGCACGGGCCGCCACTGAGGTATCGTATCGTCTTTCTTTCATGTCGTACCAAGCCAATCGGAAATTGAAAGAAGACCCTGTAATTCACCTTCATCAACTGAACCTCAGAATCATCTACTCATAGACAATAATGATCCAGCTCCTGAAGTATCACAATTCTCTTCGTCTACATTTTCTGAACAAGGCGGTGAAATAGTTTGTAATTTGGAAAGGGAATCACTCGTTTCACAACATATTCAAGAAGAGTTTTCACATAATAATCATTCAAAACAGAATACACATGAAATGAACACACATTCAACTCAAAATGATAAAGGTGAACAAATAGAGGTTGAAGAATTTCTCAGCTTAGATATTGCATTATGGGATTTAAATAGAATTTCAAAAACCCAACTCAAAGAATATTTTATTCGAAAAGGGCCTTCATGCTATCAAAATTTAGATAGTGATTTCAGTAAATCTATTAGAGTATACGAATTTTTAGAAAAGAGAAAACAGGTTTCTCAAAAGCAAAGTTGCCAATTGACATTTTTTTATAAAGAACTTCAAAATGGAGAAAAAGTAAAATGAGACTGGTTGTTATACCCTCCATCCACCGGTAAGATTTATTGTTTCGTTTGCAAACTCTTTGGTTCTACTTTGATGCCCACAAACCCTTTCAATTCCAACGGTTTCAACGATTGGAAGCATTGTAACCCCTCTTTATTTTTTATACTTTTTTTTTTTTTAAGAGGGGCCACTAGATATTTAAAACTAGGCAGAAGGCCTAGAGAAGCAAAATTGCGCTGGATCCAGTGAGGCGGGACTTGCAATTAAACTCTTTGGTAACCAACAATAACAGCATTTATTGTGTGAAATTACATGTATCACAAATTTTGCAAATAACGAACACTTTAAAGGCCCATCAGCTACAGATAATTAACAGATACACAGTACTTCATCTAGGGCTGTCTTAAAGTTTACAATTAAATGATTTACTCAAAGAATATCCACACTTCCGGTTTCCCATGTGCATTCATACATAGTTAACAAGATACAGTTTTCACTAAATTACTTAATTCGGTTACGACTTTATACAAGGCTGAATGAACAATAGTTAATACAATTACAGGCGGTATTCAAATAAAACAACATTAATTAAAGATCTCACCGTACTCACACACATCTGATCGACACCACATGCATTCTACATGTTCGCATCTGGAATGAATAAGTTTGGAATGTAAAATTTCTTGCAAGCAATTATTATGTATATGTATATAATGCACTTACCGGTGAGTCTTGAACACTTAGCCTGCCATAAAGATGAGTAAGACAACACCCAAAAAGACTGCTAGACCGAGGGAGGCAGCTGAAGTAATTTATGCGGTGAGAGCCAGAGCGGAACTAAACTTTTACCATGTGCTCCGAATCGAAACCTGAACTCTGCCCGCTAGATAGCGTTCACAGTCGAAACATTGCCACCGAAATTGCGCTCCCCAACTAGTAACTAGACACTTATCCAAATCAGAAAAGCTAGGACTTGCATTTCCTCAAACACCAGATTGTGCAAACTCCGGCACACCCCCACCCCAAAAGGGCAACCTGGTTGCCCCACACTTGAACTCAGGGGTACCCTGCAGTGCACCCCTATAGTCTTTTAAAACAGGGGTATTCATTGGTGTTCACAGTAGTCCTCGCTCTCAGGAGAACAGAGGCTCAAAAGGAAAACGAAAGAGCAGAAAGAAGTCGTGTAGTGTGTAAGTGTGCTGGCACTGCACGCTGACCTGATCAGGGCCAACCCACAGCAAGAAGGGACAGAGAAGAAAAGAAGAAAGAAAAGTTCGGGAGCTCCCTGAGTTCTGACCTCCTGAGGCTTGTCCACTCACACTTGAGACACCAACGCTACCTTAACAGGGCACATGCCCTATAGTTACAGGGTCCAACCCAAAACAAAACAACATTATCTCAACGATACAGTCCACATCCCACAGGACTAGGGAGGGAAGGATGGCCTCCATGATACGATACTCCAAATTCTCGATAGCACGCAAATGCAATGCAACTTATCAATATGTTATTTACCTAACCTACAACAAAATTACATGTGTGCTCCAAGGGCATGCCAAAACGTATCGAGTGCACGAATTTCACAACCGACCTCGTCCACTCGGTAGGTTTCACTCCTCCAACTCCTTTTTTTTTTATTTTATATTCCTTTTCTAATTTTTTTTTTTTTATATTTTATGTTTTTCTAAGGGGAAGGTTAGGAAAATCGGGAAGAAGAAAAGGGCAAGGATCGTTGAAAGGTCAAGAGGTGGGACTAAATGTAAGGACATGGCTTCCTCCGGAAATAAGGAAGAACGGAGAAAACCAAGGCTCGCGCAGGCAGGGGCGCATCCCTGAAGTAGACAAAACCCACCGGGACCATGGGAAACATCTACCCGCTACCTTAACCGCTTCTTCTCACCTTTCTATGACGGACTTTAGGTACTCGTTCCTTTCGGACACCACTCTCTGAGAAATTATCTCGTGTTGAGCTGTACTGAATTGTTTCTTCTGAATCAGAATCAATGCAACTTACATCGCTACTTTCACCCTGATTTGGATTATCCTCATCATCTAAATCCCTTGCTTCTGCCTTCCCTGCTTCTCTTTCTTCCAATCCTTCCTTCTCTTCCTCATCCTCTTCCTCCCCTTCTACAATTTTCCCTTTTTCGTCCCCACAATCCAAATCAATCTCATGACACTGCACCTCCTCACCATCTTCCAGTTGCTCATCTGATCCATCTTCAACAGCATCTTCACCCAGCTCCTCACCAATTTCTTCACCACCCTCGTCACCAGCTCCTTCACAAACTTCTTCACCAGCCTCCTCTCCAATCTCATTTTCGTCCTCCTTTTCATCAACACATTCATGATCATAATTTAAATTTTCATCAACATCAACATCATCGCCATCACGTCCACTACCACCATTCGAACACTGCACATCTTCATCTTCCTCTAGTTGCTCCTCTGGTCCGCATGAAACTTCTTTCCATTCTTCGGAATCCTCAACACTACTTACAGAAGGCGTCTGCACATCTTCACACACTACATCATTCTCACTCGCACACTCCACAATGCTGCCACCAAATTCCTCCTCAACTCCTACCTCATCTCCTTCAACCACACTTGCAGCATGGACATCCCCGTGTCCATCCGCAAACTCAGACTCTTCAGTCTCCCTAACACCTACAACTATACTTCCCTGTGCAGCATCTGCAGACCACTCTTCTGCCTTTTCCTTTGATTCCTCTCCTTCACCACTTTCAGCAACTATAGCGTCCTCAACATTTCCCACCCTGGAATTCAGCTGTCCAGGTCCATGTGCAATGTCTAAATTAAATTCTACTTGCGATGGTAAAGCTACACCATCAAGTGACTTCTCACATCCCTGCGTAGGCGATGATGATGTTACAGGATCTGGATCCCTCATGAACCGAGATGGAGATACCGGAACAAATTCTGCGGCATCTGGATTCAACTGTGACGTCACCTCTGAGTCCTCTAATTCAGTATCAACAGACGTGTTCTTGTTGTCCTGTGTTGATCCCCCAAAACCATTCCATACTTCTTCTTCCTCTTCACCTTCTTCATCCACTACTCTATCAGGCACTCGTAATTCATCTGGAACGTTTAAACTTTCACCCTTTTCCAAATAGGAATAACGCCTTGCTACAGGCTCCCTACTGGCCGATGTTGACTCCCTAATATAACTTCTTCTTCCCCTGTTAATTTCATACTTATTTGTTTTCTGTGCCGTAGTATTTGTTTTTTGTGTGTAGCTGTTGTTACCGTCTTTCCACTTACCACCCCTTTGTAGCCTCCATTACTTCCGGAATACTCCGTTTTTCTTACCGTTTCTTGTGTTCTCCACCAACCCCCATGTTTGTCCTTTTTAGCTCTTCCTAATAAATTACTGGAGTATTGGACATCTTTAGCAGTTCTTCCCCGGGACTCATCATTCGCCTGGACCCTTCTGGCATACGCACACCACCGGTCCAGGTCCACAAAACAACGTGGAGGATCTGCGAAGACCAGCCGGGATCTCTCTTGGGGAGTCAGTCCTTCCAGAATTGCTTGTATAACCTCCATCTCGGGCAACCCCAACTTTAATACCCGGGCAGCTTTCCGTATATCGTGCACGAAGTCCCCAATGCCTCTCCGTTGGCCTGTAGGCGATAGAATAACTCAAACTTCAGCTGGCCACGTCGTCGATGGGGTATGAAGAAATCCAACACTTCCCCATGGAAAGCGTCGACACTGCCGCCCCGACGCAGAGTGTTGGTGACCAGCCCTGCCAATGAACCCCGGCAATACGGGTATATAAGGGACAAGACCTCCCCATCGGACACCCCCGGGAAATCTGCCAACTGCAGGACAAGGTCCAAGAAAACCAGCAACTTGTCCTCATCTATTCCATCTACCACCGGAAATTTCTGGAGAACGCCTAAAATGGGGTGGGGCAATCTCTGATAGCATACCGCCGTCAGAATTGCACAATTCACATCACACAACAATAAAACATAAATCCCCACGAAACACCTAACACAAACATGACTTACAAAACAGAAAAAACTCGAGTACTGTTCCTTCCTTCGAGCAGACCCCCGGGTTCCCTAGCACTGCGGAGACCTGACCCACTCCTGAACCAACCTCGCTGACATCACCGAAGAGAACAAGCAACAACTAACGTGTACATAAAATACACAACACCTAACACCAATCACGACATACAACGCCTCACCAACACATAGCTAACAACCATCAATCGGCATTAAATTCCGAAAATTCTCAATCCATGAATTAAGTCGGTGAGGGTATCGACTTCCGATCAGGCCATACCGCATCCCACTAATCCCACGCGCTATAATTCAACCTTGAATTACTAATACCTTCTACCCCCCATGCAACACTTAAGACCCCCGGCAGTTCAACATCTCAGAATTTTCTAACTATGAATGCCTGCCTTGTGGTGCGATCAGACTCACAAGTCAAACAAGCTAACAATTATACATTCACATATACATATAAAACATTAAACATGATATAACATGTTAATCTCTTTTTTTGAAGTTTCATTTTGCCGCAAATGTTTTCTGAGTTTGCAAACCCCGTCACACCCAAGGACCCAAGGGTTTAGCCCTATATAGAACCACGCTCTGCTACCAAATGTAACCCCTCTTTATTTTTTATACTTCATAATTTTTTTTTTTTTAAGAGGGGCCACTAGATATTTAAAACTAGGCAGAAGGCCTAGAGAAGCAAAAAATGCGCTGGGTCCAGTGAGACGGGATTTGCAATTAAACTCTCTGGTAACCAACAATAACAACATTTATTGTGTGAAATTACATGTATCACAAGTTTTGCAAATAACGAATACTTTAAAGGCCCATCAGCTACAGACAATTAACAGATACACAGTACTTCATCTAGGGCAATCTTAAAGTTTACAATTAAATGATTTACTCAAAGAACATCCACACTTCCGGTTTCCCATGTGCATTCATACATAGTTAACAAGATACAGTTTTCACTAAATTACTTAATTCGGTTACGACTTTATACAAGGCTGAATGAACAATAGTTAATACAATTACAGGCGGTATTCAAATAAAACAACATTAATTAAATATCTCACCGTACTCACACACATCTGATCGACACCACATGCATTCTACATGTTCGCATCTGGAATGAATAAGTTTGGAATGTAAAATTTCTTGCAAGCAATTATTATGTATACGTATATAATGCACTTACCGGTGAGTCTTGAACACTTAGCCTGCCATAAAGATGAGTAAGACAACACCCAAAAAGACTGCTAGACCGAGGGAGGCAGCTGAAGTAATTTATGCGGTGAGAGCCAGAGTGGAACTGAACTTTTACCATGTGCTCCGAATTGAAACCTGAACTCCGCCCGCTAGATAGCGTTCACAGTCGAAACATTGCCACCGAAATTGTGCTCCCCAACTAACTAGACACTTATCCGAATCAGAAAAGCTAGGACTTGCATTTCCTCGAACGCCGGATTGTGCAAACTCTGGCACAGCATGGTGCTCAAGCTGTTTCATTTCATGAAAACAGTCAACAGCATCGTGCTTCTTTACTGTCATTTCTTAACCGTTCTTCTATGTCTGGGAGAATAGACTCTGAGATACAAAAGCAAGTGAACTAGGAAAGAGATTACTGGCATCAGATTTTAACTAGAATTGTTTGCGTAGTAAAATTTCTTACTGGACGAGGACTTGCTTTGAGGGGTGATGTTGAGGAATTTGGGTGTAAAAACAATGGAAACTATTTAGGACTACTTGAATTAATTAGTGAGTATGATCCGATTTTGAAGGAACATATAAAAAAGTATGGTGGTGCTGGCAGTGGTACAACTTCTTACTTATCACCAAGTACTTGTGATGAATTTATTCATATTATGGGAAAACGAGTGCTTCAAGAAATTATAAAAGAAGTAAAGGCTTCCAGATATTATTCAATATCAGTAGATTCCATGGCAGACGTTGCACACATCGATCAGTTAACATTCATCATTTGATATGTTCTGTTTGGAGAGCCTACTGAAAGATTTTTAAAGTTCCTTCCTATATCTGGACATTCAGCAGAGAACTTATTCGATGAAATAGTTAACTTTTTGAATGAAATTACTATACCAATTTCTCATTGTCGGGGTCAATCATATGACAACGCATCTAATATGAGTGGTTGTTACAATGGTCTTCAAGCAAAAGTCAAAGAATTAAACGAATTAGCACAATTTATTCCTTGCTCAGGTCATTCGTTAAATTTGGTCGGAGTTTCTGCTGCTGAAGGCATCCCAGAGGGCGCTAGATTTTTTTACTTCGTACAATCATTGTATGTGTTTTTCTCATCATCTACATCTAGATGGAGGATACTGTTGGATTCATTGACAGGAAAGAAGAAAGTTGTAAAGGCCTTATCTACAATTCGTTGGTCTGCTCGTTCAGATGCAGTCACTGCACTGTATGATAACTATGCAGAAATAAAATCAGCGTTGTAAAAATTGAGGACGATGATGATCAGACAGCAGAGACAAAAGTTAAAGCTTCAAGTTCAATTGCATCCATGCAAAAGTTTGAGATAGCGTTTTAACTCTCGTGTGGAACGATATTTTAACTCGGATAAATAAGGTAAATAAAGTTTTGCAAAAACCAACATTGACCCTTTCAACAATGGTGACGATATTGAATTCCCTGTCTGAGTAGATTAATAAGAAAAGAGATAGCTTTGAAATGTATTTTACAAAAACAGAAAAATTTATTGGATCTACTTTGAGTACTTTCGAACAATGCACTAAAGAAACACTTTTTTGACAATTCTCAGACGCCTGATACTGTTTTTGCACCGAAGGAGAATCTAAAGATAAAAGTTTTTTTACCTATTGTAGACAAATTAGTTAATAACTTGAAAGACAGAGCCTCAAAATATTATGTAATAGCTGAGAGATTTGGATTTTTAGAAAATTTGGTTGTTCTCTCTGAAAGTTCCTTAAAGACTCCCTGCAATACTTTTTCGAGAATATATAAAAATAATGTTTGCGAAAAAGAGTTATTTGAAGAGTGCCTCCATCTACAAGGTTTTTTAAAAGAACATGTAGACTTGGAGAAGCTTGTTTTAAAAACAGAAGATGACGATAAAGAAAAGGATGATAAAGATGAACTCGATAATCACGATGAAGAAGAGACTATCAAGGATGATGTTCATGATAGTGGGGCTTCATTTATATCCAAAAAACTAAATCTTAAGAAAACTTATAAATATTTGTATGATAATGGACTTTTATCTGTTTTCCCAAACATTGAAATTTGCTTGAGAATTTTTTTATGCTTGATGGTATCTAATGCATCTGCTGAAGGGTCATTTTCTAAACTTAAACTTGTGAAAAATTACCTTAGGAATAGTATTAAACAAGAGCGATTAAACGCTTTAAGTATTCTCAGCATAGAAAATGATATAATGAGTAAAATTAGTTTTGATGAAATAATTGATGATTTTGCGGAAAGAAAGTGCAGAAAAAATGTTTTAAAACAATTTTATTTATTTTAGCTTTTATTTTTTGATCATTAATTTTTAATTTTATATGTGAGTGTATTTATTTATTGAATAGTCTCACGCAAAAAGGGACATAAGAGAACTTAAAAAAATAATTGAAAAAATGAAAATCGCCTATTTTTTTTTGAATACTTAATATATTTTTTAATTAAAGCATACAAATTATATCTTTTAGTTTAAAACAATAATATTCAAGGCTCAATTTTTCAAAATCTAGTATTCTAAAAACATTAAGTTTATTTTAATTTTTCCAACCATTTTTTCAAATACAGTAGACTTAAGACTCTTTTTGCATGGGCCTATTTGTTACTTACTTACGTATACATCATTTTCTATGTAGACGATTGTAGTATCTATAAGCATATTCTTATCTGTTAAATATAAATAAATAAAATCATTATTTAAAAAATTTTGAGTTGTGATTTTTGTAAAGCAGCCTGTATTTATTAATTTAATAAACCAAAAAAACTTAATAATTTGTATTTTTCATTGCAGTGCGTGAAAAATATATTTTTACTACCATGTGATTTTTTTTAAATTGCATTTACATTTTACGCCCACATGCAACGAAAAATATCGTATATATCTCGGACGTTTAATGTAAAACTCTTGTGTGCATAATATACTATACTTGGGGCCTCATTTTCGGGTCTGCCAGGGGCCTCTGAGGTCCTAAAAACGGCTCTGAGAACTGAGTGCTCCTTCCAGCACATATTCAGGAAATGTAACAGACGTAACTGCAATAAAATGCTTCCGTATTTCAAAAGCTCTATATTAATGCCATTCAATCCTGGTGAAGTGCGATTCTTAGATTCTCTCAATGCCTGTAGTAATTCCTCTAGAGTTATTGCATCAATACTGTCTGCATCACATTCCGTGATCACACATTCTTCCTCATCCTCACTATACCAAAGTTGAGTATAATGTTTCTTCCATAATTCCACTGTAATTGGGTTGATAGACACCTCTTCTCTTTCCTTTCCATTCAACATCTTCATTATTTTGTATGCCATAACCTGTCCACCATGAACATCATGTTCAATATTGGAAATGAATCTCTCCCAGGATTGTCTGTGCGCTTGCCTAACAATCATTTTTGCTCTATTTCTGACTTCCTTATACGTTTCCGCATTCGTAGGAGATGGGGAAATTAGATGTTCAAGATATACTTTTTGTTTTTCAGCTACTGCTTCTTCTATTTCCTCTGTCCATATTTTTAAACCTTTCCTTTTTCTAAACCTTTTCTTTACACCTATTGCTTCATTGGCTGCTTGCACTATTATCCGTTTCATATTTCTCCACTCTTCTTCTATACTGTTGCCTGAAGGTATGCTATTCAAGTGCCTATTTAACCTATCTTGATAAAGTCTTCGAATACTTTCCTGTTCGAGTAAATATACTTTAAAAACCTCTTTATTCTCCTGTCTTGTAGATGTTTTAATTTTCTTCCATTTTGTGTATAACCTTATTTGTGAGATTACCAAGTAGTGATCAGAGAAAACATCATAGCCTCTATATACTCTCGTGTCACTAACCTGTTTTGCCAATTTTTTGCTGATGATGATATAATCTATTAAGGATCTAAGTCCCCTTGATGACCACGTATATTTATGAATTTCTTTCTTACGGAAAAAGGTTTTAGTTATTTTTAACTCGTTAAACGTAGCAAATTCTCTCAAAACCTCTCCATTATCATTTAACTTATCTTCCCCGAAAACTTCTACTACATTTGGGATTGGAACATTACCAACCCTGGCATTCATATCACCCACCAATAAGATTTAATGGTTTTTATTTTTGTCAATTATTTTCTGAATCCTGTTGTAAAAATCTACAGTTTCGCCTGCTTCACCATCTACGGGGGCGTAAGCACCTATGACAATTATATGACCACGTCCATATTTTATTTTTAAATATAGTATCCTCTCACTTTCAAAATGATATTCTTGTATACCTTGTTGCCATCTTTTATCGATAAATACTGCCACTCCTCTTGCTGCCCTAGATTTCTCATCCATGCCACTATAAAACATTGCGTAATCTCCTACATATTTTGAACCTTTATTTTTCTTTTTCGTTTCCGTTACTACTGCGATATTTACTTTGTTCTCCTCAAATATTCTTAGTAGTTCAGCTTCCTTACCAGCTATTTCTCTAACTTTCCATGTAGCCACCTTTAAATTATCCATTATCCATTTACGTTTGTCCTTTTCTGTTAACTTAGGTCGATTATCCACGTTTCCCATCCAATTTCCGAGGATCAGTTGAGTTCTGCAAGTAAATATTGTTTTACTTAAGCAGGTTACTATCCCACTGTAAAACCCCCAACCTGGAGGACCAGGAGTTTGATCTCGGAGTCTTCTTCTCCTAGGCCAACTGCTATCATCACAGCTACAGACCTTGGCCTGACCCTGGTATCCTTCTCCTAGCCTTTGAGGTGCCAACCCCCAACCATACAAGGCAGTACAGGGCAGTGCAATAAGATTCCCTAGCAGAGGTTACCAGCTTCTGACTAGGTAGTTAGGCGATGGGGCTGCCACCCTAAGGTTTCCTAACAAACCTGATTTTCTTTAGGGGTTATCTCTCTTAGCCTTTGATGATCCAATGCCTTACTGCAAGGCAACAGGTGTCAAGAAATAGAATGAAAAACATGGAAGACACCCTAGCCCTCGAATACTCTAATAGCGTCGGGGTCGAAAAGAACGAGAGTTAGCCAAGGGAGGCTGATAGGAAAGATTAAAGACCAGAAAGATCTCACCCAAGACAATATGAAGCAAAGGTAGATCCAAAAAAGACGCTGTCATTTAGTTTACATCCACTAGCTAGCTAGTAGATGCTATCCAGAGGCACGACGAGGACGAACCAGCTCACCCCCATATTTTATTTTCTAAGTATAATTTTGTTTGAAGTAATACTTTTCAGAAACAGTGCAAAACAGTCAAAACACATTAATTTGGAAAACTGAAAATGTTCCAACATTTTCTTATAGAAACACCTGTAAGTTGGTGTTTGTGCACAGTAATATGAGCTTATTTACATGGCAGTTTCTTTGTGGTTCTAAATATATTTTTTCTTCATCTTATTTTGTGTCAAACTAGACAATTATAAAAATTTCTTGGTAAGTACAATTTCTTTTTATTCTCTTATATTGTTCATTATGTCTAGTAAAATTAGAGATTTTTTCTTCTTTTAGAACAGTTATTACTCACATGTAGCACAGAAATAGTTAAAAAACTGAAAGTTATGAATTTAAAAAAAAAACTCTTGCAAAATGCCTGGCACTTTAGGGTGTACCCATAGGAAGAACTCTGGCATTTTATGTGTAATATCTTGCAAAATATCTGGCACTGAAAAGGTTAAATAACTTGTAGTGATTAAAATTGTATATGACAATTACCCGCAGTACATTAACTTTATATATATCACAAACTTTCATAAGTGAACTTACTTTTGGTTTTTTGTCCCAAACGTTTCAACGGTCTGTCTTCCTCAGTGGGATTTGAAATACAGAATGTCTGTACAAAGTAACCATTATGGGTTGTAGGTGTGTGTGGTGGGGGTTGCTGGTGGGAGGGAATTGGTTACAATCCCGATTTAATAAACAAACTACACAAACGCATCCTAAACACAAAAAGTAAAACACATAAAACCAACAGTACACAACCCAATAAATACATCACACTCACATACTACAATTCCAACACACATAAAATTGCTAACACATTCAGGAACCACAATTATAAAGTAGCATACAGGACTAACAACACCATCAGGAAACACATAAATAATACTAACAAAGACACAGACACATACAGCAAAACAGGGTTTACAAATTAAACTGCAGTGATTGTAACCAGTTCTACATCGGCCAGATGGGAAGATCTTTTTCCTCAAGGTACTCTGAACATTTAAAAGCCCTCACCACAAACTACAAACACTCCACATTCGCCACACATTTACAAAATGAAAACCATGGGTACACAAACATAGAACACAACATGGAAATACTACACTACTTACCTAAAAGTAGAAAACTAAACACAGCAGAACAATATGAAATATACAGACATCACACACTGCAACCAAACAACATATTAAATGACCAATTACACTATAGATCACATATACTTTTTGATACACTTGTTCAAACACACACTTTGAATCCCAGTGCCAATTCCCTCCCACCAGCAACCCCCACCACACACATCTACAACCCATAATGGTTACTTTGTACAGACATTCTGTATTTCAAATCCCACTGAGGAAGACGGACACCACGTCGAAACGTTTGGGACAAAAAACCAAAAGTAAGTTCACTTGTGAAAGTTTGTGATATATATAATATTTAAAAAGTGAATGAAGAGGATGTACCAACAAGACAAATTAACTTTAGTTAATTCTGTTTAGGTAAATAGACTAATGTGTATAGTAAATCAGTAGTAAGAAATTTTAAATTATGACTAGTGTTTAATTAAATAATTTTTAATGAATCATCATCCTATATATTTTAATCAACAATCTTAATTTATCTATGCTTATCCCATAACATTCCATAGATGGATAAGCATCTAAGAAATGTTCGATAGCATATACATGGTTAATGTGGAACTCAGTTGATACAAGAAATTTAATAAATTTAGTTAAAGTGAAGTATTTTGGGAAAATTTTATTTTTTTCTGAGAGAATGAAATAGCTTATTCAAAATTATGTATTTCAGATATGACAGATTGTTCTTGAAAAAAACATTAACAGCTTTATAGCAACTCCAGCAAGCACTGTTGACAACAGAGTACGATTAAATTGAGGCATGGATATATAGTACATGTAGAACACTAACATTATCAGACACAAAATCACAACTCACAAATTATATCAACCACATTATCTGCTGTTTACAGAAACTACTGTGTATGTGTTGAGTGAGTTGTTATACAATGGTGCAATTAAGCGACATTTTAGCTGCTATTCAGAAAACGAACAAGAACAGATGGAGGAAATGAGTAAATAGTTGGAAGAAAAAGTTAAGACACAAGAGGCCTTGATGTTAAAGGAGCAAGAGGAAATGAATAAAAAACAAATAAACTTGATGAAATGACAAGAGGAACTAATTACAAAGCTGGTAGAAGAAGAAGAAGGACTTAAGAAATAATTCAGTGATGACAGAAAAACATTATTTGATTCATTATCTACCAATGTCAATAGGTCTATGCAGAAAATCATATTAAATCCTAAACTCAAACCAAGATAGGAAATAATAAAAAGACCATCAACTTTAACAACCATAATACACCAACTGTTGTACACTGAAGAAAGAAACAGTAGGCTGTAACGGGGCAAAAGGGGTGAGACAGGTTTTAATCATTTTAAACAGTAAAGAATATTTAGTGAATGAACTATATCCTCGCGACTGATATGCATCGGCACAGGAATGTAAAACTTGTCAAAAGGGGTGCGCATTCCCACCCACGCGCGCTCAGGCGGCCAATGTTCCCATGGTTTGGACACGTCTGAAAAAATACCTTAGCATTGTGTGCGCAGAAAACTGGGCAGTCTGCTAATAACATCTAACGCGCACAGTTGCGTTATCGCGCGGTCCGCCTGAGATGCATTAAAAAATGTAGACGGACCAGCCAAAGGAGTGAAAACGTATCAAAATTCCAAAATATGGAATAAAAGTGGGGTATAAAGTGATACCAGTAAAAATGTGATAAAGTCTGTAGCGGAAAATAGTGAAATGGCAGATAGTCATCAGTGATCCAAATTTAACTTTGGGAATAAACAAGTGAACTAAAGTGGGCTGATTTCGACACGCGCTCTACATTACTACAACAGGGAAGTAAACCTACCATTTCAATTTAAATAAAAAACTGAAATTCAAAATTAAAATGAAAAAAGAGATCTCTTGTTTTTAAAAAATAAAAAAGGGGACAAAATGTGTGTGAAAGTGAATGAGCAGAGGCTGGGTTGCTTTATAATAAAGAATATTTAAACTAGTTATTAGAATAAGTAAATTACCATGTTTTTTTTTGTAATTTTGAAAAGTAATTAAAAAGATCAATAATAGTTTTGAGGAGAAAAATGAAAAGCCAGTAAATTTTAAAAAGAATTGTTGAATAAAATACAACTATCTAATGCAATAATTGAGAGTGTAATTTATTAAAGAACTCAACCTTAAATACCTTATAGGTACGAGTTCACGTGAAGACTCTGGCCGGATGCAGGTAAGGGATTTGTGATTGTGTATATTTATTGAATATTATTTTATTATAAACATGTAACCTCTAAATGGCGTGACCGAACAGAGACAGTTTGTAGAAATTCAATGTACAGACCATGTCTACTCGTGAATAAGTAATTTAGTGGTGGAGGCAGAGTGCGTAAAAAATTATGAAAAACGATGTCATATTAGAGTAGGTTATACGTAAGTGATACCTATACTATTGAATAATACTTAATGAATGTAAAATAAGGATTGTTACGATAGATTATTTCATAAGTAAAAATGGCAGGAAATAGTGAAAACGAGATAAGTGAAATAGTTGAATTTAATTAATCAGCTGTCATGAGCGGCCTTGAAGTCCATTCGACTCCGAATGTGGGTCAAGACAAAATATTCGAATTAAGTGTAACAGATGAAACAAAAATGAAATTCAGGAGTTCAGTTAACTCCAACCTCAACAAAATGTAATAGCAAATTCGATAATGACATGATGAGTATTTTACTAAATCAATTTAATGAATTAAATAAACGTGTTGATAGTAATGACAAAAAATTTGATAATAAGTTTGATAAATTGAGTAATGAAATTAACGAAGAGAGGGTCAAATGTGAAAGTAATTTCAATGAATTAAAAAAGCAAAATAATGAATTAAAAAACGACATTAATGTAATTAATAAACGTCTTGAAAATACCAATGAAATATTTGAAAGTAACGTTAACAAATTAGACGGAATATTGAGAAAATGGGAGAGTGGAGAACAGATATAGGTAAGTGCAAAATAAATGAAAATAACGGAAATATAGGTGTTAGTTTAAATGCAAAACAGGTGGCGGTAGACAAGGTAAGTAATAATGATAATTCTAATAATGAGTCAACAAGTAGTAGCAAAATAAAGAGTGATAACAGTGATATAATTAAAAACGTGGTGTTAAGAGAGTAAGGTTGTGAGCATAGAAAGTGTTGATGAAGTTGTGAGAGAGCGTGAAGAGAAGTTAGGTGAGTATGGAGGGCAGAGGGCAAATTTTCCCTGTGGTATAAGTGGAGTAAAGACTCCACATGTGTTTTATGAGGACGAAGGTTCCTCCAGAGGTTATGTGGGAGACATGGTGTCTCCAAATGGTCCTTTAAGTTTTTGTGGTGATGTACCTGGTAAAGCCAGGAAGTATTTTAGTGATTTTGTGTTCCCCTTTGCATGGAATGTGATAGTTCAGGGGGGTTGTGAGAGGTATTGTGATGAGAGAGAGCGAAAGAGAGAGATAGAGATTTTTGAGATTAATAGAGGTTATGAAATAATAGTGCAGAGTTTAGATATTGAGAGAGGTGAGAAAATTGACTTACCTTGTGAAATAGAGATGGATGATTATTTTGATGATACGGTTGTAAATGATAAAAACTTACCTTATGATGTAATTGATATAGTGGAGGAATATGATGATAGAACGGACTTTATGTTAACAAAAAATACTGATGGAGACAAGACCAAAAATACCAGAGTAAACGGATTTTATGAGTTAATAGGGGAGAATAATCTGGTACATTATTCTTATGATAGAGGGAAAAATTTAATATGCAAGGGTTATTATATAAATAGTAATAACGATAGGAGTGTAATTAAAGACGATAATTGTTATATAAAAATAAGACTATTGTACAATGACGGAGGTTAAATAAACAATCAGTGAATGGACATTGTAATTATTTTAGTTTATGGTGATGACCTGGCTAACTTATGAAATGAGGTGTGGTAAACAGAAAAATAACGACAAGAAATTGTAAATAAATTTATAGTGAAATTAATTGTGTTTGGGTTGCTATGTATTCTATGTAAACAATGTGTGTATGTAGTAGAAATTGATTTAATAACAATAATAATAATATTTTGGCAGACTAAATAAATAATGATAGTTAGTAATAAATGAATTGTAATTGCTTTGGAGTATGGTAATTAAAGTAATGTGTTTTAAATAATTGATTGAATTAAATAATTTGAGATGAATTAATTGATTTAAATGTGGTAGAAATAAATCTTGACGATGAATTTAAATTATTTTATGAGATTTGAACTTTAAAAGAAATAGTATATGAATAAATGTAAAATGTGTTTAGTTGTGGAGTCATATGATTGTTATAATGTTTCAGAAGATACATGGAGTTGGGTACATTATTTGGTGGTGATAAATGTTTATATTTTTTGTGTCTATGACAGTAATCATGTTGTATTCGAGTATATGAGTGACCATATGTAGGTAAGAATTTTATAATGCAATGTAAATAAAGTAAAATGTTTAATGTTTGAATGGTAAATTTTAAGTGAGTTTCAAATGTGTGAACTAAATGATTAATTAATTTGGGGTAGTTGTGAATTTGTGGGGGTGGTTTTCAGCGATTAACTTAATGTAAAACTATGACAAAGAATGTAATAAAAGTTCAGAACTGAAAGGTAATAATAAAATGTAACAAGATCACAAGTCAAAACTAAAACACAAGGATCACAAGGATTTGAAACTAAAACTGGAATTTGAAATGTTTGTAATTTTTATTCAGATGCAAAGTACGAGGGTAGGCTGAAAAGTAATGCTTGTAGAACACGAACAAAATTACCTACAGAAGCACACCTGGTGGCATTCGGGAGTAACATTCCCCTCCAAACGCATGCGCAGTTTGAAGGAGTTTTGTACAACAGTACGCTTTAAGTAGCAGAAGTATGAAGACGTGTTGTAGTGCTATGTCAACACGAGTTAAACAGCGTGCGGTTATCGAATTTTTAACTGCTGAAAATGTGATTCCTAATGAGATTCATCATCGTTTAAAGGCTGTTTATGGTGACGATGCTGTTGATAGGTCTACTGTGAATCGATGGGTAATAAAATTTCGTGGTTGCGAGCCTGGAAAAAAAGCCGTAATTGATGACAAAACACGCAGTGGACGTCCGATCACTGCCACAGATGATGAACATTGCAAACTCGTCAACGATTTGATTCAAAATGACTGGCAAATCACTCAAAAGCATATCGCAAACCATATTTATCAGGTTAGAGGCAGCCTGGCGCCAATAATCTTGCAACATGACAAGGTTCGTCCACACACCTCGTGCGCAACCCAAGAGGCTCTGCGAAACCTGAAGTTTGAACCATTCCACACCCTCCCTACTCCCCTCATCTCGCGCCTTGCGATTTCTATTTTTTTCCTCTACTCAAGAGAGACCTCAAGGGTAATCATTGCACCTCGGACGATGAGGTGAAGGCAGCTGTCGTGTCCTGGATTCGAGAAAAGTTGGAAGAATATTTCAGTGACGGGATAAAAAAACTTGTTACGCGTTTGGAGAAATGTGTTAGACTTAACGGTGACTATGTTGAAAAATAAATATATAATTTTAAAGCTAAGGAAATGTACTTTTGTTTACTTTTTGCCCCATCTTGCTGTTTCTTTTCGTTCGTGTTCTACAAGCATGTGTGCATTACTTTTCAGCCTACCCTCGTAGATGTTTATTTTAATGGAAAGAGGGAGAGTAAATTCTTTTTATTAAATGGTCAATTAAGTTGTAATTAAAGATTCAATCGGTAGTTGGTGATGGCCTATGTAAGTAGGAATATATGCAAATGAATAAGCAAATATTTTGTTGTACTCACTATTTTAAGTAAATGAAGGAGTGTAGGGAAAGTTAAGAAAGAAATGTATGATGTTAAAACACACAACCAAGACTAGAAATGTCATGTAATAAAAATTGTAACTTTTAAATGTAACTAATATCATAAACACATATATATTTTACTTGTGATTCCCCAACTTTTTGGCGGTCACGGCGTCACCGAACCCTGACTGTGGATTTGGATTATTGGTAGCAAGTGTGGTTGGGCAGATTGTATCCTAGCCATACTTGTTATTATTTTCAAAATTGGTGAATTTAGAATTTAACCGGGGGGGGGGGGAACCACCAGAACTATGGAACAGCGGTGTACAAGTACTTACCTTTTTATAAATTCATAACTCGGTTTTGTTTATTTACTATGCATTTAGGCTCTGTAGGCGCCATGTTGTTATCTGCCAACCTAAAATTTCACTCGCCAGGGTTCGAATCAGCGAACGGGAAAATCAGAACTGGTTATTTGAATAATAACGATCATTCCTTAGTTTACTAAGCAATTAAAATTTTATTGATCATTTCTTATTTTTATATCCCTTTCAATTCCCATAATTCTTAACATTTTTTTTTTGCATATCAAAAATTATTCAGACAGCAACTTAATTTTTCTTATATATAACTTTATAGATAAAATAACAACATCTTTAAAACTACTATCAAAATTTGATTAACCCCAACCAGCGCTTCTTATTTTACCATTTTTATTATTTTATTCACGCTCGCATTCATACATATACCCAATGCCCATTTGAGATCTCAATTTCATTTAATGGTAAATAGCGTACTCTAAAGAACATAATTTTGAAGTTGATATACCACTCTGGTTACTGATCTGGCTTTACGAAAGAGTCCAATGTTCCGTAGTACCTTCCATCACTCCGCATATATTAGTCGCACCATCTTCTATCTAAAACTGTTATTTTAATTATTTAATTACTCACTGGGTAATCATGTTCCGATTTAAATTATGCGTTCGGTTTTAAAATCACATTTTGTTTGAGTTGCGGGCCCGCATTTTCGTTCCGGAACTGTTCTTTACAACCGGCCGATTTTAGAGTGTAATTGCGACTGAGGCGGATTTTACTGTGTTAAGTTCTTTGTTTTCTGCACACTGGGCGAGAAAGAATGTTTCGTACGTGTTTTTCAAGCTGTTCATATCGTCACACCCATGCACGTGTACGCTCGAATACGCCCCCCTCGCTGCTAACGTTTACATTCCCAGACTCGTTAATTGCTTTTGTGCAACAGCAACACTTACGTACGGCTTGGCTTGGTACCGCACTGACTGCAAGGCGTTAAAAAAAACTGTCCAGCGTTTATGATTCAAATGTTGTTCAGCTTGAGTGGCCATTACATTTTATAATTATTTAAGAAGAAATAAACCCCAATAGTTTGTCCCGTTACAGCGGCTATCCATCGAATGGGATGGTAGACTGTGTAAGGGCATATACCTAAGTTTAGTAGGATTACTGGTGTCCTCGGACATCAGTAATTCTGAATGTTTTGTAAGGCCGAAGCAAGAACGGGGTAGGCAGCGCCTACCCCCAAAAAAACTTCCGTTCTTGTGGAGGCAACTGGGCGCCACAATCCAGGGGGGGCCATAGTGTGTGTGGTAAGGAGGTTACTCAGGGGAGTAACGAATTGAAACCTTAAACTGACAAACTGAATGAGCTGATAAGCTAATTAAATGATTTTATTTTGATTCAAGAGATACTATTGTAGTAGATAATTTGTTCAGAAGTAATTGATTTAAATATGTTTTGCTCCATATGATAATTTTAGAGACGAATTTATTGATTTTGCAAAAGATTAATTCGAGGAGAGAAGGTGTTGATTATGTTTTGTTTATTATGTTTTATTATGATGTACTATGTTAGAGTGTAAGAATTATAAACATGTGTTATGCATTGTACATTGTATAATTTTTTGGAGTGTGTCTAGGGTAAGGTCATTCACCTGACCATGAGATATCAGCTGATGACTGGTGTTAGATATGTAGTATGTTCCTGATAATTGATTTGTAGATTCTTTTGGTAATCAATATAATTAAAGGATTGAATAATAATTTTTATTGACAAAATAATTCTTTTTGGAAAAAAATCTATTCTTTGCAGTAAAGGATTTTATTTTAAATTGTAATGTTCACTATAAGTAGAGAAGGTGTCAGCTGATTCATGATGTGCATCTTATGTTATCTTTTGTACTCAAGTGCAGCTATTTTTGAATTTATGGTAGAAATAAGTTGTTTATTTTTATTTGTTTATTATGATTGTTAGCATCTAGTTAATAAGAATGACAAAGTAAATGCATTGGAAAGATTTTGGAAATTTTTGGAAAAATTTAAAATTTGCGATGAAATTAATGAATGGAAAGAAATAAGGTAGACTAACTTGGATGTGGATTTTGATAATAGACCTAGGTTGTGTTCTCTAGTTGAACAGAATTTAATTAATTGAATTTGATTTGAAATAATATCATGAAAAAAAAATTTTTTTGTTTGAAAAAGGAGAATTAATTTGTATAGAAGCAAATATAGAATGCTTGTGAAGTTTACTTTAATAATTGATAGTTGGAGGTAGTATGTAGTTGATAATGAAAATGTGTACACACCCAGTACTTGTTAAAGGCAACCCAGTGTGTATGTAAGGGGAGACATATCGGTTGAGGATCTGGTATGGTATAAGGCCAGTTTTTGATTTTTTGGTCAAATGATACAAGGTTAGGTGGTACTATGGTGAGTACCTGTCCGATTTTATGGTGTTGGGATCTCGCCCAGAGAAGTCCAGTAATGTCGTGCAGGTGCAGCCATAGTCACCGGGCTAGGGGGGTAGTTTACCCATGGTGTATTAAAAATTAAAGGGGGGTTGTTGGCGCCATATCCTCACTGATCCTCTTAGGGTTTAGCAATGAGAGTTTTTCTGTTTCGGCAGAAAACCTCTCATTAGGGGGGTATTGTAACGGGGCAAAAGGGGTGAGACAGGTTTTAATCATTTTAAACAGTAAAGAATATTTGGTGAATGAACTATATCCTCGCAGCTGATACGCATCGGCACAGGAATGTAAAACTTGTCAAGAGGGTACGCATTCCCACCCACACGCGCACTCAGGCGGCCAATGTTCCCATGGTTTGGGCACGTCTGAAAAAATACCTTAGCGTTGTGTGCACAGAAAACTGGGCAGTCGGCTAATAACATCTAATGCGCACAGTTGCGTTATCGCGCGGTCCACCTGAGATACATTAAAAAATGTAGACGGACCGGCCGAAGGAGTGAAAACGTATCAAAATTCCAAAATATGGAATAAAAGTGGGGTATAAAGTGATACCAGTAAAAAAAAAATAAAATCTGTAGCGGAAAATAGTGAAATGGCAGATAGTCGTCAGTGATCCAAATTTAACTTTCGGAATAAACAAGTGAACTAAAGTGGACTGATTTTGACACGCGCTCTACATTACTACAACAGGGAAGTAAACCTACCATTTCAATTTAAATAAAAAACTGAAATTCAAAATTGAAATGAAAAAGAGATCTCTTGTTTTTAAAAAATAAAAAAGGGGACAAAATGTGTGTGAAAGAGTGAATGAGCAGAGGCTGGGTTGCTTTATAATAAAGCATTATAAACATTATAAAGCATTTAATATTTAAACTAGTTATTAGAATAAGTAAATTACCATGTTTTTTTTTTTGTAATTTTGAAAAGTAATTAAAAGATGAATAATAGTTTTGAGGAGAAAAATGAAATACAACTATCTAATGCAATAATTGAGAGTGTAATTTATTAAAGAACTCAACCTTAAATCACTTATAGGTACGAGTTCACGTGAAGACTCTGGCCCGATGCAGGTAAGGGATTTGTGATTGTGTATATTTATTGAATATTATTTTATTATAAACATGTAACCTCACAAGGCAGAAACAAACAAATTGTAAGCAACATGGACAGGAACTGTGTACAACTGAAATTTCTCAAATACAACATGCACCAATCCACTAAACACAACAAACATAGAAGCCAGAGAGAGTCTAACAATGTGATAAGTAGTCATGAGTACTGATAGGAAATTTAGTTGTAAGGAAAATGATGTATGTAATCTGTATGGTGTAATCCGTCTAATATGAGAGATACATTATTAAATGCTGAACTTAATAGTAATTTAATAATATATATAATACTTTCATAATGAACTTACTGTTGTCACTTCCCAAATGTTTCGAGATGTTGTTTCTCTTCTTCAGTGGGTTTAATACTGACTGTCGATTACAGAATAACCGTTATGGAAAAATGGTGTGTGTGGTGGGGGTTGATGGGGGTCAAAATTATTTCGCACACAATAGCATGTATTACACACAAACAGATGGACTACCCATGGGCTCCCCTATATCAGGTATACTAGCAGAAATATTCATACACACCATAGAACAGAAACACATACTGAACAACAACAAATACACCGATAAAATAATATATTGGCACAGGTATGTTGATGATATTTTACTCCTTTACAACGGCAACAAAAGACAAATAGAAAATTTCCACAAATACATTAACACTATACACCATAAATTAAAATTCACACTTGAAATAGAATTAAATAACAGCATAAACTTTTTAGACCTTACAATCACCAAAACAAACAACACACACACATATAAAATATACAGAAAACCCACCACATCAGACATGGTCATACACAACACATCCAACCACCCAACTCAACACAAACATGCTGCATTCAACTACATGCTCCATAGGCTCACTTCAATACCCCTAAACACACATGACTACCAAGATGAATTAAACACAATTAAATACATAGCAGTCAAAAACGGATACAACCCCGAATTAATAAATAAACTACACAAACGAATCCTCAACACAAAAAGTAAAACACATCTGACCAACAGCACACAACCCAGTAAATACATAACACTTACATACTACAATTCCAATACACATAAAATTGCAAACACATTTAGGAAACACAATTATAAAGTAGCCTACAGAACCAACAACACCATTAGAAAACACATAAACAATACTAACAAAGACATTGACACATACAGCAAAACAGGGGTTTATAAATTAAATTGTAATGATTACCAACAATTCTACATCGGCCAGACGGGAAGATCTTTTTCTTCCAGGTTTTCTGAACATTTAAAAGCTCTCACCACAGACTACATACATTCCACATTTGCCACACATTTACATAACGAAAACCACAGTTACACAAACATAGAGCACAACATGGAAATATTACACTACTTACCTAAAAGTAGAAAACTAAACACAGCTGAACAATTTGAAATATACTGATACCACACACTACAACCAAACAACATATTAAATGAACAAATACATTACAAATCACATACACTATTTGACACACTGATCCACACACATAATTCGAACCTCAACGCCAATCCCTTCCCACCATCAACCCCCACCACACACACCATTTTTCCGTAACGGTTATTCTGTAATCGACAGTCAGTATTAAACCCACTGAAGAAGAGAAACAACATCTCGAAACGTTTGGGAAGTGACAACAGTAAGTTCATTAGTGAAAGTATTATATATATTATTAAATTAATAAAGTGAACGAAGAGGATGCAACAACAAGATAATTTTAATAGTAATATTAATACTGTGTGCTGTCCTATGACAGAATGGAAAATTAACAGTGTATGTGTGGAAATATTAGTATATTAGATACTGCCACAAAACTATCTGTTATTAAGTGAAAAATTAATTACTAAACATAAAGACCAATTCAAAAATGTACCACTATCAATAACTTGTAAATACAGACTACAATAAATACAAAAAGCAAAAAATATATAAACCTAACCCATGACCAATAGGTAATTTGAGAGGTTATGGTGACTGTTATAAATAATTTCATTTATGACTTTATTTGCTGGTATTGTCGGGATTCAACCACATTGACGCTAAGATTAATATGTTTGATCAAGTAATGGAATCCAATGTAAATTGTAAAGCATATAAAAGTAAATTAAATATAGACAGATCCAAGGAAGAAAATAATAAACATATTCCAAATTTTAAAAACCTGGATATAAACATTAAATGTACATTGACTGATAATATTAATAATAATAATATCTTATTTTATTTTAATCTTACTAACCCACAGAGTTTGGCACAGGATATAGTAATTGTATAAACATAGCAATGTATTCAACAAAATATAGATATATTGATTAACATGCAAGTGCATACATTCATAAATACCTATTACAACCATTATATACTTATATACCAGTGGTTATAATATTTTATAGAAGTAGCAAAATAAAAAGAGAGAGAGAGGAAGAGAGATGACATGTTTGCCTTTTCATTATATTTAATAAATACAAATCATGAGTCACATGTTCTTTTTGTTTATATGTGAAGTGGAGAATATTTTGTTTCTGATTATATAGATTGAATAAGCGTGTACATAGTAATAGAATACACTGTCAAGTAACTTAACGTAATTTTCAAACCAACGTAGAAAAGGCTGCAATTTTTTGACTGTCTGTCCTTGTTTACTTCTCTGAAGGATCCAAGTTTTCACTGTATCTTTAAACACATACATCATGTGTTTCTTCTGTGTGTGTGTGTGTGTGTTGTTGTTGTTGAGTTCCTCGTTCAGGCTGTCCTGTATTTATTTCCATTCAGTTGGAAGAATTTCAAGCTGGTCTCTAGAAGTTCATAGAAAAGGCAAAAAATATATTGTTGAAGTTTTATCACAGAAGTGTTATACTGGTAATTCGTGAGTGAGAAACAAATAATTTCAAATAGTTAGCAAATTTTATACCATATAAAACGAGAGTCAGCACTAAATATCATATTGTACAAATAATAATCAACATATTATGTATGTATCATTTAAATCAGATGTAAGGTTTTTTTCAACTATGTGTTATTAAACTGATTAATTATAGTAGTTTTGTAAAGATAACAAAAGCCAGTTAAAGCTGAAATTGCATTTGGTTGTGACTGTTTTGTGAATAATGTTCATGATACCACGACTGTGGTTTTTAATAGTAGTGTGGTTCATGCAGTCACAGGGTTTCCACATATGCGCTCCTTATGAACCCTCATGTTCATTGTATATTGTGGCTATGGATAGAAAGATAATGCAACGCATGCATCGGCCTTCACGTGAAATGATAAAACCAATTTTGGATGATATGGAGACACTGAAAGAATATTTAAAGAAAATTTTGAAAGAAATACAAGAAAAGAGAGATCAAACTGAAATTTCCGCTTTAGATATTCTTGTAAATGTTAAAAAACTAAAGAGTGTGTTACATAATTATAAGTTTACTGTTCTTAACATGAGGTTTGGATGGAGATCAATACAGCTGAAACAGTTGAGACTGTGGCAAGAGGAAATGGAAGTAATATGGAAGAAGTTTCGGACAGTATTAAATAAAGGGATTGGGGTTAAATGCAACCAAACTGAAAATTCTTATCTCAACAGGTCTGTTTCTTAGAGAAAGACGTTCCAGTCTATGGGTATGTTAATGAAATACATTTTAATTTTTAAACAAATTTTGTAATTTTGTTTATTGACAATTTATTTTGTTTCTTATAAACAATTATATAACAATCTCATGTATTTTGCAGAAGCACTTTTAAAATTCGTACTAACAATTACAGTGTGATTTACTATTTACTAATATTTCATTTTTATTTTTAAAAAATTTTACTGTTTGTTTTATTAAAATTTCATATTTTTCTTATTCACTTTTTAAATAAATTTTTTTGATAGATCACATTTTACATTTGTATACTTCTAAATTAAATAAGCATGAACCAATTTACTACTCAGTTAGTAACAATGGACTTACTTGACAGCATAAGTATTGATTATTTTTGAATAATTAATATTGTAATTCTGGTTCAGCCAAAATGATGACAGTCAGAAGCTATTGATATAATGATGTGTTTTAAGTGTGACTTCCTGACACTGTCTCTGTACACCTATCAGACTGCACCATTAGTAAGATGATACTACCATGTTGAGTCCATATGCTACTACATTGCCACAATAATATATATATATATATATATATATTATTCATATTAGCGTCCTATCTGAGCGTTATATGAAAGTGTCTGACGGAGGGAGTATAGCAGCGTAAGCAAGAGAGAGAGCGTACAATCGCAGCAATCTCACTCTAACCTCGTCACAGCGACATCCGATACCGGTATGAACATGAAAATTTACTCAATACAAATTATCAGTTCAACCTGTGATAACTTAAAAACTAATAAATATACGGCATTCTGATAACAGCATTGTATTCAGCAAGTGAAGCTTTATAAGTAGCCACAATCTCAGTTAATATAATTAACAATTGAAGAAGTTATACGGAAGACGAACGCCAAAAGGAATAACGAGAGAATTATGCTACGTAGGAATTAGGTGTTTTCACACACACACAGATAAAGACCTAAGCAACAATATTCTGTGGTCAGATCTTTGAAAACACGTTTGCAAATACCTGTAATCAATCGATTTGCAAACACAGGAAGTACGATTTTAACTAGAAATTCTCTGCAGTTTCAAACCTGTCACGGGGTGTTTCGTCGACCTGTTCGAGATTGTCAAAACTGGAAAAACGGATGGTTATTTGAACAACCAATCAGAACCCCATATTTAAAACTGACGCCAACTCAAAGCGAGGGGTAGCATCACTCTTCGTTCGGATCTTCAATGCGCTAGTCGTGTATAAATTACATACAGAAATTTTTTAATCACGCAAAAGTGTAATTAAGATCAAATTCGAGAAGTAGTCTGCAGTGAAGATGAACTAGTACCGTTCAACAACTCTCGCTGCGTAAAACAACGTTAAATAATTAAATTATAAATTAATTAATCATCAGCTGTGAAGGACCTGTGCGACAAAAGGCTACAGCATCTGTAATTGCCAGGGCATCTTCTACAGCATTGATCAACATCAATTCTTCTGTGCAAAACCATCAAAAGGAGGACCCCTACGGATTCCTATCTTCGGTCAACGCATCAAACAGTAAGAAATAGATTCATTGATCAATGAAATAAGCAATAAACAATTTTTAAAGGACACTAAGAATTTCACACTTTGTATTTTAATTATAAGATTAGCTATAACATAGTATAGGAGTGTTGAATGGAAAGTGAGGTGTAGTATTGGACGTGCAAATTATTGCAGACCTGTTCTTTAGCACTGGTTTGGGAGATAGCAATCTCTTAATTAAACCAGATAAGAGCCATAGGTCGTTTGAACGTCTTAATCGTTACTTTTCACACTCCCTCAGTAATTATAAGTGTTAGGGTAGAAATAAGTCCTACCATTAGCATTTTCAAGTTTAAAAATAATTGATTAAAATGTTAATTAAAATAATCAAGCCAATATTAAAGCGTTATTTGTAACGATTCCCCTTGAAAACCACAACCACTGAACGAATCCTGAGAAAGAGTGTCTCCATGCGCTGAGCTAAGCTGAAACCGTGTCATTTGTATCTGGGATTTGTTCTGGCACCCAGGTAAAGTAATATCATGGGTAAGTAACGTTTTATCTAACATACAAATATTAGATAATTGTGTTAGATAAAAGGGAGTGTTGTATAAATTTGGCGCCGCAACTAAGGGGCACGAGTAAATCACCAAATTTATATATAGAAATAAGTTATGTATAAATTTGGCGCGGCCAACTAAGAAGCTCGATTAAATCACCAAATTTAGCACAAAAGAAAGTTATATAATTTGGCGTTGCTATTACCCAAGTGATTAGTTAAATTGTAATATTAATTGATTAGAAAAGAAGTGGAATTCAAGGTTACAAATAACTTAAATAATTGTTAAATTAATTTGTTAATAATAAATTTTAAAAACGGCTAAATCATCAGCAGTAGATATGGCAGCAATTGAGCAAATGTTTAAACAGTTGACCACTAAAATTGAAAGTAAAATTGATGATACAAATAATAAAATCGAAAGTACAAAGAGTCAATTGTCTAGAGAAATAAAAGATACTAATAATAAAATTGAAAAAATAGAAAATAAAATTGAAAATACAAATAGTAAAATAGAAGAAAATAATAAAAGTTAGAAGAAAGTAATCAAAAATTGATAATTGATGTTAATAATAAAATTGAGCAAACTAATAAATATTTGTCTAGCGAAATGAAACAAATAAATGAAAATGTATCTAGCCAAATAGAACAAAGTAGTAAAAAAGCTACATTTAAAATAGATGAAGAAATATCTAATCTAGCTAGTAAATTAGACAGTACTAATAATAAAATAGATGAAAGTAATATTAGGTTTGATAAACATACCGAAGAGGTTAAAACTACGTTAGAGGAATTTAGAAAACAAGTAAACACTAATTTTCGCCGTCAAGACGAAAAACTAAATAAGTTTAGAAATGAATTTCATGAAAGATTAGAACAGAAAGTAACCCTCATTAACCAACAATTCAGCGAAGTAACAGCTGAATTAAAAACACAATCGCTTCTAAATAAAGAAGAAATCCAGAATACTAGGGAAGAGTGTACCCAACTGGGTGAGAATATTAAAGAAGTTAAGAAGCAGGTAGAGAGTAAGGCTAACAGTGACGAAGTACATCAAAAGGTGGAACAGCAATTAAAGGTAATGCAGGAGGATCTGACTAAGGCAATGAAGTCACAGCAAACCAAAGTCGTGAGGTGTGGCGGCTATAAGGAAGAACTGGAAAACCTTGCATTTTCAGGAAACCCACATGAGAATCCTGTGGAATTCCTAAAGCTGTTTGAGGCTTATGTAGCTCGTGTAAATCCACTGATGGACAACGAGGACAAGAAGGACATGTTTGGCCGATTTCTCAAGAATTGGGCAGGTACGTGGTGGAAAGTCATCTCGGACAGAGTCCAAACCTACTCAGACTTCAGAGAAAAATTTCTTGCTCAGTACTGGAACATTCAGATACAAAGAAGGGTACGCGATCATCTAGAATTTGATCACCCATCAATGAATATGACAACTACCAACTATGTGCTTAACGTAATGGCACACGTCAAGCATCTAACACCACCAACAGAAGAGAGAGACCTAGTATATAAGCTAGCGCGTCATTTCTCAGAACGCACTAGAGTAGCAACCACTACTAGAGGAGTGGATACTCTAGAAAAGTTCATAATGGTTGTAGATGAGTGTCAAGATTTAGAGAGGGACCTACAGCGTGTAAGTAATCAGCTGAGTAACTACTCTAGAGGCGATCATCAAGAACCAACTTTCTACTCAACTAAGAGGAGAGACAATGAACGCCCGAAAGAAAAAAGGTTTACCCCATATCCGGGTAATAAACCCCAAAATCGGCCGGAATTGTGGAGAAGGGTAGAAGTAGGAGTGTAGAAAACAAACCAAATAAAGGGTATAAAGTATGTAAAACAACTATAACCTCTACCGAGCAGCAACCGTCGACTTAGAAAATGAATACGGGAAACCACTGCAGGTAGAAAAGAAACAAAACTAAACCTACCATTACCTGCAGTGAAACAACCAAAGAAAACAGGTAAAAAGAACATAACTAATAATATAAAACAAGTGAGCGATAGGGAGTTCTTGTTAAAAGAAGAGCAAGAAGTGGGTAGAAACCATTATCCTGAATGTCCAGAAATAATTTGTAAAATCAGTAATCTACTAGTAACAGCGCTTATAGACACCGGCAGTGAAGTTACCTGTGTCAGCTCAAAGTTTGTAGATAATTGTCTGTTGCAAAATTGTCCCAGACTACCCATAAAACATTGTAATGTACAGGGAGCCACTGGAGCCAAAATGCAAAAGATAACTGAACAAATATATTTACCTGTCAATTTAAATGGTAACCAAACCCAAATTGTAGCTCTTATAGTCCCGAAACTCATTCATGATTGTATTATTGGGGTAGATACGTTACTTGAATGGAAGGCAGAAATAAATTTTAAAAGAAATACCATTACGATGGAAATTAATACAAATAAAATAAATGTAAACATTAAAGAGTTTAAGCATTGGAACTCGGTAAGTGTCATAAAAGGGTATATAGAGAAACCTGTAGTTGACGTTAGGAGTGACCAGCACTGTATTGATGATACTCCAGAAATCAACATTGAGACTGAGTTGAACAACGAGCAACAGAACCAAATTCAGCAACTCGTTGGTGAGTATAGTGATGTGTTCAGAACAGAGCCTGGAAGAGCTAGGTTCTATGAACATCAGTTAACACTTACTGAAAACGCATCATTTGTACAAAGGACTTATCCAATCCCTCTACATTATAGAGATGAAGTAGAAAAGGAGATCCAACAGATGTTAGCGAATGGTGTTATTGAGAGAGCAAGTAGTCCCTATATAAACCCTTTAGTAGTTGTCACCAAGCCGAACGGGAGTATCCGATTATGCCTAGATGCTAGGAAACTAAATTCTTTATTAGTACCAGATTACAAGTGCGCTAGGAGTGTGGAAGAATTGTTCCAAAAATGTAATGGGGTTAAGTATATGACCAAAGTGGACTTAACATCAGGATTTTGGCAAATTCCCATCCGAAAATGTGATAGAAAGTATACAGCATTTTTGTATAAAAACAAGTGCTACTAATTTAAAGTGGTACCTTTTGGCCTGAGCACCAGCTTAGCTGCAATGGTAAGGTGTTTAGACAGTGCCTTAGGTAATGAGGTAGAGAAGTATACATTAGTGTTTGTAGATGATATTCTCTGCGTGTCACAAACATTCGAGGAGCACTTAAAACATTTAAAGAATATTTTTGAAAAATTAAGATCAGCAAACATGACGCTGAATCTACGGAAATCAGAGTTTGGTAAGGAGGAAATTAAGTTTTTAGGTCACCGAATCTCAGTGGAAGGCATAACCACAGACCCAGAGAAGGTAAAAGCCATACAAGAATTTCCACCTCCAAAGAACTGCAAGCAGCTAAAGTCATTTCTAGGTTTAGCTAACTACTCAGTGGCGTCGCCAGGGGGGGGCGGTGGGGGCGGTCCGCCCCGGGTGCCACACTCAGGGGGGTGACAAAATTAGGGCGAAAAAAATTTTAGAAATAAAAAAGAATTACTAGATCAACAAATTAATCACATCAACATTTCGATTGAAGTGTGCAATCCCAGGAAGAGGGGCGTATTATGTGGGTATCACTAGAGTAATACGAGTTTAAAACGTTTCGGTAAATACGTAATTTTTGTTCAGTTAAATTTGTATTGCAGTCTTTTAATTATCGTAAGTTTGATTGCTTGTGTACTTCGATTATAAAACGACCGAGTAATTTTTGCGTGAAAAATTTTCTCAGTGTATATAAAAAAATCAATTATGAGATTTTTTGTAAGCACTCCTAACCTACCCTTGTTTTTGTAGAAGTTGCTTTTTAAAAGAATTGCGCATTTTTTAAATTAATAATTTATTTAAAAAAAATGCCTTTTTTGGCATTTTAGATAGAATCGCTAGCTCGCCTATCTGCACTTCCGAAGGTTAAACTTTCGCTAGCATAATGTCCTGTCCGTTTGAAGTTTAGATTTTTGTTTGGTCGCGTTGTTTCCCTGTTATAGGTTAGACTTATATGCCGATCCACGTTTTCGACGGCACTTGCTACAAAAACTCGACCCGCTCGCAAACCCTCAATACGCTTATATAATCGTGTGCGTTAGCGTACACTCTCTTCGCTTATGGCTCGTTCAGCTCGCGCACCGCTCGGTCGTCCGTAAGCCGAAGGGTGTTTTGATAGTTGCGTTTCCTGATTTGGCCAATTCTGCGCAGGCGCACCAGACTCCCACGCCGGAGAACCGCTCACTCTTTGTTTCAGCCCAGTGTTGTGAATGTGATGCGTGTTGTACAGTTTCAGTTCAGTTCAACAGAAATTCAATTTTTGCTGTTTATAGTGGCATGGTGCAGAATGGTCCTTTAATTATTTTGAGTTTCTGTATGTGCACCATTCATTTACTGAAGGTAAGTACTTGACTTGAAAAGCGAGTACCGATACACAGGCCTGCGAATTTAAATTTTTTTTCTGCGGCACGGGGTTAAACAGGTCTCTATACTTTGTTCAGTCAGGGAAGGCGGTTGGATTACCTGCGATGGCTCACTTAACACAAACACACACATGCAGCCGACCCGACGGTACCCTCATTCGGCGTTTAATGCCTACTGGACACTATTGGACACTCCGTTACTCGGACCGACTTTTCTTATGGTTTACAATTTAATAGCATTTAACATAACATTTTTTGATTCTGCGTTGAATTCCAAACAAAATTAGAGCAAACACGGTACGAATCTGACGAGAAATACTGTTCAAAGGTTATATGATATGGCTATAGAACGTATGCAGGTTTGTTTATCTGACCCACGAACTTGTTTTCGTAAATGAATATTTAAATAGGAATTCTGCAAATACCGCCACGTTTTTACACACTCAAGCTAGGACAATATTGTGATGTATTTATTATTTCTTTATGTGATGTATTATTTCGAGGAGGAGGCCCTCTTCTTGACTCAAGAAGGTTATATGCAAAATAATGTAATGCAAGCAAGCAAACACGCTTAGCAATACAAAAAAACTCGGATAAAAATCCAACATTTTTAAATATTGTAAATGGTTTTGTAAATACCGTATGTAGGCCTTTTATATAAACAGTGACGAAGGTGTTATCGACCAAATAACTTTTAATGCGGCCTTCGGCAGTTTCAAAAGTACGAAACGAGCCTTTCAAGCTCGAAACGCAGAAAGCTCATTGGTCTACTGTAAAAGTAAATAAACAAACGTTAAAATAATATAATTATTAAATTAATAATTATGAAGCGCAAATGATTTGAAATAGTGAAAATAAGATGAAATTTTTAAATATTAAAATTGGTGGAATTTACACTAATGCAACAAGTTGGCATTTCTGTAAAACGTCTGTCTGAGACTAGATGGAGTGCCCATCACGAAGCAATAAAACCCGTCATGGGTAACTTTGAAAAGCTAATCGAAGCTGTTGAAGAACTATGCCAGCCCGACGAGACAGTCGAAACTAGAGGAGCTGCACATATCGTACTGCCTGCAATCAGCGACTTCTCATTTTTATGATACCTTTCATTGTGGGGGCAAGTGTTAGAGGAAGTAAACTACACACAAAAATATTTGCAATTGGAAGGAATCAACCTCGAAAAATGTGTAGTTAAAATGAATGATCTTAAGCTGTTCTTGAAGGACAAACGTAGAGATATTGTTGAAGGTGCTCTTCAGTTTGCAAAAAATGTGTCAAAAATTGTAATTTTCCCCACAGAAAAAAGAAAAAGAGTGAAAAAGATGCTACCTGGTGAAAATTCCAGGGATGAAGGACTCACTTGGGCGCAAGAGCTACAACGGGCAATGCTCGAATGCATAGACACGTTTTACCAGGAGATGGTGACACGCTGTGAGGGTATGGAACAAGTCCTCTCCCACTTCGCTATTTTGCAGCCTAATAATTTGATGAATGCAAACGAACCAGACCTTCGGACTCTTCTCAAAAGTTTGACTAAGACATATGATGAATTTTCTCAAGAAGACGTAGACGTCCCCAAAGAAATCCTGCGGTTGAGAAGGCATCTTCAGGCAGCAGGCATTTCAAATGAAAAAACGAAGAAGTGGACCAGTTTGAACTTCTTAGAATTTATTACCGAATATGACTTTTCAGATACTATACCAAATGTAACATTAGCTTTAAGGTTTTTCCTCACAATATGTGTATCAGTTGCTTCATGCGAGAGAAGTTTTTCGAAACTAAAATTAATCAAAAGTTACCTCAGATCCACAATGAGTCAGGTTAGATTGACGAACCTAGCTATGTTATCCATTGAACATGAAGTGGCAAAAGTATTGATTTTGATAGTGTAATTTCAAAATTTGCTTCATATAAAGCACGTAAAAGCAGGTTTTAAGATATTGATGTGCTAATTCTTTTGAATTAGTAGGCCTAATTACCTGTATTTAGTTTGTAAAATGTATTTAGCCTAAAAATAAACAGTTTCATAAGTTATAAATGTTTTATTTAATTTAATTCAAATTCGTTCTTTGCAACACGTTAGCTAATTACAGTATTTTCAGCTTTTTATAGTTAAGTGTGTGGGAGGGGGGGGTGTAACGAGGACGGCCCGCCCCGGGTGCCACTACATCTGGCGACGCCACTGTAACTACTATCAGAAGTTTACAAGTAAATACGCGGAAAGTACTGTTCCATTGTTAAAGTTGTTAAACAAAGGGATTAAATGGAAGTGGACAAAGGACCACGATGAAGCGCTGCAACAAGTGAAAAGTCTTCTTATAAATACTGTTGTATTAAATCATCCAAGGGTAGGAGAAAGATTTTACTTGCAAACACACGCCAGCAATATTGCTATTGGAGCACACTTGTATCAGATTGATGAGAAGGGCCAAAAAGCGGCATTAGGATTTGTAAGTCGCACACTTAAAGGGGCAGAATTAACCTATTGTACGACAGAAAAAGAGCTATTAGCGATAGTGCATAGCCTGTCAAATTTTAGAAGTTATATTCTGGGTGCTAAACTTACTATAATCACCGACAATAAGGCGTTAGTATTTTTATTAAAGTATAAATTGCTAGGTGCTCGTCTGACTCGTTGGATCTTGGCTATACAAGACAAGAGTATCAATTTGAAAGACAACTTGGTAGCAGATGTACTCAGTAGAAATCCACCATCAGAAAACAACATGGAAACAGATAACATTAAATGTAGTAGCAATGATATAGGTATTTACGCGGTAAAGCATATAACAAAACCTGAAGTAGTTAGACGACTTAAGGAAATAGGGACTCATCAACAACAAGAGCCTCAAGAGCCTAGGATTAATAGGATTAGTGTAGCAACATGTCATTTGTATCTGGGATTTGTTCTGGTGCCCAGGTAAAGTAATATCACGGGTAAGTAACATTTATCTAACATTACAAATATTAGATAAAAGTGTTAGATGAAATAAGGCATCGTAATATATATTATGTTACAACACAAATAAGCCACCCCAATACCAGGGATAAAAAAGATGGTTCTGAATATAAAATAATAATTCATATAAAATAAAATGTTTAATATAAAGAAAATAAAAAGACAATGACACGACAAACGACGACATGACCTAACCCAAGTGATTGACCCAACAAAAGGAAACAAAAGAAGAAGGGAATAATAAAAACAAATGAGAATAAAACCAAATAAGAAAGTGATTAACCAAACCAAATGAAGAAGGGAAAAAACCGAAACCAAGCAAAATGAAATCAATTGAAGGAATTGAATGACTCAACACCACTTATTAAAATGAACCCAAAGGAGAAGATGGAAAAACAAGATATAAAGGAAATACACTGAAAATGAAAAAGGAGGAAAATGAAAAAGAAAACAAACCTAAGATAAAGGGAAATAAATGAAAAGGAAATCAAATGATAAGACACAAACAAGTAATAAAGAATAAAAGCAGGAGAAATGGTACACTCAAGGTAAGGTTGAAAAAGAAACCAATAAATAACTTAAGTAATAAATAAATATTATTATCAAATAATGGATAATAAAGTAAATGACAATTGAAAGAAACCCAATGAAAGAATGTTAAATATAAAAGCAAACTAACCCACATATTAGAGTTAGATGTAAAGATAAAATATAGAGACATAAAATTGTTAATATTAGTGAGGATATTTGTAATGAAAGAGATAGTACGGTAGTGAGAAAGTAATAATAGGGATTACCCATTTAGAAACACTTAAAACCAAAAACATTTTAGAAGTGCAAAAGTGGAAATGTAAAAATCCCAAAATAAAGTGATAAAGAAAAAACACTAAATAAATTATAATAAACAATAAATAATTTAAAAGTGAAGGTGATGATTAAGTGAAAAATATTAGTCATTAAGAAAGTTGTTAAGTGTAAACAGTTAATTAAGGTATAATGAACACTGAAAAGTGATGAAAACAGTATTAATTAAGAAAGACTATTAATGTTAAATTGATTGCAGTTATAATTAAAAGGGAGAATCCCATGAAAGAGAAAACAGATATGTTAGCATGGAGTGAAAGTAAAGAGTATTTAAAAAATTAAGAAGTTAAAACAAATCAATAAACACCACATGTTACCAGGGATCATTATTAAAGTAAGTTCAAAAAATGTGATGTTGTTTACACCCAAAAAATGATATAAAGTGAAATGAACTATAAACAAATGTTATCAAATAATTATTAAATAATTGTTTAAGCAAGTTTATGAATAGGATATGGCTGGAAGAATTATACAGACCATAGGCCTAGATGTTGTATTTTATGTGAATAAAAGTAGTAAATAATAGCCACATTGTTTTTATTGGCAGATTAAATAAATAAGAAAGTAAAGAAATATAAACGAGAAAACCAGATAGTAAATAATTAGCAATTCATGATGTATATAATAATAGTAACATAATAATAACACTACAACAGAGCCAAAACACATCAATAAATAACACAACCAATTATAATAACAAAACTAAGCTCATTAGGCTAAAAAGAGACATATTTTGTACGAAATGAGTAAATACAAATAATGGCTACTTAGGCCTATGAAAATGCTTAACTGTCAAGAACAAACAACTACAAATTGTAATAAGTTAACAAAGAAATTAGCAAATCCGAGGCGAATAATTAACCAAGGATAAATTGTAAATCATTTTTAAAGCAAAATATTATAAAAAGGATTTAAATTAAAAGAGAAATGTAATTAGCAAGTATTAAAATAATTGTAAAATCATAAAACATAAAATAACCCAAACTTGTGGGGTATCAAAATAATCTTTGAAAGGAAATACAAATAACAGTGATAATAGTAAATACTTAGGAGGGAAGATAGAGGAATAAAAGCAATTAGAAGATATACAAGGATTTTGAAAAGAATTCAAATTTTTATAACAATGGATTTATGTCAATCTAAGCCAATCAGATTTAATTAGTAACCATAGCAACTGCCGTTAGGGATGGAATTACCATTGAATATCGTTACTCGTGAAGCGTCACTCTTGCCGAACAGAAGCCAAATTATTGAAGACCAATTTTTAATCAAAAAATGTAAAAAGAATAAACAAAATTCAAAACGATGATCGAATAAGAAGCAGACGAACAACTGGAACAGTCAACTGATGCCAAGGACCATATTACCAGGAAATTAAATGAAAATATGACATCTTTTTTTTTTTTTTTTTTTTTTTTTTTTTTTTTTTTTTTTTTTAATACTACAACTAAATTTGCACTTATCTAGTAGTTTTCATTTCATAAAACTATCACTTATTGTTAGGAATTATTCCACTGAATAACCCTAGTGTCTACACGCACTTTTCACGCGGCATCAATGCTTACTGCACCAGGTCCCAAGGTTTTGTCCTTTTAAGTCTCCGCACTACGCTACTGTTATCCAGCATTTGCAGCACAGCAATGTTGTCATGATTGTGAAGTCTGTGTTCATGCTTCACTGCTGTAATTCTTATTTCTTCAAGGACAGTATTCATGTTAAGGTCTTTATGAATATTGTCATTATGAACATACCACGGTGCATTTATTATTTTGGGTTGTACCTTGTTCTGAAAAGTCTGTATAATTTTAGTATTAGTTTTCTTGGTGCAACCCCAGATCTGCGATCCATACGTCCATATTGGTTTCAGCACTTGTTTGTATAAGAGTAGCTTGTTATATATACTTAGCTCAGAATGTCGTCCTAGCAGCCAATACATTTTCCTGTACTTAATATCAAGTTCTGGTTTTTTTCTTTTTAACATGCACCTTCCAGTTTAGTTTAGTATCAAGCCACATTCCTAGATACTTAGCTTCATTTTCACATGGGATCACTTGTGAATTGATTGTTATAGGTACTTTCGTCACTTTTTTATTTGTGAAAATTACATAAGTAGATTTACATTCATTGAGCTTTATGCGCCACTTTTTGGTCCAAGCGCTGACTTTATCCACAGATTTTTGCAGATTTACTGTTGCTACTTCAATAGTTTCTGCAACAGCCATAATAGCAGTATCATCTGCAAAGGTGGCCATGGTTGTATCTTCATCTTGTGGTATGTCTCTGGTGTATAGCAAGTATAACATTGGTCCAAGAACACTTCCCTGTGGCACACCAGCAGATATTTCCTTAAATTTAGAATAGTCGCTACCACATTTGACGTGTGAAGTTATTTAATTAATATATTTTTATAATAATAATTACCTCCCACTTAACTTTAAATCTTCTTTAGTCCCAGAGTTACGTCACACAAACGGTGCAATGCAGACATGATTGCAAGGTTATTTGAATAACATACGCAACTCGCATTTATGAAAAGAAACAATTAAAATTTTATTCGATTCTTTGACTATTTTCATGTCATGAATTATTCATTTCTTTTAAATCCCAACAATTAATACCAAAAACAAAATTTCTTTAAGTAATAATAAACAAGCTTTTATAAATAAAAATTAAAATAGGTACCTTAGATTAAATAAAGCAGCCCAGCCTGCTCGCACTCACACTCATACCATTGTAAAAACCCCTTTTCATGTTAATTGATTTGTTGAACCAAACAAAAAATGAAATTATTTGAATGGGTTACCCAACTGGCGTTAATCCTCTCATGGCCATTTGCCATGTGCGTTCGTAAGTCCCAAAGTTTTAAATTACATTTGTCACTTTTCCGGTTACTTCACTGAATCTTCTCCCTATATTAACTCACTGGTTAGATTTTGGTTACCGCTTTTATATAATAAACTTAAATTTTGGGTGTACACACTTTCTTCGCTCCCGGCCGGGATAACGCGGTCAGTTGAGTGGGAAGAGAGTCACCAACTAATCTCCCACCAGAAGTTAGGCACAACGGAACTTACAATGCCTTATGACCTGAATCGTTCGTTACTGTTCAGGTAACATGTGTTATTCCCGTGTGTCAGGCGTTGACAAAATCGTGAAATCACTGGTTACGTCACACGAATAAGTGTGACTTAACCAGACTTCCGCCAGCATCGGACCGCATGGCGAACAGATTTTACAAAAGCCATTTTGGTTCGGCTTGGTCCGAGCGTCGTCTGGGCACCCCGCTGTTGTTTGCGTGTTTGTGTACGCCACACATCACTACAGTTCTTGGAATTCAATTACGTTCTCTGGTCACACCTTGCATTCCATTGTCCTTTGTCTGACCAACACCGTTTATGTATCGGACTTGTTACCGTATTCATACATGCGAGCGGCACTTGAAAATTAACTGAATTTAATAAAATGAGATACCCCATTTTGTCCCACTACAATACCCCCCCCCCAATGAGAGATCTTCTGCCGAGACAGAAGAACTCTCATTGCTAAACCCCTAAGAGGATCGGAGAGGATATGGTGCCAACAACCCCCCATTAATTTTTAACGCATCATAGGTAAACTACCCCCTAGCTCGGCGACTATGGCTGCACCTGAACGAGATTACTGGACTTCTCTATCTGAGATCCCAACACCATAAAATTGAACAGACACGCACCACAGCGCACCTAACCTTCTGTCATTCTACCCCCAAAATCAAAACCCTGGCTTTATACCATACCAGATCCTCAACCGATATGTTCCCCCTTACATGCATACTGGGCTGCCTTTAGCAAGTACTCGGCACGTACACATATTCATTAATACATCCTAACAAATTCCTTATTTAAAATTCAAAAAATATTTATCTTTAAATTAAAAAATTCATTTACGTTCAGAATCAAATTGTTATATCTCCATTACTTTCTCAAAATCAAAAAAAAAATCAAAAAATCTTTTATATGAATCCATCAACTCTATTAATTCTTTTCAATGCTACTAACAATCACAAAAATTTGAATATCTCATTAAAACATGCACTTACTTATCCTAACATTTGATTATACAGATACACTAAACAATGTAATGCAATAAAACACTAGTAATACACATAAACAATAATATACTTGGAACTCAAACATCATCTATATGGCAGGCATAAAAATAAATTTTTTTTCAAAAAAAAATTTTAATTTATCAACACCTCTTTTATTAATTTTCAGAAAAAACAAAAATATTTAATTCAATCAAGAAACAAAATGGCATTAATCAATTACAAAACTGGTCTTGTCTCTAACCTCAACCATCAGCTGATCTCTCTGGGTCAAGTCAACGACCTTGACATACATATGAGTCATTTATTTTCAAAACGAGCCACATCACTTTTACTAAATTTTTCAGGAAACACAAAAAACATAAAAAATCCAAAAATGTTGCAATGAAAGGAATGAAATTTTTTTATAAATTTTGAAAGGGTATATACATTTGTGTACAAGTTTTGAAGATTGTGCACTGTTTATCTTGGAATTATGGCATTTTTTAATTTGGATATAGACCGTTTTGATTCTAACATTGTTGATGTAGCCTGTTTTGAAACTATAAAGAGTGATGTAGCCTTTTTTGATATTACTATGAGTGACGTAGCTTGTTTTGATAAGACAATAATGATCTAGCCTTTTTTGAAACTAGAAAAAATATTATGTAGATTTTCTTTGAAATTTAATTTTATTATTATCATTCAACAGGACTTTAAAGCCTAATAACAGTTATTTAATGGATGGTTTCAAAAATAGTGTATTTAAAAAAAAAATGGTATTCCACAATAGGAAGCTCTCGTTTCGACATATAATTAGTTCAAAATTATTTAAGTAAGCCTATATTTGCAACTATTGCAGATTTAAGGATTGAATATTTGAACAAACCTTATTAAGGCCGGTTCTGAAACCACCCGGAGTAAACAAAAATAGGTAATAATATTATTCAGTTCTCAATTATAAAAGACTAGTTTATTAGTACATAAGTTTGGTGTTGAAATACAGTTTCAGTCATTTGTTAAAAAATTCTTTTTAGTCCTGCATCAACTTATACCATTAAACTGTTCTCTTCAGCTACTTGGTCACACAATGCATGTTCACTTGGATTATCAATTTCTTCTTGTTTATCATTATTTACTTCATCAACAATATTTTTGTAAAACTTCAACACATCCAATGATTTCCATTGACCTCCAAAATGTTTTGTTAGTAAGTTATCAACGTCTCTTAACTTCAGTGCAGATATTCCTACTCCAGGAGCCAAAAGCTGAGGCATATTTAATTTTCTGAACTTGAGACCTTTCTTGCAAAATTTCTTGAACATTCCAAAATCTGATCTGTAATTTACTTCACCTTTAATTCTTATGTCATGTCCTTTAAAACTTCTTTTCAAATAAAATCTTTTGGAGGGGTTGAACTGGAAGTGCCACTGTGCGGGTGGGCGAACTACTTTTTGCGCTTCTGACTTCCAATCAAAGTTTCTTTCTAATAGGGACACAACTGTACCAAACTGGGAAAATATGTCGGTGTACTCCTCAGGTGTTATAATTACACTTTTTTTCTTTATTTCCTTCTGGATCCGGCCGAAAACTCTATCAGAAGGCAGAAAAGAATGGCCTACTATTGGGAAGAGATACTCAACAAGTTTTACTGAGTCAGGAGCCTTTTCGTGAAGCCATTTCCCAAGCATGTACATCATGAAATAATTCATGAAATAATTTTTGTTTTGACCTCCACAACCATCAGAAGCCAAACGAAGGACTTTTACATTTTCCGGTATATCAACTTTAGTAAGACAATCATATAAAGCAGAACAAATCTCATTGGCACTTTTCCCAAACTGGTTTTCCTCCCAATGATAAATGAACACATTGTCAACCATTTGCTTGGCCTTTGAATCTCCAATAACAATTGTTAAGTTGTACTTGCATAAGTGACGGGAATAGTATGCGCTTTGATCGGGAACCTTAGGTAAAACTTGATTTTTCTGACAATCAAAGCTAATAGTTAGAAAATCATCTCGCTTTTCCTGAAGCAAAGCATAAAAAGCTTTAGCTTTTAATGGGTGTACCCTTTTTTCAGCCATCAAAGTTTGTTTTTCTGTGGGATCTGAACAATATTTTATTTTTTCGACTAATGAGATGCAAGTTGAGCATTCATTGGTGCGAGGACTCCCAAACCCAATATTAAATTTGGTTCTTAAGATGTGACGGCAGTATGAAAGCTTGACTTCCTTTCTCTCATCTGTAATTTTACTGTCATACATTCACACATCTTACTGATATTTAAATCTGAACTTAGGTATACCCTACAGCTAGACTTGCTACGACAATAATGACTTTCAATAGCTTTAAAGGATTTGATAAAACCAAAATCCGTCCTTTTCTTCTCTTCAAATAAAGTAAGCTTACGGTCCCCTCCTCTGTTTTCTTTTGGCATTTCCCCACTTTTGAAATTTCGGGAAACCACACCCTTCACCCTGGTTCGTGATATTCTAAGAGAATCAGTGAAAGCTTGACTACAAACTGGTACACGTTCTTTAGTGGAATGTTTGTAAATGTAATACTTTACTGTCATTCCCTTTTCACCTCTTGAGTTGTCTTTAAGTCTAATTTTTTTAGGAGTTAAAGCATCTGTATACTTTAGAATAAACGAATCTTGCTTTAGTTTTAAATGAGAAAGTTTTTCAGTATCGTTATAGAATTTTGAGTGAAAGATTTTTTGGTCTAAACTTCTATTAAAATCTGTCCCTTGTTTCAATGACTTTTATATTTTGACCATGACTTTCTTTCTTTAATATTTTCATTCTCAATTAGTTTGGGTGACTCAATTATTCCTAATAACTCACTTTATCAACTTGGCATTTATATATACTCTTACCCCCCTTCTGACTCTAATACTCACTTAACAGCTTTAACTAGTATGACACCCATCTATCAAAACATCTACCAACCATTCTCTACCTCTAACTTACTACTCAAACTCATTTCGCATCATTCTACCCTTATAACAAAAAAATACTCTCTACCCCTTTGTACTCAGGATTTGTGTTCCCTTCCCACTGCTCAATCCATTATGTTGGTTCCTGGACTCCCCCTAGGTAACCCTTTCCGGCGCTAATCGGTTCCCTTCCCACCACAACGCTTTTCGTTGAGGACTCCTTATCACACTACCCCCTTACAAAATAACCCATTGTGCTATAACTTTTTATTGATAATTTAAAACTTAATTAATTGTATATATTATTCATTGTTTATTTTCTAACTCTTCGGGCGCCATCTTGCCATACTGCAAGAATATTAACTATTGAAAAAATATATATTGTACTTACCATATTTCTCGGGTTCTTTTCGGCGAACACAGGAGAACAGAATGGTTTATTTGCAATAATTAATTTAATTCACATTGGCAATGAACAAAAGGTTTATTTACTCTATAATGCACATAACAAAAAATAAAACTTCTTTTCCTGCACTTACATACTATTGCAAATTTAGCTATAAACTCATGAAATGAATGCCATTAAAATTAATTTCCTTACATCTTTTCCATTATTGATTTGGTCTTATTTATTAATTATATTTCTTTCTTTTATACACAAACCAGCACTTCTTTTAAATTCTTATATTCGCTCTCTCTCTCTCTCTCTCTCGATCTACATTTCTACACCCCTCCCCTGTTTATTTAGTTCATTAGTTTAAGTTTATTTTAGGCTGCCAGTTCTTTGGTAAAACATTCTCAAAAATTTCTTTTTTTTTTCTTTTAAAGCTTTTAGATTTACCCCTTATTGGTTACTTATCTGCCAAATTTAAGATCTTGACGAGTCCGTCTCTACCACGCATTTCGTTTCTATTCCGCACATTTTCCTTATTTTATTCGTTCCCCGGAACTGTAACTTTATTAAAACTGTTCACTTTTGATTTAAATTCACATTTTGAAACAAATTGTTACGTATGGGCGACGAAAACTTCGCCTAACCGGCTAGCCGGCGGACGCGACGGTTACATGCGTCCGTAGATGTTAGTTGTTTGTTGCCGACTGTCTTTGTTTTGTGTGTGCAACGAAAACTGCTAGCGCTGACACATCTACATTCCAACTTGTTGTTCGTCGCTGACGTAACATCGGGTGATACTGTTACATCACTTGTTTACAGTTTTGTAAGTCATTGGGTGAAATTACAATAATAATTTCAATCAGTCGTAACACTTTCGCTACCAATGAATTTTACCTTTCTGTTTACGTTTTGTCCCAATTATTATTTTTACATTGTAAAAATGTTGATTGCTTTATTCAAAATACAAATTTATTTATCTTACCCCAGGTAGGCCAAAATGTCGCGTTACAATACCCCCTCAATGAGAGGTTTTATGCCGAAGCAGTCACCTTGGTCCGGTGACTGTGACCGCACCTGAATGACAATACTGGACTTCTCTCTCGAGATCCCAGCACCATAAAGTCAGACAGATACTTAACGCCCCTGCTCTGACGGGCTGGCCAGCTCAGGACCGCCGCCACAGCATCACCAAACTCTGAAACAACAAATTAAAATATCAACTGGTGGCCTTATACAACACCATATCCCCAACTGATTTGTTTCCCCTAGCGGTGCTGGTTTGTGTTAAGAAGCACTGGTTTTGTTTTTCACTTACTTCTAACATATATCAAAATACCTAACAACACAACATGATACCCATTTTAAAATTCCATAATCTCATTCTGTCTACTTTCTCTTATTAACTTTAAAATTCAAAAATACTGCCCTGATTCCCATCAGAATTTAAATAAACATTTCCCATTACCATATTACACATTTCTCTTATCCCCAATTTGCATCTAAAATATTTAAATTCATAAAAGTCTCTTAAATACTAACAAACACAATATAACATAAGAACACTTAGTACATTCATAATTCACATTGTTATTATTATCTTAAAATAAACAATCCACATTTAAGTTTGAACACAGTCTACACACCTTACATCTTTAAATTTGGATATAAAATTATAAAAATTACATTTTAATCTCAATTTAACTTTTGTTAATTCGTTTCTCAAAAAAATTTTTTTTTTTTGCAATTTCAATCTTCGTTTTACACATCATTTCATTTATTATTCCATTTCATTAATTTGGGTGATTCTCAGTTATTCATCATAATTCACTTTATCAACTTGGCATTTACCCATAATCTTACCCCTTTTATGACTCTAACGCTCCCTTGCAAAATCTTTAACTAGCAAGACACCCATCTCTATCAAAACATCTATCAAACAGTCTCTAAACCCAACTTACTATTAAACTCAAATCACCACATTCTCTCGATATATAAAAAAAAAATATTCTCTAACCCTCTGTACTTAGGATAAGTGTTCCCCCCCCCAAAAAGCTCATTCCCTTACTCTGGTTCCTGGATTCTACCTAAGGTAACCCTTTCCGGCGCCAAACGGTCCCATCCCGTCCCAACCCTTTTGTTGCGGACTCCACCATTACACTATCCCCTCTTACAAAATTACCATCCCCAAATCTCATTCCCACTACCTCACTTCAACTACAAAATAACATCATTTATAAACATCAATATATCAATCCATACTCTACATATATTCCCCATATCTACTGTGTCAACATCAATACTTCTCAAATTCTATTACATTAACTCACAACAACATTACATTAATTCAAAACAATATTTTCATCTCTACTACCACTTTAACTTTAACTTGGATTGATTCAAACGTTTTACTCAAACAATTACTATCACCCAATTTCTATCTTTTACAACCCATTGAAAACTTTTAATTATCTCAAATTTATTTCATTATTCATTGAAATTCTTTAAACACATTGAAAACTTATTTTAAAATATTATCCTATTTTGTAATCCTTATTCCTAACATACTACATGCAATTAACATAATAAGACATAATAAACACAATATAGGAAGTATCTAGTGCATCTATTTTTCAAATCAAAACAAAATTATTTTAGTAGCGAGTCATCATTATTAAAATACAACAAAATTTTTTAATTCGTTACCCCCCTGGGTAACCTCCCTGCCACACACACTATGACCCCCCCTGGACTGTGGCGTCCAGTTGCGTCCACAAAGACTGAAATTTTGGAGGAATTTTGACATCTCCGTGTCCTTGCTTCTGCGTTACATTTTAATAAAACTAGATATCATAATATCTAAATGTACATATTACACACCCCTAATGCGGGTCTACCACCTGGCTTTGCTGTCCCTCCTCGAACAGAGTGGCAGCCGCTGTTCCATAGTTCGGTGATTCCCCTAAATTACCCCCCTGTCAATTTCAAAATTCACCTTTACAACGATAACAGCTATGACCAGTTAAGGCAGAACGTGACGCAATGAGCTCCAACCATAGCTGTTAAAGCTAAACCAATTCCATGGTCAGGGTTCGGTGCGGCCGTGACCGCCCGAAAAGTTGGGGAATCACAAGTAAAATATATTTTTTTAAATTAAAATTAACAATTTACATTACATGACATTTCTAGTCTTGGTGGTGTTTTAACCTCATACTTTCCCTACCTTGACCTTCATTAACATAAAATAATAAGTACAACAAAATATTTACTTAGTCACTTAACGATGTTGTCATTACATGAAAATAAACAATTCGCTTTTTAGATTTACCAAAATTACATAACTTACACTTTTAATTTCATTTTCAAATTCTATTTACTCGTGACCTTGTTACATTTTATTATTGCATAATAGATTTTATTACATAAGAGTAAATTTTGTTTGAACACACTGCCTCACTAAAATTATTTATTTATTTATTTATTTATTTATTGAAATCTCATCAAATAATTTAAATTCATTAGAAAATTCAATTATATAACATTTTAAATCAATCACAATATTTTAAACATCTCAAATCATTTACTTCAATTAATTATTAAAAACACAACATATTTCAATTATTATCAAAAATTTACAAATCATTAATTATTGTCTTCATAATTATTTTTATTATTTATTTAGTCTACTGAAATAATCTTATTATTATTAAAACAATTACCTACACACATTGTTTACATTATACACTTGTTATAATCAATATACACACAATCAATTTCACGAAATTATTTACAAATTATTCGTCATTAACTGTTCAAGTTTTTCACACTTCATCTGTCCAAATCTGCCAGGTCATTACCATAAATTACAATATTTAAAATTGTCCATTCACTGATTTGTTAGTTCAACCTCCATCATCATATATATATCGAATATATTTATAACATGCATCATTGTTATACACACTCAATTTGTTATTATCATTATTATAATAATCCATTAACTTTATTTCATTCATTATGCCATTATAATTTATAGGGTTATTCCCTATTAATATTTCATAAACCTTGTCAACATAATTTATTTTTGTCCAGTCTCCAGTAGTAATTATTGTCAATATTGGGTCAGTTATTCTTTCATCATAAATTAAATTACTCTTATTTAAATACACTTCTAATATTTCTCTCAACTCACCATAACCTCTCTTTAATAATTCATATAATTCTATCTCTCTCTCAACACACAATTCTCTATCTAACTTTCTCTCATCATAACACCATCTCATACTTATAAAATCATTACACACAAAGGGTATACACTTATACAAAACTGGGAAACAAAAATAATCTACTAACACGGGACTCTTGCCCTTCAAAAACAACACTTGTGAACACTCTGGTTCATTACAAATAAGGGGAAAATTTACCCTCTGCCCCCATTCTACCACTATATTATCTTTCCACTCTCTCTCTAACTCATAAACACTCATTAACATTTCATTATTACATTCTACCACTTCATCAGCACACTCACTATTTATTTTCAATGTATCACTCTCAGATACTACGTTTTTAATTACATTACTATTCTCCATATTATTTTTATCATTTTCGACATCATTATCATTTGTTAACTTTTTGTCTAGTACCACATTGTTACACATGTCATTATAATTTTCATTTGTATTACTCTTGTTTGTATTCATCACATGTACTCCCATTCGCTCAATACTCTGTTCTAATTTATTCAAACTAGTTCTTATTATTTCATTATTCTTTTCAAAACATTTATTCATTTCTTGAATATCATTTTTTAATTCATCAAATTTGTTATTCTGTACTTCTAATTTACAGTTAAAGTCACTTTTCATTTCATTTAATGTTATCTCGTTACTGTCAAAACGTTTACTTAGCAGGTTAAATAAGTCACTCATGGACATCTCTTTTTCTTTTGTTTTAATTGTTACGGGAGTGGAAATCGCTCCCGGCGTACTAATTACAGATTCTTCTACATTACGTTCATCTATTGAAAGTGACTCTGTTTAAATACCTGAGTCGGTATTTATTTGACTTTCTGTCTGACTGTCAGAGAAGCTGACTTCGTTAATATTGTCATTAGTATTCATCATTGTTATTTGCGTAATTCTGACTTATTTACTATACATCTACTTCAATAACACTGTAATATAACCTTACGTGACACTCGTCACCTACGTCTGTTTTACGTACATGAAAAAATTTTATTTCTTATTTCAAACAACCATTCTGCTCTCCCAGTAGGCCGTATTTATATAAAATTTATTTATATAAATGTCCCTGCTCCGAAGACATTTGTGCTATAACTTTTTATTGATAATTTAAAACTTAATTAATTTTATATATTATTCATCGTTTATTTTCTAACTCTTCGGGCGCCATCTTGCCATACTGCAAGAATATTAACTATTGAAAAAATATATATTGTACTTACCATATTTCTCGGGTTCTTTTCGGCGAACACAGGAGAACAGAATGGTTTATTTGCAATAATTAATTTAATTCACATTGGCAATGAACAAAAGGTTTATTTACTCTATAATGCACATAACAAAAAATAAAACTTCTTTTCCTGCACTTACATACTATTGCAAATTTAGCTGTAAACTCATGAAATGAATGCCATTAAAATTAATTTCCTTACATCTTTTCCATTATTGATTTGGTCTTATTTATTAATTATATTTCTTTCTTTTATACACAAACCAGCACTTCTTTTAAATTCTTATATTCGATCTCTCTCTCTCTCTCTCTCTCTCTCTCTCTCTCTCTCTCTCTCTCTCTCTCTCTCTCTCTCGATCTACATTTCTACACCCCTCCCCTGTTTATTTAGTTCATTAGCTTAAGTTTATTTTAGGCTGCCAGTCTTTGGTAAAACATTCTCAAAAATTTCTTTTTTTTTTCTTTTAAAGCTTTCAGATTTATACCTTATTGGTTACTTATCTGCCAAATTTAAGATCTTGACGAGTCCGTCTCTACCACGCATCGTTTCTATTCCGCACATTTTCCTTATTTTATTCATTCCCCGGAACTGTAACTTTATTAAAACTGTTCACTTTTGATTTAAATTCACATTTTGAAACAAATTGTTACGTACGGGCGACGAAAACTTCGCCTAACCGGCTAGCCGGCGGACGCGACGGTTACATGCGTCCGTAGATGTTAGTTGTTTGTTGCCGACTGTCTTTGTTTTGTGTGTGCAGCGAAAACTGCTAGCGCTGACACACCTCTACATTCCAACTTGTTGTTCGTCGCTGACGTAACATCGGGTGATACTGTTACATCACTTGTTTACAGTTTTGTAAGTCATTGGGTGACCTTGGCACAGTTTTTGCTGTCTGTTTATTTCGTCGTTTCACAATAATAATTTCAATCAGTCGTACCACTTTCGCTACCAATGAATTTTACCTTTCTGTTTACGTTTTGTCCCAATTATTATTTTTACATTGTAAAAATGTTGATTGCTTTATTCAAAATACAAATTTATTTATCTTACCCCAGGTAGGCCAAAATGTCCCGTTACACCATCAACTAATTACTCTCCCAATACATCACTTTGATCTACAAAATATCTCCATTTATTTATTACCTCAATATATATCAACCATTACTCTACATATTTTCCCCGTAACTACTGTGTCACTATCAATATTCAAATTCTACATTACTTTTATTCACAACAATCTTACTTTATTCAACTCCCTTTCTAAACTCGACTTGGACTGATCTAAATGTCCTAACCCAATAATAATCACCCAAATTCTAACATTTACCACAGTTTACATTTTAACTCTTGAAAACTCAAAACTCTCTCAATTCATTTTACCATTTAATTCAAAATCTCTCAAACACATTGAAAACACTATATTCCATCATTAATCATATTCAATTTTCATTATATTCAAACATTTAATTACATTGAAAAGTTTGCAAATTATTTGTTAGTGACATACTACATTTATAACTCCAGCAATCAGCTGATTTTCTTGGCAAGGTGAATGACCTTTCTATAGATACATTTCAAAATTATATAAAGTTTTATTTTTTGTAATCCTTATATCTAACATACTACATACAATTAATACACATACACAAAATTATATAGTTATCCTACAATGTTATTGGAATTCATCACAAGTTGAATCTGGTACTTAAAATGGTTTTGCTCTCATAGGGACATACATCGCTACTCATTGAGTCATAGTTATAGCAACAGTTACTGAACAGCTCTATGGATTTTCAACCCCCAACTCTCTCTATAGAGTCGTGTTATAAGCTGACCGCCCACTGTTTACAGGGGTTGTCACCCTCTCGCTGAATTTACAGCTACACTCCCACTACATCACTTTATTGTTTCCCCCTTTTCTGACTCTGTTACAATTAGGTAAACCACCTGCCGGTCGGTCTAGGTATTTACCTTGTGCACAGATGTGTTATCTGTGCCCCTGGCTTGTAACTGCCAGCTCCTTTTCCACATACACTATTGTTTTCTGATGTTGGACTGTGGGGTCCATTGGCATTCCCAAGAACTGAAGTTACATATATAAGGTATAGACGCTCCCTATACCGTTCTTGGTTCAGCGTTACATAAAAAATTCGGTATTACTGATGTCCGAGGACACCAGTAATCCTACTAAAATGATTCACACACCCTTATACACGGCACTATCGACACCTTCGACGATAGCCGCTGTTCCATAGTTATGTAGTTTCCCCTGATTTACCCCCTGGTTCAATTTCAAAATTCACCAATTTTGTAACTACTTACATAACTCCGTGGCCAGGGTCTGGCGAAACCGTGACCGCCCGAAATGTGGGGAAACTACCAAAAGACATATAAGGTTCACGCTGACACCGCTACTGCAATTCACGGAAGGTCAACTCTTATATGTTTGGGTATATTATTAATTGATTGATTTTCATGTTTACATTTTTTAGACACATCTATCTTTTCAATTTCTAGACAGCAAACCTTTCACTTTTCTTAGCTTGTACTACAAATTTCATGGTTATATATGGTCACTTATTTACTAAAATACACTATAACTACTGACATAATTTTAAAATTACAAACATTCCAAGTTATGTATTGATAAGTTGGAGGCTAATTTTATCCTTAAAGCTAACAAGGTTGTAATCGCCCGAAAAGATGGGGGTTCTGCCACAAGGGAAACTTGGGGACCGGATATATCCACTACGTGAATTCACGTCCTCCTTTTATACCAAATTTACTCCCCTTCTCTACCATTTATCCAAACCCGCCGTCTATCCTTTCCCCCAGCCTCTCTCCTAGCAAAACTCATCTTTTTACATACACTGTAATTGCTCTCACCGGTGAAACTTATTTTTACCAATGAGACTAGAAAATTTTGTTTGTGAATGCACTGCCTTTGAAATATATATAGCCTCCATAACTATTTACAATCACTCGAAAGCAGAGCTGGTACGTGATATGGTACACCTAACCACTGCACCTTGAGTGTTAAAAAAAATAATTTGTATCACGTACCATTATGGGTCCCCCTCCCCGTTCGAGAATGTGGTGAAATTTCTAATCTTTACCAATTTTGGTGGAGCCGGACCATCGTCGTGTCCCTGCCCGAAGGAAGTTCTGCCAACCATGGTCCGCCTTCAATTGCCGAAAACAACGGCCATGGACTGGTAAGATCGTGACCGCCCGAAAATGGGGGAGAGTCCGTTCTGAAAACATAAAACAACATATTACAATTCAAAAGAAAATTTTACCTTGACCAATATAATTTCAAATTCATAGCATTTTGCGTGCCCACTATCTCCTGTGTTACCTGGTTGCGTAGTACATATACATTATTCATCTTTATTTCTATAAACTCACAAGGTCCTTCATATAATAGGAAAAACTTCTTTATTTCTTTATCTTGTGCGCTAGACAAATCATGTCTCCTTACCAACACCAATTGGCCTACCTCGTATTTGACCCATTTACCTTTTTCATCATGTTTCCGCTTTCTTCTCTCTCCCTTTGTGAGTAGGTTCTCGTTTGCGAGTTGTATTTTTACATTTCGGTCTATAGTTCTTTCTTCCGGTGGATATTCAAAAAGTTGTTCTAATATTCTGGGTGGCCTGGCTCCTTTTATTAGCTCATACAGTGTAAAACCGGTAGAATCATGGGTAGTGCTGTTTAACCAGTCCTCCACTTTCTTTACGTATAACGGCCATTCTGAGTGTTTGGAATGACAATACGCCCTGAATATCCTGCCGATTTCCCGCATCACCCGTTCTGCCTGGTTCGACTGAGGATGGTAAACTGCCGTATGCTTGGGTATGATGCCTTCCCAGCTAAGAGTCTGTCTCTACTTACCGCTGATGAACTGCGGTCCATGATCGGATAAAATTATCTTCGGCTTACCTATGTTGATCATGTAGTCCTTGGTGATCTTTTCGCTGAGCACCTTGCTAGTAGCTCTCTTTACGCTGTACAACCTAACAAACTTAGTAAAAGCGTCTAAAACAACAAAAATGTAGATTACTCCACCTCTACCTTTAGGCAATGGCCCATACAAATCTACCGCAACTAAATCGAAAGGTCTTTCAACTTTAATATAATTCATTTCCCCTTCAACCCTATAATTTACTACTTTGGACTTCTGACACAAATCACAAACTCTTAATACTCTTCGAACTCGTCTCTCCATATTTTTGAAAACACATGACTCTTTTAATACATTTGTACATTTTTTCGCACCAAAATGCCCATATCTTACGGACAATCCCAAATAATTCTATCTACTAACTCTTCCGGTATCATTAACCTCCAATCCCGTTCACTCCCTTCTACTTTCTTAAACAGAATCCCTTTATATATTTGGAAATGTGTGTTGTACTCTGACCCATTTATATCTGCCTCTAAACTAGCTATTATCTTACCAAACTTACTTTCTGATCTTTGGATGTTTTTGATCTCCCTTAGTTCCTCCCCAAAAATTCTATCTTCCCTTGTTAATCGAAAAATATCTATTTCTTTCAGATCTCTCCCTGTCTTATTATCTATGGTATCTACCCTAGACAGAGTGTCTGGTACTTTGTTATCTGTTCCCTTAATGTATTCCCATGAAAAATGATATTCTTGTAATGCTAGCACCCACCTGGTTAATCTGCTATGCGTCAGCTTACATGTGTTCAAAAACGATAAGGCCTTATGATCAGTTCTGATGACTGTTTGGTTTCCTAGCAGGTATGTGCGAAATTTCTTCACTGCGAAGACGATGCTCAGTAACTCTTTCTCTGTCGTGGTGTAGTTCCTTTCAGCTGCCACTAAAGTCCTGCTGGCAAAAGCGATGGTCCGGTGCTCCTGATCCTCACCCTCCTGGTAGATTTCTGCGCCGAGGGCTATGTTGCTGGCATCCGTCTGTAAATAAAACGTTTTCTGAAAATCGGGGTGATTCATCATTATCATCTTTATAAATTTCTCTTTAATTTCGTTTAAAACAATTCTTTCCTCCTTGCCCTATTTCCATTGTTTGTTCTTTTGTAAAACCGCACTTAGTTTGGAGGTAATATGTGCATAATTTCTCTGAAATTTTTGATAAAAGTTGCATAATCCTAAAAAGCTTTGTAACTGTTTGATATTTTTTGGTTCTGGAAAACTTATGATAGCTTCTACTTTATCTGGGTTTGCTAAAATACCCTCGGGAGTGATAATAAAACCTAAAAAATGTATCTCTGTTTGGAGAAATTTTGACTTCTCCCAATTAACGGTTAATCCCCCATTTTGCAATGTATCTAATACATATTCTATGTGTTCTAAATGTTCCGAGAATGTTCTTGACGCTATTAGTATGTCATCAACATATACAGTTAAAAAAATCTAAATCCTTGGGTTGGAGTATCATATCTAAACATTTTATAAAACTGGCTACGCTAGTGTTTAGTCCAAATCGCAGACGCTTAAATTGATAGTTCTTACCATTGAAGAGAAATGCAGTATATTTCCGGCTCTCTGGCGCTAGTGGAACTTGCCAGTAGCCTGCTGTTAAATCTAAGGACGTCATATACTTGACTCTGCTATACTTCTGAAAAATTTCATTCATGGCTTCCGGTGACTCCCGGTCAGGTATTATAATCTGATTAATTTTTCTAGCATCTAAGCACAACCTTACCTTACCATCCTTCTTGATGACCACCACTAATGGATTCGAGTACGGCGATATAGATCTTTCAATGATGTCTCCTTCCATCATCCGGTCCAACTCCTCTTGTACAGCTCTCCTCTTTGAAAATGGCACTGGATAACTTCTCTGCATGTATGGTGAGTGTTCTCGAACCTTCAACTCGCATACGTAGTCCCTGGCTTTTCCAGGCAACTCAGCAAAAACATCTCTCAAACGCTCAATAACTGCCCACAACTCCTGTCATTGGGGACTCCCTATAACTCCACCCTCATTAAAAAATTTATCTGCCCTATTTTCCCATACTTTCTCATAATTCTCTACTCTCTCACTCTCTCGACATACATTCACTCTTGTTTCTATAATTACCTCGCATACTCGGTTTCGTATCATCTTTATTCCCGTAACTCTAACTTCATCTAACACTCTCTTAAAATTAGCCCTGACTGGTTCACCCCCTCTTTTAAACTCTACCATTCTTTCGTTAAAATCAATTACTGCTTTGTTTCTCTCCAAAAAAATCGTTTCCCAGAATTATATCTAAATTCAAACCCTTAACCACTAGAAAGGTATTCTCAAATTCTATTTCATTAATGTATATATTTAACTGTACTTGTTTAGTAACTCGTTTACTTCGTACTCCAGTCACCCCCACTACTGTTACTCCCGCCACAGGTAATGACGGTATATTTTTATTTACTCTTTGTAATTCACCCAGTACGTTTTCTGAAATTACTGATATTTCACTCCCTGTGTCAATTACTGTTTTATAATTCTTACCTTCTATGGTTACCACTACCTCCGTCAATCCGGGTTTGGTTTCTGTCCTTTCTGCATTGTCCTCCTCCAGTAACTCCTCCGCCATGTCCTTATAATTATATTGCTTTGGTAGTTACATTCCTCTTGGACCCCCAGGTTCTCCTCCAACAATGGATGGGCCCGGTTCCCCATTGTCTCTTCTAGTTTCCCGTGGATGGACCTGCCACGGCTTGGTTATATCCTCCCCTGCCTCTGTTTCCACTTCCATTTCCCCTCGGTGCTCCTCTGGTGTTCTCGGCTCCTCTCTGCGGCTGATTCTGTTGATGGTACGTTCTCTCACTGCGTTGACATTCTCTCGGCTTGTGGCATCTAAAACATGTTGTTCTTATAGCATAGTTTTCAACATTACAATCTGCACATCGCCAACCCTCGCCTCTATTGTCATTATTTCCCCCACATGCCCCTCTATGAAAGTTTGGCATTCCCCGGGGTTGATTATAATTCCCATTTATGTGCGACGCTGGTGTGTTTATACACCTACTCATATCCCGTTCTCTTATATTCTGAAATATATCTAATATTTTTTCTAGTTCCGTAATTTCTATAATTTCTCGTGTCATTAATATAATTTGTATTTCTCTCGGCAAATGCTTACTGATATGGCGTACAAATGACCGGAACGGTAACGGTGGCTCTAAATATTTTGCCTCATTGTATAGTCACATTACATACATAGTCACATTACCCCCTTGGGTCCCAAAATTACCTGGTCCCATTATTTTACTCCGTAATATTTCTTGTTCTTCTTCTGACCAATACTTATCTCTAAAAGCCGTCTCAAAACTCTGATAATTTACCCAGTCTATTTTATGTACCTCTGCCCATACCGCGGAATTCCCTCTAAAACACTTCATTATCTTTAACAACTGTACTTCCCAATTACTTCGACAAAACTGATTGAACTCTTTCACTCTATTTAAAAACTGCATAGGGTGTACCCCCCTATTTTCACAATTAAACAACTCCAAATCAATATCACTATTCATATCTCTAGTAACTACTACTTGTTCAGTAACACTATTAAGTTTTTTATTTATGGCTACATTCAATTCATCTTTAACATTAACTATGCTCTGCTCAATTAGCACAAATTTATCATTATTTAAATATTCAAATTGTTTATTACTTTTATCTATAGTATTTACTGTATCTTGCGTAGCTTGTATCTCTGATTTGCAATTACTTTCTATTTCATTTATTTTGAAATTAATATTGGTTTCATATGTCTTCATGTTATCTCTAATTTCTTCTATTTTCTCTACTGCATAATTAAATTTATACTCATTATCAATGTTACACTTATTTATTTTACTTTCAAAATTGTCTCTTATTTCTTGAATTTGCTCATGAGCTTGTATTTTGACTGTATCTGACACTTGTTTGTTTACATTAATAATATGATTATTTAATTGTTCGTTTACTGATCCTATCACTTGTTCTCTAATTGTGTTAAAGCATTCATCCATCTCATTTAGACGTTTATTCACATTAACCTCAAACTTAGCATTTTGTGTATTTATTTCGTCAAAACGACTATTTATAACATCAAATTTAGCGTCAAATTTACAGTTCATTTTATCAAATTGATTTAGTAAAACACTCATCATGTCATTGTCTAATTTGTTACATTTTACTGAGGTTGGAGTTAACTGGACTCCCGAATCCTCTGTCATGTTTGTTTCATCTGTAACACTTATTTCTATTTTATTGTCTTTACCTACATTTGGTGTTGGAATGTACTTCGGGGCTGTTTATAACAGCTGATTCGTCAAAATTTACTATTTCACTTACAATACTTTCATCATTTCCTGCCATATTTATAAGTTTACTGATTTACCTTTGTTTACATAAAAACATCTACCACTTAACTCTTAACACTTGAACAGTGATGTACCATTTTATGTATGCTACATAATTTTTTACGTATTGTTACTCAACCTTGCAATCAAACCTGCATTTCACTTGTAGGTGCGGTCTTTATATATATATTCCAATTTATAAAAACTGTCCCTGTTCGGGCACCATTTGTGAAGTTATTTAATTAATATATTTTTATAATAATAATTACCTCCCACTTACCTTTAAATCTTCTTTAGTCCCAGAGTTACGTCACACGAACGGTGCAATGCAGACATGATTGCAAGGTTATTTGAATAACATACGCAACTCGCATTTATGAAAAGAAACAATTAAAATTTTATTCGATTCTTTGACTATTTTCATGTCATGAATTATTCATTTCTTTTAAATCCCAACAATTAATACCAAAAACAAAATTTCTTTAAGTAATGATAAACAAGCTTTTATAAATAAAAATTAAAATAGGTACCTTAGATTAAATAAAACAGCCCAGCCTGCTCGCACTCACACTCATACCATTGTAAAAACCCCTTTTCATGTTAATTGATTTGTTGAACCAAAAAAAAAAAAAAATTATTTGAATGGGTTACCCAACCGGCGTTACTCCTCTCATGGCCATTTGCCGTGTGCGTTCTCAAGTCCCAAAGTTTTAAATTACATTTGTCACTTTTCCGGTTACTTCACTGAATCTTCTCCGCTATATTAACTCACTGGTTAGATTTTGGTTACCGCTTTTATATAATAAACTTAAATTTTGGGTGTACACACTTTCTTCGCTCCCGGCCGGGATAACGCGGTCAGTTGAGTGGGAAGAGAGTCACCAACTAATCTCCCACCAGAAGTTAGGCACAACGGAACTTACAATGCCTTATGATCTGAATCGTTCGTCACTGTTCAGGTAACATGTGTTATTCCCATGTGTCAGGCGTTGACGAAATCGTGAAATCACTGGTTACGTCACACGAATGGGTGTGACTTAGCCAGACTTCCGCCAGCATCGGACCGCATAACGAACAGATTTTACAAAAGCCATTTTGGTTCGGCTTAGTCCGAGCGTTGTCTGGGCGCCCCGCTGGTGTTTGCGCGTTTGTGTACGCCACACATCACTACAGTTCTTGGAATTCAATTACGTTCTCTGGTCACACCTTGCATTCCATTGTCCTTTGTCTGACCAACACCGTTTATGTATCGGACTTGTTACCGTATTCATACATGCGAGCGGCACTTGAAAACTAACTGAATTTAATAAAATGAGATACCCCATTGTGTCCCATTACACACAGAAGAGTCTCTCGTTCAGGTACGACTTCAAAATCTCACAATACTGTCTTGGAAGATATTGCTGTAGCTTGTAGTTGAGACCTTTATGCCACACTTTATCGAACGCTTGGGAGACATCAAGGAAAATGGTAGAATATACTTTCTTTTCTTCTAGTGCATCCTCAATTATTCCATTTAACCTGTGGACCTGGTCTATTGTTGAATGTTTGGTTCTAAATCCAAACTGATGGGTGGGAATCAGCTCTCTCTCCTCTAAAATCGGTTTCAAATGCGTAATCAGTAATTTTTCAAACACCTTGGATATTATCGGCAGCAAAAAGATGGGTCGGAAATATTTCTTATCGTTTGGATCTTTCCCAGGCTTGACAAACATTATGACTTCTGCCACTTTCCACTGTCTTGGAACATATTTTAATCTAATAGCTGCGTTAATAAGGTGCAACAATTTAATAAAGCCTTTGTCAGGCAATTCTTTCAGTATCTGTCCTGTAATCAAGTCATATCCGGGAGCTTTCTTAGCACTCAGATTGCTTTTGATTACTTGTTTGAGTTCTGTAAGTGATACCTGACTGATTTCTAGACTGTCGTTTCTTGAACTTGGTACAATTCTTTCATCAGCCGTTTGCTTAGGGAGTGGTTGGAATGTATTTTCTAAATATTCTGCGAATATCTCTGCTTTTTCTTTATCGCTCCTTGCCCATTCATTATTATCTTTTCTAATGGGTGGTGAATGCACTTTAGGTCTTTTAATCCCCTTTGTAATCTTCCAGAGTGAATACTCTGTATCTTTTTCTGCTGTCAATCCCTGGAGATACATGCTAATATTGTGATTTTTAATATTTTTAAGATCTTTGAGTTTATTACTCAAGCGATTCAGTATTGTCTTATCTTGTGGTGCACGACTTTTGTGCCATTTTTTACATGCTTTTCTCTTTTCTTTAACCAGCTGATGTACTTCCAGAGGATAATTAACGTTAACATTATTAAACTTCCTTACTTTATCAGGTGTATTGTGCCATTCTACTTGCTGTACATTATCTACAAACAGATTTACTTCCTTTTCTAGCTGTTCTGGTGACCGAAGAGGCACCTGGAGTTCAATAAGGCTTTCAAGCTCAATTCTAAATCCATCCCAGTCAGTTTTACATGTGACCACATCTAATATGAAAAGGACGCCGGACCTACTTAAGCCCCAAGATTAATGAAAACAGAAAACGATTGCAGCCCAATCCCCCTCCAACTCAATGATTGATAACACCAAGTCATCTGATGTGTTAAGTATCCTTGAATTACCCTATTTCCAAAAATTAAAGTCACTTTAAATATTTCTAAAAGTAATTTGAATTCTCACTATAAACCGAATATTCTCTTTCAAAGATTAATTAAGAAAAATAACACACTGAAAATTTGTTAACATAACACATAACCTGTTGTGTGAATACGAACTTTAGAAACACATTTAACGACACTACAGAACAGATTATAACCACGCTCCTTATTATTTAAGTACACATAAAGTAAGGTAATGTACTTTTTATTGTAATCATAGGAATTACTTGTCTTGTAATCAAAAGAATCCCAGATTTTGGAACAAAAATAATTGTAATAACTAAACCGCTCAGCAGCCATGCTGATATGTGTACGTCGTTACCAAAATCTATTCGTCATCCTGAGAAAAATTGTTTCATGTAAAATGTCGGTGCAAATTTATTAATCAACCAATATAATTTAATTGTCAAACTGAAAATTTATTTATCAACCATTAAAATAACTAGTACAGGGAGTAACCATTGTTATTATTTCATAGGGAGTGTATCATATAATTTGTGTTTGTTAGCGAATTAGCTTTGATGGTACAGCGCTCACGCTGCAAATCGACACACTACTTGATCGAGTCAGTCGTCTAACCAAGGCGGGAAGTATTTGAATGCCCCGGCCGTCACAGCTGTGAACTTAGTTAAACCATATTATCTAAGAATTTTAATTGTTTTTAATAAACAATTTGGCGCCACCCGGGAATCACAAATCCCTATTTACTAACAGGTAAGGTTACTACCGTGTTGTACTTGTAATTACAACATCGCTACGGACATCGTTAGCGCAAGAATAGATGTAATGACCCCAGTGCGAGACGAACGCACTACACATATACAATATACTCGTCGTTTTCAGAAGACGACATACAAAGAGAAGGATGACACGAATTTCATCGTTACAGATTTGGCTTCCATCGCGGGGCTTAAACGAGGCGATCGCCCCGACTACATCGTTACAGATTGGCGACCAACTGGTGAGGCTAGAAAAGGAGACTAGCGGCGATTATGAGGAAACATTCCATGGTTACAAGATACCAAACAAGGAAAGGAACTGAAGGTACCGACCAAGAAGAGATGGAAGAAATTGAAGAAATGATTGGGGAATTGTTCGTGGAGGATCCCCAAGAGGACCAACCAGAAAATCCAACCCAACCAGAACCGGAAGTGGAAGGAATAGTCGGGGACCAACCGTGTAAACCCACTCAGAAAGAGGATCTGAGCCTGCAAGATATCATGAATTTTATAGCAGAAACGTCAAAGAAAATCCTTTGAAAAAATAGACCAAATCCAGGAAGAAACTAGAGAACAAAGAAAGGAAGACAGAGAATTCTTAAATGAAAAACTGGACAGAAATAGTGAAGAATTGGAGAAACAAATCAAGGAGGACATAGAACTTCTAAATAATAAGATGGAAAGAAACCATGAAGCTTTGAAGAGAAGCCAAGAGACGTTAGAAAGGAAGAGTGAGGAGCTGAAGAGGCAGATAAAGAAAGATCTTGAGATATTAAACAACAAGATCGAGAACAACAGTGAAACACTCCAAAGACAATTGAAGGAAGACAGTGAGAAAAACAGAGAAGAATTAAGATACATACTAATAGGGTATCGTGAAGAAATCAAGCAGACAAAAATGGGGATGAACAAGAAATGGGAAGAAACAAATTATCCAGCAGATCAACTTAATGAAACATTAGATAGTGGTTTCACCCAATTAAATGAAACACCAGACCGCACTTCTGAAGGTATCGAAGAAACGTTGAATAAGAACACGGAAACGGTAACTCAGAAAATAAAAGAGATGGAGGAGGAAATAGAAAATAAAGAAGACAAAATTGTATTGTTTTCTGAAAATAAAGATAACCAAAATAAAAGGAAAATCGAGCATATAAAAACCAACCATAGAAGAGTAAAGAAGAATCGAATACTTAAGAAGATTAAGGAAACAAAGGAAATAGGAAAAATATATAAAAAGAAACTACTAAAAACAAGAGAAGAAGTGGAGATGATGAAGAACGGACTAATTGATGTATTCAAGTTACCCATTACTGACCAAAGCAAATACATGAAATATAAAGATTGTAGGAGGACCTTAAAAGCAATTATAGAGGGAATTCACAACAAACTAGCGGAGGAAAACTTCAGCAAATTGATGAGAAAATGGAAAATACCCAAAAATGAAAGGACTCTCAACAAAATATTGTGTCACAAATCAAGAAAGTCCCTAACTCACTTGAGTACGCCAGCAACGGAAATGCAGGATAAAAAATCAATAATGACATTAATGAGAGAGGTACAATTAACTTCTCTGATTAATGAACCACATAATAAAATGATAGAAGCAGTCATGGAGACAAATGAACACATGATATTAGAAGAATTGTGGTACAAGATGGAAGATACCTATTTCACCAGGACGGAAATCGTTCTACACACCCAGGTTACCCGAACCACAAGTGCAGAGGAAATGATGGACCATGGGTAAACTAGATACCACACCCTAAGAAATGGAAGAAATGGGACTGATGTTCAACTTACCGACCACGCAAACCAATGGAGAAGAAAAGAGGAAGAAATACCAAAATTCAAAAAGTATGTAAGAACTACTTACGTAATTATTTAGAGCAAATATCAGATAACAAATAAACTGATCAATGATAATGATAAAGAAATAATAATAAAAATGAATTATTAAATTCATAAACAAACAATATCAACTTCCAAGAATATAAAGTTGACATATGAAGTATAATATAAAAAATTATAATAAGGAATAAGTTACAAAAATCCCTACAAAGTAAGATCAACTTACAATAAAATAAAGTTGACATATGAAGTATAATATAAAAAATTATAATAAAGGAATAAGTTACAAAAATTCCTATAAAAAAGTAAGAACCACAAACTTACGATAATATTTAAACAAATACCAAGAAAGGAAAAGTTACAAAAATTACTATAAAGTAAGGAAAACTAACTTACAAAAATTATTAAGTATAATATTTAAAACAAAATAAAATAAACAAAAATTAAATCAAGCACGAACTGCTAAGATAAATACCTGAAATTATAATGAATTCAATGTATTCAAAGAAAACAACAACAAAAATGTACTGGTACGAGGAAAAAGGAGAAGTTATGTATAAAACAAATATACAGAAAATGGCTAAAGTAGAATATTGGTAAACAACCAAGAAAAAGAAAAAAGATGTCTAAGATAATTAAAATGATCACAAGAAGAATAGAAAAACAAACTAATAAAAGTTAGAAATGATGAAATTAACAAATGAATAAATAAAAAACAATCAACTGTATGAGTAGATAACAGTATATAGCAAAGGTACAGCGGAAGGAAGAATGAGTAAAAGGCCAAAGTGATCTAAAAACAAACCACAAGGTGGACAATCCCAAAAAATATTATTGTTATTAATTTAAGTCACAAGATGACAAAAAAGGTATTTAAGATGGACTGTTGTATAAGTCCAGCAATCAAAATAAACTGAGCAGAGATGATGTTCCTCTGGTCTCAGAAAAATGAGTAGTAATGGAAGAAACCAGCTACTAAAAAGTTATATAAAAGGGAACACACTAATGGAAATAAATAAAAACAGATCCAAATAAAATGGAATGAATCAAGTAAGGAGAGAAATAAGAATGAAGAAACAAACAAGAAAGAAAAGGAAAAAGATTAAATATAACTGATAATTTCATAAAAAATTATGCTAGTGTTTTATCAAAATGATCAATTTTGAAGGAGAGGCAACACAAATAAGCCACCACCAGGGAACACAAATAATTTTTATACCAGGGATAAAAAAGATGATTCTGAATATAAAATAATAATTCATATAAAATAAAATGTTTAATATAAAGAAAATAAAAAGACAATGACACGACAAACGATGATGACCTAACCCAAGTGATTGGCCCAGCAAAAGGAAACAAAAGAAGAAGGGAACAATAAAAACAAACGAGAATAAAACCAAATAAGAAAGTGATTAACCAAACCAAATGAAGAAGGGAAAAAACCGAAACCAAGCAAAATGAAACCAATTGAAGGAATTGAATGACTCAATGCCACTTATTAAAATGAACCCAAAGGAGAAGATGGAAAAACAAGATATAAAGGAAATACACTGAAAATGAAGAAGGAGGAAAATGAAAAAGAAACAAACCTAAGATAAAGGGAAATAAATAAAAAGGAAATCAAATGTTAAGACACAAACAAGTAATAAAGGATAAAAGCAGGAGAAATGGTACACTCAAGGTAAGGTTGAAAAAGAAACCAATAAATAACTTAAGTAATAAATAAATATTATTATCAATTAATGGATAATAAAGTAAATGACAATTGAAAGAAACCCAATGAAAGAATGTTAAATATAAAAGCAAACTAACCCACATATTAGAGTTAGATGTAAAGATAAAATATAGAGACATAAAATTGTTAATATTAGTAAGGATATTTGTAATGAAAGAGATAGTATGGTAGTGAGAAAGTAATAATAGGGATTACCCATTTAGAAACACTTAAAACCAAAAACATTTTAGAAGTGCAAAAGTGGAAGTGTAAAAATCCCAAAATAAAGTGATAAAGAAAAAACACTAAATAAATTATAATAAACAATAAATAATTTAAAAGTGAAGGTGATGATTAAGTGAAAAATATTAGTCATTAAGAAAGTTGTTAAGTGTAAACAGTTAATTAAGGTATAATGAACACTGAAAAGTGATGAAAACAGTATTAATTAAGAAAGAATATTAATGTTAAATTGAATGCAGTTATAATTAAAAGGGAGAATCCCATGAAAGAGAAAACAGATAGTGTTAGCATGGAGTGAAAGTAAAGAGTATTTAAAAAATTAAGAAGTTAAAACAAATCAATAAACACCCCATGTTACCAGGGATCATTATTAAAGTAAGTTCAAAAAATGTGATGTTGTTTACACCCAAAAAATGATATAAAGTGAAATGAACTATAAACAAATGTTATCAAATAATTATTAAATAATTGTTTAAGCAAGTTTATGAATAGGATATGGCTGGAAGAATTATACAGAACATAGGCCTAGATGTTGTATTTTATGTGAACAAAAGTAGTAAATAATAGCCACATTGTTTTTATTGGCAGATTAAATAAATAAGAAAGTAAAGAAATATAAATGAGAAAACCAGATAGTAAATAATTAGCAATTCATGATGTATATAATAATAGTAACATAATAATAACACTACAACAGAGCCAAAACACATCAATAAATAACACAACCAATTATAATAACAAAACTAAGCTCATTAGGCTAAAAAGAGACATATTTTGTACGAAATGAGTAAATACAAATAATGGCTACTTAGGCCTATGAAAATGCCTAACTGTCAAGAACAAACAACTACAAATTGTAATAAGTTAACAAAGAAATTAGCAAATCCGAGGCAAATAATTAACCAAGGATAAATTGTAAATCATTTTTAAAGCAAAATATTATAATAAGGATTTAAATTAAAAGAGAAATGTAATTAGCAAGTATTAAAATAATTGTAAAATCATAAAACATAAAATAACCCAAACTTGTGGGGTATCAAAATAATCTTTGAAAGGAAATACAAATAACAGTGATAATAGTTAATACTTAGGAGGGAAGATAGAGGAATAAAAGCAATCAGAAGATATACAAGGATTTTGAAAAGAATTCAAATTTTTATAACAATGGATTTATGTCAATTTAAGCCAATCAAATTTAATTAGTAACCATAGCAACTGCCGTTAGGGACAGAATTACCGTTGAATATCATTACTCGTAAAGCGTCACTCTTGCCGAACAGAAGCCAAATTTTGGAAGACCAATTTTTAACCAAAAAACGTAAAAAGAATAAACAAAATTCAAAAGGATGATCGAATAAGAAGCAGACGAACAACTGGAACAGTCAACTGATGCCAAGGACCATATTACAAGGAAATTAAATGAAAATATGACCACATCTAATATGAAAAGGACGCCGGACCTACTTAAGCCCCAAGATTAATGAAAACAGAAAACGATTGCAGCCCAATCCCCTTCCAACTCAATGATTGATAACACCAAGTCATCTGATGTGTTAAGTATCCTTGAATTACCCTATTTCCAAAAATTAAACTCACTAAATATTTCTAAAAGTAATTTGAACTCTCACTATAAACCTTATTCTCTTTCAAAGATTAATTAAGAAAAATAGCACACTGAAAATTTGTTAACATAACACATAACCTGTTTTGTGAATACGAACTTTAGAAACACATTTAACGACACTACAGAACAGATTATAACCACACTCCTTATTATTTAAGTACACATAAAGTAAGGTAATGTACTTTTTATTGTAATCATAGGAATTACTTGTCTTGTAATCAAAAGAATCCCAGATTTTGGATTTGTTGCCAGGCAATAAAATTATAATTTTTTCATTTTAATGTAATATAATATTTTTCATTTAATATAGCAATAAAAAGGCAGGTAAGACACACACACACACACACACAATTCACGTTATTTCTGGCCTCACTCATGTTTATTTTCTTACGTTTGCACGCTTTTTAAATGGAAAGTGCCGAAACCCACACCAACATAACGCGTGCAAGCCGAAAAAATGGACATCAATTTGCTTACTGGCGAAGCTAGTAGTTAATGAATGGGTAGGCAAAAATCTTATCTTACATTTTTTTTAAGGAATCACTAAAAGGACGGTGGTTCAACCGGACGCTGAGGTAGAGTTTGCTGTAACCGAATGGTTCCACAAACAGCCGTAAGAATTTTACTAGCAGGGAATCTACAGGTTAGCGCAACAGTGGAACTCATGTCTTAATGTTATTGGAGACTTCTTTTAAAATCGTTGAATAAAAAATGCTTTACAGCTCTATACGTGTTTCTATTGAACAATCCTTGTATTAGTCATACACAATAATACAACTGATTGAACTTCAAATTTTTAAACTTGATTAGTTTCTATATATATATGTTTAATGTTACAAATAATTCAAATAACAATCTTGATCATCTGTTAGTTCAGCGGAATAACAGTGACACTTTTAATAACCGCATAAAATAAACACTTAGAAACAACACAGGTGCTTTAACTTAACTGTTTGGACCACAGAAGTGAGGCATGCCTCAACGCTCTATGTGTACAGCGCGGGACAATCCCCCCTCCCTACACTTCCCTATCACACCACTACATTGCTTACATACGGTGTATACAAAAAACGCTGAGGCAAGTTCAGGTTGCCTCATTCGCTTTAAACGAACTATGCCGAATCTCACCTGTCACCATCTAGCGGTCGCTCAATAAAGCACGTTTTGGTTTAATAAATTTGACAGTCGCAGTAACAATGTATAATCTTTACGTTATGTAGTTCATACGTATTTATAATTTTTGTTCTACAGAATTTTTTAGGGTAGGCATTGCCTCAATTGCCTCCATGTAACTTCGCCACTGATATATATGTGTACAACGTTATCGGCAACAAAGAAGTAGTTTTTGTTAAAATTCCTTCCCGGGATATTTGGCCGTAGTCCAATGTTTTCTACAAAACCAGACATTTCGGCAATGCCATCGACTTCCATCATCAGTGAAAATCGAGTGCAATAACGTGAGGTGGTATACGTTAGTGATCACAGTACTGTGGTTAAGGCTGAAGCAGTAAGTAGAAAGAAGTAGTTTCTATGGTAATATTTCATTTCGAAAATAATTTTAAATATAAATCTTAGAATATGGAAGTCATGTATGGTTCTCCTTACCGATATTTTAATATTTAACTCAAAAATAAAAATTAGTCGAAGCCGGTGAAATCGGTCCTTAATGAATTCAGTATATAAAATATCTATGATTTAATGAAATGTTTAATTCGATAATATGATAAAAATACATCTAATTTTTACTTTACTTACCTTCGTTTCCTATGGTTTATAACACTCCTAATGATTTGGAAAAACACTAGGTAATTATTATAGATATGTCTTATTATTTTAAATTTTTAAAAACACAAGTAACTATTACAATTAAAATCAACAACTTGTTTTTGATGTGCACCGTAGTATGTTCGAGTGAAAACTGAAAAGATTTACTAAAATACTCACCACACCAGTAACTGAAAAAAAAATAGTTTGACCATTGTTGTTTACACACGAAAAGCAAAACATATGGAAGCTTTGGGACAGGAAACAATAAAGCTGACCTTGACATTTACAAAAGATTGGAGCAAGTGTGCGATTTAGCTCGTGTGAACAATAGGACACATCCCGGGTGGCCCAACATCTGTTTACACTTTAAAACAAGTCTACGTATAAAATTAGTCGTTTGGGAAATCGAAGTATTTCATTTTATTTTATTAATTTTTTCATTTTATTAATAAGAAAAAATCGTAGTGCTCTTTGTTATTTGCTGCCCCCGCTCAAGTGCCGCCGGAGTGCACCGAACGCCTTGCACGCCCGGATAGGGACGGCCCTGTTTATGCTACACAATATCCGACAGTATTCATTTGTCTTTCAAAGTGATCGTGTCAGTGAGCGTCTATTAGCCTAAGTTTTCTAATTTAACACTCTTCCCAGTTAACGTATCAATTACTATCATTTATAATGAGGCGTTTTGAAAGTGGTTGTGCTAAGCGTAAGAAAGTCAAAGAACGAGAAGAAAATATTAAGAGAATTCCAAAACTAATTAATTATTTCAATTATACTGTCAACAAAAAGGATAATACTGCATATGATAATGTACCGGTAAATCACATTCCTGGCCCCTCAACTTCGAGTTTAGAGAAAAACGATTTACAGAAACAAGCGGAAGCAACAAACCGTGTGCTAGAACATAAAGATTTGATAACGTACAGTGAAGAAGATATTCAAGATCAGGTGACAGACTGTGCTTCAGGAAACTATGTAAGTACCATTATTTCAGAAAACAGTCACTATACAACATCAGACCCCGGTCTTTGGCCACATACTGATGACATCTTACGGGATTATTGGGTAAAAAAGGGACCTTCCGCTTTTCAAAATAAAGAAAATAATTTTGATAAATCAGCCCGTGTATATAAAACTGGGGATAATATGGAAGAAAGATGCCTTACTCAAGCAATGTTCTCGTGACAATTGCCAAACAAAGAAATCGTACAAAGAGAATGGCTCATTTATTCACCTGCGAAGGGAAAAGTTTATTGTTTTGCGTGTAAATTATTTTCTCACTCCAAATTTCCATTTAGCGGAGATGGATTTAATGACTGGAAACATGCTCTGAAAGCTGCATCAGAACATGAAAATAGTCAAGAACATAGAAACTGCATGGTAGCTTATTGTAGTCGCTCAAAAACACTCGGGCGAATAGATACACAGTTGGTCACCCAATTCAATAATGAGCGACAATACTGGAAAGAGGTGTTGAAAAGAGTTACTGTGGTAATTAAATTCTTAGCATCGAGAGGACTCCCTTTAAGAGGTTCTGACCAAAGAATTGGTTCAGTAAAAAATGGAAATTATTTGGGTATTTTGGAACTTATAAGTCAGTTTGACCCATTCTTACACGAACACATAAAGAAATATGGCAATGCAGGGAAAGGGATTCCATCATACTTGTCAGCCACCATTTGTAAAGATTTCATAGAAATAATGGGGACTAAAGTTCTTTCAGTAATCATCTCGGAAATTCAAAAAGCAAAATACTATGCTATTTCTGTAGATTCCACTCCGGATGTGATCATATTGATCAACTTACTTTTATAGTAAGATATGTGATAGACACTGTTCCAAAAGAGTGATTTTTGCAGTTTATTCCTATTCATGGTCATAATGCAGAACATCTTACTGAGGTTGTGACACACTTCTTAGAAACCAATAACATAGATATCCTGAATTGTAGGGTTCATTCTTATGACAACGCAGCAAACATGTCAGGGCGATGTTCAGGATTACAAGCAAAGATAAAAAAACTAAACAATTATGCTGAGTATGTACCATGTGCTGGACACTCACTTAACTTAGTAGGGGTACATGCTGTCAAGTGTGTTTCAACTGTGACAATTTACTTTGATGTGGTACAAAATCTTTACACCTTATTTTCATCGTCAACACACCGCTGGGAAATACTCTGTTCACATTTAGGACCTCATCATAAAATGGTGAAACAACTTTCAGACACTAGATGGTCTGCGCAAGCGGACGCAATAAATGCTTTATGTGAGGGATATAATGAAATCAGATTGTCTTCAGTCTATAAGAAATGATGTGACAAATCAGTCGTTAGAGACACGTCTTATGGCTCAAGGATTTGAGAAAAATCTTGATAAACCTTTCTCTTTTAATGAAGAAATTTGTGTTAGTGGTTGAAATCACAATCAGAATGATCAATATTGCACACCACTATATAAAAATTATTCCGATTAGTGCTTTCAAGCTTCACAGCTCATCGTCAGATCAGGAATAGACAGAAAATATTTAATACCCAACCCTTCACCACTCTCCCCCACCCTGCTCACCCACAACAAACTAAAAATTAATGACCCTTCCCCACCCCCTAAACTCTGTCACACCATCTGTACAGTTACATATTTTTCTAGTAAATTCCTTGTGTTTCAGTGTGTGTGTGTGTGTGTGTGTGTGTGTGTGTGTGTGTGTGCATCCTTTTAAACTACCCGCTTCCTCTCCACACACATGGGTCAGTCACACACCCTTATTTTAAAACAACCAATTAGTACTATGAAATATAATTCTTAATCTTATCTATCTGCCCTCTCTCATTTATTTCTTAATCATGTTATAAAATATTTCTTCATTATCAAATTTAATTTTAATATTAATTAACTTGTCTAACCCTTTTTCTCTTTCTTTCAATATTTCTAACTCCTCTCTAAGCTTCCTTTCAACTGTGTTATTTACTACTTTTACAATTTCGTATTCTTCCAAAGGATTAACAAACTTGTGGTTGTCTTCTATGAAATGTCTTGCATATAACGAATTGGTTGTTCTATTACCTTCTCCACGTTTGTGGTCAGACAACCTGCATGCGAATTTTCGTCCTGTCTCCCCTAGGTACACTTTGTTGCAGTCTTTACATTTTAATTTATAAATTCCGCTTTTCTGTAATACTGGAATTTTTTCTATATTCTTATTCCTTATCTTATCAAATACCGTTTCACATTTTTTAATAGCTATATCTACTCCATATTTATTAAAACATTTTATAATTTTTCTAGTATGTGAACCTATGTATGTCAATGACCCTGCATAATTCTTTTGTTCTGGTTCTATTTTAGCTTTTTGTATGTTGACCCTTTTCATAACTTTATCCACTATGTTGGTGCTATAATTATTATTCCTTACAATTCCCTTTATCGTTTTTAACTCCCTCTCTTTTGATTCGGTCTCTTTTAAACACTTCTGAGCTCTGTAACAAAAGGAATTGATTGCCGCCATTTTATATCTGTATGGGTGGTACGACTCTCTTGGTATAATTATATCAGAATACGACTCTTTCCTAAATATCCCAAACTGTAGTTTCTCATTATCTTTAATTTCTATGTTTAAGTCTAAGTAATTTATTTGCTTACCTCCTATCTCTTCCTTAAATTGTAAGTTTTTATCCTTATTATTTACCTCCTTTATAAACTCATGCACTTCTTCTATGCTTCCTTCCCAAACTACTAATACATCATCAACGTATCTAGACCATAATTTTATATTGTCTTTATACTTAGTGGAAGTTATTAATTGCTTTTCAAAATCATTCAAGTATATTTCAGCAAGAATAGGGGATAATGAAGACCCCATAGGTAAACCTTTTTTCTGTATATAAAACTTGTTATTAAACCTAAAATAGTTCTGATTTACACATTCTTTAATTACTTTCATCAACTGCTTTTCATACCTGTATTCTCCCATATTATTATCGTTTATTAACTTAATAACTTTATTTACTGTGATATTAGTAAGCATGTCCTTAACATCCAGTGATATCAATTTTGTATTTACATTAATGCTAATATTTTCTAATTTTCTATCAATTTTATATTATTCTCTATGTTGTATTTTGTCCCAAATTCATATTTCTCTTTCAGTACTCTGCTAACTTCCTTTGATAATTTATAAATAGGTGCATTAACAAAAGAAACAATCGGTCTAATTGGTTTTCCTTCTTTATGTATCTTAACCTGACTTTTAAAAGTTGGTGCTGTTGGATTACTTTCCAATAAATACTTTTTCTTTTTTTCTTCTATAAATGTTATCTGTTTCATCATTTGTTTTATCTTTGACTGGTACTTACTTGTATAATCATACTTTATTTCCTCGTATGGTCCTTCCCTTATAAATTCTTCCGTTTTCTTTATGTATTCTTCCTTTCTCATTAGTACCATTGTATTTCCTTTATCCGCCTTCGTAACTATAATATCATTCTTCTTTATTTTATTCTTTAGTTTAGTTACAGTTGCTTTGATTTTTTGTTCATTCTTTGAATTATAAAACTTTTCTTAAATATTTTATCTACTACATTCCCTACTTCCCACCTTATTCTTTTTTTATCATTTTCATTTCCTAGATTTTGTATTATGCTTTCACATTCAATAATCGTTTTTTCTTGATTTAATTCTGGTGGTGGTGCGTATTTTAAGCCTTTCGCTAACATTTCTTTTTCTTCCGTATTGAAATTTACCTCTGTAAGGTTTATTACTCTTTTTTCATAGTTATTCTTAGAGAGGTGTTCCTTTTTTACTTCGTTCTTTCTTATTAATTTATTTAACTTATCTACCAATTTTTATTTTTCTTTTCCAATTTCTTTTCTATGTACCCCAAACCAAAATTATATAATATTTCTTCTAACTCTACATACGAGTATATTCTTAATAATTCTATGTGTCTGTCATATAATTCCCTATTATATCTATTGATTAAGCCATAGAGTGACCTTATTTCCAGTTTCATCCACAACTTCTCGCTTTGTTCTTTTACTTTTTTGGCTACACTGTTCTTATTTTTAATTTTAACTTGAGCGTACTTTGGGATGACATTATTATCCAGACATTGTTTATTAAACCATATTTTACTTAAAACCCTCTTCAATTTAACTTTTAACTTAAGATATTTAAAAACTTTACTTACCTTATTGTTGTCGTTTATTACCTCATTGTTGTTGTCCATTACCTGTAGTCGATTGCACATCTTAACAGACGTTTAATGAAGAAATTTGTGTTAGTGGTTGAAATCACAATCAGAATGATCAATATTGCACACCACTATATAAAAATTATTCCGATTAGCGCTTTCAAGCTTCACAGCTCATCGTCAGATCAGGAATAGACAGAAAATATTTAATACCCAACCCTTCACCCCTCTCCACCACCCTGCTCACCTACAACAAACTAAAAATTAATGACCCTTCCCCACCCCCTAAACTCTGTCACACCATCTGTACAGTTACATATTTTTCTAGTAAATTCCTTGTGTTTCAGTGTGTGTGTGTGTGTGTGTGTGTGTGTGTGTGTGTGCATCCTTTTAAACTACCCGCTTCCTCTCCACACACATGGGTCAGTCACACACCCTTATTTTAAAACAACCAATTAGTACTATGAAATATAATTCTTAATCTTATCTATCTGCCCTCTCTCATTTACTTCTTAATCATGTTATAAAATATTTCTTCATTATCAAATTTAATTTTAATATTAATTAAATTGTCTAACCCTTTTTCTCTTTCTTTCAATATTTCTAACTCCTCTCTAAGCTTCCTTTCAACTGTGTTATTTACTACTTTTACAATTTCGTATTCTTCCAAAGGATTAACAAACTTGTGGTTGTCTTCTGTGAAATGTCTTGCATATAACGAATTGGTTGTTCTATTACCCTTCTCCACGTTTGTGGTCAGACAACCTGCATGCGAATTTTCGTCCTGTCTCCCCTAGGTACACTTTGTTGCAGTCTTTACATTTTAATTTATAAATTCCGCTTTTCTGTAATACTGGAATTTTTTCTATATTCTTATTCCTTATCTTATCAAATACCGTTTCACATTTTTTAATAGCTATATCTACTCCATATTTATTAAAACATTTTATAATTTTTCTAGTATGTGAACCTATGTATGTCAATGACCCTGCATAATTCTTTTGTTCTGGTTCTATTTTAGCTTTTTGTATGTTGACCCTTTTCATAACTTTATCCACTATGTTGGTGCTATAATTATTATTCCTTACAATTCCCTTTATCGTTTTTAACTCCCTATCTTTTGATTCGGTCTCTTTTAAACACTTCTGAGCTCTGTAACAAAAGGAATTGATTGCCGCCATTTTATATCTGTATGGGTGGTACGACTCTCTTGGTATAATTATATCAGAATACGACTCTTTCCTAAATATCCCAAACTGTAGTTTCTCATTATCTTTAATTTCTATGTTTAAGTCTAAGTAATTTATTTGCTTACCTCCTATCTCTTCCTTAAATTGTAAGTTTTTATCCTTATTATTTACCTCCTTTATAAACTCATGCACTTCTTCTATGCTTCCTTCCCAAACTACTAATACATCATCAACGTATCTAGACCATAAATTTATATTGTCTTTATACTTAGTGGAAGTTATTAATTGCTTTTCAAAATCATTCATGTATATTTCAGCAAGAATAGGGGATAATGAAGACCCCATAGGTAAACCTTTTTTCTGAATTTGGGACAAAATACAACATAGAGAATAATATAAAATTGATAGAAAAATTAGAAAATATTAGCATTAATGTAAATACAAAATTGATATCACTGGATGTTAAGGACATGTTTACTAATATCACAGTAAATAAAGTTATTAAGTTAATAAACGATAATAATATGGGAGAATACAGGTATAAAAAGCAGTTGATGAAAGTAATTAAAGAATGTGTAAATCAGAACTATTTTAGGTTTAATAACAAGTTTTATATACAGAAAAAAGGTTTACCTATGGGGTCTTCATTATCCCCTATTCTTGCTGAAATATACATGAATGATTTTGAAAAGCAATTAATAACTTCCACTAAGTATAAAGACAATATAAAATTATGGTCTAGATACGTTGATGATGTATTAGTAGTTTGGGAAGGAAGCATAGAAGAAGTGCATGAGTTTATAAAGGAGGTAAATAATAAGGATAAAAACTTACAATTTAAGGAAGAGATAGGAGGTAAGCAAATAAATTACTTAGACTTAAACATAGAAATTAAAGATAATGAGAAACTACAGTTTGGGATATTTAGGAAAGAGTTGTATTCTGATATAATTATACCAAGAGAGTCGTACCACCCATACAGATATAAAATGGCGGCAATCAATTCCTTTTGTTACAGAGCTCAGAAGTGTTTAAAAGAGACCGAATCAAAAGAGAGGGAGTTAAAAACGATAAAGGGAATTGTAAGGAATAATAATTATAGCACCAACATAGTGGATAAAGTTATGAAAAGGGTCAACATACAAAAAGCTAAAATAGAACCAGAACAAAAGAATTATGCAGGGTCATTGACATACATAGGTTCACATACTAGAAAAATTATAAAATGTTTTAATAAATATGGAGTAGATATAGCTATTAAAAAATGTGAAACGGTATTTGATAAGATAAGGAATAAGAATATAGAAAAAATTCCAGTATTACAGAAAAGCGGAATTTATAAATTAAAATGTAAAGACTGCAACAAAGTGTACCTAGGGGAGACAGGACGAAAATTCGCATGCAGGTTGTCTGACCACAAATGTGGAGAAGGTAATAGAACAACCAATTCGTTATATGCAAGACATTTCATAGAAGACAACCACAAGTTTGTTAATCCTTTGGAAGAATACGAAATTGTAAAAGTAGTAAATAACACAGTTGAAAGGAAGCTTAGAGAGGAGTTAGAAATATTGAAAGAAAGAGAAAAAGGGTTAGACAATTTAATTAATATTAAAATTAAATTTGATAATGAAGAAATATTTTATAACATGATTAAGAAATAAATGAGAGAGGGCAGATAGATAAGATTAAGAATTATATTTCATAGTACTAATTGGTTGTTTTAAAATAAGGGTGTGTGACTGACCCATGTGTGTGGAGAGGAAGCGGGTAGTTTAAAAGGATGCACACACACACACACACACTGAAACACAAGGAATTTACTAGAAAAATATGTAACTGTACAGATGGTGTGACAGAGTTTAGGGGGTGGGGAAGGGTCATTAATTTTTAGTTTGTTGTGGGTGAGCAGGGTGGTGGAGAGGGGTGAAGGGTTGGGTATTAAATATTTTCTGTCTATTCCTGATCTGACGATGAGCTGTGAAGCTTGAAAGCGCTAATCGGAATAATTTTTATATAGTGGTGTGCAATATTGATCATTCTGATTGTGATTTCAACCACTAACACAAATTTCTTCATTAAACGTCTGTTAAGATGTGCAATCGACTACAGGTAATGGACAACAACAATGAGGTAATAAACGACAACAATAAGGTAAGTATAGTTTTTAAATATCTTAAGTTAAAAGTTAAATTGAAGAGGGTTTTAAGTAAAATATGGTTTAATAAACAATGTCTGGATAATAATGTCATCCCAAAGTACGCTCAAGTTAAAATTAAAAATAAGAACAGTGTAGCCAAAAAAGTAAAAGAACAAAGCGAGAAGTTGTGGATGAAACTGGAAATAAGGTCACTCTACGGCTTAATCAATAGATATAATAGGGAATTATATGACAGACACATAGAATTATTAAGAATATACTCGTATGTAGAGTTAGAAGAAATATTATATAATTTTGGTTTGGGGTACATAGAAAAGAAATTGGAAAAGAAAAATAAAAATTGGTAGATAAGTTAAATAAATTAATAAGAAAGAACGAAGTAAAAAAGGAACACCTCTCTAAGAATAACTATGAAAAAAGAGTAATAAACCTTACAGAGGTAAATTTCAATACGGAAGAAAAAGAAATGTTAGCGAAAGGCTTAAAATACGCACCACCACCAGAATTAAATCAAGAAAAAACGAATATTGAATGCGAAAGCATAATACAAAAACTAGGAAATGAAAATGATAAAAAAAGAATAAGGTGGGAAGTAGGGAATGTAGTAGATAAAATATTTAAGAAAAGTTTGTATAATTCAAAGAATGAACAAAAAATCAAAGCAACTGTAACTAAACTAAAGAATAAAATAAAGAAGAATGATATTATAGTTACGAAGGCGGATAAAGGAAATACAATGGTACTAATGAGAAAGGAAGAATACATAAAGAAAACGGAAGAATTTATAAGGGAAGGACCATACGAGGAAATAAAGTATGATTATACAAGTAAGTACCAGTCAAGGATAAAACAAATGATGAAACAGATAACATTTATAGAAGAAAAAAAGAAAAAGTATTTATTGGATAGTAATCCAACAGCACCAACTTTTAAAAGTCAGGTTAAGATACATAAAGAAGGAAAACCAATTAGACCGATTGTTTCTTTTGTTAATGCACCTATTTATAAATTATCAAAGGAAGTTAGCAGAGTACTGAAAGAGAAATATGAATTTGGGACAAAATACAACATAGAGAATAATATAAAATTGATAGAAAATTAGAAAATATTAGCATTAATGTAAATACAAAATTGATATCACTGGATGTTAAGGACATGTTTACTAATATCACAGTAAATAAAGTTATTAAGTTAATAAACGATAATAATATGGGAGAATACAGGTATAAAAAGCAGTTGATGAAAGTAATTAAAGAATGTGTAAATCAGAACTATTTTAGGTTTAATAACAAGTTTTATATACAGAAAAAAGGTTTACCTATGGGGTCTTCATTATCCCCTATTCTTGCTGAAATATACATGAATGATTTTGAAAAGCAATTAATAACTTCCACTAAGTATAAAGACAATATAAAATTATGGTCTAGATACGTTGATGATGTATTAGTAGTTTGGGAAGGAAGCATAGAAGAAGTGCATGAGTTTATAAAGGAGGTAAATAATAAGGATAAAAACTTACAATTTAAGGAAGAGATAGGAGGTAAGCAAATAAATTACTTAGACTTAAACATAGAAATTAAAGATAATGAGAAACTACAGTTTGGGATATTTAGGAAAGAGTCGTATTCTGATATAATTATACCAAGAGAGTCGTACCACCCATACAGATATAAAATGGCGGCAATCAATTCCTTTTGTTACAGAGCTCAGAAGTGTTTAAAAGAGACCGAATCAAAAGAGAGGGAGTTAAAAACGATAAAGGGAATTGTAAGGAATAATAATTATAGCACCAACATAGTGGATAAAGTTATGAAAAGGGTCAACATACAAAAAGCTAAAATAGAACCAGAACAAAAGAATTATGCAGGGTCATTGACATACATAGGTTCACATACTAGAAAAATTATAAAATGTTTTAATAAATATGGAGTAGATATAGCTATTAAAAAATGTGAAACGGTATTTGATAAGATAAGGAATAAGAATATAGGAAAAATTCCAGTATTACAGAAAAGCGGAATTTATAAATTAAAATGTAAAGACTGCAACAAAGTGTACCTAGGGGAGACAGGACGAAAATTCGCATGCAGGTTGTCTGACCACAAATGTGGAGAAGGTAATAGAACAACCAATTCGTTATATGCAAGACATTTCATAGAAGACAACCACAAGTTTGTTAATCCTTTGGAAGAATACGAAATTGTAAAAGTAGTAAATAACACAGTTGAAAGGAAGCTTAGAGAGGAGTTAGAAATATTGAAAGAAAGAGAAAAAGGGTTAGACAATTTAATTAATATTAAAATTAAATTTGATAATGAAGAAATATTTTATAACATGATTAAGAAGTAAATGAGAGAGGGCAGATAGATAAGATTAAGAATTATATTTCATAGTACTAATTGGTTGTTTTAAAATAAGGGTGTGTGACTGACCCATGTGTGTGGAGAGGAAGCGGGTAGTTTAAAAGGATGCACACACACACACACACACACACACACACACACACACACTGAAACACAAGGAATTTACTAGAAAAATATGTAAAACTGTACAGATGGTGTGACAAGAGTTTAGGGGGTGGGGAAGGGTCATTAATTTTTATTTTGTTGTGGGTGAGCAGGGTGGTGGAGAGGGGTGAAGGGTTGGGTATTAAATATTTTCTGTCTATTCCTGATCTGACGATGAGCTGTGAAGCTTGAAAGCGCTAATCGGAATAATTTTTATATAGTGGTGTGCAATATTGATCATTCTGATTGAAACCTTTTTCTAACAATACTGTGGAATGAAATCCTCAGTAGATTTAACGCAGTAAGTAAACTACTGCAAAGTGAAAAAGTGAATTTGTCTGTAGCAATTAAGATGCTGAAGTCATTAATTGTCTTTATTAGGGAGATGGTTTTGACGATTATGAGTCCAAATCAAAAGCGAAATCAGTTGTGAAAGAATATCATGATACACAAAGGCGTCAAACAAAACGTAGCTCCATTCTTGCATTTGCAGATGGTGGATGTAGTAGTGAGGAACTTCTGGGAAGAGAAAAGTTCAGAGTAGAGACATTCCTACCCATAATAGACACCCTGGTTTCTAGCCTAGAACTCTGAAGTAAACCATACATAGACATTTTTGAGAGGTTTGGTTTTTTGGAAAGTCTGCATGTGTTAGAGAGTTCAGAAATTTCAAAATATTGCGAAAACCTTGCAAATTTTTATAGTGGAGACTTTATTACTGCAGAGCTAATATCTGAATGTCACCATTTTGCTGCATATCTAAAAGTAAATATAAAATATTTCCAAGAATATGCTGGAGATGATAATGAAAAAAAATATTAATATTCATAACTTGTACAGTTACATGAATAATGAGAATATTTTATCAGCATTCCCCAATATGGAAATTGCTATGAGAATTTTTCTCACTTTATTTGTGACCAATGCATCTGGAGAACGTTCATTTTCGAAGTTGAAGCTAATAAAAGATGAGTTACGAAATTGCATGGCACAACCACGCTTAAATAATTTAAGTTTGATGAGTATTGAACATGACATTTTGGCAGAAATTGATTTTGAAGACACAATTCACGATTTTGCCTCCTTGAAGTGCAGAAACGTTCTTCTCTAAAGAAGTAAAGACTAGTAATAATTAATAAGGGAAGAGTGGAGTGTTAATAACCGTGTAATTATGTGTAAAATTCGATCGTTCAATCCTCCCTGCTTTAACATCAAATAGGTGAGTTTATTATTATTGTTATTATTATTATTATTTTTACATTCGCCTGGGGCCTCTACCTTTCTTTATTCGGCCCTGCCCCCCCCCCACACACATCCCATCAACCTGTGAATAAACCGTTACAATTGTTCACGACACTCTGTATTCAAACCTCGCTGAGGAAGGTGTACACCACACTGAAACATTTGAGGACAATAAGAAACCTAAGTTTTCACAAGTGAAAGTACAGTTAATAATAATTATACCATTATTTTTTATTACTTAATATTTTTTATTATCATTATTTTTGTATTAAGTTAACATTTTATTACTTTTAAATAATTTAGTATTTAATTTTTACAAGAAAGTAACCTCTGTCAAACATTAAATAGTTAAAATATTCTTACAGTTTGTTGTTGTGGTCCATGTTGCTAACACCTCAAGGCTTAACGTACACATCGTTTTTTCTTGAACTCTTTCTAGGAACTCCTCTCCCATTGTACTATAACTCTTATTTATCAACTCCTTTCCCTCACCTTTTGGTTTTAACTCTATTTGTCTTTTAGTTGTTGGTTGATGATTAGGGAGATTTTCACACATGTAAAACTAGAGTTACTGACACGCAGGTTCCCATGAGAAGTTCTCTGACTGCTCTAGCTGATGGAAGATTCTTTATTACTTTTTTCTGCTAATGTTACTTTCTTTACTATTTCTTTTATGAATTTGCTAACTGCTATAATTTTTATTGTTCGACTAAGCTTTTCGTCATCACTGACATCATCAGGTCTTAAACAACCGTTGGTTACTTTCTTTAGTTTAGCAGATCAAGTGAACTGGTGGATGTGTTTGGTTTCTTTGTTCTGGAATTTCCACACAGTCTTACACATAGAATAGCTGCATTCAGTTCATGGTGAAAATGTTTCATAAGTCTGTTGAAAGCAAGATAGTAGAATGTGATGTATCAGTCAGAATACAGACTTGCTTAAACACTGAGATTCAACTCCCTACCCTTATCCTTGTTACACAAACAGGTATTCAAGAGACAGAATCATATCCTGTAACTTGATGAGCTACATCATTAATAGTCCCTTGTAACACTACTTCAAGCCAATGAAAAAGCAGTCAGTACATGTAAGACAGAATCTACAGCCATTTGATAAAGGTAAGGGCTAACTAGAATGATCTGCAAATGTTTGAATCTTATGATTGGTAGGGTGAATGAGCCATTTGTTGTAGCAATGTCTAGTGACATATTACACATTGTTCTCAAAATATTTCACCCAAGTTTGGACCCAGTTTCTGCGATACAACTTTATAACAAAATATGAAAATCTATCTGGCTGTTAAGAATTTCCACCATGCAGACATTTTGTGAATTGTTCTGGCTATCAACAAAGTTGTATCATTTTTACAATTGTAAAATTGTATTTTACATTAAAATGAAAAAATTTTAATTTTATTGCCTGGCAACAAAATTATTTTATTTTTAACAATTACCATTGTTTGAAAAAGTTTAAATAAATTTTCAAGTACTTTACTCTTGTTAAAACGTAAAAGGTTGCAGGTAAACTACCCCTTCCCCTTAACTGATCTTCACCAAAACCGAAAGCCCTTGAGACCTCTACAATTCAGGGACGTATGCAAAAAATTATTTGATTCTGTTTGAATTTGCGGCAGTTATCGTTTGCCATAGAAAATACGCTTGATAAAAAAATGTTGCTGGTAAACTACCCCTTTCCCTTAACCGATCTTCACCAAAAACAATAGGTCTTGAGTACTCTACAAATCAGGGCTGTATGCAGAAAATTATTTGATTCTGTTTGAATTTGCGGCTGTTATCGTTTGCTATAGGAAATACCCTTGTTAAAACATAAAAGGTTACAGGTAAACTACCCCTTTCCCTTAACCGATCTTCACCAAAAACAATAAGTCTTGAGAACTCTACAATTCAGGGCTGTATGCGAAACATTATTTGATTCTGTTTGAATTTGCGGCTGTTATCGTTTGCCAAAAAAAAAATTTCCCTTGATAAAAAAAAACAGTTGCAGGTAAACTACCCCTTTCCCTCAACCGATCTTCACCAAAAACAATAGGTCGTGAGTACTCTACAAATCAGGGCTGTATGCAAAAAATTATTTGATTCTGTTTGAATTTGCGGCAGTTATCGTTTGCCATAGAAAAAAAATCTACACACAGACACACAGATAGACACATAGACAGACAGACAGACACACACACAGACACTTTTCGGAAAACGACTTTTTTTCATGTTTTGAGTGTAGTACAATCAGAATCTGCAATAATCTCGAACACGATTTTTTTTGCCATCACCATACTTCCATTCCTTAAGGAATATGGAAGTAAAACGATTGTAACCATGGAAACGGGGCTTTATTCTGAACTTAAACCTTAACTGAAATCGGTGAAATTGACCGTAAATATAATTTATTTATTGAATATTCAAGAAGATTAATTAGATTATTATGTATAAAATACGTTTAATAATCGCGCACTTTTAGATGCATTTTTGCAAGAACCTGATTTTACGATTTAATAACAAATTTTTTAATTTCAATATTTAAGTAGTTACCTCACTGCAATTCATGTAATAATGCCCAACCCTACGTTAGTCGTTATCATTTCGTGAAAAGTTAAAAATTCAATTAGTATTCATATTTTCTTTCTTTCTGCCTTTGTTTATTTGTTTATGTATTTTATAGATGTCAGATGGAAGAAAGCAGCTTTCTGGATGACAATATCAAAAAAAAGAGAAAAAAAAAGAAACTATCAAAAAAATAATAACTCCAATTACACAGTTCTTTGAATCAACTCCAAGTTGTTCGTCCAAAGATTACCGGGCTACATCTCCATCTGAAGAATCTAACGAAACAGAAGCGGGAACCACAGAGAGTACTCCACCATTGGCAACACAAAACACTTCAATTTCAGAAGAGTCAGAAAATGTTGTAAATGAAAAAATTGAAAAAATAAATGTCCCAGATATTTTCAAAGATACCGGAAAATGGCCACGCGTTTTGGATGACAAAACTAAGGTCACACTGACACAAAATAAACCACCTCAAATAAAACAATTTGTATTTCCAAAAGACAAGTCAAACAGGAGCTTTTCTGAAAAATATTATCAAAAAATTATGTCTAATGGTGAAGTAGTTTCACGAAGTTGTGTTTTATACTCCATATCAGAAGACGCCGTTTTTTGTTTCAATTGTAAATTTTTTCAAATAATACTGACACTCCTCTTGTACAAGGTGGTTTCAAATCTTGGCAACATTTGTCTGAACATCTTCACTGCCACGAAAAAAGTTTGTCTCATATAATGCATACAAAACAATTACTGAGCTTGAACACTTGAACAAAAATTTGTCACAAAATAATTCTGTTGATGCTCATCATCAAACCTTAATAGAAATGGAAAAGATTAGATGCCAAGCTGTTTTACAGAGAATCATATTTTGTATTAAATATTTAGCGAAACAGAATTTAGGTTTCAGGGGCAGCAACTGCAAATTATTTGAAGATAACAACGGAAATTTTTTGCAGCTTATACAAATGATACCCAAATTTGACACCACCTTAGCAAATCATCTTCAAAGGTTTCAAAATGACACAACACGTATGCCACATTATTTAGGGATTAGAATCCAGAACGAGATTTTAAATTTATTGGGTGACAAAATTAAAATCGTAATTTTAAAAATGTTGAATGAAGTGAAATATTATTCTTTAATATTAGACTGCACTCCTGATGCTAGTCATCAAGAGCAATTGACAGTTATTTTGAGATTTGTTATTTACAATGCTGAGATTGGGGAAGTTGAAATAAGAGAACACTTTTTAGGGTTTTGTGAAGTTAACAATACAACTGGGGCAGGATTAACCAAATATATTTTAGAATTTTTAGAAAAAAATAAAATCGATATTCTTAATATACGCGGCCAGGGTTACGACAATGGTGCCAATATGAAAGGCAAGCATAATGGTTTGCAAAAACAAATTTTAAATATCAATCCGCGGGCCTTTTTCGTACCTTGTGCTGCGCATACTCTGAATTTAGTGGTTAATGATGTGGCAAAAATATCTTATGAACCATAGATTTTTTTGGAATCATTCAAGAACTGTATAATTTTTTTTCCTCTAGTACAAAACTTTGGGCTGTATTATTAAACAAATTTCCAAATTTTACACTCAAGCCACTATCTGACACTCACTGGGAAAGTAGAATGGATGCACTCAAACCTCTTGTGAAGGATTTACCAAAAATTATCAATGCTCTTAGTACTATTCTGGAGGACAAAGATGATGTTTTTGATCTCAACACCAAGCATCAAGCCCAGGTTTTGTTGAACAAAATTCGTTCATATAAATTTATATGTTCGTTGATCCTTTGGCATGATATTCTGTTTAATGTAAATATCGTTAGTAAATTACTCCAATTTACTGACATTAACATTTTACAGTCAATTGAGTACTTGTCGAAATTGAACGAAACCTTGAAACCTTGAAAAATTTTAGAACTGATGATGAATATTTTAAAAGTGTACTCGAAAAGGCAACCAAAATTGCTAAAGCAATTGATATAGAAGCAAATTTTCCAGAAAATGTTTGTGTTAGATCTTGCAAAAGACCACGAATGTTTGACTACGAATCTGCAGACGAAACTACTACGGATCTTAAAAGTAAATTTGAAATAAATTTCTTCTATGCAGTTCTAGATACTACGTTGCTGTACAAGAACGTTTTGAGCTTATACAAGCATATAAAGATAAATTTATTTTTTTACATAATTTTAGAGAAATTAAAAATGTATCTAAGTTAGAACTGATGAAAAGCTGTGCTGACTTGGAATTGTCATTATCCGATTTGTCTAACACAGATTGCTCCAAAGACATTAATGCAACAGATCTAGTAGACGAGACCCAAAACATACAAAATTTCATAGAAACTGAGAATTCCCCCAAAGAAATTTTAAGCTATATATATAAAAATGGTCTAATATCTGAGGTTCCCAATTTATCCATTGCACTACGGATTTTATTAACCCTACCTGTTTCTGTGGCAAGTGGAGAGCGATCATTTTCCAAATTAAAATTAATAAAAAATTACCTACGGACCTCAACCTCGCAAGATCGCCTAAATTCTCTTGCTTTATTTCAATTGAAAATAAAATTTGCGAAAATTTAAGTCTAGAACAGCTAATTAAACAATTTGCTGAATTTAAAGTAAGAAAAGTAAATTTTTATTAGTCAGCGATTTAGGTTTTCAATACGAACATTACATGTAATATGCAATTAATATATACTCTTATATTTTTTTTAAATTAATTATGTAAGTAATTTTTAATTTAATTAATTTTTAATTTTTTAAATGTACATATTATTTGTGTACTTTTTGTGTAGCTAAAATTTATATTAGAATTTAGAATTTTGAAATATAAAATATTGAGAAAAACATTGATAATTTTCATGATTTTCGTTGACCCTCTCCCCCTTCTATAAAAGCGGCAAATTACACTTTGGACTCCAGCGGCAAACATACTCAGGACGGCCCTGAGCATAAACATAACATCGGTAAGTCAAACGCATTGTTATCGTTCCCCACTCCCTTGTTACTCGATCGGTATGTATACAAAAACAGCAACTGAAATTCTTGGAACTAATAGGTTGGGAATTGAATCAATTTCCAAGAATTTCAGTTTTTGTATCCATCCGTACCGATCGAGTAACAAGGGAGTGGGGAACGAAAACAATTCAATTGAATGTGTACGAATGTTATTAGTGCGGGTGCTTACAGAAATTAGGGTCATAGTTTATGAAATCAGTGTATGGTTTCGGCAAGCCTTTGATATAGTATTTCAGAGCGAGCCGCATGTTAACGCATGCCCAATACGATAATACTTTATTGGATAACGATTAACATGACTCTGATATTTGAAATCATTAAAATGAAGCCGTGAAACTGATATCTTTGGTAAAAAAAACTTAATATAATTCTTGAATGGCATGATTGTTGTTTTCAATATTACAAAATACCAGCAACACAAAACCTAATAAATACATCACACTTACATTCTACAACTCCAACACACACAAAGTCGCAAACACATTCAGGAAACACAGTTACAAAATAGCTTACAGAACCAACAACACCATCAAAAAACACATAAACAATACAAACACAGACACTGACACATACAACAAAACAGGAGTATACAAATTAAACTGCAGTGATAGCAACCATTTCTACATAGGCCAGACGGGAAGATCTTTTTCTTCAAGATTTTCCGAACACTTAAAAGCCCTTTCTAATAATTACATACTCTCCGCATTCGCCACACACATACAGACTGAAAACCACAACTACACCAACATAGAAAACAACCTCGAAATACTACACTACTTACCAAAAAGTAGGAAACTCAACACAGCTGAACAGTATGAAATATATAAACACCACACACTACAACCAAACAACATATTAAATGACCAACTACACTTTAAATCACACGTACTATTCGACACAATCATACACAAACCAAACTATACTTTGAATCCCAGCGCCAACCCCCTCCCACCAAACCCCCCACACATCCCACCAACCTGTGAATAAACCGTTACAATTCCTCACGACACTCTGTATTCAAACCTCACTGAGGAAGGTGTACACCACACCGAAACGTTTGAGGACAATAAGAAACGTAAGTTTTCACAAGTGAAAGTACAGTTAATCACTAATATTAAGTGCTGTGAATGAAGAGGATGAACCATCAAAACAACTGGTATAATTAGTTTTAAAGATTTAGTTTTTTATTAATTTCAAGATTTTACTTACTTTATTATTTTTCTATTTCATTTTCTAATTTAAATTACAGATTATTATTATTTACTAATAACTTTAGATCAAATTAATAAAGAAAAATAAAGCCTCTAGAAAGCCAAGCAAAGTTATTTTTCAACCACCAAACCACCGCCCTCTTACTTGTCACACTGGCAAGTGATGGACAGTTCCTCTGCCTACAGTTTTAAGAGATTATGTGTAGTTTAGCAAGACAACTTGAGTTTCTCAGCAGCAGACCTAGTTTTTGGACAACCTCAGATAGAATCTAAAAGACAGACTTCAAGAGCCGCTAATCTTTGTCATGAACATCTATTAATGGTTCAATAATCTTCACCTTGTAAGTCATACTAAGTATGAAAAGTGAAAACTTTGTTCAAGCTGACACACTAAGAGGCACATGGAATTACCACACGTACAGTCTCCCATTATTAGCAATATTGACAAGTTCTCACAATCATAATATGTGAATTGTGAATGAAATACAATCATGTCACTAGATTGCCTCAGACCTGCCTAAATTCTATAGGACTCTTCAATTCCCCATTCCATGTCTACTCCTGCCTTGCCATTTCCAGATGCAGGCAGTAGTAGCTATACAGCCAACCAGCCTGTGGCACATGATGCCTCATGACACTTTACAGTCACCACTTTGTAGTGACAATGATGTGTTAGTGCTAAGTGCTTGTGGTCTCATGATTTTGATGGCAAAATCACTGGGAGGGAATGATATGGTGTCTTTAAATTAAGTTTTAGTTGTTTGTAGTTTGTTATCAAATAATGGAAATTGGTCCTATTATTAATGCAGCAAACAATTTGATTTGGTGAGTATGCTAAGCTGCCAGTTACAATATTATACTTTTATTTTTATTTTGTTTTTATTTTAGTTTCTATTTATTTAATGTGAATTTAAAAAAAAAAAATTTGTATGCAACTGGCAAATTCAAGATTTTTTGTTTATTTCTTTGGTATAGAATCAGGTTTTATTTGGATCATGAATATTTGTTCTTGGATTTCGTTGTCCATGACGTGTCCGTTACTTAACTAAATGTATGAATTTTATCAAAATATGTTATGTTTTCCCCTTTTAAACTTTTGTAATTCCAGTTTCTGTAGTCTTTGATTTGTCACACAAATCAACAGTACTTCCCTTTATTTAGAAGTTCGTTTTGTCCCTGATTCTCCTGTGCACATCCTCTTCTTGCTGTCAAGGGCGCTCTGAAATTGCATTCCTAGTGCCTGTCCTGGTCCCTTATACAGATGCCCTCTTCCTGATCCACAGCTCATGTAACTCCTACCATGTTGTACTTTATTTATATATTTTATTGTTGTATTGGAGTGTTAGTGGTCTCAAATATTTCTACTAGTAATTTTGTACAAATAACTATGCTGTCTTTGGTATTGATGAGCGCTTTCGTCAGTCAAGCCATCTTCAGGTCATTTACCAAAGACAACATAGTGGTTTGTACAAAATTAATAGTAGAAAGATTTATTTATGTAGTAACGATGGTCTCACCGATCGTCATATGGTACAGTAAGGATCTATAAAAGGGAGTATTCGCACTCGCCATCTTTGTTCCGAGACTGACATAATATTATGGTGCCGCTTGTGTATACATGGGACGCAGTATAAGTTTGTTTTCGATATTACATGAACTATTATAGTTTTTCGTGCCAAAAATATAATTTCAAAGTGTGAAATTATGTCCCACGTCCTTAAAAATATGGAAATAATAGTTTTCATCTTAAAACTTACTGATCCAGACCATAGTAAGAGGAGAATAATTTTGTCTAAAAAACAACAAATACCAATCATTACCACTTACCACTTTGTTAGGTATATATTCTCAGATTTTACTTTTATTCCTGTTTATAATAGATGGCTGTTGAATTAATGTTTACTAAACTTTGTTTGTCCAAAAGTCCAAATAAAGTTACTAAACACGAATTTACATTTTTAACTTACTTACTATTAAGTTTATATTCAGGTTTTTTGCTTAACATTTAGTTAAAATTAATAATAAAAAGTTTAGCTTAACATTTTATTAAAATTAACAATAATGTATTTTTCATTGCACTAGACATTTTATAGTCAAAAGTATTTTTCTCGGTTAGTAGGAAGGGTTAAACTTTGTTAGTACAGGCAAAAAATTTTCAAGTTACAAATTCTCACAGCCATATCTTGAAAACAGCTCGTGGATTAAAACCCGGCCAAAACGCATTTTGTTTGTTATTTCGTATAGAATAATTTTGGTTCTATTCATTTTTACTATAAACTCAAACGTTTTTTAGTTATTCGCTAAAAATTACGCTAAAATCCTGTTTTTTGGGGGTAAAAATCGAAAATGTTGATTTGGAATAACTCGAAAACAATGCATTTTTCAAAACAGTTGCGTACTGACTTTTTGCTTAGAATTTGATTCTCTATTGGATCCTGGGGTTAATTTTTTTTTATCAATCACCCTTGAAAAAGGGGTGGTTCTCACCCCCAAATAAAAAGCGTACAGTTTAACTTTGTTCTAGAGTGCATATAGAACATACATATCAAATTTCGTGAAATTCCATCGACAGTCAAAATTTTGTTACGTCAAAAGCTGCGCTTACTGGACTAGAATTTCTTCGTGCTGATTTTGTTCTCGACTTTGTTTACGATCTGCGTGTATGTTTCGCGCTTGGCTGTCGCGCAGCTGATTTTCGAAAAACAGGTAAATGTGAATTTTGTGCATTAAAACTACAGAATGTGCAATTTTATGCAGTAACCCCCAAAACGTGCAATTTTGTGCTAAATAAAATGTATGTTAAAATGACCTACACGTCCCGATTCGGATAAATAACTTGTCACTGGCCGTTTACGAACTAGCAAAAAAAAAGATGCAATTGCACGTGAATCCGGGCTTTAGTTATAACATTATTGTTGAATAAACATTAAGTATCAATTAAAAGTGATGTTTATGAAATATAAATAATGATTCGAATATTATATACTTTGTGATTATAAAAATGAAGTTATATGTTCACTAGTGCCAACTTGAAAAACGTAAGATGTAACTAGGTCATTGTAAATATCACTATAATATTGTGCTCTCTGTGGCCTCTGATGAAGCCTTCTATAGGTGAAAGCCGGTTTAGGCTGTAAGGTAAAACTTTACGTTTTTACTTATAAAAAACTTAGTGTTCCGAGTCGTCAATATTATAGTGATATTTAGTTAAGTAACGGACACGTCATGGACAACGAAATCCAAGAATTTAGGTCATTGTAGTTGTTAGTGCGTGTGTATTGTGTGAGCACAGCTGATGCGTTGGTAATTTCTAATAAAACCCTTTTATATTTGATCTATCGCTCAGTTAATTGTCCACCACTTATATCCTTTAACAGGTTATGGGCCCAGGTGCGCGCAAAGAGCAATATTTATGTGCAATTGAGCAGTGATAGTCCAAAACGTGTTTACGTGCAAATAGGTTATTCCGACCGCGTGGTAAAGTGAAAATTAACCTCAACGCCATAAACATGGAAAGTGAATCAATTCAGTGATAGTTTAAAACGTGTTTACGTGCAAATAAAAAGGTTATTCCGACCGCGTGTGTAAAAGTGAAAATTAACCTCTACACATAAACATGGAAAGTGAATTACTACGTATTAACAAGTTACAAGGTAGCGAGAACTGGTAAGTATGGAAATTTCAGATTATAGTTATATTGAAATCCTACAGCTTATGGAATGTAGTCAAAGGTGTACAAGTTATGTCCACTATGTTAGATAATAATGCATCTGTAGCCGAGAAAAAAGAATATGAAAAGAAGAAATCTAATTTCGAAAAGGCAGACGGGACAGCTCGGAGAGTAATTGTGACAACTCTGACTGAAAAAACCATGATTCATCTTGTGCATCTAGAAAATGCCAAAGAAATGTGGGAAAAACTTGTGTCTGTGTATGAGCAAAAATGCGAAGCATCTCTGCACATTCTTCAACAGCAGTGGCACTCATTTGTCAAGGATTTAGCTGATGATATGGCCACACACATTTCAAAGATTGAAGATTTAGCCTATCGACTTAAAAGCATGGGTGAAACTGTTGATGACAAGATGATAGTGTCAAAAATTCTGCTTACATTGCCAAAGAGTTTTAGTCATTTTCTGTGTGCATGGGAGTCAACAGCTGAGGCTGATCGTACAAAAACGAACCTCATTAATAGATTAAGAGTTGAAGAAATGCGAGTGAATGATACTGAAAAGACTGAAAGCAAAGCTTTTGCATCAAAATCTCAATATAAAGGCAAAGGTGCAAAACAGGGTATGTATAAAAACAATTCTAATAATGTGTTTAAACCAAAAGGTGATTGTTTTGTTTGTGGCAAGCCAGGCCATTGGGCTCGAAATTGTAGATTCAGAAAATACAATAATAAAAGTGATAAAAATGACACAAGCAAAAAACGTGATACAACACAGGGAACTGCACTTATAAGTGAGGCCTTAGCATCTATTTTACAAGGCTCTAAAAAGGTTGACATATGGTATAAAGATTCAGGTGCAACTGGCCACATGACTCATCATCGAGATTGGTTTGTAGATTATAAACCATTAAATCAAGAAATCTTGGTGCGTATTGGAAATGGTGATTTTCTAAAAGCCTGTGGAAAAGGCAATATAAACGTGAATACATTTGATGGTGAAAAATGGAATAAAAATCATTTAGCAGATGTATTATACGTTCCAGATCTTAGTTGCAATCTTTTCTCGAGCTGTGTTGCTTTAGACAAAGGTCTAAAACAAATTGCAGATAATAAAGTGTGCAAATTTTTGAAAAATGGTCAAGTCATAGCTATGGGGTTACGCAAAAGACATAGTTTATTCAAGATGCAATTTGAAATTGAGCCACCGAGCAAAAAACATGAAGAATTGAACACTAACTGTGCTAATATTGCAGATACTTTGGAAACATGGCATCAAAAACTAGTGCATCAAAACTATCCTAGAGTTAAAAAGGTACTTGAACATTTTGGTGTGAAAGTTAAAAACAACGACATATGTTTTTGTAATGCATGTGCAATTGGAAAAGCTCATCGCCTACCCTTTCCAATGAATACTTCCAAAACCAGTGCTATTGGTGAGATTATTCATGCAGATTTGTGTGGTCCAATGTCACAAAATTCTTTAGGTGGATCAAGATACTTTCTCCTCCTAAAAGATGATTTTTCTCATTATAGACATGTGTATTTTATTAATGCAAAGTCTGAAGCTCTTGCTTGCATGACTGACTTTGTTAAAAAAACACAAAAACACTGTTCTAATGGGATAAAAATCATGAGAACTGACAACGGATTGGAATTTGACTGTGAAAATGTTTCCAAGTTGCTCAGTAACCATGGAATCACGCACCAGCGTTCAGTGGCATATACACCAGAACAAAATGGATTAGCCGAGAGGGAGAACAGAACAGTAGTTGAAGCAGCATGTGCTATTCTGCACGCAAGAAAATTCAAAGAGACTTTTTGGGCTGAAGCAGTCAATACAGTGGTGTATGTATTAAATCGCACAAGTACAAGTTCAGTAAAGGATTTCACTCCTTATGAACTTTGGCATGGTCGTAAACCAAATTTAAAAGATCTACATATATTTGGAGAAATAGTGTACTCACACATTCCCAAGATCAAAAGGAAGAAGTGGGACGCTAAATCTGAAAAGGGATATTTTATAGGATATGAAGACCACATTAAAGGATTTCGAGTTTGGTTTCCTCACAAAAAACAAGTAAATGTAGTACGTGACGTCATTTTCACAAATACATTTGAAAATGAAGAAGAAAATGATGAAAACAGGGAAGAATACACATCATTATTCTTACCCGATGAAAAGAAAGGTAAAGTTCCTGAAGTTGATCAAAACAACTGTTTTGTTGAAGATCATGATATCGTTCAAAATGATATAACTTCTGAGGATCAAGTGCAATCTGAAGAATCTGAAATAGCTGGTACTGAGAATGACCAGACTAACTACAGAAGCAGACTGCGCCAATCATCGACAATCAAACCTCCAGCAAGATATGCTGATTATGTTAACATTGATGACTGTTTTATTGCTGAAGGCACTGAACCTCTCAGTTACCAAGAAGCTGTAAACAGTGATGATGCTGAAAACTGGAGTATTGCTATGAATGAAGAAATCGAATCTCTTTTTAAAAATCACGTATGGGATCTAACTGAACCACCACCTGGGGCCAATGTCATGGGAAATCGCTGGGTCTTCAAGATTAAAAAGAATCCAAACGGAAGTATTTCAAGGTACAAGGCAAGACTAGTTGCCAAAGGCTTTGATCAAAAGGCTGGAATTGATTTCAAGGAAACTTTCAGTCCCGTAGTAAGATTTGATTCAATTCGAATGATTTTATCTATTGCAGCAAAAGAAAAACTCAAACTGAAGCAGTTTGATATAAAAACTGCTTTTCTAAATGGTGTGATTGAAGAGAATGTATACATGAAGCAACCAGAAGGTTTTTCAAATGGAACAAATCAAGTCTGCAAGCTGCTTCGGAGCATATACGGACTCAAACAATCCTCCAGATGTTGGAACCAGAGGTTTACCAAATTTCTAAAGAAGTACGGACTTGAATCTACCAAGGCAGATCCATGTATCTTCACTAGCACGAATAAAGATCGAAGGCTGATTTTGGCCGTCTATATTGATGATGGACTAATTGTGGCTAAAAACCAAGATGATATCAACAATCTAATCCATGGACTAAAAAAGGAATTTGAGTTTACTGATGACCAGGCAAATATATTCCTTGGGTTGCAAATTGAAAGACACCAGGATGGATCAATATTCCTCCATCAAACTGCGTATGCAGAAAAGGTAATCTAAAGGTTTAGGATGCAGAATGCAAATCCAGTGACAATCCCTGCAGATCCTTATGAAGAGACATGCACTGATGCTCATAAAAATCTGAACACTGGAATAGTCAATGCACCTTATGCAGAAGCTGTTGGAAGCTTGCTTTACCTATCAAATGGTACCAGGCCAGATTTGTCTTTTGCTGTTAATAAGGCAAGTCGCTATCTTCAAAAACCTACCAAGCTTCATTGGAATGGTGTGAAACGAATCCTCAAATACCTAAAGGGAACTCTGGACTACGGTCTAAAGTTCGTAGCAGATATTGATACTCATTTGCAAGTCTATAGTGATGCAGACTTTGCTAGAGAAATTGAAACTCGCAAGTCTACTTCTGGATATTTAATCAAACTAGGATCGAGTGTACTTACCTGGAGTTCTCAACGACAAGCCACAACAGCATTGTCTACAACCGATGCTGAATATATGGCAGCATGCCAAGCTGTTAAAGACATAATGTGGCTAAGGAAACTTATGAACGACTTATGCATCTTGAAAAGCACAAAAACAACTCTGTACATAGACAATGAAAGTGCAATTCAACTGATCAAGTTCCAGTCTTTCACAAGAGGACTAAGCACATTGACGTCCAATACCACTATATAAGAGAAAAGTTTGAAGAGAAGGTCTTCAATCTAGAGTATGTCAACACCAAGGATCAGACAGCAGATATCCTCACCAAGCCACTTCCACGTCCAGTTTTTGAGTTACATCGGTCAATCATTTGTAAAAGTTTTAAATAATTTTTATGCAGAGACTTTTTATATATATTACATAAACAAGTGAAGTGTTGAATAAACATTAAGTATCAGTTAAAAGTGATGTTTATGAAATATAAATAATGATTCGAATATTATATACTTTGTGATTATAAAAATGAAGTTATATGTTCACTAGTGCCAACTTGAAAAACGTAAGATGTAACTAGGTCATTGTAGTTGTTAGTGCGTGTGTATTGTGTGAGCACAGCTGATGCGTTGGTAATTTCTAATAAAACCCTTTTATATTTGATCTATCGCTCAGTTAATTGTCCACCACTTATATCCTTTAACAATTATATTTATAATTAATGGATTAAAAAAATAAACCACCTTGTACAGTGATCTGCGTGGAACTGGGCCGATCCTAGGAGGTGGATTTGGTACGTCGAACAAAGTCGGTGTATGGCATTAGGCTTCAGTTTTTTCCAACCATCTACTCGTGCCTGTTCAAACTGTGAACTTTAAAAATGAACCTAAAAGTGCAAAGGTATTACATTTTTAGTCGTTATGATTAACATTCACAAACTTTTAAGGAACAACCATTAAATTTACCTCACACAGACGCATTCCCTTGCTTAGTATAAATTTCTCTCGTCTCATATTTTGAATCCATTTTGCACATCGAATAGGGTCTGCTGGAAATTTGAATGTTCTAAACTTAGTTTCTGTTCGATTTTTGCAATTTACAGCACAACAACCAGTCATTATGATTATGAGATGTAGTACAACAATCTGCAAAACATACTACATACCGGTAACATTAATATCTCTAACACCAGTATTTATAACCTTGTTTTCACTGACAAGATGAGATGATTATTATACATATTCGTGTGTAATACATAAATCAAATTAGTACACTAAGGTTATAACCCTGATATGTAAAAATATTAATATTTACATACATAATTTACATTAAATAATCCAACGCACAGCGTGCTTACATTGCTCCCGCCACATTACATTTAAAAGTCTCGGAGCAAAGATGGCGGGTGCGAATACCTATATTATAGAGCTCTAGGTACAGTGTAAACAAGTTACAGACACCAATTAAGTCACTAATTACCAGCTTTAATTAATCAAACATAACAGTATGTAATTACCAAGTTATTCAACAAGGTTATACTCTTACAATAATTCAGTTAAATTTGTCTACACGCAATAATAATGTCAACTAATAGAGTCCCGCACAATAATAATTTTTCACTAATAACCACTTGAATGCACTGAGTAATCACCCAACATAAACTGACTGAAGTGACTGTTGCTGGATGCTTATATTTATACCCCGCTGAGATGCCAGAATAATCTGTCACTTTTTGGATGACGTGTTAAACAATTGCCTATTACAGGCGCTCTTGAGTCCACTAGAAACAGTGCAAAATGTCTGGCCTTGAACACAGTGCACCGACCGGTGCGGTCTGGAATAGCCTCGATTGTTGACGCATGAGAAGTGTCACATAATTGTCTTTCATCTCAAAGTAGCAGCAATATGTAAGCACACAAACATTACGGTTGGGATCTGCTGGGATAGCCGAGAAACACGTAGAATGACACACTCCATTGTTCTAGAATGTTCCCAGTTGTGTAACAATATGGTAATATTTTTCAAACGTAAAGTCAAGTGCTTCCAAAAAATGCTTATTAATAAACAGCATTTTATATTGTTTTTACAAAGTCTCATTACCATTGGAGTATCCCAAGATTTTGACTTGGCAAATAATTGATCAATATTTTACAAGTTCATGAAGAACATTACACTTTTATTGCTTAATGGTACTGAGAGTTAATATGTTTCTAAACACCTGCTTCTTGTCATGCAGTGCCAGTACCTGTGTATCAGTGCCCAAGAAATATAGCAACATAATCTGTTAATCTGTTACACAGTCCTGGATGAAATACTTTTATTAAGAATATTTTTATTATTTTTATTTTTTGTTAGTAAATGATACCATCTGTGCTGTACCTTGCCTTACTACAATGTAACGGTACAGAATTGTGTGCTGTCCCAGTTTTAGTTTTATTTTATATCAAATCAGTTTTAATTGTAAATTGTTGACTTTCACCTGTGAGGTGCCTCAGTACAACACAATGTCAGCATAAACAATGATGTCTAGACAACCAGACTAGACGTATTGCGTAACCACCCCAGTAAGCAGCAGTCCTTGTGAATTACAGTATGCAGTTTGTCACCACAAGAGTAACAACAGACAGCCAGCAGCAGCATACAGTGCAGAAAAAAGTTAAACGGTGGCCTCGGGTGTTTAGGTTAGTAATTAGTGTGACTTCATAAGATCATATTCATAGGTCTGAAGACCAGTTAAAACTTTTGATTGTGGTCGAAATGAGAGTAAATAAGTTGTTCAATAAACCATAAGAAATTCGTTTAAATATAATTTGTGTTGTTATATTTTACCGTCCTTCCTCAATAACTTTCTGCAGCTGTGTTCGTCTGTACGACTCTGGAATAGAACCCTAAGGTAAAAGTTTATTATTTGAACTAATTAATATTGTTTCACTGGCCCCGAACTAGGGACCCGAGTAGTATATATTTGCACAAACTAATATATTGTTTCACTGGCGCCCGAACAGGGACTCGAGTAATATATATTTGAATTAAGTAATATTGTTTCTCTGGCGCCCGAACAGGTACGGCGAGTGTAATTTGTTGTTACATTCGCCAGACATAAATAAGCTGCAGAACGGGTTATTTGGAAGTGAGGGTGTGGTTAGAATGCTTTTAGATCATAGAAAGTAAATTTATTAAAGTAAAATTGACGATCATTTAATTAAACAATTTCATAATGGAGAACGTAGAGAATAAAATAAATGAAATTGATGAAGTTGTCGGCAGTGAGGCCAAAAATAAATCGATGTATGAAAACATGTCAACTGAGTCGGCCAATAAAGGCGATTCAGGTATTCAGACAGATTCACTGTCAATCAGTGACAGTAATGTAAACGGATCTGTATTAATTAGTGAGGTAGGAGCAACTTCCACTCCTGTTACAATTAAAACAAATACAAAAGAAAAAGAAATGTCAATGAATGACCTATTTAACCTTCTCAGTAAACGATTTGACAGTAATGACGCTAAATTTGAGGAACAGAATAATAAATTTAATGAATTAAATAGTTGTTTTTATAATAATGATATAAAATTTAATGAAATTAAAAGTGAACTTAACAGCAAATTTGATAGTAAATTTGATGAACTTAGAATTGATATTAATGAGGTCAAAATTAAGTGTGAGAGTAACTTTAACAAATTGAAATATGAATTAAATGAAACGTTGAGTCATTCATTAAAAAGTATGAATAACAGAATTGACAAAATAGAGAATAGTGTGGTAGAAAAAATTGATAAACAAATACAAAAGGTATTCGAAAATTTTGAATGTAAAACAAATGAGAATTATAATGATATGTGTAAAAACGTGGAAGTAGAGAACAAGGAGATTAATGTTGAGAGTGATAAGGAAGATTTTGTTAAAGTAGAGTTTAGTAATGAAGTGTTGTTAGCAAATGCCGATGAGAATGAGAGAGAGCGTGAAGACAGTTCAAATGCAGAGTATAAAAAGAGGGCAAATTTTTCTTGTAATACAGGTGAAGAAAAAGCTTCACCAGTATTGTTGGAGGACAAAGGTTCCTCGCTAGTTTTTGTAGAAGACAAAAGGTCTTTAAAATGTCAAAGAAATTATTTGTGTTTATCTGGTAAAGCCAGATGTAGTAACAAAGTGGTACCCTCTGTGTGGAGTGAGATTATGAAATGTTGTGGTATCAAAAGTAATTATGAGCGAGAGAGAATGATAAAGTTGTTCAGATTAAGTAGAGATTATGAAAGTTTAGTAGTGGAAATAAATATTGAAAGAAATGATTATAGTAAAAATAGTAGAGACTTACTTGGTTTGATAAATAATGAGTATATTGATGATAATAATATACAATTACCTGTAGAAAGGGTCAGCGTATTAGTAACAGCTGACACCTATAGTGACAAAAAATTAAAGGATATGATTGTAATAATAAATACTGACGGAGATTTGACAAAAAATACTAATGTTGGCTTGATTTATGGCAAAATAATGAGGGGTAACCCTATATATTATTATTATGGTACAATGGAACATATAAATTTTTATGGTCATTACACAAAAAATAGCCATATGATGAATGCAAATAAAATTGAAAAATGTTAAATAAAAATAAGACTATTACATGATGATGGAGGTTGAATTAAAAAAGCAGTGTATGGACATTTTAAATACTTTAGTATATGGTAATGACTTGGCTGAATTAGGTATTGAAGTGTGGCAAATAATAATTGGATATGACGAAAATTTGTAAATAAATATGTGTTGTGTTAGTGTTAAATGTATTGTGTCAGGGTATATTGGTAAATTGTATACAATTGTTTATGTAACAATGTGTGTAGTATGTTATAATCATAATAATATTTTGTTAATTAACAATAATAATAAATTTAATTTTGAATTGTGTTTGTATTTAAAGTGTTTTAAATAATATAACTAAAGCTAAATTGTTTTGAGTGGAGGTTATTAAAGTAATTTAAAAAGGACAATTTTATTAATGAAGTAAAATTAATTTTGGTATGAATTGGTACAAGTTGATAAAAATGTTAACTAAAAAATTTATAGACATTGAGAATTAGAAGTACAGGTATTAGGGGTGATGTAATTTTGAGTGTTGAAACTGAGAGTGTTTATAACACCAGTCTGGCAGACAACTGTTAATGTAAACAGGTGTGTTGTGTGTTGTGACTAATGTCTACAGTCATGCTGAATTGACAATAATAAGAATGTTGTAGTCTGCTGAATCATTGCCATGAGTAAATTCTATTATGAAATAAAAAGAAATGCCAGATGTGAAGAAATGAAGGTACATTTTTTGAATAATGTAGGTAATATTTTTATGTCGGATCATTTTGAAAAATGTAATTAATTTTGAGACTGTTAATTAAATAAAATCAAATTAATTTGGTAATTAAATTAATTGAAAAGATGATTTTTAATAATGAATTTAAATTTATTTTGATTCAAATTTCAAAGGTAATGATAGATTAAATAATAATTGATGAAAGTAATGTTTAAAATATTCATTTAAAATTGAAAACTGAAGGAAATATTTGGGTTGAGATAGTGTTTGGGAAAATAAGATGTACATATAACTGTTCATATAATAGAAATTATATATTCACCAATAGAAATTAAGGATACCTTGTATAATTGATGTGTTATTTTGGCTGGGCAACATTGTAGGGGGAACGTTATTTAATTTAACTGGAACGTATATGTACTACTGTAAACCTATATTGTTTTGTTAACACTATTTTCTAGGGTTAAGATATATTTTATAATAAAAAATGAATCAGTACTTTGTCAGTGAACCAGTACGGCTAAGAGGAAACAAATCAGTTGTGGGATATGGATTGATGGAAGGCCGTTTGTTGATTTTTTTTTAGTGAATGTTCCAGAGTCAGGCGATACTGTGGCGGGTATCTGTCCAAGCTTATGGTGTTGGGATCTCGAACAGAGAAGTCCAGTAAGAGCAGATGGGTGCTGCCATAGTCAACAGACTAGGGGGGTAAGTACCCATGATTTCAGTAAAGAGTTCAGGGGGGTTGCGGCGCCATATCCTCACTGATCCTCTTAGGTTTTAGGCAATAAGAGTTTGTATGCTCCGGCATCCAATCTCTTATTGGGGGGGGGTATTGTAACAGTACAGAATTGTGTGCTGTCCCAGTTTTAGTTTTATTTTATATCAAATCAGTTTTAATTGTAAATTGTTGACTTTCACCTGTGAGGTGCCTCAGTACAACACAATGTCAGCATAAACAATGATGTCTAGACAACCAGACTAGACGTATTGCGTAACCGCCCCAGTAAGCAGCAGTCCTTGTGAATTACAGTATGCAGTTTGTCACCACAAGAGTAACAACAGACAGCCAGCAGCAGCATACAGTGCAGAAAAAAGTTAAACGGTGGCCTCTGGTGTAAGCTAGGCTGAAACTATTACAATCGGCCTATCTATTAAAGTATTAAAACAGGTAATAAAAAGTGTATAAACAGTGTAGCACGCAGCCAACCTAAAAAACATCTAAGTGCGAAAAAGTTACGTCGGCCGACTTAATATTAACATACAGAGACATTAAATCAAACTAGTGAACTCATCATAAACAGTTGTAGGAGTGCGCACGGACTAAGAAAGCAGTCAACTAATAAAAAGTGATCAGTGCTCGTACCAATGAAGTTACGTGAACCGATAAAATTATTAGACGTGAACAATGATTTTGATAATCAGTAACAGCAGAGATAAAATTATACCGCAATTTCCGAAGTGAGGGATAAAAAAACGCACATTCCCAGTTGAAGCGAAGCCGCCACCAGGATGAGTATAATAAAAGTTATTTCATAAATTTTAACCACTATACGGTAATATTCATTTTTACAGACACTTTATTAAAAGAGATCTCTTAGAGAAAGATAAAAATTAAACAAACAAAAATAAACGTACTGATTCACTATAAATATTAAATATATAAATAATTTGTTACAGTCCAATAGATGTCATAGTAAGAAATGTTTAGGTTAGTAATTAGTGTGATTTCATAAGATCATATTCATAGGTCTGAAGACCAGTTAAAACTTTTGATTGTGGTCGAAATGAGAGTAAATAAGTTGTTCAATAAACCATAAGAAATTCGTTTAAATATAATTTGTGTTGTTATATTTTACCGTCCTTCCTCAATAACTTTCTGCAGCTGTGTTCGTCTGTACGACTCTGGAATAGAACCCTAAGGTAAGAGTATTTTATTATTTGCACAAACTAATATTGTTTCAACAAGGAAGAGGGACCGAAGAGTAATGCCTCACTAAAAAACTTAGGTTCAGCTGGTTTGGTTGATAATACCCTGTAAGAATCTGTTGGCCAGGGTTATGGATGAAGACCACAATGGCAGTAAAGGCGAAGAAAAAGGACTTCAAGACAGCGGGTACTGTGGAAGCGGCAGCTCTGATTTTAGGGTCAGTGCAAAATCTGTCAGATCATAAGGCTGTTAGGTTGCAATCCCACCAAGTGACTAACTTTGCTCTAGAGTGGTTTTCTGTACTGAGGACAAATATAGTGACCATCAATCTTCAAGGAAAAAAATTGGACCACAGATTTTAAAGACCAAAGCAAGATAAGGAGAAGAAATTTGGTATATTGAGTAAACCTATATTAGCAACCTGAAATGTAAGAGGTCTGGGTACTAAAGAGTTAGAGTTATATAAAGAACTGGAAGACAGGAAAGTACAGATTGCTGTTTTAACAGAGACTAAGAGGAAATTAAATGACATGAAAGAAACTGAAGGCTATATAATAATTTAGTGTAGACAATCACAGAAGAACCTCCTGTGGTATAGACATTGTGGTGGATAAGAAGGGCAGCTCTAGAATTTTAAGTTATAAATATAATTATTTCACTACGACTCGGAACACAAAGCTTTTTATGGGTAAAAATGTAAAAGCTTTACCTTACAACCTGAACCGGTTTTCACTTTTAAAAAGCTTCTTCAGAGGTTGGCGCTGGTAGTATTATCCGTCTTGTTGTTGGCGACGAAATCGATTTTTGAAAGATCGATGTTGTGTGCGTGAGGTATGATATGTTCAAATAATGCGTGTGATTTGAATTGCGTCTGTTTCTTTAGGATGTCGTTTTTATTTAGTTAAGAAACGGACACATCATGGACAACAAAATCCAAGAATTTAAAGTTATACGTACAAACACGAAAGAATTGTCAAGTCAGATTCAGTATAAATAGAGGGCAGCCATAGGTGTAGGCCTATATACCCTTGATGAAAAAAGGAGTGATGATTTTAGTTTTTTTATAATAAACTTGAGAGAGAAGTGGGTAAGTATAATACTATTGACCATGTAATTATAAGTGGGGATCTAAAAGCACAAATCAGGAACAACCCAATACTGAATGTAATGGGATCTAGGGAGAACAGCACCTAAATAATAATGGCAAAAGCGTGATCCATTTTTCAAAAAGTAATGACCTAAGTATTACCAAATCATTCTTTAGAAAAAAGGAAGATATTCACAAATATCATGGACCACTAATAGCAGTAGGAGTAGACAATGTTGTTGCTAATAACAATTTTTGTAAACGAATGGAAGATGTTGGAGTATACTGTGTTGTGATATAAATTTTGATCACTTTCTTGTAGTTGTAAAAATAGCTTTGTTAGTAAGGTGGGTAGGGAATAACTCAGTGAAGTGACCTTCAGAGAACAAGGAATACCTTGTACATGATCAAGGAGCAGGGAGCTTTTTTGTCAAAGGCTAAACAACTGTCTGCTACAGGCAGTCAGCAGGGCCAACATCAAAGAATAGTGAGAGAATATAAACAATTACATTTTCAAAGCTCTGTTTGAATGCTTGGTAAGAACTGTAAGCTAAGAAACAAGCATGTGATAAGAATATGGAACAATAAAAGTGCTTCAGCAGGATAAGAAGGAAACGTACAAGGTTCATTTACAAATGAGGATTGAATCAGACAGAGAAAATTATAACACGAAATGAAATGTGGTCAAAACAGTAACACAAGAAGCCAAAGACAAATCATGGAATAGATTTACAAGCAATATAAAGGATGATATATATGGGGGCAAACATTACTTTCGCAACAATGAAGCATTTAAAGAAAATAATAATAGAATTTAAAGAACTTGAGCACTATAATATAAAAGGAGTGAAAAAATTACTATAGAAGCCTATAGTACAAAGAGCATCAACAACAGTGTACCGAAGTAGAAGACATGGATGAGCCCTATCAATGAGATTTAATTACTTTAGGGAAACTTGAGGAGGCTCTTTCCAGAACAAAAAATAGTAAGTCAACTGGAAAAGGTTGAATAAATGTGGCACTGTTGAAATACAGTAATATTTTTCTCAAGCTTTGGATGCTTCATTTCTACAACACATGTTGAACACACATAAGCATTCCAGATGCACGAAGGAATGCAATTGTTATACTGTATCACTAACAGAATTATCACTGTTGCACACCACTATAGAAAAATTATTCCGATTAGCGCTTTCAAGCTTCTCAACTCATCGTCAGATCAGAAATGACGATGTGATTGGAAATGATTGATTTTCTGATCTGATGATGAGCTGAGAAGCTTGAAAGCGCTAATCGGAATAATTTTTCTATAGTGGTGTGTAACAGTGATTGTGCGATATTATTTCAAAAGATTGACACTCTGAAGGTAAGAAGTTTATTCTTACGGTATAATTTATCCTCTGGTGAGCTCTTTAAGCAGTGCAACATGCAGAATTGCTAGCAATCAAATAATTAGAAAAACATGACTTACCGAAATCTCATGAATGGTTGTTCTTGACACACAGGCAGAAAAGACTGGTTGGAATAAAGGATAGGTTACATGAGATGGATTCTACCTGACAAAAATCCGGCCCGTGGATGTGTACACTACAGTGGTTGAAGCATGACAAAGGGTTCAGGCCCGATGCATGAATCGACTTTACAAAAGCCATAGTGCCAACCTCGGAAAATTAATAATTGACCGGTTCAATATTCGAAATATCGAACACCGGCCCCCGTTGACCACGATGGGTCAACAAACAAGTACACCAAGAGAAATGCACAAAATACATTACAAAAATTTTTTAGTGAACATGAACACTCTCTGAAAAATTACCCTCCAACATAGGAGGGGGTCACACGCAAACACGAGAAAATTCAAAACATACGACAAAACATGCAATTAATTAGAAAAAAAATGCCGAATAACTCCACCGTGGGCGCATCGACCAGGCGAGCAATCCGAAAGGTTCGGGTTGAGCAGACAAAACCCAAACAACAAGCAATAAACAATTGCCCAGCCAAGCACAACTTAAAACTCAGCAAATCAACTTAGTTAACATTCCCTAGTTTTTTACAATTTTTTCCTTTTTTATTTTTTGGTCCCGTTATTTTTTATCAATTTTTTTACTTTTTTTGTTGTTGATTTGTTGAGCATCCATAACTCACAATAGACTGGCACAACGCCATGCCAGAAACATTCCACAATGTAAACTTCAATGCGGACAACAGGTGGAAGGAACCACCTGGGAAATCCCAGAAAAGTGTCAAGTAAGTCCACAACACAATCATTAAGACTAATTCTGCTCACCCGAAAACAAGACAAACACAGTCAAGAAGCTATAGGCAAACAGTATAATTTAATAGCAGGTCGTTCAAAAGAACCTGCGGAAGTTTTAACTAAAACGCGACGAACAACCACGTCGCTCCCCGGAAACACAGCTGAAACTCGGCCAAGAGGCCACATCAGGGGAGGAGAATTCTGTTCCAAAACAACCAGGTCCCAACCATTAAGTTTCTGGACTTAGACGACCACTTCGATCTCGCATGAAGTGCCGTCAAGTATTCCAAACGCCACCTTTTCCAAAATGCTTGGAGCAAAGCGGCAATTTGTTTGTAATGGCGGACCGTCCCTTCATTTAACGAGACTTCAGCTTCAAGGGGCGCGGTAATGGGGCGGCTAACCAGAAAGTGACCAGGCGTTAGAGCCTGGCAATCACTTTGATCTGAAGATAGGGCAGTTAAAGGACGGGAACTTAAGATTGCTTCTATACGAATACATAATGATGAAAATTCCGCTACAGTCAACGACCTGGTCCCAATCATGCGTTTCATATGAAACTTGGCCGACTGGACAGCCCGTTCCCACAAGCCACCCTGATGAGGGGCAGATGGAGGGATAAATTTAAAATCAATATTGTTATCGACAGCAAAAGCTGTTATCTGAGCTGACATGTCAGGATTAGAAAGAACATTTTTTAGCTCCCGTTTAAGTTTGGAGCGCGACCCCACAAAATTCCTGCTACAATCCGAATACAGTGTTTGAGGAACTCCACGACGACTAATAAATCGCCTCAACACATCAATAAACTGTGAAGTAGAAAGATCCATAGCTACTTCAAAGTGAACTGCTTTAGTGGCTAAGCAGATAAAAATACATAGGTAAGTTTTGACTATAGGCGCCTTCCGAACAGCGTAAGCCCGTACCAAAAAAGGGCCAGCATAATCCATGCCGGAAGAATAAAATGGAGGTGCCGGATTAACCCTAGGGATTGGCAGATCCCCCATTAACGGATTGGTGGGATGAGGACGCGCCCTGAAACAAGGAAGACATTTCCAAATTATGGTTCTTATGACCTGACGTGCGGACAAAATCCAATAATTTTGAGCCAGCTGAAATTGAACTTGCAAAGGACCAGCATGACCTAACCACACATGGGTGTGATGAATTAGCAACCCAACTAGATGATGATGCTTGGGCAGTAAAACCGGAAAACGATTTCTAGCCACCGTAGAGTTGGTCAAGCGACCGCGTACTCGAATGAGGCCAAAATCATCAATAAACGGGACCAGGCGCTGAATGCGGACCGGGACCCGCTTACCTAAACGATCAGCCGCGAACTCCTGTCCAAACACGCTGCGCTGAATGTAGCGTAAAATATAGTTAACAGCTAACCTCTTCCAACCCACGGCTGTGGAAGGTTCAACCCCCAAAGGCATAGCCCACCTTAAGATAACTGAGGTTACCCCCACCACTAAGGGCCACGAGGACAAGTGATCGAACAATTCCACCCGGAGCTCCTGAGTAAGAAACGAAGAGACCTTGGTCTCCAAGGCAACATCTTGCACGTCGTGATTCGGTCGATAATTAATAGGGGCCAGTGCAGAGAATCAAGCTTTAGCCAATCTGGCCCTGACCACCACAATGTCGAAGACTGGAGGCTGGTGATTGAAGTACCTCTAGAGGCCAAATCAGCGGGGTTAGAAACACCATGAACATGACGCCAAGACTTAGTATTGGTCCACTCAGTAATGGCAGCCACCCGATTAGTAATAAACGTTTTTAATTTAAAAGTAGGCATATTCAGCCAATCCAAAACAATTGTCAAATCTGTCCATAAGAAAATTTGACTCATTTGAAAACATGAAGAAATAAGCCAACATAATTACAAACTACTTTGGCTAAAAGATAAGCTCCCAACAACTACAAACGTGGGATTGATAAAGTTTTAAGAGGTGCCACTTTAGTTTTAGAAGACACCAATGAAACCACCGGAGGACCAGAGTCAGTATAAGTGGACAGGTAAAGGACTGCCCCGTAACCCAACTGGGAAGCATCACAGAAACCATGTAATATAACCTTTTCAATACGCCCACCTTTAGGGAGGAATGGCCGAGAAATAGTGATTACCGAAAGATGATTCAGAGAGGACAGGAATTGACTCCAATAATCATTTAAGTCATCATTGAGAGGAGCATCCCATTCCAAGCCCTCAGCCCAGAGTTTTTGGAAAAAGGCCTTAGCGCTGAAAATCACTGGCGAAAACCAACCACATGGGTCAAATAATTGTGCCATCTGGGATAACACGACACGTTTGGTGAATTGTACCTGAGCATTACTGCAACAGGCCAAAGGAGGAAATGAGAAGCAATCGGTTGAATGGTCCCAACTTAAATCCAGAATATCCTTAGAAACGATGGAATCACTCAGCGGCTGATTCAGGCAGGCAGTCAGGTTGATTAGTACACCATTTTTTCAAATTGAAACCTCCTGACGATAACAACAGGATTAATTCCTGTTGTAATTTGCAAAGCTCTGGTTTTGAATCAGCACCAGCAGCAATATCATCAACAAAGATATTACGGTTAAGTACCGCCGCTCCCGCAGGAAAATTATCTGCCTCATCCTGAGCCAGCCGCTGCAAGGTTTGCAATGCCTGAAAAGGGGCGCAAGCCAGCCCGTAAGTAACGGTACGCAAAGTGAAAACCCTTAATGGGGCGGTAACCTCCTCACGCCATAAAATACATAGGTATGCCGAGTCATCAGGATGCATGGCAATTTGGCGATACATCTGTTCGATGTCGCACGTGAAGACATGGCTAAAACGCCGAAACAAAGTCAAAACATCGGACAGTAAGGTCTGCAACTTAGGGCCGACACATAACACGCCATTTAAGGAAATCCCAGAGGACGTCTTCATACTGGCGTCAAACACCACTCTTATTTTTTAAGTATCGCCTCTAACCTTAAAGATACCATGATGTGGGATGAAATATTTTGGAAACTTGGGGTCAGACACCAGCGACATATGCCCCTAAGCAACATAATCAGTTATAAATTGCACTTACTGGCTCTTAAACTGATTGTTAGACGCAAATTTCCTTTCTAATGCGAAAAACCGAGACATAGCTCCTTTAAGGGAATTTCCCAAAGTGTGAGAAGAGTTTCTGAAAAACGGCAAGCGCACCTGGTAACGACCCGACAGGAACCGACTTGTTGACTCCATATAAAACTTTTCAGCAAAGTGATCCTCTTCAGATAACTGGTGGGGCAAAGCTGGAGGCTCTTCGACCTCCCAAAACCGATGAACTTGCTCAAGTAGGTTGGTTGTATCAGTTGATAATGTTGTGGCTGAAGGATAAAAGTGGTGGAAATGACAGTGAAGCTGATGTGCAGACACCAGATCCAAAGGAAGGCCAGTAAGACTGCTAGCACAAGTCAATGCACAATTAAGTGAAATTGGGGCTCTACCCATAATTACAAACCCAAAACGTGTCCTAACTGCAACAGGCAAACCTGCACCCAAGGGAATAGTCTCTCCCAAAAGAATAGCCGCTACAATATCGGCTCCAAACAACGCATCAATTGGGGCTGCTACATCGAAGGTAGGGTCAGCTAACAGAAGGTCTTTCGTAGCCTGCTTAACTTCAGGCAACACCTGGAACCTAGGTGAGTCCGATGAGATCTTTGAAAGAATTACAAAAGCATGGTTAGACGCCACAACCTCGCGTTTTAAAGTTTCCAAGGAAAGATGGCACACCCTTTTAGCTTTGGTGGCAATATCACCTACCCCATTGACACTTATTGAAGCGTCAAAACAAGTGCACTTTAAGCGAGATGCGCACACTTCAGTGATGAAAGAAGCATGGGATGCGCTATCCAGAATGGCGCTAACTACGATATAACCACCATTGGGAGACGCCAAGACTGCTAGACATGTGGCTAACAGAACCCCTGAAGGATGGGGCAGAGACACGGTCAAAGTAGTGCTAGACAGATCAACTTGGTCAGCAAGCGATGACCCCGAAGCCTTGAGTTCAGCCGTTTCAGAAATCTGTGAACGAGACGGAGACGGACGAGCATTTCATTCATTTTTGAAATATTTCACCAAAAGGCTAATAGTACAAAACACAATAAATCGCATACTCAAAAAATGCAAAAGATTAATTTGCACAGTGCAAAAGCACGAAAAAAAAAACAACAGGTTGCACAATATTAAGGCACATACGGTGCAAAATAATGGTACACTAAATTGTGCACAAAGAACATGTGTAATAGCAAATAGAATAAATGCACAAAAATACACTAATACACAACAAGGTACAATATACAAAAATTCCACAGTTAACGATACAAACACAATAACTTAGACACATTAAATGCAAAACTTTATCATGGTCAACGCGGCGTGTATGGACAGGATATCGCGCATATGCCAAATATAAACCGCACCAAAAAGGTAATAGTCAAATCCAAAAAAAAAAATTAAATGTAAATGCAGGCTATACCGAAAAAACCGGGTAACCTAAAAACCAACCATCCCCCACACGCCTTACACATTCGCAAGCACGTAACACGTCGACTTCACGTGTAAAGCAGACCATAACAGGACGGGTACAAACTTCTCACGAATTGACCGAGTAATCAAACGATTACCAAAAAAATCAAGGTGCAAAAATTTGACACAATATTCGCTCACCTGGCCCACGCACACGCGACGAAACTGCCCAACATAACCAACCAACAGCATTAGACGCAAAATAATGGTCCACATGCCTATCGTACCAACGTGTATCCATGCCACAACATGCAAATAACGAACATTGTTATAATTTTGAAACTAACAGCATGCAAAAATCCACGAGCAGGCACAAAAAACGAAACAGCACGGCACGTTGGTGATTAGAATAAAAATCGCAAAGCCGAAACTGGCTTGTAACCCATTTACCCAACACGGCCAGCATCAACATGAAAAATTACAAAGCACGTGTTCCCATTCGAAACGGCAAGCAATTAAATTGAAAAACTAACAAATTCATAACCCTCTGGTAGTATAATATGTGCGATATTATTTCAAAAGATTGACAATTTGAAGGTAAGAAGTTTATTCTTACGGTATAATTTATCCTCTGGTGAGCTCTTTAAGCAGTGCAACATGCAGAATTGCTAGCAATCAAATAATTAGAAAAACATGACTTACCGAAATCTCATGAATGGTTGTTCTTGACACACAGGCAGAAAAGACTGGTTGGAATAAAGGATAGGTTACATGAGATGGATTCTACCTGACAAAAATCCGGCCCGTGGATGTGTACACTACAGTGGTTGAAGCATGACAAAGGGTTCAGGCCCGATGCATGAATCGACTTTACAAAAGCCATAGTGCCAACCTCGGAAAATTAATAATTGACCGGTTCAATATTCGAAATATCGAACACCGGCCCCCGTTGACCACGATGGGTCAACAAACAAGTACACCAAGAGAAATGCACAAAATACATTACAAAAATTTTTTAGTGAACATGAACACTCTCTGAAAAATTACCCTCCAACATAGGAGGGGGTCACACGCAAACACGAGAAAATTCAAAACATACGACAAAACATGCAATTAATTAGAAAAAAAATGCCGAATAACTCCACCGTGGGCGCATCGACCAGGCGAGCAATCCGAAAGGTTCGGGTTGAGCAGACAAAACCCAAACAACAAGCAATAAACAATTGCCCAGCCAAGCACAACTTAAAACTCAGCAAATCAACTTAGTTAACATTCCCTAGTTTTTTACAATTTTTTCCTTTTTTATTTTTTGGTCCCGTTATTTTTTATCAATTTTTTTACTTTTTTTTTGTTGATTTGTTGAGCATCCATAACTCACAATAGACTGGCACAACGCCATGCCAGAAACATTCCACAATGTAAACTTCAATGCGGACAACAGGTGGAAGGAACCACCTGGGAAATCCCAGAAAAGTGTCAAGTAAGTCCACAACACAATCATTAAGACTAATTCTGCTCACCCGAAAACAAGACAAACACAGTCAAGAAGCTATAGGCAAACAGTATAATTTAATAGCAGGTCGTTCAAAAGAACCTGCGGAAGTTTTAACTAAAACGCGACGAACAACCACGTCGCTCCCCGGAAACACAGCTGAAACTCGGCCAAGAGGCCACATCAGGGGAGGAGAATTCTGTTCCTCCAAAACAACCAGGTCCCAACCATTAAGTTTCTGGACTTAGACGACCACTTCGATCTCGCATGAAGTGCCGTCAAGTATTCCAAACGCCACCTTTTCCAAAATGCTTGGAGCAAAGCGGCAATTTGTTTGTAATGGCGGACCGTCCCTTCATTTAACGAGACTTCAGCTTCAAGGGGCGCGGTAATGGGGCGGCTAACCAGAAAGTGACCAGGCGTTAGAGCCTGGCAATCACTTTGATCTGAAGATAGGGCAGTTAAAGGACGGGAACTTAAGATTGCTTCTATACGAATACATAATGATGAAAATTCCGCTACAGTCAACGACCTGGTCCCAATCATGCGTTTCATATGAAACTTGGCCGACTGGACAGCCCGTTCCCACAAGCCACCCTGATGAGGGGCAGATGGAGGGATAAATTTAAAATCAATATTGTTATCGACAGCAAAAGCTGTTATCTGAGCTGACATGTCAGGATTAGAAAGAACATTTTTTAGCTCCCGTTTAAGTTTGGAGCGCGACCCCACAAAATTCCTGCTACAATCCGAATACAGTGTTTGAGGAACTCCACGACGACTAATAAATCGCCTCAACACATCAATAAACTGTGAAGTAGAAAGATCCATAGCTACTTCAAAGTGAACTGCTTTAGTGGCTAAGCAGATAAAAATACATAGGTAAGTTTTGACTATAGGCGCCTTCCGAACAGCGTAAGCCCGTACCAAAAAAGGGCCAGCATAATCCATGCCGGAAGAATAAAATGGAGGTGCCGGATTAACCCTAGGGATTGGCAGATCCCCCATTAACGGATTGGTGGGGTGAGGACGCGCCCTGAAACAAGGAAGACATTTCCAAATTATGGTTCTTATGACCTGACGTGCGGACAAAATCCAATAATTTTGAGCCAGCTGAAATTGAACTTGCAAAGGACCAGCATGACCTAACCACACATGGGTGTGATGAATTAGCAACCCAACTAGATGATGATGCTTGGGCAGTAAAACCGGAAAACGATTTCTAGCCACCGTAGAGTTGGTCAAGCGACCGCGTACTCGAATGAGGCCAAAATCATCAATAAACGGGACCAGGCGCTGAATGCGGACCGGGACCCGCTTACCTAAACGATCAGCCGCGAACTCCTGTCCAAACACGCTGCGCTGAATGTAGCGTAAAATATAGTTAACAGCTAACCTCTTCCAACCCACGGCTGTGGAAGGTTCAACCCCCGAAGGCATAGCCCACCTTAAGATAACTGAGGTTACCCCCACCACTAAGGGCCACGAGGACAAGTGATCGAACAATTCCACCCGGAGCTCCTGAGTAAGAAACGAAGAGACCTTGGTCTCCAAGGCAACATCTTGCACGTCGTGATTCGGTCGATAATTAATAGGGGCCAGTGCAGAGAATCAAGCTTTAGCCAATCTGGCCCTGACCACCACAATGTCGAAGACTGGAGGCTGGTGATTGAAGTACCTCTAGAGGCCAAATCAGCGGGGTTAGAAACACCATGAACATGACGCCAAGACTTAGTATTGGTCCACTCAGTAATGGCAGCCACCCGATTAGTAATAAACGTTTTTAATTTAAAAGTAGGCATATTCAGCCAATCCAAAACAATTGTCAAATCTGTCCATAAGAAAATTTGACTCATTTGAAAACATGAAGAAATAAGCCAACATAATTACAAACTACTTTGGCTAGAAGATAAGCTCCCAACAACTACAAACGTGGGATTGATAAAGTTTTAAGAGGTGCCACTTTAGTTTTAGAAGACACCAATGAAACCACCGGAGGACCAGAGTCAGTATAAGTGGACAGGTAAAGGACTGCCCCGTAACCCAACTGGGAAGCATCACAGAAGCCATGTAATATAACCTTTTCAATACGCCCACCTTTAGGGAGGAATGGCCGAGAAATAGTGATTACCGAAAGATGATTCAGAGAGGACAGGAATTGACTCCAATAATCATTTAAGTCATCATTGAGAGGAGCATCCCATTCCAAGCCCTCAGCCCAGAGTTTTTGGAAAAAGGCCTTAGCGCTGAAAATCACTGGCGAAAACCAACCACATGGGTCAAATAATTGTGCCATCTGGGATAACACGACACGTTTGGTGAATTGTACCTGAGCATTACTGCAACAGGCCAAAGGAGGAAATGAGAAGCAATCGGTTGAATGGTCCCAACTTAAATCCAGAATATCCTTAGAAACGATGGAATCACTCAGCGGCTGATTCAGGCAGGCAGTCAGGTTGATTAGTACACCATTTTTTCAAATTGAAACCTCCTGACGATAACAACAGGATTAATTCCTGTTGTAATTTGCAAAGCTCTGGTTTTGAATCAGCACCAGCAGCAATATCATCAACAAAGATATTACGGTTAAGTACCGCCGCTCCCGCAGGAAAATTATCTGCCTCATCCTGAGCCAGCCGCTGCAAGGTTTGCAATGCCTGAAAAGGGGCGCAAGCCAGCCCGTAAGTAACGGTACGCAAAGTGAAAACCCTTAATGGGGCGGTAACCTCCTCACGCCATAAAATACATAGGTATGCCGAGTCATCAGGATGCATGGCAATTTGGCGATACATCTGTTCGATGTCGCACGTGAAGACATGGCTAAAACGCCGAAACAAAGTCAAAACATCGGACAGTAAGGTCTGCAACTTAGGGCCGACACATAACACGCCATTTAAGGAAATCCCAGAGGACGTCTTCATACTGGCGTCAAACACCACTCTTATTTTTTAAGTATCGCCTCTAACCTTAAAGATACCATGATGTGGGATGAAATATTTTGGAAACTTGGGGTCAGACACCAGCGACATATGCCCCTAAGCAACATAATCAGTTATAAATTGCACTTACTGGCTCTTAAACTGATTGTTAGACGCAAATTTCCTTTCTAATGCGAAAAACCGAGACATAGCTCCTTTAAGGGAATTTCCCAAAGTGTGAGAAGAGTTTCTGAAAAACGGCAAGCGCACCTGGTAACGACCCGACAGGAACCGACTTGTTGACTCCATATAAAACTTTTCAGCAAAGTGATCCTCTTCAGATAACTGGTGGGGCAAAGCTGGAGGCTCTTCGACCTCCCAAAACCGATGAACTTGCTCAAGTAGGTTGGTTGTATCAGTTGATAATGTTGTGGCTGAAGGATAAAAGTGGTGGAAATGACAGTGAAGCTGATGTGCAGACACCAGATCCAAAGGAAGGCCAGTAAGACTGCTAGCACAAGTCAATGCACAATTAAGTGAAATTGGGGCTCTACCCATAATTACAAACCCAAAACGTGTCCTAACTGCAACAGGCAAACCTGCACCCAAGGGAATAGTCTCTCCCAAAAGAATAGCCGCTACAATATCGGCTCCAAACAACGCATCAATTGGGGCTGCTACATCGAAGGTAGGGTCAGCTAACAGAAGGTCTTTCGTAGCCTGCTTAACTTCAGGCAACACCTGGAACCTAGGTGAGTCCGATGAGATCTTTGAAAGAATTACAAAAGCATGGTTAGACGCCACAACCTCGCGTTTTAAAGTTTCCAAGGAAAGATGGCACACCCTTTTAGCTTTGGTGGCAATATCACCTACCCCATTGACACTTATTGAAGCGTCAAAACAAGTGCACTTTAAGCGAGATGCGCACACTTCAGTGATGAAAGAAGCATGGGATGCGCTATCCAGAATGGCGCTAACTACGATATAACCACCATTGGGAGACGCCAAGACTGCTAGACATGTGGCTAACAGAACCCCTGAAGGATGGGGCAGAGACACGGTCAAAGTAGTGCTAGACAGATCAACTTGGTCAGCAAGCGATGACCCCGAAGCCTTGAGTTCAGCCGTTTCAGAAATCTGTGAACGAGACGGAGACGGACGGGCATTTCATTCATTTTTGAAATGAAGTAAAGTGTGGTGGTACTTAGAGCCATACGTTTTGCACCATCCAGAATGTTTATGTTGGAGGCACGAAAGACAACATTTTTTATTCTTGAGACTTTGAAATCGAGCCCTAGGGTCCTTACTCAGCCACGCCGGACACTTGAGAAGCACATGGGTCCGGGAATCGCAATGAAGGCAACGTGAATTAGATGAATCCCGTTGCGTAACCTCCGCAGATAACGTGGACACAGCAAGAGGAGTAGCCTTAAAAAAGGAAACCTTCTGAGTTTTCTGGTGGCTAGTGCTAGGAAGAGCAGGTAAAGCCGATTCCAAAGATGCCTGTTCTTTTTGTTCCGCCATGGCGGTTAAAAATGTCATAATTTCTTTTAGAGAAGGGAGATTTTCTTTGTCCGTAACAGACGCCTCAAAGCGTTCACGTAATGATAAATTCAGCATTGACAATACAAAAGACGCATATATTGCTTGATATATATCAGCAATGTTTAGAGCTGACAACGCTGAAAAGTTAGCATTAAAGCTGTCTACCAATTTTCTAATGGACGCAGCTGATCGCATAGAAGCGGCTGGTAATTGAAGCAGATTGGTACAATGGACCCGGGCGGCCAAACGAGGGTTGTGATAACGGCTTTTAAGAGTTGACAGTGCAAGCTGATAACTATCGTCAACTATGGGAAGCGCGGCAACCTTCTCATAAGCCTCACCCTTAAGATGAGTCAATAAATATAACAATTATTTCTGCTTTGGGGTGAGGGCAGGACTTTCATCCACTAATGTGGTAAACTTCGACCAAAACTCGGACCAACATTTGGACTGGCCATCAAAAAAAGGTAAAGAAAGCTTCGGCAACTCATGAACGAGAACACCTGAGTGCCCGCCACTTGCCAATGAAGACTGACCGGAACCAACCGGTATCTCTGTTTTAGTTAGTTTTGACGCTAAAACGCTTCCCCGGACATAAATATCTTTAATTTGCGCTACCACCGAAAAAATGTGGTCCTCGTCCAATCCCTGGGGCAATGACTCTGCCGATAGGTTAGGATCTACCTTACCTAGAAGATCCTGATATTCTTCGGACAACCTGGAGGCCAAGATACCGGCTTCATGTTGATCCACGACTCTCAATTGCGGCAACCCTTCCAACCTATTTATTAAGTGTTGCAACGCAAGTATTCCCACCGAAGTGGTCCGGTCAAAAGCTGCCAGCGACAATTTAGCAGGCATGATGATTTAAAGAATTTCGCGCAACCGACAACCACCCTGGACGAGAGAATTAGAAATTAAACAATATAGTCACGACCCAGACCTAGCCTAACAGTAATCTAGATAAATCGGCCTCTGAAATAAACTAGTTTTCATGAACAATACCGAACATAGTAAATACAAAAGTAAATTAGTGCAAGGCAAAATACAATTTACACAAACCAAAAGGCTAATAGTACAAAACACAATAAATCGCATACTCAAAAAATGCAAAAGATTAATTTGCACAGTGCAAAAGCACGAAAAAAAAAACAACAGGTTGCACAATATTAAAGCACATACGGTGCAAAATAATGGTACACTAAATTGTGCACAAAGAACATGTGTAATAGCAAATAGAATAAATGCACAAAAATACACTAATACACAACAAGGTACAATATACAAAAATTCCACAGTTAACGATACAAACACAATAACTTAGACACATTAAATGCAAAACTTTATCATGGTCAACGCGGCGTGTATGGACAGGATATCGCGCATATGCCAAATATAAACCGCACCAAAAAGGTAATAGTCAAATCCAAAAAAAAAATTAAATATAAATGCAGGCTATACCGAAAAAACCGGGTAACCTAAAAACCAACCATCCCCCACACGCCTTACACATTCGCAAGCACGTAACACGTCGACTTCACGTGTAAAGCAGACCATAACAGGACGGGTACAAACTTCTCACGAATTGACCGAGTAATCAAACGATTACCAAAAAAATCAAGGTGCAAAAATTTGACACAATATTCGCTCACCTGGCCCACGCACACGCGACGAAACTGCCCAACATAACCAACCAACAGCATTAGACGCAAAATAATGGTCCACATGCCTATCGTACCAACGTGTATCCATGCCACAACATGCAAATAACGAACATTGTTATAATTTTGAAACTAACAGCATGCAAAAATCCACGAGCAGGCACAAAAAACGAAACAGCACGGCACGTTGGTGATTAGAATAAAAATCGCAAAGCCGAAACTGGCTTGTAACCCATTTACCCAACACGGCCAGCATCAACATGAAAAATTACAAAGCACGTGTTCCCATTCGAAACGGCAAGCAATTAAATTGAAAAACTAGCAAATTCATAACCCTCTGGTAGTATAATATGTGCGATATTATTTCAAAAGATTGACAATTTGAAGGTAAGAAGTTTATTCTTACGGTATAATTTATCCTCTGGTAAGCTCTTTAAGCAGTGCAACATGCAGAATTGCTAGCAATCAAATAATTAGAAAAACATTACTTACCGAAATCTCATGAATGGTTGTTCTTGACACACAGGCAGAAAAGACTGGTTGGAATAAAGGATAGTTTACATGAGATGGATTCTACCTGACAAAAATCCGGCCCGTGTATGTGTACACTACAGTGGTTGAAGCATGACAAAGGGTTCAGGCCCGATGCATGAATCGACTTTACAAAAGCCATAGTGCCAACCTCGGAAAATTAATAATTGACCGGTTCAATATTCGAAATATCGAACAGTGATAATTCTGTTTTGATTATAACCACTAACACAATTTTCTTAATTAAACTTGTTATATCTCTGTTTAAGAAGGGAAAAGAAATGAATGCAGAAACTATGGAGCTATAAGAATAATAGCCATAGCATATAAGATTTATACCAGAGTTATATGTAGAAGGATATAAGTAATAAGTGAAACACTCTTCTCAAAGAGCAGATGTTTTAGGAAGGGCAGATCCTGCACAGACAATGTGTTTATTATAAAACAGCTGATAGAAAAAATATGAGAATTCAACAATGAGATACATAACATTTATAGATTATTGAAAAACCTTTGACTCTGTAAATAGGAAACTTCTATGGAATGTATTAGGAAGAAGAGGCTATCTTAGACATACAAAAGTATTGAAAGCCAAATATAGTAATATAACAATAAAGAATAACGTTAAAACAGGCTCAAAAGTCAGATATAATACCTACAAACAAGGTTATCAGATAAGGGTGTAGTTTATTATTCACTTTCTTTAACACACATGCACACATATGATAGAATGATAGAAACAATGCAATAAAATGAGAAAACGATAGGCAATTTCCTAAGGTAATGGAAACGAGAAGTGTGCATCCTGACTTGAAGTTGTCACAAAATATTAGTATGAACACTATCTCTGCACAAGTTGAGTCTGATATGTGAGAAATATAATGTGAAAATATCTACTGATAAGACAACAGTGATAGCATTCAAGGGAGCTGAACACAAAAAAACAATAAAACAAGTCAAACTTTAATTATTTAGGTAATCAAATGATTTACCAACATGATTAAGATACAGATAACAACATCAACAAATTTTAATACATATGTGGCACTACAAACAGAGCTCTAAGAAACAAAGTTAAAAAGGGAACTAAATTATAATTCTACAAGTTTAATCATAACATGATAACAATTCTAGCTTTACTCTGTGGTAGTGAAACGAGGAAAAATGAAATTTCTTAGGACAGTCAAAGGTTTCACACATTTTGACAGATAGGAACATACATGTCATGACCGAATTAAACATGAGAGATCTTACCAGTAGAATTAATTATTATGTAACAAAATGGGGGGGGGAGAATGTAGATATATAATGCCTGAAAATACAATACCACATCAAGTAAAGAAACATAAACCAAATAGTGAGACATGTTTAGGAAGACTCTGGAGAGATGGATAGAACAATAATGCCCAAATGGTTTGATGACAGAACAGGCAGTTCTGCCTAAGTGTTGGAAGTGAAGATGATGAAGAAGAAGAAGTTAATGATAACATTAGTTTTCTAGAGGTCCATGAATTTCAGCTGTGACGAAAATATCTAGATTATGCCCTCTCAGAAAACACTAGATTCATTAGTGTTTTTACTTATATGTAGAGGGCTTGATATAACAGAGCCTGAATAATCCCCTGAATCAGGTCTGAAACAGAGCGTGAATCAGGTTATTTAAAAATACAATTAAATTATTGCAAAGCAATGACGTGCATCCTGGTGCATTCTAGGGTGCAATTTTCTTTAATTATTCTTCCGTAAATTGAGCTGTTTTCTATAAATAGCTTCCTACAAATGGCATAAAATATCCGAATAGTACTCTTTAGTTACCATTGCACCTAGCAATAAAATTTCATCGAACACAAAAACAATCTTCATCTGACAACCACGATCTTCAACTGCTTTACAGTAGTCTCTGAAGCTTGTAAACCACTTGTTCACATACAGCAGTTTTGCCAGAAGCCTTCTGCAACATATTTACCAGGATAGAACAGTTTACACAAAATTTAATCCATGTTTTCAATCTTGCATTATAGAATGACAAAAAAATGTCCAATACATCTAAGGACGACTTATTTAATTAGCTGTGAGGCCTAAACTATGCATCAAATAGGGCTAAAATGTTTTACAATTGTCACTAACAAGTGTACCAGTGTAACATAAAAACAGTTTTTTGAATGGACGCTTAAGGCACAGGAAATTCAAAAACTGCACAAACTTTATGATCAAACCTCGTATAATTGGTTTATGAGTTGTCTCCATTCTTTCCAAACATATATTTTTGTATTCTTTGTCAAATATAGGAAAGGCAAATGCCCCTCCCTTATCCTACACATATCTGTCATAAAAAATATTTGATAGAATTCTTTGAAAAATTTGGAAAAATTTATAGTTTACACTGTGGGTGAACAGGTTGGTCTATGTCCTGCCCCTGGATAGCTGCTCAGCAGTGAACCAAACATCGGCATTAGCTTTCCTCAAGAAAGTGTCACTCGTATGCCATGCCACAATCGAACAACACTACAGACAGCCCTTGTTATATTATATGGAAAAAATTTAATATTGACAAAATGGTGGTAATGAGTGTGTGGCATAGGCACGCTAAAGAGAATCAAGTTATGGTGCTCCACAAGAATAAAAGCATAGAACCTTCTACATGAAATAAAGGAGAAAATTAACAAAAAGGAAGAGCACATTTCCTTGGGCCAGTCATACAAAGGCTACAAGAATCACAGAGAGAAACAGAACAAAAGTCCACATCAGAACTAACACCATGAGCAACTCAATAGTAATCATGAACTGGAATGCCATATAGCTTAATAGAAAGGTAGATGACCTCAAAAGAACTATATTAGAGAGCAACACAAAAATATCCTGTATTCAAGAAGCATATCTAAACAAAATCCACAAGCTGAAATTTCAACATTCTTGGCAATGGAAACCAGAAACAGTGGTGGAGTGCTCTCTGGTCCATAAATCACTTCATGTTGAGGACTTTTCTACAGGACTTGATCAAAACCATGAATACATGGAGCTGAAAATCAGAGTAAATAAAACCTCATCATTACATTAGTAAATGTCTACATACCTTCTCAAGGTATTCATGAAGAGCATCTTGGCCACCTGTTACCAGCTACTGCAAATTACATGATTGTTGATGACTTTGACAGTTAGCACAGAAGCTGGAACAATGGATTAGAAAACTGTAATGGACTAGGCCTGTTTGAATAGATGCAAAATCGTGAAGAACCCCCATGAATGAAAACAAGAATCCAACATACCAGTCCCAGCCACAGGAGCTCTAAGTAAACTGTACATAACCACAGTATCCCAGGACATGTAGAAATTGGCGAGTTGACAATGATCAGGAAAGTGACCATTTTCCTGTATTCTGTGAAATGACCCTCCCGAGGATGCCAATACAAACCCATACTCAGTACGTAACTCATTCAATATAAAAAAAAAAGCTAACTGGGCAGTCTGGATGAAATTGCAAAAATGCTACTTGGAGCGGCTGAAAAGGCTATCCCAAGAAACAAGTATTCCCAAGACCAAAACCATGTGAACAGCTGGTGAAATGAGGAGATAAAAGCACTGAGGAAGAAGCATTCCAAAGCAAGGAAAAAATGTAAATCAAAATGTACTAGTGAATTCTGAAACAGTACAACTGGAATCCTACCCATTGTACGGCAAAACGGGCATCACGGCAAATCTTACCCCAAGCAGAAGTCTGGAAAATATTTAGATTCATTAAAGAGAAATCAAGAAATAAGATAAATCAAGTAAAAAATGAATGATATGTCTGGCTGGAAGAGAATTCGAAAACACCAAACACAATCAGCAATCACTACAAGTGCAGAGCTGGACGAAAAGGGGTTGAGCTCATGAAGGGTTGAGATTATCAGCTAGATTTGTACTGGCATTCCACAATGATGATGCATCCTTTGCAATGGCAGAATTAAAAAAAATGAGTTTATAATAGTGTAGCACCAAATGCCAATAGCATTCATAATGAAATGCTGAAATACTGTGGGCCAGAATTCTTTGACCAAATCCTGTAGCTCTTTAATACAATACTACTCAGCAGTCATGGAAAGCAGCACCAACTAAAGCTTTGATGGAAATTAGTTCATACTATCCAGTAGCTATAACACAAGGGTTGGAAAACTTCAGGAAAGACTAGTAAGCTCAAGTTTAGCATGGAAACTTGAGACTTCAAACAGTTTAAGTAACTAAGAGTTGTGATGGTACAATCATGGTACATTGTATAATTACATAAAATATGGTAACGAGATCATAAATATTGTATTTTCCTATTTTTTGACATACCCAACCCAACCTCAAACACCCGATATAGAATTTACAGTGAGTGGACTATATTACAGTATTTGCCAGGATTTGAACTAATTCATGACAAAAAACGGTGTCACATCACAAAAACAGTGTGCAGTTATTGAGATAAGCAGAGCCAAGCCTTCGTTACGTCAGAGGCGGAGAATGTGTTGACAGCAACCAAACTGCGATGTCAACACGTTAGACAAAGGAATGTGACGTCAGTACACCACACTTCCGCAGATTTCAACCAGAAATTGCCGTCATTTCATCTGCAGCTCTGATTTGAGCCGGCCGGCCGCCCATTCACTTACGAGTGAATTTTAACTTTTTAGACCACTGTAGGTGGTTAATAAACAGTATAATATCTACTATCAAAATGTATTAAGGAAAGTAATAGTTCGGTTTGGTGTAGGCGTCCTCGACCGATTAAATCGTTCGTAAACAAGATCGACGTATAGAATCGGTCCCACGACGGTGGGTTACGTGGGTTGACCAAAGGTGTCCCGTCAAGCGTCGTAAAAATACACCGATTGTGCCGATATACGAACGAGACTGGCAGTGCGAGGAGGCCAACACGGAAATTGGTGAGAGCGTTCCTTATATATTTTGAATCCTTTATTTCCCAATATATGTTAATCAATCATTTAACAAATTATTCAAATTTTCAATCTATGTAAAAGGAGCTCCAACATTAATAATCAAATTGTACCATGAGCATGAAAGAGAGAGAGGTTGCGTGTGTGTAGTAATTCCTAAGTGCTGGGTTGGGCGTTCATACATATATATAGATATATCTTTACATTACCATTGTTTACTATATGTTTATTAGATGTTTAGATTAACTAAAAGTTCAATATTCAATATATGTTTGTGTATTTGTGTATTTCATAATACGTCGGACTACGCCCCGAGGCGTGTTTGGCGTATGAGCGAGTATAAAACTATGTAATTTTTTTGTTAATAATAAGTTTTGTTTTATTATTTCATTTTCAGAGTACAGAGTATTTATTTCAGATAACACTTCCTGTTCAACAACCTCGTTCGCTTAACACGAAACTTGGCCCGTAAAGTAAATAATATCAGCTGTTAGTAATTCCCAACATGGCGCCCGATAGTAAATACAATAATTACTGTTATTGTGTATTGGTAAAATACAATTAATTAATTAATTAACAAATTTAATTAACAACAGATGGCTTCTGGAACAGGGACTCTAGATAATAAAATTTTATATAGAGTAAGTCTACGAGGTGAATGGAAATAGTTATCTGAGGTAATATAGAAATTACGTAAACATAACCAAATTTGACGAAGTTAGGTTATAATATTAGATGCATGCCTGTATTATAGATTGTAAACATGAATACTGAAGAAGATAAAACTGAAAAAGTCAGCATCTCTGACGAAATAGTTATAAGTGAGATGGATGTTCCATTAACACCAATTAGTCAGGTTGGCGAGGCGAGTGCGACCGAAAATGTAGAGACTGAACAAGTAACCTCCATCTCACTTCATGAAAACAAAACAGACGAAATGTTAACACGTCTGTATAACATGATGTGTAGCAATTTTAATGACCTCAGAGGGGACATGAATTTTAAATTTGATGTTCAGAAAAGTGAAATTAAAGAAATTCAAAGTAGTTTTAAAATTAATTTCGATGAGATGAAAGATGAAATTAAAAGACAAAATTGTCAATTTGATGAGCGAATTAACACAGTAGAAACACGTTGTGATAACATACAAAAAACTACACTAGCAATTGTTGATGATAAGTTCAGTAGTACCATACATGATTTAGACACTAAAATCGATCTATTTTATGACACAGTAAATAACACGATTAAAAGTCAATTAGAGTCAAACAGTACAGAAATACAACAGAAATGTTTAAATTTTGTAGAAAGTCAATTAGAAGTTAAAACCAATGTTGAAGTAAGCAAACAAGTAGCAATGAAAAACAACGTTTTACAAAGTCATTTAGAAAACATGGAAATAAATGTGATAGATATCACCAAGAATTTAGAAACTATAGATAATACCATAACTGAACATGAGAAAAGTACCAAGAGTAGATTTAATTTGTTACAAAGTAAGATTAAAGAAATTGATGACTTAACTGTACAAAATAGTTTGGATGTGCATGATAAATATGATATGATTGCAAATAATTTGACCAGTGTAAAAAATGAATTACGGGGAGAAATAAATAAAAATATTTCAAGCATAACTGATAGAGTAGTAGTAACTAGAGATATCTATAATGAAATAGAACTAGAGAATTTTAGCCATGAAAACAGAGTAATACATCCCATGCGATTCCTTAATCAGACTAGGGATTATAATCATTTTAGTAGTAGTAGCTGGGAAGTGAAATTAAATAAAATTATTAAATGTTTCAAGGGTAACTCAGTCATATGGGCTGAAGCTCATAGGTTAGAATGGGATTGTTATAATACTTTTGAGAAAGCTTTTAAGGGTAAATATTGGACAGAAGAGGAGCAGGAGACTTTAAGAAGCCGTATTATGGGAACGGGTAATTTCATGGGACGTAACGTTAGTAATAATAACATTACTATTTATGTAACAAAATTGTACAACGAAGCTAAATATTTAGAGCCTCCTATACCATTTAAGTCATTTGTTAGGTATGTTAGTAAGCACTTACCTAGAGAAGTGCAGGTCACGCTGATGACTAAAGAAATAGAAAATCTTGATGAACTGGAAAGGGTATTAGATATACTACAAAGTATAAATGATCGTGAAATGGGTAGACGCCCTATACAACCAAATATGTATAACCATAACAATAATAACAATGAGTTTAATCGGCCAAGGCCTTATTTCAATCATACTGGCAATAAATATAATGTTAGAAATGATTTACAGACACCAGGCGGTTGGAGTTGTTCTAGTTGCAGGAAGGAGAATCGGGGTTACATGCAGCATTGTTATTTCTGTAAAGCACCAAGAAATAACCAAGTAAAGCAATTCATACCTGCGAACAGAGGAGCCCCTAGTAACAGAGGAGCACCATCAGGGACCAACACGCGGACACCCTGTGCCATCAACAAGTCATAATAGGACACAGCCGGAAAACTGAAGTCAACAGTGGTAAGTAGGACCCGACCACTGTTCAGGGAAACTCATGAGGTCCGACCCATCGAGAAACTACAATCCAACGTTATAAAAGCAGACATCGTTGCAGATTTATTGGAGGAGGAGTGTAACACGACATTGGAGGTGAGAGCTGGACTCACGGAAATACAGGTAACAATAAATAATAGAAACTTTAAAACACTTGTCGATACAGGGAGCGAAATTTCAGTAATAGCCGAGAACATTTTAAGTGAATTGAAAGAATTGAATAAGAATATTCCAGTTTTACCCGTAGCAGGGGTTACAGTAATAGGAGTCACGGGGGTACGTAGTAAAAGGGTGACAAAACAGATACATTTAAGCTTCTCAATTGGAGGTATTAATTTTGATAATACATTTTTGGTAGTCAAGGGGTTAAGTTTAGACATCATTTTAGGAAATGATTTTTTACAAAGAAATAAAGCTGTAATAAATTTTAAAGAAAAAGTGTTGGAGTTAGATGGGGGTGATCGGTCTGTGAAAATTAATTTTGAAAATGTTATAAATAAAGTCAGAACCACTGGTGTGAAATTGTTACAGAAACAAGTAGTTGAGAATCACTTAGATACTAAAGTAAATATTTGTATAGAGGGTGAGTATTTAGAAGATGTTGATAATGAAATGAGTAATATTAATAATGAAGTATGGGAGATAAGGGCGGATGAATTCTGTAGTGGGGGTGAGGTGATAAGGAGTGGCCAACGTATAGCGTTATGGCAGGTAATAGAGCAGTTTAAGGGAGTGTTTGCCGATATTCCAGGAAGGGCAAAAAATTATGAATGTATGTTACAGATAAAGGAACACGCACCATTCATGCAGCGGAGCTATCCAGTGCCTTACTCTAAAAGACGAGCGGTGCAAGAGGAGTTGGATAAGATGTTAGATAATGGTATCATAGAGAGGTCAGTGTCTCACTACTCAAATCCGTTAGTGGTGGTAATCAAGAAGGAAGGAGGAGTAAGATTATGCTTAGACGCAAGGAAAATTAATCAAATTATTATACCAGACCGAGAATCACCAGAATCTATAAATGAGATCTTTCAAAAGTTTAGTGGCGTACGGTTTATGACATCATTAGATCTGACTGCTGGATATTGGCAGGTACCATTAGCAGAGGTAAGTAGGCAATACACAGCATTTTTATTTAATGGGAAAAATTATCAGTTTAAGTGACTACCATTTGGGCTGAATACCAGCGTAGCTAGTTTCATTAAATGTTTGGATAGAATTTTGAGACCAAAAGATTTAGATTTTCTCACAGTTTATGTAGATGATATTTTAATAGCTTCACGTACATTTGAAGACCATTTAGAACATTTAAAATATGTGTTAGGAAAATTAGAAGCGGGAGGATTAACCGTAAATTGCGATAAGTCCAAATTTCTACAAACGAAGATTAATTTTTTAGGATTCATTATTACATCGGAAGGAATTTCCGCAAACCCGGACAAGGTCGAATCTATTATGCTTTTCCCTGAACCGCGAAACATCAAACAACTTCAGAGTTTTCTTGGGCTGTGCAACTTTTATAGGAAATTTCAAAGGAACTACGCCTACCTAACCGCTAAGTTAAGTGCGGTATTACAGAACAACGTAACTGGAGAGATAGTAGGAACACACAATGCTACAAATTTAAAGTTGTACTGGTCGACTTAGTTATTTTATATTGATGTTGTTATATTTTGAGTGTATGAGTATTAATTTAGTTATTGGTTTACAGAAGGGACTCTCCCCCATTTTCGGGCGATCACAGATTCACCACCTCTGATCGTGCATTTTGGAGTTTGGGAGGCGGACCATGGTTGGCGGAACTGATGTAAGGAAGTGAAAGCAACTATGGCCTTCCTCCACACAAAATTGGTAGAAATTTGAAAATTTAATCTTATTATTGAACGGGGAGGGGGACCCCTAATTCTTGGGATATATAAAAACTTTGGTATTAATCCCATGAAATTTTGTTTTATCATAGAATAAAATTTGAAAATTGTGTAACTTAAGAGGTTAACTCATTAAGGAATTATATTTTTTTTATGTAACTAAGTATATCAGAAGATCCATTGTTTTCCTGGAGTGTTAGAAAAGTGATGTTTTGGACTTGGAAAGTGTCTACAAATTTATTAATGTAACTAATGAAAAAATTAACATTTTTTAAATGATATTTCAATTGTGATTTTTTTTGTGAAGTAATAACCTTAAGAGGTTAAAAGGACATAGTGCTACTATGGTAAATTTTAATTTAAATACAACTTTTAAGGAAATTATACAAATGTTACTGCATATCTTAGATATGATTAAATATGATTGAGTATTTAAAATGTATTAACTGTATTATTAATATATCAGTGTTAATTATTAATGTATTGTGTATTTATTTGAAAACTTTTTAACATGATTTTATAATAATGGCGTTGTTAATAATATTTATCAGCCAGATGATTAACTGTTAATAATAATAATAATCATAATAAAAGTTTATTTTAAGAGTTATAAATAAATAAATCGATTTATTAAATTTCTTGATTTGTTTTCTCCAAGTTTGGGAGATATATAATTATATTTTATATTATATATATTTTATATTTTCAATTATATTTCATCCAATTTTAATCCTTTTTCATATTCTTTTTAATCCTTGAGATTTATTATTTTTATAATTTTTATACTTTCTCATTTTATTTAATATAATTTATAATTTTATAAATAGTAAGCCAACCCAGTGCTTATTGGCACAAACCAGCACTTAGCTAAGGGGAACCATATCAGTTAAGGAGGTAGTGATTCAATAAGCCACTATATTAATATTTTTTATAAATTGTTTCAGTGTTTGGGATGTGACCGCGGTCCTGAGCTGGCTAACTCGTCAGAGCAGGGGCGTTAAGAGCCTAAGTGGCCTTATGGTGTTGGGATCTCGCAGGAGAAGTCCAGTAAGGTCATCTAGGTACGGTCCTCATCACCAGACCAAGGGTGAGTTATTGTTATTTTTTATATAAAATTGTAAGGGGGTTGTGGCGACTTGTCCTGGCTGATCCCTTTAGGAAGTATGAAAGGGTCAATGAAAGTTTGTGTGCTTCGTCACACCATCTTTCATTGAGGGGGTTTTGTGATGGTACAATCATGGTACATTGTATAATTACATAAAATATGGTAACGAGATCATAAATATTGTATTTTCCTATTTTTTGACATACCCAACCCAACCTCAAACACCCGATATAGAATTTACAGTGAGTGGACTATATTACAGTATTTGCCAGGATTTGAACTAATTCATGACAAAAAACGGTGTCACATCACAAAAACAGTGTGCAGTTATTGAGATAAGCAGAGCCAAGCCTTCGTTACGTCAGAGGCGGAGAATGTGTTGACAGCAACCAGACTGCGATGTCAACACGTTAGACAAAGGAATGTGACGTCAGTACACCCCACTTCCGCAGATTTCAACCAGAAATTGCCGTCATTTCATCTGCAGCTCTGATTTGAGCCGGCCGGCCGCCCATTCACTTACGAGTGAATTTTAACTTTTTAGACCACTGTAGGTGGTTAATAAACAGTATAATATCTACTATCAAAATGTATTAAGGAAAGTAATAGTTCGGTTTGGTGTAGGCGTCCTCGACCGATTAAATCGTTCGTAAACAAGATCGACGTATAGAATCGGTCCCACGATGGTGGGTTACGTGGGTTGACCAAAGGTGTCCCGTCAAGCGTCGTAAAAATACACCGATTGTGCCGATATACGAACGAGACTGGCAGTGCGAGGAGGCCAACACGGAAATTGGTGAGAGCGTTCCTTATATATTTTGAATCCTTTATTTCCCAATATATGTTAATCAATCATTTAACAAATTATTCAAATTTTCAATCTATGTAAAAGGAGCTCCAACATTAATAATCAAATTGTACCATGAGCATGAAAGAGAGAGAGGTTGCGTGTGTGTAGTAATTCCTAAGTGCTGGGTTGGGCGTTCATACATATATATAGATATATCTTTACATTACCATTGTTTACTATATGTTTATTAGATGTTTAGATTAACTAAAAGTTCAATATTCAATATATGTTTGTGTATTTGTGTATTTCATAATACGTCGGACTACGCCCCGAGGCGTGTTTGGCGTATGAGCGAGTATAAAACTATGTAATTTTTTTGTTAATAATAAGTTTTGTTTTATTATTTCATTTTCAGAGTACAGAGTATTTATTTCAGATAACACTTCCTGTTCAACAACCTCATTCGCTTAACACGAAACTTGGCCCGTAAAGTAAATAATATCAGCTGTTAGTAATTCCCAACATGGCGCCCGATAGTAAATACAATAATTACTGTTATTGTGTATTGGTAAAATACAATTATATAAATAATAACAAATTTAATTAACAACAGAGTTTGAATTTTTAAAACAGAGCAACAAAAATGTTGTGTTAGTATGCTTCACAGGACAAAATCTGTGAGGGGTTCCAAAATCAGAAATCAACTGTCCCAATCCTAATTGATTTTTAGGCCATTTTCTACAAGATACTCACACAAACATTTTATTACAACGTATGAAGATGGGAATAAAGGGTAAACTCCTCCATTATCTAGCAAATTTCCTATATACCCAGCAAATTAAAACCATATTTAATGGACAATGTTCTGGCAGTGGAACAGTAGAACATGACATTGTACAGGACTCTGTTATTAGCCCAACACTACTTAACATCACAATCCATGACATCTCTGACAACACTCAGACGTCCACGACATTGTGTTTGCTGATGGTGTCACTTTCTTTACATCAAGTGCGGACCCCCTCCCCCAAGTGGGGGGTTACACAACAAACCACCCACAAAGTAGCAAAATGTTGTGCAATATGGTCCCTAAAAATCTCAACTGGAAAAACAGAAAGCACGTTCATTATTAGAAAAAGCAACCATGCAGGGTTCATCTCTCATCTAGTTATTAATAATTCAAATATTAAATATAATAAATGCTCAAAATTAAATCCCTGGATAAGAAGTTATATTGGAAAACCTATACCAACCTAGGGTAGAACAATGCACCAATTGCCTGAATCCCGTAAAAGCTATAGCAAGCCAAAAGTGGGACACAGATACAGTTGCAATGAGAACATTCTACCTGTCATGCAGCAGAGAAAAAATGGTGGATCATAGTGAAGTGTGGGATCAACTACAACAACCCATCTTAAAAAGTTACAGTTACTTCAAAGAGCAACTCTTATGACCTGACTCAGCTATCCAAAAATCACTCTGGTAGCACAATATACATAAAAAATGATATTCACTCAATTGACCTGTATATCAGAAAACAAATATGGGTAAACATTTAAAAAAACAAAGTTTGCCAACTACTTACCACTGATGACTCTGTTGAGCAACAGAATCAGTCACTTGCAAGTAGAATCAAAACCAAGAGCAGTGGCGGCTGGTAATGTTTTTGACTGGAGGGCACAAAATGTTTTTGGACCCATATGTAACAAAAGTCACCAGTAGAAACTAAATTATTGCTTTTATTATGAAATAATTGTAAAATTGAACCTTTTGCTTTACTACTAAAAGTATTGTTAATATCAGAAACCTACCTTACAAACTACCAATATTTAAACAGTGTTTGAAACTGAAATTATTTATAACCCTCAGCAGTTCACGTTCCTAAACTTAAATACTTACTAAATTATATTATTAAATGCATACATTACTAAATAAAATATATTTGTTCCCTACCTTGGATTAGTTTATTTGCTTGAACATGAAATCCATTCTCCTCTCCTTTTGCTTGGCAAAATGGTCAATAACCAATTCATTGAAGTTGAGAGTTATTTCTAACATTTTTTTTTCTATTGAACTCATTCCTAGAGCACTTAGTCTGTCCTCTTTCATTGTACTACGTGTAAACATTTTAATGCGTTTGAGAGTTGAGAAACATCGTTCACTTTCTGCTGTAGTCATAGGGACTGTACAAATAATTTTTAATACTTTTACCAGTTCGGGAAAAACAGTAACTAGATTGTTTTCATATACAAAATTGAGTACAGCCAATGCGCCAGTTGCCTTTGTGAAGTCGGGCCTGCTGTATAGAACTACCAGTTCATGTCTTAATGCAGTTTCATTTAAATTAAATTGTTTAGCAGCAATTTGTAACTGTGTTTCTGGAAAGATAAGCTGATGTTTAGAAAACAGGGTTGGTTGCAACAAAACTGCTATTGCTAAATGGTCTGAAAATGAAAATCTGTTGTCTATGTTGGTAACTATTATGTCACAAACTTCTTTAGCTGCAGTCTTCTTGCTTTCATCAAAATGTGTCCTTTTTGGATCTTGAGATGATTCTCCAAAATCATTTGTTGCAGAGAGACTGGCATCAAAATCAATATAATCTCTGACATTTTGAATGTGTGACTTGAACGAGACAACATACTGGTGTGTTTTAATACTGTCAATTTCTACTTGCTGTAATTGATTAAACAAAATGTCACAGGCTGGCATAATTTTGTTGAAAAATGTTAACCAAAAATTAAAATCATAATTATTTAATGTGTTTTTCAGTCCTAATGCATTCTGAACAGTGGACTTGTCACTCTCGTCATCATCTATGATTTTTTCAAGAGCAGCGGAAATGTAATTTTTATGAATAAATACTGTTGTCACACAACGGGGTTTAAAATTGCACCTGGTATTAGAACATTTTTGGAGACGTTTCTTTACTACTTCATCATGTATGCCAGTTCACTTGGAAGATCTTGAAAAAAATATTGTAAAGCCATCTAAATTACAGAAAAATATTTTTACTTGCTTGTTTTGTGATGCAGCGTGCTCAATAATTAAGTTTAGTTGATGGGTATAGCAGTGTATATACTGGGCATTCTTGTACACGGCTTTAACTTTTGCTTGAACACCGGTATTTTCCACTCATTACTGCTGCCCCATCATAAGTTTGTGCAATAATTTTACTAGGCATCTTATCAAGTTCTAATTTTGCAAATTCTTCAAAAATAGTATTACTAATACCTTCAGCAGAGTGATATTGTGGACTGAAAAAACTGATAAATCTCTCATGTAATTTTCCATTCAATTCATACCTCACAACTAACACCATTTGTGACAGAGTGGCACAATCCGTGGTTTCATCTGCTTCAATTGAAATATAGTCAGTTTCATTTATTTCTTTTTTTATTAGTCCAATTGTAACAGTACATTTTGACCCCATTACATAATTATGGGTTATAAGGGTGATTTGCAATGTTTTATTGTGTAACTATGAACATACAGAGTGGTTAGGTCCATTGTCCCAATATAAAGAGAGATCCAAGCAGAATCAGGCAGTGTATCATACCAAGGTCACCGTTGGAACGTGCGGGAGTCGGAAACAGCCATGGCGGAGATGGTGATGAAGTCTGTTACATATAGATTGTGATTGGACAATAAAGTTATTCCGTCATAGAAAAAACAATGACGCACTGAAAACAATGCGTACGACTAGGGCGTTGTTCGGCAGAACAGAGCTTAATGACGTCAAAGTCACGCACACAAGCATAAAATTGTACATTAATCGGTCTCAGTTCATCACCGTCCACTAGAGAGGCCACAGCGATGTATCGCTGGTGGAATTAATTTTCAGCAAAAGTTGTGAACAACAATTAGAATCTTGTAAAATGTGATATCAAACATGTAGTAGAGAACAGTAAACCAAAGTACATATTATAACACCTTTAATGTAGAGTCAGTGCAGAAAAATCTAACTTGTAATGAATTCAACACCGATCATACTCCTGGGATACATCTGAGGCCAGCGAGGGAGCGACGATCCGCTTACCACAGAGAAGTCACAATTTATCTCTCTTTATATTTATTCATGAGCTCAATAAATGAAATAATAAATTGTATAAAATGTAATTACAGTAACGTGTGAGTGAGCGTGTGATTGCACTAGGGCGTGGCCATGCCTATATACGTATAGGGCATTGGTTTGTGTTGATATACGATACTTTAACTGCAGTATAAAATAAAAAGGAATCTAACTAATTTTAATGATGAGGCTTCTCAGTACTGATTTAATTAAATTAATAAAAGAAAACAATGAAGAAAGATAACCGCCATTTTGTTTTTTGAGTTAATACTGGCAGCCATTTTGGGTTAGGCCTTGATGTATGTTTTACGAATGTATATTTTATTATGTGGGAAATTAAAACGAGTAGTTACAGTAGCTAAAGAGTTTGTGTCTTCATTGTGTCACTTTTTCTGTTTAAACAAATCTCGCTGTTACGAATCCTGGCACCCCTTAGGTAAAAAAGTGTTTAAAACGGAGAAGCACATGTTCACCGGCAAGGATCCCGGTAAGTACACATGTGTACCATGTTTTGACCAACATTATACATATATAAGTACCATAGTTTATGTATATAAAAAGAATAGTATCTGTTAGTTAACACAATGCACACTGCATAAATAGAATCCAAAATTTCACTTTGAATTGTTTTAGAAAGACCAACGAAAACCCTATTGTTTGTTTTTTCAATATGCTCTATTAAGGTGCTATCTAGGCCTGCCATTAAATTTACTAAGCCCCTAAAAATACCTGGATTCTCAGATGTGTTTGTTTCATCATGTCCCCTTAAAGCTAGTTCAAATATTCCACAAAACTTTACACAGTCAATTAACTTACTTAGGATGTATCTGTTTGTTGTGAGTAGTACCATAAGATTTATAAGTTATAAGAGTGGGGATATGCCACCATGACAGATGTATAGCGAAGCATGTGAGTCAGTCACAGGGCGATCTCCATAAGAGCAACACGCTCACAATGTACCGTAAAATGAGGTGAATAGGAACACTTTTTGATCTTTCTAACTGTGTACAACTTTAATTTTTAACATAACATATGAATTAAAATAGCTCAAAATGGGTCTTGGTCTCTTCTCAAAAGGCCGTGCTTCAAAATTTTTATTACTGTTTAAAAAAAAAAATTTTTTGGGGGGTGTTCCGATTTACCCTACACAGAGGGGCGAATAGGAACACTCACTGAAAACCCTTTATGTTCCTTTCTAACTTTTATTGGGTGAATAGGAACTACTTATTAGGTCTGCCTGGTGTATGAGGTACGAGAAAAAAACATCAAAGGTCGAATAGAAGTGGTCTTTAATTATTAAAATAACAAAAAAACTGAATTCTTACTGAATAGAACATACAACATGATAGGAAAATTTATTATTTATTTTTTTTAACAATCTGAGAGAAAACTAAGCCTCAGGCTCTTAAAAATGTGAAAACCATCAGATTTCGGCCAAATTTTAATAACTACATGATTGTGTATTGTTTCAAGTCATCGTGAAAACTGATGGTATCCTTATATCTTGCTATTAATTGTTCTTGGCGTTTGTGTAGTTTAATGACAATATCTTCTTCACTGAAGAATGCAGATTCGTTTGTTTCAGAAAATCTGGACAATTGACTCATCTTCTTGTAAAATCGACCTACCCACCCATCCTCATCAGGCTCTGTTACTTGAACAACATACAGTCGGAAACTATCTGCCTTCTCATTGTAAACTTTGATCAAAGCATAGTCATTCACTGAAATGTTAGTTGAAGCACGTGGTCTTTTGTTGAATTCCATCTCACTCTCTGAGGCAGATGAAAAAACTAAATCACTGTCACCGCTATCTTGAATTGAATAGTTGATATCAGAGTCTACTTCGGAAGAAAATTCGTCTTCTGAGTTTCTTGCACTTTTTTCTTTTTCTGCTTTCTTGGATGTTTTTTCTTGCTGGTACCAGTATCAGCATTGGATGTACATGGTTGAGGCTCATCTTGATTAGTGGTCAATTGGAAATCTGTGACACCCACACTTTTTCCTGGAGTTACAGAAACTTTTACCCTTTTTGTCTTAGGCTTAGCTGATTCCGGATGACATAGAGCCCTTAGCAGTTTTTTGAAACTATCATCAATAGCTTCAACACGCAGCTCTTGGCTTTTATCTTGTTCGGGACGATGAGAATCGGGCAGCATACCAAGTACTAACTCCCGATTTAAAGGAACGATGCCACACCTTTTGAACCCAGACAACACATTTTGGGGTTTTAGACTGTCAGAGTCATCTCAAAAGGACTGGAAATCTGTTTTTTGGTATCGCTGCCTCATTCCTTCCAGGTCCCTTTTTCCAGTCTTCAAGAATTGTTCACCACGCCATTTTCAAGGGGCGAAAAAAGCCACATCCAACGGCTGTGTCAGGTGTGTGGAGTTACTTGGCAAGAACACAGAGTGAATATTGTTGTCATGACAAGTTTTAATGACCTCCATCGACAAGTGAGAAGACAAGTTGTCTCCAATTAGAATTTTTTTACCATCTAATTTCTTCAAATAAGATATGGCAATAGTGTCGATCCAATCGGCGAAACAAAAAGAGTCGAACCATCCTGACTTGGTACGGTTGTATCTAGAATTGTCAGGTCCACCAACACTCCAACTATCATACATGTGTTGTGCTTTGTATACAACGTATGGAGGTAATATCTTGTGACGGTGCAAACAGGTCCGTATAGGGATTTTGGGTCAATAACAGAGATAAATTTTATTGTAAATTAAATATTAAAATCCATGAGTGTAAAGTTTTCCAAACGTATGAAACAACGCAATAAGCAATGAAGAGTTGGCGTCAAGGTCAGTGGCGTACATGAGAAACTACAGCTTTTCTGCCAAAATAAACGGCCGATCCTATGTGAACGTCATCTAAAGAATGTCAGACATAATGGCTGCACCTTAAAAAACAAAGACGTCATCACCAAAAACAATAGAATTGATGACGCGACAACCCTTTCCACTTGGGAAATGAGCGCCATAGTAAATGTTAACGAGAGAAAATTATAAAAGCTAAGTTATAAAAAAGAAATTTAAAAGGAGGGTAGTTAACAAATGTTTCGCCCGAACTGGGACAATTATAATTTCAAAATGTAAGTTAGTTAACAAATGGCGCCAGAACAGTTGGACGTTATATAAACAAATTTTATATAAAATAAACCTGCATACAGAAACAGAATGGTTGTTGGAAATGGGTATGTAATTAACACGTAAATAATAAGGTTATGTTGTGATTGTAGTATATGTTAGATATATGGTAATATTTTGAAAAGAAATATAATTAAAAATTTGAGATGGCAGAGAATAACGAGAATGTCAGCTTAACTGACATTGAAAACGAAAGCCAAATGAATGCTGAATTAAGCGGAACTGAGTCGAAAATTATGAATGAAGTAATTCATTCAATGCCAGTCCCGATTAAAAAATCTGAGGATAATGAGCTGATGAAAATGATGCAATTGCTTTTCAATGAACAGAGTGTAAAGTTAAACAAATTTGATGAAAAGTTTGATATATTTGATGAGAAGTTTGACGAAGTAAAAGATGAAATTAAGAAACAAAATTTTAATTTTAATAAACAAATAAACGAAATGAATGCATGTTATGAGAATATAAAAGATCAGATAATAGAATCAGTTAGTGAGAAGTTTGATAAACAAAATGCAAGTGTAGATGACCTAATTAATAACTTTAAAAGGAATAAAGTAGATGATAATTGTGAGATTAAAATGGGGGTAGAAGGTAGTAAAGAGACCAATCAATTAAATGAAAACAAAGACGGTCAGTTAACATATAAAGACGATAAGGTAAGTGGTGTTGAGAATTACGATGATATAATTAAAAATAGTGGTGATGAAAGTTTAGAGGAGATAGAATGTAATAATGGAATGTTAGTGTGTGTTGTGAGTCAGAGAGAAAGTGGAGAGAGAGTATAGAGGTAGAGGGGTTGCAGGGGGTAATTTTTTCCCGTGGTGTTGTTGGGGGTGAAGAAGGGTCTTCACGAGTATATTTGGTAGATGAAAGATCTACAAATAATTGTCCTTTGAGTTTTAGTCGCGTTCCTGGTAGGACCAGGAGGTGTTTTTATGATTTAGTGTCCCCTGCATATATTGAGAGAGAGAGAGTGTGTGACTTGGGGTTATAATGAGGGATATTTTGAGAGAGAGAGGTATGGTGATAGGAAGATAGAGTTGTTTGAGGTTGGGAGGAGTTATACAGAATTAAGAGAGAGAGTGAATAGAAAGAGAGTTGATAATTATAGTGAGTAGGCCTACTTATCTTATGTTGAAACGGATGTAGCAACAGTTGTTAATGACGAATTATTAACGTACCTGGTGGTAACAAAAAATACTAAAGGAGAAATTATTATACCCAATGTCGACAGGAATTTTGAAATAATGGTATGCAATGATATTTGTATTATCAGTAGTATTGATAAAATGGGAAAAAGCAATGATGATGATTGTTATAATAATAATAATAAAAATGTGTCTGTAATTGTGAACGAATGGTGTAGTCGTAAGATCAGGTTAATATTTGATGATGGAGGGTAGATATTGTGTTGTTCATGAACATTTAATTATTTTAGTTTATGGTGATGACCTAGCTAACTAATGAAATGAGGTGTGGTAAACAGAAAAATAATGACGAAGAATTGTAAATAAATTTATAGTGAAATTAATTATGTTTGTGTTGTGAAATGTATTCTTTATTTTATATAGGTAATAGGAATTGCTTTAACAATACTTATAACATTTTTTTTTCTCTCAGACTAAATAAGTAATGAGAGTCTGTAATAAATGAATTGTAATTGTTTTGGAGTAAGGTAATTAAAGTAATGTTGTGTTTAAATAATTGATTGAATTAAAGGATTTGAGATTAATTAATTATTGTTGTACAGAAGAGATTCTCTAGTGAATAGTAAATGAGTAAACATATAATATGTTTGGATATTAAGTTACATTGTTATTAAGAGATAAGTGATGAATTTTATAATGTAGTTTTCAATGATCATAGTAATGTAAAATGGAAAAAGATAGAGTTTGGGTGATAATTATTTTAACAAGGCATTTGAGTCAGTCAAAGTTAACTTTAATGGGTGTTAGATAAATAAGAATTTTGGAATAGAAGTAAGTAATACAGAAACAGGGTAGTAGTAGGGACACAGTAGTGGGAGTGCATATATGTAGAAAGAGAGGGTAATGTAATTAGAGAGTAAATAGTTGATGGTGATATTTTGTAGTGAGGGTGAGGTGGTAAGGAGTGATCAACGTGTGTCATTGGGCAGGTAATTGAGAAGGGTCGAAGAGTGTTTGGCGAGATTATGGGAAGGGCAAAAGGTTATGAATGGAATTGCCAAGGTTGGGAACAACATCCTAGTTACAAAGATGGTATTAGATATTTTATTATAAGAGGGGAAGGATTTAAGTGGAATTAGTGTTGAAGGGGGTTATTATTGACAGATTGGTGTCACCCTATGTAAATCTGTTAGTGATTGTTAGTAGGAAGAAGGTGAGTAAGGTTATATATTTAATGCCCATATAAATCAAATCATTGTGAATAACTGAGTCACCCAAACTAATTAATGATCAAAATGTTAAAAGAAAATTCATAAGTGAGATGTAATGATAAATGAAATGTGATGTAAATTAAAGGTTGATAATAAATTTGAATTTTTTTTGAGAATCTCATGCTACAATAAATGCTAAATAATTAAAGGATGAGGATCATAAAAGATAATTATGATTTTGTTATTCTTGTTATTACCAAACGTTTTCCAGGATCATCCGTCAAGTTAGTTTTGTCATAGTTTACAATGTTACATGGGGTAATATCCTTCAGTTCCTGGCCAAGGTTATCAAAATAGGCATTTATTGTTTCTGGTGACACAGCAGCACGAGATTGTTTGATGTTCTGACACATTCTGGAAGACAGTTGATTTCTATGACGTTTTAAAAAGCTATAGACAAAATATCGGCCTGGCAGGTTGTTAACCCATCTAGGGATTGTTTTTCCTTGTCGATCTAAATAATCTTTCACTAGATGCCATAAAGTTAAACATCCCACAGGGTAGCCCCAATCACCACATATTTGAAGACGGCTAACGAACAGTCGCTCATCTTCCTCACTCAAAATGGTCTGTCCTCCGTGTTTTTTAATTCTAACACCATTTTTTACGCGCCTATGAAGAACAGTAACGGGTATCTCATGTTTTTTCGAAGCAGCTCTTAAGGATAATCCTTGTGCTATCGAGTTCAACGCTGCTTTTATCTGTTCTTCAGAATATCTCCGGTAATTCTTCAACAGCGCATGTTTTCTTGGCATTTTTCCTCAACCTAAAAAAAAGTAAAGCCATTACGGTCAAACAATAGGTGTATAAGTAATCTGTGGCTGAAAAAACACACAAACACCATGTGTTTTGCTTGACAAGTGTAGGGTGAATAGGAACACAAAAAGACACAGTATTCCTATTCACCCTACACTTCTCAAATACGTGACATCATAACATAAAAATTTTACTGACTAAAAGTGATCTGAGATATCATTGACAATAAACAATATTTATTTTTAGGAATGGTTGTATGATAAACTTTACATGTTAGTTTGGCTCTGATAATAATAGTTTAGTACTTACCAGCAAAGTTTCGTGATGACAAAAATAAGCACAACAAATATTGTAACCTTTGTTATAAAACAGGCTAGATCAGTATTGCCAACCCACTAAAACAAATATACCCTTATTTCGAGCTCTATGGCCGACCTAGAAAAAAATAATAGATTTGTCTTTTGCATCATACTATTGTACCAGCTGCTCTTAAAGCAAATGTTGAAGTTTTGTTCCTATTTACCCTACTGTTCCTATTCACCCCATTTTACGGTACTCATTATTATAGCTGTTTAATAAATCTTTTTATTATATTTAATAACCATCTAACTGTACATTTATTCACACATATAACATGGCGCTGCGGCTTTGTGAAGAACTAAAGTGCATAAAATATATAGTGGAGTTATTCAGTTTGAATACAGAGTGTGGAAGTTGCGTAGTGTAATTGTGAAAACGACTACCTTCTACTGCTGCAGGTACAGGAACGACAACGACGATTACAACAACGTCTACGTCATTAACGGGCTTGAAACCACCCAAGTAGTTTACAAAAGTTAACTATAGAAGGATGGACAAAGTGGAAACAGCTTTTCGATATGTATCGTATGCATCAGGTACTAATAAAATGGTCGATGATGTACAAGTGGCCGTATTTTTGCATTGCATAGGTGAAGAATGTGTAGACGTGTATAATACGTTGGGATTAACCGATGATGAAAAAAACAATTACGATACAGTACTACAGAAATTTGAAGAGCACTTTGTGCCTATCAAAAATGAGAGTGTTAGTTCTCACATGTTTTTCACGAGAAATCAGGAGCCTGGTGAATCATTTGATGCATACTTAACTGAATTGAAGAAATTAAATGTGGATTGTAATTTTAGTACTTTGAGAGATCGTTTGATAAGAAATCGCATTGTTGCCGGCATTTTAGACAAACGAGTCAAAGATAGGTTATTATGTGAAAGTGAGTTAACCTTAGAAAAAAAAGTTAAAATTTGTAAAAGTGCTGAATTATCAGAACAGCATGTTAAAAATTTCGAGCCAACAAAGGAAGTTGCTAGCATAAAGAAGCAGCTGAGTAGCGGCAATTCCAAGACTCATGACGGTGGCGCAGGCAACAACATGAGCAGAGTTCAACAGACAAAAATGACATCATCATCATCATCTTCTACGACACAAGAGCCGGGTGCTTCAAGACAACAGGTGAGCGCATGCCAACGGTGCGGATATAATCATCATTTCAAGAATTGTCCAGCGTTTATGAAGGACTGTAAAAACTGTGGTAAGACAGGACATTTTGCAAAAATGTGTAAAAATAAGTGTTCAATAAAAGTTCTAAATGTGGTGTCTGAGGCTGAATGTGATTATTTTGATGAATTTTTTTGTGACTGGATTAGTGTGGATGCTATCAGTGCACGAGACGAATGGATACAAAATGTAAATATTTTAGATTCTAAGAAAACAGTTGCTTTCAAAATTGACACTGAAGCTCAATGTAATATAATACCTATTGACTTATGTAGAAAATTGAATATAACTGAATGCCTGAAATCTAATGTAATTTTGAAAAATTATAGTCAAGAAAAACTGAAAACTATTGGTAAAGTAAGCTTAAATTGCAAAATAAGCAATATTGAACAACGAGTAGAGTTTGAAATTTTTTATGGTAAAAGTGTACCTATTTTAGGTTTAAAGAGTTCCATTGATTTTAATTTGATACAAAGAGTCCAGCCTGAAGAAGAAGATATATATGTTGAAATTTTAAATGCTTTTTCAGTAAACAAAGCTAATTATATTATAAAGAAATACGAAGATGTTTTTAATGGCTATGGTAAAATAAAAGATTTTCAATATAAAATAGAATTAAAAGAAGGAAGTGTAGGTAAAGTAGAACCATGTAGACATGTTCCTTTTAAATTGATTAATAAATTGAAATATGAAATAAATAGAATGGAAGCTGTTGGTATTATATCAAAAATTAAAAAACCAACTGATTTTGTAAATTCATTAGTAGTTGTTGGTAAAACAGATGGGTCAATAAGAATTTGTTTGGACCCACAATATTTAAATTCTTGCATAAAAAGAGAACATATTCAGCTTCCTACAATTGATGAAATTGCAGCAAAGGTAAAAAACACAAAATATTTTACAAAGTTGGATGCAAATAAAGCATTCTGGGAAGTTGAATTGTCAGAAGATAGTAAAGAGTTAACTACTTTTAATACTCCATTTGGGAGATATTATTTTAACAGAATGCGTGCTTTTATTGTAAATTATTGTAACAAAAGTTAAATATTTAGGTCATATACTTTCCGCAGATGGAATTGAAATTGATACAGAAAAGTTGAGGCAAATGAAAAATGCAAATACCAAAAAATGAAAGAGAATTACTAACATTCTTAGGAACAATAAATTATGTATCAAAGTTTATACCAAATGCTGCACAATTAACTAGTAGTTTAAGACAAAAGAAAGATATGCCATTTGTGTGGGTTACTGCACAGCAAACGTCATTTTTAAAACTTAAAGAGGCATTATGTAAACCTCCAGTTTTAGCATATTTTGAGATAAATAAACCCATAACATTGAGTGTAGATGCTTCCAGTGAGGGTCTTGGATGTGTATTGATACAAGATGGAAGACCAGTGGCATATGGTTCCCATGCTTTAACAGAGACTGAAGTAATGTACAGTCAAATTGAAAAAAAGAGAGTTTAGCAATTGTTTTTGGTTGTCATAAATTCAATCAATATTTGTTTGGTAAAAAATTTATCGTAGAGACTGACCATAATCCACTGATCTCGATCTTTAAAAAACCAATGAATAAAATCCCTCCAAGATTACAAAGGATGAGAATAAGTTTATATAATTTTGATTTAGAACTTAAGTATGTACCAGGTAAAAAATTATTACTTGCTGATCATTTAAGCAGAATTTATTTGCACAATACAGAGTCCTCTGATGAAGAAAAAATTGAAGCATATGTTATGATGGTTGAGAAAAGTCTTAGTGTATCTGATATAAGAATGAATTAATTAAAAAATGAAACTAGTAGCGATAAAGAACTGCAAGAAGTTCTAAAATATGTAAAAGATGGATGGCCTGTAAACAAATCATCCGTTTCTGAAACTGTAAAACCATATTTTTCTTTCAAAGAAGAACTTTCAGAGAGTAAGGGTTTATTGTTGAAGAATACTTGTATACAGGGGCGGATTTAACATTTTGCCGCCCGTAGGCAGTATAAATTTGCCCCTTCCCACAAATCTCTGTTGGGGGGGGGGCATCATTATATTCCCTCTTTGGTTTTACAGTCCGCACTAGTGTTCTGTTTAAATCCAAACTTTGCTACATAATCGCGTGTGCTCTCGTTCATTTGCCAATTAATAGGATCAGAATCTAAGACCTTCCCTACCTGATTTGATGACATTTCATCATGATTTTTGACGTGAACTGGCTCTTCGTTCTTCAAAAATGAAGGTTCCTCTACAACGGACCTCTCTGGCTGAACCGTGTGAACAGTATCTTCACCTTCACTGCTATCACAGTTATTGTCGGTATCACTAGAATGTCTCGATTCCTTAAATATTAGCTTGCCTCGGTTTCTGGAACCAACCTACAATTCGGTATTACATTGACAGATCTACATTTCTCACTTTGATCTGGATTGCCAACATCTAAAATCTCTCGGATGATCAACGCCAAATATTTCAACGGTTGAAAACATAAACATTCGCCCGTATTACTTTTGGCTGAAAAACGATAACGGCGTTATAGTTGCAAATTAAGTGAAGATAATTTTTATATTCGTGTGTGCTTAATTCAACTGGCTTTTATACTTGAAATTTGTTTGAATCTAAAAATATCATTTCTTAACTCAAATTTTGCCTCTCCCCAAAATTTGCCGCCCCAGGCAAGTGCCTAGTCTGCCTGTGCGTAAATCCGCCCCTGCTTGTATAATTGTACCAAAATCCATGAGAAAAGTATTGCTTGCAAAAATACATTATGCTCATTTTGGTAGTAAAAAATGCAAAATGTTATCTAGAAAAACATTGTTTTGGCCAGGTATGTCGAAGCAAATTGATGATTTGGTAAGCAATTGTGATATTTGTTGTAGTTATCAAAGGGATAATAGTAAAGAACCAATGATTGAAAAACCTATACCTAAAAATCCTTGGGAAATTGTAGCTTCTGATATTTTTTATTTACTTGGTAAAAGGTTTATAATTGTAGTAGATACGTATAGTAAATTCGTTGATATGCAACAATTAAGTGATTTAAGCGCAGAGTCTACTATTCAGTCTTTAAAGGAGTTTTTTGCACGATATGGGGTACCTAAAGTTTTATATTCAGATTCAGGTACTCAATATACGAGTTTTAAATTTAAACAATTTTCAGATCAATGGGGTTTTAAACATGTGATAACTACTCCAAAACATCACCAGTCAAATGGTTCAGCAGAGAGACATATACAGACTATCAAACATATTGTTACGCCGGTCTACTCGATCGTCGTAGGTACAGTGGAAACAAAATAAGTACAAGACACCAATTAAGTCACTAATCACACCTTTAATTGTTACAGTAAAACAGTTCGTAATTAACAACACAGTCTCTACAACAAATCAAATGAAAATTGTACACACGCAATAAAATGTCCACAAATATTAAAACTCAATTGTATTACAATTATACCGTCCGAATATAAAATGCAACACTTCACTACTAACTACTTGCACGTACACAGTAATAACCCGAACCGCTCTGTAAATATATCGCACTAATACTCTCGAACCGCACTATCCAAAATCTCGCATGGAACTAAAACTAAAATACATACATATTATTATGTAACTTAATAATAATATTTATAGTCACACTCACACACCAGAAGCTTCCAAACTGCGTCTTATCTCTCGTGAACTACGTAATTACTACGGCCTTGACACAGTCCGAGCGAAGCCCGGCACAGTCGAGAAGATTCTCGCGTCTAATAAAATGCGTCTAGTAGCACGTACACCACACGCTTACATCGAGATCTTTCTGGCACATTCGATAAACGCGTAGATTGTTCTGTGCTGTCGTAGCAATATTTTGAAAAAATTATTCAGGAAGGAAAAGATAAAGAAATGGCTCTATTACAATTAAGAAATATGCCTATTGATAATAGTGGCATTACGCCAGCGATATTAATGTATTGTAGGAAAGTAAGAAATATAATACCAAATTCAAATGAAGGCAAAGTAGAGTCAAATAAATTTAGTACTATTTTGCAAGAACGTCAAAATAAACAAAAGTTCTATTATAATAAAGGTTCGAAAGCTCTTAAAGAATTTAATGTGGGAGATAAAGTTAAAATTCATGATGAAGGAAAGGAAACCTTACCTCATCAAAGTGGTATTATTATTGAAAAACATCAAAATCCTAGATCATATAAAGTAAAAACAGAGCAAAATACTATTGTAGCACGTAATCGAAAAGATCTATCCAATGGTACACAATTTAATGAAATCCAATATGGTTTAGATATACCATTTGAAGAGCCCACGCAAAGAAGAGTTTCGAACAATACAAATACTGTAAATAATAATGTGAATCATGCAAATAATATCTGCAATAGTAATCCTATTGTTAATGAGACTGCAAATGATGCTCCGGTAATTATGACTAGATCAGGTCGTACAATAAAGAAACCAGAGTACCTAAAAGGTTATGTATGTTTAATAAATGTTATGTAATAATATTGTAATTTAATTTTGAAAAACTAGAAAAGGGGAGATGTTGTGAGTAGTACCATAAGATTCATAAGTTATAAGAGTGGGGATACGCCACCATGACAGATGTATAGCGAGGCATGTGAGTCAGTCACAGGGCGATCTCCATAAGAACAACACGCTCACGATGTACTCATTATTATAGCTGTTTAATAAATCTTTTTATTATATTTAATAACCATCTAACTGTACAAATTCACACATATAACACTGTTCTTAGAGACTTCTTCATTATGCTGTTTAATTTTTAATCTATGTGCACTGTCTAACTGGCAACTAATATTGACTTTTCCTAACAATGAATATTCAATACAATTGTTCATATGAGTTTCACTAATTTTGTTTTTTTTAATTTTTTCTCCCAAATGTTTCAAGTCGTTAATTCGTTTTCAGTCCAGGCTGAATCACTGTTTAGGTTCATCACCAAACACACATAACAAAAAAAAGAATTCATCACCTCACATCCACATATCCAATCAGCATGTAAGTAACAGTTTGTGTTAAATTTTCTTATGTAGTTTTTTTACTTGATGCTGGCCTATCCGTTTTATAATTTTGTTGTGTGATATCTAAATTGGGTTTTGGTGGCCCTAATTTTTTTAGTTCTATTTTCTTTTCGTAAGTAAGTGAATTTGAAATAATCAAACATTTAATATTACTTACTGAATTCATATCAATTTTTTTCATTTCTAACAAATACGCACAGAACACCAGGCTCAGGCCTACACAGAATAAGTTACACGTTTATGTACACAAGGTTCGACAAAAACACTATCTTACATAGAATACACTGCCTAATAAAGAATAAATTATTAGAACATTATGTTTACACAAAAAATACAACAAAACTATATAAAACACAAGAGAAAATATATGCCCTTAAACAGCAACAGAGAAGTTTTGAATAAAGCTCCGGTTCTCTATGAAAAGAGCTGCGAAATCAGACAGCGGGCAGAGCCCCCCTATAATGGCTGCTACTGATTTAAAAGCATAGACATGTGTACACGTCTTTCCCCGCTCCCCGCAAGACCCGCCTATGCATGGAGGATGACGATGAAAGCGTTCAGCTGCGGGACCATGCCGAAAACATTGGGTGATCGCTATTAGTCGCCCCAAAAATATCTTTCACATATGGATACTACACATTATAGTTATATTATTGACAAGTTTAATTTGCAAATTTAGTGGGAGGGCTGTGCCCTTTTGCCCTCCCTGTATGAGCCGCCACTGACCATGAGGCTCAGCTGTCCATAAGGCTCTCCAGAATCTATGCCAATCTGTTCCTCAGAACCACCATGAGAAACAACTGACAACAAAATTAAAGTAGATCTTCCATTGAAACTCACAAAAGTGGAGCCAACAGAAGTCCTGAGACATGAACTTCTCAAAATGATATATGATCAGTATTGGGAATATACAAAAAACTACAAAGATGGGTCAGTAGACCTTATATGACCAAAATCTGGTTGAGAATTATTATTAAACACAGATGGGTGAGAACTACATTGTTCCTTGCAGTTCCATTTCAAGCCTGGATGCCGAACTACCTCCAATAAATGCCACTCTAATACTTTGCTTGCAGGTAGAGGCTGAGAACATGTGCATACTATTGGACTCAAAATGTGCCACAGAAAGCTTGAAAAGACCCCATTCAAACGACTATACATTCCACATAACAGAAATAAGAACTTTGCTCATCCAGCTCAGAAGGAAGGGGAAAATTATAGCCTCACAGTGGGTTCCAGTTCACTGTGGGATTGTAGAGAATGAGCAACGGGCTGATGAAATCGCAAAAGCTTCTGTGAAAATGCATCCAAATAAATCACAACAAATGTTCCTGTTGATGCTCTAGGGTGCCATGATAATGGAAATCCAGGAAGAATGGAGAGAGAGAGATGAAGAACTGCAAAAATGGGGAGACAGCTTTTTTACCTACACCCGACACCACAGATCACAAACATTACAAAATATGCCCCAAGAGAAATTACTAGCTTTGCAGGCTAGGGCCAGAAAGGTGTATATAATAATATAAAAATATTGTTAGGGTTCTAATTAAGCATCTCTCTGGACTGCGGAGCCTGCAATGAGCAAAAAGAAGAATCCCTTGCCCGCGTCCTCCTGGACTGCACATCCACCAGTGCCAAGAGAAACAAACTAAGAGCTCTTGTTTGTGACCATGAAAACCAAAAGGATATCCTAAGAAACAAGGCCGTTATCATATAATAATGGGTGTCTGACTTAAGATGCAAGAAGCAAGCATAGTTTACACTGATAAAAACAAATTAAAATACAGACACCTGATTAAAATTAATTTAGCTATTTTATCTGTGTTAGCAGTCTTCATAACAACTTTCTCGTATTTTGTTGCTTCTCTGCTATGTACAATTTTCCCTCGAGTTCGAGGGAAAATTGTACATAGCAGAGAAGCAACAAAATACTACAAAGTTGTTAAAATTAATTTGGAAAATAAAGCTTAAAATAAAAGAACTCTTCTTTTTAAATACAAAATTTATTTCAGCAAACATCAAACCAAAGCCAGACTAACTTTATGTTAAAAAACCTAAAGAAGTTGTTCAAAATGGCGGCCGTTATTTAAAACGCACGCATGTAGGCGCCTCCTCATCGACTATCGGACTAGTTCAAACATGCCAGGAGTCTGTCGGATCCTGTTAATCCCATCCATTATTACTAGCCACATACACAGAGAATACAAAAAAAAAATATTACTTTCACTGGAGCATACCTTTTAACTTACAATGGAAATTAGAATTCTTGGATTTCGTTGTCCATGACGTGTCCGTTGATTAACTAAATATAATTATACCACTACCAATTCGGAACACAAAGTTTTTTATTGGTAAAAACGTAAACGTTTTATCTTATAGCCTGAACCAGTTTTTGGTTATTATAAGCTTCGTCAGAGGCTTAGAAATTAAACTTTACCGCAACCAAACTTATCCCGCATAAAAATGCTACATGACCTATTTTAATCTTTTAAGGCATTCTGTCAGAACATTTAAGTTTCTCAAACATGGGTAAATGAATTTAACCAACAATTCAAATAAAAACAAGAACATGTAATATGCAGTCAATTCTATGTGAATGAAATCACCACTACCCATGTTGATTTTTCCGTTATTTATGGCCCAGTACTAATATATAACGCATCAGTGGATTCTGCATAACAAATCGCATCTTTTATTATTCTTGTAGAATTTCGGAAAACAAACCAGTTTTCATGAAATTTGGTATCAAACATTTTAAACGGCCGCCAATTTGAAACAGATAATCGTAACGAAATGAAATTTTTAATATTTATGTAGACTATACCTATCATATAAATAAACATGCCAAATTTAAAGGTTTTACCTTAATCTGTTCTTGAGATATTAATTTTTTTGTAAAAAACACATTACAAATACACATTATCTGTCCATTTCGTAGACAGATAAACGGAAAATGAAGCAGTATAGGACATATAGAGATTTTTTTTCTTTGGTTTTTCGTGTTTTATCATTTTCTAAAGTTATGGAACACAATTTTGTAACACTCTGTATATAGTTTGTCATTTTTATAACAGAAAAGTAAAGTTTCTTGTTTAAGTAGGCCTAATCGAATTGTATGGTATTTGGTATCCCTATGTTAACGATTGTTATCATAATGGCCGTTTCACAAAAGCGCGTTTGGTCCCGGTTCGTAAACGCTCGTTTAGGCCTACACGCTTATTCTGCTGCGATAGGCCTAATTGTCAATACCGCTTTGTTTGTATAAAAAAAAAAATTATTGATTTGTAATTACAAATCATCAGCTCAATACTTTATTACTATATATCTAGGCCTATGTCTTCGTTGTGTGTATTTTGTAATTATTTTCTGTAATTAAAATTATTTAATTTTCGTTTGGTTTTTGTAGTTTCTGTTTGTTCTGACTAGTTTTTTTTTTCAAAAATACTACAAATTTTGAAAAATGCTTAAAAATATTTTATGTATTTTCGTATATATTGGCTTTGTGTTTGCATTTTTTCTTTGCAGACAACACTGATAATTCAAACTAAATTTTCTGAACACAGAAACCGGACAAAATTGTTGTTATGTAGGTCTATTTTATTTAATGAGTAATTAAGGAACATGGATCAAAGCGACACCAAACAAAATCTATCACTGTTTTAATAGCCATTAGTTACTTAGCGGACAAAAAATCTCTCCAAACCAACGATTTTAAGTTCTGTTAACTTTTAACGAAGTTTTTTGAAACAGGCTAGCTCTCGTTAAAACATTAACGAGTCATTTATCGGCCGTTCACTTGTTAATGCTGTGTCTGTGTGCTGTGTTAAAAACTGACGCCTGGTAACTCTTAAAATGCATAAGTCTTTGGCCACAGACAGGCTACACTTGTTCATATGAACAATTTGAATTCACGCATTTACTTTCCCACAATTGGCGCAACCTCAGTTCTGCAGTATTTGACTGCGATCGCTGCCACAGGGCCCAACGGAAGTTAAAGAAAGAAGCGTTGTTGTCTACTTCTCTGCGGCAGTCACAGTCGCAAATTAAACAATAGACAGAAACCACCCCTGCCAGCCGAACGTTTCCAAGTAGACAAAAGAGACCTAACGGTAAACCTAGTCCATTGTCTGTCGAGGGTTAGGATTACCTGGAACAAACTTTCTCCAACATCCAACTATTATATATATAATAGGGTTGCTACAGCTAGTGCCATCTCCCTTCCTTCAACCTGGCTTTCCAGTTCTCCCGATGTTCCCATTGTCCTTCCTCAAGTCCTATACGTTGCATAGATTCATCCACTTCGTCCCACCAAGATCTTCTCGGTCTTCCCCTTTTTCTCCTTCCTAATGGACTCCATTCCGTCACTTTGTTGATCCACCTATTTTGGGCTCTCCGGACATGAGCGTACCACACCAATCTTTTTTCTTCGATGTAGTCAATTACACTTCTTTTCGTTTCCATTCTTCTTCTGATCTCCTCGTTTGTTATTCGGTCTACTCTTGTTATTCCACAGCACCTCCTCCAATATTCCATCTCCGTTGCAAGAATCTTTCTTTCATTCTTTTTGTTAATAACCCATACTTCTGCTGCATACATCATAATGCTTTGGACTATGGTCTGATATATCATTTGTTTGGTGCTTTTTCTAATATTTTTGTCCCATATAACACTGTGTAATTGTCTAATCCCTGTTCTAGTCTGCCCTAATCTACTTTTTATTTCCTCTTCGGTTGTGCCTAGTTTACTCAGTGTAAATCCTAGGTACTTGAATTTGTCTGTTCCTCTAATTTTAACATTTTCGTCTACCTCTAAATCTGTTGTTTCTTCATCTCTAATTGCCAAGTATTCCGTCTTTTTTATGTTTATTTCCAATCCCATCTTTGTGTATTCTTCATTCAGCTTTCTGACCATGTAGCTTAGATCTTCTTCATCCTGGGCTATAACTACCTGGTCATCGGCGAAGCAGAGTGTGTACAGGTGTTCATTTCGTATCGGAATTCCCATTCCATGGTATTTCTGTTTCCACATGGTTAATGCATATTCTAAAAATATCTTAAACAGCATGGGTAATGTTGGGCAGCCTTGCAATAACCTGTAACCCCTCTTTAATTTTTTATTATACTTTATAAAATTCCCCCCCCAAATTTTTTTTTTTTTTTTTAAAGAGGGGCCACTAGATTTTTAAAACTAGGCAGAAGGCCTAGAGAAGCAAAAAATGCGCTGGGTCCAGTGAGACGGGACTTGCAATTAAACTCTCTGGTAACCAACAAAAACAGCATTTAATTGAGTTAAATTACATGTATCACAATACCCAAAACCCCGTAATCCCCATGATGTCTAAAATCACATAATTATTCATATACATATATATATCTCCTGTTTATACACATTGACCAAAAAACATAAGTTTGGCATAATATATCTATTTAGGTATATATATTCTCCTCCATTTGAAATGATCATGATCATAAGGTAACTTTTTTTTGTTTATATCTCGACATTATAAAAAGGTACCCTTGTATATATAATTATCACTCTACCCCAAACACATAACAACAAATAATTTCATGTATCACAATACCCAAAACCCCGTAATCCCCATGATGTCTAAAATCACATAATTATTCATATACATATATATATATATATATCTCCTGTTTATACACATTGACCAAAAAACATAAGTTTGGCATAATATATCTATTTAGGTATATATATTCTCCTCCATTTGAAATGATCATGATCATACGGTAACTTTTTTTTGTTTATACCTCGACATTATAAAAAGGTACCCTTGTATATATAATTATCACTCTACCCCAAACACATAACAACAAATAATATCACAATTAATTTCACCCAATCACAGTTTCAACTCAACATGCCATACTCTTCAAATGCCTCACGGACCACCGGTACATTATATTTTCATCACCCCCCATATGTAAATATTAAATAACTGGAACCCGCCATTATCTATCAAACTAAATGGAAACTAATGTCATCAACAACCGCAACCCCTTTTACATTTTTATAATGTCAGCAGACAGACTAAGGACAGTAACAATTCTATGTCTATGTCAATTGTCTATCTGTTAGATACAATACAGAAATGCTAAAGGAAGAAGAAATAAAACGGAGGTTCGAGGAAGTTACTAATGAGAAAATTAGACAGTGGAGACTTGAATGCCGTGAGGAACAAGATATAGAAAACCACTGGCTTAATCTAAAAAACATGTTAGTGACCACGGGAGAAGAAATCGTTGGTTTGAAGAAGAGACATGGGCGAGATGAGTGGTTTGATAAGGAGTGTGAAGAGGCAACTGACTTCAAAAACAAGACATACAAATTTATGATCCAAAGGAAATGCACTAGGGCTGTTCAAGAGGAATACAGGAAGGCCAGGCGGAGGGAAAAGAAGATTCATAGAGGAAAAAAGAGGGAGTATATGATGAGACAGATGGAAAAGATAGAGGAATATAAGAGTAAAAGGCTGAGCCGAGATATGTACAGGAAGGTGAATGATATGAGACAGGAATTTCAGCCTAGAACAAATGCCTGTAGGGATAATAATGGTGGCCTTGTGAGTGATAATGCTGGCGTGATCAGGAGATGGACAGAACACTTCGAAGAGTTGCTAGGCTCAGTTGGGGAGGCTTCGATGGAGGCATCTGAGAATGAAGAGGAGGTAGGAGAATTCGAGGATGATAGAGAGGAGTTGGTGCCATCCTATGACGAGGTGTATGAAGCTCTAGAAAAGCTTAAAAATAACAAGGCAGCAGGTTCCGATGGTTTACCAGGGGAACTATTAAAGAGCGCAGGAGGAGATTTCATAAAGGAATTTGCCCATCTTATAGAGCGAATATGGCTGGAGGAGGTAATGCCTGATGAGTGGAACAATGGGGTGGTGTGTTTAATACATAAAAAGGGTGATCCGCTTATATGTAAAAATTATAGGGGCATCTCTCTACTTAATACAGCATATAAGGTATTGTCCAACATCATATTTTCTAGGCTGCTTCCCTACGCTGAGGAAAACATAAAAGAATATCAGTGTGGATTCACTAGGAATAGGTCAACAACAGACCAAATATTTACACTAAGGCAAATCCTGGAAAAAACGTTGGAATATGGAGTGCCCACTCACCATCTCTTTGTGGATTTCCAGTCGGCATATGATTCAATCAACCGGAAAATGCTATATAGAGCTATGAAGGAGTTGCATATACCATCTAAGTTGGTGCGTATGGTTGGAGTAGTTATGTCCAATTCTAAGTGCCAAATCAGAATACAATCAAATCTATCTAACTCCTTAAAAACATTGAATGGGTTGAAACAAGGAGATGCCTTAGCATGTCTGTTGTTCAACATAGCTCTAGAAAAGGTCATCAGGGATTCAGGAATTCAAACTAGCGGACACATATTTCACAAGGAGGTACAGCTTCTGGCCTATGCCGATGACATTGACGTCATAAGTAGGTCTGAATCTGGCTTAAAGGAAGCCTTTCAGGAACTGGAGTTGTCCGCTAAGGCTATGGGCTTGGTTATAAACCAAAGCAAAACCAAATATATGGTTGTAGGTGCCAATACTCGTACCCTGTCCCTGCGCATTAACGATTATGAATTTGAAAAGGTTCAGGGTTTTCCATATCTCGGGTCATATGTGGACTCTGGAAATGACTCCTCTAGAGATATTGAAAGACGAATATTATCTGCTAATAGGTGTTACTACGGACTGGTGAAACATTTTAAATCAAAATTAATAACTAAAGATACAAAAGCCTCCCTATACAAGACCTTGATTAGACCAGTCCTGATGTACGGCTCGGAATGCTGGGTGTTAAAAAAACTAGATGAGCAGAGACTATCCGTTTTTGAGAGGAGGGTACTGAGGAGAATCTATGGCCCTGTGAGGGAAAACAACATTTGGAGGCGACTGCATAATCGAGAGTTGTACGAAAGGTTTAAAGATCTTCCGATCGTGCAACTCATACAAATTAACAGATTGCGTTGGGCTGGTCATGTGCAGAGAATGGCGGAGGATAGAATCCCAAAAAGAGTGATGAATTATTTGCCGATGGGAAGGAGAAGGAGGGGAAGACCGCGTACAAGATGGCTGGACCAGGTTGGTAAGGAGGCAGTGAGGCTGGGTGCAGCAAACTGGTGGACATTGGCTGGGAGTAGAGACCAGTGGGGAAGATTTCTTTTGGAGGCCAGGGCCCGGACTGGGCTGTAGCGCCGAGGATGTATGTATGTATGTATGATGTATGTATGTATGTCAATTGTCTATGTCTACGTAATAATTCTATGTCAGCTACAAATATACATTATAACTTGAGAAAACATTTGTAATGGCCGGTAATTAAAAAATATAATGATAAGTAAAGCTTGCTATAATGATAGGCAAAAGTGAAACTAGTTGATCAATATAATGCACAGAACACTTCTAAAAGTCTGCCATAAGAATGTTAAATGTTTAGAAATTATTCATTCATTTAATTATATACTTAAATAATCATTATTAGTCATTATTTAATCATAAGGATTTGATAATATCCAAAAATTAACAAAACAAGTTTAGCAAGTAATGGCCAGAAAATCTAAGTTACAAAAATAAGTACCGCCTGAATATTTCATTCCATGCAAAATTGATAATCTCAAAATATTAAATATATATATATAGGCCTTAAAGAAATAAAATTAATTTCAGCCATCTGTGCATATATAAAATAAAACATGCTGTATACGTGCGGCTGTAGGAGTGTACCAGAACAGGCCTGACCAGACAAAATATGACACGTAGAAAACCTGCATGAATTGGCACCAACAGGTGCCTACCTTGTGAACCGAAAAACCCCTTTATAAAATAACACCCGGAAACAGAATTAAAAAAACCCCCATCCCTTGAATACAGGAAAAATAATTAATTATGAAACCCCAGTAATAATCTAAGAAAGACATCCGAACCAGCCGGTTCGGATTCAAGAAAATCATACCTTTGTACTTAATTTAGAAAAATTTTCCCTTACAACCTTTGCACCCATAATACCTACGAAAACAGCACTGATCCCTCCCACAGTGCAGCTCAAAATTGCAGTGATTGTACTGTATTATCAAGAATAATTTACATAGGAATTGTCTTGCCGACACACCCTCGATTTAACCATCTTGCTGAATAAAGTAAACTGTTATAGCACAAACACCTCACATGGGATGTTCTGCAGGCCAGGATAAAAATAAAAAAAGAGTTTATATCACCTCATATGAAGCGGCGGTTTCACTTTGTTGGCGGCAGCTAGCTCCTCCTCGGCACAGATGAAGTTTTTAGTGGTTCATAGCTGGTGAAGGTGGCAGTACACCAAGCTGTGGCCAGATCTCCTTTCTAGGGTGAGAACCCGGTGAGTCTTAAGCAATTAGACTGCCATAAAGATGAGGAAGACTACACACAAAAAATCTGCTACCGAGGGAAGACGGCTGAGCTGTTTATTCAGTGAGGACAAGGCTGGAACTGCGCAGTTTGCCAGCGCTCACAACGAAACCCAAACTCCGCCACTAGATAGCGTTCACCGTCGAAACAGTGCCATAGAAATTGCGCTTACCAACTAATACTTCGACATTTATCCGAAACCGAAAACTAGGATTGCATTTCCTCGAACGCCGGATTGTGCAAACACCGGCACAAACCCTTTGGATGTTTTAAACCTACAGACAATTTTGTTACCTACTTCAATTTGTACGTTGTTGTTTTTATATAGACTTTTTACTGCTTGCGTCAGGACTTTCGGTATTTCCAATTGTGATAGAGCTTTAAACATTTCTTGTCAGGGTACTGTATCATATGCTTTTCTAAAGTCAATAAATGCTAGATGTACTTCCCTGTTCTTCGCTTTTTTCTTTTCTATGATCTGTTGGATTGTATATATCTGGTATACGCATGATCTCCCGGCTGTAAAACCTACTTGCTCTTCTCCAGTCTTTCCCTCTATAGTTTCCTCGATTATATTTCTTAGCACCCTACCATACAGCCTTCCCATTGTTGCTATGACACTTATGCCTCTATAGTTTTCGCAGTCTTTTCTATTGCCCTTTTTAAATATCGATGTAATTCGTGCCTCTTTCCATTCTGCCGGTAAATCTTCTCCATTTATAACCTTCTCGAACATTCTTCCTATCATTCTCATAAGTTTTTCGGTTCCGTACTTTATTAGTTCCGCTACTAACCATCCTGGGCCTGATGCTTTGTTGTTTTTCATTGAGTTTACTGCTTTCCTTATTTCTGCTGCTGTTATAGTAATTCTATTTTCTGTTTCTGTCTATTTCTTCTTCATCGTTATTCAGGAATTCTTGTCTACGCTCCGTAAGTAGGTTTTTATAGTAGTGTGTCTCCCACTCATTGTCTTGTATGTATTGAATATAGGTTTTATCCTTCCTATTCGTTCGTAATGATTTAATTACATTCCATGCTTCTGAACTCCTAGCTTCTCCTGTGTATTGGTCTACATTTCTACACCTGTTTTCCCATGCTTCATTTTTCTCTTTGCTGACCATTTCCTTCACTTCTTTGTTCTTCTCTCTGTAGTTTTGTGACGATTTAAATTGTAACAATAATCGTAAAATAAAAGAATTTAAAAAAAAATTAAGTTTGCGACCGATTAAGCCATTTTAAATCTCACTATAATACCTAAAACCCCTGTATGTACTCAGTATGAGAGGAAGAAGTAATTAATAAGTCCAAAGAAACATTAATAAAAGGGCAAATTGTAAAAAGTTATTATTGTCATATTTAACCCTTTGCTGTTATCAGGCGGTGACCTGTTAATTCCGGACTCGACATGTCTCCCGAGTCGTCTGTAATTTAGAATAAGGTAAAAAACCTAATGTTAATAATTAAAAATCTGAAGACACAAATAGTCGCTAAAATAACTTACTTAAATTATGTATGTTTATTAAGGCATAAGTTTGGTAATTAAAAAATGTTAACTTAAATAAAGACAGGAACTATATTCTCGCGCAGTAGTTGCCCCTCTCCCCCTTGTTAAGTACCAGTCGAAGCGAGCAGAAAAACGCTCTCTCGCTATGTTGACTTCACGCAGTGCAGACGTGCGAGCAAACGCTCTGACACAATGTCGCTAATTCTTTTGTTTTAACTTAAATATTGTATGTGAGATATTGCTACTTAAAGCGTGTGTTATGTATCAATTAGAATAAATGTGTGATGACAAAAGGACATAATATGTAACACTAAACGCTAAAATGGTGTTAAACAAGAGGACTACTCGCTTCAAGAAGTAACTACACTTTCAACATCATCCCTGAAGATGTGATCTACCAGAACTTTATAGACACTCAGATACCCGACAGAAGATGCAGATCAGGACAGCCGAGAATCTACATATAATTACACCGTAGAAACTTCAGTATACTCTGTGAACATTCGACACTTAATCGACGAAGACCCGACCGAGATGATGACGGCGCATTCAAGGATTCCCAAGACGGACACCCCAGGACGAGGTTTCTACATTCCATTCTAAAGGTGACTCGATAGCCTGTCTATCGAGGGTTACTAATATTTGTTACACTACACAACTTTAAAAGAGACTTTTCAAAGACTATTAATTTTATGTAAACATTAAAAGAGTAAATCTAAAAGTTTTATTGTAACTACTCAAATATCATACGTTGTAACGGTTTATATGTTAATGTATCGTAGTATCATTCCAAGTAATAGTACCATTCTTCAAATGGTTAAAGAAGCCTTGCAAGCTAGTATCATGAATTGAGTATAATTAGTCTTAACTACAAAAATACAGAAAGTTGACCCGGATCCGAGGTATAGCTATATAGAATCAATTTGATCCCAAAGTTTGATGAAAGCATTGAAGTAACTTTAGTTTAATTAGTGATGTCATGGGATCAGTCAGTAAATGTTGTCAAATAAAGAGAAGTCTTCTTGTTACACACATATATTGAGTGCGTAAATCAATAAAATACCTTCCCTTGTTTCCTTACACAGTTTGTAAGTAATTTGTTCAGTTAATAAGTATGGATACAGTTCGTTACAACATAGGCAGCCCATATAATTGACAGAGGTCAGTTAAGATGGGTTCCCTGGATTTGTAACGCGGCAATACGTTACAGTTTCTGTAATCTTCTTCTTTTTTCGTGGACATCCATTTGTTATATAATTTTTTCTTTGCTTTTATCTCTTCTATTGTCTCTTCCTTCATGTCCCATTTGTATGTATTATTTCCCTGTTCAGTCTCTCCTAGGGCTTCTAGTGCAGCTTGCAGCATAGCCTCTTTTATGTGTTCATATGTGATGTTTACTTCTTCATCATACCTAAATTCTATTAAATTTTGATCTAGACATTGCTTGTATAGGTTCCTTATCGATTTGTCCTGTAATAATTGAATTTTGAATTTTTTTTCCTTACTTATTTGTGTTGCCGGAATTGTCTCTTCTGTCTTTGTTGGCATTTTGGCTCCTGTACATGGGAATTTCATTTTTGCTATCAGTAGTTTATGGTCTGTTCCACACTCCGCTCCTCTCTGAACTCTGACATCTTTTATTATAATTGTTGTTCTGTTCCTTATTATTACATAGTCAATAATCGACCTCAGCTTTCTTGTTTCCTGTGTCCAAGTATATTTATGTATGTTTTTGTGTTCAAAGAATCCGTTTGTAATTTTTAAGTCATTTAGTTCACATAGGTCTATTAGCCTTTCTCCATATATCATTCAACATCTGTTCTCTAAATCTTCCTACTGTTTTGTTATTCTCCCTCTTCCCGACACTTCCATTAAGATCACCAGCTATTATGATCGACCTCGACATCGATCGACTTCCAAAAACGATTTTGGCTAGTCTTTCTCTTTGGCAGCCAAAAAATTAACTCATTAATTTTTTAATCATTAGCAACCAAAATTTAACGATTAATGATTAAAATTAACCATTTTAAAATTGAATGATAAAGTTTAAAAGTTAACCGATTTATTACGTTTAATTCAATCGTTAATTTTTTGTAATCGTTAATCCCAAGTCAGCAATCAACTCTGTCAAAAGATGTCTTCCAATCGATAAAAAAAACATTCATCTCCTTGTTCACTTCTAATATTCTTTCTCCTAATATCCTCAAGCATCCAATTGCATCTCATGTGGGCTTTACCTTTCTAAAACCAAATAGTTTCCCCTCTATTCTATTCAGCATCAGCTGTGTGGCAGCTTTTTTAACATGATAGATAAAATTAATTGTACCATAGTTTTTAATTCTTTAGCACTACTTTGGCAGTGGACTAAAGAATAGAGAATAGAGGTAGAATAGTCTTCAGTAAATCTTCAGGCCAAATAATTTGTTTGTACATCCTATTGACTAGATTGGTTAGACTTACATTGCATGAGTTCCTAAGGCTTTCAATACCTGAGGTGGTATTCTACCATAGCCCGTTGCTTTCTTCTTCATAAGATCCGGAATTCCATTTTCCACTTCCTATCTTAATATCTTTGGTCGTTGCTCTTCTTAATCACATTTCCATTCATATTCCATCACTAATCTTGTGTGATCAGCCTGGGCACCATACAATTCCTCTTCCATACTTTCTTGTTGTTTTTTTTGACATATGGTGTCATAATTACTAATTTATTTAACAAAGGTTGGTAATTTATTTGTTACTTAACAAATTTATTAAATAAACTTTTCTTTAGTTTCCTTGATTCTATCATTGTGAAACTCTTAACAGTTCTGTACATTTCTTCTACTTTTCTTGCTTTTCCAATCCATTTGTCTGTTCATTCTATCCTCTCTCTGACCTCATTAGTTAACCTTCTAAGCTTGTTGTTCAGCTGTTCCTGTTCCTTCCCTTCCTCTGAAAAGTCATTTTTTCCATTCCCTTGACTCATCCATTTTAACTAAATATAACTATACCACTACCGACTCGGAACACAAAATCCAAGAATCATCCATTTTATTTAACATCACTTTGTAAACCAATTCTTCTTATTGGTTTTCTCTTTCACTTCTCCAACATCTTCTTCTAGGACCATTAATGTTGTATGGTAACATTAATGGTGTATGGTATTCCATTCTTCGGATATATCTGAACTCTGTCTGAAATTTTCTTTAACCTTTTAAGTACACAGTTTAGGACCTTCATTCTTCAGCTTTACTACATCTCAATTTCTTATTAATTTTCTTCTTTTAATATATTTTAGCATTGTTCTTATATCAGTCACCAGTAGTTATGATCAGTATCAAGCATAAGCAAGCTCTGAGAAAGTTTTTGCCATCTCGATACTATTTTTGAATTTTGGATTGGTTGTGATCAAATCTGTTTGATACATGGAAAATACACTTGAAATTTGTTAATATAAATGTACATATATAATTCCATAAGGAACACAAAATTGCAGGAGTTCTGCATATCATACAACCTTGAAAGATGGCTAATTCTTCAGGTCATAATTCGATGACCTTGGAAAAAATAAAATTTTTCCTCTATCATGTTTAATTAAATAAATGCCTAACTATCAGATTTCACAATATGTAGGCTTTATAAGGGTATAAAGTGTAAAACTCTTTAAAGGGTATTTGAAGGGTTTAAAGTGTTGAACATATCTTTATGTCAAATATAGAGACTAGATTTAAGTTTTATATTTAATAATAAATAATATTTTGTGTTTTGAACAAGAATATATTTTTTATTATTTATTACATTGTTTCAACAGTAGCCTACTATTATAAATTTCTGTCATCTTCAGATATAGAATATACAAATAAATGTACAAATTTGGGTACTGTCCCAATAACCATACCCGGACTTATTTTAGACATCTTGATTATGTGATTATTGGATTCAATTTATAGTGAATATCGCACACCATTTTAGATGAAATACTTCATTAAAATATATGTGTGTGTTTTGTAAAATAATTTGTTGATGACTGCAGTTGTTTTCCTTTGTCATATTTTGTACGAAAAATATTTCTATCACTAACATAACACCGATGTGTGCCTGTGACATCAAAAGTTGATGTTGTTACGATGATTAACTTGTAAATTGAAATTACATATGAAAACCAATATGCCTGTAATGCGATACTCATGTTTTTGCAAAAACTTCGTAAAAACTCCAACTCGAAGTAAGGCGGGGTGGCCCTTGGGCTTATTACTGCCACATGTCTCTTTGTGGCAGGACTCGTTTTCCACCAATACTTTTTTCACTATTACTCAGCTTTTGTGCAGGTCACTGGAACAGGAATGTCTCCAATGTTTTTGTGTTTTGTACAAAATTCACTTCCAGTAAAGTTTTTGAGATTTTACTGTATAACATAAAAGAATATTGGCCACTTGATGAATAACAAATCTTGTGTTTTTTGTTTTGTTTTAATCTTACTTTTCAGAAATAATTGTATTTTTCACTTTACATTATCTGTTGTTTTTGTTAAAAAAATTATGTTCTTTATTTTAACTATTACTCTGCCATAAGCATTGTATTAAACGTCATATTTTTTCCAACCATGGCTTTTTTTTTTAAACAGTAAACTAAAAACTATAAAACATTATTACCTAAATTCACAAACCAAAACATTTCAAATTTTCACTTTACGTTAAGAAATCAGGAGCATATTTATGGAAGGAGGGACAAACGGGACCCCCCCCCCCCAAGAGGGTTGGAAAATATTTATCTCTGTATCCAGATTCATGTTAACCTCTTAATTTTTAGGATGTTTTATTGGTTTTTCAGCTGTACAATATAGTAGTAATTATTTTTTAAACATACAAACAGGTTTATTGCACAGCATGTGCATATACGTTTGAAATATGTAATACAGGAAAATCAATGCAGTCAATAAGTGTCTTGTAAGCAATTTTTAACAATGCGTATTTTTATTGTGTTACTAGCAAAATACCCGTGCTTCGCTACGGAGTTTCATGTTGTATGCAATTGTACAATTATTGCTCGCTTAATAGTATAGGATTAGATAGGTTGTACAAATTCTCAACTCTTAGTTTGTCTATTTACATTCATAGCAACAGCTATTTTATTATTTATTTCGAGAAAATCGTAAGAGCCGTTTCCGAGAAAGAAGGACATACATTTATTAATTAATTGAACTTCAAAATTTTCTCGACTATAAGAACATGCAAACAACGAAGTTTTTTTCAATTTAAAACAATGATTAAAAACTCAGGACTAAATGTATTCGGGGTTTCCAGTAAACTGAGATGTCAACCACTTCATTTACCAAGTATGCAATTCCCGCAATAAATTTCAGTATTTGGTTTTTTGCCCCTTAGGAGTGAAAGTTTTTAAAAACGTTTCTTAGTGAGCACCTAAGACTTATGATGAAGCTATGTTCAAAGTTTCATTGATACCCATTCAGTGGTTTCAGAGATATCGTGATCAGTGAGTCAGTCAGTGGTATTTGGCTTATATAGATATAGATTATCGTTTACGTTCATAGGATTGATTAAATCATACACTTTTCAGGATGTTATCACACGTTTTTCAGCCACTTACCGATAGTAATATTGATTAGTCTTAGTCATTTTTCTTTGGTGACTCGACCAGACCCTCCCAAAGGCTAAATTCTAGATATGCCACTGTAAGAAATAGAATAATTCACAATTAATACGCTTCTTCTTCTTCTTCTTCTTCTTCTTCTTCTTCTTCTTCTTCTTCTTCTTCTTCTTCTTCTTCTTCTTCTTCTTCTTCTTCTTCTTCACATTGTGGTATATCAATATAGTCGCATAGTCAAAATATCAAAAATTTAGTGTGGGGATATTGGGAGAGTACCCAAATTCGAAATCTATTGTTTATGACAGCTGTTTTTATATCTGTCTGATTTGTGTGTGTGTGTGTGTGTTTGTGTGTGTGTGTGTGTGTGTGTGTGTGCGTGTGTGTGTGCGTGTGTGTGTCAAAAGTCTATATTATTTTATTAAATTGATAATTTTAAAAATATTATCGTTTCTAGTATTAATTTGTATTTATTCATCTATTAACTTATTACTTGTTTTGTGTCTACATACTTCCAGATTTTTTCAAAGGATCATTACTTTGTAACTTTTACATATCCTTTATGGTTCATTTTGAAAGCTTTAGATATCTGATTTAATAATGTTAATATAGTTTCTATATTCATTTACATAATTTTAAATTTCAATTTTAAAAATAGTTTGATATTATTAATTTTATGTTTCAAATTAAAAAAAAAACTCCAGTATGAGTTGTATATACTGAGTTAAAGCATCTCCTAATTTTGAATTCAATGGCTGGGTAGAGACCTTGAAATTGTCGAGTGGGAGGAAGAATCACATGGTTGCCTGATCCTTGGTAGATTCGAATCAGCTTGGCTGTTGGGTGCTCAGTTTCCTTGGAGCTTCCAGCACACTCACACAGAGTTGGTTTGTGTCCATAATATCAGTGATGGGTACCGTTATGTGAGAAAAGCCAGCAAGACGCAGCATTGTTTTTTATAATGAATCTGAGCTAGGAATTTCATACACTTGCAAGTTATCTCAGACATATACCAATGTGTCTTTCAGAAATATTGAAAGAATCTACCATATCTGAGCACTGTTAGGATGCAATGAACACTCAGTGTGTCCACTGTTATGCCTTGCATTTCAGTTTCAATTCCTGTTGCCATAAAGGTCTAATTTTCTTTCCAGAACTGCAGGTAAATACAGAGCTGAACAAATTATTCTTAACAGCATTAAATTTGTCCAAACCGTCTGGCAATACAATAATGCCATGGCATTCACTTCCTTCTTGGCCACGAAAAAGAATATCCCTGATATAGCTCATTACTGCTTTAAAATTCAGGGACAGATTCATGGTATATTTTCGATTTGTTACCACTTGCTGGCAACAAACCTTCTTATAACTTTAGTTAGTTATGGTTCAGGTTTAGTTAATCAAGCATTAAAACTTGAATTGTACCTTTATATAACTTTACTGAAACATTACACTGTACTTATGAAGAAGGCACATGAAATGTGAAGGTCCAGATAATGCTGTTGTACTTAAGAAAAAGTGGAAATATGTTGCCAATTCAATCTACTAGTAAATTTATCAACATTAAAATTTTACATGTAAAATTTGCCAAAAAAATGTTTCATCAGAGGTTATCAGTGGCATGAGTTGAGGTCAAAACCACTGTCACCAGCTTCTTTCACTTTCCATTTTGAGGCACACCAGGCATTGAAGTGGTTTTCAACCAAGATGTGAGTACTGGTATTTTGTAACATTTTGAGACTTTTTACAATGATGAAGTCATAAATATAATCTGTACTGAAACCAACCACTATGCTAGTTAATATGAACCATAGGAGCGCCAAACCTTTTGCTGAGCTGACTCCTAATGAACTAAGAGTCTTTTTGGGACTTCTTATTTATAAGGAAATCTGAAATGGGGAAGCAATGGTCCAAAAATCCTGCTGTGATTATGAAATCTTTTTTTCTTCAAGCTACAGTAAAACCTCTCTAGTCCGACCCCCGGCTGGTCTAACGCTCCGGTTGGTCCGACCGCGGCTCAGGCACAGACTTGTTGATGACTCACCAGCTTGTTTACATACTTGTCAGGTGTTTTGCTCCCTCAGTGAGCCGGCATCTAGTGTCTAGTGCGCAGTGTTGCCAGGTCTTCCGAAATTTTGGAAGACCTTCCAATTTTTTTTAATGTTTCAGAAAATATGAAATTTGGTGTAACTCTTCAGAATTTTTTCCTACTCTTGTTTCAGTGTTATGTCGCATTTCTAGAGTTTTGTTTTTGCGTACGATAAGACGTCAAATCTGGTGTTTCATTGCAACCGCAATTATAATTGCTTTCAATAAAAGTTTATAAGAGGTCTTGTCAAAAATTATAGTTCCTTCCTCCTGTCTCAAACAATAATTATGACCACCCATACACAATGATGTAATAAGCATTTTGCAATATCCACTTATTGTACCATACCTACTGCTATTCAAATAAGAGTGACTAATCATTATAGTTTAGTCTCAAGCTGACAGAATCACACTACATGACTACACCTGAATAAATAGATACTGTAATGTCTAGCCTACACCAGGTCATAATAATGTCAAGTCGCCGTGATAAACATGAAAATAAAAGTAGGGTACTACACTTGGTGGCTAAACTGTGTTGGGTATGAAGAGTGTTGAGCTGTTGTTATGTCTACATCTCTGCGGTCCTGAAGTTCAAGCTCTGGCAAATCAAAAAATCGAGCAAAGACAGTTCAAAACATCAAATTCGTGGAACTCCATATGTAGAATTGCGGGCGCTCTCGCAATGGATAGAGCCAATTCATTTACACTTTTTTTCAGTGTAAGCACTAGAGGTGGGCTAAACTGTTATTTTAAAATAATAGGTATGAAAATACCGTTCCAAAAAAATAACGGGTACAAATACCTGTTATTACATACTAATTATACATAACCTATATTATCCTTTGTAAATAAGTCGTTTTGAGTTTCCTGCAGGTCTTGTATGTAATATCTTCAAATAAATATACTGCAAGTAGGTTTATTTTCACCTAGATAAACCTACTTGCAGTGTATTTATTTGAAGATATTATATAACCTATACTATATAATTTGTTATAAGATATAATTGAAACTAAAAGTATTAACAGTGTTACTTTACACTGTGACTTTACTAAACTATTACTGTTTAAAAGAAAATAAGAAACAAGAGAATTTATAGGCCTATCTCCCTTTGGGAATACCAATTTAAGTTTTTACTAGGAGTAAACAAAGTAACATTGGTTAGACAAATCAGTTGCGAAACTCAGGGCAATGAAATAATTTAGAGTACAGGTAATACCACAACAAATAATGTGAAAAAAACATCATAAACATATAATAAAAACATAACAGTAAGCCACAAGAGTGAATAAATAAAATTTTACAAATAAAAATACTGTAATAAAATAAACATAAATAAATAAATAAAAACTTATAAATAATAAGCAACAACAAAAGTAAATTAAATACATTACATACCTCAATAATCTTCAGATCCATTCACCAGTGTACACAGAATATACAACGTAAGCACACTTACTGCGTGCTAATTACTTGTCCTGTGTGAATTGGTGTACGTAGTAATTGATGACAGTTTTAGTGTTTACAAATATTTTTTTACACTTTTAATACTGTGTGTACATACTGTACATATTATCATTTATTGTACATAACCAATCATATAGCCTGGTAACCTACTGTATAAGTTTTATTTTATTTAGACTGTCTCATTTAATGAAATAATAAACATTTTGTATTCTTCTGATAATCCGATCTTTTTTGCGTTCCGACCATACCCCCAGTCCCACAGGTGATGGATTAGCGAGGTTCTGCTGTATATCCTTCTACAATTGCAAACAAGTAAAAGAGTTTCTGCATTTTCTAATAATGCTGAATACAAACTCAACCTCCTACAAAACTAAATAAAATGTGGCCTATTTTGTAAAACTAAACTATTTATTCAAAAGGAGCCTTACTCCTGACAGAGATGTAATGACTGATAAAAGCTTGCTGTTGTTCAAATAATGTTTGTTCTGGATTCTGTACATTAAAACATGCTTGTCTGAGGATAAAACGCCAGTGCCGGAATTACCACTAGGCCGCAGCCTAGACCCATGAGCCAGATGTATTTTTTTAACAGTAGTATTTTTATAAAAAAAATAAAAGGCACTTTTATTTATTTAAGTATGGTTTTTTTAAATTAAATGATCAATTTTTGTTAATAATGCAAATGGAAGGCAGTTCTTATTTAAATATTGTGCGCTTATTTTTAAGACATTGGCATCCTTGAAAACTAATCTGCGCATGCAAATTTTGAATGTCCACTATATTACCCCCGAATTTACACGACCATGGTACCACCCTTGTTTGTTATCATTGTTTATCTGTGTATGTATTACTTCAAACGCCTCTGGGGAAAGATCATTCAGCATTCAAAAAAAAAAAATAAAATAAAAAACTACTTAAGAAATTCAAGTTCAGACTCAAGGCTGTCTAGTTTAGCTAGTTTTGTTGCTAACGTTGAGCTCTTTAAAGTTTTAGACTTTGATGACTCAATTATAGAGTTTTCATTTCAAAAAGCATGAAATGTTGATGTATAATAAATTAGTACCGGGGGACCGAGCTTAGCTCGGTTTCAAATAAAAAATAATTTTTTTAATAAGATTTTACGTTTTTCTTTTTACATAACAAAACAAAAACAGATTTTCATTTTGCAATATTAATTTAGACATTGGAAATGAATTTTATTAAATTGGGAAACAAAAATAGTAATCTTATAACTCATCATGTAGGTTAACAAACATAATATATTTAAAAAAAATATATATAGCAATATATTTAAAAATTTTTAAATTTAATTTTGTACAATATTTTATAAAAAAGTCATGCTTAAATCATCCAAGTTGTCTGGAATGTCCAAAAATAGATGTTCATCATCAGTATCCATTTGTAGATTATCCTGTACATTATTATTAGAATCAATATCATTCAATGTTTCTTTCCACACTATATTACGAGTGTGACGAGGATTTTCTTGTGGTAGAAGAACTTTTAAACTGCCTTTCCTTTTAACTCGGGAAAAAGCGACGTATAACATTCCATGCATAAAAACTGGTGTTCATAAGTCAACACCAACGTACTCAAATGTTTGACCCTGGACCTTGTGAGCTGTCATAGAAAATGCCGGTCTTACGGGAAATTGATGTCTTTGCATGGTACAGCCAAGTTGACCTTTGTTAGAATCCAATGTAATTCTTGGGATATGTACCTCTCGACCCGATTTTTCTCCAGTAATTATCTTAGCTTTGATAATGTTATTGCACAACTCTGTAATATTTAATCTAGTTCCATTGCAAAGCCCTTCTGTAATGTCTAAGTTTCATAAAAGCATTATTATAGTATCCTTTTTCAACTTAAGTTCATGTGGCAGTAAATCGGCTATGTCAACAGAATTAAGGAAATCTGAAGTGAATTGAAGAGCTCCTTCTGGTTGATCTTTTACAGAGTCGTAGCTGTGATAAATTTTGATATCTCCAGGTAGTTTTTCAATGATCTCAGCATTAATTTTTGTTACGTCTCCGTTCAAAGGAGCAATAATTATAGCTCTGTCTTTCATATCTTGAAATCTATTATTAGTAATACAGTTTCCAAAGACTTCATCAATTAGATTTCCATTAGAAAGAATATCTACTGGTAGCTCAATTTCGTCCATATTATTTATAGGCAACTCTCCGTTCCCGACCTTCAACAAATATTCAGCAAAATCTCTTTGCTCTGGATCTACACGCATATTTTCAGTCAAAGAAAAGAGATGGAAATGTTGCCAAAGGTTACTTCTTTTTATGCATAGATCTATCAGTTCACTTTTGTTGGCACGTTGTTGAACAGGCAAGCACTGTCGAAAATCTCCTCCAAAAACAACAATTTTTCCTCCAAATGGTAAATGTGAATTGCCCAGAGCGCAAAGCAATTGGTCCATATTATGCATTCCATACTTAGGTAACATGGGTGCTTCATCCATTAAAAAAACTTGAACTTGAGCGAGTTCCCTGCCTTTCGAAGATTTGAAACAGATTCAGCAGTTAAAGGAACTTTAAGTCCAAATGTTTTGTGAGATGTTCGACCATTAGGAAGTAAGATAGATGCAATTCCAGTGAACGCCATGCACTTTACATTACAATTTCTTCCAAAAAGAATGTGGAATAGTGTCTTATAAATAAAAGTTTTTCCCACACCACCAGGTTCATCAATAAAAAAGCATCTTTGCTCAGATTGACCTTCAGCAGCACTTAAAATTCGATCCACAATTTCTAATTGTCTTCCTCGAAGACGTTGATACATGCTTTCCCCCAATTCTGCGTATTCATCAACGTTTACTATTTCTTCATTCAACTGATTTTCATAATTGTCTATATCATCCATATTGTATCTCTGTACCCAGAAGCAGAAATTTTGACCTTCTGTAGCTTCTGTGTTCAATTTGTAAGCAATGATCCGATAAGCTCTTTTTATCGCTTCTTCAATAGAAGTGATAGAAGCCTCTCTAATACAGTCTTCAGCCAATTCTTCTTTGAACATATCCCATAAAGCCTTAGGATTTTCAGGAGCGCCAAGAATAAGAATTTGTGTGAATAGTGTTCTCATTACTGAAGGCATTTTTGACATGGCAGATTCTCTCAAACCTTCGACCCATTGTTGATGATCATATGTTAGTCCTCTAGCTAGGCAGGCTTGTTTATATGTAGCGTATCTTGTTCCTTCTACCAATAAAAGGTCATCGAAGCTTGTAGCATCCTTGACGTGGTACAGCAATAGCCGTAGATGGTAAAGTTCTGGTTGCGAAACAAAGTTTATGCTGTGAACTCTACCAATAACTCGAAGGCGCCTGACCCTGGGCTGCCATTCACTGTTACTTCCTATCCACCTAAAGTGCTCTGGCATCTGCCGCCAATAATAATAATAATGTATTTCTTGTTGATTTTCATTGTGGACTTGATTTTGTTGTTGCTGCTTCGAATGTGAATTATGTCTAAAGTAAGCTTCTATAGTTGAACCTCTTTGGCCTATGTCAACTAAATCTTCCTGCGTCTGTTCAATATTTGCCATTCGATATTGTCCAGGTAGATGAATATCTAAACGTTGAATAGTGTGACTTTTTTTCTCGATTTCATAGCCAAAGAGACTCCAGCATGCCTCTGGAGGTGTGATGCATCGACCTTGCACATATGTTTCTGCTTCATTGTAATTTAATGTTCGTTGATCTTGAATTACCTTGACAAATGCACAGTCATGCCTCTGGAGGTGTGATGCATCGACCTTGCACATATGTTTCTACTTCATTGTAATTTAATGTCCGTTGATCTTGAATTACCTTGACAAATGCACAGTCATGTCCCTTGTAAACATATTTATAAAGATATTTAACTGCTTTTATACTACCAACGTATTCTACATTAATATGGCAATTAAATTTTTTTTAAAGGTAAGCGTTATATGAAGCAACATGGCGATTGTCTCTTGTTGTTCGTCTACCTTGACTATCCTTACGATAAACAGCATGATGATGTGAAAAGTCTGGACTGTTTGGATCCATTCTCGAATCATAACGACGTCGATAATTGGTATTTTCATCTTCAACTAAAGATGTAAAGTCTTTGAATTATTTTGGAAATCTGAAGCGACACTTCATGTTTCCATCTTTATTGATCATACATGGAGCTTCTTGGTTATGCTCTCCACACGGATTATGTATCATCCATTTAATCATCAACTCTCACAGTATTGTGTCGTCGTCAGGAATTTCAGCAGAAATCAAGTCATCAAGCTCCTCGACGTTATATATTTTGTCTTGAGAAGACATAATCAATAGCAAGTGCATGTGGGGAAGACCTCGCTTTTGAAATTCTATAGTGTACACATAAGCTGCAACTTTACCAAAAATTATTTTTTATCCAAATCATCAATTAGTTCATGAAATTTCTTTTTGCGACCCTTGCAACGAGGTCAGGTCTCTCTTGACCTGGTTGATTTAGAAGACTTTGATCATGGAATTGTATTCTTGCTGCTTCCTTAATTTCTGACCAATCAGAATTGCATGTCATCGTAATGAAATAATCCGGTGATCCTAGACGACGAACTAAGGCCATAACATCTTCAAAATTTTCAGTATAATATCTTGCAGATCCAGGAAATGAAGAAGGTAATATAAGTTTTTCCCCAACAGTAGCATTTTTTTGTTCAGCAAGTTGGTTTATGAAATTAGTAACAAGCGTAATTATCAGCAAGAATTTTTTTATTATCTTTAATCCAATCAATTCGATCTTTTATAACTCTTATAGCAGTATCAACGAGGTACTGTTGGAAAAGTTTACCACCATAATGTAGAGCGTTAAAATTTAGGAGACGCAGATCAGGACTTCTTACAGGATTCTCGAGTGGAAGAAATTGAGCAAATTGTGGCCGAAAAGCAATTCTATATTGAGCCAATTCATGTCTTGTAAGGTGACGACGACTCGCATACGGAGTTCTTAATGGTAGATCTATGGAATATCCAAAAGTACCTTTGGGATAAAATAGAGGGTAAGTGAATGGCTCAACCTGTTGGTCGATGTTCCTCATTGTAACAATGGATTTACCTCTCTGTCAAATTATCTGGAAAACTTTGATCGGCATTCAAAGTGACCACGGCGCAAACATCATTTTGGAATGGAATGTTATACCTTCTGTGGTCTGCACCTTCGGGCAACGCAAAGAGAAGTTTCACGTAAGGTGGTTCAGTTCTTTCCTCAGCAGCACGCTGGTTCACTTCTTCTTCAACCTCTCGCATCATCATAAAACCTTGTACAAATGAATTTTGTGAGCGGATAATTCCTTCCAACAGGTTCATTAATGGGACACTAATTCCATTATTCAGTGGAATGTTGACACGTTCATTGACAGCATCTTCATTATCGAGGAAGTACATCTGTGCATATCGAGGTCGTTCAAACTCACCTTGTGAATTTTGAGTGGATGAGCAGCCACGTTAATTTTATGATAAACATTAAATGCTGCAATAAACGTATAAATTCCTCGATTGTTTATGGTTCGATTATCATCCACGGTGAATGAAGCTATTGCAAAACATGCATTTAAATTACGTATTCTTTTATGAAATTCATCAGTTAATGGATGACAATGAAGAAATAGTCGCACCAACTCATTTGGAAATTTAGGTGGATGCAGCTCAATGCGGCCATGCAAACAGCAGTCTCCGAAAGAATTTCTATTGGTTTGATTGCTAACACGTTCTTCTGGAAAATGCAAAGCGCCACAATGCAAGCAAGCAACATTAAAATTTCCTAATGTGTGATTGGATATATCAGAAGTGACAGCTAATTTGTATGTTCGTAAAGGGTTCAATAGCAGAGCTCTTTGACGTCTTTCATTCCGGCGACGTTGCTCCTCTAATCGCTGCTGACGTCTTTCTTCATTTTCTTCAGCTCTTCTTTGACTTGCTCGTAATCGAATGATTAGAAGCTGTTGAGCTCTTTGCTCTGGTGACTCTTCAGCTTTCCTTTTACTTGCTTGCAATCGATCGTTTTCTTGCCGTCGTTCATGCTCTTCTGTTGATTCTGCCAATATTCTGCGTTTATTATTTATCTCCCTTATTTGCTCATGTAATTCTACCGACTGGTAATCGTTAAGCTCCCTTAATAATTCATTTAGTCTATTCATACAATCATTCTTGGCACTTCACACAGGTCTAGAAGTTGACGCCTGATTTTCATGAATGACGTTGTTAGTATTATTTTGAGGAACTTGTTTTCGGGCATTTGTTACTTCGGGAAGGGGAAGGGGTCTTGAAGTGGATGCCTGATTTTCATAAATAGCATTGATAGGATTATTTTCAGAAAGTTCGTCTCTGACATTCGTTATTTCCTGAAGAGGCTGTGGTAACTCATTTTCTTGCTGTCTTTGTTGCGGTGGCCTTAAGTTATTAAAAATTCGCCGTTTAGGAGATCGTCCATGAGGCATCTAAAAAATAACATTTTCAGATTGCTTTTTTCTGCCAAAAATATTTAAAAGCACTTGAGCATAAGACTGGAAGTATAAATAATGTTGCACAGTGTCCAATGCTTGGTGGGTGTGCACAGAATAGTAATATGTAACCTAAGGTGATGACACTTACCTTCTTAAAAAACTATATAAATTACCAACCGAGCAAGAATATGAGTCGCTTTGCACTTGCACAAACACTGTAATGGTCTTTTTATTGTAAATAGATCACTGAGCAGAGGAAAATTGCAATTATTTTTTTATTTTACTGAGCAGATCTAACACTAAATAACTGATTGGAATAAAATCACTGTAAAAGACAAAGAAAATGATCACACAAATCGATTAATTTCTGAAATAGCTCACCTATAATTTTCAAATAAACCTTTGAATAAACAAACAGACACAACGTTTTTGAATAATAATGTAATGAAATTTCGGTACTGTAAAAATTTCTTGAGCCGTTACGGGAAAAAAATTTATAGACGGACGGACAATTATTGCTCGTCTCAACTCTTATTTTGTTTATTTACATTGATTGCAACAGCTATTTATTCTTCTTCATATATAAACATATAGATACTGCGCCATTTGCATTTATCGACGGTTTCTGTAATTTATTTATCTGTACAGTAAGAAAGCTTGTTAGAAATTACAGTTGCCTAGCAATAATTAATTGTCGCGCAGTATCGGTTCCGCAATATTTTAAAATAAAGGCCCTCAGATGTGGCCCTTAGACGAATTTTGCGGAAAATGAGACCGAGTCCAATCGATTCCTGGTGTCAAAATACCCTTAAGTACCAAATTCCGAGAAAATTCCTCGAGCCGTTTCGGAAAAAAAAATGTACAGACAAACAATTATTGCTCGTTTAATAGTATAGGATTGTCAAATCTTTATTCAAGTCACCAGTTTATTAGTCGTTTGTTAGTTTGTTTGGTATTTTTAGAAACTTGCTTTCAAAAAATCTTATGTATGTTTTAATTAAACTTTAAATAAGAAAACACTTATTTTAGATTTGGTCATATTTAGTTTCAGTCATGATCTAGTCGTATAGTATAGTCATATTTCATTCTGAATTACATTTATAAGCTTTTAGTAAAGGTTTGTACACATAAACCACTTATAACTGAAAAAAGTGTGTTTATATCTCTTCCTAAAATATAAAAACATACCCTACGTTATTTAAAAACAATTTTCTATAGTTTTCTTTTTTTTTAATTTATAAATTTTCCCGCAACATTTTTTGTGTATGCTTCCCCCAACATTAACTCCATTAAACTACATAATCACTGAATATTAGTTTACCATTAGCTTGTTGAGTCTTTAGTCAACGAATAAAAAAAACCTCGACCTATTTTTTTAAATTTTATAAAAATTATAAGAAACAAATTAATGTATTACACCTAGACAATAAAAAAGAAATTTTTTATGTTAAATTTCTGAATAAGCTTAGTTAAGTTACACTACTTAAAAAATAAATAAATTTGCTAAATTCTTTTGCATGGTTCTTAATATTTTAAATATTTAAAAAAACGTTAAACGAAAGCATGCTTTTTTATAGAAGCCCACTGGTTCTAAATTTGATAGTGTTAATCTGACATCAAATTACTTCTGCAGTACATATATTACTTCGAAGTCACAGCAGGAGGGAGGGTGCTCAGAAAACTTGGCCTAGGGCCTCAAATATCTTTAATCTGGCACTGTAAAAACCTATATGCTTTGTGAGTTAAAAAGTAGCTATATCTGGAGTGTCATTATGTATACAGGAAAAGGAACTATTTGCAATGTTGATGGGCAACAGCTTGCATTTTCAACAAAAATAGTTTTGTCATTAATGAAGGAGTTGCTAGGAAAAGGTAACCGTCTAATTGTCAACAGCTGTCACGCTTCTACACAGCTTGCTGATCTCATTTCGCAGCAGAACAATGGTATGGTACAATGTGTATGATACAGTCAAGCTGAACTAAAAAGAAACTCAAAATAAAATGGAACTGAAGAAAATACATAACAAGGTTTAGGTTTCAACTGAAATTACATAACGATAGTATGCTACTTAGACCGATAGTTTCATTTTTAAATTCGCCTAGTTATAGATTAGCAAAAGAGGTTAGCAAATTACTGAAAAGATTTTATGAAGTAGATATATCGTACAGTATAGAGAATAGTAATAAAGTGATTTTACTAGTAAAATAGTAAACCAAGAGTTTAGGGAAATTTTTTTGAACGCTCAGAATCTTCAGAAGCAGCTGGATGGATAAATGCATACTATTAAATACATACTAAAAACCTATTAAATTTATTTAATAAACTGTATACTAAAAATCTATACGCAATGGCATGAGGGCTCAGGGAGTTGTACTTATTGATTTACATAGGAAACTGTCAAGTATTTTACCATCGCCCCACCCCACCACCAAATTTTGTGCCCCCCCCTCTCTCTCTCTCTCTCTCTCTCTCTCTCTCTCTCTCTCTCTCTCTCTCTCTCTCTCTCTCTCTCTCTCTCTCTCTCTCTCTTCCAGCATCAGTCACCTGACTGGTTTGATATGGTTCTGAGCTCTGCATATCCTAAATCAATCTCTTCATCTCTGAATACCTACATACCTACAACATTCTCGTACACACATCCTCAACAAGCTCCACTTAAGATACTGACTGAATTGATTTCCTTGTATTTCATATTTCAAATGTATATGCAAATTATGTGTAATAAACCTATGTAATATAGGTAAAGATGATAATATACTGTATAATAATATGTAAAAAAGAAAAAAGAGTTACCAGCTGAAAAAATTAATAAAAGTTCTTCCAATTCACTGCACCCTCTGTCACAAAAGTCTTTAATCCTTTTTTTCAACTGCTGTCCCACAAGCTGTTTTGTCTTTTTCTTATAGTTTTCCACAAATGTCTCCTTCCTCCCATTATTTCCAAAAATGATTTGTTATCTTATCCACCCTCAGTGGTGTATCTAGAATATGGCCTGGGAGGGGGGGGGGCCAGTAAAGTTGCCTTCAAACAAAAGAAAAAACAGGTTAACACTAATCATCATTACTGTTTTTAAAGTGGTTGAAAAACGTGTGATAACATCCTGAAATCAATCCCATTAAAGTAAACGGTACTAACACAATAGAAATGTGCATTATTGAACATTGTTGAGAAGATACTGACTGAATTGATTTCCTTGTATTTCATATTTCAAATGTATATGCAAATTCTGTGTAATAAACCTATGTAATATAGGTAAAAATGATAATACACTGTATAATAATATGTAAAAAAGAGTTACTAGCTGAAAAAATTAATAAAGAGCCTAAAACTTCAGAGATTACCAAAATTCGACTTTGCAACTTTCTGGGGGGGGGGTCTCGTTTGTCCCCCTACCTGTAAATATGCCCCTGCCCACCCATTCTGTTTCTAACACTACATTTCATACGTTTCTGTCAATTGACTTTAAGCTTTTCAATTGTCAAGGTTTTGCATCTATACAATTTGATGTTCCAAATGTGTAACTTCTTCTTAAGTCAATATTTAACAGTAACACCATTTTCTTCTCAACAAAACCCCTTTTTCTGCTTAAAATATCTTTTTTGCTTTGTCCATCCCTTTTGACAGTACTTCTCAAGTAGGCAAATTCATTAACTTCTCTATTTTCCCCTTTCCCATTCTGAAATTTTGAAGACTTGCCACTTTTGCTTCTACAGCGTGAGATGAACGAAAAACAGTGTTGTTATTATTAACAAAAACCACAAAAGTTTTTGAGTAAGATTGTAATAGGTAAAATTTTTTATAGTTGGGGAGGAGAGATGGATGAGGAGGTGTGTGTGTGTGCGTATGTAATACTGTATACCATAATTAGCTTGTTGGTACATCCTCTTCATTCACTTATTAATATATATAAACACTTTCACTATTAACACTTGTATACCATAATATCCCATTATATCATATCTTTCATATTAAAAAATTACATCCTCAAAATGTGAATAAAATAATGCTAGCACAAAACACGTATGAGAAATAAACAGAACTAAGCTGCCAATGCAACATGGATGAGCAATTGGATTTTGATTATCAATGATGCTGATAACATCACCCACGGGGAGCACTAGCAAATATACAATAGAAATAGAATATATTACCTATGTAAACATAACTGAGTTCTTAAGGTTCCTTGGCTTGCGTCAATATTATTGAAACAGTTGAATGCTATTAGGCCATGGTCTCTTGTTTGAAAAACCAAACATTTTGGCCTCACCAGCAGAGGCCATCTTTAGCGGAGGCCTTTTTGAGTGGTAAAATGGCCTCCACTCATGAGGCTGAAACATTTGCTTCATCAAAAATGAGACTACGGCCTAATACCCCCACATTCAATCATTTCAATATATAAACGTAGTTTGAACATTGGCATGAATCTGAACATGATTACTGCTAAATATAATTATTTCACTACGACTCGGAACACAAATGTTCCGAGTCGTAGTGAAATAATTATGTTTAGTTAAGTAACGGACACGTCATGGACAACGAAATCCAAGAATGATTACTGCATCAAACAAAAATTTAACAACCAGTTCATACAAACTGGTGGAACTGCTGAATAACACCTCTGTACAGGGGTGTGTGTGTGTGTGTGTGTGTGTGTGTGTGTGTGTGTGTGTGTGTGTGTGTGTGTGTGTGTGTGTGTGTGTGTGTGTGTGAAACAACAATGGCAAAAACCTTTCTTGATCTTCTATTCTTATTATCGCTAATTGGTTACTATAGAGAAAAAATATTCTTCTGTCCTTATATTTCAGACCAATTTTTCTTTAAAATTTCAACAAGTTTATTCCACTTGACATTATCAAATGTCTTTCTCAAGGCTAAAAACGCCAATAGCACTAAATGAAGTTTTTGAAATTTTGAAGAAAAATTCCTGCTTAAAGGTTTCAGCTCCTTCATATTAAGATTTAACCTCTTAGTTTAATTTTCTGTTGTTATAGGTGTTATTGAATTTTTAAAATTTAAAGTGATTGTCACCAACGTATGAGTGAAAATGAGAGTCAATGCCTTCCAATATTTTAGTGATTCCTCTTATCACAAGCTTCTATACATTCATGTCCGACAGCAAGTTACCTTAAATTATTTTTGACATAACTTTTTTTGTTTCTTTAGAAATTTCATAGATATTTTTATACTCCAGAATTTAAGCACATTTTAGTATTTTTTAAGACAATGGTAAACCTTTTTTAGGTCTAAGGTGAACGTAATATTCCATAACTATATGTATTGGATATTTTGTTCATTGACATACTAGATATGTTAGGCCTACTGCACACTGGAGTTTTGTTTGCATCAGAACTGTTTTGACGCATTGTGTTGCAAAGCATTGCAGATGACTCTACTGCCATTAGGATATATGAAGCGCCACACACTAGCTGTAACATTGTCTAAAGGTGTCGCAAGGCCCCTCATAACCAAAGACAAAGCTCCTTCAGTTTATGTCTCGCAACAAAACAGCTTGACATGTTTTGAACTGCCCATGTACTGAATTCTAATCATATAAGGCAGGGAGTTTATATTACACTTACCTAGACCTACATGGAAAGTGAGCGCATTGCCCTTTCGTTTGATTCTCACATATAGTTATGTATTTATTATTATTGTTAATTGCTACTGAGTATAAAATGGAAACAAGTGTAGATGTAGTTGAAATCAAATAGATACAGACAAACTTATTGTTCTTTCAGAGGCCCAGCCAGAGCTATACAATATAACCTTAAAGGGCCACCACAATCAAAACATCATTAATAAGCTCTGGCAGGACATTGCAAATGAAATGAATGTCTCAGGTTATATTTATTCAAATTCAAATTTATTTACCAGTAAATATAAAAAATGTAAACACCTGTATCCAACAGAGTTTACAAAATTAAACTGTGGTTGGGACTGGCACAAGCGAATAAAAAATTAACTATATAAATGCAGGATGTCAACGGATCAAAATTGACACCATCCAAATGATAATATATATAACATTTTATGTACAAATTATGATCACAAATTAAAATTACTGCTTTACATATCAATTTTACATGAAATTGTAGAAAAATAATAAACCGCAAGCATAAACAAAATTAGCTATGAATATAGAAAATAATTGTAGGTCAAAAATAAAACTACATATCAGCGCAGAATGCCTACAGTAGAAAATTTACATATTCTTTCAATATTAGGATCACAACTTAAGGTACACAGTATTATCCAATATTACTGAAAACCAATAAAATTGAAAGATACAGATAAAATGAAATGGTCATAGTGTTACTTGCAATATTATATTTAAGCATACGTTATTTAAAGTATTGGTTTAATTTTAACAAACCTTTAACATTACATAAGTTTAGTTACGGTATCCTTTAAAATGAAATTCTTTTGTTAACTTTGTACAGTGTGCTTGAATATTTTTGTTAACAGTAAAAATTATATATCAAATAAATTACTTATGGCAGAGTTATCAGTATCCTTTCTTCTGGTGATATAGACTTCCTCCAGTTGGTATCTCTTTTCTGATTTTATTAGTAATGATGCCTAAGAGGTGGTCAAAGGTACAATACTCATCCTACAATAACTGTAAAACTTTCTGAATCACATTTAAGTTCACCAAGGAAACTGTGTTGTTGTAGACCTATATTGAATGAATCCAGAATTATCATTTGGCTTCAAATCCAAAAGCTGATCAAATTGCCATAAGAGAATGACAGCTCTTGTGGTAAGCCATGGCTTCTATTTTAATGCCTGTCACAAACCCACAAAGCACACACTTTTACATCTCAAAACAACTGACAAGAAATTGTTTTATTGTGAACCAATGTCTCAAGCCACTCTCCGCCAAAGCAATGTTTTGCAACACGATGATTGAAAATGGTTCTGTCACAAAACAAAATGTCACTCTATGTGCAGCTGGCCTTACTTTATAATTCTGTATGAGTTATCTTCTTCAATATTTTTGTTAGGAGGTTACTGTTATGTACAGTTACAAATCATACAATCAACTAACAACATATTATGAGGTGGTCTTTATTGGGAAGCTCGGTACCAAATGGGTTAAATGTACCAAGGGGGAGCCATTGGAAAACAACAACAACAACAACAACATATTATGAGTATTAGAATCTTTCTGTAACAACTACACTTAATTTGACACACATTCTTTTTATAGAATTTTAACTAACTAGACATAGACAATACTGTTTAATTACACCAAATATTTCATAAACAAGAATTGGTATATAGCTAGGTACTAAAAACTCAACAAATCAGCTTGAATTGCAGTGTCATAAGCTTTTGGCATAAAGATTCATGGATTGAGTACAATCTACAGAAAACCAAACGTCATTTAATTTCAGTTCTAGGTAGAGGAAAAACAGTATAATTATGTTGGTAATTGCTTTTCAAAAATCTGTAGGCCTGGAACATGTTTCAGTGAATGGCATAAAAGTTAACATACAGATTGCAGATTGCTCTGTAAGTATAATAGAAAAAAGTATTATAGTATAATAATAACACCAAATGTCAGTACGCTGACATTGTACTACATTATCCTCTGTAAATGAAGTCTGATAAACAAGATTATAATGAAAAAACATTGAACACACAAAGGCACTATACTCCAATACAGAATCCACCTTTGCAAACCACCTCATTGAAGCAGACCACACATACAAAAACATCGACAATAACATGGACATTCTACACGTACACACAAAAGGTCAAAAACTAGACACTCTAGAACAACTGGAAATATACAAACACACAAAAACACATAAAAACAACATCCTAAACGAACAGACACAATTCAAATCACATGCATTATTCGAACATATCATACCCCACACACACAATATTGATTTTTCAAAAGTCGATACCGTCGCCAACAACAAGACGGACAGTGCTCCCAACGGCAGCCTCTGAAGAAGCTTTATAAAAGCGAAAACCGGTTCAGGCTATAAGGTAAAACATTTACGTTTTTACCCTTAAAAAACTTTGTGTTCCGAGTCGGTGGTAAATTAATTATATTTAGAAAAATATTACTTATTAATAAAGGAATAACATTAATAAGGATTAACTTATTATCATACTAACCTTGTAATTATTACTGTACTAATTATTGCTATAGATTTTGTTGTTAGTTTTCTCTGTAATATGGTAAACATCATTTACTCTGAACTCCAAAGGATCAGCAAAATCAGGGTGCTATAAGTGATATGTGCAATGTGTATGCAATATGAGATTTTAAAACTACAGCACACATTTGAGCAATTATTAAAAGCACAATACAATAATAAGTATTTTATTTAACTGTCATTTGAAAACTGAAACTGAAATTGTTATATGAAAAATAGACCTCTGATGTTCATTTATCAGAAACACTACGGTAATTAAAAACTTTTATTTATAATTATGCGTGTAAACAAATCATAACACTAAAAGACAGTAGTAACACTGTAGCCATCACAAATATATGTTTTCCATTCAATTTATTTTATTGTTTATGAAAAAAATGGATCATTCAAAAACCCAGCCTTGGCGTACAGTCACCCCCAATTAGTAATTAACTAATTGACTCCCACAGCCGGTAGCTGGCCACACCCCTAACATCCAGAGTATCTAATGGACCTGTGGCAGGAGCTCTTTTTGAAGCTCGGAACGTAGCAAACGAACGGACAAGGGGCTTTGTCATCCACAACCCTCTTTCGGCATCACTCAATAATATCCCAGAGTCCAATGGACTGTTATATGTTACTTTACAACATAGTCAATTATTTTTTCTGTTTTCTACACTTTGGTTCATGGTATAATTGATGACTGGAAAACAACTGAAGCTGATTTGGAATCAAACGAAGCAATATCTGTAAAGTTAATAAAAGTATAGATAGCATTCACTGCTTGACAAACATATTCATAGCAGTGAAGAAGGATTTACATCACCACCAATGTCTTCATAATTGTCTTTATAATTTTGTTAGAAACTTCAGAAGACGCTTTTTGAATTTAAGCAGAAAATCCACCATGCCAACCTGAAAAATTATTGTAAGATTCATTGACATGTCAAACGTTATTTTCATCTTAATTTCAAAAAATATGGAAACTGTAACCTATGTGTCATTAAATATGATGTGTCATTTTAAGCAACATTACCTCACATTATAAAATATAGCTTATAAAAGTAGGTTTTTGGTCACTGTAATCAATAGGTCAATATATCTAGCATCACTGTATGTAATTTCTACTGTAGTAGGCTTAGAGAACTCTTGATTCAGAAAATGTTTCTCCCATTTCTCTACTCACTTCCTAATGTTTTCTTTCCATTCTCACTTTTATTTCCCATTCTCTTTTCCAGACGTCTTGTACAATCAGTCTCACCAAAAGCATACTCAGGAACAAATTGTGCCTACTTAGAACATGTACTATTCAGTTTTCTTTCTTATAACAAATAATTTCAAAATGTTCTTTCATTTACTTTTACTTAATAAAACCTTACTTTTCATTCTCCCTAACGTTTATGCATTCTTTATTACATTTTTCTGTATAATCCTTGCCCAAGACTACATTTAAACGTCTTACAAATAATAATTTTCAAGCTGTTTAATGCCCTTGTTTCAGTATCACACTACAGTTTAAGTATTTACTAGTATGAAAGTATGAATATCATAATAAAATGCCTTATGTACAAAATAAGGTAACTTAGGACATGTATAATACAGTAAGCAAAATAGTGAAACAACCATAATACAGTAAACAAATAAACTTAATTTACATATTGGGAATAAAATATATGGAATGTGGCAATTTTAAAACTCAAACAGAGACTTAGTATTAATAATTCACAATATAAAATACCATTCTTTGAAGGAATATTAAAAAAAAAAGTGTAGTTTTTATGTGTAAACTTGTAATTAGAAGCATTTTGTAAGACAACATGGGAAGGAAAAAATGAGTAATGTACCTGTCAAGCAATCTAGTCATATTAGACGTAACATTTTTAAGTTTGTGTGTAAAAGAGAAGGTTTTACAAGAGGTGTATAAAGTTTGGCAAAGATAAGTGTAGTGAGGTAGGGGCAGGTAAAATGAAATTACTGCCTGAAAGAATTTGAAAATCCCGCTAACGAGTCTTCCGTCGTTGCATTGATTTAATTTTAACTACATTATCTGTCTGCTCTTATTGGGCATGTTATTTTAAAAAAAAAATACAATTTACTGCTAAAAGTAGAGTAACACACAATTTTGTAAATAAATCATATATAATTTTAATGTAATTACCGGTTATTGAAACTGAATAAAGTAGTTCAAAGCACATTGTCTGGTCAGTATTGATTCTATATTCGGTAACAGTTTGACTATATAATTTAAAATAATTTAATTTAATAAATATTCGGACAAATTTAAAGGTGAGTAATTACAATTATCTCAAAGACTTATTAATAAAAAATAATGCACTTTCTCTCCTTTAGTTTTATTTTAGAATGGTGACGTTACAACAATTCGTGTATTCTTCCGCACACATGCGCAGAAGGGAGAACTGGACAAGAAACCGCGTTGGGCCGCCATCTTAATTTCCTTGCAAGTGCGTAGCTTGTTTAGAAGGACGCTCTCAGTACCGGCTGTAACTTGTTTTAAAATCTGCCCGAAATGAGAGTTAAAAGCGAAATGGACGAGGACGAGCAAGGGTGAGTAGAATATGTAGTTAATATTAAATGGTGTAATTTGTTAGCAAGCGGCACTTATTTAAGTAAATTTAAGCGAAAAATGTGCGGGGCGTTGTGCCACATAATGCTTGTAGAGAATGCTTGGAAACCTGTTTGTATCCGGGGTAACGTTCATTTAATAAAATATTCGTGTTTTTAGTATTTAATCATATAACAATGTTAGATAACAATATTGCAAAAAGCAACACGTTTTTATTTGTTTTACAATATTTTACTCATTTTTTGGCCTTGGACGAGACCTTTTAGTAAACGTTTAATGGCGTCCAATGCGTTTTAATACTAGCCATGTGAATTGTGGCTTGGTGGCAAGTGGAATGTTTATGAATTCATTGACGAGTAATATGATATATCTTACATTTATTAACCACATTTAAGAAACTTTAACTCGTGGTAGTGTGAGTTATTGATTATTTAAATGGGTCACCCACTTGGGAAACGTAAATAAATGCGGTGCTGTAAAATACGGTAACGCATTGCTTTTTAGTGTGTGCGCACGTGGATTTGTGAGTACGTTTTATTGGACAATGTATTTCTTCAGACATACGTTTTTAAAGAATTTATTAACGTTTTTCATGTATTGAAAGGAAAATTAGGTTCTGTATTCCCCAACGAAACAAATTGCCGGCATTTTAATTTACATTTTCTCAATACTTTTTTCAAGCCTTTTTTTTTGTAACAGTTTATTGTTTGTTGAATTACAATAAAAAATACAGCCATTGAGCAACGGTAATGTTACCGTGCTTGTACAATGTGTATAAAATTAAAAGCTTTATTACTATAATTCGTGATGGTAATTGAGTAATGCAGTTGTAGGGTACTTACATTTTTTATGTGGTGTATGATATAGTTAGCATATTGGATTGTTGAGGCACAGGCATCGGTCTGTCATAAAATTGATAACCATGCTGTTAATAATTAGACATTGGATAGTGATTGCTGTTGAATATTTCGTAGTTAAATTTAGGTTTTAATTATTTGAGATTATTGCCGCTTTTATTTACTTAAAACTGTAGTGTAGCCGATGTACTGCTTAGATATGTTGGTATACCGATATGTTTTATCACAATGTACCATAGTTTTCAGATGGAAGCCATTCAAACTAATATATTAAAGGAAAACTGTCCAAACCAACACTCGAATTAGGTCTTTAAAATGTATATGGTAATTGTTTGGAAAACGTTACTTTTGCCATTTCTATATATTTGCATATGTTACTTGAAATGTACAAAATGGGCAACCAGGAGTAAAAATTGTCGCACATTCACAGTTTTTATTACATAGCTGTTTTTAGTTGGGCTGCAGTTCTATATGACTTGAACATAAACAGAGATGTGGATGTGCAGGGATCCGAATGAATCGTATTGTGGACTAATTGCTAGAATATTTCTTTTGTTTGTCATTTGTAAAAATTTAACACTAGAATTTTACTGTAGTTTTATTTTTTTTCTAAACTCCTTTGGCAGATCCAAAGATTTCGTCAAATCTATTTTCTCTGCTTGTCCATATTGACATGATATATGCTTCCTAGGTATTGGAGAGTTGCTTACCAGCTCTAGTGTATTGTTGCAGGTGTATTTCTTTTTCAGAAAATAAGGCAAGTAAATAAATTCAATATATTTTATTACATCAAGTTTTTGGTATTTGCACATTTTTCTTTTGTGTGAAAGTTGAGGACCATATTGCCATATTGCTAATATTGGTATACCCTAATATTTTGCATTTATTATATATACACCAACCACATGTCTTCATGTGTTCAGTGAACTTGCACAAGTAACCACAAGAGTGGATCTATAAATCGATGGTACAACAAAACACTTATACATTATAAAGAATAGTTCCAATGTACATTATAAATTTGTAAGATAACGGTATCTTAACAAATTTGCAACATCATCATAAATCAGATAAAATAATATGACATAATGAAGTGAATCCTTGGTGCAACATAACATTGTAAACATTTTTTTAAGGAAAATGTATACTTGGTAGAGGAAGTATAAGTTTGTGGTATGTGAATGAGAGGCAAGTAGAATAACTCTAAATCAGGTTTTGTTTTGGATACTTCTGGTAATACAAGTGGGGGGGGGGGTTATACTTCATAACAAATACTGAATCACATAACAAAGCCTAAAAACATAGGTACATTATGGGAGAATGGCCAAGTGTACAATGATAAAAATATGTAAAAAGGAAACGAAGTCAAGTCAAGACATCTATTTTAAATATTTGTATGTTTTATAAAGTTTTAGAACATGTTTTACTTAGTAGACTGTGCACAGTTAAGTTTTCTAAATAACATAATAAATTATGATGTTATAACTGTGATTTATTGGGGTGAAGACTCCAAATAGTACTATAGACAGAAAGGTTTAACAAATTCCGCACAGTACAAACGGGTTTTTGTGCAACCTACATCAAAATTTGAAAACTCTAGACTTATAAAAATAAACGTTGTAAGATCATATCACACTGGAATCATTACATTTGCGTAAGATGTTATTGTTTATTAGTTCACTGTTGTGAATTTGTATAAAATACACAAGTTATGACTTTGCAAAAAATGTTTCTATTATGAAACAAATAGCAGCACCTAGAGTAAAATTGTATTAGATTCTTGTTTATCTATGTCTGCTTTCTGGTAGACTGGTGTAGTCTGCCACAAAGAATACAAGAAAATAAATCTTGATAATCTGGAGTAAGACCAGATGTATTGATTTTCAAAGTGTAGGACAAGTGTCTTGTTCCATGATGGAAGGTGGTATCATGTAACAGTTCAACTAAATATAATAGTAAAGTGCATAATGTAATTTGTAAGCCACTCATCAATTACAATAAATGTAAATTAAGGTTTTAACATTTGCCTTAATAAAAGTAAAATACCATATCAATCAGATAGGAAAATTTGGATAAACCAGGGCCAGATGATCAGTAATTTATGGTAATAAGTAAAACTTTGACTAGTCATAAAGTGTAGAACCTGAGTGTTAAGGTTTGGTTTCTTTCACATTGTAGGGTACAATACGGTTTTACTTAACTTCATGTTGTTGAAGGGCTGCATTAGGTCTCTTTATTGCAGTAAGAATGTTTAAAAATGTTAAATATTGGAATCATTTGAAAACTATATAATTGAGTCGGCCAGTTATAATTTTAGTATGTCCAATTTTTATCATCTAAATGGATTTCAGATATCAAATTGTTTTAGTGAACACACACACACACACACACACACACACACACACACACACACACACACACACACACACACACACACACACACACACACACACACACATTAATTTCCTGTGTTTATGATGTTAATAATTTTTTCGTGTAAGTTAATTCACGAGTTATTCAACATAGTTATGAAATGAGAAACAAGTAATGTTTTGTTGTATTATGTAACAATGTAATGACTGATTGAGGTATAACACGTAATTTGCAAAAAAATAATAAAATAAAAATAAATTTTCTTGTATGTTTGAATTAGCAGTTGTTTCCTCCGTTTTATAACATTTAAAATTAAATTATTGGAATCTGTTTGAAATTTGAAATACTTGTATATTTTTTGTAAGTCAAGGGAGAATCCAAGTTCGTTTAATGAAGTATAAAACTGCGACTAACAATGAGATCAAAACGAGTTTTACACAAAGTTGTGAACTATCAGTCGACATCTTCTGCCAGATATTCGTCGTTTTATAATTTTAATAATAGTTTTGCAGTTTTATTCGTTTTTAAAGTGTCTTCAGTTGTGTTGTCATATAAACGAGTTTTTTGTACAAGTTAAAAGTGTGTATATGCTGGTTAATATACTTAAAATTATACTAGAGTTTAATAATTAAAGTTAATTGGTTTAATATTAATTATCAGATATTTATTTTGATACAGTAACTTTATTAAATTTTGTTGATAAAAATGCAAGAGTATTTGTAATTTATTGGCGTTTATTTTCAGAAAACATTTTTATTGCTAAAAAATATGTTTTAAAGCTTTTTAAAACATGGAATTTATTACAATTTGATCTTTATTTTTACAGGAAACTCTTTGTTGGTGGTTTGAGTTGGGAAACTACACAAGGTAATTTTGAAACTACACAAGGTAATTTTGAGACAAATTTATACTTTACCTGGTGACTTGTAGTTAATATTTTATTACTTGTGGATATTATTATTTATATAATTATTTTATTACTTGACGAGAATAAATACAAAGAGCTAAATTTGTAGAATAAATTTTTTTTATAAGAGTTTTTTTTGTATGTGTTTGTGTGTGGAATTACTTATATATTGTAAGATTTGCAAATTCCATACCTGCCAAAATTGGCTTCGTGCCTCTTAGTAGTAGGCCCATGTGTACACATGCGCCACCAAAATCTTTGATCCAAATTTTGCACCACATATGAAAATTTCACATAGATAATCTACAAAATAATTGTAGAAAATGTGCAGATTTATCTGATGATCTACTACTATGTCTAGTCTGTGTCCCACAAATTGCCTTTAAAAATACAACTAAATATTGCAAAATCCAATGTACTTAGTATATTACACAATACAAAACAAAAAACATCATCTATTGATAAATTGTAACTTTATTCAACACAACTTATCTCTTCAGGTTGATGGCATACTCTCCAGATGTTGATAACATGGCATTTTTTGCTTTAACTCTTCCTGAAAAATGATTTTTATAGCAGCATTTCATAGGAGTTTTTCAGTTAAAAGAGACTAGCATTCTAGTACTAGAGTGCAGCCTTGACTGGAAGGCTGATTGATTTTCTTTCACAATGCTAAACATTCAGTTGATCGTATGCTGTGTGATACTGTTAGTATGGAAAGCATCAATTTTGAAAATAAACTAAATTTTGGTGTACAATTAACATTTTTAACCCTTTTGGTGCTAAATTTGACTAGTATGATGACAATATGGTATAATTCAACTATAGTCGAATTAGGCACTGAAAGGGTCAAAGTGCTAATTCTGCGCCGCACTTCTTCCACTCTTATCACATTTTGAAATTTCAGGAGGCAACTTTTCACACTGGTAATGTGCAAACTATTTTGCTACTGTCTAGGTCATCAAATCCAAATAATTTTGCAAAATAATGCACTGACTCTACAGGTACAAAGATTAAATTAAATATTCCGTCACCAGTGTTATTGTCACTTTCTAACAGTGGCAACAAAGTTGTGACTATCTTCGTGACTGTCCATAGTAGGTAAGTACAACAAGGGGATACAGTTTTTTATACCAGAGCATTGCTAGTGTTTTTCAGTGGATATTGAAAATACAGTAGAACATCGTTATAATTGACCCCGTTACTATTGACTTCTTTTACAACAGACACGTCTTTTACGTCGTACCCCCACCCCCTAGTAACTAAGTCAATGTACCGGAATGACTCACATCTGCCCGCCAGTGCCGAATGACAGTTTTCAGAGACAAACACCCTTGTCAGGTATAAATAGTTGAAAGTTAAAACCAAACCCCAATCCACCATTGAATTAACTGTTGAGATAATAACAACAAATACAGGAAACTGTTTGTTTGAATGGTAAGGGAAAGGGAGTTGAAAACAAAGAAAGGTTAATGCCTTAGCCAGGTATATTTTCACTCCCACCACTGCTGGTCAGTATTGTTCAATTGTTTGTCGCGCGGTCACACGTTCTACCTGTAACTTTTTTTAATTTATTCAAATCATGTCGTTAAGTAAGCCAAGTGTAGGACAGAAATGGAAGCGCAAGGCGCTCAGTCTTCAAGATAAACTCTCCATTATAGAAAAATGAGAAAAAGGAGCGTCTGTTTCTAGTATTTATCGTGAGTATGAAATAGCAAAACAAATCGTATCGGACATTAAAAAATCAAAAAATGACATTCATAACTTTGTTCTCAAGTTCAATGTAGAAAAGGAGAAGAGTGCAGCTAAGCGTATGCGGCTGCCTTCTATGGCAACACTGGATGATGCAGTCTACAAGTGGTTCTCTCAGCTTCGTTCATGTGGAATGGCTGTTAGAGGAATTGTAATTCAAGCGGCTGCCAAAAGTCTCTCCAAACAGATGGGACTTGAACAGTTTAAAGTGAGCTCTGGTTGGCTATTTAGGTTTCGTCGACGTCACAACATTTCAAACAAGAAGATTAGTGGGGAAATTCTTAGCGCAGACTTTGAAGCTGTTGAGCCTTTTATAAAAGAATTAGATGATTTGATTAAAAAAGAAGGTTATCAATTGAGCCAAATTTATAACTTTGATGAGACAGGTTTGATTTGGAGAACTCTACCTGACAATACACAAGTTTCAAAAGCCGAAAAAACTACGCCTGGTAGAAAAATTAGCAAGGAGTGTGTGTCAGTTTTGTTGTGTGCAAATGCAGACGGCACTCATATGTTTAAACCTGCTATCGTTGGTAAAAGCAAAAAACCAAGGGCACTTAAAAATGTTATGACTATTTACCAGTTCACTATTATAGTTATCGAAATGCGTGGTTTACAACTGAAATAACAAGTGATTGGTTTCATAAGAAAGCTGTGCCAGCAATTATAAACTACCAAATGGAAATTTTGAACATTCCAAAAGAAAAAATAAAAGCTTTGGTTCTTTTGGATAACGCACCAACCCACCCTGATGTTGACAAACTCTGCAGTCGAGACGAGAAGATAAAGTGTAAGTTTCTGGCTCCAAACACAACATCCGTGTTTCAGCCCGTGGACCAAGGAGTAATTTATACTGCCAATCCTCTTTATAGAAAAAATTTCTCAATGAAATCTTAGAAGTTGATGAGCCATCCGCTCCACTGCTGAAGAAGATAGAAGGGGCCAAAAGACTTCAAAACTTGAAGGCCTACAACATTCGATCTATGATTTACAACTTTGCTGATGCTGTAAAAGAAATTAAACCAACTACTTTGGTGAACTCGTGGAAAAAACTGTTAAAGAATGAAGAAGCATGTTTAGAAATAGAAAATTGTGAGACAAGATTTCTGTGAAACTTTGCAAAGAGAAGGGGGAGGAAGAAGTATTATTGGAAGATGTGGAGACCTGGCTTGAAGAAGATGAAGATGAACCTGGATGCCACTCTTTGGCAGTGTCACTGAGAAAGAAGACTCTTCAGAGGACGAGGAGGAAGACAATACTCAGGCAACAATGAAAGTGAGTGAAGTGAAAGATCATTTAAATTTTGTCATTGAATATGTTGAACAATCAAAAAATGAAAATGTGTTTGCTTACTATGAACACTTGGGGCATCTTCGTCAGTTACTGACCAGCGAAATAAATAACAAACAAACACAACAAAAAATCAACCGTACCGTACTTTTTTCAAACCAGTTAATGTTAGTAGTAATAACCTAATGAATAATAATGAACCAGGCCCTTCTTGTTCAAGAGAATAAAACAACAGAATGTATATAAAGTTTCAATTCTGGTCTATAATGTAAATATGAACAGTATGATCTCGTTTGTCATGTATGCTATGTAAAATGTCAAGTAAAAATAAACATGTTTTATACTAATTTACCGAGTTTTATTGATGTAAATACGACCTAACAAAGACATTTGTTATATAACGGACTTTCATTACAACAGACAACCTTTAGCCCCAATTAGTCCGTTATAATTAGGTTCTGCTGTAAATGGTTTTTTAAGGAATCGATGATTTTATTTTTATGTGTGAATAATACAAGTGGTTTTAGTTCGGCCACTACTGAACTTTTTTGTGATAACGTTAGGGTCAGAGGTAGATAATGTTCAATTAAAAATTTTGAAAATTCACAACCGATGACTTCGTTGCCATCAATATTTATGCGAAAAAAGCTATATTGTGATGATATGACACAATGCCGTAAGATGTGTGGCACAAGCAACATGATATGTTGACATCTATAAACAGCCATTGTGGCCACCATGCAAAATTGAAAATTCTTTGCTTACAAAGAGTGAAATACACAGATTTAATCAAACACGGCCAGTTGGTTGAATAATTTGTTTATAAACATCTTGAGTTTTTGTTTTTTAGAGGTGGCTTAACTTCCACCATACAGGACAGTAATTCACAAATTTGCTGGGTTGTAGTTCACTGCACAATGGAATAATTACTAAATGTTTTCCACAAAAAAATCTTACACCACTCCAACACTCTAATAAATAACTAATAAACTTTCATCTAACACCCATGGACTGAACATTACTATGTGTTTGTGCTGCCACTTATAGGAATCACTATAACATAGAGTGTCAATTACTGACAGTACCTGTCGTGACAGTAGACACCCCATGTTGTCTATTTGACAAATGCCTTTCACAAAAACACTACCCTAGCAGTTGCTTACAAAATAGAATTCCAGGGAAACATCCTCCCAAAATATGTCAACTCTATAACACTACATGGGGAAGGCCTTTTTACTCCATTTGCAAGACAAAGTGGTATTTTCCATTTCTAGTTTAAAATGACATTGATAATCTAAAATGGATAACAAAACCAAATATGGAACACGTGGAACGAAATATAGAGAAAAGATCAACCGGTTTAAAATTTTTAATAATTAATGCAACAACCAGGCTCAAAAAATTGAAGCCTTATTCCACTATGACAGTTTTCTGTATTATTTTTGGCACTTTTTGTAGTTCCATAGTTTTATGATAACTTTATACTATTTATAAACTATATAGGGAACATAGTTCGTAGTTCCCTATAAATATGAAAAATCCAGAGCAGTTGGCAGGTATGGATTTCATTAATTCGGAAATATTTTGATCCGATTTTAATTTAATTAAATTATATTTAGCTTAATAATCACTGTTGAAGTTTCTGTAATGTGTTAATTATGTCATTTCAGAAAATCTGCAGAGGTATTTCAGCCGCTATGGGGAAGTCATTGACTGTGTTGTTATGAAGAACAGCGAGAGTGGTCGGTCTCGTGGTTTTGGCTTTGTGACATTTGCAGATCCAGCTAATGTCAACCTTGTTTTACAGAATGGCCCTCATCAACTGGATGGCCGAACTGTTAGTATGATACACTCTGAACAGTAATTACCATTATTACCACCATATATTTATATAACTGTCTCTCAGGTAATTTTTGTATCATAAACATGTTCACTTTTTGGGGGTCCAGTATTCACTTTACATGGACCAATATCTGTTTTTGGGGAAACCAGTTGAATTTAATCAGTTGATCATCATATCATGGCTGAGGTCTAACAACTAGATGTATTGGACATTATTTGCCCACACAGTGAATTGGACCAACAGCTGCTGCTGTTCCAAAGGAAATCTGTAATACTGATTCATGTCTATAAAGTTTTCAGTTGCATCTGTTAAAATGCTATTTTTGTGCTTGATTCCAGTAATGGAATTGGAAGTACAAACATTCTGTCAAATGGGTTTTTTAATGACTGGATTTGTTACACGATAATGTGTTATTGATGAATTATGTGGATAATTCAAGCTGTGAAAAAAATAACAGCCAAGCAAAATGCTCCCAAAAAAGCTCAAATTCTGGTTGGTTACATGGCTCACAACTAGAGAACTGACTCGGTAATTGCCTGTAGAACTGTGTAAAACAATATTTTGTAGTACTGTTTCTATATACTGTCCTCTCTGTTGCCCACTATATATGCCGCTATTCTGTTACTGACATAGACTCCCAATTTCTCTTGACAAATCTTCATTTCATAATCAGTCTTCTTATGTGTATTCTGCCTTAAAAATCATCATGGTCCCAGTTGGCAATCTTTGATACTAACATTGATTATAAATGAGTTACTGTTGAGAATGGAAAAATTCAGGCAGGTAATTCCTTTGCATTGTACAGGGTATCAGTCATTTATATAAATTAATATGCAGTTAACTGATGATACTAAATATGCAACACGTGTGCAAATATGTTTAAATAAACTTTAACAGCCTGTAGAATTTACTCATTTATACTTATAGGCTACAGCTTTTGTGGTTGAAATTTTTATTTCAGATTGACCCAAAGCCCTGTAATCCCAGGACTCTGCAGAAACCCAAGAGGAGTACTAGCTACCCTAAAGTATTTTTGGGCGGTTTGCCATCGAATGTTACAGAAACTGACTTAAGGACATATTTCATGCGCTTTGGCAAAGTAATGGAAGTTGTTATCATGTATGACCAGGAAAAAAAGAAATCAAGAGGTAAGTGAAGTTGTCCGTTGTTGGCATTGTTTAGAACTTGGCTGCCCAGAAACAACTCCTGTTTGATGGTCGGTATGATTAAAACTGATTTCAGTCTGCTTCTGAAATACACGGGATACTTTTTCTTCAAAAATATATGTATCTATACACTTTTCATTTAATTGGAATTTCTAAAAATACCAGTATAACTGTTTTGTTATTAATAGAGGAATCCTAACTAGACCTGTCTAAAAAAAAGGTGCATGAAACACAGGTTTCCCTAATGATTTTTGTCCGTTGTATTTTTCTCTTTTCATATTCCATTGAATTATGTGTTAGTAGAAATTTTCCACACCGTTTGACAATAGCAGTAACATATAAATGTTATAACACTCGTATACGTAGAACTCTGGTTATATTTTACTTCATTAATGAAAATATTCTGAATGTAGTCATCAGAGTGTCATTAAGAGTTCCAAGTAAGATTATGTTTTGGTTTTTAATAGCATCACGTAATCCCAGAGGAGGCATATATGGTGTTTGGTCAGCATTATGAGGCCATCTGTGTAATATAGACAGCCTCCTAGCTGAAAGTCAGACTTACAAGCAAACTCCCATCAGCAAAAAGACTTGGACAAATTTAAGGCCCTTAAAGGGCTGCCGAACTAGGAGATTCTTTAATCCTTTGAATGAAGGCTTTAACTGCTCTGTTTGTAATCATGTTACATTTTCTAATACTATACTGGCAGCCTAGTACTAAACAACATTGTGTCAATGCAGTGACATAAAAAGTTGTAAAATTATTCTTTACAAAAATTTTCATTGTTTAAACATTTTGTGTGTGTGTGTGTGTGTGTGTATGTGTGTGTGAATCAAAGTGTACACGTCTATATATTAAAACTTTTAAGAGTCATTCGTTTGTTGTAAATGTTGTAACATCAGTTAAGATGACCTAAATACAAATTTTTTTATGAATATGTCAAAGTGTAAAAAATATTTAAACAATGAATTTTATTTGCTTATGGCCAGCTTGGAATAAATAATTTAAAGAAAGTTAATAATGAAGTTGCTGAAATGAAATTTAAAAAATTTTAAATGTATAAAGTTTTCTAATGAGAGTGTAATAATTGTATTATTATTATTATTATTATTATTACACATAGTAATAATAATAGTAATTTAGTATGAAAGAAATTGCTAATAGAAATGAGGGTGATGGTGATGCAATTTCACAGCTATGTATAATAAAGAATGAATATAATGTATGTTTGTCTGTCTAGGTATGACAATAAGAAGTAGTTGTATACATACTGTATTTATATGATGCTTTCGGGTGTAATCACTGCTGCCAAACCTCCCTCACCAAATTTATCATTCCTTTATATATTTTTTTTTATTAATACTTAGTTTGTAGCGAAACAGTTTTTTAAGCTAACGTTAAATATATAGATTTAAAAATATTTTTACTACTGTTACTAGCTTAGCAATAGCTTAGCTTAGCTATGGCTTAAGTGTTGTATATGCGTACCTATCGTTTGTTATAATATATAAACATACTCTTCCTTCCTACAAATGGATATATAAAAAAATCTTAATAAAAGTTTTAGAATAAATACTGTGTAAGTTAAAATTATTACAATCTGTTTATTAGTTGTACGGAAAATGTCTGTAATACCTTTTAGTAATACCTTATACTGATAAAGTTTTCAATAACATAATTTTAAGTTTTTGACCGTTACATATATAGGTTTTATATATATGTGAAATAATTATAGGCGTAATGCAAAAAATGTATTATTTTTATTTTTATTAGTTTTTCAACTTAAACTAGAATAATGTATAATTACAGTTAAAATTTTAAGTTATATAAGCTTTTATTGTATTTTCGGGATGAAGTATATAGCATAGGTTAGTTAGTAGTGACAGTTAAATATCCCCTAGCTTATGTTAGTGAACTTAGACATTTTTAATATCATTGAACGTTAGTCTCAAAAAAGCGGGGTCCTTTAGTTGGAAAATTTGTTGAAAGTTGAGCTGCTGCCTTCTGAATTTTTTGTTCTAAAAAAAAAGTAAGAAATCCACACAATTTCATAGTTTCTTTTATACATAAATAGTTCAAAGTTTAGTAGATTATTAAATGGATCACTGTTTTGTGATTTTTTTTTTATCTCGTCCATGTTTGTAATATGGGTTGAAGTAGAGTATGTAAAGGTCAAAAACTTGTAAAGGTCAGGAAAAGCTAGGTAGGTAGGCAGCAGTGTTGGCCCCCGGGTTGGCTGTTGAACTGGCGAACAAGGAACATCGTTTTCATGTTTAGGATTTGGGTTTTTGTCGTTCGAAGACGACGAGGCAGTGGAGAGGTGTGTAGCCGAGCATTTCGTCAACTTAAGTGGCAAACAGGTACATAATCCCCCGGCCACACTCTCCGGTTCATTGCACTCATCAATTATTAATTATTTCCTATTACAATTTTTACTATTAAGTGTCTCATCAGATTGTATTCTGTTTCTTATTACTATATTATTTATAATATAAAAATAAAAATAGCTACTTGTAAAAATGCCAGTAAGTTTATATTATTATTAAACCAGACATTGTGAAGATTGTTTTAAATAATATACATGAAAAATTGATGTCGAACAGGTTTTTTTAATAAAAAGGGTCACGGAATAGAAATTATTATCCATTTCCGATGAACATACTTGTAAGTCTAAAAGAACAAATTGCTGCCAACTGTTTGATAAAAAGTGGTTTGTATTTTGATTAGTAGGAAAAATATTGAGATAAAAGAAGAGTCACTATGTACTGAAAACACTGACTTTATCTGCTAAGTAAACAGTTGCATTTGTGTAGTAATATAATTGACTTTGCAATAGTTTATCGTCTGTCAGTCTAATTTTGTGTGTTTAAAAGTGTCAGCAACTGAATTCTATATTGAATGAAAGTGGCTAAAATAATTGTATAATAATAATTTAACAAAATTAATAATACAGTACTGAAAGAGACAGAATACATCCATGTTACTATTTTGTATTAAACTTTGCCACAAGTTGTTCAGGAGTAGTTAAAATAGATGTTTATTTTCAAAATTGTTGTGGTTGTATATAGTTCTAAAAACATTTGATGTGGCCATATTACATGCTAGTGGCATTTTTACTTCAAATAGGTTTTGTTTGATATTTAGCTAAAGTAAATGAAAATGATTCCATGAGCTTTGTGGCAGAGTCTGATAATGTAATTTTTCCTATGTTTAGTAACAAGCAGTCCAGTTAGCTATAATATTACACAATATTATAGTTAATTTGAGAAATAAGTATTTAAAAAACATGAACAGCTGAACAAATAATTCTGTACAAACAAATTCCATCTTGTTTATACAGAATGTTTTCATTATTTTGGCTTAATAGATTGTAATGTAAAAAATGAGTTTTTTTTAAATGTTCTGTGCATTATTGACAATTCTGAAGTGTCTTCACTACGAAAGAAACTTCGATGTTTGTCAGCATATATTCTGATGTATAATTGAAAACAGGATACAGAAGTATGTGGAGTTCACACGTATAGTTTATTCATTTAAAAATTCCATTTACAATAAATATGTGATTTCGTAATGGTCTTGGTTTCTGAGAGTGTTAAACATAATGAAATATTTTCTGTGTATAAAGTAGAAATCATTTGCAACAGCTAGCATCACTGCCAAAAATACAGGTTACCATAGGTAAGCGGGATGCTAACAGTGGAACTGCTTAGTTCCACTCATGACTAAAAAAAAAATATGGTAATTAGAATTTTCATGACAAAGTTGCACATTATTTTTAGTACATTCTACAGCACCCTGTTGAACCTGTAAATTAACGTAATTTGATTATTTTCTTTTTCATTTTTGTGCTAACGATGTCCTATGATATACCTCAACACAAACATCAATATCAAAAAATTCGGTCTCTTAGCCTCTACATCATTGTTTGACTCCTAGTATGTAATCGTCTTCGGTTCTGTATATAGTGTTTGAGATTTGTCTTCTTAAAATTTCATTATTTCTGGAAATAGCAGGATCCACTGGAATATTTTCATAGATATAGTTTGACTATCCGATTGTTAAGAGTCACTTAATTATTAACATGTAATAATTAGTATTTTTTGTGCTAAGGTGGTATGTAATTTTACATGTGAACCAAACATACAAGCAATTTGTCATTACTACCTAAGTTGTAATGAAAGAATGCTACTAAAAATACTTTCAGTACTAATTAACAAATTATTATGAAGAACTTGCTTTCTTTTAATTTTGCACACATTTTCAAGAACTGGTAAAGCTTTTTCATCCAAGCAGCTGTGATTAGAATATAACGGATACTTGACAATGCTTGTGAACTAGAGGAAGGTAAATTCTAGGATAAGTTTATAAAATAATGTATGTCAAGAATAGTGAAGGAAATTTTGTGTGTGCTTGTGTTTTTAAACAAATGTTTTAAAAATTGTTAATTGGTGTAAATATGATACTTCAGAATTGTTAACAAGCATATATTATTTTATTATTATATACATACCACCAAAATCAGTAAAAATTTACTGATTTTGGTGGTATGTATATAATAATATTATAACAAATCAGTGGCATAATGTTTAGCAAAACATATATTATTTGTTATGATTAAGTCATTTATTGATTAAAAGTAGTACACGTTCCTTGAAACATGCACACACAATGTAATACTAGTAATAATACAATCACTTTCTGCTACAGTCCGTTTCTCGATGTATATAATACATTTAATATTTATAATGAATTTACCTCAAGGAAACAAGTATCTTGAGGTAAATTCATTATAAATATTAAATGTATAGTAATAATAATATGTTTGCACCATTTTGGTCTTAATGGTATTCATATTGTCTATAATAGTCATATGGTAAGAAACCTGAGTTTTTTTATGGTTTGAAATATATTGGAATATACTATTCAGAATTATTAGATTTTTTCATGTAGTTTGTATCATTAGGCACAAGTGTTATGCATAAAAAGTTTAGTTGCTCCCATTTGTTAATGCAAGTTTTTATGTCTTGTGTTTGAATACATTTTGTTAGGAAGTAAGTATTTTATTGTACCAAGTGGGTAGGTGTTCACTAACACAGCATTGTTCAATGAATGTCTTACACGTTAACACCATGCACATACTGTTAATAATTTCTTTGTTGTCGTTGATTTAAGAATTTTAATGCCCATTAAATTTTATTTATTCAGTAGACATTGTAACAAATAGCAATGTTTATGATTACATACAGTCTGGTTTTTTGTTAGATTATAATTCGAGTTTTGGTGCTAATTAGGTCCATGTTATCTTTTAAGCAATAGAATTGTTGCTTATTTTTAAAATCTTAGGTGTCAAAAGTTTTTAGTTAAATATAGATATAGGGTGGTAAATTTTGAATGTAAGTTTGTCTTTAAAGTAACAATATAAAGTATAATATAGTTCTAATCACCCATTATTACCTACATTAAGTTTTTAATAATTTAGTTTACATCACTATTGTCCTGGTGTTCTGACATCATTTTAAAGAACCGCTTCATTTAAATGTGGTACTGATGTGAAACTGTCAAATGCACTCGCAGCCAACAACGAACTATGTTTGCTCAACTTTCAAGAATCCATTAATTACGCAGAGAAATAATCTGATGTTAGAAGATATTTGCTGCTTGATAATGAAATCTTGGAGTAATTTAACAAAGATTTGGAGAATAAGTAATATAATAACAGTGGAGAAGAATTTAGGGTAAAATAAGAGTAGTATACCAGTAGTTGAATAAGCAAACACATAGGATTGACCAGCATAATTAGATGTTGATTTTTGCAGCTGCTGAACACCTGTACTAATACAATATACATCAAATAAGATGCTGTATGGATTTGTCAGTGTTACTGCTAAATGTAATTTTTTCAAAATTGTGTCGTGCATTCAGTGGCATAATTACGTCTGGATGGTATTTTGTAGCAAATCGTGAGCGACTTAAACTGTCCTGCAGAAAATTAAAAAAATAATCTCAGAATAGTATTTTCAGATGATGATGATGAAAACTCACACAAATCATATAAAATAAGGTTTTATAAGGTTAAAAAGTAAGAAAGGAAGACATAATATAACATAAAATGTAGATTTATTATCTCACACAAACCTATGAATGTAAATGTTTGTCTATCTGTCAGAAATATGTGTATTCATGGACAATAGTGTTGTTTTACAATTAGAATTTCATAGCTATTGCAAAACTCAGCGAGTTCACACGTGTCAGTGCTAGTTTTTCTTGAGACATTTTTTTAAGGAAAGGATTTTATGCCTGTATTCATTCCAGTTTTGAGATCATGTCTTTAACAGTCAGGTCCATTACCATAACTGCTAACCACCAGGTCCTCTAAACAGGTATTTCCCACAGTTTGAGTGAGGTATTTAAAGATTCGGGAGAATTATGTACAACAATTACAATTTTTGTAGGGACCCATGTTTTGCATAACTGTGAAGAAAACTGGAGTCCATAGGATAGTCATTATTGACAGAGGATAATTACTTTCTCTATGGCGCTGCAGCCCGTATAGAGCTTGTGTAGAGAAAAATGAATGCTTCTTCCATATCCTACATGCTTCTTGCCACTAGGGAAGTGCCATCAGCATGTGGTATGTATTGTAATAGTCTAGAAATTGTCCCTCCTGGGTTTATAGGTAACTGACGTACTGCCTTCTCTAAGATCATATTAAACTGTAAATGGTATATGTTAATGTATTTCCCAGTTTTACCCCTCTTCTTGCACTTGTTTGTTTCTTCATCCATCTGTGATTTTACATTTTATCAAGCTTTTATTTCTGGGATGTTTGAAACTTTCCCATCGATATGATTCATACCCTGTTCTCTACAGAATTGTAGGTTGTTTGTAGTTGATAATTAAATTGTGCAGTTCTACATTACATTTACATTTTTTGATTGCATAAGTGTCAAGAATATTTGAATCTGTAGTGGAGTGATTTCTCCTGAACCTCAGTGATAATCAAGTACCCCTTCCACCAAGGGTGATAATCTTGCTGCCAGCACACTTCTTGGTACTTTGTACGTTATATTTAGTAGTGTTAGTCCTCTGATTTTCACAAGCGTCTTTTATCTCCTTTTTTTGTATGAGCATATGCCACTCAGTTTGTGGCCCTCTTTCTTCTCTCCCACTGCTTCTGTTTGTCTACTACTACTTACTCAATCATTTTTTGCAGTTATCTTGTTTTGTTTTATTATTCATTTTCAGAGTTCCTCTGTTCTGGGGCCTCTTTTGCCTGTCATCCATCTCTTTGATTTGTATTCTCATTGATCAGAGTACTTTCTTTGATTTTGGTCTTCATCTTAACCCATATTATCCTCTTAGTTTATTTAATAATAATACTGAAATTATCCGTGCCATCTGGCCAGCATTTTTTCCCTGCCTGTGAAGTTTTTCCCTTGACATCCCTGTAATGGTGTGTTGGTGTCTTCTGCTGTGTCTTGTTCTCTGTGCACCTTCTCCTCTGGTTCATGGTTATCTGTTTTCGTTCTGTTTGTATTCTTCGGCTGTTTGCCTCATTTTCGTTTGCAGTATTTCCTTCTACCATCACTCCTTTGCTGTGCTTTTGTACGTGTTTCGTATACAATTGATCACTCTCTTCTGTACATCTGTGATCGTGTGTCCAAGACAATGATCTGATTAAAAATCTGCTCCTCTGTAGCTGTTGATGTCCACTATATGTAAAGATTGTTATCAATTAGCACATGATCCGTTTGTTTACTATGATTCCAACTGGTTTGTAACAAGGACCTGTAATATCCTTTCTGTGTAGCCAAATGGTTTTCACTACCATATTATATTATACTGTACCAAAATCAGTTAAATACAGACCATTATCATTACCGGTACTCTCTAAGTTCAGATATTACTTCCCCACGGTTTCGGTATGGTTTCCTCCCTTCCGTTTCCAGTTTTGGTACTCGGGTCTCGACAGATTATTTTTATATCATGATTAGATGCTTTCCTGTACACACACGCTTCTTGTTAGTAAGTGCATACACTGAAAATATTGTTATATTGAAAAGCCTGTATTTTGTTCCAAGAGAACACATTCCATCATCAGTTGCATTAAAATTCAAGATAGTGGGCTTCATTCTCTTACAATAAATCTATTTACATCACTTATCTTGACATCTCATAAGTATAAACATGTTATTCTTCCCTTCTCAGACCACTAATTTCCTGCACTGTATCAGCATCTCTTTTGTACAATTTTTAATTTGCTCTTAATTGTCTCAAGGCAGCTGTTCCCAGTCTGAAATTTCCAAGTAGTCAGAAACGATTCTGTTGTATGCGACTTCTTCCATTAACTCACCAGTTCATCCTGTTTTCCAATCATGTTCCAGGGTCATTGTTCTGTATCCGTAACTTATTCTCCAGGATAGCTTTGTCAGCCCTATACCAAAACCCTCAACCAGGATGAACAGGATTTTTAATTAAGTTTTCTTTCTTTAATCTTCATAGAACCAACTTTGCAATGAACGCAACAGTGTTGGTTCTGGTCTGCCCCAGGCATTTTATTTCCCTGATACCCACCATATTTGGTGGTTACCCTCTGTCGGACACCTGAGGAAGAATGTGGTGGAGGGATCCAGCAATCCTACATGGGACAAACTATAAACGTTTACAGATAAAGGATAAAAACTTTCATGTATAAATTGTTCAAAGTAAAAACTAGAAAACTAGGTAGGTTTTATGACTTTTGGTGTTGTGTGTGCATGGGTAAGATTTTGTGTTTAAATTGACATTTGTGAGTGACAAACAAATAACATAGGTCTTGATGTGGTTATGTTTAGGTACACAATTTATACACCTTAATTATAATTCAGTAACTGTATGTAACTATCAGATTTTAAATATAAGTGTAATACTTCATATAGTGAGTTTTTTTTTAAATAAAGAACTGTAATGATGACACGATGACGAGACTGAGCACCAGGATTGATTTGTTGCGCAGACATTTAATTATGAGTTTTTCATAGTATTTGTTGTGTGCAGCAGAACCTGATGCAATAAAGATGAGTTTGGCAGACTGAACAGTTCAAATATACAGATTATTACTGAATCATAAGTTACATAGTGTTTTTTTTTCATACAAGTTAAGATACTTTTAAATTTTAGAACGTAACAGTTCTTCAGTTGAATAATAGACTGTCATATTGAAATGACTATTAAAATATGCAGCAAATAAAAACAAAAATTCTCTGTATAAGTAGGTAGTATAGGAACAAATAACTAAAAATTGTATACAGTAACATCTCATTCTAATTCGAATAGTACTTAAATGGTTAAAAAAGGTTTCAAGTCATTTTTACAATTTTTCACTGCAGGTTGAAATAAAGAAAGCAGAGCCTCGTGACTCCAATAAGATGAATGACAATTCTGGAAGCAACCAGTGGGGACCACCACAGAATGCTGGCCATATGACGATGGGCGGAGTAAGTGCCATTATGACTTTGTGGGTTCCATTTATTATTGTTTAGGCTGGTTTTGTGAAGTATTAGTACTTTATGAACATTGTTAGTGCACAGAAAAGCTACTTCTCGCTCAGATTGTGCTCATAACTGTTGTTTTGTTAGAAAAAATTCTTTAGTTTTAATTGTGGTAAGGCAAAAACATTCACAATATTTATCTCGGTAATTTGTAATCTAAGGCATATTTACAACTGAAACATATCCAACGCTTGTACTTATTATTATACAGTGGAAAAAAACATGCTTAGAGGTGGTTTTTCCTAGCTGTCCACAAATGGTTATCATTTATGTTTTAATCATAAAATTAATCAGATTAATCAATCAGAAGCGTTATTCTATTTGAGTATCTTCCATATTCAGGACCAGTAAAAGTTTATCTTCTGGTTTTCGGACACTTACTTCTTCCTACAGGCATCCAGCTTCAACTGTAGCCGATAGCCCGATGTCCATGGTAGATGATAGAAGCAAGAGCCCAGTACTTCTTATTGCTCATGATTTCTTGCCATCCCGACACTTGCATCCTTAAGATATCCCGTGCGGCAATCGGGTAATGACATTTTATAAGTATATGTTCAAGGTTTTCCTCTCCGTCTTCACACAATAAGCATTTTGGCGTATCCGTGAGATTGAATCTACAGAGATATTCTTGGGTAACGATATGGCCGGTACGCGCCATCGCAGCAAAAGCAGCTATTGGACGTGCGACTCCCTTGTAGATGTCTTCCTTGGCTGGCATAGGTTGTATTTGGTATAAGTTGCGACCTGTGGTTGCTGATTTCCAACTGTCCTCCCAAGAGCCCCTGAAGTTAGTCTGGTTGCTAAATGGCATTTTTAACCTAAACTTGGAAGTAAGGTCCGCCCAATGTTTTTTAGTGATTTCTGCTTCTTCAAGGCATACATAATGAAAATCTGGAGGGTGCCACTTTGTCACCCTTGAGCTAATTTAATTATTCAAGATGGCGGCCGAGATGGCTTAAAAACCATATATCGGCCATATTTTCGCGTATAGGACAGAGATAATCATTTTGTTGTCTAATACTATGTTCTCAGGGTCAGGGAATACTAATAACGGAATATCTTGGTGATAAAATATACATTTCTGCTTTAACATTTATATTATGATGGCATTCATATGAGCAGAAAGAGAAGCAGAGTTGTCGTTACACCTTTGGGCTTTCGAACAGATGATTCCTTATTTTTTCGCTGCTGGCCACATAAACGATGCAAGATATGGTTTATACTATCTTTGATCGATGCAACGTATTCCGAAAGAGATGCTAGACAGATTTGATAAAGGAGAACATGTAATGCGGCATCGACAAGGAATCTTTAATGGAATATGGTCCGATCAGTGTATTGAATCGACATTCATGCGCTTTGGCAAGGGACCAGGAGGTATAATAGGTATCACCTTGAATCCAAGTACAGTAAACCCTCGATTTAACGGACTTCGGATTTAACGGACAGAATGTGCATAAACTGCAGACTCTCCTGTTCTGGCGATGTTGCTTGGCTATCGCAGCATTCTTTCGTTTCTTGTTTTGAAACACGCAAATTTTCTTATCTCCAATTGTATTTGATGAGAACGGAGATAAGAATTCATTTAATTCTTCACGATCCCCGATCCCCGTCTTTGCGTTGTCGTTGACGCAGGCGTCACACACGTTCAGTGGAAGACATCACGACGACTAACACTGACAATATACACTGATATGCATCTTATTTCACTGTGACCAAATTTATTTATTACTAACGTCACCTGGAGCGTTACATTTTTCGATGACGTTACACATTTTGCATCACGCATTTTGTGGAATGACCCCCAGGCTAAAAACATTATCATGTTAAAAAAAAATGTTGACACGAAAAAATCACGATTAAGTTTTTGAAGTCCATGGTTGTGATTTAAATTTGGTGGTAGTTCATAACCATAGCAACGTATTTTCACTCTTGAATATTCGGCTATTTTCGTGATAATTCGTATGCACGCGCAGTTCACATTCGTACAGCGTCGCATCAGTTTATACAGCGTGTACGCTACATGTGTTTCTATAGTACGAACCTTGCACGTGTTAAATAGAGAGTCTTAACGAGTTTATACTTGCGTTGTTACAGCAAGGTCCATTACTTTATTAGTGAATTACAGCATAAGTATGTCTGGCGTTACGAAAAAACGTGTGAACTTGAGTATAAAGCAAAAGCTTGAACTAATAAGTAAACTTGAAGGTGGCGCGTCTGTTGCACATGTTTGTGAAGTGTACGGTGTAAAGAAACAAACCGTTTCAGACATTCGAAAGAATAAAGATAAACTTATTCAGTTTTCGCTAAAGTACAGTGTTGATAGTTCGAAGAATGAGGGAGAAAGAAAACACATTAAATTAGCCAAACACAAACAATTAGAGGATGCTGTGTACAAGTGGTTTATTCAACAACGTTCTAGTGGCGTCGTTGTTCGTAGTGTGGAGTTGCGGGCTGCTGCTGATAAACTGGCGAAACATATTGGTATCCAATTTCAGGCGAGTGATGGGTAGCTTTGGCGTTTTCGTAAACGACATGGCATCACAAATAGATTAACATGTGGGAAGATGGAGATGATAACGATGAAGAAACATCTGTTACAGGAGGCCCTAAATTATCAGCGATAAGAAACAGCATGGACGAAATTATCGCGTACATTGGGGAGTCTTCAGATCCGGAAGTGTGTGCTTATTATGACCATTTTAGACAGTTTAGATCTTTAATAATAAAGAAGCAACATTCTAGTGGAAAACAACTGACTCTTGATGCTTTTATCCAGAATAAATAAAGGTGTGTACATAACATTGTATTTGCATGATATTAATAGTACGTATTAAAATACAGATAAGCGATGTTGTCGCTGTTACAATAGAAAACTACACTGGCAGTTTACCCGTTATTTAGAAACATGTTATTCACACCCCCTCTACTCATCCTTTGTCTTGCTGCCTACAGAAGGGTGCGAGCACGCGCGCGTGCGCACGCACTTACACTTTTTCTTCCTATTCTTTGTTCAGTTTGCTGTTAAAACGTACGGTTGCAGTCATAAATCATAATGCCAGAGTTAACAACAGCCAGGCAAACTGCTGTTGCTTACGCAGTAAACAACTCATAGATACCAAAAGCGTTCGTCCCGCCAGAAGTCAGGTATAACTTCGAATTTCGTTAGCGCGCGAATGCAAGACGCAGGCCAAATTAGCGACCATGTTTTTAGGAGAAAAAGTGCGGCTTGTATTCAGAACAATACGGTATTTGCATGATATTAATAGTATTAAAATTTCAAGTGTTATAGGCCTATTTGACTTAAATATATCCTCAAAAAAAAATATTTGCGATTTAACGGACTTTCGATTTAACGGACACCCCTCAGCCCCAATTAGTCCGTTAAATCGAGGGTTTACTGTACTGTAAAACGCTGGGCGATGAGTATGCATATCTGCAGCAACTTAGTACATGATATTGATGTTATTATTGGAGATAGAACAGTTATGATAAATAAACACAAAGAAGAGATGCCAGCACGAATCAATGCTGACGAGAAAGACCGCTCAAAAAGTAGAGAAATGTTGAGCCGGTGCATTGATCCTTTGAAACCAGAAGATCAATCTGAAGGAATTGTTAACATTGCATCTGGTTTAGTGTGTAATAACCTAATCAGTGCTGATACATCAGTTACAAGTGGGTTATAAAGCATGGTTAAATTTGAAGAAAGTTGGCCTGCAGGATTCAATAACACTTTGTCTACCAAGGTTATAACAATGTCTAATGACAAGAAAAAATTGGTATTAGGAACAAAAGATGTTTTTGATACGGAATTTATATTTTCCCGATTTAGTTTTAGTAAGCTCACGTGAACTCGATAAAGAAAAAATATTTCATCATGAACTATCTCCTGTGCCTACATCAATGTTTGATAATAATGGTAATATGAGGGATTCAAAGACTAAATCAACTCTAAATAACATGATTCAAGTGCAACATTCAAACAGAACATATTCATCAAACCAGTTACCAGCAGTTCTCCTAATTGATGGTTGTGCTGTACTGTGGACAGTGCATTATCCTTCATCAGGCACTGTGAATGACTTTGTCAACTGCTTCGTAACTTATATTGTTCATGAATTAAGAAAGAACGATGTTCACTTAATATTTGATCGATACCAAGACTTCAGTATCAAAAGTGTTACAAGGACATCTAGAGCTGGTAAACAAGTGAGTCGTAAACATAAACTGACTCTGAACACACTCCTTCCATCTCAGAAAGTTTTATTAACTGTTACATTTAACAAGATACAACTATCACACTCATTTGTGAAAAGTTCATAACAGACGGTGGCAAACATGCTGCAACATATGAACACAGACTCATCATTACCGGATCGGACTCAGTGCCAGTTGAAATATATAAGGGGATTACCATATTAAGAACAGATCAACGAACAACGCACGAAGAAGCTGATGTGATTATTCCACGTCAAATGGTGTCTTGTGATGGTGAAGGTTATAAACTTTTAACAATTAGAAGTGATGACACCGATGTCTTTATTCTGCTTATTCACTATTACAAACATTGCGCACTTACTTGTACCGTGTTACTGGAAGGAACTGGCTCCCAGCGTCAAGTTATTGATATTGGAATGACAGTTCAGAAGCTCTGTGAAATAATTAAATATCTTTTGGCGGCCCACGCTTATCAGGATGTGATACAGTATCCCATCTTTATGGTATAGGAAAACTAACCGTTGTGAGAGTTCTTCAAAAAGGATTAAAGTTATCAAAATTAGGGCAAATGGGAGCTGACATGCATGATATAATAGATGAATCTACTGCATTTTTAGCATCATGCTATGAGTCTTCTATCACTGGAAGTATGTCAGATATAAGATACAGAATGTGGCTTAAAAAAAAAAAAAAATGGGAACTGAAAAGAAGAACAAGACCATGGAACTGTGTGCCTTACAGCCTACTACTGAGGCATTTGCTGAACATGTGAAACGGGCACATTTCCAAGTGTGTATTTGGAAATCTGCGCTTGAGGAAAATCCACCACAACAACTGGCAAAAGAATTCGGCTGGATAGAAGATGTCAATAAAAGCCTGATTCCTGTAACTGTACCAAGCGGAGTTAATCTGACCTCACCAGAGATACTTCAAATGGTACGCTGTGGTTGTGCAAAAAAAGATCCTTGCTCTAATGGAAGGTGCAGCTGTTTCTTTTCCAAATTAAAATGTACAGCATTTTGTAATTGCTACGGCGAAGAAACTTGTTGTAATCCGTGGACAAAGTTCGTACCAACTGAACCTGCTGACGCGGTGGATGATTTAAGTGATGAAGAGAATAATAATTAGTTCATGCTTTTAAATGGTTTTGTGTTTTTGGTCTTGACAACCATTGTTTACTTTAATTACTTTGTAATAAATACAACTTTAAAAATATGTAATTTTCAATTCACCAACCACGTCTTATTATCTTTTATTACATAAATGTATATTTTATCACGAAGATAATCCGTTATTAGTATTCCCTGACCCTGAAAACATAGTATTAGACACCAAAATGATTATTCTGTCTGTTCTATACGCGAAGATATGGCCGATATATGATTTTTAAGCCATCTCGGACGCCATCTTGAATATTTAAATTAGCTCAAGGGTAACAAAGTGGTACCCTGCAGATTTTCATTCTGTATGCCTCGAAGAAACAGAAATTACTAAAAAACATTGGGCGGACCTTACTTCCAGGTTTTTTGACCTGCTACCAGACTAAGTGTCGGTCACCCGAGCTGCACTGCAGCAGGGAGAACTTCTTTAGGTTAGTTGGATACATTGTGCATGGTTCCCTTGCGATCCCATCTGGTTTTCGGACACTGAATATATAAAAATTTTGTTGTAACAGTCATTTATGAAAAATTCAGGCCAGATAATGTACTGGAATTTTGGTATGTATAAGACAGTGATTACAGCAAGCCATTTTGTTAATGTTATATGCATATTGATTTTTTATCAGTTTTTCAAAGAAATCCTTGTTCATATCTAAAAATTAAAATATACTTGCTTGAAAATTGTATCTGGGTTTAATAACTCTGAAACTCATTAAAAGGGCCTTGAAAGATTAAACTAATGTAGATTTATTTCCAATATTATGATTAAAAAAAGTGTTTATTCACTATCCTTTGTTGAGATGTTATAACATTGTTACTTAAGTTTTGTAACATTGCGCTGAAATGAACATTTTTCTTTTAGGGTATGGGCATGGGAAATCCTAGTGGGCAGATGGGTGGGCCAATGGGAGGAATGGGCCCAATGGGGCCAGGAAACATGATGCAAGGCTATCAAGGATGGGGCTCGACACCACAGACACAGGGCTATCCAGGTAGGTACACAATAATATACTTTTTTTAACAAAGAATAAGATGTCTTTAGTATGGCAAACAAAAGTAGAGTTTGGATTTCAGTCAAAATTTTATTGTCAACTGTGAAACTTATTTCAGTAGTTTTTCATTCATATTGTTTGTTTAGTGTACTGTGCCACTACTTATGGCAGTGTGCTAGTATATTTTAGTTTCTGTACATTCAAAAGTATTAGACATCTGAAGAATGTTTTTGTTAATGAAAGTTCTTAATTGTTATAATTTTAACCCTCTTTAAACTACATTTAAAGAAAACAAATGGCGTGGCCGTGTTGATGTAGAAATTAATAACTTTTGTATTATGATAGAATTACTATAATAAGTGGGATTTTGCACTTTTAAGTTCCAGAAAGGTAGTGTTGCTTCGTGTTGAAGGTATTGAAAATAATAGTGTGTGGAAATGTGAAGCCTTGCACAAGATTTGTCAGTCACCACTCGTACGCTAATTTATATATAATAGTAAATCACCTACAAACTAGTTCAGTCATTTCAAAGATGTGCGTCTCCTGATGTACATGGGAGTTACAAAACAAGATACTGTTACGACAGTCTAACTGATCGTCGTGTGGTACAGTGGAAAACAAAATACAAGACACCAATAAAGTCACTAATCATCAGCTTTAATTATCACAAACAGTTCGTAATCAACAAGATAGTCTCTTACAACAAATCAAATAAAAATTGTTCACACGCAATAAAAATGTCAACTACTAGAGGCTCGCACAATTATAAAACAATAACACTTCGCCACAGTACTTCGAACCACACTGAAATAAATGACTGCTAAGCGCAGCTGTCGTTTAAATAGATAGCACAAGTGTTCCAGAATAGTCCATAATACGCGTCAACAAATAAGGAAAACACTGGTTGATTGTGGCCTTGACACAGTCCGTGCGGCCGGCGAAGTCTGGAACAGTCTAGCTAGCTCATGTTTAGAATCAAGCACGCACACAACATTACAGCCAGATTACACGGGAATGCCGAGAAACGCGTAAGAATGTTCTGTAATGGCATACACTTTCCGCATTGTGTAACACTGCCCCCTCTTAACATCCCTCAGGATGAACTGGCAAACTGTCTCTGAAGTAATACTTAGCCAGGCGATCTAGGTGGTTTCATTTTATCACTGGCTATCTTCAGCTGTTCTCTAATCAAGGATGTTCTGTAATGGCGTACACTTTTTCCACATTACATAACAATATGTTATTCAGTTCAGTTAGCCTTTAAACCTTTCATAAGTGACAATTCTGTTAGGATGTTAGGCCTCTGATAGTGAAATTTTTTTGAACTTTGTAAAATACAATTTATTGCAAAATTGTCAATTTTATACATAAATTGATTAAAAAATATATAAATAGCATTGAATTAAAATTTTATACTTTCAGAGTTCTGTGTGTGGAAAATCTTGAAGTTAGGATACTGGCAATAAGCTACTTGATGAACAATAGGTATAAAGTGAATATACTTGTGTCTTTATACCAGTTGTGAAGTTTGGATTTAGATTTTATTTGGGTTCTGTTGCTTCCACTTTTGATTTCACATATCTATATTTATTAGTCTCTTCAGCAGATGTGTGTTAACCAGGTAAAAAAAAGTCTCAAAACAATGGATTGCTGCCAATAATGCGTTCAGGAATTTCAGTCTTTTATCCTTGTGAAGTTGTCAGTTTCTATGCCTCTGTTCTTCATCTGACAGATTTTCTCTACTCTTGGATTTTGTCAAAAATTTTTGTAGCACAAACTTTGATGTCAATCCAGAACAACACGCAACTTGACCTTGAACAAATAAAATTTATGTATTTCCAAGGTCAAAGTAGGTTACACCAATAAAGGCCCTTATGAGATAAAAATTCTTTTCTGTCTGTTTACAAAAAAGCATCTCAAGGGCCCCTTATGGGTTGTCGGTACTGAATGGGGTCATATTTGTCCACCTGCCTGTTTGTACCCTTTGCTTCAAGAAAGGTTATTTTTTTGGCCACTAAAAAGGTGCATCTGTTATTAAAGAGGGTTTTACAGTTGAGTTACTGCTGCGGCCCTTTCTGGTGGATTGAGTGGGATTTTACTTCGTTGCATGTAACTTTAGTTGGTTCAAAAACATTAATTTTATTATTATATAATGATAACTGCAACAATTATATAACATGTAGCCTAATATATTAGACCTAATGATAATATGACCGTTATATAATAATAATAAATTATGAATGAGTGTTATTTATTCATACGCCTAATTTAGCACTAAAATAATTCTTTCATGTTTTTTTGATAAGAGAAACTTAATTTTGTTAACACCAGAGAATTCATTATTTTGTACATAACTATAGACATAAAATATAAGGGTTTCGATACTGGATGGGGCGATGGCCGTCCGCCTAACTACATGAACATTTATAACTGGAGAGAAGGTTACTTTCACGACCATTAAGAAAGTATTACTATTATCCTGGGTACATAAATTGAAGACTGACCAAGTTGGTAGAGCAAATTTCTCTTATCAAAAACATTAAATAATTATTTTGGTGCTAAATTAGGCCTAATAAATAAATAATCATCATTCATAATTTATTATTATTTTTATATAATAGTAATATTATCATTAATATATTACATAATGTTAATAAAAATCAATGTTTTTGAACCAACTAAAGTTACATGCAACGGACTAAAATGCCACTTAATCCACCAGATGGGGCCGCCACAGTAACTACTGTAAAGCCCTCTTAACAATAGATGCACCCTTTTAGCGGCCATAAAAATAACCTTTCTTGAAGAGAAGGGTACAAACAGGTAGGCGGTCGAGTACGGTCCTTACCGACATGTTTTACTTTTCACAAGCACCAAATGTTTCGCGTGTTCTACAATGGAGAATCCTGCATGACTTGACTAGACTGTTATGAGTCCCAGTCAAGACACTGAGATGTGTCATGTTAGAATAGTTTTGAAATGTTTTTAAAATGGTACTAAAGGTTTTGAAAAGAAATATAAAACATATATGAAAAACTGTTCTTAATCATGAAAAGTGTAGACGATATAGGATGGTTTATTATTTATTATAAAGCGATGTGAGTGTGGCTGTAAAGCCTTACTTGAAAGCGCTGCAGTTTTTTTTAAGAAACGAAATGGGACATTTGTCTACTCACTGTAGTAGACTATTGTAGACAGTGTTACTGATTTTTTATGATTGTTGATAGTAGGCCGTAGACTTTTGACATTTAAAGTTGTGTTGTCATTACAGGGCAATGGGGCCCATCTAATCAACCTCCAATGAATGGTAGGTGCCATTTGTTTTTTTCCTATGTGTGCATTGTAGTAGCACAGTAGCGTTTTAGTTTGTGTAAATACAAAATTTTTGACTGAAATTTTAATCGAATGCTTGCCATGTGATATATTTATATTGTCTGTATGTATACTTCAGTTTTACTGAAAATAAATAATCAGTAATATGTACATATATATTTTATGGTTGCTTAACTTTTTTGTCATCAGACCATGCATTATGAGCATTTTTTATGGCTAAATCATTGTTGGGTTATTTTTCTTGCAGAAATGCCGCTCCACAAATATTACAACTTGCATTTTAAAAAGTCAACAGTACATACAATAAATGCATGCAATTTGGTGACAGTTAGTAAATGGGTTTCTTACTACACAGGCACCCTTTGCCATTAATGAATGCTTGTTTAGAATGTAAGCTGTCTTAGTTGCCAGCAAAAAATATTCATGTTATACACAAAAGTTTGAGTTGAGTTCCATAGACAATGAAAACTGAACAACCTCACCACTTCTTCAGTTTTTATTAGTCATATTTATAATGTTTAACTTTATTCTCAGTTGAAAAGTAAGCATTAATTGAAGTTGAACAAAATTAATTTGCAACAATATTAAAAGTATTTTTTAAATATTATTCCACTTGAGTGTAATTTACAAAACTTTTTAACTCCATATCTGGAAGAGAATAACATGCTCAGATTTACTGAATCATAAAAAAAAATGTATATTGGCTATCCAAAATTTTCCAGGTTTAGCAAGGTTACTGAATCTAAAAACAGGTCAACAGAAAAGTAAAAAATTGTGCAACTTTTAATAATTTCTCCTAGTTCTTCCTTCAGGGAGTAGGCACATCGCTTCTTGTTGATACTATTATTAACTAAAATAATGGTTATTAGTATAAAAATAATGGTTAATACTTGCTTAATTCGGGTAACATATGACTTGGAAATATTTGACATTCAGTCTCTTAGGCCAAATTTATGGTACATGTTTCTGTACATACTCTACAACAGGACCCGGGACTTTTCCAGTGAACAGTTAAATACAGTGCATGCGTTCGACTACAGTACCTAATGTGCACTAATACTCTATTACTACCCTACTTTGTATGTACGTATTAGAAAACTCATACAAAAGCATGTATACATACTACTTGAATGTCAGCTCTGTAACTGAAGCAAGGATGGTGGATGGTTAAAAAAAATACAAATCACATCAAAAGATGTTGAAGCCTACTGTAGTTGTTACTGTATAATAATACTTTGCATCATTAGTCTTTGGGAACGGATAATTGTACAAAAGCTTTGCTGTTAGTAAAGACAACACAATATGTAGTGTAATTTGTGCAGGTCGTATGTTATGTTTGAAATATGCACTAAAGAAGAATGTGAAATCGTAAGTGACGGGTTTACTCCTCCATCTCGTGCTCCTATGCTAAAGTATAATAAATTAATACAATGCGTTTGAAATATATATATATATATATATATATATATATATATATATATATATGCTTCAAACATACAAAAATTATTTAAATAGCTGAAACTGTTTATTGAGAAATTCTACTGTACCAACCAACCTGCTACATATTAGGATCATAAATTAGTGCACAGTACATTAGTGAGTTAAGTGTATCCATACCAACAACTAAGTCAGGTATCTCAAAAGCTGTACACTTGGTCTCCGTTCTTGCCATCAAAAATAAAATATCGGTGCGTGTATTCATAAAATAATTATTTAACAAGTTGTGATATTTTGTTACGTGTACATAAAAACAAAAAATTTTATTATAGAAACTAACAGCATGTATTGATAACTATTATATAAAATTTAGTATGCAAAAATTTCTTTGTCCCAGATAGCTACATGAAATAAAAATTGTATAGTTCTCATAATTATTGTATCTGACATTCGATAAAATGAACACCCAGTTACATGCAAGTGTTGGTCCCTTTATAGATGTTATTAATTAAAAACGAGTTTAACAGTATTTTAGTATTTATTTTGCTGTTTTCAGTGGCATTGTGATATTAAAAAAAAAACTTGACCATCCATTTCTGAAAGGAACTTAATTGTGGTTGCCCTTTTCTTGTGTATTATATTTCAGTATTTTGCCGTGCAGTTTGTCTTGTTATTTGGTGAGTGGTATGTACAGGCGCATCACTTTAATTTTGTGTAAGTGTAACTGTTAGAATAAATATAAAGAAGAGATTACGCCCCGATTATTACTATTACTTTCAACTTACCTTCAAACAGCCAGATTCCCAAGGTCCCACCACATTTTTAGGAGTAAACGTGGAAACCATTCACACTCCCCAAAGAAACAATTTAGTAAGTAATGAATAACATGTCTGTCGGTATCCAGGCCACTTATAATGACTAATAATAAATATATTTACCTTATTTCCTGTCTCGTGACCACATGTTTTTAACGCAATGAATTATGCGTTTTGAGACATGTCTCGTCATCAGAATATATATTAAAATTTAATCACTCAATGAGGTCGTTAAAAATTAAAACATCAAAATCACAAAATCGAAAACCAAACATATAAGTATTTATGTGATGCGATGGCGCACTCGACGAAAGCCGGCCGGACACTGATTGATATCAGTTACAGATAAATTTTAGTGCTGTGTCATACAATGGATTCGACTTGAAATGTAAGTGGTCGTTTAATATGAAATTACGGTAGCATTTGTCATTATGTGCTCTATATATTTCAAATTCTTCACGTGCATTTAAATAAGCGCCTTTACCACAGACATGTAAGGGTTTCAAGTTGGTGTCAAAGCTTGTATAATTATGGTTCTCCTGTATAAGATGACGAGCATAGTTAGACTTTATACAAGATTGTGTTGTCAAATCCTTTACATTTAGTAATGTAAATTTTTATAAGTAGAAGTTTTTATAAACGCTTCGTTGAGCACACTCCAAAGCATAATGTATATTGATATATCAAGTATAACATATCAAGTGATGTGTGTGTGTGTGTGTGTGTGTGTGTGTGTGTGTGTGTGTGTGTGTGTGTGTGTGTGTGATCTATATGAATGTATACAAAAATTTAATTGTATTTATGTATATATGAATGAAGGCGCGCGCGTCTGTGTGTGTTTATATGTAAAAATATATACATATCTGTTTATGCACATAAATGTATAAAAAAGTTCATCGAAAATATGTGCGTGCATGTGCACATAAATATATACATATATATGTATATGCGCATAATATAACAGTTTATTTTAAGATGTATGTACGTGTATGTGTGTTTGTAAGTGTGTGCATGTGCATGTGTGTGTATGTGATTAAGTGTGGGAGAGCCTTTTAAGTGTATTTGTGTACATGTATGAATGAATATTTGATTGTATGTATGAATTTTTAAATATAAGTTTTTACAGTTCGTATGTTTTATGCGTTTTCATGCATAAAAACGCATGTGCGTGCATGCAAGTGTGCATACGTGCATGCAAAAACTGTAGGATACTTATATAAATGTAAATATATTGATATACAGCAGTAAATGTACAGAAATGATGAACTTAAACGAAAAATTATTTTTTTTTTCAAAATACCGACTCATTTTTGCACATTTACATGCATATACTGACTAATCCATGCATATAGATGTGCATTTTTGTATTTAGACAAGTATAATATATATGCATGAAAATATTTCTACACATATTTTCACATATATGTGTATGTATATATATGTATACAACTAAAAACGCTTACGTTCAAAAATGCACGTTTTTGTAGTTGTAGTGTTTGTGTATATGTGTGCGTAAATGTATACATGCAAAAATTTACATCCAAATACTTGGTATTACATGTACAAACACTTACATACCCATATTTAGCGCTTTTTACTATACAAAAATCGGCCTAAACTCAAAAAAATGCAAGTTTTTTTTTTTTCGTAAAAATGCCTTATACGAAAAATTGCAAAAAAAGGTCTCAACTTTGAGCGCTCATATTTCTGTCCCAGTGCGTCTGACGAAAAAATTACTAAGGACTATTTTGATTGGAAATTTGGTCAGCTACAACTTTTGTTTTTAACTTTTTTTGATATCTTGCTTAGTTTTTGAGATATTTACAACAAACCGTTTTGCCCCACCTTTTAACCCCCCCCCCCAGGGGGGCCCAGCAGTGAGCTGGAGTGTCCGATTTTTTTCCCTCATTGAAGTGACCCCAAAACCTAACTTTCTACCAAATTTCGTGTCTGGAGGATTTTTGTCCAGTAAAAATCTTTATTCAATGGTCTATTATTTTACTTGGAACATACATTTACATTGAATCCTACAAAAAAAATGTGAACAAATCCTACAAAAATGGCTATTCGGCCATGAGGTGTAGTTTATCACATCAAGTTAGAAGAAATTATTCCCATTAACATTTTATATTCCCACCAAAATAAAGTATAATAAATCATAATAATGTATAATAAATCATATTAGAACACAACCCAGCACTTCTTAAAGATAGATTTTTTCATTCACCCGATCACGCTCTCATTCATGCTATACAAATTCTAGATTCCCCAAATTGAGCTCATTTTAATATACATTTCTTTAATAGCATTTTTAGTAGTTTGAATTTATCTGATTGAAGAAATTGTCTGCTGTTTTGTTGTTGTACTTATCTGGTTGCATGCGAGTCCAAACTGTTAATTTACAATTTTGTTCCGAATTCGTGTAATATTTCACATTTTGTTTGGGTGCACTCCGAGATTTAGTTTCGGAACTTTTATACGTGTCCGGCCGGCACAAGTGGTATTACGTGACTGAGGGCGAGATGAACGGCTTCAATTCCGAGGTGGAGAGGGTGTCATGTCACCAAGTCTTATTGTTTCAGACTATGACGTCTCAAATGTTAAGGCGAGGCAATTACGTATAGCATTCCAATGTGACGTTTTTGCAGGCTTGGCCTGATGACATAATAGGTCAGAGTTCGTCTGACGAAATCTAGTTGTTGTTTTGCACGTACACTGTTGACCTTGATACAATTCCTGCACTGAGCTTACTACGTCATTACAAAACCTTACCACTATTAATTATGCTTTTGAATGAAATAAAATTTATACATGTTTTCCCCCAAAACCACTATAGGATGGAAATGTACCGTTAACAATATAGAGCACATAATGACAAATACTACCGTAATTTCATTTTAACGACCACTTACATTTCAAGTCGAATCCATTGTATGACACAGCACTAAAATTTATCTGTAACTGATATCAATCAGTGTCCGGCCGGCTTTCGTCGAGTGCGCACTCACATCACATAAATACTTATATGTTTGTTTTCGATTTTGTGATTTTGATGTTTTAATTTTTAACGACCTCATTGAGTGATTAAATTTTAATATATATTCTGATGACGAGACATGTCTCGAAACGCGTAATTCATTGCGTTAAATACATGTGGTCACGAGACAGGAAATAAGGTAAATATATTTATTATTAGTAAATAAACAAAATTCCCTTACAGAAAAAACTCCAGGGCCGTCTAGGCGAACTTATTGACACAGAGATAGGGTTATGAGTAGAGTGGTGTAATAATTAAACTAACACACCATTGCAAAAAAATCTTATTAAGATAAAAAAGTATTTGAGCTTCATTATAACTTGAAATAATATAATTACTCTAATAATAATACACACATTATCTGAAAAGCAAATCAGTACTTTACATTAGTTTATTTACCCTTCTCCCTTTTTCTCACACTCTCACACACTATTGAGATCTCATTTATTCTTTTATAACTTTGGATTTTTGTAGTTTTTAAGTGAGATCAATTTCTAAAAAGTCACTTGTAAATTTGTACTTAAGCTGGTACATGGTCTCCACTACGGTGAAAGTCATTTTTTGACGAAAACACCAAAATATATGTCCAAAACATTTATTTGCTCACATGTTACATCTTTAGCAATTAATTAAGTGTAATTACTTTTTGACATTTTTTGAAGAACTTCGGTGGGCCCGGCCGTAATGGCCCGGGGCACGATTACAGCACGACTGTATGGTTCGGCTGCTGGGTAGAGACTCTGTACTGCGATGCTTCGTTTTCGTTCCTGCGCCACAATTCCGTTTAACTACGCCTTTGAAGCCAGTTTTCATCGGTTTTCTCCACCATCCTGGTCACTTATTTTTCCGTTGTCCAGCGTGACACCATTTGGCTGGCCACACCCAGACATTGAACTATTTCGTCGTACACAAATGCCTAACTGGTGACTAATCGTGACTTCACCAGCTAAAAATATAACTTGTTGCATAAAATTATATGTCCCGTAAAACTTTGTACATAAAACTTGGAGCCCAAATTTTGCACCGTTACAAGACCCCCCCCCATGAGAGGTTTTATGTCATGAAACATAAAAACTCTCATTGCCTAAACCTAGGAGGATCAGTGAGGATATGGCGCCACGACCCCCTTTACTTCCTGATTAAAAGTTGGGTACTTACCCCCCTAATCCAGTGCCTGTGGCCGCACCTGCATGACTTTACTGGACTTCCTTCATCAGGATCCCAACACCATAAAGCCAGACAGGCACTTGGCGACCCTGCCCTGACGCGCTGGCCAGCACAGGTTCGCCGCTTCAGTTCCACACAGATTCTGCGACAACCAAAACAAAAGCATTAGCAAATGGCCTTTCACTAACGCGTATCCTTGCACTGATTTGGGTTCCTCCTAGAAGTACTGATTTGTGGTATCTTCAGTATCTTAATACTCAAATAACATATTACAATTCAAAACTTTCTAAAGATTACATTTCACATTTATTCTCACCTTAACAGGTACAATCAATTGTCCACAATTCGTTAACATAATCTGTCAAGATTTTATAACTTCTCAAAGGTTCAGATTTGCTGCATTGTTTTTTGAAATTTCATTGTTACAATTTTACAACATAACCAATAGTTGTAATTAACTTTACTCACATCAGATTATAACAGGCAATATTGTTTTTACAAGGGCAAACATTTTATACGTAGCTAGTATTGTACCAGCTACAAATATCCCATTACAAACCATATAACACATGTTTTATAACTACTCATGAATACGTCAGATTAAAATAACCATTACAACTCTGAAATTCACATTATAACTTCAGCTCTGATTTTCTATTAAACATTTTAATTATCAAGTTTTGATCATTTATAATTTATTATAAAATTCAAATCTAAAAAATTGTTTAATTTATTACAAAATTCACCTTTTAAACCATTTCAAATCAATTTAATTATAGTATGTCAATTATTATTCAATCAAAATTATAAACATTACTACACAATACAATATACACACAACACAATGTGTCCTCAGATACCCTACCATATCAATAACATAACCTAATACGTAATACATTTAACCCCAATATAAATTTATATACAATATACTTCAACATAATCCATCATTGTTCCCCAAAATCATTACACCAGCAAGCGAAGTACCAAAACCATTATATAAAATAAATGTCCATCAACATATGTCTAACCCCCATCATCATAGATCAACCTAATACTGTACATGCACATTTCAGTATTGTCTAATCTAAACATACATCTTGTACCACCAAAATCATTTAAATTTGTACCATTATCCACAATATTATAGTAACCAAAAGGAAGATTATTCCATAATATTATATCATACACCTTGTCCACATTGTGTACAGTCAAGTCGCCCTTGGGATTATTTGTCACAATCAGGTAAGCCACAATATCATCATCATCTGCTGCACCATTTACCCCCAGTCTCATTATAAGGTAAGTCATCAATTTTCTCAGCTCTCAATATGTAAAATCTGCACTAACATTTCATAACCTCTGTTAACATTAAAAATCTCTATTTCTCCATCTCTCATTATAATACCTATCACAACCCCCCTGAACTACCTCACTCCTTGCAAAGGGCACCACAAAATCACTAAAACAACTCCTGGCTCTACCAGGTATACCACACAAAAATTAGGGGACCACTTGGAGACACCATGTCTCCCACATAACCTCTGAAGGAACCTTTGTCCTCATAAACCACATGTGGAGTCCTTAATCCACTTACACCACTGGGAAAATTTGCCCTTTGCCCTTCATGCTCACCTCACCTAACCTCACTTCACACTCTCTCAAACTAGTTTTAAGTACTACCTCACCACCAACTCCTACTCCCATTACAATCTCATCATCATTACCATTATTCAATATTTTACTCTCTAATACTACCTTTCCAACTATGTTATCATTATTATTATTTATCATATTATGATAATTGTCACTTTCACTAACACCACCTACCTTAGTGTTCAAAACCTGGGCGTCTTTGTTCTCATCATATTTACCTGCATCTTTTCCACTCTTCAGTCCGGTCTTTCATTTTCTTAATAATATTATCACAACGTTTGATCATTTGTTTTTGTGAATCAATTATATCACTCAAACGCTTATCGAACTGTTTTACTAAACTGGTGTTTTGTTTCACTTCCAGATATGGAGTTAAAAAGTTTTGTAAATTACACTCAAGTGGAATAATATTTAAAAAATACTTTTAATATTGTTGCAAATTAATTTTGTTTCACTAACATCATTAGACATCATACGCAAAAAATCTTCATTAGTATCAAAACGTTTTTGTGAATCTCTCAATTTTTCATTTATATTGCTCAACGTGTTACACAAAAAGTTAATTACTTCCTCATTTGACTTACTACTACCGACCGATACCGGAGTAGAGTGTATTCTGGAATCGCTCATTACGGCAGAGTCAGTTAAACTATTTTCATTATCTGCCATATTTTTGGATTACATAAATTGCTTAAACAAAATTTTAGACGTGTGACATTACAAATCATACCCACAAAATGACACCTTATAACCTATACAATAATACAAAAAACGCCATCTACCCAAACCTATCTCTGTATCTAAGTAGGCCTAACTTATAAAAAAAATTTCATAAGCATCCTGGCAGGGTCGCCGATTGTAACTGTTAGAAAAAATATAAAGCAGAAAGAAGAGATTATTAACCTCTATTATTACTATTACTTTCAACTTACCTTCAAACAACCAGAAGATTCGGTTCCCAAGGTCCCACCACATTTTTAGGAGTAAACGTGGAAACCATTCACACTCCCCAAAGAAACAATTTAGTAATTAAACAAAATTCCCTTACAGAAAAAACGTCTAGGCGAACTTATTGACACAGAGATAGGGTTATGAGTAGAGTGGCGCAATAATTAAACTAACACACCATTGCCAAAAAAATCTTAAGATAAAAAAGTATTTGAGCTTCGTTATAACTTGAAATAATATAATTACTCTAATAATAATACACACATCTGAAAAGCAAATCAGTACTTTACATTAGTTTATTTACCCTTCCCCTTTTTCTCACACTCTCTCACACTATTGAGATCTCATTTATTCTTTTATAATTTTGGATTCTGTAGTTTTTAACTGATATCAATTTCTAAAAAAGTCACTTTTTATAAATTTGTACTTAGCTGGCACGTGGTATCCACAACGGTCGCACACTATGGTGAAAGTCCTTTTTTGACGAAAACCAAAATATATGACAGAAACATGTTATATATATTATAATATATATTTGCTCACATGTTACCTCTTTTGCACTTAATTAAGTGTAGTTTACTTTTTTACATTGTTTTTTGAAGAACTTCGGTAGGCCCGGCCGTAATGGCCCATGGCATGATTACAAAACACGACCGTACGGTTCAGCTGCTGTTTTGCCGTGTTACATAAGGTCTGACAAAAAAAGTTAAGTAAAAATCTAGCAAGGATCTCCATTTTTATTAGAACGTGTTGAATATTTTTCGTATATCCTAAGTCAAAACATGTTTTATATCTTATGATCATAATATTTTGTATAGGTGGAAGGTATTTAGTTCAGAATTTCCTGTCTTGTGATATATTTGTTTAAAATGTGTATTTTTCTATGGAACTGATAGACAAGTTGTCACTAAAGCAGTTATGTAGATAAAATAGTTAAGAAAACAAGTGTTACTGTTAAAAACAGTTAACTAATTTCTATTTACTGTGTTTTTATAAGGAGTGATGCCTTTATAATTAATCTGTGTTGAGTTTCATGCATTTGATTGTGTAAATAATTGGTTATGTTTATGACTCACAAGGAATTGAAGTCATTTTGTAGCATTTTCCAGTGTTTTGTTGTTAGATTTGTCATAAAATGCTAATTGGATTTTTAAAATCCCATTTTAATTTTAAATGCCAGTCCCCCATTCTAATAATGTTTCATGTATTTGTAATGTTTTTGATGTGGTTAACATGAATATTTACATTGTAGAAATGGGTTGTTGATTTATGATTGTGTTGTCATTACAGGGCAGTGGGGCCCATCAAATCAACCTCCAATGAATGGTAGGTGCCATTTTTCATATTTTTTTAGTAGTTGTGTATGCATTGTGAGGTAGGTCAGTTTGTAGTAGATTGTCATGGAGTCAGAGTCAGTGGTAATCAGAATTCATGTATTAATGATAAAGAGAATGATTCTTTATATTTTCCCAAGTTTTCTTTGCAATTTATGATGACTTAACACATAAGAAACTTTTTCTGACATTACCAAAAATTGATGGTTTGTTTTTCTGTTTTCAAAGTGCTTTGTATTTATATTGAAACGTTGTTTGTTTTTTTTTGTTTTTTAGATTTTGTTCTCTTATTGGCCAAAGTTAAATGGTTATTTTGTGATGTAGAATGGTTATTTTCGTTTAAAACTACAAATCTGTGAACTGTCAAGATTTAAAGAAATTATAATTCTAAATACCACTGATTGATAACATAATTTCATAAAGATTAGCCTAAAATAACTATTGTTATGTCTACCTTAGAGTCAGGAATACATGGACGGAATGACAATTAATTAAACATAGATAATATGTTACTACTTAAAATTTTCTGTATTGAATAGTTTTATCGTTAATTTTTAGGTCTTCTGATTGTTTCATTAAAAATTTTTCAGTTTTTTTATTAAGTTGATTTTTACCAGTTTCATTACTGTAACTTCGAGTTCCGTTCTCATAGTACCAGTAATTGAATTATTTTGTGGTTTGTATTATTGAGAACAACACGTTTTTGGGGTTTCATGTGTTTTACATTTGTGATACCAATTGTTGTTATGCCCAGTCTGTCTTATCTGCAAGACTATCTCATTGGCTCAACTCGCCTGAGATCTTAGGAGCAGCTGCGATTGCTTCATTGTAGTGTAGGTGAAACATTTGGTGTTAACAAAACCAAAACCTTGTTAAACTCCAGAGTTCTTAATTTTTCACAGTTGTAAAGACTGCTTTTGGTAGTTTGATAGGGTTGTGAAGGGCCTCTGTTGTATCCAGTTCAGTATTGATTGTAAATTGTTCAGTGTTATTTTATTTTTAGAGTATTCCATCAATTGTCTCTTCTATATTTTTGTTTTACTTGATGAAATATTTTGTTCATTGTTGTGCCATTATTCTGATAATAAAAAAAATGTATTCTGAAACAAACATCTTTCCATTTGTTTTTCTTATTGGAGCATGAACCTTTTCCCACTTGGAAGAGAAACTTTTGTCACTTTGTCTTGCTGTCATAAAATGTAAGAATATTTTGTGGGCTGAACATGTTTTTTACTTTTTTGTCTTAGTAATAACCATTTCTCTGAAGTAATCAGTTCTTTTTCTGGTAATGGCTGTGAAAATAGAAATGACTTCTACGATGTTTATCACATCAATTCATACACTATTAAAATAAACATCTTTGAAAGATGCATGTAATTATTTAGTACAAACAGTATGATTTACAGATTACAAATATTAGACATAACCATAACCTTACTGTGACAACAAAGAAGTAAGTTAATAAGTGTTTAGGATAAAGGTGATAGAATTCTGTATTTGTTTAGATGTATTGACATGCATGCATAGTGTTATTAATTTCATTTTGTGGATTCTTTTACAATTTGTGGATCTATATAGTAGGACATCAGTAATTGCTTGTCAGCTTCTTGAAGCTTTACAAATTTGAAAAAAAATGTATTGAGGTTAAATTTATTGACAAGTGTGATTCCAAGCAACAATAAATGGTATTAAGAAAAAATTTGTTTCTCCTGTTCTACTGGAGATAAGCCAACTTTGATGCACCATAACTGGAACCAACTAAATCTCAAACATAAAACTTATATACCTGAAATTTAACTAAATAGAAGTTTATTCTAACAAAATTTCAATACATTTTTTGCCCAGTCCTTTTTGAGATTTTTTTTTAATAGCAGTTTGCTAGTTTAATGTAATGTTTAAATTTCTTTAATAGATGGCTGTAATGGATTATAGACATTGTGATCTAAATGATGGACTTTCACCATCGCAAACAATTAAAAGGAGCAAAAAACGTTCTGCTCACACAATCAGTTGGCAGCCGGGGTCTTACCTGTTACTGTTTACAAGCCCCATTGTTTTTACTTCCATGTTCCTTAAGGAAATGGAAATATGGTGATAGCAAAAAAAATCGTGTTCGATATTATTGCAGATTCTGATTGTACTACACTCAAAACATGAAAAAAAAGTCATTTTTCGAAAAGTGTCTGTGTCTGTAGATTTTTTTTCTATGGCAAACGATAACAGCCACAAATTCAAACTGAATCAAATCATTTTTTGCATACAGCCCTGATTTGTAGAGTACTCACGACCTATTGTTTTTGGTGAAGATTGGTTGTGGGAAAGGGGTAGTTTACCTGCAACGGTTTTTTTTAATCAAGGGTAATTGTTTTCTATGGCAAACGATAACAGCCGCAAATTCAAACAGAATGAACTACTCTTTTGCATACAGCCCTGAATTGTTGAGTTCTCAAGATCTGTTGATTTTGGTAAAAATAGGTTAAAGGAAAGGGGTAGTTTACCTGCAACATTTTATGTTTTAACAAGGGTATTTTCTATGGCAAACGTTAACAGCCGCAAATTCAAACTAATCAAATAATTTTTTGCATACTGCCCTGAATTGTAGAGTTCTCAAGACCTATTGTTTTTGGTGAAGATCGGTTAAGGGAAAAGGGTAGTTTACATGCAACGGTTTTTTATCAAGGGTAATTTTTTTCTATGGCAAACGATAAGAGCCGCAATTTCAAACAGAATCAAATGATGTTTTGCATACAGGCCTGTATTGTAGAGTTCTCAAGACCTGTTGATTTTGGTGAAGATCGGTTAAGCGAAAGGGGTAGTTTACCAGCAACATTTTATGTTTTAACAAGGGTAATTTTTTATATGACGATCGATAACTGCCACAAATTCAAACAGAATCAAATGATTATTTGCATACAGCCCTCGATTTTAGAGATATCAAGACCTACGGTTTTTGGTGAAGATCGGTTAAGGGAAAGGGGTAATTTACCTACAACGGTTTTTTATCAAGGGTAATTTTTTATATGGTAAATGATAATAGCCGCAAATTCAAACAGAATCAAATAATGTGTTTTGCATAGAGCCCTGAATTGTAGAGTTCTCAAGACATGTTGGTTTTGGTGAAGATCGGTTAAGGGAATAGGGTAGTTTACCCAGGAACATTTTATGTTTTAACAAGGGTAATTTTTTTTATGACGAACGATAACTGCCGTACATAAAAACAGAATCAACTACTCTTCTGCATACCTTTTTGAATTATACAGAACTCAAGGTCTGTTGATTTTGTTGAAGATCTGTTAAGGGAAAAGGGTAGTTTACCTGCAACGGTTTTTTATCAAGGGTAATTTTTTTCTATGGCAAACGATAAGAGCCGCAAATTCAAACAGAATCAAATGATGTTTTGCATACAGGCCTGTATTGTAGAGTTCTCAATATTTATAGGTGTTGGTGAAGATCGGTTAAGGGAAAGGGGTATTTTACCTGCAACATTTTATGTTTTGACAAGGGTATTTTTTTATATGACGAACGATAACTGCCGTAAATTCAAACAGAATCAACTACGTCTTTGCATACCTTTTTGAACTGAAGAGAACTCAAGGTCTGTTGATGTTGTTGAAGATCGGTTAAGGGAAAGGGGTAGTTTATCAGCAACGTTTTATGTTTTAAAAAGGTTAATTTTTTTTTTATGAACGATAACTGCCGAAAATTCAAAGAGAATCAAATAATTTTTTACACACTTTCCTGAGTTTTAGAGAACTCAAGGTCTGTTGATTTTGGTGAAGATCGGTTAAGGGAAAGGGGTATTTTACCTGCAACATTTTATGTTTTGACAAGGGTATTTTTTTATATGACGAACGATAACTGCCGTAAATTCAAACAGAATCAACTACGTCTTTGCATACCTTTTTGAACTGAAGAGAACTCAAGGTCTGTTGATGTTGTTGAAGATCGGTTAAGGGAAAGGGGTAGTTTATCAGCAACGTTTTATGTTTTAAAAAGGTTAATTTTTTTTATGAACGATAACTGCCGAAAATTCAAAGAGAATCAAATAATTTTTTACACACTTTCCTGAGTTTTAGAGAACTCAAGGTCTGTTGATTTTGGTGAAGATCGGTTAAGGGAAAGGGGTAGTTTACCTGCAACATTTTAAGTTGTAACAAGAGAAATGTTTCCATGACGAACGATAACTGCCGCACATTCAAACAGAATCAAATATTTTTTTGCATGCATCCCTGAATTGTAGAGGACTGAAGGGAAGGTCTATTGATTTTGGAGAAGATCGGTTAAGAGAAAGGGGTAGTTTACCTGAAACATTTTATGATTTAACGAGAGTAAAGTACTTAATTTTTATAAATAAAGTATCCTGATAAGAAGCTCATAATAATCCACTGTAGAAACGTAGATGAAATATCTATAAATGAAGAGGTTAGGTGAACGGGGTGGGGGTAATTTTCTATTATTAAAAATTATAGTTGAAGGTGGAGGGGAGAATTTTTTATGTGTACTACGTTATCGGCAACAAAGAAGTAGTTTTTTGTTAAAATTGCTTCCCGGGGTGTTTAGCCGTAGTCCAATGTTTTTTGTAAAACCAGACTTTTCTGCAGTGCCATCGACTGCCATCATCAGTGAAAATCGAGTGCGAAAACGTGAGGTGGTATACGTTTGTGACCACAGTACTGTTGTTAATGCTGAAGCAATAAGTAGAAAGACGTAGTTTCTATGGAAATATTTCATTTCGAATATGATTTTTAAATATAAATCTTAGAACATGGAAGTCGTGTATGGTTCTCCATACCGATATTTACAATAAATTGTCATGTCTCACCACATTCCAACATATGGGGAGTACTGACAGCCTACCGACTGTGTAGCACTTACCAAATTTTAATATCAAATTGTTACTGTAGGTACTCTATGCTCCCAACTTCACATGCATCTATGCACATACACCACACTCTTCTCCATGAACAGAGAATGACTATCAAGTTCAATTTTTTGAGGTGGATTTTACATTAATTTTTTTTTAATTATTGTGCATTTTTTATAATAATAATAATAATGGCTCCCATGTATACCACCGAAGTAGCTTATAGGAGTAGGCAGGGTAGGCTGCCTAATGTGAGCCGTACAGCATACAAGGAAGGCAGTGTGGGCAGCACTACGTTTCAGCCGCCATTATTATCCCCAGGATGTTATCCCAGGTACTCCTTTTCAACAGGCAGAGTCGACCTGGGGGCTGAAAAACGCACCTTGATTTTTATGGTGCGGGCCCGGGATTGAACCCGGGACCTCTAGATTAGTTAGCCAGGTGCCATACCCACTGGTCTACTGAGCCGCCTCGGTGCATTTTTTATACACTATGATAAAAAAAAGTGAAAATTAGGATAGGTGGCCTAAACTCTTCATATTTTTGTGGCCTAGGATAGGTTTATTATGTGGGTGGCCAACACTTTCTTCTCAAATAAATCGTAGCTTTAATACTGCTTCCTCCACGTAAGTTGGTATAGGTAGGAGTCTAATTAAATTCTGAGTTGTGCCACATCTAACTTTATTTTTGTGTTGTAAGGTGGTATGCCAAGTACTTTCTATGCATTGTGTGTACGCTCCTGACATTGGGTCCACAAGTTATAAGTATGAATGACTGTAAGGTAGTTGTATCCAGGAATATTGCCGGTTTTTTCGGTATGCTCCCCATTCGTCTGATGTAATTGTAGTTCCAGGATGTTTTTGAATTAAGGGTAAAATAAAAAGTGCAGTTTGGTCTTCCAACTGCATAAAAAAAATGTTCTTTTATCTCATAAATAACCATTGTTGTGGATATACACAACCTTGTCATTTTATCTTCTGGAAAATAAAGTTCTTATCCTCTAGAAAACAAAATTCAAAATGGAAATGGAAATATTATGTTCAACCACCAATTTTCAATGGGCTTTGTAATAAGTGTGATGCACAAAAACTTCAGAGTAATCCCCCCCCCCCCACTTGTGCAATGTATTTTGCAGACAAATATTGATCATGCCAAGTTTTTTTTTACAACTTTGAGCCAATTCCAATAATATCACTTATTTATAAATACATCGATGAAAGTTGTGCAAAAATCCCTTATCTTCCAAAAGCGCACACCATTTTTTCAATACAAATTTCTAGAATCAGTTGTAACAAATTCATTCTTAACAAGACGAGTAAAAAAGGTATGATACGCTTATACTCTTAAAGGCTACTAATAGCAGAATTAAGAAGTGCTTAACAAGGTATTTAACAGATAAGACTCGGCAGCATCTTAAAGACTACCTATAAACAAGTACTCAATAAATACAAGTAATAAATAATAGTCTAAATAAAAACAAACAAAGACGATCTATAGGAAAAACAAAACAACTCAAGAAACAATGCACACAAACACTTGCACGCCACAAAGATCAACAAAAACCTTGCGACAAGGGTACAACAAGCCTATCCCTTTATATAACAAAAGTAGTGAATGTAGACGTCACTTAGCAATAACCACTGCCCACTCAAACCATTACTAATGATTTTCGCTTCCTACCATAAACTATATGTTGCATAAGAGTTCTGCAATGGCTATTGTCTGTCATTTAGATCCTAATATTATCTTCTTTTTGGTTATTTACTTCACATTTAGGAAAAATTACCTATTACCTAAACTTTAGAGTATTTGTACTTAATGAATTTTGTTTTGACATATAACAGCTTTAAAACTAAGGAGCTATATGCCTTTCTGTAAAATATGTTTTTCCTATGATACCATTTAGCCACTGTTGAAAAATGGCCACAAAAATGATAGACAATCAAAATAATATGGTTAAAATATTAACTCTTAAAATTGTAAGGAATTAGTCCTTACATTTTTATTTTTAAATAATTATAAAAATTTTGAGCGGCAAATATTTCTGATGATTTGAAATGGATTGACCTCAGTACATATTATTGATATCCTACTGTATAATCTACCAATTTGTATCAGAGAATCTTAAAATACCCTTAAACCAAAAGTTTTTAAATAAAAGTTAATTTCATGGTTACAGGCATTCAGTATAATTATAGAAATTTAACCACTAATTGCATATTCAAAATTGTTTTCAGGCTATGGCACACCATCAGGACCTGGAGGATATCAAGGTTGGGGAGCCCCACCTGGACCCCAAGGTCAGCAAATGGCACCTCCACAGTGGGGTTCTAATTATGCCCCACCTCAGCAGACAGGCTACGGTTCTTATGGTAAGCTGATTGATCACAGTTAATATAAAATTATGCAACTTCTTTGAATTTGAACATTTCTAGTCAGAATGTGTAATTCACAAATCATCTTCATGACCAACAGATAAGTTTTAAAGAAGCTGTATAACTTTCTCTCAAGTACAAAATTCCAAGTAGGTTATAAAAAACTTTTTATAACATAACTTTACTGGATGTGTATGTCAGATTTTGTGTGGTGTGTATTATTAGATTGTCATCCAACCATTGTAATTGCCATTTCAGTTCTCTTCTTCCACTTGCTACCAACCTGCTATTTGTGTTAACATTAAAATTCGACTATCACTTTTTTTTGTACATATAGTATATATTTTGAATTACATATAAAAGTGTTTGAACATTTTTCTGTAAATAGTTTTAACAAACATTTGGTTTCAAAGATATGTTCCAGGTAAAGTAATGTGTGAATCACTCAGGCGGTTTTGTATGAAGGTCATTTTACTGTGTTGTATAGTTTATTCTAGACAGTATCTCAGTACAATACTTCTTTGTAGTTCCTCTTGTAACTTTACAAAAAAAAAAAAACACAAGATACTTACCCCTGTTTACTGCGATCTTATTTCGACTTACCTTTAACAGAAAATTCCCAACAAAGCTTCCAGGGCCGCCACCATATTTTGAGGAGCAAATATGGAAACCAATTACACTCCCCAAAAGAAATAATTTAGATAATTTAATTCCCTTATACAAAAATCTCCAGGGTCGTTTAGATGAGCTGTTGGGACAGAATAGGTTATGGGTTTTGGCATAATAATTAGTCTTAACACATTATTATGATGACACAATCTTGTTTTATTTTAACCTCTCTCCATCTCTCTCTCTCTCTCTCTCTCTCTCTCTCTCTCTCTCTCTCTCTCTCTCTCTCTCTCTCTCTCTCTCTCTCTCTCTCTCTCTCTCTCTCTCTCTCTCTCTCTCCTCCCCCCCCCCCCCCCCGGTACCTATTTCGGCCTACCAAAAATGCCCGAAGCCACTAAGAGAACACACATATATCTCGTTTCGTAGTCGGCTGGATACTGGGGCGATCTGAGCGTCACTACACCAGAGTTCCGTCGTATTTGCGCCCAGAGTTCCGTTGTATTTGCGCCTTTGAAAACTTGTTTGAGGCGGAATTACACACCTCGTCTTGCCGTGGAGCCTGGAAACTTTTTGTTGTTGTTCGTCACATGCAAATGACTAAACGGTGATGTAAACTCGATGTCCAGCATTCCTTGTCTGTCTACATCGTGCTGTACCATATGATTCACCTACGCTTTGTTATAACTTCCAACACATCTCTAACAATAGGTTTTATAAAATTATTATATACATTTGGGTACACCAATTTTGTCCCGTTAACACTCTACATCACAATAACCACGTCCCAACGTTTTGGAATATTTGCTATTTCAGGATACTACTTGCGTCCAACCCTTGGATGACTTTGGTACCTGCTGCAGAAAGTTCGTAACACTTCCCCCTAGTATGGTTCAGCAAAGCTGTCACAATCTTCCTATATATGGGCGTGCATTGTACAAAATGGCAGACCATCCCTGAGCATTCAGGTTGGTTTTTATGAATTTTTCTGCTCGATTTACAATCCTGGTGAAATTTCCTCACAAGCTGTTTGACAGTCTCCTTCAAAAAAGTCCACCACAAATTTCACATCTGGGTCTTGCTTCATTGTTTATGCCGACATTTCCTTCACTAAAACTAGATGCCCAGCGGGAAACTTGTAATACAGTCAACAGTGTTCTCGCCACGAGCATCACGTGAAGTGCTATAAGTGTATTTGGGGTTTTTGTCACTGTTTCAACAGTTACAATACCCAAACACTAGGCAAGTAACAAAAAATGTCGTCTATTTCTAAAGTGTTCAACTGTAGCTGATGTAAACTTTCGCTAGAAGTCATCCACGTGGCAATGCAACCTACTTGTACATTTATTTATGAAATGACATGTAGACAGCAAAGTATGAGAAACCCACTGATGCTGACGCTTGCTGGTTTAACTTACATCGGACCCATAAACAAAAAGATTAATAAATGATTGAAGTAAGAAACATGAACTAAGGGCAAATTGCCAAGAATTTTATGTACGGAAGTAAAAATCATGACTCCTAGCAAGAGGACCCAATATGGCTATTTTTTATAAAGAGCCCTCAACACAATTAAGTAATGTTTTGCAGTAAATACCATAAAGCGAGAGGCATTAAATAAAAATTAAGGAATGTACTCATTAACACGAGGAGTTGTAAAAAGTTAATGGGGTCTACTTTGTTCAGGAGTCGTGGCACAATGGGGAAGGTAGGTTTTTTCTCATATGTAGTGTGTGCCTTCCAAAACTGACATTACAGAATTATAACTTTTGCAAGATTTAATGTCATGACTTATTCTCCATCTTTCTACAATTTTTAAAATCATTTGGACAGTAAACAAAGTTGTAAATCGTATAAATCATACATTTCAACATTTTCAGTTCAGTTTATTGAATTAAAACATAACTCCTATGTATTTCAGTTGTTAATTGATATAACTGGATAGTATTTATTTCAGTTTTGTAGTGTATCATGTCAGCAAGATAAAGACAGCCTAGTTTGTATCTGTACTCATCTGCATAAATTTTTGTAATTACGACATGAAACAGTTGTTATTTGGAGAAACTTTATTATTAGAGGTAGAGGCATCTAATGTAATTGATACCAGGTATATGATTAGGCACAGCTATATGAATTGCTTTAACACTCGATTACCATGGCATTTGCACACAGGGGTCGTGCAATAATCACGTGAGGTTCGAAAGGGGGGGGGGTCGGAAAAAATCACCAGGGGGAGGGGGGTGTAGTGAGATGTCACGTGTATTTTTTTCGTTATTAACTTAAAGCGCGCGATTTCTGATCCAAGAAGCGACGCGTAACCTTGACTCGCCTTAATGTCTGTCTGGATATTTTTATCACGGTGCTTAATTTTCCAGAATTAAATTAGATTATACCTGTATTTAAAGATAATATTCTGAAAATGTTTAAGGATACTTTGTACCAAAAAAATACACGTGATTTTGGGTTGGGGGGGGGTTAGTCTAAAACCTCACCACATATCACCAGGCGGGAGGGGGGGTTAAAAAATTGCTAAAAAAACATCACGTGATTATTGCACGGCCCCACAGACTATCCCCTATGACCAGCGGTTTTTTTTTTTTGTTTTTTTTTAAGCACTTTAAACATTCATAAATAGTTAATACAATTTAATACTAAAAAATAATTATACCACACTTTTTCCAAGATTTTCCTCTTATGAAAATACTCTTAACATTTTTTTATTATTGATTTTTATATATTGCAACTGAATCTGTTCAAAAATACGTTTCGTGCAATTTTAACGAGCCATTCCACATCAAATCAACGCAGGGTATAAACCTGACCATCTCAGAATTTGATGAAATTTGGTATGTAGGTAGTCCTCATGGAGATTAATAAAAATACAAATTTTTTTTCAAATATCAAACGGTTTAGAAATTACGGCTATGTAAAGTTTTCAAAAAACGGCCAAAAACGTACGTCCGACATATTTTGAAATCACCACAGCTGCTCTCCTAATTGAGCTAGAGAGATGGGAGTGGTGTTATTTTACTGTTTTTCATGCAGTTTTCAATGATATACAGCACAACATACCTTTTCATAAAAAGTTTTTTTGTAAACACAAAATCAAAATTTTAAATTTAATTTTCTCAAAAAGTGCATTTTTGAAATTTTTTTAAAAATTCCTACAAATAGTTTAGACCTTTGGTAAGTGATTCTCGAAATTTCAAAGTGGGAGGCTAATGGGTTCATAGTTAAATAATAATTTAAAAAAAGAGCGTTTTATAAAACTGATAGTAGGCCTAGATATTAAAACATATTTCATTACTATATTAAATTATTTATACACTTTACATTAAATCTTTAACACTTACATCTTTAGCAAAATTTTATGTAGAACTTGATGATAGAGCTTGTGAAGTTGTTGTGGCTTCTTCAGGTGTTATTACATAAATCCTTCCAGTAGGAGTTGTAGGATCAACTTTGCTAAGCACGTCTGTCAGTGATATCCACAATACGTCCGGCTTCCTTGGATATGAAAATGATGATGAAGGGCCAGCAGGATGTAGAAATGTCACTTTTAGTTCATCCTCTTCTTCATTCTTCTCCAAAACATATGCCAGCCACCACTTTTGGTCATATACGGCCGTTATATAACCGCTTACTTCTGACATTTGTAGTTTTTCTGAGGATTTTTGGATGATCACTGTTCCTTCTGTTGTATCTTCAGAGAATATTTTTACACAAATCTTTGATACGCTTGAATGAACAGGTATATAAGCATGATACTGTTGAGTTCCCTTAATAGTTACTGCTTGGCTGAAACGGTCATTCAGAAATGTTTCGGACTCAACATACTCGTCTTGTGTGGAGAAGGTGAAATTAATTCCAGATAAATTTTCAACTGCCCATTCATAAAATTGGATAGGTGTTAAAATTTGGTTGTCATATGGACGTTGCAGGCTTGCTCTTGCAGCAAGTCTCTTGACTGAGCCCCCAACCCCATCACATGGTCCTTTCCCATGTGCAGTTGCGGAAAAATGCCATTCAGCCTCTACACCAAAGTCTTGCTTGTGATAACATAAATTGATAAAATTTTTCTTATTTTTATATTGTGCAGCACACCCATCTGAGTAATAAAAAATCTTTTTTGGCACTGTTTGAAACTTTGTTGTCATGAACTCGACAAGTTTTTTTTGGAATGTATACACAGAAACAGTGTTACGCTCTAAACAAGGTGAAATTACAACAAAACTTGAGTGTTTAATTTTATCATCTTCTCTGTAATAAATCACAAAAGGGTGTATTGTCACATGTTCGCTTGCCCAGTGGTAACTTTGAGCTTCGTCCTGAACAACAATGTTATAGTTTTCAGAGAAATCTAAGTTTACTACAAACTCTGACTCTTTTAAATTTTCTTTTTTGTCATTAATGAATGAAGACTGCTGCTTTGCAATAAAATCATGTTTGATTAAGAGAGTCAGTTTGTCACAAAAAACATTTATAAAATCTTCATTAGATTTCTGTAAAGTTTCAAGGTTGCAACGATCAACAGACACCCACTGACGATAGGTGACATTTTCTATAAGATTTTCTTCAAAAGCCTCTTACTTACTGAGTAAATAATAAGACTAAAATGACTAAATTGTGGACATAATTTGTCTTAGACAGCCCCCCTTGGCACAGAATTATGGTAATAATCACCATTGTAATACATTATGTAAAGGTACATAGTATTAAAATTACGCAGCAGTTTTATAAAACGCTCTTTTTTTTTTAAATTATTATTTAACTATGAACCCATTAGCCTCCCACTTTGAAATTTCACGGTGTGTTTGAAAGCATTGAAAAGTGAGCGGCGTAAATATGCACCACCTGTCAAAATACCAAGTCCACTGGTGGCGGAATGTTAACGCCATTGGTCCTCAAAGTGTTAATGGAGTTTGGCATAACAAAAAATCAAAATTATTGTACAAGAATTAGAAAAATATTTATCCAGTCCTACAGATGGATCTGAAGATTGTATTTTTTGGGACAGTATGATGAAAGTGATGTTTTTACAAACTGAGCTTATAAACTGTGTGTATTTAAATAGTATGCAAGTGTAACTATTATTTGTAGTTATTTCACAAAGTATGCATGTAACAGCACCAAGTAACTCGGTACATATTTTTTACTTCTTTTTGTACAAATTGACTTTCTACAATGAAACCTTTTTCAATTGTATAAAATGCAGCAGCATTAACTATTATTATCTAGTCTATTTTCTGGTTTATCTGACTTTTAAAGCTTGAAGTGTGTCAGCTCTAACCATTTACAATCTGCACTACAAAGTATACTGGAGTACATATTTGGTACAGGATAATACAAATTGTTCCACATGTAGAGAAAAATGTACTTAATAATATCCATAAGTGTACTGTTATGAGGACTTTAGGAACTATAGAACACTTAATGAAAATTCGTTAGATTTGGATCGAAATCAATTTTACACAATGTGATAAAATTGTTCGGACAATAATTGCAGATTATAATTTTATACTACTGTATTCTGAAGTTCACTTAAATCTTGAAACTCTGTGTATACTTTGGAATACATTCATTTTTTCCTTCCGTACATATACAGAATTGTGAATTTATATAATTACAGTGTGATGTAACATTTTCTTTGGTTTCAATTGTGTAATTAAAAACTACTTAACTATATGTTGTAGTATCGTTCTCATCACAGAGGTTTCTCCCATAATTGCCCATGTTTTGTGTGGGCCATCTCTTCTCAAATGAACATGTACAGAAATTTTGGTCATAGTGTCTGAGATGTACAATAGTGTTGTACAGTATGGAGTTGATTGGAGGATGGAGGAAGTATGGAGTTGATTAATTACATGTATCTGTTTGCCAGTCAATGTGTCTAAAAAATTCCTACACTAAAAGAAAATCCACAAACCTATTCCTTTGTGTATGATACATAAAAGATTTCATGTCATCAACTCATATGACTACATTTGATTATTTCATTGTTAATTGCTATATTTTCAGATACTTAACAAGACCACGTTAAAGTAGTTGAAATTTCATACATGAAATAATGAATTATGAACGTAACATTTTTAAAATTTGAATATGAGCTTAGGTGAAAGGAAATTTAAGATTGAAATTTACAGTTTCGTACTGATCACCTGTAGAAACAGAAAAGGTATATCCTTATTCCAAAACTTTGTAATTATCATTACCATGCAGAAAATATATAAATATGCAGTGAAGAAGGAGAATTTTGTCATTATGTGAGACAGATATGAGTCAACAATTATGTAGCTTTTTCAGCTCTCTAGTGATTACAGATTTCTAAGACTCTTGATTCTCATTGTCAGTAAATAGGGTAATTTGTCCCAAACGACAATCAAATCACATGTATTTAAATTGGTTATCAGTATAACTGAATTTAGAAACTAAAAACCTCAATTTGTTGGCATGTAAAAATCTGTAGAACCAATAATTGGCACTCTCCCAAAACATCTATAGTGTGCTTTACAAAATATAATGAACCTTAATTTTATAATTTTGTAGTGTTAAATGAAGATATTAAATGTGTGTGTACTGTTAGTAGTTTCAATTGTTTTGACTGTATGCACTGCTGTGATGATATAATTGGCTAGAGTACTGAATTATGTGATAGAAAACTTTCGTTCAGTATCATATCTGAGCATTAGAAGCAAATTTTTATTCTACCCTGTATCTTTGAATTGTTTTATATGCTATACAAAAACTTTTTGTAGGCCCTAACCAGTCTGGTTATGGTAGCAATTGGAATTGGAACATGCCGCAAAATGGACCTGCTGCACAAGGTGGGCCACCTGCGACTGGAGCACCTGGACCTCAAGGTAAACATAATTTAAATATGCTAGTTGTGAAATCCTATTGTAGGTAGGGATATTTTTTAATATAGCTTTTTCCCCATAAAATTTAGCTCAAAAGCAGATTACAAAAGTTTGAAGACTGTAACTTCTGCAGTACAAAAATGGTCAAGGTTTTGCAAATTAAGAAAAATATTAGCATTTGAGAGGTATACACTGAATGTAAGGATTCTAACTTTAAATGTACTGTTTAAGAGATGAGTATGTGAAACTGCCTCATTGCACAGTATTTTTTCATCAAAAATATAAGATGCTTTGAAGACTGAATGGAAATGGCCTCTTAAGTCATAAATGTTGTATGTCCGACTATTAAAGATATCGGTATGGAGAACTATACATGACTTCCATGTTCTAATTAATTATAAAATTATTTTTAATATGTAGGCCTAGACTCAGAACGAAACCAAATATATAGGCATGATTTTGGTAAAAACGCTGAGAAAGATAAGCAAAATACGAATTGTATCTAGTTGTTAATATTTTTAAAATAATTAATTAGATAAAGTTATTTTTATTTAAACAGCACGAAAGAAAGCAAATACTGCCCAGTGTTTATCTGTTTTCTGTAAACGAAAAATTATTTTGGTTACGAATTCATGGTGACACAGCATGGAACAATATCAATTGATAATACTTTATTGAAATCTTAGTTTTCGGTCCAATAAATTTATAACATCAATACAAAAATTACCCCCTCCCTCTTCAACTACCCTTTTCATTTATATATATTTCATCTAGCTTTCTACAGTGGATTGTTATGACCTTCTTTTTAGGATACTTTATTTATCAAAATTAAGTACTTAACTCTTGTTAAAACAAGAAAAGGTTGTAGGTAAACTACCTCTTCCCCTTAACTGATCTTCACCAAAATCAATATGCCTTGAGTACTCTACAATTCAGGACTGTATGCAAAAAATTATTTGATTCTGTTTGAATTTGCGGGAAGTTATCGTTCGGCATAGAAAAAATTCTATACACACTTTTTGAAAACTGACTTTTCTTCGTGTTTTGAGGGTACTACAATCAGAATCAGCCCTTATCTCGAACACGATTTTTTTCGCCATTTCCTTATGGAACATGGAAGTAAAAATTATTAATTCCTACTAATTGAGAAAATAACCATCCTTTTAATTGAATTGTGTAAAGTAGGTTTTTGAAGTATTTGAGTGCTTTAGAAACATTTAAATCTTGGAATATACAGAGACTCAAAATTTGAAAGATATGTGTAAAAGTTGAAAAGTTTTCAGCATGTGTAAGTTAATACAAGTGACTAAGTAAGTGTAGCATTCAGTTCCAAGTAGTATAGCAAAATTGAAATTTAACGGCATGGTAATGCACGAAACTCTTACGGTCAGAGGGGAAAGGCGATGTGGCGGGAGTCGCTGTGAGATGTGCTGCCAACCTATGAACATTATTTCTAATAGTAACAAAAACTCATGACTGTTTGTTTGTAAATGTCGCGAGTTTGTCTAAACAAAGAGTTTTATATTCCAAGTCGATTATGCTGAAATAACGTAAATAAAAGAGTAGTCTTTCAGAGCGTAACAGGTATACTATAAGTCTGCACCGTGATCCATAATGGAAAAAAGGAGCAGAGATTGCAGTTATTTTTATTCGTAAGGACATAATAAGATTTTAAAATAGGTCCAATCGACATGATAATAAGTTTGTTTGTTTGTGACCACGAATCTCGTATCTGCGCGCGCGCGTGTACCTACAGTCACAATCTGGCTTTAAAAAAAGAATTATATGTTTGTTGTTTCCAGTGTAAATCATATAATAATAATAATATTGTAATTGTATTACTATACAAATCAAGCAAATGATGTGTACTGTTCACAAGGAAGATATTTTACATACCTTTTAAGCAACACCTTGCTTATGGACATTCCTAGGCCTGGGCTGCGTTTTAGAACATATCTCCAAGCACGGGGTATAGGTTCAACAATAGTTTTAAAACAAATCTCCTTCGACACACTACACATGAAGAACACCACCAATCCACACATTAAATTCACGTAAAACTATACATTATTTTAATTTAAAAAAGTTTGCTTCCACACGGTTAGACGTTAATTACGTTGAAAGCATCAGGATCCATTTGTCATATGAGCCTTTAATTCTCACCACACATTTCGTCTTCTTCACTACTGTCATTGGATTCTAAATTTATAACAATTCACTTTGTAATTCGTCAGTCAGTACCTCTTGTCTTGCATAGTCTTCTTCAATCCTTTTAGCTTTCGCACAAACACTCTCCCAGTCACTTCCGCCTATATTAGCACACTTTTCTTCTGCCAAACGTTTCACATCATCTAACTTAAAACTAACATTGCGCGTTGCAACCCAGTTTTTAAAAATTCCCTATATATTTTCAGTTGGGTTAGTTTGGGATCATAAGGTGGCAGCCTTATCGCACTATGTCTGTATTCACTTAAAAGTGCGGCCACTACGTAACTACTTGTTTTGTGCCCTATTTCCTTAATTTTCTCATGGAGTTATAGTTTTGTATCACTTAAGGAGTAAGGAACACCTTTACCGTCCAGCCACTGCTTCATTATTTCCTTTCGGGAGTTGCTGGTGGGCGGTTTGTCACTATGTATTATGGTACGATGCATTGTCCATTACGACGACTGAATGTGATGGTAAATTTTGTATCTACTGAGTTTTGATCCACTTTATAAAGTTGTCAGGATTCATCTCACCGTGGTAGTCCCCTGTTCGTAGACCTGACTTGAACACAAGAAGAGACTGCGGCACAAATCCCTTCTCTCCACCTAAGATCAAATAATCGTGTCAGTAGGTTACCATGTATTACAAAAAATAATTATACAGGGTCCGCCAGTGAAGCGGGGAAATTAAAAGTACCCAATTTTTTCATGAAACATTTATTATCAGAATTTTTTTACAGATTTGAGTTGAGTAAAGTATGCCATTATTTTACTTTTTAAAAATAACGCCGCTCAGGTGAGAGCCATTTCTGTGTAAACATTCTAATCCTGACCAAAATTTTTCCATCACTCGACGAAGCAGGTCAGGTTGAATCCGTGCAATTTCTTGTCTGATATTCGGTTTTAATTCCGGTATGGTGTGCAGTCTATCAATGTACACCCTGCTCTTCAGAAATTCCCAAAGAAAAAAGTCGCATGCGGACAAATCTGTGGATCTTGCAGGCCACGAGATGTCGCCATATCTGGATATGAGTCCGTCCGGGAAGAGTTCTCTTAAAGCAGCCATGGGCACACGAGCAGTATGACTTTGGCCCCATCCTGCTGGAAAAAATTAATTTCCGGAAACCTAGGGAGCTGTTGCATCAAAATGTTCTGACCATGTGTGTGTAGTGGTCTGCATTGACAGTTGTGGTGTTTCCTCTGTCGTCTTGGGAAAAATATGGACCAATAATGCCAGATGATGAAACTGCACACCACACCGTAACTTTCGGACTATGTAATGGCTTTTCATGCAACTCACCTGGGTTTTCATCATTCCAATATCGACTATTTTGTTTGTTTACATATCCATTCAAATGAAAATGTGCATCTGACATAAACATGCGGTGAATAAAGTTTTCATCATCATTTACACGTAGCAATATTTCTTTGCTGAAAATCCTGCGAGCCGATGTAAAAAAGACCATTTTTGAATGCAAAGTCTGCAAAATTTTGTCAAAAATCATAATACTATAACTTTGGGAAGATTTATCATAAAAAGAAACAAAAAGTAAAACGAATGAATTTTATGAGTTTAAATTTTGCACTCATAAAATTTCAGCATAACATCTATGAGTTAATCAACAAAAATTGAAAAAAAATGTACAATTTGTGAAAAAATAGTGACATTATGAAATTTGAAGACTAATGTATTTTTGAAAAAACCCCCAAGTCCTCAAAGTTTTACACTGCTACTGGATGTCAAAGCATAAGTATTATACTTATAAAAAAACCACAATATTTAGGTGTTTTAAGTACCGGGTTAAATATTTTTATTTTTAAGGTGAAAAATAACATTTTTGCAGTACTACAAAAGTATATACAAGTGGAGATGATTTTATCAAAATAAAATGGGACTGGATTGAGTCAATACAGAATTACCAAAGTTTATGGCACAGTCACTTTTTGTAGAAATATTTTTGAAAACAAAATGTTGCAAGTTTAAAAAAAAAAATTACATTTTCTCTGAAAAATTGTACTTTCTAAAAGATTGTATCAATTTATTAGGAAAACTTACTCCAGACGAAAAGTTAGTGGTAGAGTGGTGAGTAAACTGATTCAGAATGTCAAACCTTGCTCGTTGTATTTGGGGTAAGGGAGGTTTTTCTATAAAGAGTTTAAGGTTAAAATGGGAGAGAGAACGGATAATTAAATCAGATGAGGACATAGCAATGTTTATGTATTTTATTATAAGAAATTCATATTTACAATTCATATTATTATTATGAATGTCATAATTATTATTAATAATTCAGTGTCGTATTATTTTCAGTATACATACATATACAAACAAATACAACTTTTTATGTGACAGTATGGTTTATAAAAGTTCAAATATTGCTGGCGACTTGCTGATCACATATTGCATTAAAAACCCCATGTTTATTAACCGAAACTAAAATCACATTGGTTTTCTGAAACAGTTTTTTCTTGTATATAACAAAATATACATAAAGTTATGACATTACTTAACTTTATGTAATATTAGTTTAGTATTTTTAAATATGTAAATGCAGTAAGCATAATCACTAAAAATATAGTCTTTCAGTTATAATACTGCAAGTCAAGGGGCACAATTAAGCAAAATTTTTTAAAAAGAACTTCGTACTTTATATTTCTCTTTATACTTTTGTATTAAACATTTAAAAATTATCTGCTAACAACCAAACTATTATCGTCAATTTTAGCATCTATAGGAAACTAGACTATACGGATTCATAATAATAAAGTCACAGTCGAGTATGTGGCTTGTAACATATTCATATTTATTGATGTTACTTATTTGCTCACTTGAATGGACAAAACTAAATCACTCGTATACGTAGAAAACATATGCTTATTAACGTAATTAATGAATCGTGAACTAGCAGAATTTTCTTATGAACGGGCCCGAGACGTGTGAGGGAAGCTGAGCTACTGATATTATGAACCTGGATATCATTGACATAAGTTCACTTAACTAGTGAACCACACGACCTTAGTGGTCATAGAACAGATAGTCCTCTGTAACACTAGTTGGTTTTACCGTGGACCTCTCTTAATATGTGAGCGAACTTTGGTCAGATAGTTCCACAAGAATAATGTTTTGATATTTTATTTTATCACAGCATAATTGTGATGCTAAATTAATAGGGGTCAGTCCGTATGAAATCAACCAATAATAAAATAATTTGTTGCTGACATATTTGATTTTATTTTTAATTATACATTTTCTGTTTTTATTTATATATATATATATATCTGGGAGTACAAAACGATTTTTTGTCACATTTTATCACTAACATTTTGGCTTCTAGCGGCCATTTTGTTTAGAAGGATCTGTCATTTATGGCATTTTCAAAGGTTAAAGGTAAGTTAAATAACTATTTTATTTATCAAGATATCAACTTGAAATAAAAACCGTATTCATCTATATGAGACCATCTACAATTCATGTTATGAACAAAAATTTGTTAGGTTTTAGGAAGTAACCTAAAACTTGATTTGAAAATCGTGTTTCGATTAGAATAAATGAACAATTTTAAAACAATTTTTTTCATAGAAGGGATGAAAACATTAAATATTTTTTTCCCCACAAAGATATAATAGACCACTAGATGCTATTAAAATTTGAGATCATTTACATCCATCCTTTAGGTTTTACGAGCCTTCAAATATTGAGGTTTGGCAAAATTGCTGATTTTCAAATTGGTATATCTCAAAAGGGACTGAACAAAAAAATCTGAAATTTTCTCAAAATATTCTTCTAGTAACTAGTAATCAACATATAACATTTCATCATTGTGTTTTAACTACAAATTGTATTAAAAAGTTATAATTTTTGAAAAATTAAAATTTACACAGCACGTAAAAATCAATAGTTAGCAATCTAAAAATGATATTGGCCTACTAAATTGTAATATTATAATTAGATGTATAAATACCTAAACTGTTAACAAAGACTAAAGTAATATATAATTATATATTTACACACAATGTACAAAAAAGTTACTTGCGATTAAGCTGTTGCAACAACAAAAATTGAAAGTCTTAAATAAAACCAGGCCTACTTACATTTTATTGTAGTTCGGATTTTACTCAATCCTTATTGACTTCTGAACATATTTAAATCTTATATTAATAGAATATTTTTATAGTTCTTGTGTTTAGACTGATCCTTAGGCATGATAAAAAGTGATTTTACTCTACTGTAATTGTCCAAAAGAAACCACTGTATTGTATAAATGAGTTATTTGTAGAGATAATTTTTCTGTTATGTTGTATCCATGACCAGTCATGGTTGTAAGTTCCAATGGTGATAATTTCCTCAAAACCTTTGTCACTGGTACCCACACTCTGTCACTCTTTGAAATCTTGATGAATGATGTTTGAGGGCCATGTGAATGGTAAAAATGAATTATCAAGTCACTGTTTTCCATACTCACATTTTCAACTTTACCAATCCACCAGTTCTGATCATAAATACAGGCTACAATGTCATTTACTTTGAAAGACCTAATTTCAAAATATGGTAAAATGGAAACACTATGTTCACTGTAAATGTCACTGTTTTTAATGAACATAACACCTTATGACGCTAGGATTTTGTGGAACAAAGTTGTGATATGTTCTTGTTTCTGGTAATTTTTTACAGGTTTTAAACCTTTGGCTCAGTTTTGCTTCATTTCTTTCAACTTCTAAAGGTACAAATATATAGGAAATACCTTTAACTTCTTCAGAGCAAAATTTGAACATTCTTCTGCTGAAAGTATCTGGTCCGAATATGGTCTTCGCAAACTAGCCATTGAGACGGCCCTCTTTGTAGCCCCTCCAATCCCGTCACAGGCATTCTTCCTGTGAGAAGTGGCAAAAAAACGCCATTCAGCTTCAAGACTGAAGTCTTTAGAGTGGTAGCAAATATTCAAAAAGTTTTGTTTTTGTTTTTGTATTGGCTGCCAGCTCCATCGCTAAAATAAACTATTTTTGTAACTGAAGGGGCAACTTTTTTTACATCTTCAGTCAAATCATTTTGAAAACAGTGCGCAGCCACGGTACTATGGTCTAAACAGTCACTTATAACACAAAGGCTTCTGGAACAAACTTCATCATTTAAATAATAATATACAAAAGGGTGCAGGGTAACCTATGGGTTACACCAATGATAACTCTGAATTTCGTCTTGGAACGACGAAGGTGAAATTCTCAGCAAAGTCGCCCAGTGATACAAGACTTCCTCTGTCATCATATCTTTAAGTTGTTCTAAGTACTTGACTGAACTTTGGAGATGAAGTGGTGTTTCTTTAAAAGTGTTAGCTTCTCTATAAGAGCTTCGAAAAATTCATCCACAGGTAAAACTTCAGTGATCAAGTTAGCTCTATCAGTGCTGATCCACTGTTTAAATGATATTTGATCAGGCATGTCTTCCAGTTCATTTTTAAGCATTTCCTTTAATAGGTCAGGTCCTGGACATGATGTGCATTCATTAAATATACAAGGTTCATTTTCAGTACTACAGACCATAAAATCCAGTAGGTCTTTATACTCTACATTGATTTGTAAGCCTTCAGTCATGAGTTTTATGTTCTGGTGACATTTACAAACACAGACATTGTGTGTACCTGAAGATCCTGGCAACACACACACCATTTAGGTCTTAAGGCACAAAATGAAGAACGTCCAATTATGTATTGAGGATAGCTTGCTTGAATTGTACAAATAATTCATTTAGTGTTAATAAAAGCAACCTCTTTCTGTTTATAAACTTTATTACCAATAGAAATACAGTCTTTCTTTCCTGGACAGACCCTGCTATTCTCATGCTCTTGGTAGAATTCTATCACAGCATTAAAACAACCTCCTCGCCCAAAGGATTACCTGCTTTTTTGGTCAAATCAGGAAGAATTCCTTGAGATTTCTCTAGATCCCTTGTAAGTCATACCAAATAATCAATTGCTTTAAACTCATCACAAATTTTTTTCCTTAACCAAGACTTGGGTAGCAAAATAATTATTTTGATTTTCTTCTTTACTACTTAACGCACATTTTTCTTTTAAGTTTCTCTATTAATTCATCATATTCGCGACCAGTACTGGTACTGGTAGAGGGAGCTGTGACGTCAGTTAATTTTTCATCAAACAATTCCTCTAGTTTTCTTTTTATTGCATCTGAAATTTTTTGTGTTTTCTTTTGCAGCGCAGAAACCCGTTGAGATTTATTTAGCTTGATTATTTTTATGGCTGGGGAAATATGTAATTTGTAACAAACAGAGTTTATTTCATTTAAAGTTTCTTTTTCATAAAGTTCTACTGAATCAGTAAAAAGGTCATTGTCATTTGTTGAGGGATTTTCTTCAAAAGTAAATATTTTTTTGTAACATGAAGGACAAAGCGATTTGCCCGAGACCAAATCAACTGCAATTTGTTTTGGCTTATCAAGATATTCAAGTTGAATTTCTCTTAAGCTACTTTTTATCAACTTTTTATGACAAAGATCACTGCAGACTCTTCCAAAAATATGGTTATATTTTCCTACATACTTATTTCTATGACATTGGCAAATTGAATTGATACTTTCACTCACTTGAAAAATCTCTTTAGAAAATGGATGGTAACAAGTTTTATGACAAAATTCATTAACAAACAAACCAACAGAACACTCCTTGTTTAACACTATGGTGTCCCGGGTTCGATCCCAGCCAGCTACATGTGGGATACGTGGCGGACAAAGCGATGCTTGGGTAGGTTTTCTCCGGTTTCCCCTACCGTTCATTCCTCTACCATCATATAATAAATAAAAACAACAATTCTAAAAAACAAACTTCACTGCAGTACTTATAAAACAAAGCTGTGACTTCTACACAACCACTCGCAAGCACAGCTACTTAACAAATGAGCAGTGTTGCCAGGTCAATAAGTCCTCTTTTCCCCACATTGCTACCCAAAATTTCCCCACTTAGCCATAAAAATCCCCACTGCCACAAACACGTCTGCTTTATGCAGAGTCTCATTTTATAGTGTCTAAGTATGTTCTAAATGTTTAAATGCTATTACAAGAAGAATATAAATATTAAAAACTTGTTTTAAGAACGATAAAAAAAATGTTCTAACCTGCTGAGGTCAGCCTCAATATTATTTGAAAACCTTTTCATGCACTTAGTTCAGTATAGACTTGAGTTTCAATATTCACACATTACGCTATAGTTAACAACTTCCATTTGTTTAATTCACAAAAACAATTTACAATTCGCTAACGATTCGATAAATGACACAGTATTCGTCAGGTAACCACAGTACAGTGGCAAAAGAATAGTTTTCCACACTAAAGATGACCACCAGAGGAGAGGCTGAAACATCTGTTAGTAACAACAGGAGTACAACACGGCCCAATACCCTGGAGTTTAGTTAGATTGTTTCCAACATTGTTGACGTCGGCCGTCATAAATTCCAACTTATCTATGCCCTATTGTAAATAACTAATCCTGTGAATCCCAGTGTTAGTTGTGCAACTAGCTTACTAAGGTATTTTGACGAATTAGCGTTGCTAAGGCAGTCTACAAGAGCAGGATGCCCATGGATCCCTCTTGGTGGTTCCCTAAACTCGGGGTTCAGTATTTATAGTAATCAGGCGTGAAAAGTCTTTAAAAAAGAAATAATAATTTTTTTACTGAATAGTTATTAAAATACGCATAAACTATAACTTTACACATTTAACAATTTTTATTATTTGAAATCGCCACCAATTCCCCACCATTTCCCCACTTACCATTTTGAGGCTTCAAATTTTGCCACTGTGGGGAAAAATCCCCACATCTGGCGACCCTGCAAATGGGCTACAGTAGTTTGATATCGTTTGCCTGTAGAGACTTGCCTGTCCTAACATGTTATGGAATGCTCAGCCAATGAGACCTTGGAGTCTCCTACAGAAGCAGATTGAATATTACTACTACTATTAAACATTTAATTTTTTAGTTTTATGACATATTTCATTTTACTAGCCATAACAAATAATTATATTATTTTGACAATTTTTGCTGTATTTTAACACTCGGCGTCATTCGCTCATTTAACAGTGTATTTTTTGGCATTTTCTTTATTTTTAAAATATTACTTCTGGTTACAACACAGTGATGAAATTTTATATGTTGATTACTAGTTAATAGAATATGTTGGTAAAAATTTCAGATTTTTTTGTTCAGTCCCTTTGAGATATACCAATTTTGAAAATCAGCAATTTTAGCCAACTCAATATTTGAAGGCTCGTAAAACCTAAAGGATGGATGTAAATGCTCTCAAATCTTAATACCATCTAGTAGTATATTATATCTTTGTGGGTAAAAAATATTTAAGGTGTGTTTTCATCCCTTCTGTGAAAAAAATTGTTCTAAAATCGTTAATTTATTCTAATCGAAACACGATTTTCTAATCAAGTTTTAGATTATTTCCTTAAAACCTAACAAATTTTTGGTCATAACATGAATTGTAGATGGTTTCATGTAGATTAAGATGGTTTTTATTTCAAGTTGATATCTTAATAAATAAAATAGTTATTTAACTTACTGTTAACCTTTGAAAACGCCACAAATGACAGATCCTTCTAAACCAAATGGCTGCTAGAAGCCAAAGTGTTAGTGATAAAATGCGACAAAAAATCGTTTTGTACTTCCAGATATATATAGAAACAGAAAATGTATAATTAAAAATAAAATAAAATATGTCCGCAACACCCATTGGTTGATTTGATATGGATTGACCCATAGGTCTCATTGATTTTAAATTGTTTTTATGAACTAAGCAATTTGAAAGTTATGTACTAGAAGTGAAGCTTGTGTGTGTTGGAACTGTACGTAGTTATTTAGCTTGGAAGTTGTGTATTGCTCATGTTATTTATAAAATTTTGTTCTTTGCTTAAAGCACACATATTTGTTGCTTAGGGGAAATTTTGAGTAGCTATGTGGGGAAAAGGGGTTTGGTTGATCTGCTGCTTTTTTTGTTACGCATTGAATCAGTTTTTCATGCCCTAGGAGTGTTAGGGGTACGGGAGTGGGCTGGGCACCATAGCGCTGTATATGAAGTTTCACTTAAAAAATTACTTATGCTTTTGATTATAATTGGGTTGTTTACAAAAGATATTTTGAAAATTTTTGTTACTGGTATCTTATATTTTTGCGTATAACAGTCAGTTTCAAGGTTTACAGTGGTACAAAGGTGACTGAAATGTAGGAAATTTCAATTTCCCAACAACTTTTATTTGATTGTTTTATATATAAACTTTGGTTCATTTTGAAAAACGCACTTGAATATTGAGTTTTTGTGAAAATCAGCTAAATGTTTATGAAAAAAGTAACTTCAGATCCTTGTAGTACATATCATCCCAAGCTCCCTTAACCTCTATCAACAGTCCAAATTTTTACCTGTTTTAAAAGCTAATGTTTGCACAGACAGTTTGTTTAATTGATTATACGCCAAGTATGTAGCCAGAAACATGTTGTAGTGGCTTACTAGATAAAAGTAAATATGCCGTGTGTTTTACTGCAGTTTTTTCTCCATTAACTGTACCTGTGTACCACTACACTTCTGATGTTTTGAGTAGGCGATAGTATCAGTATGTCATACAGAGTAGAAGTGGATCTATTCTAAATGATAATATTGGTGAATGAAATGTGAAAATATGTAATGTGGGGGGTTAGATAAGAAAGGTTTGATTTTTTACTTTATTGTTTAAAGAAAACAAAACTCTTTAAACAATACTCACTTTATTGTTTGACAAAATTTAATGTTTAGTAAGTGAATACAGTAATTGTAAGAGGGTAATATTTGATGACAATCTCAACACATGAAGAACCAAAGCATTTTAAAATCAAACAGAACAGTCATTGTTGTGACATCCTGTTTTCTTCATCTTTGTTCACAAACGTCCTGAAACTATGTTGGTAATGGATTTACTTTATGGGTATGAAATTTTATTTTAACATAACAAACCTAGCCTTATGCACGAAAACATGTCTTTGTCCACAGTTTTGTCTTTTTCGCAAACGTGCTGTGGTTAAAGCAGAAAACTTGTTCAGTAGCATCAACTGATTCTGTTTGAAACGTATGCATGATGTACATAAACATACAAGAAACATTGCAAATGTAGTGCAGGACCAGAAAAAAGTGAAAACCATGAATGGCTTTTGTTGACAAAAATAATTTGTAAAATTTAATATGTAAAGTGAAAATTATGAGAGCTCTCGTATAATATGAGACATGTATAGTGGTTTCTTTGTGATCTGCATAAAAAGTATTCTTTTAAAGGTTTTTCTGTGTTCTTTCAGCTTGCCTGTTGACCTTAGAATACCATGTTTTGCTGTTACAGACACAGGTTTAACTTATAATCTCCTGAAAAGCCTCTGAGGTTTAATTGAAATGCCTCTCATAAAATTATCTGACAATGAAAAGTGATTACGAGAAAAAAATCTAATAGCATAAAATAATCAATTAACATTTTTTCTATAATGCATACTAAAATTATAAGCAAAATTCACTACATATCGATACTGGTTGTTGCATAATCGAAATATAGAAAGGTATTGCAGGTACGGTTATTAGGAAAGTAGGTATTTTTTAAATTCTTGGTTGCAGTATCTTTATCAACAAACAACAACAATAGCGCAATCATATGAGGCAGGAACTGTTATTAGTACGTACAGGTGTGTACAGTTTGTTTAGTGAGCAAGTGATAACAAAAAATATTAACAAAACTATAGTGATAATAAAAAATATACCTTTTTATTTCAACTTGGGCAGCCTCATTCTAGCTTGCGTATAGTTTTTTTTTTAATGCCTGCAAGGAGCAGAACGAATCTCTAGAATATGTTTTAATAAATTTCCAGCGGATGCACACAGCATACTGTATTTTTTAATTTACCAGAATTCTAGTGATACTTGAAGCCAAAATTGTAGATAAGTGTTATATGAAAGTTCATTAGAGGATGTTATGACTTATGAAGTGAAAAAAATGATTACCATGTCATTTGGACAGAACTATTTGCAATATTTATTTCAAAGAATCCTGATCATTAAAGAAAATCGCCTTCAGAACTCGACGTAATCTTTGGTACAATATACAAAGTAGGCATGCAACTTAATGTAACCATAGCTAGAAGGCAGTATGGTATATTATCCTAACATTCCTTTACCATCTTAGGCCTAAATAAGTAGATACTACAACTGTTTTGTTATGGATGTACTGTGTTTTTCATATGGGAAACTTGCCATGTTTACTGGGCACTACCAAATCAGTGTCATACATCTGGTACACGCATCATATATCATAATCTGGTTAGCAACATTGATTATTTCTATGGCTACAGTGTAGCACAATGCTCTGCAGAGAGTCACTAACATATGATTAACAACTATGCAAGGCCTATATATTTTTATTTCACATTAATTGCTACATTATGCTGTTATGCAGCGTACCCCTTGCATGTACGTCCAAACAGCATATAGTTAATGTTAATAGTTTTCAAATTTTTCCTGCATATCTCTATAACTTGCTGCATCAATTTTTATGCAAGTCATAGTTACAAATATATAGCTACTGCATTTAATCAGGCATTTCATGCCTTCCATTCCACAATTTTCCCTGAAGACAAACAACAAATAGATGGCCAGATACTCTATAAAGTTTTTTAACAGTTTCAGAACAAGCAAGTACATCCTTAGTTTATAAACGAATAAACTAAACTTTTTTGTGGCTATATACACAAACAGAAAATAAACTATTGCACACCATTATGTAGACAACTCCTGATTAGTGCTTACAAGCATTTGAACTCATCATCTGAAAATGAGGTAAAAGGCTTAAAAGTGCTAGTCAGAAATTGTCTACATAGTGGTGTGCAATAACTATATTTTATTTTTATTATTTCTTTTCCTCCACACACCATCAGGCTTCAATTTCTGGTGTTAGATAACAGACCATTTAAAGAGCAGGAGAGAGAATCGTAAAGTAAATAAAGGCACAAACAAGGATAATGATAGTTGTGTTTTAAAGCTACCAGTGTCACAGTCAGGCTGAGACCACTACTTTGAGTGTAGTTCCGTACTTTGTAAAATGCAGTGAACACAGGAAGCAATCAAACGCTTACGAGTTTGTTTTCATAGCAAAGTTTGAGGAACACATATGTGGACTGTTGTGTACAAGGCTGTGCAAAAAGTATCTGATGCTTTTTGTTTTCATGGTAACTAGTGATGACCTTGTCAACAATGGGTACAAGTGGAAAGAACTTTTGTGCGCATGTGATTTTTTTCGATTAGTGCCACAAGTCGTTTTAGTAGCTACTAGAAAAACATACTGTCCAATACATGTTCGTCACATTCTCATTTTCTTTACAATGACTGAACGCTTGAAGCAGCGGTACTGCATCAAGTTTTGTCCTAATCTAAGGGATACCCAAGCAGATACTATCCAAGAGATAGCAGGCTTTTGGCGATAACCATTGATTCAGAGATCCCATGCTTTACCAAAAGCATGTCGTGACGGTGAAATGGAGCTATGACAATTTGAACAGATTAATTAGAAAAGGGAAGCTTAATAGTAATATGTAATGTCTCATATTATAAACATATCCTCTAGAAAAGACGTTTATTGAATAGTTGCAACAAAAGACTATCCAATTTTTTTTGAACTGGAAGTGAAACTAAATTCAAGCAGTGCATATACTGTCTGGCCGCGATTCGATGATTGAGCATTGTGTAAGGTGGGAGAAGCATGGCCGGGTACTACGGTAGGCTAAGTGGGGGTAAATCAAACGCCTAGTACACATTTCACCCTACCTCGCTTACAAGCGGCCGCGTGGTGGGGGAGAGCAGCCTCGATCATCCAGTCGTGGCCAGACCAATACAAACAAACAAAAATTAGCTCATCTGCTTTCATATGAAATTGTGTATAAGTAATATGACCGCCTCCCTTATCGTTGCCAATGAGATTGTGGAATCATACGCATAGTATAGGATACGTGCTATTCATAGGATTGTGAATAGGGATGATACGTGCAAAATTGGCAGCAACGTGATACAGAAACAGACATACCTTTTGCTTGTAAAGTACCTAAAGTTAATGTACACCCTGTTGTATTATTTTCAGAGCTGATAAGCCCTAACTCTGTGATGCTTTGTGTGTGTGTTCATTAAATGTTTGGCAATTTCTTTAATTACCTTAAGCAAATGTCCATGACAAGTGTTGAATGTAACGGTTAAAAGCTGCAGTACTTTGTGCGATTTCTTATTACCGTGTATCTAAATGGTTGTGAGTAAACAAAAAATAAATTTTTGTAAATATAATGTGTTATTGAATGAGAAATAGTGTAATACTTTGGTGATGGAATAATCATATTAATGCAATAAAAATTGTGTGCACAGGAGATATGTATTCACGGGGAGCTGCAGCAGCAGGCGCAGCACCAGCAGGACCAACACCACCCGGCACTGCTGCAGCGCAGAAAGGTGCAAATGAGTATGCAGGATATGGAGGTTATGCTGGTTATCAACAGGTATGTTCAGCTTTTGTTTACTGAAACTTGTACAGTACATAACACAAACATTTGAAGTTGATCAGATCTGTTTTTAATTTACTCTCACTCATTACAGTTTGTTTGGAAACAGAACATGCCAGGTGTTGTTTTTTTTAACAAGTGTGTTAAAAATATTAGTTTGTCTTTCAGTGTCAAACTGCTTCATATAAGTCAGTTATTTGCAATATACTGTTCCTCAACGTTTTGCCTAAACGTTAATAGTTCTACTTCGATGTGAGTCTCAAATTTTAATGGTTTTGAAGAGCACCAATTATCTTGAAAATATGCATCAGCCATTTTGGAATAAACACACGCAAAATAAAGATTATTTCTGGGAAACGTGTACAACTATTCTACATGTAATACAAACATTAACATTTTTTAAAAATTATATTGCATAAAAGTATAACAAAATCAAAATTCTGCTTGAGCATGTATGAATAACACACAAAAAAAATGTATTTTAGGTAACAGTGTACAGAACTATTTAAAGCCAGCATCAATGTGGAATTACTTGTACTGTCCAAAATCCCTTAAGTTTGTAAGTAGACATTTGAAAGACTTGAACTTTCTTCTCTCTTGTAATTATCTTCAGCCTCAATCCTTGACATTCTTCCAAGGGTAGAATCTTCCACTCAAATGCCCTTTATTTTTATCTGTCTTGCAAAAACTGGTGGATAATTGATATTCAAGTTGATATTCTGCCACACTATTACTAAATGTTTAAAAGGTTACTCTGTATCTTCTGTTCACTATTTCTTTTGTTGCCTTAGTATACAGCAAGTCCTTAATTTTTATACATAAAGCTTTCCCAAAAACGTGTGCAAAAGTCAAGCGGTATGTAATTTTATTTTGTGTACTGCAATTACTGTATATATAAACTAATATGATCGGCTCTACAAACTGTAATACAGTGTTCTTTACTAAAATATGATATTATTCTTTCATAGATTTGCACTTGTTTAACCATAATTTCTACAAAAAAAAAAAATGCACAATACAGTATTCATGGATGCTAATGACCTGTACAGTAGCAAAATATGGATCTATGAGCTTTATATGCTTATACACTTGCCCCCGTCAGCATCGGAATGTAGAGAAGTCCAAAGCTATAGCACAGAAGGAATCCTCTTTTAATGTTCAAACATAGAGGACTGTCTGTATTGTGTATTTTAAAGATTCTCAACGTTCTGTATCAGACAGATAACAGCAGAGTTCTGTATGTAGATAACAGTTATACCAAACCAGTAGATTTGTAACAAGTGGTTTTTGTGTTGTCAGGTAGTTTTGGTGCTTTAGCATATAATATAGTGTTATTTACAAAGCACAGGTAGATTGTTTCATAGTTCTCTCACTGCTGGACTTAATAATAGTTGTGAGATGTAAACGAAACATAGAGTATAATTCACACATGTTCATGATTGGTGCCATATAAATAGTCACTTGTCACAGGTGTATGAAACAGTGTTTAACTAAAAGTAGAAAATGTGTTGTCCAGATCGTATTGTTATTTAACATTTGGCTTTTGCTTTTTTTCAGCATTTAATGGGGTTGTTGAAGAGGGTAAATTCAACATAGGCTCTTGCTCAGTTCACAATAGTTTTTATAATATTATAATATGCAGACTGTAGTAGGCATTTCATAAAAGGCTATTATAAAAAGGAAACTTTTTCATAGGCTGTACAAAAAAAAAATTATGAAAGTGTTTGTAATACATGGAACGGCTTGTTTGTGTAGGATTCCTCAAGTTATGGTGGAGGACGGAGTTATGGCGGGCCTGATGGTGGGGCCCAGGGTACAGGAGGTGGGTACACCAAGCACTTTGATTTTCATAAGGAATGGCCGTCCTCTTGATTGAAACAAGCCAATGCCATCTGTTACCGTCATTACGGTTAAACAAAAGTGAGATTAGGGCGTAATTATTGTCATAGTTATTCAAAGTCCTGTTTTATATTATGAATTTAAGGACAAAAGCAAAAGTGTCTTTTTAATCGCTTAGTTTTTAAATATCCAACGACTGATTGTACATACAGGTAATAGGAAGTTTCTTAAGGTTAAAACAATGGTAATTAAGTATATTTAATGAATAAAACATGGTTACTTGAACTTGTCCCTTAATGTTGAAAGCAACCTCCCCTTCCCTGCCCCTCCCTAAGTAATTAATTAATCTATTTTATAATGAAACAGTCATTAATTTTAAGAAAATTTATTTGTTTGTTATTATTTTTTTAAGGAGCAATAAGAAAATATTTACCTAGAATTTAGTATAAACTTTGTTAAATATTACTGGCAGGAAAGTGTACAAATCTCGAACTTAGGATTACAGTTTTAAATTAACGATAAAATAAGTAATGTTACAATTAATCATAATTAAAGTAAAATAGGTTTATTCAGGCGTAAGGTTTAATCTTTAGGTTTAGATCTAACTATATTATATTGACTGGAAAAAAGTACAATTTTTAAGATTCCAAGTTTTTGGAAAGAACCTTGTAATTAATTATTATTATTAATCTGAATGCTTTTATTATTGTAATTATAATAATTGAGTTTGTTTTTATTTTTTTGCCTTTTCTCAGAGTTTATTTTGTAACTTTTTCTATATAGATTATTGGCTTATAAATGGCCACATTTTGACGCTTTTTAAAATAAGAAAATTCCTATTAGACGTTGTATTATGTATTAATGTGCCCGCAATATAATAGCGATGAGAGAAACACAAAAGCGTGTGGTGTTTTTAGCCCTTGCTGTAAATCCTCTCCTCAGCAACATTGCGAGTACCGCAACATTCATGGACAAGTTGAAGTAACTAAAGACACATTTTGTTTGTTTGTTATTTATTGTGTTATTCGTTTATTTTTTCCTTTGACTTTTTTACTTTGTTTGTTTCAAAATTTTTGTCAGTCAGAGTGCAAATGGCCCGTTTGTTTCAATCAGAAGGTCATGTGCCATGATCGTTATTATTCTACATTTTGTACTTGCAGTGTTGCCGTATTCCTTGCCACACAACCCTTCTTTACATAAAAATTATGTAGATTTAAGTTGGCAATGCTCAAGACAAGTTGTACATCACATTTCACATTACCTTTATTTAACAATGCATGCAAGTATCAAATGATAGTTTGATTGATACATTCTTACTTGAATGTGTTTTTAAAATGAAAATAGGTAAATTCACCTATGGTAAGTAATCATAATGGATACAGAAAACTAGGAAATATTTCCAGAGGTATTTTTTTAGTTTGACCAATATGATTTTTCTCATCTAGGGTGTTTTTTTTCTTACAATTTTGTGAATATGTAAAAAGTAGACGTGTTCATAAGTTTTTATGATTACATTTTTCATTTTACATTATGTGAAATGTATTAGATATTGCATTAATTCACTTATTCCATAAACAATTTTTAAAGTACCATTCAGAGAAAATTCTTAGCTGTGTATCATGTGCAATATCTGCAAATTAACTAACAGAAATAAGTTACATAATACAACTGTAACAGTATAATAGAAGAACATAATTTAAAATATTGGAGTTATGGTGATACGTAATTTCTTTATTCATTTACGAACAGTTCTTTGAGGATCCGATAAAAAGAAAAAAGTGGGTTCTTAATACAAATGCGCGTGCAGGTTGAGTAGGACTACTAATGTAATGTTAAAGATTATTGGCAAAAAAAAAAAAAAAAACCGGGTGGCCAGATGTGTGTATAGGTGGGGGGGGGGGGCACTCATAATAAGACCAGTGATCTTTGGGCCTATTATCTATAAAACCTTGATGTGAATGCAACTGAAGAAAGAGAATAGGTTGTGCTATTTGTGACAAAAAAAGCAAACTCATTAACCTCATATCTGCATCAATTTTTCTTTTTATTATTATTTCACACATGTTAAACATTTAACTCAATTGGTTTGAAATATAATTTGAATGAATTTCACTTGTACAGATACCAGTAAGTCTAAATAGTGGCAGTATCCGTTAAATAAAATAATTAAATTCAGATTGGATCATTGCTTTTATTATCTCATTTAGGACCCCACCCTTTAATTATTACTTAAACCACAGTCGCTGGTGAAACCCCAAGAAGTCATTGTTTTTTCTTATTTAGTTTATTATAATTATTTATTTCATATTTTACCTTCTCTGGACTCCTTAGACAGAGCTGTATATAGAACATCAGTGTAGTTGTTCAAATGTAGGTTCAGTATATTCCATGACAGTAAAGTAACTGAAAACATTTGTAGTATGGTAAAGCAGTATGGAAATTTGAATCTTGTTCTGTATACAATGCAATAAACATCCTTTCTTTGTACCGAAGTACCTGCTGTGTCAAAAGAAAGAATTGTTGACGGGTTGTTGTGAAGACTTAACGGATTCTGTCAAATTTGAGAAAGACTAGATGTGACAAATTGTTCATTGGCTTTGCAAATGCCTGTAATTCTTTAGTTGTTTAGGAAGCTATGAAGGAATAGAATATTTTCTGTTTTAATCTTTTCAACGCACAATAAGATTGAGTAGACAAGCAGTGCTGGTGTACCATTCTTTCAATTGTAATGTGTAGCCACTCACAGAACACTCAGCCATTGTCAGAATTCACTCCAAAATATTACAGTTACTATTACTATCAATATTTGTTCAAAAGTCCAGTATGGGACTCGCTGAACCTGAGTTAATTGAATTTTAAGTGGCTCAAATATTGTAAATTAAGGAAGACTGTATAACCACTCAGATCTCATAAAATTAGAAAAACTGAATTAATATGCAATATAAAAACAACTTAGTACACTGATTGGTTTAATAAAAATATACAGGATTTAATTTGTTTCTCCCAAGCCCAATCTAGACATCAACAAACCATGTGTTTTTGTGTAATTACCTTGGTTATGTTACAATTCAGCTAAGAAAAAACTGTCTCACTTGTATTATAATGAGATTGAAATGTATACCAATAGTAACCGACTCGAATTCATCTTTTATGAAATGACAAATGCAATAACCCCCTTGACCTTGTGCACAGAATATATTAAGTGGTCACAGGCACAGCGAACTTTACAGTTAACTCGTCTCAAGGAGATTTGCATCATAAAAAGAGTTTTGAAACTATACTCACTCAGAGCACTGAAAACGTTATGTAAATCTACTATAAAAAACTTTGTGGAAAATGAGGATTTTAAGATGCAGGGTATGTAATATGGAACAACCCTGATGTCAATTTGGTTATACAAGATAAAGTATAACGTGCTCTGTCAGTACAAAGCCCTGTTATCCTTCAACACAAGTACCTTGTTCAGCATAATCAAAAGATAGTAAGGGATTAACTAACAGATAAGATTTGAGAATTACACGCTTGGCAAAAAATAAAAGAAGTTATAAAAATATTTCACTGGTTCATTTCTTGATGCTCACAAGGATTAAGCTTTACTGTACTTTCGGGTTCTGTAACACTTTTCTGACCATTTATTGTTTCAGGATTGAATTGTTTGTGATCAGTTAATTTCCATTTCCCATTTATTAAAGCCATTAATTTGAAATTACTTTTACAATTACAATTAATTTGAACTAAAAAAAAATACTGGAATCTTCTACTAATTGTTTTAAGATTCTAATATTTAGATTGTAGAGAATAAAAAAATCTGAGAAAATTATGTTCTGTTTTTTCTTAAAGTGTTTGCAGACCCCCTGAAACATTGTCGCGGACCCCCACTTTGAGAACCACTGCTCTAATGTGTTCCTACTTGTTAAAAGCGAGTTTAATTAAAATTATTAAGATACAAAACCAAACAAATCTCGTACTCTTGCTCATTACATCCTAGGTCTCGTTATAAGTGAGGTCGCTATTCGCGAGTTCCACTGTAATTGAAAGTTTCGTTATCATTGTCCACACTCTCAGAATAATACAATCAAACAAAGTCAATTGATAAAACAAGTTTCATAATAGTTTTATATATATTCTTATACCACTCATTGCACTTTGCTCATTGTTTAACGTTAGTTAAGTTGTATGTTTACATAAAGTGTATTTCCAACATCACTGTCACACGAGCTCAAATTGTTAGTGGCAAAGTGCTGTTCAGCTGCTTAGAAGAGCTGATGATGTATAATGTTAGTTAAATAGTGCTTTATAACTACTGTTATAATTTTAAATAATTGTGTTATTTATTGTTGTTTTAAAGTATTATATTTACATTATGTATACTTGTTTCGAGTTGCAACTTTTACATTATTAGATTAACAGTGCCACATAAAAATTAAACAAAATTTGCTCTCAGACATAAGGAACTATTTCTAACATAAAATTAATGAAAAAGCAGTAGATACAGTGTTACATAGCCCACTATGAAATCACTAGAAAGGGTTGTAAGGATAACTGGAATGTCTTTATGTACAGTTGAAAGTATTAAAAAAGGAAATCTAAAACCCATTAAATAATGCTTTGGAACCCTGATATGGTTTATGATTGGAGTGATTCATGAATTTTGTAAAACTGAAAAATGAGTCAGTTGGACCAACACTAAAGCTAAATAACTGAACAGTTGTTAACTAAAAAACTGGTTTCAGGGTTACAGAACAGTTATAAATAGTTCAGGGTATGACTATATGATGACAAAAATGCTTATATAATGTTTATGTCTTAGATGATGCTTGCATCATCTCAGAAGTTAGAACAACAAACATCAACAATGACCTCACAGTTACAACAGTTCTGCTTGTGAACACATAGGCACATAAATAAGTATTTATTTTTAATATATGGGGGTATGTCGCACTTGCAAATAGATAAATAAAATCTGTGTGTACTTTATCTACCAAAGTTGCCCTTCTTTAATCAAAGATGAATGAAACCAGCAAAATATACATTTTTCCCTGTAAAAGCACTCAAAATGGTTTAAAACACTGGTATCACCTACAGTGACAGCTGATGTCATTTTACAATTTTTATTTTTACTATTTGTGAAATTTTATTAACTTTGTACTAATTGTGTATTCTTATGTTTTAAATTGTTTTTGTTATTTCCTAATTATTTTATTTTATTCATATTTTTTATTGAACTACATGTACCAAATTACATTTTTTACTACACACACACACACACACACACGTACATAAAACTTACTTTTATTAATGTATCTATTTTTTTACGAACTGATTATTCTTGTAATTTTTAAAGATAGTTTTTAATTGTTTTATGTTTACTTTTTCAATTCACAGAAGGGGGAGAAGAATATCCCCCGTACTAGGACACAATTTTTTTTATAAAACTGGTCTTAGGCAAGTATTCATTTCTTTTTTTCTAATTAATCAGAATGTTGTGATTAGATTTCTAAGTTTTAATTTGAAACATTTGATAGGTTGTTTATTCTTGGTTGTGGTCTTTCATTGTAGTATGTTGATGTGTTTATGATGTCATGCTTCTACCGCACTATTTGTTCTATGATGGTGATAGCAGTTCCGTAACTCATGTTATGCTAATGGATTTTCACAAGCTATTCTTCCATGGAGAAATTAGAAAATTCATAGACTTTTCCCCTGGAGCTTGACCATCAATATACGGTAAACCATCTTCTACATATTCAGGCCAAAGGGAAGCAAGTACAGCATACATTCGGACACATTTAGCCCGTTTTAAACCACTATTGTCACTGATCCTCCGTAACTCATATAACTTTCTATACGAATATCCAAGGTCTATTTTCTGTCGTTTCAGTATGTCCGTATTTAAAATGAAGACAGAGCAACACTTAATAAATCAACAAAACTGCAATTGGAATAAGTAAATTGTAACAACTACTTGGAAGAAGAGAGTAGTGAGCCTCTTCATGTGTGGTTAGCAGTTGTGTGTTCACAACTTCTTTATTAGAAACTTCCGATACGGAAAAGCGTTTCAGACTAGGAGTACAACACATACATTGTTAGTTCATGAACAACTACTTGGAAGAAGAGAGTAGTGAGCCTCTTCATGTGTGGTTAGCAGTTGTGTGTTCACAACTTCTTTATTAGAAACTTCCGATACGGAAAAGCGTTTCAGACTAGGAGTACAACACATACATTGTTAGTTCATGTTAAGTCGTGGAATGCTTTTCGGTTTGTAGTAGTAATCAGTTGTTTAGCCACTGACTGTTGTTTAAGGGAGACTGTAAAGTCTTTAATAAAAATTGATAGGTAATGTGTATGTGTGTGATTTTTTGTTTTTCGAAGTGACAGGAACACGCTCAAATATTTTAAGTGTCATTAAAATTTTAATCTAATTTTTTGTTGGTGACTGAGAAGCAATCACTGTTACAATTTAATAGTGATCACAAGTAGGACAATAACTGTTGCAAGAGAGCCCTGTTGATAAGAATGATGGCAAGTGGGACAAATTTTATGTGTTCACAAGTAGTACTGTTTGCATATGGAACCTAGTCAACATGCTTACATGGTGGTGTTAATTTTTCAACGCTTTCCAGAAATTTGCAGAGATTAAAAAATTCTATACCGGTTGACGCCACACATACCATTTAGTAGAATCATGAAGTGGTCTGTAACACTTGTGAATTGAAACATTCAGTTTTTGTGTGATGTTATTAGAGTTTAAAGTTATCGTGCACTGAGTGTAATTGATAATTCACACATTACCATTTTATCACACAGTCCAGGCTGAACAAATCAAACAAAGAAGGAGCACTGTGTCTTTTTGAACTGAACATAAGATGGAGCTCAGGGATAGTGATTAGAGGAAGAGAAAAGTAGAGTGAAAACTGATTATTTTATTTTTGCAAAAGCATAACTTTCTTATTTAGGAGGTACTACTAATATTCTGGGGACTGTATTGGAAATAGTTACTAAAGGAATAGTTTCATATCATTTGTAGAAACTTCCAACTCTTGGACTAACTCTCCAAGAATGGATAATTGACGTTCAGGCCAATATTTTTTACTATATTGCGTGTATTCGTGTTCCAAGTTACTTAAAGAGTGCCATTAGTTCTAACAAAATTATGAGCATAGTAAGTAGATTAATTTCACCCAGAATTTCTTTAAAATAGGGACCTCATAACAGTTTTGTTCATTTATTTTAAAAACTATTGATTTGGAGCCAACTGCTGCAGGTTGTGTTGCTTGTAGATAGAATAGAAAATGGTGAACAAAATGTTCATCACTTGGTTCACACATTAATATCTGTAGGTTTTCATTATTGTTATACATAATAATTTGTGTGAAAGTGTCAATGGCATGTTCCAGTTTAGTGTGTACTCTTTTCTTGCTGGTTTTGCAATAATTGTTTTAATTTTGCTTGCATATACCCAAAGCGTCAACTACCTTTACGATTACTTTTCTTTTGACAGGTAGTAGTGGGCGTTATACTGTGTAAAAATATTCCTTCAGTTGCTTCACAAAAAATGTAACTTTATGACTTACAATGCTAAATTCTTTCCAATTTTAATAACAGTTTTGTCATAATCACATATGGCCTTGGATGTATCATGCAAATCATCTTCATAACTTGCCATTACGTATGCTAAAGGTAAAGACCAGACCGTCTTCTAAAAGATACTAAAAATTATCTTAAAAGTCATACAAGAAATATGATTCTAATGAGAGTTAAATTTTAACTGGGCAAAAATATTAAAATAATTTTAAAAAATGGTAATACATCTGTTTTAAGTGTACATAGAATGCTCCAGAAAGTGTTATTTGTTGACATAGTAGTGAAGGGGTTGTGGGAGAGTTTGGTAGTCAGGAGTTCAACACTGCTGTGAAGGGAGAGTGGTAAAACTAAAAAAAATTAAGACCTTGTAACAGAAAAAACAGCTTGTTTTAGCCGCAGTTAAACATGGGTCATGTTTTGTAGATGGTTGCTCTTTATGCATCATTATTTTCCCCTGTTATGCATCACTGTTCTATTATTTACATCTCTTCATTTTTAAAAGTAGGCATGGATAATGTTTATAACAGCAGTATATTTAAGGAAATGAATTATTGTTATGAGGACATAATGCATAAATGTGCTGTCTACATGTTCAAATATGTTTCACTATTCGATGTTTATAAAATGGATATAAAATAATAATTTTGTTTTGATGGTGTTAAAATGTATAGTGTTACATATTTTTCTCACAGTATTTGGAAAACAGCTTTTATTTAATTACTTTTGTTTGTACTGTAATTTGGTATGAAAATTAATCTGAATTTTCGACTTAATTTCATGATACAAAGTGCCTCCCGCCGATGCAGCGGATAGAAAGCCAAATAAAAGTAAGTACTTAGATAAAACAGGAATTGTCTAGAATAATATTTTTAAACTACGTTTTTTAAGGTATATTATACAATTCAAAGCATTTTCCAATTTTTTTCATCCACAAATGGTTATGTATGTTTGGGCTGACGGTTCTTTCCTCTGGGTTCAAAAATACAATATGGATGGGAAATAACATGAAACAAACCTCTGGTATCATTGTTTTTTTTTGTAAGTAAATTTAAAAGTAAATTGTACATTTATAAATAATGGTATAATTTAAAATTATCAAGCATGAATTATTATTAAAATGTATAAATTTTTGAACGAATGTGTTGTAAAAACTAGAGTTCCGTTTGGTTTTTCACATATATGTATGTATTGAAAGTGGTGCTTACTGGCTTTTATTTGGCTTTTTAACTCCTTGCTGGTTTTCTCCTCTTGTGTTGTGCGAGTGAATATTGTATACGCACTGAAGTCAGCACATGCCTTTTTATTCGTTTTGTTGTCAAGTGTGAGAGTGTGCCATGTAACAGTATTGCCCAGTGCGCCCTCATCATGTCTTGAAACAAAACAAGGTGTATTGAGGTTATCCATGGTTCCACATTTGAGCCCTAGGCTTGGTGGGAAACCAGAAATAATATTACAAGAGTAAATTAATTTTTTGGATTCACATCAGAATATTTCCAAGTCACCAAGGTATAGTATATTTAAACTTATATTTGGGAATTTTTAGTAGAAGTTTTGGAAAACTTTTCAGAATTGTGTGGAATGTTTAATATATATATTTTTTAAAATGTGAATGTATTTTAATATTAAGTCATGTGGTATTATGTATTTTAAGGTTTCCTGTTGATAAAATTCATGTAAAAATTATTACTGTTTGTACATGGCAAGAAGTTGTATACATTTGAGCAACACTGTCAAGTATCTGAATTTAAATTGATGATTTCTTTAGTGTTTTAGTCATACAAATTCATTATCTGAGAGTGATCTAACATTTGAGTAATAAAATAAACCAAATGTTAATTTAATTCAGTGCCACCTGAGTTTCTGTAATGTAAATCAGAAGATTGTAGAGACATAGAAACAATGGATTATCGTTAATCACTCATGAGAAAGGAGGTTGGTTTCGTTGCACATGCTAGTTCTATCTTTGTCAATATAAATAGCTATAAAAATTCAAGATTTCTAATACTGTATTTGCTCACATATAACACATACTCTACAGCAGCAGTCAGCAACCCTGTGTGTGTCGGTTAAGGTTTGACACACCCTCATTGTTCCTGCTATGAAGTACTGTATTATAAAATAGTAACAGCCATTTACTAAACCCGCGCTACGTCTTCCCCCAATAGGATTGTCGAGCTTGTCGCCCAGAGCCTGTAAACATCTCCCCAAAGGAGAAACTTGATTTTTCAAGTTTTACATTTCAGTGCACTTCATGAAAATAAAGTGTTATTGTGGTAAATTCTTTAATTTATTTTTATTAAAAAGTTTTCGTTTAAAGTTTTGTTAGTTTGAACATGCGTGTGCATGATGACAAATAATTGACGACGTACTCAGAATGTGAAAAAGTTTCACAAATTTATATGAAAACTACTGCAAAGCTTTTTTTGATTCAGTGTTCCACGTCACTAAATATAAGGGTAAGGGTATTATAAAGCGACAGTTTGTTTGTAATGTCCGGCTGTTGAACTCGGCACCTTTCTATTTTCCATTGATGGGGTGGAGAGGCGTGTGCCCTTCGAACTGGTCCTCCTCGGTATATGCGCCCCCATAAATTCAAAGGTTGCCTGTGACTGCTCTACAGTATAACTTATACCTAATTATTTTGAGTTGGTTCGGGGAGGGAGTTAACAGCTTTTTAATTTGACACAATTCAACTTACGGAAACTTTCATATCTGCTCAAAAATGTGCTGCTACTTTCATTACCCAACTGTTTTTCCTTTTTTCTGTCTCCAATCTTCCAATTTGCAATTACTAAACATTGTGTCTTCTGGCTGTATGGTTACAGATTATCACAATCACTAGAAACAACTTTTTAATTTTTTTTTGTGCAAGTGAAGATACACATTTTACTGAAGTATTATATAGATCAGTTTTTCTTATAAGGACTGACATTTAATGTGCCAGTTTTGGTTTTGGTTTTTCTGTCCCCAAATAGATAGACTAGAGCTGGTCATTCCAGTGCCCCTTCGGACGTCCCACATCTCACCATCCCTTCAGTTGATAATTCAATAGTTTGGGGATATGGCAGTCATCCATTTGCACAAAATGTTAACCATTTTAGGCAATCCTATCAAGAATACTCTTTAATATTCAGTTCCTGCCACATATCTGCATTTCTTCTACAATCAGAGAGAGTATACCAGAGAAATCACATTTCGGGCACTTAGTTGTGACTGGCCTGGTATTTCGTTAAATTCCAATTCTCAGATGTATAGAGAAGTGTGGGGAAAGCCACCTTGTAGAACATCAGGCATGTTTCTTTACTTGTTGATTTTTGAGTTCTGATGGTCGTGTACATATGTTTGAACTGAATGTAGCTTATTCAACACACCATTGTTTGTAATAGAAGACACATTATACGCCAGGCTGTATTCAAGTTGCTAACTCATCCAGAACGATACCATCTACAGCAATTACCATTCATATGGGATCAGCTTCATGAAAAGCCATCACCTTAGTCTTCAATGTGGAAATTTGTATTCTGAAATCCTTGTAGATTCGGTGTAATGAGTGCGTAGCCATTTGCAAGCTGCTTACCAAGTTTGACAGGATAGCTTGGTCACCAACAAACATGTCAACTGGAGAATCACCAGTCATAAAATACTCGGGAAGTTGTATCATCCAGTTGTTTATAACAACATCATCTGTATATAAATTACAATGAAATGGTTATATTGGTATCCTTGTACTCCACAGTCGATTAGGCCCACACTAGAAGTTGTGCTCGGACTTCTGTCTCAATTAAGATTTTATTTTCCAAAGTTCTTGTATGGGTCTAATGAGGTCATAAAGGGGTTGTGGGACCCCTTTCTTTATCATTATATGTCCATTCACTGTCACAAATGCCTTTCCAAAATCTGTGAAAGCAACCAGGGTTGATCAAATGAAACGAGGTTTTTGAAATTGGTATTAGATACTTTAATTCTCCTTACTGTTGGTAACAGTGAGCAGTAGGTAGTAGTGCCTAGAAGTGTGCAGCGCTACATGCTTATTTCTAAAGCCGATGAGTGATCAGGAGCTGCATGTGTCCGTTGTACAGCATGTAATTATATGTTGCAGAGGTGTTAAACCAGATGAAATTTTGTGCAGATTATGTATGCAATTCGGCAATAATACACTTCAAAGGCTTAACTGTACAAATGGTATTAAGTTTTTCTGCGAAGGAAATAAGTTTCTAATCTTGCTCACGTCGTCCTAAAAGCAGCATTACAGCACAGAACATTTTGCAAGTTCAAGGCCGTATTCACAACCATCAACAGATGACAGTTGTAAAATTAGTAATTAATTTCTTCAATAAGTTATGGAAGAGTACAGACAATCATTAAAAAAGAGTTACAGTTGTGCAAGGTCTCTGCAAGATGTGTGCCAAAAATTCTGAATGCAAATCACAAAGCTGCAAGAGGCGAAATTTCTTAGAGGCTTTTGGATCGCTTTACAGCAGAGTAAGGCTCGTTTTTTATGTGCCACATTGATGAATTATGGGTACACCCCTAAAACCAAGAGGTGGAGTGTAGAGTGGCATGCAATAAATGAAACATGTTCAGTGAAGGTGAAAACACATTTGTCTGTTCGCAAGGTTCTCATGACTCTGTTTTGGGATCCAGAAGATGTTAATGTATGTCATTTTTACTTACAAAGAAAACAATGAATGTGTATTACTCTGAATTCTTGGGCAAGGTTTTGATCCGCAGCGTCTTGCTTCTTCACAATAACATCTGGTCCATACTGCTGCTGCTATATGAGCAAATTTGGGAGATCTTCACATCACAGCTTAGGATCTTTTCCCCATGTAGTCCAGATTTATCACCATGTAATTTTTATTTGTTTTGACCCCTTGAAAAAGACTTAGGTGTAAAAAGTTTTACAGTGACATATGCAAGAATTTGTGTGCAGTTAGCTATGAATAACAAATTTTTATAACAAAGAAACGAAAACAAAAACTGCCAGTGTGTTGGGAAAATGTGTAGATTGAAGAGAAAACTATTTAGAAAAATAGTTTTGTATTTATTTTCACATACATTAATCAAATAAAACATTTGTGAAAAACAGTTTTAAGCCTCGCATGTGGGGAACTAACATTCAATGTGCTTTTTTATGACTGGGTTATTGTGAAGATCGTGATCGTAAGCGAAATCTGATAATCTGCCCTTCCTGATACTACACCGGGCCTCCAAGAGAATTGTGTCCATGATTGCATTCAGTTTTGTTAGATAGATGCATACAATTTGTAAGACCATATACAGTAGGCTGACCGACCCCTCTATAGTTACCACCATCATTAAGATCTCATTTCTTGAATGTGGTACTACCTTTGCCATCATTGTAGTCTTCAGAAGTATGACCAGTAGTCCAGCACAAATTGATGAAGTTCAATAAATGGTCATGCAGCATAGTTGTTGCATACTTTTTTATAAGTTCGAGACTTAGACCTGGTGATTTTTCTATTTTTGTAGAATTGCAGCAAAAATTTTATCTGTTGCTATTGGCTCCACACATTCATTGACGTCTGCAAATTTTCAATCCTTTTTTGTTAGTTTCGAGTGGTTCGTGGTATGATTCATTGAGATTTCATTTAGCGTATTATACACTTCTGTTTGTTATTTCTTATGATTTTATTTCACACTTTGTCTTAATGGAAATTGCTGTATCTTTAAAATTCATTGTTTTTTAGTAAAAAAAAGTACTAGTTATATATATCAGCAAATACAGTAATTGTAAATACAGTGTTTTTACTCTGACATTAAACTACAAATCAGCTTTGCAAAATTACTTATCTGTCACACGACAGTTTCATTTATGAACGTTATAAAACACATTTTCATTACTTCAGTACTGATAGGCAAGTACACATTAACATTAAGTATCACTTAATAGTGATTAATAAAGCAACTGTGATAGTATTAGTTCACTTAGTTTATTTTAAAATATTTTTGTGTATGTCAGTGGTAGGCAGTATAATTTCAGACCTTATAAGTAATTTTGTTGTACTTGACAAGATCCAGAATTTCAGATGGCATTGATTGTACATAAACAGTTCTGCTTATGGTTTCCATTGTTACTAACGAACATTTAAAGAAATCCATATGTATTTTTACCTGCTTTAACCCGTTTCATGTCAAACTTCCTGTGTGTATGACCAGTTTGGTTTCCTTTCCTTGTTCTTGTTCCTTTTTGTCCCAGATTCAAGTCCTCAGACAGCGCGTGTGAAAACCAACTATGTGACACTATCTGCACCCGTAGGTCAGGCTGATACTACGTATACAAACGCAGCAGGACCAGGACCACAGCGTGGAAACAATTATACCACACAAGCACAGGCACCAAGTTTCCATCCGTACAGACGTGTCTAACCTAACACATCGTGACAAGTATGAGAACTCTACCATCATCAGCGGCTGCTGCCATCATCACCACCACCAACACCTCTGTTGACCTGTAGCGACTACTACTTGGCATTGTACTGTACAGTGGTTAACAAAGTTTTAGAACAGAAAAAGTTAAAAAAAAATTAATTATATAATTATTGTTTATAGATTGTATTCCCTATTACACTTTTTTGGGCATTGTGCTCAGTCACTGATTTTTTGTTTCTTTTGTAAGCATTAATGGAGGTCTTATTTATATGTGATGAAACTGACTTGCTAATTATAAAGGCAAAAAAATGTCCAGTTGCAATTTCTTTGATCTAAAAGATGGAAATAAATCTTTGTTTTTAATTTTATAGAGTTAAGGAGAATGTGTAAGTTTGTAATGTTAATGTGACTGAAATAAAATTTATTTCACTTTATATTCTAAGTAAATATATATTTTTTTTAATTCTTAAAACCCAGTATGTTTAAGTCATTCCATTTGAAGTTTTTTTTTAATTAAAACATTTTCCATCCAAGTAGATGTTTCTTAGATATTCACCATTAATATTTTCATAGCTGTAAAGTCCAATACTTTTTGTCTAACTATGTATGTAGATGGAGCGTAGCATATTAATATTAAGATTTTTCAACAATCAAACTAAACTTTGCAGGGTGAATGCCTCTGATCCAATTCAGAATTGATACATTTAATGCACCAACACATTTCATCTCCAGCATTGTATATAGATTTTTTCTGTGATTTACCCAATAACTATTTCTTCTGAACTGTAATTACATAAAAAAATATAGGGAGAGAAATATTCACAATATCATTTTTGTTTTTAAATGTGTGTATTTTTTAATATGTAGTGTTATGGTGATACTTCATATCAAGTGTGAACAACTTTAAACATTGTTGGCAGAGTTAATTTTAGAGACTTAACTGTGAGCGTGTGGATGTATGGGAGTGTATTTGTCTAATGTGATGTAACACCATCCTGAAGCTATTTAGATGTTACAGACTGTTATTTCATCTCAAACTTCTTGTGTGTGCATTTCATTTTTTAAAAAGTGATTTTTGTGGCATAAAAATTGTTAAGTGTGTTGTGTTATTACAAATATGGTTTTATAAACTGTAGGAGTTTTTTTGTACAGTCAGTATGAGTTATAAGTAATTGATAATATAGTTTTTGTTTGTTAGCCAGAAATAAAAAGGAATGAAATTATACCAGATCGGAGAAAAGTGTAGACATGGAATGTGTTGGTAATTTTGTTTTCTGGTACACATGCATGTTTTGTTGGTTTTATTTGACAAAACAGATTAAACAAGAAGGAAAAATTTATTTTGTTACATGAGCTTTCAGTGTTACAATATCATGTAGTTTTATTCCCAGCTTGTATTTGTCTAATAAAATGATTGGGAAATATTTTATAAAGTAGTGTTTATTTTTTCCTTCCTAATTTTGTGTTTCTGATACTAAAGCTCCACAGAGACAGCTAGTTAATATTGTGTAGTCTGTGTGAGAGGTTGCAGGTTCAAATCGTGTGTAATGTTGGGACAGTGTTCCGACAATATGGTGAGTGAGACCACCAACTGAGCAGTTAATTGTGTAGGCCTCCTGAGCGTGGTTGTAAAGATCAGAATTATGGCTCTGGATAAAGCAGATGTGTCCTAAATCTGTAATGAACTAGTAGTGCATAGAGGTTGTTACAGTAGAGTATCAATACATTAGTAGTGTTGTACACAAGTTTATTCAAAATTATATCTTGAAACATAATACCTGTAGTCAACCCAGCACCAGAACAGATGTGGTACGTCCAATAACTTGCTAACTAACATAACATAAATATGACATACTGACTATTGTCAAGTTGTAGCAGTTGGGACAGAGATCTGGCCAATTATTAGTAGAAGGTGGCTGGAACAGAATGAAAGGCAGTAAAAAGCATTACACTGAAGCCAGACAGCTCCCAGGTATGATATGGAAGTGGAGGCATAACAATGAAATGTTCACCAAGCTTGAATAGCAAAATTAAATGATAAATGCAGAGTTGAATTGTGTAAAACCCTCCACAACACAACATTTGGAAATGATTTGAGCCAAGTCTGCTCAAATATTGGGGAAAAAGAATGCATTATAGAGTTTTTTGCGAATCCAATAGCATCTGGCTGTTGATACAAGAGTAGTGAATTGTATAACGGAGCAGATAAGTAACAAACTAGCTAAGGCTATATGAGAGTCAAATGAAAGCAAGAGATGAAGTGAAGAAATCTGGTGTTTGATTTCAGTTGTAAAGTAAAAGTATTGTCAAGTTTCTTAGATTCTTTAGAAAATTGTAGGTCAAAATTGGAAATGAGATTGAAGAAATTTAAGTTTATTATATATATTATAACACCTCTTTATATATTATATTTGTCAATTTACATATGTCTCTTAGTTGCGGCGACAAATTATATAAAGAACTTTTCTTTCACTATTACACTACTCTGTATAAATAATGATAGAAAAATGTTACCCGTGACTTTACATTACCTGGGCGCCAGAACAAATCCCAGATACAAATGACAGATTCAGCAGCTTAGCTCAGAGCATAGAGACACTATCTCAGGATTCGTTCAGTGAGTGTGGAATTCAAGGGGAATCGTTACAAATAACACTTTAAAATTTGTTGAAGTTTGTTTAATTAACGATTAAATGTTATTTTATTAATGTTCTTTCAAAGCTAAGTTAAGGACTTATTGCTAACCTAACTCTTATTATTAATGAGTATGCGTGAAAAGTGAAGATTAAAACGTCCAAACGACCAATTGTTCTTATCGGGTTTAATTACAAAAATTTATATCCCAAACCAGTGCTAAAGAACGGGTCTGCAATAATTTGCATGTTCAATACTACACCTTGCTCTCTCCATTCAACACTCCTATATTACGTTATTACTAATCTTGATGTTTAAATACAAATTATGAATTTACTTAGTGTCTTAAAAATTGTTTATTGATTTTATTATTTATTTTGTTACTTTTTTCATTGATCAATGAATATATTTCTTACTGAAGGATGCGTCGACCGTAGATAGGAATCCGTAGAGATCCTCCTTTTGATGGTTCGGCTCAGTAGAAATGATGTTGACCGATGACCCTGGGCGCTTGCAGATGCTGTAGCTACTCTGGTACACAGGTCACTTCACAATTATACTACAATTTTTACTGGAGAGTGACGTTTGTCTGCAAGTGGGGGGGGAGGTGGTGTTTAGAGCAGTCTGATTGGCCGAAACTATACAGCACAGCGTTGTCAACTCGTACTTGTTCCGCTGTTTGTGCGTTACCACGTGCGCGTAGTAAATTGAACAGCAGGCCTAGTGCGTTTACTACGGTTTGATGCGAGTGAAATTTAACAGTTTTAAAATTTACAATATTATATTTTAGTGCATTTGCATGATTGAGTGATATTTTTTAAATTTAGTGATTAGTCTAATATTCAGAAGTGATTTTGTGGTAAAATTTTAAGTATTTAGTGGACTAAGTGATAGTGATTGTAAATATTATCCATTCAGCTATGTCCGACGCCAGTACGAGTGCGTCAGCTATACGCAAGACAAGAAAAAGGAAAGTATTTAATGGACAGGCAAGACAACTTATCTGTTCAGTACCTGAATATTTTGAAAAAGAAAAAGCAAATGGTTAATTTCCTTTAATAAAGTTTTAGAGCGTACAGCTGCCGCATGCGAAGTAGGGAAGAATCTTATAGTACGTATAGGAAAAGAGAAAGACGATCTTCTTACTGATTTTAGTGATACAGAGCCCAAGTTTCATACACCTAATAAAAAAAATATAGACAAAAAAGTTACGAAGTTGGATTCTTTCCAAGAAAATGCAATTCGACAGCATATTTATAGCTACTATTGTAGAAAAGAGCACCCAACAATAAATAAACTTCATAAGTCGTTAGCAGCAGCTGATCTTTTTGCCGGTAGTAAATCATCTGTTAGGAAAGTATTGCAAAATATCGGTATTAAGTTTACAAACATTTCGGGGAGAAAAGTTCTTATGGAAAGTGAAAGTGTAGTTGCTTTACATTGTAAATTTCTACGAGAAATTCAAACTAAATCTATTGAAGACATATAGTCTGGTTAGACGAAACATGGGTAAACATAGGTCACAGTTTACGAAAAGGCTGGACAGATGATACTGTGGAAGGAACAATGAAAATACCTTTAGGACGAGGGGGTAGATATATTATTGTACACGCTGGGACATCAAAAGGTTTCATACCTAACTTTTTATGCCTTTAAGTCAAAGAAAACGAGTGACTTTCACGAAGAAATTAACTCTGAAAACTTTACCAAGTGGTTCACAGACTCGTTATTAAAAAACCTCACAGTGCCGTCAACTGTTGTAATGGATAACGCCCCTTATCACTCGGTTATATACGACAAAGCGCTAACATTAGCTACACGTAAGGAAGAAATTATTCACTGGCTTCATGAACATAACATTTCTACGACTGTTAGCATGAAAAAAGCAGAGCTATTGGAGCTGGTGTCAGGTTGTAAACCCCGCTTTCCGGAATACGTAATTGACAAAATAGCGCAAGAACATGGCCATAAAGTAGTAAGATTACCACCGTATCATTGTCATTTTGACCCCATTGAGTTAATTTGGACACAAGTAAAGGGACGTGTAGCAAGAAATAATAAGACTTACAGGAACTGAAGTAGAAAAATTGATACGCGAGGGCATTACGAATATTACTGCAGACGATTGGAGAAAAGCAGTGATGCATACAAAAAGAAAGTAATTGACAAAGCATGGAGCAACGAAGGCATATTAGAAGACGCCGTGGAACAACTGGTAATAAATTTGGGGACAGAATCGAGTGACTCTGGTAGCGACATAAGTGGTGTAACACCTTTAGATTAACGGCACAGGCAGAAAATTACAGACAGGTGATAATAATTTCATTTTCAGTTTTGTTTTTATGGTAAAAGTAATAAAAACAAAACATTGACTCTTATTTTCCCGTCTTATATTTTTTATTATTGTTAATTTTTACTTTATTTATACACTAAGTTGATTATTGCACATTGTCACATTTATCGTTAAATCAAAAAATTAAAGATTCTGAACATTTGAAGTTAATTTTAAAAAAACAAGTTAATTAAGTTCTCGTTTATTATTCTCGTAAGAATTCACATTTTTAGTTTATGAATTATCTGTAGTTACAACTGAATAAATATTAGTTTTTAACTAAATATAATTATTAACTACGACTCGGAACACAAAACTTTAAAAGGCGAGACTTCTGAAGAAGCCTTTAAAAGGCGGAAGCTGGTTCAGGTTGTAAGGTAAAACTTTTTCGTTTTTACCTATAAAAAGTTTTGTGTTCCGAGTCGTAGTGTAATAATTATATTTAGTTAATTAACGGACACGTCATGGACAACGAAATCGAAGATTAGTTTTTAAGTAGGGGAATACATATTTAGTCTGCGTGTACTGGATTTGTTTTGTCTGCGAGAAGTATGTTTTGAGTGAATGCAGTAACCAAAGTTATGCTTGCGTGACATTCAACAGAAACACGTGGTTACGAAGTGGCAACATGGCGATGACATCATTGCAAACGTCAATCCCTCTCCTGTAAAAATTTTAGTATAATTAATTATTTAATTAATTAATTTTTTAAATTAATGAGTTGTTACACAGCGAGAGTATTTATTAATGAACTTTACTAGTTCCTCTGCTACTGCGGACCACTTCTCGAACTGTTATTTAAATAAACTTTGCGTGGTTTGCAAAATTTTGCTCGTATCTAACACACGTCTTGCCTATTTAATGTTCGAACGAAGAGTGCTCGATTCCCCAAGTCTGAGTTGGCGTCTCTTCTAAATACAGCTTTGTGATTGGTTGTTCCAAATAAATCATGCGTTTTCTATTTGAAACAATATCGAACAAGTCGACCAAATGCCCCTTAACAGGTTTGAGATGGTAGAGAATTACTGGCTAATTTCACACTTCCTCTGTTTGCAAATCGTTTGATTATGAGTATTTGCAAACGTGATTTCACAGATCTGACTACAGAATATTATTGCGTAGGTCTTTCTCTGTAAGTGTGTGAAAATACCTAATTCGTACCTAGCCTAATTCTCTAGTTATTTCTCTTGGCGTTCTTCTGTATAACTCCTGTAAATGTTAATTATATTGGTTGATATTTTGGCTACTTATAGAGCTTTAATTGCTGAACACTATGCAGGTTTCAGAATTGCTGTATATTTATTAGTTTTGAAGATATTGCAGTTTTAACTAATAAAAATAATTGAATAAAATTTCATGTCTGTGCCGGCAACCTTCATAGCAGTGGCGATGTTAGACAGAGATAGCTGTGATTATACCCTCTCTCTCTTGCTTACGCCGCTATACTCGCACAGTATGACACTTTCATATAACGATCTGATGGGTCGGCTTTATGAATCATAAAGTGTTGTTTAACAAGAAGGTTGTTACCATAGTCTAGGAATTGGTAACAGCAGTTGTAGGCACAGTACAGAGGGAAAAGAAAAGTATTCAAGGCAACTGTAATTGAACTATGGAATCTCATTAAGCACCTAATCTCAGATACAAATGAGTGTCACTGATATTAAACTACTGTTGCCTTGACAAATGTTCAGACAACTTCTGAAAATTTCAGGTCTTTTGTGACAGTGTTTTAACATAAAAACGTCTGTGTTTATGAGATCACTATAACATATTCCATATTGATTTATTCTTATTTAAAATATTTTTTTTTTATTTAAAAAAAAAGTGACAAAATCACCAGTAACCGACCACTTGCTCCAACTATCGACCACCTTTGCTCCAGTTACTGACCAAAATTTATTTTTATTTTTCCAGTAAATTTTTGACTATACTACACACTTAACATGTTACAATTGTGTTTTGATTTATTTATTAAGTAAAAAAAAGGCATTTCCAAACTTTAAGATGCTTGAAAAATATAAAACAAAATAGGAAAGCCTGAAAACCTGAGAAACACAGTTTCAAGAAACACACAAAGTTTAGTTTTATTGTACATACAAGAAAATCATTTAAAAGTACAAGGTACTCAGTACAAAAGCTAAAAAAAAATAAATAAATATTTCAGGAAACAGTTGTACAGGGTCCGGCATAAAGACCTCCCCTATTGAAATAGGGAATTACAAACAAACAGAAAGGTACAGAAAAAATATTTTTATTTATGAATAACATACATTATGCCATTTTACATTGTTTTTTGAAAATTATGTCCATTAAATGGCGGCCTCCATTGTTGACACAGTGACGAAGCCGTTCCCGAAAGTTTTCCATAGCTCTTCGTGTCATTTCTGGCAGAATGTTAGCAACTTCCTGGGTGGTTACCTCCTTAAGAGCTTCCATGGTCCTAGGGCAATGTTTGTACACTTGTGCCTTTAAATATCCCCAAAGGAAATAATCACAAGGCGTCAAATCTGGTGACCTTGGGGGCCAGGCAATGTCATCGTGCAAGGAGAGCAGACGGCCAGGAAACAATTCTCTCAGAATTTCTCGAGAACACCGAGCAGTGTGGGCTGTAGCTCCGTCTTGTTGGAACCAGACTTCTCCTTCATGGTCCTCAATGAAGTGGTTAAACTTGGGCTGGAGGAAAGTTTCTAACATGTGACAGTAGCGATTGGAATTATCCGTTACTGCCTGGCCATCTTCAAAAAAATACGGACCCCATACACCAAATTCAGCAACGCCACACCAAACAGTAACATGAGGGCTGTGAAGTGGTCGCTGGTGAAGTTCTCGAGGGTTACCTTCAGCCCAGTACCAAAAATTTTGCTTATTTACAGTGCCTGCCAAGTGGAAGTGAGCCTCGTCAGAAAAAATCAACAGCTGTAGGGGGAATGTTCTGAAGAATGTCTTCACACAAAGCTGTGGGAGTTTCAAAATCTCTTATGCTTAGTTCTTGTGTAACCATCATTTTGTAGGGATGCATGTTGGAGATTGCTGTGCAGGATTCTTCTTACACTCCGATCAGACAGGCCCAGGGAAGCTGCATGTTTCACTGCTGAACGCTTTGGAGATTGCAGGACGGAAGCTCTCACACGTGCCATATTGTCCGGCGTTGTTGTGGTCCGAGGTCGGCCAGGAGATTTTCTTTTTAATGCTGAACCTGTTGCTCTAAAGTTCGATACCCAAACATGAATTGATTTTCTATCCGGAACAGACTCATGACGGCCAAGTGCGAACCGAATACGATATGCACGCTGTGTAGTAATCACAGAACCACCATTACGAATAAATTCCTCCACAACAAAAGCGCGATGCTCACCAAGCCAAGCCATTGTGCTCACTGAAAACGGCACGTACACCACTATCGAGCGATACCCCCACCACCGCTTGTCCAGTGGCCTCTCCAAATTGGGGAGGTCTTTATGCCGGACCCTGTACAACTGCATCGCAACTTGGTGGCTAATCAGATGGAATCTTTTGATGCTTCCTTTAATGTATTGGACTACAATTTTTTTCCACATTGGAAAGACGGGGCTTTCATTTGGGGATCATATCCATGATTCACAACTCATCTCCAGTTATGACCTTTTTGAGGAAGTCTGTTTCACTGTTAGTGAAATGCTGCATCATGACAGCAACTGTGGCACGAATTTTACTACCGCATGTTCCAATATCTTTGTCAAATCCCCTAAACAAGTCTGCAGAATCCCAAGATCTAATTCTTGCACTATCGACTATCAAATTTTTGTTTATTGCACCGTGACGTGTACAATAATTTTGGGCGTTTTGTTTGTTAAAAGCCTTCAAAAACATGGATCACTTTTAACAGATTTCCAGCCATCTTCAAAGCGTCCATACCATAATATCCGTGTACCACACTTAGAGTCACCTCAGAAGGACTATTTAATGAACCTTGAGTGAAAGTCATGAAATAACTAAGATCAAAGATGTCACTGGCATAATGTTTAAAACTTTACATGAAAAAGTTGTCTGCAACGTGGTGTGAAGGGTATCCCCTGTGTAATCAAAAAAGGTTTCCCTTTCAAGGGAACGGGACTCTGATTTAGTAGATAATCCTCTGTGTGTACTGTTGATGACCAAAGTAAAATCCCTCTTTTGTATTGGGGCCAATCAAGTAGTCAGATCAGTAAACAAATAGAGAAGAATGTGTATGTAAATAATTTTTATAGTGAAACTGATGTTTCTGGCCCAATATTCAATCATCTTTAAGTTTCCCTTCTACCTTTGTACTGGAAATAGCAACTTTTATGGATATTTGAAGGGACTGAACCAGGTAACACTTAGTATTACAATATAGTAGGTACTGTACCATAACTTAGCAATTTGTATTGTAAAAAATGTGAAAATTGATGATGTAATATTGTTCAGTTATCATGATTGTACATTAGCAATCCAAATACAGTAAACCCTAGATTTAACGGACTAATTGGGGCTGAGGGGTGTCCGTAAAATCGAAAGTCCGTTAAATCGCAGATTTTGTTGAAGATATATTTAAATCAAATAGGCCTATAACATTTGAAATTTTAATACTATTAATATCATGCAAATATATGATATGTACACACCTTTATTTATTCTGGATAAAAGCATCAAGAGTCAGTTGTTTTCCACCAGAATGTTGCTTCTTTATTATTAAATATCTAAAATGATCATAATAAGCACACACTTCTGGATCTGAAAACTCCCCTATGTACTGTCACCAGAAAAAAGGCTTGCCGCATGACAAATGGCGCCAATCGTACACTCTAGTGTTTTTGGTGGCCCTAAAAAGGACCTGGTGGCGAGACAGCTGAAGTTGGTCATGCCGCGCTGAGATGTTCGGCGGCTGCGCCTGCTGTTTGTGGCGTACTGCAGTCCTCTTCTTTCGGCATCGGGTGAAGAGTCTGTTGCCGGCCCAGCGACGTCCTATCGCTGGTGCGGAACTGGAGGGCGAAGACGCAAGAATGCCGGTTCTATTCTTCGGCCGTTCCTTCCGGCTGACTCCGCGCCGATGTCGTCCGAGAGAGGTGAGGGTGAAGTGCGTCTGATTCCGTGGCGATGAAGTGTGTGTCAAAATTTTTTGCCGGCCCGGGTTTTATTAACTAACCGGGATTGCTGATTGGCTCGCTCCGAATGCTGGTGCCGGATTGGCTCGCTGTGTCCACCGCTGGTACCAGAGACCAGATGTTCGCATACCGCTGCTGTCACAACTCCACCGGGTCTTGAATGCTCTCTGGTAGCCAGCCTACTGCTCTTCTCCAGATGTTGTGGAGGTGTCTGTTGGGCGCCATGTTGATTGGTGTGCCGGCTGGTAGCTCGCTGGCGTGGCTGGATCTTGCATCCGCAAGATGATCGTCACCCCACGTTGGGCGCCACTTGTCACCGGAAAAAAAGGCTTGCCGCATGACAAATGGCGCCAATCGTACACTAGTGTTTTTGGTGGCCCTAAAAAGGACCTGGTGGCGAGAAAGCTGAAGCTGGTCATGCCGCGCTGAGATGTTCGGCGGCTGTGCCTGCTGTTCGTGGCGTACTGCAGTCCTCTTCTTTCGGCATCGGGTGAAGTCGGTTGCCGGCACAGCGACGTCCTATCGCTGGCGTGGAACTGGAGGGTGAAGACGCAAGAATGCCGGTTCTATTCTTCGGCCGTTCCTTCCGGCTGACTCCGCGCCGATGTCGTCCGAGAGAGGTGAGGGTGATGTGCGTCCGACGATGGCGTGGCGATGAAATGTGTCCAAAATTTTCTGCCGGCCTGTATTTTATTAACTAACCGGGATCGCTGATTGGCTCGCTCCGAATGCTGATGCCGGATTGGCTTGCCTCATATTCTTCAGGTGTCACGCGTTGTGTCGCTGGTACCGGAGAGCAGACATAATGAATCGCTGTTGCCACAGTACGCGATAATTTTGTCCATGCTGTTTCTCATCGCTGATAATTTAGGACCTCCTGTAACAGATGTTTCTTCATCGTCATCATCTCCATCTTCTTGATCGTCGTGTAGAACAGATTACGCGATCTCTTCCTGACTCAGGATTTGGTAGCCTGGATCACCCTCGTCCAAGTTTAGCCACTGTTCTATGTCATTCTCGTTTACGTCTTCACCACCCTTGTTTACTGTTTCACAGAAATCAGATGTTTCAAATCCTCTGAAATCGTACTCCGGTTCAGTCCCATTCAGTAACTGTGTCCACCCATTAGCCAATGTTGTGTCCTTCATCTCCTTCCATGCGGCAGCAAAATTAAAGATGGTGGACTTGATGTATGCACGCAGATTTTGCAGCGTTCTAGCTCCTCATGTCGTTTTCACGGTCTTGTTCGTCCTCCAAGACAACCATCACCTCTTCAAGAAACTTCTTCTTGTACAGCCTTTTGCAGGCAACAATGACTCCTTGGTCCATTGGCTGTAAAATTGAAGTGGTGTTCGGAGGGAGGAAGACGCATTTTATTTTTCCGTCGTTGCTAACTAACTTCTCGGAGTTGTGATGGGCCAGTGCACTGTCCAGTAGTAAGACGGCTTTCACTGCATGCGATGGAATTTTCATAGTCTCTTCTTGAAAACGTCGCACTTGTGGCACAAAATGATTAAAACCCCAGTGTGAAAAAAATACTGAAGGTAAACCAAGCATTTTTTGAACTTTCATAAATGACTGGCAAACTGGTTCATTATGTTCTTTATTGCATGAGGTTTCTTTGTGTTTCTGACTCTGACTGGAGTAAGTCGATGCAAACCATCAGCATTCGCACACAATAGGGCAGAAATCCGCTCCTTGTTGAGTTTATGGCCTGGTGTGCTAGTTTCATGTTTGTGTGCCAGAGTATTTTCAGGCACAGCATGAAAGTAGAGACCAGTCTCATCAGAATTGTAGACCTGAGACAGAATGAGACCCTCGGATTTGATCGTTTCCTTTATATGTTGACGAAAAGGTTCAACTTGTTCAGTGTCTGCACTCAGCGCTTCACCACTTGTTGATCTATTTGTGATGCCATGCCGTTTACGAAAACGCCAAAGCCACCCATCACTCTCCTGAAACTGGATACCCATATTTTAGTACGTAGGCTTTCACGGCTGGTGTCACTATAATTATTTAAAACTTCCGGGCTGAAAGTTTTAAATAATTATGGATACCCATATGTTTCGCCAGTTTACCAGCAGCAGCCCGCAACTCCACACTACGAACGACGACGCCACTAGAACGTTGTTGAATAAACCATTTGTACACAGCATCCTCTAATTGTTTGTGTTTGGCTAATTTAATGTGTTTTCTTTCTCCCTCATTCTTCGAACTATCAACACTGTACTTTAGCGAAAACTGAATAAGTTTATCTTTATTCTTTCGAATGTCTGAAACGGTTTGTTTCTTTACGCCGTACAGTTCACAAACATGTGCAACAGGCGCGCCACCTTCAAGTTTACTTATTAGTTCCAGCTTTTGCTTTATACTCAAGTTCACACGTTTTTTCTTAACGCCAGACATACTTATGCTGTAATTCACTAATAAAGTAATGGACCTTGCTGTAACAACGCAAGTATAAACTCGTTAACACTCTCTATTTAACATGTGCAAGGTTCGTACTATAGGAAAACATGTAGTGTACGCGCTGCGTTCTCTGAATAAACTGATACGATGGTGTACGAACGTGAACCGTGCGTGCACACGAATTATCACGAAGATAGCCAAATATTCAAGAGTGAAAATGCGTTGCTATGGTTATGAACTACCGCCAAATTTAAATCACAACCATGGACTTCAAAAACTTAATCGTGATTTTTTTCGTCTCAAAATTTTTTTTTAACATGATAATGTTTTTAGGCTGGGGTCATTCCACAAAATGCGTGATGCAAAATGTGTAACATCATCGAAAAATGTAACGCTCCAGGTGATGTTAGTAATAAATAAATTTGGTCACAGTGAATTAAGACGCATATCAGTTGTAACAGTACATATAACTGACCCAAAACCAAGGTAACACAAACGGGTTATAAAACTATCCAAAACAAAAACAAAAGAGGAACATGTAAACAGGAACATAGGATGAATTAGGATTAAAATAAGGGAATAAAATAAATTATGATTAATAAGTAATGTATTACAGAAGAAACGAAGACACGACTAAAGACAACGTTGACGCAAATACCCAATAGATCGGACAGTGAGAAGAAGATTACAACATCCATAACAAGAAGAAATTTATTAAGGAGGATAAAAGAATCAGTGCGACTAGGGAAAATATAATAAAATCAGATACAAGAAGGAACTAATAATGACAAGAATAAAATAAACCATGAGAATATAAAGTATTATTAATGATAAAGAAAATAGAAGTAATTTAAAAATTGATTTAAAACCCTAGGCTGTGACTCGACACTGACATAAAACTATTAATAAACTGACTTCAATGACTAGATGGTACAACCAGAACTCAAAAGTAAAACATTGATAATAGAAAATAAGAGGGAGAGTGGATATAAGTTATAAATGTATAAATTAAAAGGTTGAGATAGTAACAAAAAAGAAAGATAACTATAAAAAATAATAATCAGCATTAAGTAAATGTAAAGAGTCAATGCAATACATAAAAAACAAAATCTAAGGTTCAATCATTGTTGGGGATCCAAGATAGGACATAACCTAAACTGGCCAAAAAGTTTCCAATAGAATTGTAAAAAACAGTGACTGGAATGATCTTAAACTAAAATGTATTGTAGTGTAAGCAAACTGGAGACTATAAGGAGCATTCTATTTACAGAAAGTCATAAAATAAAGGAACTTGTGTACAGTATAAGTGTAAATTAACATGTACAAGAGTACAACATAGTATGGGTACCTTGAACAATAAAAATCACACATAAAACGATGATAAAAGAGTAGGGACTTGGTCCATGATATTAACTGAGACGTAATACTATTCATGTGAGGCAAATCAATGTTTATTGCCATAAAATTAATAATAATGATGTATATTATATGTAAACCTTAGCTGATACTAGATGCAGGAAGTTTTAGATAAATGCCAACAAATGTCAAAATACAAGAGCAGAACTAAACACTTCCAAGCATTAACATTGCTATAATAAAACTGATACAAACTAAACCTAATCAAAAGATAAAGGTGGAATATCAAATAAGAAAAAATGTAACACCCAAATATACTGAACAATAGTCAGAGGAGTATGTAAATAAAATAAAATAAGACAATACTAGCTAGTACTGATATAATCAGAAGTGGTAATGATTAGTTCAGTATAAATAGGCTACAACAAATATGGGTTACAAACCCATAATAATATAAAAATATCGGTATGGAGAACCATGGATACATGACATCCATATTCTAAGATTTATATTTGAAATCATTTTCGAAATGAAATATTACCATAGAAACTACTTCTTTCTACGTACTGCTTCAGCCTTAACCACAGTACTGTGGTCACTAACGTATACCACCTCACGTTATCGCACTCGATTTTCACTGATGATGGAAGTCGATGGCATTGCCGAAACGTCTGGTTTTGTAGAAAACATTGGACTACGGCCAAATATCCCGGGAAGGAATTTTAACAAAAACTACTTCTTTGTTGCCGATAACGTTGTACACACACACACATATATATATATATATAGAAAATATGCATAAAATTAATGGCTTGTATAAGTTAATGATTGATCTCCATTAAGCAGTGCTCAAGTTTCCAAAGTTTTAATATTATGATGTCCGTAATTACAACATCGGAGCAGGTTTAGTGTGTATGAGGGTACACCGTGGACAAAAATTTTCAACATTTCCTATTGAGCGTTGCTTAGAGTAAAGCTGCGAATCTACAGTGTACGTTTCACAGAACAAACACGCGGAAAAGAAGGAGCGCTCCGAAGTCACTCTTGGGGAATTCTACTCCAGCGATTGAAAGAAAGCAAAACAATAAAACATAACCTCAAAATCCTCTCCAGACCAGCCAGTTGGCTAAAAATTCGGATTAGTTCGAGTGGGCCAGAATTCGGCCAGTTCGTAGATGTCGTACCCCTCTCTGAAACACATCTTGTCCCTGATCGATTCTCCCTGCCAGCCTATGCTTGCTACAGGAAAGACAGGAATGGTCGCGATCGCCGCCACGCATCTGGCGGAGTGGCGATCTTAGTCCACAGTCGGCAGAACGTCAAACCCCTACGGCAATTCTCTCCGTAGGGCTGTCGAAGATGATCCCAGTGTCCTCATCATCGGCCCGTCCGAACCGACACACTTTCCCACTGCGGGTTATCCGCCGGATGTCCTTGATATTGTAATTGTCAAGGCCATCCCCTTTCATCTACAAGTCAGCGCGGTGTCGGACCTCTCGTCCGATCACGACCCCCTGCTTGTAACTGTCTTGCTGCTGTCGGTCTCACCCCGACTTCCCGATCATCCTGTTAGGAGAGTCAATTGGCGATCCTACCATGATGATCTGGCCAGGCAGTTGCATCTGTCCCTCCGGACCCACTCGTCTCTTGTGACGACGTGGATCTCCGGGTACATCAGCTCCAGGACCTCGTCCAGTCTGCAATGGACAAGCACACATATACTGTTCCGGTGAGTAATAAACGCTCCGACCTTCCTGCGGACGTTCTCCAAGCCATCCGATTACGGTGCCAGCTCCGCCGCAGATGGCAGCATACCCGTGACCCTGCCGCTAGACGGGGTTTTCGAGCCCAGTCGGAACACGTCTCGCAGCTTCTGCTTGACGTAAACGCGAATCGATGAGACTCCTATTTGGAGTCCTTGGAAGTCGACCACGCCTCCGTATGGAGAGCCGCTGGTAGACTAAAAGGCGAAAAGAGGACTCGCCATCCCTTGAATACCCCGGACGGCACTGTATACTCTGCAGAATGCAAGGCGGAAGTCTTCGCCGACTGTATTGAGGAACAGTTCACCGTCCATAGAGGCATCTCTGATCCGGCTCATACGGCCGTCGTCAGGGATTTCCTATCTGAATACTTTTCTGCCCCCCCCCCAATGATCCTCCTAATTCGGTCGACAAGGAAGACCTTGCGTCTGTCCTAAGCCGACTGAAGAAGAGAAAGGCACCTGGCCCCGATCGCATCGGCGCCGCTGCGTTGCAGAATCTCCCGCCTTCGGCAGTTGACGTTCTTCTTGAGCTGTTCAACTCCTGTCTCCGGCTGAGGTACTTCCCGCGCCTGTGGAAAACTGCTAATGTCATCATGATCCAGAAATCTAAAAAGCCGCCCACGCTACCTGGAAGCTACCGCCCGATATCACTATTGCCAGTAATCTCGAAGGTATTCGAGCGTCTTCTCCTGGCCCGTATTCGGCCCCTGGTGAATGGTTTCATCCGCGAGGAGCAGTTTGGGTTTAGGCCGAGGCACTCGACTACTCTTCAGCTAGTACGGGTTGTCACCTGTCTAGCCGACGCCGCCAACAATCATCAGGCAACATGCGCCGTCCTGTTGGATGTGAGCAAAGCCTTCGATAAAGTCTGGCACGAAGGCCTGCTCTACAAACTGGCGCATTCGCCACTCCCGGCATCTATCGTCCACTTGCTCCGATCCTATCTGACGGATCGCACCTTCAGGATCAGCGTAGATGGGGCGTTCTCTCGGGTTCGCCCTGTCGCCGCCGGCGTCCCACAAGGATCTGTCCTCGGCCCCGTTCTGTACGTACTGTACACGAACAATCTGCCTGTTTATCCCGGGGTCACGTTATCTCTGTTTGCCGATGACGTGATGTTTCATTTTAGCTCGCTTTCGCCTTGGCGGACGAGCGTAATGTTACAGCGCCAGTTGGCTATGCTTCCGGACTGGCTAAGGAAAAAAGAGTAGGGACTCGGTCCATGATATTAACAGACGTAATACTATTCATGTGAGGCAAATCAATGTTTATTGCCATAAAATTAATAATAATGATGTGTATTATATGTAAACCATAGCTGATACTAGATGCAGGAAGTTTTAGATAAATGCCAACAAATGTCAAAATACAAGAGCAGAACTAAACACTTCCAACCATTAACATTGCTATAATAAAACTGATACAAACTAAACCTAATCAAAAGATAAAGGTGGAATATCAAATAAGAAAAAATGTAACACCCAAATATACTGAACAATAGTCAGAGGAGTATGTAAATAAAATAAAATAAGACAATACTAGCTAGTACTGATATAATCAGAAGTGGTAATGATTAGTTCAGTATAAATAGGCTACAACAAATATGGGTTACAAACCCATAATATTATAAAAATATCGGTATCGAGAACCATACATGACATCCATATTCTAAGATTTATATTTAAAATCATTTTCGAAATGAAATATTACCATAGAAACTACTTTCTACTTACTGCTTCAGCCTTAACCACAGTACTGTGGTCACTAACGTATACCACCTCACGTTACCGCACTCGATTTTCAATGATGATGGAAATCGATGGCATTGCCGAAACGTCTGGTTTTGTAGAAAACATTGGACTACGGCCAAATATCCCGGGAAGGAATTTTAACGAAAACTACTTCTTTGTTGCCGATAACGTTGTACATATATATATACAAAAAATATGCATAAAATTAATGGCTTGTGTAAGTTAATGATTGATCTCCATTAAGTAGTGCTCAAGTTTCCAAAGTTTTAATATTATGATGTCCGTAATTACAACATCGGAGCAGGTTTAGTGTGTATGAGGGTACACCGTGGACAAAAGTTCAACATTTCCTATTGAGCGTTGCTTAGAGTAAAACTGCGAATCTACAGTGTACGTTTCACAGAACAAACGCGCGGAAAAGAAGGAGCGCTCCGAAGTCACTCATGGGGAATTCTACTCCAGCGATTGAAAGAAAGCAGAACAATAAAACCTAAACTCAAAATCCTCTCCAGACCAGCCAGTTGGCTAAAAATTCGGATTAGTTCGAGTGGCCCAGAATTCGGCCAGTTCGTAGATGTCGTACTCCTCTCTGAAACACATCTTTTCCCAAATCGTCGATTCTCCCTGCCAGCCTATGCTTGCTACAGGAAAGACAGGAATGGTCCCGATCGCCGCCGCGCATCTGGCGGAGTGGCGATCTTAGTCCACAGGCGGCACTCTCATAGAGAACAACCTGCCCCTGCAACGACCCTCATCGAAGCATGTGCTGTGGTGCTCAATGTTGCCGGCCTGGAGGTGCGCTTTGTTTCTGCGTACCACCCGCCCGGCCATCGAGCTCCGCCGCAAGAGGAGTGGGACGCCCTCCTAGACAGCGATCTCCCAACCATCGTAGCCGGAGACCGTAACGCCAAGCATCCCTCTTGGAACAGCACAACGTCAAACCCCTACGACAATTCTCTCCGAAGCGCTGTCGAAGATGATCCCAGTGTCCTCATCATCGGCCCGTCCGAACCGACACACTTTCCCACTGCGGGTTATCCGCCGGATGTCCTTGATATTGTAATTGTCAAGGTCATCCCCTTTCATCTACAAGCCAGCGCGGTGTCGGACCTCTCGTCCGATCACAACCCCCTGCTTGTAACTGTCTTGCTGCCGTCGGTCTCACCCCGACTTCCCGATCATCCTGTTAGGAGAGTCAATTGGCGATCCTACCATGATGATCTGGCCAGGCAGTTGCCATCTGTCCCTCCGGACTCACTCGTCTCTTGTGACGACGTGGATCTCCGGGTACATCAGCTCCAGGACCTCGTCCAGTCTGCAATGGACAAGCACACATATACTGTTCCGGTGAGTTATAAACGCTCCGACCTTCCTGCGGACGTTCTCCAAGCCATCCGATAACGGCGCCAGCTCCGCCGCAGATGGCAGCATACCCGTGACCCTGCCGCTAGACGGCGTTTTCGAGCCCAGTCGGAACACGTCTTGCAGCTTCTGCTTGACGTAAACGCGAATCGATGGGACTCCTTTTTGGAGTCCTTGGAAGTCGACCACGCCTCCGTATGGAGAGCCGCTGGTAGACTAAAAGGCGAAAAGAGGACTCGCCATCCCTTGAATACCCCGGACGGTACTGTATACTCTGCAGAAGGCTTCGCCGACTGTATTGAGGAACAGTTCACCGTCCATAGAGGCATCTCTGATCCGGCTCATACGGCCGTCGTCAGAGATTTCCTATGTGAATACTTTTCTGCTCCCCCCCAATGATCCTCCTAATTCGGTCGACGAGGAAGACCTTGCGTCTGTCCTAAGCCGACTGAAGAAGAGAAAGGCCCCTGGCCCCGATCGCATCGTCGCCACTGCGTTGCAGATTCTCCCGCTTTCGGCAGTTGACGTTCTTCTTGAGCTGTTCAACTCCTGTCTCCGGCTGAGGTACTTCCCCCGCCTGTGGAAAACTACTAATGTCATCACGATCCAGAAATCTAAAAAGCCGCCCACGCTACCTGGAAGCTACCGCCCGATAACACTATTGCCAGTAATCTCGAAGGTATTCGAGCGTCTTCTCCTGGCCCGTATTCGGCCCCTGGTGGATGGTTTCATCCGCGAGGAGCAGTTTGGGTTTAGGCCGAGTCACTCGACTACTCTTCAGCTAGTACGGGTTGTCACCTGTCTAGCCGACGCCGCCAACAATCATCAGGCAACAGGCGCCGTCCTGTTGGATGTAAGCAAAGCCTTCGATAAAGTCTGGCACGAAGGCCTGCTCTACAAACTGACGCATTCGCCACTCCCGGCATCTATCGTCCACTTGCTCCGATCCTATCTGACGGATCGCACCTTCAGGATCAGCGTAGATGGGGCGTTCTCTCGGGTTCGCCCTGTCGCCGCCGGCGTCCCAAAAGGATCTGTCCTCAGCCCCGTTCTGTACACGAACGATCTGCCTGTTTATCCCGGGGTCACGTTATCTCTATTTGCCGATGACGCGATGTTTCATTTTAGCTCGCTTTCGCCTTGGCGGACGAGCGTAATGTTGCAGCGCCAGTTGGCTATGCTTCCGGACTGGCTAAGGAAAAGAGAGTAGGGACTCAGTCCATGATATTAACTGAGACGTAATACTATTCATGTGAGGAAAATCAATGTTTATTGCCATAAAATTAATAATAATGATGTATATTATATGTAAACCATAGCTGATACTAGATGCAGGAAGTTTTAGATAAATGCCAACAAATGTCAAAATACAAGAGCAGAACTAAACACTTCCAAACATTAACATTGCTATAATAAAACTGATACAAACTAAACCTAATCAAAAGATAAAGGTGGAATATCAAATAAGAAAAAATGTAACACCCAAATATACTGAACAGTAGTCAGAGGAGTATATAAATAAAATAAAATAAGACTATACTAGCTAGTACTGATATAATCAGAAGTGGTAATGATTAGTTCAGTATAAATAGGCTACAACAAATATGGGTTACAAACCCATAATATTATAAAAATATCGGTATCGAGAACCATACATGACTTCCATATTCTAAGATTTATATTTAAAATCATTTTCGAAATGAAATATTACCATAGAAACTACTTCTTTCTACTTACTGCTTCAGCCTTAAGCACAGTACTGTGGTTACTAACGTATACCAACCTCACGTTATCGCACTCGATTTTCACTGATGATGGAAGTCGATGGCATTGCCGAAACGTCTGGTTTTGTAGAAAACATTGGACTACGGCCAAATATCCCGGGAAGGAATTTTAACAAAAACTACTTCTTTGTTGCCGATAACGTTGTACACATATATATAAAAAATATGCATAAAATTAACGGCTTGTGTAAGTTAATGATTGATCTCCATTAAGTAGTGCTCAAGTTTCCAAAGTTTTAATATTATGATGTCCGTAATTAAAACATCGGAGCTGGTTTAGTGTGTATGAGGGTACACCGTGGACAAAAATTTTCAACATTTCCTATTGAGCGTTGCTTAGAGTAAAGCTGCGAATCTACAGTGTACGTTTCACAGAACAAACACGCGGAAAAGAAGGAGCGCTCCGAAGTCACTCATGGGGAATTCTACTCCAGCGATTGAAAGAAAGCAGAACAATAAAACCTGACCTCAAAATCCTCTCCAGACCAGCCAGTTGGCTAAAAATTCGGATTAGTTCGAGTGGCCCAGAATTCGGCCAGTTCGTAGATGTCGTACTCCTCTCTGAAACACATCTTGTCCCTAATCGTCGATTCTTCCTGCCAGCCTATGCTTGGTACAGGAAAGACAGGAATGGTCCCGATCGCCGCCACGCATCTGGCGGAGTGGCGATCTTAGTCCACAGTCGGCAGAACGTCAAACCCCTACGGTAATTCTCTCCGTAGGGCTGTCGAAGATGATCCCAGTGTCCTCATCATCGGCCCGTCCGAACCGACACACTTTCCCACTGCGGGTTATCCGCCGGATGTCCTTGATATTGTAATTGTCAAGGCCATCCCCTTTCATCTACATGTCACTCATGGGGAATTCTACTCCAGCGATTGAAAGACAGCAGAACAATAAAACCTAAACTCAAAATCCTCTCCAGACCAGCCAGTTGGCTAAAAATACGGATTAGTTCGAGTGGCCCAGAATTCGGCCAGTTCGTAGATGTCGTACTCCTCTCTGAAACACATCTTGTCCCTAATCGTCGATTCTCCCTGCCAGCCTATGCTTGGTACAGGAAAGACAGGAATGGTCCCGATCGCCGCCACGCATCTGGCGGCACTCTCATAGAGAACTCCCTGCCCCTGCAACGACCCTCATCGAAGCATGTGCTGTGGCGCTCAATGTTGCCGGCCTGGAGGTGCGCTTTGTTTCTGCGTACCACCCGCCCGGCCATGGAGCTCCGCCGCACGAGGAGTGGGACGCCCTCCTAGACAGCGATCTCCCAACCATCGTAGACGGAGACCTTAACGCCAAGCATCCCTCTTGGAACAGCAGAACGTCAAACCCCTACGACAATTCTCTCCGAAGCGCTGTCGAAGATGATCCCAGTGTCCTCATCATCGGCCCGTCCGAACCGACACACTTTCCCACTGCGGGTTATCCGCCGGATGTCCTTGATATTGTAATTGTCAAGGTCATCCCCTTTCATCTACAAGTCAGCGCGGTGTCGGACCTCTCATCCGATCAGGACCCCCTGCTTGTAACTGTCTTGCTGCCGTCGGTCTCACCCCGACTTCCAGATCATCCTGTTAGCAGAGTCAATTGGCGATCCTACCATGATGATCTGGCCAGGCAGTTGCCATCTGTCCCTCCGGACTCACTCGTCTCTTGTGACGACGTGGATCTCCGGGTACATCAGCTCCAGGACCTCGTCCAGTCTGCAATGGACAAGCACACATATACTGTTCCGGTGAGTAATAAACGCTCCGACCTTCCTCCGGACGTTCTCCAAGCCATCCGATAACGGCGCCAGCTCCGCCGCAGATGGCAGCATACCCGTGACCCTGCCGCTAGACGGCGTTTTCGAGCCCAGTCGGAACACGTCTTGCAGCTTCTGCTTGACGTAAACGCGAATCGATGGGACTCCTTTTTGGAGTCCTTGGAAGTCGACCACGCCTCCGTATGGAGAGCCGCTGGTAGACTAAAAGGCGAAAAGAGGACTCGCCATCCCTTGAATACCCCGGACGGTACTGTATACTCTGCAGAAGGCTTCGCCGACTGTATTGAGGAACAGTTCACCGTCCATAGAGGCATCTCTGATCCGGCTCATACGGCCGTCGTCAGGGATTTCCTATGTGAATACTTTTCTGCTCCCCCCAATGATCCTCCTAATTCGGTCGACGAGGAAGACCTTGCGTCTGTCCTAAGCCGATTGAAGAAGAGAAAGGCCCCTGGCCCCGATCGCATCGGCGCCGCTGCGTTGCAGAATCTCCCGCCTTCGGCAGTTGACGTTCTTCTTGAGCTGTTCACCTCCTGTCTCCGGCTGAGGTACTTCCCCCGCCTGTGGAAAACTGCTAATGTCATCATGATCCAGAAATCTAAATGCCGCCCACGCTACCTGGAAGCTACCGCCCGATATCGTTATTGCCAGTAATCTCGAAGGTATTCGAGCGTCTTCTCCTGGCCCGTATTCGGCCCCTGGTGGATGGTTTCATCCGCGAGGAGCAGTTTGGGTTTAGGCCGAGGCACTCGACTACTCTTCAGCTAGTACGGGTTGTCACCTGTCTAGCCGACGCCGCCAACAATCATCAGGCAACATGCGCCGTCCTGTTGGATGTGAGCAAAGCCTTCGATAAAGTCTGGCACGAAGGCCTGCTCTACAAACTGGCGCATTCGCCACTCCCGGCATCTATCGTCCACTTGCTCCGATCCTATCTGACGGATCGCACCTTCAGGATCAGCGTAGATGGGGCGTTCTCTCGGGTTCGCCCTGTCGCCGCCGGCGTCCCACAAGGATCTGTCCTCGGCCCCGTTCTGTACGTACTGTACACGAACAATCTGCCTGTTTATCCCGGGGTCACGTTATCTCTGTTTGCCGATGACGTGATGTTTCATTTTAGCTCGCTTTCGCCTTGGCGGACGAGCGTAATGTTACAGCGCCAGTTGGCTATGCTTCCGGACTGGCTAAGGAAAAAAGAGTAGGGACTCGGTCCATGATATTAACTGAGACGTAATACTATTCATGTGAGGCAAATCAATGTTTATTGCCATAAAATTAATAATAATGATGTGTATTATATGTAAACCATAGCTGATACTAGATGCAGGAAGTTTTAGATAAATGCCAACAAATGTCAAAATACAAGAGCAGAACTAAACACTTCCAACCATTAACATTGCTATAATAAAACTGATACAAACTAAACCTAATCAAAAGATAAAGGTGGAATATCAAATAAGAAAAAATGTAACACCCAAATATACTGAACAATAGTCAGAGGAGTATGTAAATAAAATAAAATAAGACAATACTAGCTAGTACTGATATAATCAGAAGTGGTAATGATTAGTTCAGTATAAATAGGCTACAACAAATATGGGTTACAAACCCATAATATTATAAAAATATCGGTATCGAGAACCATACATGACATCCATATTCTAAGATTTATATTTAAAATCATTTTCGAAATGAAATATTACCATAGAAACTACTTTCTACTTACTGCTTCAGCCTTAACCACAGTACTGTGGTCACTAACGTATACCACCTCACGTTACCGCACTCGATTTTCACTGATGATGGAAATCGATGGCATTGCCGAAACGTCTGGTTTTGTAGAAAACATTGGACTACGGCCAAATATCCCGGGAAGGAATTTTAACGAAAACTACTTCTTTGTTGCCGATAACGTTGTACATATATATATACAAAAAATATGCATAAAATTAATGGCTTGTGTAAGTTAATGATTGATCTCCATTAAGTAGTGCTCAAGTTTCCAAAGTTTTAATATTATGATGTCCGTAATTACAACATCGGAGCAGGTTTAGTGTGTATGAGGGTACACCGTGGACAAAAATTCAACATTTCCTATTGAGCGTTGCTTAGAGTAAAGCTGCGAATCTACAGTGTACGTTTCACAGAACAAACACGCGGAAAAGAAGGAGCGCTCCGAAGTCACTCATGGGGAATTCTACTCCAGCGATTGAAAGAAAGCAGAACAATAAAACCTAAACTCAAAATCCTCTCCAGACCAGCCAGTTGGCTAAAAATTCGGATTAGTTCGAGTGGCCCAGAATTCGGCCAGTTCGTAGATGTCGTACTCCTCTCTGAAACACATCTTTTCCCAAATCGTCGATTCTCCCTGCCAGCCTATGCTGGAAAGACAGGAAAGACAGGAATGGTCCCGATCGCCGCCGCGCATCTGGCGGAGTGGCGATCTTAGTCCACAGGCGGCACTCTCATAGAGAACAACCTGCCCCTGCAACGACCCTCATCGAAGCATGTGCTGTGGCGCTCAATGTTTCCGGCCTGGAGGTGCGCTTTGTTTCTGAGTACCACCCGCCCGGCCATCGAGCTCCGCCGCAAGAGGAGTGGGACGCCCTCCTAGACAGCGATCTCCCAACCATCGTAGCCGGAGACCGTAACGCCAAGCATCCCTCTTGGAACAGCACAACGTCAAACCCCTACGACAATTCTCTTCGAAGCGCTGTCGAAGATGATCCCAGTGTCCTCATCATCGGCCCGTCCGAACCGACACACTTTCCCACTGCGGGTTATCCGCCGGATGTCCTTGATATTGTAATTGTCAAGGTCATCCCCTTTCATCTACAAGCCAGCGCGGTGTCGGACCTCTCGTCCGATCACAACCCCCTGCTTGTAACTGTCTTGCTGCCGTCGGTCTCACCCCGACTTCCCGATCATCCTGTTAGCAGAGTCAATTGGCGATCCTACCATGATGATCTGGCCAGGCAGTTGCCATCTGTCCCTCCGGACTCACTCGTCTCTTGTGACGACGTGGATCTCCGGGTACATCAGCTCCAGGACCTCGTCCAGTCTGCAATGGACAAGCACACATATACTGTTCCGGTGAGTAATAAACGCTCCGACCTTCCTCCGGACGTTCTCCAAGCCATCCGATAACGGCGCCAGCTCCGCCGCAGATGGCAGCATACCCGTGACCCTGCCGCTAGACGGCGTTTTCGAGCCCAGTCGGAACACGTCTTGCAGCTTCTGCTTGACGTAAACGCGAATCGATGGGACTCCTTTTTGGAGTCCTTGGAAGTCGACCACGCCTCCGTATGGAGAGCCGCTGGTAGACTAAAAGGCGAAAAGAGGACTCGCTATCCCTTGAATACCCCGGACGGTACTGTATACTCTGCAGAAGGCTTCGCCGACTGTATTGAGGAACAGTTCACCGTCCATAGAGGCATCTCTGATCCGGCTCATACGGCCGTCGTCAGAGATTTCCTATGTGAATACTTTTCTGCTCCCCCCCAATGATCCTCCTAATTCGGTCGACGAGGAAGACCTTGCGTCTGTCCTAAGCCGACTGAAGAAGAGAAAGGCCCCTGGCCCCGATCGCATCGTCGCCACTGCGTTGCAGATTCTCCCGCTTTCGGCAGTTGACGTTCTTCTTGAGCTGTTCAACTCCTGTCTCCGGCTGAGGTACTTCCCCCGCCTGTGGAAAACTGCTAATGTCATCATGATCCAGAAATCTAAAAAGCCGCCCACGCTACCTGGAAGCTACCGCCCGATAACACTATTGCCAGTAATCTCGAAGGTATTCGAGCGTCTTCTCCTGGCCCGTATTCGGCCCCTGGTGGATGGTTTCATCCGCGAGGAGCAGTTTGGGTTTAGGCCGAGGCACTCGACTACTCTTCAGCTAGTACGGGTTGTCACCTGTCTAGCCGACGCCGCCAACAATCATCAGGCAACAGGCGCCGTCCTGTTGGATGTAAGCAAAGCCTTCGATAAAGTCTGGCACGAAGGCCTGCTCTACAAACTGACGCATTCGCCACTCCCGGCATCTATCGTCCACTTGCTCCGATCCTATCTGACGGATCGCACCTTCAGGATCAGCATAGATGGGGCGTTCTCTCGGGTTCGCCCTGTCGCCGCCGGCGTCCCAAAAGGATCTGTCCTCAGCCCCGTTCTGTACACGAACGATCTGCCTGTTTATCCCGGGGTCACGTTATCTCTATTTGCCGATGACGCGATGTTTCATTTTAGCTCGCTTTCGCCTTGGCGGACGAGCGTAATGTTACAGCGCCAGTTGGCTATGCTTCCGGACTGGCTAAGGAAAAGAGAGTAGGGACTCAGTCCATGATATTAACTGAGACGTAATACTATTCATGTGAGGAAAATCAATGTTTATTGCCATAAAATTAATAATAATGATGTATATTATATGTAAACCATAGCTGATACTAGATGCAGGAAGTTTTAGATAAATGCCAACAAATGTCAAAATACAAGAGCAGAACTAAACACTTCCAACCATTAACATTGCTATAATAAAACTGATACAAACTAAACCTAATCAAAAGATAAAGGTGGAATATCAAATAAGAAAAAATGTAACACCCAAATATACTGAACAGTAGTCAGAGGAGTATGTAAATAAAATAAAATAAGACTATACTAGCTAGTACTGATATAATCAGAAGTGGTAATGATTAGTTCAGTATAAATAGGCTACAACAAATATGGGTTACAAACCCATAATATTATAAAAATATCGGTATCGAGAACCATACATGACTTCCATATTCTAAGATTTATATTTAAAATCATTTTCGAAATGAAATATTACCATAGAAACTACTTCTTTCTACTTACTGCTTCAGCCTTAAGCACAGTACTGTGGTTACTAACGTATACCAACCTCACGTTATCGCACTCGATTTTCACTGATGATGGAAGTCGATGGCATTGCCGAAACGTCTGGTTTTGTAGAAAACATTGGACTACGGCCAAATATCCCGGGAAGGAATTTTAACAAAAACTACTTCTTTGTTGCCGATAACGTTGTACACATATATATAAAAAATATGCATAAAATTAACGGCTTGTGTAAGTTAATGATTGATCTCCATTAAGTAGTGCTCAAGTTTCCAAAGTTTTAATATTATGATGTCCGTAATTAAAACATCGGAGCTGGTTTAGTGTGTATGAGGGTACACCGTGGACAAAAATTTTCAACATTTCCTATTGAGCGTTGCTTAGAGTAAAGCTGCGAATCTACAGTGTACGTTTCACAGAACAAACACGCGGAAAAGAAGGAGCGCTCCGAAGTCACTCATGGGGAATTCTACTCCAGCGATTGAAAGAAAGCAGAACAATAAAACCTGACCTCAAAATCCTCTCCAGACCAGCCAGTTGGCTAAAAATTCGGATTAGTTCGAGTGGCCCAGAATTCGGCCAGTTCGTAGATGTCGTACCCCTCTCTGAAACACATCTTGTCCCTGATCGATTCTCCCTGCCAGCCTATGCTTGCTACAGGAAAGACAGGAATGGTCGCGATCGCCGCCACGCATCTGGCGGAGTGGCGATCTTAGTCCACAGTCGGCAGAACGTCAAACCCCTACGGCAATTCTCTCCGTAGGGCTGTCGAAGATGATCCCAGTGTCCTCATCATCGGCCCGTCCGAACCGACACACTTTCCCACTGCGGGTTATCCGCCGGATGTCCTTGATATTGTAATTGTCAAGGCCATCCCCTTTCATCTACAAGTCAGCGCGGTGTCGGACCTCTCGTCCGATCACGACCCCCTGCTTGTAACTGTCTTGCTGCCGTCGGTCTCACCCCGACTTCCCGATCATCCTGTTAGGAGAGTCAATTGGCGATCCTACCATGATGATCTGGCCAGGCAGTTGCATCTGTCCCTCCGGACCCACTCGTCTCTTGTGACGACGTGGATCTCCGGGTACATCAGCTCCAGGACCTCGTCCAGTCTGCAATGGACAAGCACACATATACTGTTCCGGTGAGTAATAAACGCTCCGACCTTCCTGCGGACGTTCTCCAAGCCATCCGATTACGGCGCCAGCTCCGCCGCAGATGGCAGCATACCCGTGACCCTGCCGCTAGACGGCGTTTTCGATCCCAGTCGGAACACGTCTCGCAGCTTCTGCTTGACGTAAACGCGAATCGATGAGACTCCTATTTGGAGTCCTTGGAAGTCGACCACGCCTCCGTATGGAGAGCCGCTGGTAGACTAAAAGGCGAAAAGAGGACTCGCCATCCCTTGAATACCCCGGACGGCACTGTATACTCTGCAGAATGCAAGGCGGAAGTCTTCGCCGACTGTATTGAGGAACAGTTCACCGTCCATAGAGGCATCTCTGATCCGGCTCATACGGCCGTCGTCAGGGATTTCCTATCTGAATACTTTTCTGCTCCCCCCAATGATCCTCCTAATTCGGTCGACGAGGAAGACCTTGCGTCTGTCCTAAGCCGATTGAAGAAGAGAAAGGCCCCTGGCCCCGATCGCATCGGCGCCGCTGCGTTGCAGAATCTCCCGCCTTCGGCAGTTGACGTTCTTCTTGAGCTGTTCACCTCCTGTCTCCGGCTGAGGTACTTCCCCCGCCTGTGGAAAACTGCTAATGTCATCATGATCCAGAAATCTAAATGCCGCCCACGCTACCTGGAAGCTACCGCCCGATATCGTTATTGCCAGTAATCTCGAAGGTATTCGAGCGTCTTCTCCTGGCCCGTATTCGGCCCCTGGTGGATGGTTTCATCCGCGAGGAGCAGTTTGGGTTTAGGCCGAGGCACTCGACTACTCTTCAGCTAGTACGGGTTGTCACCTGTCTAGCCGACGCCGCCAACAATCATCAGGCAACAGGCGCCGTCCTGTTGGATGTGAGCAAAACCTTCGATAAAGTCTGGCACGAAGGCCTGCTCTACAAACTGGCGCATTCGCCACTCCCGGGATCTATCGTCCACTTGCTCCAATCCTATCTGACGGATCGCACCTTCAGGATCAGCGTAGATGGGGAGTTCTCTCGGGTTCGCCCTGTCGCCGCCGGCGTCCCACAAGGATCTGTCCTCGGCTCCGTTCTGTACGTACTGTACACGAACGATCTGCCTGTTTATCCCGGGGTCACGTTATCTCTATTTGCCGATGACGCGATGTTTCATTTTAGCTCGCTTTCGCCTTGTCGGACGAGCGTAATGTTACAGCGCCAGTTGGCTATGCTTCCGGACTGGCTAAGGAAATGGCGGGTAGTGATCAATATGGAGAAATCTGAGGCGATCTGCTTTACTCTGTGGCGATTTTAAAAATGTTTAAATCGCACAAATAAAAAATTTTGCTGTATAACAAGTAAGAGTATTATCCACCCCTTACCTATACCTAGATTCCTGCATCTACTTGAAATTGTCCCGGACCAACACGCAAAGAACGGTGTTATTTAGCTGATAATAATAATTACGTTAATTAAATAAAATACGTACTAAATAAATAAGGAAATTCCTAATTCATAACCAAAAGGTAAAATAAAGTATTACGATTTAATTAATGAATAATTAATACCACATAAAAGAACAAACTATTTTCTCAGTGCGTAAAACCGCGCCAGCTTACTGACCCCTCGCCGCTAAACTATGCACACATTCGCCGGAGAAACTTCGACATGTAAAGATGTCGGTACTGTGTTGTCAATATACACGTAGGTGTATACCATTAAAAAGATTCTATCCAGGTTGTGGTGATCTTGTTTTGCTCAATGTAGCGTGGAAATAATAAAAAAATATATAATGTAGTGTGTGAAGAAATATAAAAAAAAAGAAAGGAAAACTTAGCCGACACATCTCTTAAAGAAAAAACTAAGTGGTAAGATATGTTACTTACCAGATTTTAGTACTAAAAAAAAATAAGAACTGTAATTAAGGTGTAAAATGTGAACAACTGACTCCAGAAGTGGAAAACTCAAACAACAACAGTATGAACTTCTAGTACAAAAATCCGATCGTCTAGTACGAGACTACCAGAAACAATTAACCTAATGGAGCATCAGGAGGAACCGTGTATTGCACCCTAGAAGACTACAGAAGATGACCATCATGGACCCCACAGCAACCTCAGGTTAAATTCAGGTGATATCCAAACATAACAGTTGTAAAAATTTGTTTCAACAAGAGAAGTAACAAAAGAACAGTAAAGAACTTTGATAATTTAAAGAATAACTTATAAGATTTGTAATTTCTGTAATGAAGTAGTAATAACATTACGATATCTAAATGTAAGGTAATTCTATAATTTACAACCAAAATTATTCTTCAAATAATTTGGTTAAAGTTGTGATAAATTAAAACATAACAAAGTTGAAACCCGGATCCGTGGTACTTAAAACAATATCTAGATGAATACTTTGAGATAAAAGGAATAAGACAAAAATTTTAAAATATTAAATGCAGAATTTACTAGAGTAATTCTTTTAAAAGTAAAGTAAACTATGAGATTTAAATATAATTCCTTGACTAATTCCTATGTAATAATGTGTTATAATTTGTTAGTAAGTAAGGTTTACTAACAACGGCAGCTAGTTTAATTAACAGGTAACAAATTGAACTGGTTCCCGACTTTTGTAATGTCTTAACAAGGGAGACGTTACAACTCATAAGTCCATTTCCCGATGTCAATCCCTCTCCTTAGAGGGGAGACCCATCAACTGGACTGAGACGGTGAAGTACCTAGGTGTTCGGCTTGATCGGCACCTAAACTTCAACGCCCACGTGACCTCAACCCTCAACATGGCTCGGGGCGTCAAAGCCAAACTATCACCTGTGCTTTCGCGGAACAGCCGCCTGGCTGTCCGTACAAAACTAACATTGTATCTACTGTTCCTCCGAACAGTACTCACTTATGCGGCGCCCGCTTGGTGGCCTCTCCTGTCGGCCACCAACAGGCATAGGCTGACTACATTTCAGAACTGGACCCTACGCTCCCTCAAGGGGGTCCCCGTGGTATGTGCGAAATTCCGCCATTCACCGGGGCCTACGTGTTCCCACCTTAGAGGTCTTCGTCTGGTCCTTGGCAACGAATTTGTTCGCCAAGGCAGGCGAGTCCCCTTATCAGCACCTCCATAGTCTGTATAGCGTGGAGAATGCACCGCCCCCTTGCCGCGTCAGGCGCCCTAGGGCGCAGTTAGACCCCCCCTAAGTTCATCACATGAACCCCCCAGGAACGAACCCCCCAACCTTCTGGAGGCTGAACTGATCACCATCATTCACTACCTGCGCCTGCCGAAACTGTAGTCAATCATGCTGCGGCAGATTGGAATGGATTGATTTATTGCCAGCATCGGCTTTGCCGATTCGGCAGGGCTTTGATCCTGGACACGGGCTCCCGCGAGGCTGTGCAAATGCCTTCCTTGCGAAAGCCGACTGCCCCGGTGATGAGTCCCTTCAACTTGGCCGCCGCCTTCGGGCGGTCGAGCCTCTTGTCCTCGCCAGCGTGCCTCTAGGTTTCCGTGGGCTATGTCCTCGGAGACCAAGGAGCCGCGACCAGGCGTTGCAATTGGCTGAAGCCATGACCACTAAGATCCCCGTCAGCACCTGCTTTGCTGACTCGGCAGGGTAATGACCTGAGACACGGGCTCTCGCGAGGTTGTGCAAGTGCCTTCCTTGCGGAAGCTGGCTGTCTCGGAGTCATTCCTTACCGTTTCGGCCGACGCCCTAGGGCGCTCGAGCTTCTTGTCTTCGCCAGTGCGTCACTACGTTCCCAAAGGCTAGCCTGAGGGGACCATGGTGTCGCGCCTCGGCGGGACAATTGGCTGAAGCAAAAGCTCAAGCTTGCCTCCGTGGTGGCCATGTAATTTAATCATGCACCATAACTCCCTTGTGCAGAGCAAACGACCGCGCTGACCTGTTGGCACCTGGCGTTCATCAGGCCTAGGCCTGGACAACGCACACAAATTAGGGCGCAAGACGCCCGCGCATCATCCATCCATCCATCACTCATGGACCCTCAGCATCTTGCAGAGGGTTCATTCCCTAAAGACGAAAAGGCAGTCTATGAGTCGTTCCTCTGTAAACACGTGCAGTTACACTGCCCAGCGATCCACAGGAAGCAAATCGCTATCCACGCTGGACACTTTTTCGGCTTGCACGCGTTATGTTGGTATGGGTTTCGGCACTTTCCATTTAAAAAGCGTGCAAATGTAAGAAAATAAACATGAATGAGGCCAGAAATAACGCGAATTTTGTGTGTGTGTGTGTGTGTGTGTGTGTGTGTGTGTGTGTGTGTGTGTCTTCCCTGCCTTTTTATTTTGGTAGTCATAATAATAAAATGGAATCGTAAACATTACATAACTGAGATATGCTTGGCCGCCACGAACGATATATTTTCTCTCATACATGATTTACATTAAAATGAAAAATTTATAATTTTATTGCCTGGCAACAAAATTATTTTATTTTTAACAATTACCATTGTTTGAAAAAGTTTAAATGAATTTTCAAGTACTTTACTGTTGTTAAAACGTAAAAGGTTGCAGGTAAACTACCCCTTTCCCTTAACCGATCTTCACCAAAATCAAAAGGCCTTGAGTTCTCTACAATTCGGGGATGTATGCAAAAAATTATTTGATTCTGTTTGAATATGCGGCAGTTATCGTTCGTCATAGAAAAAATTACCCTTGTTAAAACATAAAACGTTGCCGGTAAACTACCCCTTTCCCTTAACCGATCTTTACCAAAAACAATAGGTCTTGAGAACTCAAAAATCAGGTCTGTATGCAAAACATTAGTTGATTCTGTTTGAATTTGCGGGTGTTATCGTTTACCATAGAAAATACCCTTGTTAAAACATAAAACGTTGCAGGTAAACTACCCCTTTCCCTTAACCGATCTTCACCAAAAACAATAGGTCTTGAGAACTCTACAATTTAGGGCTGTATGCAAATAATCTTTTGATTCTGTTTGAATTTGCGGCTGTTATCGTTTGCAAAAAAAACGTTGCTGGTAAACTACCCCTTTCCCTCAACCGATCTTCACCAAAAACAATAGGTCGTGAGTACTCTACAAACCAGGGTTGTACGCAAAAAATTATTTGATTCTGTTTGAATTTGCGGCAGTTATCGTTTGCCATAGAAAAAATCTACAGACAGACACACACACAGACACTTTTCGAAAAACGACTTTTTTTCATGTTTTGAGTGTAGTACAATCAGAATCTGCAATAAGGACGAACACGATTTTTTTTGCCATCACCATTCTTCCATTTCCTTAAGGAATATGGAAGTAATAACTAATAAACAATTAGCAAGGCAATAGACCAAGAGTGTAGCCAAAATAAATTAATTGTTATGAATAATAGTTAAATAATGATGTAAAAAACTATTGTGCAGTGATGATAAGCTATCACAAAGAACAAAAGTGAAGAATAATAATGTAATAAATATAAGAATCCTTAATATACGAAGGGATAAAACATAGGAAAAAAATATTGAAGTAGGCCTAAACGAATAGTAACAATTTTATCGAATTACTGCCTAAAACGTTAATGAGAAGGGGTGATAGTTGATAACTAAATAAAAATGATAAGTATTTATCAGAAAATGAACATTATAAATAGAATAAGGTATAAAATAAGATATGTAAATAGTTCGTAAGAAATAGTAAGAAATTTATTTTGTTAATCCTTATCGAAACTATATGGTGTGGGTAACCGAAATACTCGTGAGAAAAAGACAAAAACGATGATAGTAATGAAAAAAGGATCAGTGTATTAATAAATGAATAATTTAAATTATAAAAAAAAATTAATTACAAGCCCGTGGGCCTACAATGGGGAACCAAAAAATCATAGCCTCAAACCCAGTTAGATGACGCCAAGGAAGCGTCTCTTTTGCCGAGTGATACCGAAAGTACACGAAAATTACAACAATTGGCCAATCAGGGGCAGTTATTAATTACTAGGTACAGGATCTTGACACAGGTAAGATCACCAGTTCATCTCAAGATTTCGATGCGGACTCCACGCAGGTCATCGTAACCAAAAAATAATGAATTGATAGCCGATAGCTGACGAAAGTATTATAACCTCGAAACACAAAGTTGAGGTTAGGTCGGATAAAAAGAGTGAAAGTTTTCTTTAACCAGTGGTCTAATCCGGAGTATGTGCGCATAGGCAGTGAGCGATAATAAATTATTAAAATAATTTAATTCAAATAAAAAATTGTTAATTAGTGATACTCCAAGAACGACTTAGTACGCAAGTATAAGTGACAATGACAAAATACTTTAAAATAGTAATTCAATAATTTGTAATATACGAGTACTTTTCAACCACTCTTAATTAATTTTAATTTTTGTTTACTGTGTTCGTCCATATTTCGGACGCCATCTTTATTTGTTACCAACTATGAGGTATAAAATTTACTTACCAATTGCCCGGGTTCGGTTAGGCGAATGGAAGAACAGAATGGGTTGTTTTCAGGAAACAACTCGTTTTTTGTTTTACCAATACCATTACCCTTTATTCTTACTCATAACACTTGTACATTAAACCCTTCTTCGAAAAAATGAAAACGTCTATTCGGCCATGAGGCGCAATTTATAAAATCAAGTTAAAAGTAATCATTACCATCAACATTTTACTCTTTCACCAAGATAGATTATAAATCATCAATTTAAACTATATATAATATAATAAATCGCAACCCAGCTCTTCTTAAATATAGATTCTTTACATTCACACAAACACACACTTTCATGCGGTACATATTTTATATTCCCCCCTTTGAGCTCATTTTATAGTAAAAACCTTTCAACAAAATTTAGAATTGTATTTGAATTTATTTATGCCTGGTTGAAGAAATTATATTATGCCTCGTTCTGTTACTTATCTGGTTACAACAGGTGAGTCCATCTTACTGCGCACTTTCGACTATTTCTTATATTTCTTGGTTTTCCGCACTTTCGACTATTTCTTATATTTCTTGGTTTCCCGCACTTTGCCGAAATAATGTATTTTTATATCGGAACTGTTTATTAATTTTGTGCAATTCTGATCCGATTTTTGTTGATACTTTCACATTTTTGTTGGGGTGCACCCGCGATTTCGTTCCGGAACTTTTTATGGCTGTACAGCACGAAGGAAGATTGTCGACTGGGGTATTCGAAAAGATGACGATTCTTAATATGGCGAACGATCACGTGATCTGGTTTCATTGTTCTTTTTGTGTTTTAACACCAATTTTGATGGCATTATTAATTTGGATCGAAATTCCAGCAGTGACGTATAGCTGGGTCGGCTCTGAAGTCATATGTTTTGATCTCTGAGTACATAGGTCAAAGTTCGTTCGGCTAAAAATAGCTGCTTCTCTGTCGTTTCGCTGGCGACCTTGACACTAACTCGTTCACTTGCATACGTCATTTGTATTCCAAATAAAATTTACCATTATATTATATTTATGTTTATGTTTCCCCAAAATATTCTTAGGTGGGTTTAATTGTCCCGTTACAAATTTCGCTATCAGCGAAATCAATTAATACAATTAGATCAATTATAACCCAACTTAGATTGGAAAAATATTTTAATAATTAAATCAACCAATTGATAGTGAAAGATTTAGTCATCAACAAACTTTAATTTTATAATTAATTCAATGGACTTGTCGAAATAAGAGACATTACATAGTCAATGAGGAACTTAAAAGAAACCCTTGACCTATAGTAGACTAGGCATTATATTGTCTTTAACTTAAGATTATAACTAAATGTATAATACTCCTCAACCCTAGGAGTGGGTAATTTCCCAATACCTGTTAACCTTGTTTGTATCCAATCTAAGAAGATAGATGATGAAGGTTATCACTAGATTACATTTATAACCGTTTCCACGGAGATGTTAGCATAGTTAAGGAAATATTAATTATTTAAAGTTAAGTAAGTTAGGTTACAATGAAACCAATTTAACCTAAAACTTCAATAATAATCACGTGTTCAATGTTTATGTTTTACTTCCGTGTTCCTTAAGGAAATGGAAGTATGGTGATGGTAAAAAAAATTGTCTTCGAGATTATTCAAGATTCAGATTGTACTACACTCAAAACATGAAAAATATCGGTATGGAGAACCATACATGACTTCCATGTTCTAAGATTTATATTTAAAATCATATTCCAAATCAAATATTTCCATAAAAACTACGTCTTTCTACTTATTGCTTCAGCATTAACCACAGTACTGTGGTCACTAATGTATACCACCTCACGTTTACGCACTCGATTTTCACTGATGATGGCAGTCGATGGTACTGCCGAAAAGTCTGGGTTTTGCAGAAAACATTGGACTACCCCTTTTTCTTAACCGATCTTCTCCAATATCAATAGACCTGCAGTCCTCTACAATTCAGGGATGCATGCAAAAAAATATTTGATTCTGTTTGAATGTGCGGCAGTTATCGTTCGTCATGGAAACATTTCTCTTGTTACAACATAAAATGTTGCAGGTAAACTACCCCTTTCCCTTAACCGATCTTCACCAAAATCAACAGACCTTGAGTTCTCTACAACTCAGGAAAGTGTGCAAAAAATTATTTGATTCTCTTTGAATTTTTGGCAGTTATCGTTCGTCATAAAAAAATTACCCTTTTTAATACATAAAAAGTTGCTGATAAACTACCCCTTTCCTTTAACCGATCTTCAACAAAATCAACAGACCTTGAGTTCTCTTTAGTTCAACAAGGTATGCAAAAACGTAGTTGATGCTGTTTGAATTTACGGCAGTTATCATTCGTCATATAAAAAATTACCCTTGTCAAAACATAAAATGTTGCTGGTAAACTACCCCTTTCCCTTAACCGATCTTCACCAACACCAATAGGTATTGAGAACTCTACAATACAGGGCTGTATGCAAAACATCATTTGATACTGTTTGAATTTTCGGCTGTTATCGTTTGCCATAGAAAAAATTACCCAAGAAAAAAACCGTTGTAGGTAAACTACCCTTCCCCTTAACCGATCTTCACCAAAATCAAAAGGCCTTGAGTTCTCTACAATTCAGTGATGTATGCAAAAAATTATTTGATTCTGTTCGAATTTGCGGCTGTTACCGTTTGCCATAGAAAATACCCTTGTTAAAACAAAACGTTGTTGGTAAACTACCCCTTCCCTTAACCGATCTTCACCAAAACCAAGAGGTCTTGAGAACTCCATAATTCAGGGCTGTATGCGAAACATTATTTGATTCTGTTTGAATTTGCGGCTGTTATCGTTAGCCAAAAAAAAATTACCCTTGATAAAAAAAACTGTTGCTGGTAAACTACCCCTTTCCCTCAATCGATCTGCACCAAAAACAATAGGTCTTGAGTACTCTACAAATCAGGGCTGTATGCAAAAATTTATTTGATTCTGTTTGAATTTGCGGCTGTTATCGTTTGCCAAAAAAAAATCTATAGACACACAGACAGACAGACACACAGACACTTTTCGAAAAACGACTTTTTTCATGTTTTGAGTGTAGTACAATCAGAATCTGCAATAATCTCGAACACGATTTTTTTTGCCATCACCATACTTCCATTTCCTTAAGGAATATGGAAGTAAAAACCTAAATTTTGCAGGTAAACTATCCTATTCCCTTCACCGATCTTCACCAAAATCAGTAAGCCTTGAGTTCTGTACAATTCAGGAAAGTATGCAAAAAATTATTTGATTCTCTTTGAATTTACGGCAGTTATCTTTCGGCAAAAAAAAATTACCCTTCTTAAAACATAAAATGTTGCTGGTAAACTACCCCTTTCCCTTAACCGATCTTCAACAAACCTTCAGTTCTCTTTAATTCAAAAAGGTATGCAAAAATGTAGTTGATTCTGTTTGAATTTACGGCAGTTATCGTTCGTCATATAAAAAATTACCCTTGTTAAAACATAAAATGTTGCTGGTAAACTACCCCTTTCCCTTAACCGATCTTCAACAAAATCAACAGACCTTGAGTTCTCTTTAATTCAAAAAGGTATGCAAAACATTATTTGATTCTGTTTGAATTTGCGGCTGTTATCGTTTGCCATAGAAACAACTTACCCTTGATAAAAAAACGTTGCAGGTAAACTACTCCATTCCCTTAAACGATCTTCACAACAGTAACCTTCAAAAACAGTAGGTCTTGAGTACTCTACAATTCCAGGGCTGTATGCAAAAAATTATTTGATTCTGTTTGAATTTGCGGCTCTTATCGTTTGCCATAGAAAATACCCTAGTCAAAATATAAAACGTTGCAGGTAAACTACCCCATTTCCTTAACCGATCTTCAACAAAATCAACAGACCTTGAGTTCTATAAAATTCAAAAAGGTATGCAAAAGAGCAGTTGATTCTGTTTTAATTTACGGCAGTTATCGTTCGTCATAGAAAAAATTACCCTTGTAAAACATAAAATGTTGCCGGTAAACTACCCTATTCCCTTAACCGATCTTCACCAAAACCAACAGGTCTTGAGAACTCTACAACTCTGGGCTGTATGCAAAGAATTATTTGATACTGTTTGAATTTGCGGCTGTTATCGTTTGCCATAGAAAATACCCTTGTTAAAACAAAACGTTGCTGGTAAACTACCCCTTCCCTTAACCGATCTTCACAATACCAAGAGGTCTTGAGAATTCCATAATTCAGGGCTGTATGCGAAACATTATTTGATTCTGTTTGAATTTGCGGCTGTTATCGTTAGCCAAAAAAAAATTACCCTTGATAAAAAAAACTGTTGCTGGTAAACTACCCCTTTCCCTCAACCGATCTGCACCAAAAACAATAGGTCTTGAGTACTCTACAAATCAGGGTGTGTATGCAAAATATTATTTTGATTCTGTTTGAATTTGCGGCTGTTATCGTTTGCAAAAAAAAATCTATAGACACACAGACAGACACACACACAGACACTTTTCGAAAAACGACTTTTTTTCATGTTTCGAGTGTAGTACAATCAGAATCTGCAATAATCTCAAACACGATTTTTTTTTGCCATCACCATACTTCCATTTCCTTAAAGAATATGGAAGTAAAAACCTAAATTTTGCAGGTAAACTATCCTATTCCCTTAACCGATCTTCACCAAAACCAACAGGTCGTGAGAACTCTACAATTCAGGGCTGTATGCAAAACATTATTTGATTCTATTTGAATTTGCGGCTATTATCGTTTACCATAGAAAAAATTACCCTTGATAAAAAACCGTTGCTGGTAAACTACCTCTTTCCCGTAACCGATCTTCACCAAAAACAAGAGGCCTTGAGTACTCTACAAATCAGGGCTGCATTCAAAAAATTATTTGATTCTGTTTGAATTTGCAGCTGTTATCGTTTGCCATAGAAAATACCCTTGTTAAAACATAAAACGTTGCAGGTAAACTACCCCATTCCCTAACCGATCTTCACCAGAAACAGTAGGTCTTGAGAACTTTACAATTCTGGGCTGTATGCAAAAGAGTAGTTGATTCTGTTTGAATTTGCGGCTGTTATCGTTTGCCATAGAAAAAAATTACCCTTGATTTAAAAAAACCGTTGCCGGTAAACTACCCCTTTCCCTTAACCGATCTTCACCAAAAACAAGAGGCCTTGAGTACTCTACAAATCAGGACTGTATGCAAAAAATTATTTGATTCTGTTTGAATTTGCGGTTGTTATCGTTTGCCATAGAAAAAATATCGGTATGGAGAACCATACATGACTTCCATGTTCTAAGATTTATATTTAAAATCATATTCGAAATGAAATATTTCCATAGAAACTACTTCTTTCTACTTATTGCTTCAGCCTTAACCACAGTACTGTGGTCACTAACGTATACCACCTCACGTTTTCGCACTCGATTTTCACTGATGATGGCAGTCGATGGCATTGCCGAAAAGTCTGGTTTTTTTAGAAAACATTGGACTAAAGCTAAACAGCCCGGGGAGGAATTTTAACAAAGAACTACTTCTTTGTTGCCGATAACGTAGTACACATATACAAAATTCTCCCCTCTCCCTTCAACTATAATTTTCATTATAGAAAATTACCCCCACCCCGTTCACCTAACCTCTTCATTTATAGATATTTCATCTACGTTTCTACAGTGGATTATTATGAGCTTCTTATCAGGATACTTTATTTATCAAAATTGAGTACTTTACTCTTGTTAAAACATAAAACGTTGCAGGTAAAGTACCCCTAATCTCTTTAACGATCTTCACCAAAATCAATAGACCTTCAGTCCTCTACAATGCAGGGATGCATGCAAAAAAATATTTGATTCTGTTTGAATGTGCGGCAGTTATCGTTCATCATGGAAACATTTCCCATGTTACAACATAAAATGTTGCCGGTAAACTACCCCTTTCCCTCAACCGATCTTCACCAAAATCAGTAAGCCTTGATTTCTCTATAATTCAGGAAAGTATGCAAAAAATTATTTGATTCTCTTTGAATTTACGGCAATCTTTCGGCAAAAAAAAATTACCCTTCTTAAAACATAAAATGTTGCTGGTAAACTACCCCTTTCCCTTAACCGATCTTCAACAAACCTTCAGTTCTCTTTAATTCAAAAGGTATGCAAAAATGTAGTTGATTCTGTTTGAATTTACGGCAGTTATCGTTCGTCATATAAAAAATTACCCTTGTTAAAACATAAAATGTTGCTGGTAAACTACCCCTTTCCCTTAACCGATCTTCAACAAAATCAACAGACCTTGAGTTCTCTTTAATTCAAAAAGGTATGCAAAACATTATTTGATTCTGTTTGAATTTGCGGCTGTTATCGTTTGCCATAGAAACAACTTACCCTTGATAAAAAAACGTTGCAGGTAAACTACTCCTTTCCCTTAAACGATCTTCACAACAGTAACCTTCAAAAACAGTAGGCCTTGAGTACTCTACAGTTCCAGGGCTGTATGCAAAAAATTATTTGATTCTGTTTGAATTTGCGGCTCTTATCGTTTGCCATAGAAAATACCCTAGTTAGAATATAAAACGTTGCAGGTAAACTACCCCATTTCCTTAACCGATCTTCAACAAAATCAACAGACCTTGAGTTCTATAAAATTCAAAAAGGTATGCAAAAGAGTAGTTGATTCTGTTTTAATTTACGGCAGTTATCGTTCGTCATAGAAAAAATTACCCTTGTAAAACATAAAATGTTGCCGGTAAACTACCCTATTCCCTTAACCGATCTTCACCAAAACCAACAGGTCTTGAGAACTCTACAACTCTGGGCTGTATGCAAAAAATTATTTGATTCTGTTTGAATTTGCCGCTGTTATCGTTTGCCATAGAAAATACCCTTGTTAAAACAAAACGTTGCTGGTAAACTACCCCTTCCCTTAACCGATCTTCTCCAAAACCAAGAGGTCTTGAGAATTCCAAATTCAGGGCTGTATGCGAAACATTATTTGATTCTGTTTGAATTTGCGGCTGTTATCGTTAGCCAAAAAAAAATTACCCTTGATAAGAAAAACTGTTGCTGGTAAACTACCCCTTTCCCTCAACCGATCTTCACCAAAAACAATAGGTCTTGAGTACTCTACAAATCAGGGCTGTATGCAAAATATTATTTTGATTCTGTTTGAATTTGCGGCTGTTATCGTTTGCAAAAAAAAATCTATAGACACACAGACAGACACACACACAGACACTTTTCGAAAAACGACTTTTTTTCATGTTTCGAGTGTAGTACAATCAGAATCTGCAATAATCTCAAACACGATTTTTTTTGCCATCACCATACTTCCATTTCCTTAAGGAATATGGAAGTAAAAACCTAAATTTTGCAGGTAAACTATCCTATTCCAAATTATTTGATTCTGTTTGAATTTGCAGCTGTTATCGTTTGCCATAGAAAATACCCTTGTTAAAACATAAAACGTTGCAGGTAAACTACCCCATTCCCTAACCGATCTTCACCAGAAACAGTAGGTCTTGAGAACTTTACAATTCTGGGCTGTATGCAAAAGAGTAGTTGATTCTGTTTGAATTTGCGGCTGTTATCGTTTGCCATAGAAAAAAATTACCCTTGATTTAAAAAAACTGTTGCCGGTAAACTACCCCTTTCCCTTAACCGATCTTCACCAAAAACAAGAGGCCTTGAGTACTCTACAAATCAGGACTGTATGCAAAAAATTATTTGATTCTGTTTGAATTTGCGGTTGTTATCGTTTGCCATAGAAAAAATATCGGTATGGAGAACCATACATGACTTCCATGTTCTAAGATTTATATTTAAAATCATATTCGAAATGAAATATTTCCATAGAAACTACTTCTTTCTACTTATTGCTTCAGCCTTAACCACAGTACTGTGGTCACTAACGTATACCACCTCACGTTTTCGCACTCGATTTTCACTGATGATGGCAGTCGATGGCATTGCCGAAAAGTCTGGTTTTTTTAGAAAACATTGGACTAAAGCTAAACAGCCCGGGGAGGAATTTTAACAAAGAACTACTTCTTTGTTGCCGATAACGTAGTACACATATACAAAATTCTCCCCTCTCCCTTCAACTATAATTTTCATTATAGAAAATTACCCCCACCCAGTTCACCTAACCTCTTCATTTATAGATATTTCATCTACGTTTCTACAGTGGATTATTATGAGCTTCTTATCAGGATACTTTATTTATCAAAATTGAGTACTTTACTCTTGTTAAAACATAAAACGTTGCAGGTAAAGTACCCCTAATCTCTTTAACGATCTTCACCAAAATCAATAGACCTTCAGTCCTCTACAATGCAGGGATGCATGCAAAAAAATATTTGATTCTGTTTGAATGTGCGGCAGTTATCGTTCATCATGGAAACATTTCCCATGTTACAACATAAAATGTTGCCGGTAAACTACCCCTTTCCCTTAACCGATCTTCACCAAAATCAGTAAGCCTTGAGTTCTCTACAATTCAGGAAAGTATGCAAAAAATTATTTGATTCTCTTTGAATTTACGGCAATCTTTCGGCAAAAAAAATTACCCTTCTTAAAACATAAAATGTTGCTGGTAAACTACCCCTTTCCCTTAACCGATCTTCAACAAACCTTCAGTTCTCTTTAATTCAAAAAGGTATGCAAAAATGTAGTTGATTCTGTTTGAATTTACGGCAGTTATCGTTCGTCATATAAAAAATTACCCTTGTTAAAACATAAAATGTTGCTGGTAAACTACCCCTTTCCCTTAAACCGATCTTCAACAAAATCAACAGACCTTGAGTTCTCTTTAATTCAAAAAGGTATGCAAAACATTATTTGATTCTGTTTGAATTTGCGGCTGTTATCGTTTGCCATAGAAACAACTTATCCTTGATAAAAAAACGTTGCAGGTAAACTACTCCTTTCCCTTAAACGATCTTCACAACAGTAACCTTCAAAAACAGTAGGTCTTGAGTACTCTACAGTTCCAAATGCTGTATGCAAAAAATTATTTGATTCTGTTTGAATTTGCGGCTCTTATCGTTTGCCATAGAAAATACCCTAGTCAAAATATAAAACGTTGCAGGTAAACTACCCCATTTCCTTAACCGATCTTCAACAAAATCAACAGACCTTGAGTTCTATAAAATTCAAAAAGGTATGCAAAAGAGTAGTTGATTCTGTTTTAATTTACGGCAGTTATCGTTCGTCATAGAAAAAATTACCCTTGTAAAACATAAAATGTTGCCGGTAAACTACCCTATTCCCTTAACCGATCTTCACCAAAACCAACAGGTCTTGAGAACTCTACAACTCTGGGCTGTATGCAAAAAATTATTTGATTCTGTTTGAATTTGCGGCTGTTATCGTTTGCCATAGAAAATACCCTTGTTAAAACAAAACGTTGCTGGTAAACTACCCCTTCCCTTAACCGATCTTCACCAAAACCAAGAGGTCTTGAGAATTCCATAATTCAGGGCTGTATGCGAAACATTATTTGATTCTGTTTGAATTTGCGGCTGTTATCGTTAGCCAAAAAAAAATTACCCTTGATAAAAAAAACTGTTGCTGGTAAACTACCCCTTTCCCTCAACCGATCTGCACCAAAAACAATAGGTCTTGAGTACTCTACAAATCAGGGCTGTATGCAAAATATTATTTTGATTCTGTTTGAATTTGCGGCTGTTATCGTTTGCAAAAAAAAATCTATAGACACACAGACAGACACACACACAGACACTTTTCGAAAAACGACTTTTTTTCATGTTTCGAGTGCAGTACAATCAGAATCTGCAATAATCTCAAACACGATTTTTTTTGCCATCACCATACTTCCATTTCCTTAAGGAATATGGAAGTAAAAACCTAAATTTTGCAGGTAAACTATCCTATTCCCTTAACCGATCTTCACCAAAACCAACAGGTCGTGAGAACTCTACAATTCAGGGCTGTATGCAAAACATTATTTGATTCTATTTGAATTTGCGGCTATTATCGTTTACCATAGAAAAAATTACCCTTGATAAAAAACCGTTGCTGGTAAACTACCTCTTTCCCGTAACCGATCTTCACCAAGAAAAATAGGTCTTGAGTACTCTACAAATCAGGGCTGCATGCAAAAAATTATTTGATTCTGTTTGAATTTGCAGCTGTTATCGTTTGCCATAGAAAATACCCTTGTTAAAACATAAAACGTTGCAGGTAAACTACCCCATTCCCTAACCGATCTTCACCAGAAACAGTAGGTCTTGAGAACTTTACAATTCTGGGCTGTATGCAAAAGAGTAGTTGATTCTGTTTGAATTTGCGGCTGTTATCGTTTGCCATAGAAAAAAATTACCCTTGATTTAAAAAAACCGTTGCCGGTAAACTACCCCTTTCCCTTAACCGATCTTCACCAAAAACAAGAGGCCTTGAGTACTCTACAAATCAGGACTGTATGCAAAAAATTATTTGATTCTGTTTGAATTTGCGGTTGTTATCGTTTGCCATAGAAAAAATATCGGTTTGGAGAACCATACATGACTTCCATGTTCTAAGATTTATATTTAAAATCATATTCGAAATGAAATATTTCCATAGAAACTACTTCTTTCTACTTATTGCTTCAGCCTTAACCACAGTACTGTGGTCACTAACGTATACCACCTCACGTTTTCGCACTCGATTTTCACTGATGATGGTAGTCGATGGCATTGCCGAAAAGTCTGGTTTTTTTAGAAAACATTGGACTAAAGCTAAACAGCCCGGGGAGGAATTTTAACAAAGAACTACTTCTTTGTTGCCGATAACGTAGTACACATATACAAAATTCTCCCCTCTCCCTTCAACTATAATTTTCATTATAGAAAATTACCCCCACCCCGTTCACCTAACCTCTTCATTTATAGATATTTCATCTACGTTTCTACAGTGGATTATTATGAGCTTCTTATCAGGATTGTTTATTTATCAAAATTGAGTACTTTACTCTTGTTAAAACATAAAACGTTGCAGGTAAAGTACCCCTAATCTCTTTAACGATCTTCACCAAAATCAATAGACCTTCAGTCCTCTACAATGCAGGGATGCATGCAAAAAAATATTTGATTCTGTTTGAATGTGCGGCAGTTATCGTTCATCATGGAAACATTTCCCATGTTACAACATAAAATGTTGCCGGTAAACTACCCCTTTCCCTTAACCGATCTTCACCAAAATCAGTAAGCCTTGAGTTCTCTACAATTCAGGAAAGTATGCAAAAAATTATTTGATTCTCTTTGAATTTACGGCAATCTTTCGGCAAAAAAAATTACCCTTCTTAAAACATAAAATGTTGCTGGTAAACTACCCCTTTCCCTTAACCGATCTTCAACAAACCTTCAGTTCTCTTTAATTCAAAAAGGTATGCAAAAATGTAGTTGATTCTGTTTGAATTTACGGCAGTTATCGTTCGTCATATAAAAAATTACCCTTGTTAAAACATAAAATGTTGCTGGTAAACTACCCCTTTCCCTTAACCGATCTTCAACAAAATCAACAGACCTTGAGTTCTCTTTAATTCAAAAAGGTATGCAAAACATTATTTGATTCTGTTTGAATTTGCGGCTGTTATCGTTTGCCATAGAAACAACTTACCCTTGATAAAAAAACGTTGCAGGTAAACTACTCCTTTCCCTTAAACGATCTTCACAACAGTAACCTTCAAAAACAGTAGGTCTTGAGTACTCTACAGTTCCAGGGCTGTATGCAAAAAATTATTTGATTCTGTTTGAATTTGCGGCTCTTATCGTTTGCCATAGAAAATTCCCTAGTCAAAATATAAAACGTTGCAGGTAAACTACCCCATTTCCTTAACCGATCTTCAACAAAATCAACAGACCTTGAGTTCTATAAAATTCAAAAAGGTATGCAAAAGAGTAGTTGATTCTGTTTTAATTTACGGCAGTTATCGTTCGTCATAGAAAAAATTACCCTTGTAAAAGATAAAATGTTGCCGGTAAACTACCCTATTCCCTTAACCGATCTTCACCAAAACCAACAGGTCTTGAGAACTCTACAACTCTGGGCTGTATGCAAAAAATTATTTGATTCTGTTTGAATTTGCGGCTGTTATCGTTTGCCATAGAAAATACCCTTGTTAAAACAAAACGTTGCTGGTAAACTACCCCTTCCCTTAACCGATCTTCACCAAAACAAAGAGGTCTTGAGAATTCCATAATTCAGGGCTGTATGCGAAACATTATTTGATTCTGTTTGAATTTGCGGTTGTTATCGTTAGCCAAAAAAAAATTGCCCTTGATAAAAAAACTGTTGCTGGTAAACTACCCCTTTCCCTCAACCGATCTGCACCAAAAACAATAGGTCTTGAGTACTCTACAAATCAGGGCTGTATGCAAAAATTTATTTGATTCTGTTTGAATTTGCGGCTGTTATCGTTTGCCAAAAAAAAATCTATAGACACACAGACAGACAGACACACAGACACTTTTCGAAAAACGACTTTTTTCATGTTTTGAGTGTAGTACAATCAGAATCTGCAATAATCTCGAACACGATTTTTTTTGCCATCACCATACTTCCATTTCCTTAAGGAATATGGAAGTAAAAACCTAAATTTTGCAGGTAAACTATCCTATTCCCTTCACCGATCTTCACCAAAATCAGTAAGCCTTGAGTTCTGTACAATTCAGGAAAGTATGCAAAAAATTATTTGATTCTCTTTGAATTTACGGCAGTTATCTTTCGGCAAAAAAAAATTACCCTTCTTAAAACATAAAATGTTGCTGGTAAACTACCCCTTTCCCTTAACCGATCTTCAACAAACCTTCAGTTCTCTTTAATTCAAAAAGGTATGCAAAAATGTAGTTGATTCTGTTTGAATTTACGGCAGTTATCGTTCGTCATATAAAAAATTACCCTTGCTAAAACATAAAATGTTGCTGGTAAACTACCCCTTTCCCTTAACCGATCTTCAACAAAATCAACAGACCTTGAGTTCTCTTTAATTCAAAAAGGTATGCAAAAGATTATTTGATTCTGTTTGAATTTGCGGCTGTTATCGTTTGCCATAGAAACAACTTACCCTTGATAAAAAAACGTTGCAGGTAAACTACTCCTTTCCCTTAAACGATCTTCACAACAGTAACCTTCAAAAACAGTAGGTCTTGAGTACTCTACAATTCCAGGGCTGTATGCAAAAAATTATTTGATTCTGTTTGAATTTGCGGCTCTTATCGTTTGCCATAGAAAATACCCTAGTCAAAATATAAAACGTTGCAGGTAAACTACCCCATTTCCTTAACCGATCTTCAACAAAATCAACAGACCTTGAGTTCTATAAAATTCAAAAAGGTATGCAAAAGAGTAGTTGATTCTGTTTTAATTTACGGCAGTTATCGTTCGTCATAGAAAAAATTACCCTTGTAAAACATAAAATGTTGCCGGTAAACTACGCTATTCCCTTAACCGATCTTCACCAAAACCAACAGGTCTTGAGAACTCTACAACTCTGGGCTGTATGCAAAAAATTATTTGATACTGTTTGAATTTGCGGCTGTTATCGTTTGCCATAGAAAATACCCTTGTTAAAACAAAACGTTGCTGGTAAACTACCCCTTTCCCTTAACCGATCTTCACAATACCAAGAGGTCTTGAGAATTCCATAATTCAGGGCTGTATGCGAAACATTATTTGATTCTGTTTGAATTTGCGGCTGTTATCGTTAGCCAAAAAAAAATTACCCTTGATAAAAAAAACTGTTGCTGGTAAACTACCCCTTTCCCTCAACCGATCTGCACCAAAAACAATAGGTCTTGAGTACTCTACAAATCAGGGTGTGTATGCAAAATATTATTTTGATTCTGTTTGAATTTGCGGCTGTTATCGTTTGCAAAAAAAAATCTATAGACACACAGACAGACACACACACAGACACTTTTCGAAAAACGACTTTTTTTCATGTTTCGAGTGTAGTACAATCAGAATCTGCAATAATCTCAAACACGATTTTTTTTGCCATCACCATACTTCCATTTCCTTAAGGAATATGGAAGTAAAAACCTAAATTTTGCAGGTAAACTATCCTATTCCCTTAACCGATCTTCACCAAAACCAACAGGTCGTGAGAACTCTACAATTCAGGGCTGTATGCAAAACATTATTTGATTCTATTTGAATTTGCGGCTATTATCGTTTACCATAGAAAAAATTACCCTTGATAAAAAACCGTTGCTGGTAAACTACCTCTTTCCCGTAACCGATCTTCACCAAAAACAAGAGGCCTTGAGTACTCTACAAATCAGGGCTGCATTCAAAAAATTATTTGATTCTGTTTGAATTTGCAGCTGTTATCGTTTGCCATAGAAAATACCCTTGTTAAAACATAAAACGTTGCAGGTAAACTACCCCATTCCCTAACCGATCTTCACCAGAAACAGTAGGTCTTGAGAACTTTACAATTCTGGGCTGTATGCAAAAGAGTAGTTGATTCTGTTTGAATTTGCGGCTGTTATCGTTTGCCATAGAAAAAAATTACCCTTGATTTAAAAAAACCGTTGCCGGTAAACTACCCCTTTCCCTTAACCGATCTTCACCAAAAACAAGAGGCCTTGAGTACTCTACAAATCAGGACTGTATGCAAAAAATTATTTGATTCTGTTTGAATTTGCGGTTGTTATCGTTTGCCATAGAAAAAATATCGGTATGGAGAACCATACATGACTTCCATGTTCTAAGATTTATATTTAAAATCATATTCGAAATGAAATATTTCCATAGAAACTACTTCTTTCTACTTATTGCTTCAGCCTTAACCACAGTACTGTGGTCACTAACGTATACCACCTCACGTTTTCGCACTCGATTTTCACTGATGATGGCAGTCGATGGCATTGCCGAAAAGTCTGGTTTTTTTAGAAAACATTGGACTAAAGCTAAACAGCCCGGGGAGGAATTTTAACAAAGAACTACTTCTTTGTTGCCGATAACGTAGTACACATATACAAAATTCTCCCCTCTCCCTTCAACTATAATTTTCATTATAGAAAATTACCCCCACCCCGTTCACCTAACCTCTTCATTTATAGATATTTCATCTACGTTTCTACAGTGGATTATTATGAGCTTCTTATCAGGATACTTTATTTATCAAAATTGAGTACTTTACTCTTGTTAAAACATAAAACGTTGCAGGTAAAGTACCCCTAATCTCTTTAACGATCTTCACCAAAATCAATAGACCTTCAGTCCTCTACAATGCAGGGATGCATGCAAAAAAATATTTGATTCTGTTTGAATGTGCGGCAGTTATCGTTCATCATGGAAACATTTCCCATGTTACAACATAAAATGTTGCCGGTAAACTACCCCTTTCCCTCAACCGATCTTCACCAAAATCAGTAAGCCTTGAGTTCTCTATAATTCAGGAAAGTATGCAAAAAATTATTTGATTCTCTTTGAATTTACGGCAATCTTTCGGCAAAAAAAAATTACCCTTCTTAAAACATAAAATGTTGCTGGTAAACTACCCCTTTCCCTTAACCGATCTTCAACAAACCTTCAGTTCTCTTTAATTCAAAAGGTATGCAAAAATGTAGTTGATTCTGTTTGAATTTACGGCAGTTATCGTTCGTCATATAAAAAATTACCCTTGTTAAAACATAAAATGTTGCTGGTAAACTACCCCTTTCCCTTAACCGATCTTCAACAAAATCAACAGACCTTGAGTTCTCTTTAATTCAAAAAGGTATGCAAAACATTATTTGATTCTGTTTGAATTTGCGGCTGTTATCGTTTGCCAAAAAAACAACTTACCCTTGATAAAAAAACGTTGCAGGTAAACTACTCCTTTCCCTTAAACGATCTTCACAACAGTAACCTTCAAAAACAGTAGGTCTTGAGTACTCTACAGTTCCAGGGCTGTATGCAAAAAATTATTTGATTCTGTTTGAATTTGCGGCTCTTATCGTTTGCCATAGAAAATACCCTAGTTAGAATATAAAACGTTGCAGGTAAACTACCCCATTTCCTTAACCGATCTTCAACAAAATCAACAGACCTTGAGTTCTATAAAATTCAAAAAGGTATGCAAAAGAGTAGTTGATTCTGTTTTAATTTACGGCAGTTATCGTTCGTCATAGAAAAAATTACCCTTGTAAAACATAAAATGTTGCCGGTAAACTACCCTATTCCCTTAACCGATCTTCACCAAAACCAACAGGTCTTGAGAACTCTACAACTCTGGGCTGTATGCAAAAAATTATTTGATTCTGTTTGAATTTGCCGCTGTTATCGTTTGCCATAGAAAATACCCTTGTTAAAACAAAACGTTGCTGGTAAACTACCCCTTCCCTTAACCGATCTTCTCCAAAACCAAGAGGTCTTGAGAATTCCAAATTCAGGGCTGTATGCGAAACATTATTTGATTCTGTTTGAATTTGCGGCTGTTATCGTTAGCCAAAAAAAAATTACCCTTGATAAGAAAAACTGTTGCTGGTAAACTACCCCTTTCCCTCAACCGATCTTCACCAAAAACAATAGGTCTTGAGTACTCTACAAATCAGGGCTGTATGCAAAATATTATTTTGATTCTGTTTGAATTTGCGGCTGTTATCGTTTGCAAAAAAAAATCTATAGACACACAGACAGACACACACACAGACACTTTTCGAAAAACGACTTTTTTTCATGTTTCGAGTGTAGTACAATCAGAATCTGCAATAATCTCAAACACGATTTTTTTTGCCATCACCATACTTCCATTTCCTTAAGGAATATGGAAGTAAAAACCTAAATTTTGCAGGTAAACTATCCTATTCCAAATTATTTGATTCTGTTTGAATTTGCAGCTGTTATCGTTTGCCATAGAAAATACCCTTGTTAAAACATAAAACGTTGCAGGTAAACTACCCCATTCCCTAACCGATCTTCACCAGAAACAGTAGGTCTTGAGAACTTTACAATTCTGGGCTGTATGCAAAAGAGTAGTTGATTCTGTTTGAATTTGCGGCTGTTATCGTTTGCCATAGAAAAAAATTACCCTTGATTTAAAAAAACTGTTGCCGGTAAACTACCCCTTTCCCTTAACCGATCTTCACCAAAAACAAGAGGCCTTGAGTACTCTACAAATCAGGACTGTATGCAAAAAATTATTTGATTCTGTTTGAATTTGCGGTTGTTATCGTTTGCCATAGAAAAAATATCGGTATGGAGAACCATACATGACTTCCATGTTCTAAGATTTATATTTAAAATCATATTCGAAATGAAATATTTCCATAGAAACTACTTCTTTCTACTTATTGCTTCAGCCTTAACCACAGTACTGTGGTCACTAACGTATACCACCTCACGTTTTCGCACTCGATTTTCACTGATGATGGCAGTCGATGGCATTGCCGAAAAGTCTGGTTTTTTTAGAAAACATTGGACTAAAGCTAAACAGCCCGGGGAGGAATTTTAACAAAGAACTACTTCTTTGTTGCCGATAACGTAGTACACATATACAAAATTCTCCCCTCTCCCTTCAACTATAATTTTCATTATAGAAAATTACCCCCACCCCGTTCACCTAACCTCTTCATTTATAGATATTTCATCTACGTTTCTACAGTGGATTATTATGAGCTTCTTATCAGGATTGTTTATTTATCAAAATTGAGTACTTTACTCTTGTTAAAACATAAAACGTTGCAGGTAAAGTACCCCTAATCTCTTTAACGATCTTCACCAAAATCAATAGACCTTCAGTCCTCTACAATGCAGGGATGCATGCAAAAAAATATTTGATTCTGTTTGAATGTGCGGCAGTTATCGTTCATCATGGAAACATTTCCCATGTTACAACATAAAATGTTGCCGGTAAACTACCCCTTTCCCTCAACCGATCTTCACCAAAATCAGTAAGCCTTGAGTTCTCTACAATTCAGGAAAGTATGCAAAAAATTATTTGATTCTCTTTGAATTTACGGCAATCTTTCGGCAAAAAAAATTACCCTTCTTAAAACATAAAATGTTGCTGGTAAACTACCCCTTTCCCTTAACCGATCTTCAACAAACCTTCAGTTCTCTTTAATTCAAAAAGGTATGCAAAAATGTAGTTGATTCTGTTTGAATTTACGGCAGTTATCGTTCGTCATATAAAAAATTACCCTTGTTAAAACATAAAATGTTGCTGGTAAACTACCCCTTTCCCTTAACCGATCTTCAACAAAATCAACAGACCTTGAGTTCTCTTTAATTCAAAAAGGTATGCAAAACATTATTTGATTCTGTTTGAATTTGCGGCTGTTATCGTTTGCCATAGAAACAACTTACCCTTGATAAAAAAACGTTGCAGGTAAACTACTCCTTTCCCTTAAACGATCTTCACAACAGTAACCTTCAAAAACAGTAGGTCTTGAGTACTCTACAGTTCCAGGGCTGTATGCAAAAAATTATTTGATTCTGTTTGAATTTGCGGCTCTTATCGTTTGCCATAGAAAATTCCCTAGTCAAAATATAAAACGTTGCAGGTAAACTACCCCATTTCCTTAACCGATCTTCAACAAAATCAACAGACCTTGAGTTCTATAAAATTCAAAAAGGTATGCAAAAGAGTAGTTGATTCTGTTTTAATTTACGGCAGTTATCGTTCGTCATAGAAAAAATTACCCTTGTAAAACATAAAATGTTGCCGGTAAACTACCCTATTCCCTTAACCGATCTTCACCAAAACCAACAGGTCTTGAGAACTCTACAACTCTGGGCTGTATGCAAAAAATTATTTGATTCTGTTTGAATTTGCGGCTGTTATCGTTTGCCATAGAAAATACCCTTGTTAAAACAAAACGTTGCTGGTAAACTACCCCTTCCCTTAACCGATCTTCACCAAAACAAAGAGGTCTTGAGAATTCCATAATTCAGGGCTGTATGCGAAACATTATTTGATTCTGTTTGAATTTGCGGTTGTTATCGTTAGCCAAAAAAAAATTACCCTTGATAAAAAAAACTGTTGCTGGTAAACTACCCCTTTCCCTCAACCGATCTGCACCAAAAACAATAGGTCTTGAGTACTCTACAAATCAGGGCTGTATGCAAAATATTATTTGATTCTGTTTGAATTTGCGGCTGTTATCGTTTGCAAAAAAAAATCTATAGACACACAGACAGACACACACACAGACACTTTTCGAAAAACGACTTTTTTTCATGTTTCGAGTGTAGTACAATCAGAATCTGCAATAATCTGAAACACGATTTTTTTTGCCATCGCCATACTTCCATTTCCTTAAGGAATATGGAAGTAAAAACCTAAATTTTGCAGGTAAATTATCCTATTCCCTTAACCGATCTTCACCAAAACCAACAGGTCGTGAGAACTCTACAATTCAGGGCTGTATGCAAAACATTATTTGATTCTATTTGAATTTGCGGCTATTATCGTTTACCATAGAAAAAATTACCCTTGATAAAAAACCGTTGCTGGTAAACTACCTCTTTCCCGTAACCGATCTTCACCAAAAACAAGAGGCCTTGAGTACTCTACAAATCAGGGCTGCATGCAAAAAATTATTTGATTCTGTTTGAATTTGCAGCTGTTATCGTTTGCCATAGAAAATACCCTTGTTAAAACATAAAACGTTGCAGGTAAACTACCCCATTCCCTAACCGATCTTCACCAGAAACAGTAGGTCTTGAGAACTTTACAATTCTGGGCTGTATGCAAAAGAGTAGTTGATTCTGTTTGAATTTGCGGCTGTTATCGTTTGCCATAGAAAAAAATTACCCTTGATTTAAAAAAACCGTTGCCGGTAAACTACCCCTTTCCCTTAACCGATCTTCACCAAAAACAAGAGGCCTTGAGTACTCTACAAATCAGGACTGTATGCAAAAAATTATTTGATTCTGTTTGAATTTGCGGTTGTTATCGTTTGCCATAGAAAAAATATCGGTATGGAGAACCATACATGACTTCCATGTTCTAAGATTTATATTTAAAATCATATTCGAAATGAAATATTTCCATAGAAACTACTTCTTTCTACTTATTGCTTCAGCCTTAACCACAGTACTGTGGTCACTAACGTATACCACCTCACGTTTTCGCACTCGATTTTCACTGATGATGGCAGTCGATGGCATTGCCGAAAAGTCTGGTTTTTTTAGAAAACATTGGACTAAAGCTAAACAGCCCGGGGAGGAATTTTAACAAAGAACTACTTCTTTGTTGCCGATAACGTAGTACACATATACAAAATTCTCCCCTCTCCCTTCAACTATAATTTTCATTATAGAAAATTACCCCCACCCCGTTCACCTAACCTCTTCATTTATAGATATTTCATCTACGTTTCTACAGTGGATTATTATGAGCTTCTTATCAGGATTGTTTATTTATCAAAATTGAGTACTTTACTCTTGTTAAAACATAAAACGTTGCAGGTAAAGTACCCCTAATCTCTTTAACGATCTTCACCAAAATCAATAGACCTTCAGTCCTCTACAATGCAGGGATGCATGCAAAAAAATATTTGATTCTGTTTGAATGTGCGGCAGTTATCGTTCATCATGGAAACATTTCCCATGTTACAACATAAAATGTTGCCGGTAAACTACCCCTTTCCCTTAACCGATCTTCACCAAAATCAGTAAGCCTTGAGTTCTCTACAATTCAGGAAAGTATGCAAAAAATTATTTGATTCTCTTTGAATTTACGGCAATCTTTCGGCAAAAAAAATTACCCTTCTTAAAACATAAAATGTTGCTGGTAAACTACCCCTTTCCCTTAACCGATCTTCAACAAACCTTCAGTTCTCTTTAATTCAAAAAGGTATGCAAAAATGTAGTTGATTCTGTTTGAATTTACGGCAGTTATCGTTCGTCATATAAAAAATTACCCTTGTTAAAACATAAAATGTTGCTGGTAAACTACCCCTTTCCCTTAACCGATCTTCAACAAAATCAACAGACCTTGAGTTCTCTTTAATTCAAAAAGGTATGCAAAACATTATTTGATTCTGTTTGAATTTGCGGCTGTTATCGTTTGCCATAGAAACAACTTACCCTTGATAAAAAAACGTTGCAGGTAAACTACTCCTTTCCCTTAAACGATCTTCACAACAGTAACCTTCAAAAACAGTAGGTCTTGAGTACTCTACAGTTCCAGGGCTGTATGCAAAAAATTATTTGATTCTGTTTGAATTTGCGGCTCTTATCGTTTGCCATAGAAAATTCCCTAGTCAAAATATAAAACGTTGCAGGTAAACTACCCCATTTCCTTAACCGATCTTCAACAAAATCAACAGACCTTGAGTTCTATAAAATTCAAAAAGGTATGCAAAAGAGTAGTTGATTCTGTTTTAATTTACGGCAGTTATCGTTCGTCATAGAAAAAATTTACCCTTGTAAAACATAAAATGTTGCCGGTAAAATACCCTATTCCCTTAACCGATCTTCACCAAAACCAACAGGTCTTGAGAACTCTACAACTCTGGGCTGTATGCAAAAAATTATTTGATTCTGTTTGAATTTGCGGCTGTTATCGTTTGCCATAGAAAATACCCTTGTTAAAACAAAACGTTGCTGGTAAACTACCCCTTCCCTTAACCGATCTTCTCCAAAACCAAGAGGTCTTGAGAATTCCAAATTCAGGGCTGTATGCGAAACATTATTTGATTCTGTTTGAATTTGCGGCTGTTATCGTTTGCCATAGAAACAACTTACCCTTGATAAAAAAACGTTGCAGGTAAACTACTCCTTTCCCTTAAACGATCTTCACAACAGTAACCTTCAAAAACAGTAGGTCTTGAGTACTCTACAGTTCCAGGGCTGTATGCAAAAAATTATTTGATTCTGTTTGAATTTGCGGCTCTTATCGTTTGCCATAGAAAATACCCTAGTTAGAATATAAAACGTTGCAGGTAAACTACCCCATTTCCTTAACCGATCTTCAACAAAATCAACAGACCTTGAGTTCTATAAAATTCAAAAAGGTATGCAAAAGAGTAGTTGATTCTGTTTTAATTTACGGCAGTTATCGTTCGTCATAAAAAAAATTACCCTTGTAAAACATAAAATGTTGCCGGTAAACTACCCTATTCCCTTAACCGATCTTCACCAAAACCAACAGGTCTTGAGAACTCTACAACTGTGGGCTGTATGCAAAAAATTATTTGATTCTGTTTGAATTTGCCGCTGTTATCGTTTGCCATAGAAAATACCCTTGTTAAAACAAAACGTTGCTGGTAAACTACCCCTTCCCTTAACCGATCTTCTCCAAAACCAAGAGGTCTTGAGAATTCCAAATTCAAGGCTGTATGCGAAACATTATTTGATTCTGTTTGAATTTGCGGCTGTTATCGTTAGCCAAAAAAAAATTACCCTTGATAAGAAAAACTGTTGCTGGTAAACTACCCCTTTCCCTCAACCGATCTTCACCAAAAACAATAGGTCTTGAGTACTCTACAAATCAGGGCTGTATGCAAAATATTATTTTGATTCTGTTTGAATTTGCGGCTGTTATCGTTTGCAAAAAAAAATCTATAGACACACAGACAGACACACACACAGACACTTTTCGAAAAACGACTTTTTTCATGTTTCGAGTGTAGTACAATCAGAATCTGCAATAATCTCAAACACGATTTTTTTTGCCATCACCATACTTCCATTTCCTTAAGGAATATGGAAGTAAAAACCTAAATTTTGCAGGTAAACTATCCTATTCCCTTAACCGATCTTCACCAAAACCAACAGGTCGTGAGAACTCTACAATTCAGGGCTGTATGCAAAACATTATTTGATTCTATTTGAATTTGCGGCTATTATCGTTTACCATAGAAAAAATTACCCTTGATAAAAAACCGTTGCTGGTAAACTACCTCTTTCCCGTAACCGATCTTCACCAAGAAAAATAGGTCTTGAGTACTCTACAAATCAGGGCTGCATGCAAAAAATTATTTGATTCTGTTTGAATTTGCAGCTGTTATCGTTTGCCATAGAAAATACCCTTGTTAAAACATAAAACGTTGCAGGTAAACTACCCCATTCCCTAACCGATCTTCACCAGAAACAGTAGGTCTTGAGAACTTTACAATTCTGGGCTGTATGCAAAAGAGTAGTTGATTCTGTTTGAATTTGCGGCTGTTATCGTTTGCCATAGAAAAAAATTACCCTTGATTTAAAAAAACTGTTGCCGGTAAACTACCCCTTTCCCTTAACCGATCTTCACCAAAAACAAGAGGCCTTGAGTACTCTACAAATCAGGACTGTATGCAAAAAATTATTTGATTCTGTTTGAATTTGCGGTTGTTATCGTTTGCCATAGAAAAAATATCGGTATGGAGAACCATACATGACTTCCATGTTCTAAGATTTATATTTAAAATCATATTCGAAATGAAATATTTCCATAGAAACTACTTCTTTCTACTTATTGCTTCAGCCTTAACCACAGTACTGTGGTCACTAACGTATACCACCTCACGTTTTCGCACTCGATTTTCACTGATGATGGCAGTCGATGGCATTGCCGAAAAGTCTGGTTTTTTTAGAAAACATTGGACTAAAGCTAAACAGCCCGGGGAGGAATTTTAACAAAGAACTACTTCTTTGTTGCCGATAACGTAGTACACATATACAAAATTCTCCCCTCTCCCTTCAACTATAATTTTCATTATAGAAAATTACCCCCACCCAGTTCACCTAACCTCTTCATTTATAGATATTTCATCTACGTTTCTACAGTGGATTATTATGAGCTTCTTATCAGGATACTTTATTTATCAAAATTGAGTACTTTACTCTTGTTAAAACATAAAACGTTGCAGGTAAAGTACCCCTAATCTCTTTAACGATCTTCACCAAAATCAATAGACCTTCAGTCCTCTACAATGCAGGGATGCATGCAAAAAAATATTTGATTCTGTTTGAATGTGCGGCAGTTATCGTTCATCATGGAAACATTTCCCATGTTACAACATAAAATGTTGCCGGTAAACTACCCCTTTCCCTTAACCGATCTTCACCAAAATCAGTAAGCCTTGAGTTCTCTACAATTCAGGAAAGTATGCAAAAAATTATTTGATTCTCTTTGAATTTACGGCAATCTTTCGGCAAAAAAAATTACCCTTCTTAAAACATAAAATGTTGCTGGTAAACTACCCCTTTCCCTTAACCGATCTTCAACAAACCTTCAGTTCTCTTTAATTCAAAAAGGTATGCAAAAATGTAGTTGATTCTGTTTGAATTTACGGCAGTTATCGTTCGTCATATAAAAAATTACCCTTGTTAAAACATAAAATGTTGCTGGTAAACTACCCCTTTCCCTTAACCGATCTTCAACAAAATCAACAGACCTTGAGTTCTCTTTAATTCAAAAAGGTATGCAAAACATTATTTGATTCTGTTTGAATTTGCGGCTGTTATCGTTTGCCATAGAAACAACTTACCCTTGATAGAAAAACGTTGCAGGTAAACTACTCCTTTCCCTTAAACGATCTTCACAACAGTAACCTTCAAAAACAGTAGGTCTTGAGTACTCTACAGTTCCAGGGCTGTATGCAAAAAATTATTTGATTCTGTTTGAATTTGCGGCTCTTATCGTTTGCCATAGAAAATTCCCTAGTCAAAATATAAAACGTTGCAGGTAAACTACCCCATTTCCTTAACCGATCTTCAACAAAATCAACAGACCTTGAGTTCTATAAAATTCAAAAAGGTATGCAAAAGAGTAGTTGATTCTGTTTTAATTTACGGCAGTTATCGTTCGTCATAGAAAAAATTTACCCTTGTAAAACATAAAATGTTGCCGGTAAAATACCCTATTCCCTTAACCGATCTTCACCAAAACCAACAGGTCTTGAGAACTCTACAACACTGGGCTGTATGCAAAAAATTATTTGATTCTGTTTGAATTTGCGGCTGTTATCGTTTGCCATAGAAAATACCCTTGTTAAAACAAAACGTTGCTGGTAAACTACCCCTTCCCTTAACCGATCTTCTCCAAAACCAAGAGGTCTTGAGAATTCCAAATTCAGGGCTGTATGCGAAACATTATTTGATTCTGTTTGAATTTGCGGCTGTTATCGTTTGCCATAGAAACAACTTACCCTTGATAAAAAAACGTTGCAGGTAAACTACTCCTTTCCCTTAAACGATCTTCACAACAGTAACCTTCAAAAACAGTAGGTCTTGAGTACTCTACAGTTCCAGGGCTGTATGCAAAAAATTATTTGATTCTGTTTGAATTTGCGGCTCTTATCGTTTGCCATAGAAAATACCCTAGTTAGAATATAAAACGTTGCAGGTAAACTACCCCATTTCCTTAACCGATCTTCAAAAAAATCAACAGACCTTGAGTTCTATAAAATTCAAAAAGGTATGCAAAAGAGTAGTTGATTCTGTTTTAATTTACGGCAGTTATCGTTCGTCATAGAAAAAATTACCCTTGTAAAACATAAAATGTTGCCGGTAAACTACCCTATTCCCTTAACCGATCTTCACCAAAACCAACAGGTCTTGAGAACTCTACAACTCTGTGCTGTATGCAAAAAATTATTTGATTCTGTTTGAATTTGCCGCTGTTATCGTTTGCCATAGAAAATACCCTTGTTAAAACAAAACGTTGCTGGTAAACTACCCCTTCCCTTAACCGATCTTCTCCAAAACCAAGAGGTCTTGAGAATTCCAAATTCAGGGCTGTATGCGAAACATTATTTGATTCTGTTTGAATTTGCGGCTGTTATCGTTAGCCAAAAAAAAATTACCCTTGATAAGAAAAACTGTTGCTGGTAAACTACCCCTTTCCCTCAACCGATCTTCACCAAAAACAATAGGTCTTGAGTACTCTACAAATCAGGGCTGTATGCAAAATATTATTTTGATTCTGTTTGAATTTGCGGCTGTTATCGTTTGCAAAAAAAAATCTATAGACACACAGACAGACACACACACAGACACTTTTCGAAAAACGACTTTTTTTCATGTTTCGAGTGTAGTACAATCAGAATCTGCAATAATCTCAAACACGATTTTTTTTGCCATCACCATACTTCCATTTCCTTAAGGAATATGGAAGTAAAAACCTAAATTTTGCAGGTAAACTATCCTATTCCCTTAACCGATCTTCACCAAAACCAACAGGTCGTGAGAACTCTACAATTCAGGGCTGTATGCAAAACATTATTTGATTCTATTTGAATTTGCGGCTATTATCGTTTACCATAGAAAAAATTACCCTTGATAAAAAACCGTTGCTGGTAAACTACCTCTTTCCCGTAACCGATCTTCACCAAAAACAAGAGGCCTTGAGTACTCTACAAATCAGGGCTGCATGCAAAAAATTATTTGATTCTGTTTGAATTTGCAGCTGTTATCGTTTGCCATAGAAAATACCCTTGTTAAAACATAAAACGTTGCTGGTAAACTACCCCATTCCCTAACCGATCTTCACCAGAAACAGTAGGTCTTGAGAACTTTACAATTCTGGGCTGTATGCAAAAGAGTAGTTGATTCTGTTTGAATTTGCGGCTGTTATCGTTTGCCATAGAAAAAAATTACCCTTGATTTAAAAAAACCGTTGCCGGTAAACTACCCCTTTCCCTTAACCGATCTTCACCAAAAACAAGAGGCCTTGAGTACTCTTCAAATCAGTACTGTATGCAAAAAATTATTTGATTCTGTTTGAATTTGCGGTTGTTATCGTTTGCCATAGAAAAAATATCGGTATGGAGAACCATACATGACTTCCATGTTCTAAGATTTATATTTAAAATCATATTCGAAATGAAATATTTCCATAGAAACTACTTCTTTCTACTTATTGCTTCAGCCTTAACCACAGTACTGTGGTCACTAACGTATACCACCTCACGTTTTCGCACTCGATTTTCACTGATGATGGCAGTCGATGGCATTGCCGAAAAGTCTGGTTTTTTTAGAAAACATTGGACTAAAGCTAAACAGCCCGGGGAGGAATTTTAACAAAGAACTACTTCTTTGTTGCCGATAACGTAGTACACATATACAAAATTCTCCCCTCTCCCTTCAACTATAATTTTCATTATAGAAAATTACCCCCACCCCGTTCACCTAACCTCTTCATTTATAGATATTTCATCTACGTTTCTACAGTGGATTATTATGAGCTTCTTATCAGGATACTTTATTTATCAAAATTGAGTACTTTACTCTTGTTAAAACATAAAACGTTGCAGGTAAAGTACCCCTAATCTCTTTAACGATCTTCACCAAAATCAATAGACCTTCAGTCCTCTACAATGCAGGGATGCATGCAAAAAAATATTTGATTCTGTTTGAATGTGCGGCAGTTATCGTTCATCATGGAAACATTTCCCATGTTACAACATAAAATGTTGCCGGTAAACTACCCCTTTCCCTCAACCGATCTTCACCAAAATCAGTAAGCCTTGAGTTCTCTACAATTCAGGAAAGTATGCAAAATTATTTGATTCTCTTTGAATTTACGGCAATCTTTCGGCAAAAAAAAATTACCCTTCTTAAAACATAAAATGTTGCTGGTAAACTACCCCTTTCCCTTAACCGATCTTCAACAAACCTTCAGTTCTCTTTAATTCAAAAGGTATGCAAAAATGTAGTTGATTCTGTTTGAATTTACGGCAGTTATCGTTCGTCATATAAAAAATTACCCTTGTTAAAACATAAAATGTTGCTGGTAAACTACCCCTTTCCCTTAACCGATCTTCAACAAAATCAACAGACCTTGAGTTCTCTTTAATTCAAAAAGGTATGCAAAACATTATTTGATTCTGTTTGAATTTGCGGCTGTTATCGTTTGCCATAGAAACAACTTACCCTTGATAAAAAAACGTTGCAGGTAAACTACTCCTTTCCCTTAAACTATCTTCACAACAGTAACCTTCAAAAACAGTAGGTCTTGAGTACTCTACAGTTCCAGGGCTGTATGCAAAAAATTATTTGATTCTGTTTGAATTTGCGGCTCTTATCGTTTGCCATAGAAAATACCCTAGTTAGAATATAAAACGTTGCAGGTAAACTACCCCATTTCCTTAACCGATCTTCAAAAAAATCAACAGACCTTGAGTTCTATAAAATTCAAAAAGGTATGCAAAAGAGTAGTTGATTCTGTTTTAATTTACGGCAGTTATCGTTCGTCATAGAAAAAATTACCCTTGTAAAACATAAAATGTTGCCGGTAAACTACCCTATTCCCTTAACCGATCTTCACCAAAACCAACAGGTCTTGAGAACTCTACAACTCTGGGCTGTATGCAAAAAATTATTTGATTCTGTTTGAATTTGCCGCTGTTATCGTTTGCCATAGAAAATACCCTTGTTAAAACAAAACGTTGCTGGTAAACTACCCCTTCCCTTAACCGATCTTCTCCAAAACCAAGAGGTCTTGAGAATTCCAAATTCAGGGCTGTATGCGAAACATTATTTGATTCTGTTTGAATTTGCGGCTGTTATCGTTAGCCAAAAAAAAATTACCCTTGATAAGAAAAACTGTTGCTGGTAAACTACCCCTTTCCCTCAACCGATCTTCACCAAAAACAATAGGTCTTGAGTACTCTACAAATCAGGGCTGTATGCAAAATATTATTTTGATTCTGTTTGAATTTGCGGCTGTTATCGTTTGCAAAAAAAAATCTATAGACACACAGACAGACACACACACAGACACTTTTCGAAAAACGACTTTTTTTCATGTTTCGAGTGTAGTACAATCAGAATCTGCAATAATCTCAAACACGATTTTTTTTGCCATCACCATACTTCCATTTCCTTAAGGAATATGGAAGTAAAAACCTAAATTTTGCAGGTAAACTATCCTATTCCCTTAACCGATCTTCACCAAAACCAACAGGTCGTGAGAACTCTACAATTCAGGGCTGTATGCAAAACATTATTTGATTCTATTTGAATTTGCGGCTATTATCGTTTACCATAGAAAAAATTACCCTTGATAAAAAACCGTTGCTGGTAAACTACCTCTTTCCCGTAACCGATCTTCACCAAAAACAAGAGGCCTTGAGTACTCTACAAATCAGGGCTGCATGCAAAAAATTATTTGATTCTGTTTGAATTTGCAGCTGTTATCGTTTGCCATAGAAAATACCCTTGTTAAAACATAAAACGTTGCAGGTAAACTACCCCATTCCCTAACCGATCTTCACCAGAAACAGTAGGTCTTGAGAACTTTACAATTCTGGGCTGTATGCAAAAGAGTAGTTGATTCTGTTTGAATTTGCGGCTGTTATCGTTTGCCATAGAAAAAAATTACCCTTGATTTAAAAAAACCGTTGCCGGTAAACTACCCCTTTCCCTTAACCGATCTTCACCAAAAACAAGAGGCCTTGAGTACTCTACAAATCAGGACTGTTGCAAAAAATTATTTGATTCTGTTTGAATTTGCGGTTGTTATCGTTTGCCATAGAAAAAATATCGGTATGGAGAACCATACATGACTTCCATGCTCTAAGATTTATATTTAAAATCATATTCGAAATGAAATATTTCCATAGAAACTACTTCTTTCTACTTATTGCTTCAGCCTTAACCACAGTACTGTGGTCACTAACGTATACCACCTCACGTTTTCGCACTCGATTTTCACTGATGATGGCAGTCGATGGCATTGCCGAAAAGTCTGGTTTTTTTAGAAAACATTGGACTAAAGCTAAACAGCCCGGGGAGGAATTTTAACAAAGAACTACTTCTTTGTTGCCGATAACGTAGTACACATATACAAAATTCTCCCCTCTCCCTTCAACTATAATTTTCATTATAGAAAATTACCCCCACCCCGTTCACCTAACCTCTTCATTTATAGATATTTCATCTACGTTTCTACAGTGGATTATTATGAGCTTCTTATCAGGATTGTTTATTTATCAAAATTGAGTACTTTACTCTTGTTAAAACATAAAACGTTGCAGGTAAAGTACCCCTAATCTCTTTAACGATCTTCACCAAAATCAATAGACCTTCAGTCCTCTACAATGCAGGGATGCATGCAAAAAAATATTTGATTCTGTTTGAATGTGCGGCAGTTATCGTTCATCATGGAAACATTTCCCATGTTACAACATAAAATGTTGCCGGTAAACTACCCCTTTCCCTTAACCGATCTTCACCAAAATCAGTAAGCCTTGAGTTCTCTACAATTCAGGAAAGTATGCAAAAAATTATTTGATTCTCTTTGAATTTACGGCAATCTTTCGGCAAAAAAAATTACCCTTCTTAAAACATAAAATGTTGCTGGTAAACTACCCCTTTCCCTTAACCGATCTTCAACAAACCTTCAGTTCTCTTTAATTCAAAAAGGTATGCAAAAATGTAGTTGATTCTGTTTGAATTTACGGCAGTTATCGTTCGTCATATAAAAAATTACCCTTGTTAAAACATAAAATGTTGCTGGTAAACTACCCCTTTCCCTTAACCGATCTTCAACAAAATCAACAGACCTTGAGTTCTCTTTAATTCAAAAAGGTATGCAAAACATTATTTGATTCTGTTTGAATTTGCGGCTGTTATCGTTTGCCATAGAAACAACTTACCCTTGATAAAAAAACGTTGCAGGTAAACTACTCCTTTCCCTTAAACGATCTTCACAACAGTAACCTTCAAAAACAGTAGGTCTTGAGTACTCTACAGTTCCAGGGCTGTATGCAAAAAATTATTTGATTCTGTTTGAATTTGCGGCTCTTATCGTTTGCCATAGAAAATTCCCTAGTCAAAATATAAAACGTTGCAGGTAAACTACCCCATTTCCTTAACCGATCTTCAACAAAATCAACAGACCTTGAGTTCTATAAAATTCAAAAAGGTATGCAAAAGAGTAGTTGATTCTGTTTTAATTTACGGCAGTTATCGTTCGTCATAGAAAAAATTACCCTTGTAAAAGATAAAATGTTGCCGGTAAACTACCCTATTCCCTTAACCGATCTTCACCAAAACCAACAGGTCTTGAGAACTCTACAACTCTGGGCTGTATGCAAAAAATTATTTGATTCTGTTTGAATTTGCGGCTGTTATCGTTTGCCATAGAAAATACCCTTGTTAAAACAAAACGTTGCTGGTAAACTACCCCTTCCCTTAACCGATCTTCACCAAAACAAAGAGGTCTTGAGAATTCCATAATTCAGGGCTGTATGCGAAACATTATTTGATTCTGTTTGAATTTGCGGTTGTTATCGTTAGCCAAAAAAAAATTACCCTTGATAAAAAAAACTGTTGCTGGTAAACTACCCCTTTCCCTCAACCGATCTGCACCAAAAACAATAGGTCTTGAGTACACTACAAATCAGGGCTGTATGCAAAATATTATTTGATTCTGTTTGAATATGCGGCTGTTATCGTTTGCAAAAAAAAAATCTATAGACACACAGACAGACACACACACAGACACTTTTCGAAAAACGACTTTTTTTCATGTTTCGAGTGTAGTACAATCAGAATCTGCAATAATCTCAAACATGATTTTTTTTGCCATCACCATACTTCCATTTCCTTAAGGAATATGGAAGTAAAAACCTAAATTTTGCAGGTAAATTATCCTATTCCCTTAACCGATCTTCACCAAAACCAACAGGTCGTGAGAACTCTACAATTCAGGGCTGTATGCAAAACATTATTTGATTCTATTTGAATTTGCGGCTATTATCGTTTACCATAGAAAAAATTACCCTTGATAAAAAACCGTTGCTGGTAAACTACCTCTTTCCCGTAACCGATCTTCACCAAAAACAAGAGGCCTTGAGTACTCTACAAATCAGGACTGTATGCAAAAAATTATTTGATTCTGTTTGAATTTGCGGTTGTTATCGTTTGCCATAGAAAAAATATCGGTATGGAGAACCATACATGACTTCCATGCTCTAAGATTTATATTTAAAATCATATTCGAAATGAAATATTTCCATAGAAACTACTTCTTTCTACTTATTGCTTCAGCCTTAACCACAGTACTGTGGTCACTAACGTATACCACCTCACGTTTTCGCACTCGATTTTCACTGATGATGGCAGTCGATGGCATTGCCGAAAAGTCTGGTTTTTTTAGAAAACATTGGACTAAAGCTAAACAGCCCGGGGAGGAATTTTAACAAAGAACTACTTCTTTGTTGCCGATAACGTAGTACACATATACAAAATTCTCCCCTCTCCCTTCAACTATAATTTTCATTATAGAAAATTACCCCCACCCCGTTCACCTAACCTCTTCATTTATAGATATTTCATCTACGTTTCTACAGTGGATTATTATGAGCTTCTTATCAGGATTGTTTATTTATCAAAATTGAGTACTTTACTCTTGTTAAAACATAAAACGTTGCAGGTAAAGTACCCCTAATCTCTTTAACGATCTTCAACAAAATCAATAGACCTTCAGTCCTCTACAATGCAGGGATGCATGCAAAAAAATATTTGATTCTGTTTGAATGTGCGGCAGTTATCGTTCATCATGGAAACATTTCCCATGTTACAACATAAAATGTTGCCGGTAAACTACCCCTTTCCCTTAACCGATCTTCACCAAAATCAGTAAGCCTTGAGTTCTCTACAATTCAGGAAAGTATGCAAAAAATTATTTGATTCTCTTTGAATTTACGGCAATCTTTCGGCAAAAAAATTACCCTTCTTAAAACATAAAATGTTGCTGGTAAACTACCCCTTTCCCTTAACCGATCTTCAACAAACCTTCAGTTCTCTTTAATTCAAAAAGGTATGCAAAAATGTAGTTGATTCTGTTTGAATTTACGGCAGTTATCGTTCGTCATATAAAAAATTACCCTTGTTAAAACATAAAATGTTGCTGGTAAACTACCCCTTTCCCTTAACCGATCTTCAACAAAATCAACAGACCTTGAGTTCTCTTTAATTCAAAAAGGTATGCAAAACATTATTTGATTCTGTTTGAATTTGCGGCTGTTATCGTTTGCCATAGAAACAACTTACCCTTGATAAAAAAACGTTGCAGGTAAACTACTCCTTTCCCTTAAACGATCTTCACAACAGTAACCTTCAAAAACAGTAGGTCTTGAGTACTCTACAGTTCCAGGGCTGTATGCAAAAAATTATTTGATTCTGTTTGAATTTGCGGCTCTTATCGTTTGCCATAGAAAATTCCCTAGTCAAAATATAAAACGTTGCAGGTAAACTACCCCATTTCCTTAACCGATCTTCAACAAAATCAACAGACCTTGAGTTCTATAAAATTCAAAAAGGTATGCAAAAGAGTAGTTGATTCTGTTTTAATTTACGGCAGTTATCGTTCGTCATAGAAAAAATTACCCTTGTAAAAGATAAAATGTTGCCGGTAAACTACCCTATTCCCTTAACCGATCTTCACCAAAACCAACAGGTCTTGAGAACTCTACAACTCTGGGCTGTATGCAAAAAATTATTTGATTCTGTTTGAATTTGCGGCTGTTATCGTTTGCCATAGAAAATACCCTTGTTAAAACAAAACGTTGCTGGTAAACTACCCCTTCCCTTAACCGATCTTCACCAAAACAAAGAGGTCTTGAGAATTCCATAATTCAGGGCTGTATGCGAAACATTATTTGATTCTGTTTGAATTTGCGGTTGTTATCGTTAGCCAAAAAAAAATTACCCTTGATAAAAAAAACTGTTGCTGGTAAACTACCCCTTTCCCTCAACCGATCTGCACCAAAAACAATAGGTCTTGAGTACTCTACAAATCAGGGCTGTATGCAAAATATTATTTGATTCTGTTTGAATTTGCGGCTGTTATCGTTTGCAAAAAAAAATATATAGACACACAGACAGACACACACACAGACACTTTTCGAAAAACGACTTTTTTTCATGTTTCGATTGTAGTACAATCAGAATCTGCAATAATCTCAAACACGATTTTTTTTGCCATCACCATACTTCCATTTCCTTAAGGAATATGGAAGTAAAAACCTAAATTTTGCAGGTAAATTATCCTATTCCCTTAACCGATCTTCACCAAAACCAACAGGTCGTGAGAACTCTACAATTCAGGGCTGTATGCAAAACATTATTTGATTCTATTTGAATTTGCGGCTATTATCGTTTACCATAGAAAAAATTACCCTTGATAAAAAACCGTTGCTGGTAAACTACCTCTTTCCCGTAACCGATCTTCACCAAAAACAAGAGGCCTTGAGTACTCTACAAATCAGGGCTGCATGCAAAAAATTATTTGATTCTGTTTGAATTTGCAGCTGTTATCGTTTGCCATAGAAAATACCCTTGTTAAAACATAAAACGTTGCAGGTAAACTACCCCATTCCCTAACCGATCTTCACCAGAAACAGTAGGTCTTGAGAACTTTACAATTCTGGGCTGTATGCAAAAGAGTAGTTGATTCTGTTTGAATTTGCGGCTGTTATCGTTTGCCATAGAAAAAAATTACCCTTGATTTAAAAAAACCGTTGCCGGTAAACTACCCCTTTCCCTTAACCGATCTTCACCAAAAACAAGAGGCCTTGAGTACTCTACAAATCAGGACTGTATGCAAAAAATTATTTGATTCTGTTTGAATTTGCGGTTGTTATCGTTTGCCATAGAAAAAATATCGGTATGGAGAACCATACATGACTTCCATGTTCTAAGATTTATATTTAAAATCATATTCGAAATGAAATATTTCCATAGAAACTACTTCTTTCTACTTATTGCTTCAGCCTTAACCACAGTACTGTGGTCACTAACGTATACCACCTCACGTTTTCGCACTCGATTTTCACTGATGATGGCAGTCGATGGCATTGCCGAAAAGTCTGGTTTTTTTAGAAAACATTGGACTAAAGCTAAACAGCCCGGGGAGGAATTTTAACAAAGAACTACTTCTTTGTTGCCGATAACGTAGTACACATATACAAAATTCTCCCCTCTCCTTTCAACTATAATTTTCATTATAGAAAATTACCCCCACCCCGTTCACCTAACCTCTTCATTTATAGATATTTCATCTACGTTTCTACAGTGGATTATTATGAGCTTCTTATCAGGATTGTTTATTTATCAAAATTGAGTACTTTACTCTTGTTAAAACATAAAACGTTGCAGGTAAAGTACCCCTAATCTCTTTAACGATCTTCACCAAAATCAATAGACCTTCAGTCCTCTACAATGCAGGGATGCATGCAAAAAAATATTTGATTCTGTTTGAATGTGCGGCAGTTATCGTTCATCATGGAAACATTTCCCATGTTACAACATAAAATGTTGCCGGTAAACTACCCCTTTCCCTTAACCGATCTTCACCAAAATCAGTAAGCCTTGAGTTCTCTACAATTCAGGAAAGTATGCAAAAAATTATTTGATTCTCTTTGAATTTACGGCAATCTTTCGGCAAAAAAAATTACCCTTCTTAAAACATAAAATGTTGCTGGTAAACTACCCCTTTCCCTTAACCGATCTTCAACAAACCTTCAGTTCTCTTTAATTCAAAAAGGTATGCAAAAATGTAGTTGATTCTGTTTGAATTTACGGCAGTTATCGTTCGTCATATAAAAAATTACCCTTGTTAAAACATAAAATGTTGCTGGTAAACTACCCCTTTCCCTTAACCGATCTTCAACAAAATCAACAGACCTTGAGTTCTCTTTAATTCAAAAAGGTATGCAAAACATTATTTGATTCTGTTTGAATTTGCGGCTGTTATCGTTTGCCATAGAAACAACTTACCCTTGATAAAAAAACGTTGCAGGTAAACTACTCCTTTCCCTTAAACGATCTTCACAACAGTAACCTTCAAAAACAGTAGGTCTTGAGTACTCTACAGTTCCAGGGCTGTATGCAAAAAATTATTTGATTCTGTTTGAATTTGCGGCTCTTATCGTTTGCCATAGAAAATTCCCTAGTCAAAATATAAAACGTTGCAGGTAAACTACCCCATTTCCTTAACCGATCTTCAACAAAATCAACAGACCTTGAGTTCTATAAAATTCAAAAAGGTATGCAAAAGAGTAGTTGATTCTGTTTTAATTTACGGCAGTTATCGTTCGTCATAGAAAAAATTTACCCTTGTAAAACATAAAATGTTGCCGGTAAAATACCCTATTCCCTTAACAATCTTCACCAAAACCAACAGGTCTTGAGAACTCTACAACTCTGGGCTGTATGCAAAAAATTATTTGATTCTGTTTGAATTTGCGGCTGTTATCGTTTGCCATAGAAAATACCCTTGTTAAAACAAAACGTTGCTGGTAAACTACCCCTTCCCTTAACCGATCTTCACCAAAACAAAGAGGTCTTGAGAATTCCATAATTCAGGGCTGTATGCGAAACATTATTTGATTCTGTTTGAATTTGCGGTTGTTATCGTTAGCCAAAAAAAAATTACCCTTGATAAAAAAAACTGTTGCTGGTAAACTACCCCTTTCCCTCAACCGATCTGCACCAAAAACAATAGGTCTTGAGTACTCTACAAATCAGGGCTGTATGCAAAATATTATTTGATTCTGTTTGAATTTGCGGCTGTTATCGTTTGCAAAAAAAAATCTATAGACACAGACAGACACACACACAGACACTTTTCGAAAAACGACTTTTTTTCATGTTTCGAGTGTAGTACAATCAGAATCTGCAATAATCTCAAACACGATTTTTTTTGCCATCACCATACTTCCATTTCCTTAAGGAATATGGAAGTAAAAACCTAAATTTTGCAGGTAAACTATCCTATTCCCTTAACCGATCTTCACCAAAACCAACAGGTCGTGAGAACTCTACAATTCAGGGCTGTATGCAAAACATTATTTGATTCTATTTGAATTTGCGGCTATTATCGTTTACCATAGAAAAAATTACCCTTGATAAAAAACCGTTGCTGGTAAACTACCTCTTTCCCGTAACCGATCTTCACCAAAAACAAGAGGCCTTGAGTACTCTACAAATCAGGGCTGCATGCAAAAAATTATTTGATTCTGTTTGAATTTGCAGCTGTTATCGTTTGCCATAGAAAATACCCTTGTTAAAACATAAAACGTTGCAGGTAAACTACCCCATTCCCTAACCGATCTTCACCAGAAACAGTAGGTCTTGAGAACTTTACAATTCTGGGCTGTATGCAAAAGAGTAGTTGATTCTGTTTGAATTTGCGGCTGTTATCGTTTGCCATAGAAAAAAATTACCCTTGATTTAAAAAAACCGTTGCCGGTAAACTACCCCTTTCCCTTAACCGATCTTCACCAAAAACAAGAGGCCTTGAGTACTCTACAAATCAGGACTGTATGCAAAAAATTATTTGATTCTGTTTGAATTTGCGGTTGTTATCGTTTGCCATAGAAAAAATATCGGTATGGAGAACCATACATGACTTCCATGTTCTATGATTTATATTTAAAGTCATATTCGAAATGAAATATTTCCATAGAAACTACTTCTTTCTACTTATTGCTTCAGCCTTAACCACAGTACTGTGGTCACTAACGTATACCACCTCACGTTTTCGCACTCGATTTTCACTGATGATGGCAGTCGATGGCATTGCCGAAAAGTCTGGTTTTTTTAGAAAACATTGGACTAAAGCTAAACAGCCCGGGGAGGAATTTTAACAAAGAACTACTTCTTTGTTGCCGATAACGTAGTACACATATACAAAATTCTCCCCTCTCCCTTCAACTATAATTTTCATTATAGAAAATTACCCCCACCCCGTTCACCTAACCTCTTCATTTATAGATATTTCATCTACGTTTCTACAGTGGATTATTATGAGCTTCTTATCAGGATTGTTTATTTATCAAAATTGAGTACTTTACTCTTGTTAAAACATAAAACGTTGCAGGTAAAGTACCCCTAATCTCTTTAACGATCTTCACCAAAATCAATAGACCTTCAGTCCTCTACAATGCAGGGATGCATGCAAAAAAATATTTGATTCTGTTTGAATGTGCGGCAGTTATCGTTCATCATGGAAACATTTCCCATGTTACAACATAAAATGTTGCCGGTAAACTACCCCTTTCCCTTAACCGATCTTCACCAAAATCAGTAAGCCTTGAGTTCTCTACAATTCAGGAAAGTATGCAAAAAATTATTTGATTCTCTTTGAATTTACGGCAATCTTTCGGCAAAAAAAATTACCCTTCTTAAAACATAAAATGTTGCTGGTAAACTACCCCTTTCCCTTAACCGATCTTCAACAAACCTTCAGTTCTCTTTAATTCAAAAAGGTATGCAAAAATGTAGTTGATTCTGTTTGAATTTACGGCAGTTATCGTTCGTCATATAAAAAATTACCCTTGTTAAAACATAAAATGTTGCTGGTAAACTACCCCTTTCCCTTAACCGATCTTCAACAAAATCAACAGACCTTGAGTTCTCTTTAATTCAAAAAGGTATGCAAAACATTATTTGATTCTGTTTGAATTTGCGGCTGTTATCGTTTGCCATAGAAACAACTTACCCTTGATAAAAAAACGTTGCAGGTAAACTACTCCTTTCCCTTAAACGATCTTCACAACAGTAACCTTCAAAAACAGTAGGTCTTGAGTACTCTACAGTTCCAGGGCTGTATGCAAAAAATTATTTGATTCTGTTTGAATTTGCGGCTCTTATCGTTTGCCATAGAAAATTCCCTAGTCAAAATATAAAACGTTGCCGGTAAACTACCCCATTTCCTTAACCGATCTTCAACAAAATCAACAGACCTTGAGTTCTATAAAATTCAAAAAGGTATGCAAAAGAGTAGTTGATTCTGTTTTAATTTACGGCAGTTATCGTTCGTCATAGAAAAAATTACCCTTGTAAAAGATAAAATGTTGCCGGTAAATTACCCTATTCCCTTAACCGATCTTCACCAAAACCAACAGGTCTTGAGTACTCAACAAACCAACAGGTCTTCACCAAAACCTACAACTCTGGGCTGTATGCAAAAAATTGTTTGATTCTGTTTGAATTTGCGGCTGTTATCGTTTGCCATAGAAAATACCCTTGTTAAAACAAAACGTTGCTGGTAAACTACCCCTTCCCTTAACCGATCTTCACCAAAACAAAGAGGTCTTGAGAATTCCATAATTCAGGGCTGTATGCGAAACATTATTTGATTCTGTTTGAATTTGCGGTTGTTATCGTTAGCCAAAAAAAAATTACCCTTGATAAAAAAAACTGTTGCTGGTAAACTACCCCTTTCCCTCAACCGATCTGCACCAAAAACAATAGGTCTTGAGTACTCTACAAATCAGGGCTGTATGCAAAATATTATTTGATTCTGTTTGAATTTGCGGCTGTTATCGTTTGCAAAAAAAAATCTATAGACACACAGACAGACACACACACAGACACTTTTCGAAAAACGACTTTTTTTCATGTTTCGAGTGTAGTACAATCAGAATCTGCAATAATCTCAAACACGATTTTTTTTGCCATCACCATACTTCCATTTCCTTAAGGAATATGGAAGTAAAAACCTAAATTTTGCAGGTAAACTATCCTATTCCCTTAACCGATCTTCACCAAAACCAACAGGTCGTGAGAACTCTACAATTCAGGGCTGTATGCAAAACATTATTTGATTCTATTTGAATTTGCGGCTATTATCGTTTACCATAGAAAAAATTACCCTTGATAAAAAACCGTTGCTGGTAAACTACCTCTTTCCCGTAACCGATCTTCACCAAGAAAAATAGGTCTTGAGTACTCTACAAATCAGGGCTGCATGCAAAAAATTATTTGATTCTGTTTGAATTTGCAGCTGTTATCGTTTGCCATAGAAAATACCCTTGTTAAAACATAAAACGTTGCAGGTAAACTACCCCATTCCCTAACCGATCTTCACCAGAAACAGTAGGTCATGAGAACTTTACAATTCTGGGCTGTATGCAAAAGAGTAGTTGATTCTGTTTGAATTTGCGGCTGTTATCGTTTGCCATAGAAAAAAATTACCCTTGATTTAAAAAAACCGTTGCCGGTAAACTACCCCTTTCCCTTAACCGATCTTCACCAAAAACAAGAGGCCTTGAGTACTCTACAAATCAGGACTGTATGCAAAAAATTATTTGATTCTGTTTGAATTTGCGGTTGTTATGGTTCGCCATAGAAAAAATATCGGTATGGAGAACCATACATGACTTCCATGTTCTAAGATTTATATTTAAAATCATATTCGAAATGAAATATTTCCATAGAAACTACTTCTTTCTACTTATTGCTTCAGCCTTAACCACAGTACTGTGGTCACTAACGTATACCACCTCACGTTTTCGCACTCGATTTTCACTGATGATGGCAGTCGATGGCATTGCCGAAAAGTCTGGTTTTTTTAGAAAACATTGGACTAAAGCTAAACAGCCCGGGGAGGAATTTTAACAAAGAACTACTTCTTTGTTGCCGATAACGTAGTACACATATACAAAATTCTCCCCTCTCCCTTCAACTATAATTTTCATTATAGAAAATTACCCCCACCCCGTTCACCTAACCTCTTCATTTATAGATATTTCATCTACGTTTCTACAGTGGATTATTATGAGCTTCTTATCAGGATTGTTTATTTATCAAAATTGAGTACTTTACTCTTGTTAAAACATAAAACGTTGCAGGTAAAGTACCCCTAATCTCTTTAACGATCTTCACCAAAATCAATAGACCTTCAGTCCTCTACAATGCAGGGATGCATGCAAAAAAATATTTGATTCTGTTTGAATGTGCGGCAGTTATCGTTCATCATGGAAACATTTCCCATGTTACAACATAAAATGTTGCCGGTAAACTACCCCTTTCCCTTAACCGATCTTCACCAAAATCAGTAAGCCTTGAGTTCTCTACAATTCAGGAAAGTATGCAAAAAATTATTTGATTCTCTTTGAATTTACGGCAATCTTTCGGCAAAAAAATTACCCTTCTTAAAACATAAAATGTTGCTGGTAAACTACCCCTTTCCCTTAACCGATCTTCAACAAACCTTCAGTTCTCTTTAATTCAAAAAGGTATGCAAAAATGTAGTTGATTCTGTTTGAATTTACGGCAGTTATCGTTCGTCATATAAAAAATTACCCTTGTTAAAACATAAAATGTTGCTGGTAAACTACCCCTTTCCCTTAACCGATCTTCAACAAAATCAACAGACCTTGAGTTCTCTTTAATTCAAAAAGGTATGCAAAACATTATTTGATTCTGTTTGAATTTGCGGCTGTTATCGTTTGCCATAGAAACAACTTACCCTTGATAAAAAAACGTTGCAGGTAAACTACTCCTTTCCCTTAAACGATCTTCACAACAGTAACCTTCAAAAACAGTAGGTCTTGAGTACTCTACAGTTCCAGGGCTGTATGCAAAAAATTATTTGATTCTGTTTGAATTTGCGGCTCTTATCGTTTGCCATAGAAAATTCCCTAGTCAAAATATAAAACGTTGCAGGTAAACTACCCCATTTCCTTAACCGATCTTCAACAAAATCAACAGACCTTGAGTTCTATAAAATTCAAAAAGGTATGCAAAAGAGTAGTTGATTCTGTTTTAATTTACGGCAGTTATCGTTCGTCATAGAAAAAATTACCCTTGTAAAACATAAAATGTTGCCGGTAAACTACCCTATTCCCTTAACCGATCTTCACCAAAACCAACAGGTCTTGAGAACTCTACAACTCTGGGCTGTATGCAAAAAATTATTTGATTCTGTTTGAATTTGCGGCTGTTATCGTTTGCCATAGAAAATACCCTTGTTAAAACAAAACGTTGCTGGTAAACTACCCCTTCCCTTAACCGATCTTCACCAAAACAAAGAGGTCTTGAGAATTCCATAATTCAGGGCTGTATGCGAAACATTATTTGATTCTGTTTGAATTTGCGGCTGTTATCGTTAGCCAAAAAAAAATTACCCTTGATAAAAAAAACTGTTGCTGGTAAACTACCCCTTTCCCTCAACCGATCTGCACCAAAAACAATAGGTCTTGAGTACTCTACAAATCAGGGCTGTATGCAAAATATTATTTGATTCTGTTTGAATTTGCGGCTGTTATCGTTTGCAAAAAAAATCTATAGACACACACACAGACACTTTTCGAAAAACGACTTTTTTTCATGTTTCGAGTGTAGTACAATCAGAATCTGCAATAATCTCAAACACGATTTTTTTTTGCCATCACCATACTTCCATTTCCTTAAGGAATATGGAAGTAAAAACCTAAATTTTGCAGGTAAACTATCCTATTCCCTTAACCGATCTTCACCAAAACCAACAGGTCGTGAGAACTCTACAATTCAGGGCTGTATGCAAAACATTATTTGATTCTATTTGAATTTGCGGCTATTATCGTTTACCATAGAAAAAATTACCCTTGATAAAAAACCGTTGCTGGTAAACTACCTCTTTCCCGTAACCGATCTTCACCAAGAAAAATAGGTCTTGAGTACTCTACAAATCAGGGCTGCATGCAAAAAATTAATTGATTCTGTTTGAATTTGCAGCTGTTATCGTTTGCCATAGAAAATACCCTTGTTAAAACATAAAACGTTGCAGGTAAACTACCCCATTCCCTAACCGATCTTCACCAGAAACAGTAGGTCTTGAGAACTTTACAATTCTGGGCTGTATGCAAAAGAGTAGTTGATTCTGTTTGAATTTGCGGCTGTTATCGTTTGCCATAGAAAAAAATTACCCTTGATTTAAAAAAACCGTTGCCGGTAAACTACCCCTTTCCCTTAACCGATCTTCACCAAAAACAAGAGGCCTTGAGTACTCTACAAATCAGGACTGTATGCAAAAAATTATTTGATTCTGTTTGAATTTGCGGTTGTTATCGTTTGCCATAGAAAAAATATCGGTATGGAGAACCATACATGACTTCCATGTTCTAAGATTTATATTTAAAATCATATTCGAAATGAAATATTTCCATAGAAACTACTTCTTTCTACTTATTGCTTCAGCCTTAACCACAGTACTGTGGTCACTAACGTATACCACCTCACGTTTTCGCACTCGATTTTCACTGATGATGGCAGTCGATGGCATTGCCGAAAAGTCTGGTTTTTTCAGAAAACATTGGACTAAAGCTAAACAGCCCGGGGAGGAATTTTAACAAAGAACTACTTCTTTGTTGCCGATAACGTAGTACACATATACAAAATTCTCCCCTCTCCCTTCAACTATAATTTTCATTATAGAAAATTACCCCCACCCCGTTCACCTAACCTCTTCATTTATAGATATTTCATCTACGTTTCTACAGTGGATTATTATGAGCTTCTTATCAGGATTGTTTATTTATCAAAATTGAGTACTTTACTCTTGTTAAAACATAAAACGTTGCTGGTAAAGTACCCCTAATCTCTTTAACGATCTTCACCAAAATCAATAGACCTTCAGTCCTCTACAATGTAGGGATGCATGCAAAAAAATATTTGATTCTGTTTGAATGTGCGGCAGTTATCGTTCATCATGGAAACATTTCCCATGTTACAACATAAAATGTTGCCGGTAAACTACCCCTTTACCTTAACCGATCTTCACCAAAATCAGTAAGCCTTGAGTTCTCTACAATTCAGGAAAGTATGCAAAAAATTATTTGATTCTCTTTGAATTTACGGCAATCTTTCGGCAAAAAAAAATTACCCTTCTTAAAACATAAAATGTTGCTGGTAAACTACCCCTTTCCCTTAACCGATCTTCAACAAACCTTCAGTTCTCTTTAATTCAAAAAGGTATGCAAAAATGTAGTTGATTCTGTTTGAATTTACGGCAGTTATCGTTCGTCATATAAAAAATTACCCTTGTTAAAACATAAAATGTTGCTGGTAAACTACCCCTTTCCCTTAACCGATCTTCAACAAAATCAACAGACCTTGAGTTCTCTTTAATTCAAAAAGGTATGCAAAACATTATTTGATTCTGTTTGAATTTGCGGCTGTTATCGTTTGCCATAGAAACAACTTACCCTTGATAAAAAAACGTTGCAGGTAAACTACTCCTTTCCCTTAAACGATCTTCACAACAGTAACCTTCAAAAACAGTAGGTCTTGAGTACTCTACAGTTCCAGGGCTGTATGCAAAAAATTATTTGATTCTGTTTGAATTTGCGGCTCTTATCGTTTGCCATAGAAAATTCCCTAGTCAAAATATAAAACGTTGCAGGTAAACTACCCCATTTCCTTAACCGATCTTCAACAAAATCAACAGACATTGAGTTCTATAAAATTCAAAAAGGTATGCAGAAGAGTAGTTGATTCTGTTTTAATTTACGGCAGTTATCGTTCGTCATAGAAAAAATTACCCTTGTAAAAGATAAAATGTTGCCGGTAAACTACCCTATTCCCTTAACCGATCTTCACCAAAACCAACAGGTCTTGAGAACTCTACAACTCTGGGCTGTATGCAAAAAATTATTTGATTCTGTTTGAATTTGCGGCTGTTATCGTTTGCCATAGAAAATACCCTTGTTAAAACAAAACGTTGCTGGTAAACTACCCCTTCCCTTAACCGATCTTCACCAAAACCAAGAGATCTTGAGAATTCCATAATTCAGGGCTGTATGCGAAACATTATTTGATTCTGTTTGAATTTGCGGCTGTTATCGTTAGCCAAAAAAAAATTACCCTTGATAAAAAAAACTGTTGCTGGTAAACTACCCCTTTCCCTCAACCGATCTGCACCAAAAACAATAGGTCTTGAGTACTCTACAAATCAGGGCTGTATGCAAAATATTATTTTGATTCTGTTTGAATTTGCGGCTGTTATCGTTTGCCAAAAAAAAATCTATAGACACAGACAGACACACACACAGACACTTTTCGAAAAACGACTTTTTTTCATGTTTTGAGTGTAGTACAATCAGAATCTGCAATAATCTCGAACACGATTTTTTTTGCCATCACCATACTTCCACTTCCTTAAGGAATATGGAAGTAAAAACCTAAAGTTTGCAGGTAAACTATCCTATTCCCTTAACCGATCTTCACCAAAACCAACAGGTCGTGAGAACTCTACAATTCAGGGCTGTATGCAAAACATTATTTGATTCTATTTGAATTTGCGGCTATTATCGTTTACCATAGAAAAAATTACCCTTGATAAAAAACCGTTGCTGGTAAACTACCTCTTTCCCGTAACCGATCTTCACCAAGAAAAATAGGTCTTGAGTACTCTACAATCGTTTGCCATAGAACGAAAATCTACAGACACACAGACACTTTTCGAAAAACGACTTTCGAAAGGTTCGTCAATTCGACTGCTGCCGAAGTCGATCCAGGACTTTCGGGCTTGGCAGAAATTCCTGGCCGACTCCGGTCGCGCCTTTCATACCTTCCCATTCCCTGAGGAGAGGGAACTCAATATTATGGTGTCCGGGATTCCCCATGACACACCGATCTTGTGGATCTGGGAGGATCTGGCGGAGAAGGGGTTCTTTCCTACCTCCGTCGTCCCTCTCCTATCCGGTGATCGTAAGAGGAAAATCAATTCCTTTTACATTAGACTCCAGAAGGTTGGTTCCTTCGCCGACGTATATCAACTGGAAACCATTCTGTGCCTCCGGGTACAGGTTAGGGCATGCAATATTAAGCCTGGGCCTTCCCAGTGCTTCCAATGTCAGCGAATCGGCCACTCACCGGCCTTTTGTAAGATGCCGCCGCGTTGTGTACGCTGCGAGGAGACCCACAACGAGAATTGTCCCGTTGTGAAGCCTCAACCCGCGACGTGCTGCAACTGCGGGGGCAGTCACCCGGCTAACTTTAGGGGTTGTAACCACTTTAAGAAGGCCCTAAAGAAACAGCGGCGGGAGCAAAACCGTCAGGTTGAACCTCCTCGCCCTGCTCCTAGACCCTCGAAGCGGGCGGCAGTCCAACCACCCGTCTCGGCATCTACGACTCTTCCTGCGGCACCTGCCGCTGGAGGAACCATAACTTACGCTACAGCGGTCTCTCCGGCGCCCCCTGTGGCCCCCAGAACCTTAGCACCTGCCAAAGTGCCTTCTCCTCAAGCGGCAACGCCCGCAATACCCCCCTCACAGACCCAGCCCCCTAAGAAACGGCGCGCTAAGCGCAAGGCTAGACAACCACTAGTGGCAAAAGATCTATACCCGGAGGCTAACAACGCCCCTCCGGCTGCCCAGCATCTACCCGGCCAGGAGCCTGCTTCTGTTGCCCAGTCCCCTGCGACTTCCATGGAAATCTCGCCAGCCCCCGAGCAGCCAGCTCCAATTGCCCAACCTCCCCGGAGGCGGCATCTGCACCTTCCGCGGCCCCAGCGCCGGCTAGTCAAGCCCCTGTGGCCGGTGGTTCACCATTGGTCACTGAGGCTCAGCTGATGGCCTGGGTCAGCGGCATTGTCCCGCAAATTCTTGCTGCTCGGGATGACCCGACTATACTAATGGCGATCCTAACATCGCTGATCGCCCTGATTGTCCCTACATCTAACCATGGCTAGACAGTTTCGGTTCGTCGCGTGGAATGCAGATGGTGTTCCGGCGCGTCGGGCTGAACTGGCAGCTTTCCTTGTGGAGTACGACGCAGATGTCGTACTCCTCTCTGAAACACATCTTGTCCCTAATCGTCGATTCTCCCTGCCAGCCTATGCTTGCCACAGGAAAGACAAGAATGGTCCCGATCGCCGCCACGCATCTGGCGGAGTGGCGATCTTAGTCCACAGGCGGCACTCTCATAGAGAACTCCCTGCCCCTGCAACGACCCTCATCGAAGCATGTGCTGTGGCGCTCAATGTTGCCGGCCTGGAGGTGCGCTTTGTTTCTGCGTACCACCCGCCCGGCCATCGAGCTCCGCCGCACGAGGAGTAGGATGCCCTCCTAGACAGCGATCTCCCGACCATCGTAGCCGGAGACCTTAACGCCAAGCATCCCTCTTGGAACAGAAGAACGTCAAACCCCTACGGCAATTCTCTCCGCAGCGCTGTCGAAGATGATCCCAGTGTCCTCATCATCGGCCCGTCCGAACCGACACACTTTCCCACTGCGCGTTATCCGCCGGATGTCCTTGATATTGAAATTGCCAAGGCCATCCCCTTTCATCTACAAGTGAGCGCGGTGTCGGACCTCTCGTCCGATCACGACCCCCTGCTTGTAACTGTCTTGCTGCCGTCGGTCTCACCCCGACTTCCCGATCATCCTGTTAGGAGAGTCAATTGGCGATCCTACCATGATGATCTGGCCAGGCAGTTGCCATCTGTCCCTCCGGACCCACTCGTGTCTTGTGACGACGTGGATCTCCGGGTACATCACCTCCAGGACCTCATCCAGTCTGCAATGGACAAGCACACATATACTGTTCCGGTGAGTAATAAACGCTCCAACCTTCCTGCGGACGTTCTCCAAGCCATACGATTACGGCGCCAGCTCCGCCGCAGATGGCAGCATACCCGTGACCCTGCCGCTAGACGGCGTTTTCGAGCCCAGTCGGAACACGTCTCGCAGCTTCTGCTTGACGTAATCGCGAATCGATGGGACTCCTATTTGGAGTCCTTGGAAGTCGACCACGCCTCCGTATGGAGAACCGCTGGTAGACTAATAGGCGAAAAGAGGACTCGCCATCCCTTGAATACCCCGGACGGCACTGTATACTCTGCAGAAGGCAAGGCGGAAGTCTTCGCCGACTGTATTGAGGAACAGTTCACCGTCCATAGAGGCATCTCTGATCCGGCTCATACGGCCGTCGTCAGGGATTTCCTATCTGAATACTTTTCTGCTCCCCCCAATGATCCTCCTAATTCGGTCAACGAAGAAGACCTTGCGTCTGTCCTAAGCCGACTGAAGAAGAGAAAGGCCCCTGGCCCCGATCGCATCGGCGCCGCTGCGTTGCAGAATCTCCCGCCTTCGGCAGTTGACGTTCTTCTTGAGCTGTTCAAATCCTGTCTCCGGCTGAGGTACTTCCCCCGCCTGTGGAAAACTGCTAATGTCATCACGATCCAGAAATCTAAAAAGCCGCCCACGCTACCTGGAAGCTACCGCCCGATAACACTATTGCCAGTAATCTCGAAGGTATTCGAGCGTCTTCTCCTGGCCCGTATTCGGCCCCTGGTGGATGGTTTCATCCGCGAGAAGTAGTTTGGGTTTAGGCCGAGGCACTCGACTACTCTTCAGCTAGTACGGGTTGTCACCTGTCTAGCCGACGCCGCCAACAATCATCAGGCAACAGGCGCCGTCCTGTTGGATGTGAGCAAAGCCTTCGATAAAGTCTGGCACGAAGGCCTGCTCTACAAACTGGCGCATTCGCCACTCCTGGTATCTATCGTCCACTTGCTCCGATCCTATCTGACGGATCGCACCTTCAGGATCAGCGTAGATGGGGCGTTCTCTCGGGTTCGCGGAACAGCCGCCTGGCTGTCCGTACAAAACTAACATTGTATCTACTCTTCCTCCGAACAGTACTCACTTATGCGGCGCCCGCTTGGTGGCCTCTCCTGTCGGCCACCAACAAGCATAGGCTGACTACATTTCAGAACTGGACCCTACGCTCCCTCACGGGGTCCCCGTGGTATGTGCGAAATTCCGCCATTCACCGGGGCCTCCGTGTTCCCACCTTAGAGGTCTTCGTCTGGTCCTTGGCAACGAATTTGTTCGCCAAGGCAGGCGAGTCCCCTTATCCGCACCTCCAAAGGCTGGAGAATGCACCGCCCCCTCGCCGCGTCAGGCGCCCTACGGCGCTGTTAGGCGACCCCCCTAAGTTCATCACATGAACCCCCAGAAACGAACCCCCCAACCTTCTGGAGGCTGAACTGATCACCATCATTCACTACCTGCGCCTGCCGAAACTGTAGTCAATCATGCTGCGGCAGATTGGAATGGATTTATTTATTGCCAGCATCGGCTTTGCCGATTCGGCAGGGCTTTGATCCGGGACACGGGCTCCCGCGAGGTTGTGCAAATGCCTTCCTTGCGAAAGCCGACTGGCCCGGTGATGAGTCCCTTCGATTCGGCCGCCGCCTTCGGGCGGTCGAGCCTCTTGTCCTCGCCAGCGTGCCTCTAAGTTTCCGTGGGCTATGTCCTCGGAGCCCAAGGAGCCGCGACCAGGCGTTGCAATTGGCTGAAGCCATGACCACTAAGATCCCCGTCAGCACCTGCTTTGCTGATTCGGCAGGGTAATGACCTGAGACACGGGCCCTCGCGAAGTTGTGCAAGTGCCTTCCTTGCGGAAGCTGGCTGTCTCGGAGTCATTCCTTACCGTTTCGGCCGACGCCCTAGGGCGCTCGAGCTTCTTGTCCTCGCCAGTGCGTCACTACGTTCCCAAAGGCTAGCCTGAGGGGACCATGGTGTCGCGCCTCGGCGGGACAATTGGCTGAAGCAAAAGCTCAAGCATGCCTCCGTGGTGGCCATGTAATTTATCATGGACCCGCGGACTGCACCATAACTCCCTTGTGCAGAGCAAACGACCGCGCTGACCTGTTGGCACCTGACGTTCATCAGGCCTAGGCCTGGACAACGCACACAAATTAGGACGCAAGACGCCCGCGCATCATCCATCCATCCATCACTCATGGACCCTCACCATCTTGCAGAGGGTTCATTCCCTAAAAACGAAAAGTCAGTCTATGAGTCGTTCCTCTGTAAACACGTGCAGTTACACTGCCCAGCGATCCACAGGAAGCAAATCGCTATCCACGCTGGACACTTTTTCGGCTTGCACGCGTTATGTTGGTATGGGTTTCGGCACTTTCCATTTAAAAAGCGTGCAAATGTAAGAAAGTAAACATGAATGAGGCCAGAAATAACGCGAATTGTGTGTGTGTGTGTGTCTTCCCTGCCTTTTTATTGTGGTAGTCATAATAATAAAATGGAAACGTAAACATTACATAACTGAGATATGCTTGCCTGCCACGAACGATATATTTTCTCTCATACAAGATTTACATTAAAATGAAAAAATTATAATTTTATTGCCTGGCAACAAAATTATTTTATTTTTAACAATTACCATTGTTTGAAAAAGTTTAAATGAATTTTCAAGTACTTTACTGTTGTTAAAACGTAAAAGGTTGCAAGTAAACTACCCCTTCCCCTTAACCGATCTTCACCAAAATCAAAAGTCCTTGAGTTCTCTACAATTCAGGGACGTATGCAAAAAATTATTTGATTCTGTTTGAATATGCGGCAGTTATCGTTCGTCATAGAAAAAATTACCCTTGTTAAAACATAAAACGTTGCTGGTAAACTACTCCTTTTCCTCAACCGATCTTCACCAAAAACAATAGGTCTTGAGAACTCTACAAATCAAGGCTGTATGCAAAAAATTATTTGATTCTGTTTGAATTTGCGGCTGTTATCGTTTGCCATAGAAAATACCCTTGTTAAAACATAAAACGTTGCAGGTAAACTACCCGTTCCCTTAACCGATTCCACCAAAAACAATAGGTCTTGAGAACTCTACAATTTAGGGCTGTATGCAAAAAATTATTTGATTCTGTTTGAATTTGCGGCTGTTATCGTTTGCCATAGAAAATACCCTTGTTAAAACATAAAACGTTGCAGGTAAACTACCCCTTTCCCCTAACCGATCTTCACCAAAAACAATAGGTCTTGAGAACTCTACAATTCAGGGCTGTATGCGAAACATTATTTGATTCTGTTTGAATTTGCGGCTGTTATCGTTTGCAAAAAAAAATTACCCTTGATAAAAAAAACCGTTGCTGGTAAACTACCCCTTTCCCTCAACCGATCTCACCAAAAACAATAGGTCGTGAGTACTCTACAAATCAGGGCTGTATGCAAAAAATTATTTGATTCTGTTTGAATTTGCGGCAGTTATCGTTTGCCATAGAAAAAAAACTAGAGACAGATATAGACAGAAAGACACACACACAGACACTTTTCGAAAAACGACTTTTTTTCATGTTTTGAGTGTAGTACAATCAGAATCTGCAATAATCTCGAACACGATTTTTTTTGCCATCACCATACTTCCATTTCCTTAAGGAATATGGAAGTAAAAATAAAATAATTTTGTTGCCAGGCAATAAAATTATAATTTGTTCATTTTAATGTAAATCATGTATTAGAGAAATTTATCGTTCGTGGCAGGTAAGCATATCTCAATTATGTAATTTTTACATTTCCATTTTATTATTATGATTACTGCAATAAAAAGGCAGGGAAGACACACACACACACACACACACACACACACACACACACACACACACACACACACACACACACACACACACACACACACACACACACACACACACACACACACACAAAATTCGCGTTATTTCTGGCCTCACTCATGTTTATTTTCTTACATTTGCACGCTTTTTAAATGGAAAGTGCCGAAACCCACACCAACATGATGCGTGCAAGCGGAAAAAGTGTCCAGCATGGATAGCGATTTGCTTCCTGTGGATCGCTGGGCAGTGTAACTGAACGTGTTTACAGAGGAACGATTCATAGACAGACTTTTCGTCTTTAGGGAATGAACCATCTGCAAGATGCTGACTGTCCATGAGTGACTTCGGAGCGCTCCTTCTTTTACGCGTGTTTGTCCTGTGAAACGTACACTGTAGATTCGCAGCTTTACTCTAAGCAACGCTCAATAGGAAATGTTGAAAATTTTTGTCCACGGTGTACCCTCATACACACTAAACCTGCTTTGATGTTTTAATTACGGACATCATAATATTAAAACTTTGGAAACTTGAGCACTACTTAATGGAGATCAAACATTAACTTATACAAGCCATTAATTTTATGCATATATATATATATATATTATAATGTTCTTTTGTGATGGTATCGTGTGTTATATTCCGCGCACTTATACTTACTCCTGTCTTCTTCTCCGAAGATGTAGTCCTGTAAACACAACTTATGCTAATTTGTGTGTGGGCGCCACTTGGATATTTAGTCCAAGAAATTCTTATGAACTGGGACATGGTTGTGACCTTCGTGATGATGGTCCTACGGCAGAAGAAGCCTGAACTGCACCCTCTCACAGGTCGATGATATAGATAAAGCTGTAGGAGCCTAGTAGGCGCAATACGAGGTGCCACGCTGAAGCCATATGAATAGTTGTTCCAGGGGGGTTCCCTGCCTGTAAAGTGGAGGTTTTTTAGTAGGTGCGAGTCCCACACACCGGGAGACCAGTCAGGTGTCTCCTGATGGTGCATAATGCATTTTTCCTCCCCTGCAAAAAAAAACCCTGTTTTCTAAACACCAGCTTGTTTCCAAGAAACGTGGTTACAAATTGCTGCTAAGAGATGTAATTTAAATGCAGCTACATTAAGACACAACCTGTTAGTTCTGTACAGCAGGGCAGACTTCAATAAGGCAACTGGTATATTGGTTCTACTCAATTTTTATATGAAAATAATCTAGTTACTGTTTTTCCTAACTGGTAAAACTATTAAAAATTATTTTTACAATTCGTATGACTACAGCAGAAAGTGAACGATGTTTTTTAATCCTCAAATGTTTTAAAATGTTTACACATAATATAATGAAATAGGACAAACTAAGTGCTCTGGGAATGTGTTCAATAGGAAAAAAAACTGCTAGAAACCACTCCCAAATTCAACGAATTAGTTATTGACCATTTTGACAAGCAAAAGGAAAGGAGAATGGATTTCATGTTCAAGCATATAAACTAGTCTGAGGTAAGAACAAATATATTTTATTTAGTAAAGCATGCATTTAATAATAAACTTACTTAGCATTTTAAGTGTAGGAAGCTGAACTGCAGTAATTTTAGGGTTATAAATAATTGCAGTCTCAAACACTATTTAAATAAAGGTAGTTTCGATGTAGGTTTTTGGTATTAACAGTATTTTAGTATAAGTTCTAATTTCTATCCAGGTTCTTGTAAATTATGGACATTTAATTTTCTTTTTAATAAAAAAGCAAAAGGTTCATCGTTACTATATGTGATGATAACTGCAACAATGTAATTTCTGCTAGTGACTGATTACTTTTGTTACTGTATGGGTCCAAAAAATTTGTCCCCCTCCTGGTCAAAAATGTCACCAGCTGCCACTGGAACTGTCTGGTGTCAGAGAGAAATTCAGTCCCTTCCATAACAACAGTAATGTGGTCGAGTTGGCACAGTTTATTTTCTTTCTTGATTATACCCGATACAATGACGGCAGCTTATATGTTGTGTTATGACGAGTAACATGTTCTTTCAACTGGCTCGATATTAACTCACTGGGATTCAATACAGTGATGAGAAGGAAATTTTAAAACTGTGCCCGGATTTTTCAGCTACATCGTTTACTATGAACTTTTTAAACTTGCCTTCATTTTTGTTTTACTAACTCTAATGCATGCACTCAGTTACTCTCAGTTTACATGCATTCTTTAAAATGTATATTTTATTTCAGTTGAGCCACATGACAGTATCAGCTTTCCGCCACGCACTATTCGGTATATGTTCAGTCATCGCTGAATAATATGGGGGGGGGGGACGTTATCTATGATTGATTAATACACTGTTGTTTGTTAACAGAGTAGCAGTCATGTTAAATCACTTTTTGAACACAATATTACCTAAACAGCAGTGTGAAGGGCTAAGGTTAATAGTAGTGGGTAAAGATCTTCGATGATGTTGTACGTTGACGTTCGGGTAAATATTGTAATATAACTAAATAATGTGGTAAACTCACTCTACTTTCTTTTTGTTCTTTTACTATGAACAATTATTTATTTTTCTGTTAGGCCCCACGTTTGTGTGCCAATTTGTAATACAAATAAATAGTACCTCTCTCACTTTAAGCCCCGCGATGGAAGCCAATTTGGAACTAAATAAAAAAACCTGTGTTTTATTTTTAATTAGAGAAACTATTTATCAGAATCTCAGGGCTAACATACAAGTATCGTTAAAGTCTGGTACAATTTATACATAGAACAGACAATATAATATTTACGCATGAGACTTGGTAATATGGTGTTGTAACTGTCTGTTGAATGGTTGTGGGTTCTTTTAAACATACTAGAAACTATAACAAAAAACTCTTACTATTAATGACTATTGTCTACTAGTGTACAAAATAATTCACAATTATAATGTTTTTATATTGTCTTTTAGTTATTGTTTTTGTTGTAATTCTATCTTTACTGTCGTAATGTTTGTTGGAATATTTGATTTAGTCTTGGAGTGATCTCACCAATCTAGCAGTTTTCTTAACGGATTTATTGGTTGATTCTTTACTCCTGGACATCTGTTTTTTTTGGACTCTTGATTAAAACACCATTCTTCTAGGTTTTGCGTTGGTTTTCCTGGTAATCTCATCTTTTATTGGTCTTCAATTTGTATCAAATTCAGCAGTAATTTTTACACGTTCTGCCTTGCAATTAGAAATTTTCAACTATTCTCTTCTTCTACTCAAAACACTAATTTCTTTAGTTAAGGCCTTGGCTATATTTTATGGGTCACAGGTTCAGTTTACCATTTCTAGTTAATAATATTCGGTTGAACTTTATTTTTTCTTCCTTACGCTATTTTATTATAAGTTTTTAATGTAAAATTTTATCCTTTTCAATTAGTTACTTTGTCTTGTTTCACTATATGTGTTATATACCTGTTTCATATAGATTATATATTTCTTCAACGTTCATATTTTAATTATACTTAATCACTCCCTTCGTACATGATTTTTTCTTTTAAATGTATTTCACTGTTATTTTCCCTTCTTAACACTGTCACACAATATAACCTTTAGAATTACAGTTTGACATGATTATATTTATAACACTTAAATAATTCACTTTCTATAGTTTTTTTCTTGATATATAAAATAACGGTCTGAGGTGCGCAGACCTCCTCATAGTTAAAAGCGAAGAATTAAGAAAGGAGAAGACCGAAGGAATAAAAAATGAAAACAAACCAGAAGAAGAAGAAATACCAAACGAGAAAAGGGTACAAATAATCGCGGCATCATTGAATGGACAAATGAAACGATGGAGAAAAGAAATAAGAAGGGAGCGTAAACAGATTAAGAAAGAGGAGTCAAAACCAAGAAGACAACAAAGAAGGGAAGAGCTACAGGAAAAAATAAAACGAAAGACTGAAGCACTAAAGGAGGTCACGAGAAAGTGGAGAGAAGTAAGAACAAGTACTCTAAAACAGATGATAGAGAATATCAATAAAAGGGTGGAAATTATCATCAAGAATAATAAACTGTGGGAGGAAGAATTAATAAGAGATAACAAAAGAGAGTTAGAAGAAATACCAAATGACAAAACGCAGGAACAAGTAATGGTGGTACCTGAAATTGAAACTAACCGAAACCAGGAAAATATTAAACCAAGGAAGAGGAGAATGTATCCAAGAAATGTAATAAAAACGAAGGAAGAGTTGGAGATGATGAAACATGGGTTAATTGATGGCAATAATATCCCAATTACCTATGACAAAGACATCATGAATTCTATGAATTATAGAAGGAGAATCGAAGTAATTTCAGAAATAATTTACCACCAGACAGTAGTCTACCACTGGGAAAGGACCAGAGGTAAACAGAATACCACATGTGGAACAGATCAATTTCAGCGTAAGACTGGACAATGTTTTTCAGAAAGATGGAAATGTGATATCGTACCAGACTGTAATGATGACACAGATGAATCACCAGAATGTATTCCATTAACGTGCCATCTAGGACAGTTCCAGGGTACGGTTAGACTAAAATATAGTCCTTCAGAGTGGATATGTGATGGTAAACCAGCTTATGGTGTTTCAGATAAACAAATAATAAGTGATAACCCAGATGAAGATCCTCACGTATATTTGTCAAGTAACACAAAACATGGACCAGAAAAGTATTGGTGTATACAATATGATGATAGAGGGAACCAACCCAGTAATTACGACGGCCCTAACAACCCGCCGTGTAATAACCAGTGCATCGGTAATTCTAACGGCGTTAGGGATAACAACCCCTATCCATACAATAGAAACAATTTATACCAACATAATAATGTCCCATACAGTCAGAGAAATCCATATCCCAACAATAATGATGACAGACCTTACCAACCTAACCGAAAAGACTATCATGATAAATTTAGTAATAAAAATAATAACAGTAATAATAACCGAGTGTCGCGCCCTAGGGTAAATTTTATAAGAGCAACTGAGATGATGGACCCTGGTTGACATAAATACCACACGACATCAAGAAAAGGGACGGATCATGATAACCGACTACGGCGAAAAACAATGTTGAAGGAGACGAAATAAATATCATTGAAAGGAAATGATACGAAGAATAAACATAGAAACAAAACTGGGTTTTATGAGTGAAGACTATGTAAGAAAATGAACATGACCAATAAAAATATGAGCAATGCAGTGACATAAAGAAAATCGTCCATCTTCCTGGGTATATAAAAGAAAAGAAAATTTATAAGGAAAGAAAAAGAGAAGATCAAATTACAAAAGTATAAATAATATGGGCCAGTGTAGAGTACAATATAACCCCATATGTTGTGGTAAATGATAAGCATAACAATACATATGAGTTGAGGGAAATCGTTTCAGGAAGAATCAAAGGAGTGTACAATCAAGCTTCTATGAAGAAATATTATGAAGAATGAGTTGTGAGTTTTAGAATTTTGAATTTTTTTTAAAAATTCGAAAATAATGTAAGTACATCTTACAACCTAATATTTTGAGAAGAACATTTTGGAGAATTATAAAAAGAAGAAATTTAGAATTTTTATTTTAGAAATTCAAAAATAATGTAAGTACATCTTACAACCTAATATTTTGAAAAGAACATTTTGGAGAATTATAAGAAGAAGGAATTTTGAATTTTATTTTTTATAAAAATTCAAAAATAATGTAAGTACATCTTACTACAACCTAATAATTTTGGAACAAACTTTATGGAAGAAAGGAAAAGAAAGACTTTTGAATTGAAATATAATTATAAAAATTTAAAATTGAGTAAGTACTTCTTACTACAACCTGATAATTTAGAACAAAACTTTATGGAAGAAAAAGAAAAAGAGAGAATTTTGAACTTAATTTTACAAAAAATTTAAAAAATGAAGTAAGACCAACTTACTATAACTAAGTGTGTGAGAAAACTTTATGGTAAATAATTAAGAAGAATTTGAATTTGGAGAAATACCAAAACATTCAGAAATAATAGTAAAATCACAGTACTATAAACAAGTCTGAATGAAACAATTCTGGGAATAAATGAATTAAACAGAATTTGTATGTTGATAGAACGTCAGAACTTTGAAACAAGATAAGATCAACATATTACAAGGATGTATGAGAAATATTTTTCAATTAAATAAAAAGAATAGTTTGAACTTTACATTAAAACTAACCAAGTTCCAAAAAATAATTATGTGTCAATTATGATTGAATTGAGAAGAAAATAAAGTGATTAATTCAGAAAAGAGAGTTAACGTTAATCCAGAATAAATGCTAGACATTCACAATAGCATTTGAAAGAGTAGAGAAGAATAACAAAAAAGAGTGTAATATGCCAGAGAAGGAAAAAATTTGGAAGCAAAGAGACTAATTACCTATGAAACGATAATGAAAACAGTTAATTAAGAGCAAAGAAGAACAACTCATACCAAACATATGGAGAAGATGATTTTGGACTGATAATAATAATAAAACCTATATGAAATGCAAAGAGAAGAAATACCACATGAAATATAATATAAATGAATTAATGCTAATGAATGCGAAGGCGGATTAATAACTTTCTAAGAGAAAGGAAAGAACCAAAATGTTTAAAAAAAATGATCAATATAACAACCAGTATATCTAATGTAAAGATACAATGTTAAAAAATTAAATATAATATATTAAGACCATTCAAATAATGAATACGAAAGACTATGTATAAAGACCATACTAATACTATGAGTAACCAGAAGAAAATACAAAGAGAATTCAGATGGAGAAGAAAGAGAGTTACACTGTAAACAGTAACCAGAATTATTAGAAGAAAGGTTTTCAACCATAATTAAATTAAATATATCAGACAAGTTAAGAGTTTTGAAAAAATATATATGTAATGAGTATAATAATGATTATGAAGATTTATTAAGATAGAAAATGTGAGATAATCTGAGAGACTACGAAGTGGAGAATCCAAAGATATTTTTATTAGTCGAAAATGAGACTACTTTTTATTTATTTATTCGATGACTGACTGAAGATAATTCCAGCAGCATTATGTTTTTTTGAGCAGGGATGGATATGCCCCTGTACTCAATTTATAGAAGTGGTGTATGGCCAGCAGAGAAGTAGCGTACAGTGCCCCTCTGATCTGCCCCAGCCCACGTGATAGGGAATGTTAGGGAATTAATATCCCAAGGATACAACACGAAGTTGATATAGAAAGAAAATGTATTACAATTATAATATATCTCAGAAGACACTAACTATCCGAAAAGGATCAGTAGTAAGACAAGTAACCATATATATAAAATTAATAAAACTCTAATATAAAAAAGTCGATATAAAAATGGAGAAGAAAATGAATTATAAGAAATGATGAAATTATCATAAGAAATTATTTCATCCATAAACATGTCTGAAATAATTACTTCTGGAGGAGAGCAATCTGTAGCGTGACAGATGTATGCATAATATTGAATGGCAATTGATCATTAGAATAATGAAGTTATAATATTTAAATTTGGAAGAAAGCAAATTAAAGAAGTTTAATATAAAAAGATTAATTCATAGCAACTGTGGAAAGAAATCATTATTATAAAGAAAATACAAGTTAAAATAAAAGGAGTTACTAGTGATGAGTCATCCAAGACCAGTCTCATAACCAAAGGTTTTCAAGGTATAACCCAGGAAGGTAAAATAGTAAACAACAGAGCAGTACTGAATATGACCAAACCCACAACGAGGGAGAATAAATAGAATAGAAACCCTAAAATAAGCCAAGATCAACCAATACAGGTTGTGTATTTCTGAATTAAAGAAGAAGATGGAGAAGATCCCAAGAAACCTGATGGCAACAAGAAGAAGATGGAGAAGATACCAGTCCCAGAAGGCAGGAGAAAAGAAGACTGAAGAAAGAAGAAGAGGGCAGCATCCTGAAGAAGATGTCATGCTCTTATAAAAGACACCCAAATCCCTATATCCCCAAAATAAATATCTAAAAACAAAAGTATAATGAAATAAAAACCACATGTATATAAATTTAAGAGAGAGAAGTGAACAAAGTAAAAGTTTCCTGTGAACTAAGATGAAACAATAATATAGTACCCATGGAACAAATCTCCATTGAAAAACGCTAACCAATTTATTATGTTGATAAGACTATACGACCATTTAGCATTAACATAATATATAAGTGAAAGTGAACCAGTGATAGTTTTGGGTATTATAAAAAATGAACCTTGTGTTTCATTCTTGGCAATCACAAACATTGGATGCAATGAAATATGCATTTTACAATGACTTAAAATGTGTACTGTGACAATATGTTGTTCATAAGACATGAATCTGTTTAAAATAACATTTTGTTTTACATGAAAAAAGAAAAACAGATTTCATAGTGCTTTTTGAACGGTTCATACTATTTATTTGTTAATGACAGGGTACAATTCCCCAAAGACAGTGTATAAAAGACGGTATAAAAACTGTAGAATCCTACTTATAATAATAGTTAGAAATAAGAATATAAATATAAGGTTTTTATGTATATAGTAGAAGAATGTTTAAAAATGTTTTAGATATAAGGCCATTTGTTTGGGTCTGAAACAACTAACATCAGAACTATAAAAATAGTTACCACTTGTAAATAGTAGAGAGTAATTAAGATGTTAGTTAGTACAAAACCTTTTTTATAAACCATGTTTCCATGTTGGAAATGGGGATTTTGTTGCAAAATGTCTGATTTGAAGACAACCATTTATTTAAAAAAAATATTCTTTATTCTGTTTAACTATTATTTGTATTGTAACCAATACTAATTGTTTTTGTGTAATTTGAAAACATGTTTAATTTATAATACTATATGTAAAAGTCAGAGAGGGTATCACACATCATATATTGTTTGTAAATTATTTTGTAAGAAAAATTGTTAAAAAAATCATAGGCCAAAAGAATGGAAACCAAACTTCATCAAAACAGAGAAATTACTCATTTAAAAGCAAATAAACAAAAGGGGTTTAGACAAAATAAACTTGAGATCATGCCATATAATTGCACATACCATTTAGAGAGATTTTAATAAATTATATTCAGAATTATAAATAAAAATGAGAATGACTAAACTCAGAATTTTAGACATGGGAGTCATATATTCCAGAATAATGTTTCAGAATACAACTAATTCAATTAACTACCAGAAAATAAGGGAATATGAACCTTTTAATACAATATAGGATTATTAATATTAAATATAACTGATAAAATGGCTGAATTTACTGAATTTACATTATAACAGGAAGTAAATTTTGGAAATGTTTTGACTTATCAGAGTATATCAAACTGAAAGTAAAATTACTATTTTTTGGACAGAAAACACTATAAAATGGCATTATTTAATCTGAAAATAACCAGAATGAACTGAAAGATTAATTTAAATCAAATCTAGTGAATAAAATTGACAAATAACCAAAGTTTAGGCATTCATATAGTGAAAATGTAAAAGTGCACACAGGATGTGAAAAATATTTGAACAATGTTAAGGATAATATTATATGGGCTAAGAGTTTAATTGAAACTGAAGGAAACAGTTAGTTGATTATTAGAATTCGAACGGTTAACATAAACGAGAGTTTTGTGACGATCTAACCTATCTTACTAAAGTTGAAGTTTAGTGGCGAACAGTACGTTACTATAAAGTCGGGAGTGAATTATAAAATCTTTCCAGAACCTATACATTGTGACAAAAACGATCAAGAAACACTAAACAATACATTTCTACTCTGAAAAACACCACAAAACACCAGAAAACTGTATAACACATTAACCAAATTAGTGTCGGAATTGGGAAAAGTGTTTTGAATTATAATTACACAGACATACTAAATACAACCCAGAATCACTACACCAGTCAATACACAACATTTAACAAGAGATTTGCAGAGACAAGAACAGGAATTTTGCCAGAAAATACATTATTTGGAACACTGCAGGAACGAGCAACATTTTGATCAACTTGACGGCGGCCATTTGCTTTGACGATTCCAGTGCCTTCTTCTTAGTACAACTCAGCTGTTTGGTGAAAACAATTATTATATTTACAAATTATTATTCAATGTCTGTGTTTATTAATAACTATTAATTTGATTGTAACGTTATACTTTTTAAATATTAGCCCGATTTCTCTGACTTTGGTAATAACTGGCTGTTTAAAGAACCCTATATAATTTTTATATCATATACTTGTAACTTTTTTCGATATCCTGAGAATCGATACTAATCGATAAGAGTCAATATTGCTGTTACTTAATAAAAAACATTAATACTTTTCAATACTTAATAGTTCTTTATTTCTTCAATAATACTAATTACCAATAATATAATTCTAATTGATAATCTACAAGGACTTTACCACCCGTAAGTGAAGATAACCTAAAAAATAAAAAGGTAAACAAGTATCGATTGGTTTACAGACAGTCTTATGAGTGGTGATAGATTATTTAAAATATACTAAAACTTTAATAAAAATTTTCAGAAGAGCATTACACTGTTTAAAACTTCACAGCCCTATATTAATTAATTGATCATAATTAATTAATTAATAAAATTAAATAATTTTTTTTAAATTATTTTTTTTTATAAACATAATTTTTTTTTAAATTTTCTTCAAAACAATAATTTTTGTTTTGAAACTTTCGGTGAAGCTGAGCATATATATTTCTTCATCAACTTTACGCTACTCGACCGGTCTTGCTACCATTGGGACTCGACCAGCTGGGAAACTTAAGGAAGTGTTTCAGGCCAGTAAGACGTCGAGAGCCACACCAATTAAACATATTACATTGGATTTGATTACGTCAGAGTCACATACTCCATAATATCTATATCATCAACACACATCACTTTTTATTATAATATATTTTATTACAAATTGGCGCACAACTTTAGGGGCTTTAATTAGCGATTGGAAGGCCAATACATTCTACCCAATCACTAGTTGGAGCTAGGCAACAGCTACAAAGCCAGAGAAAAGGGGACAACAACAAGCAAAATGAAAGAACCTACACCAGAAGAAATGGTTGAGATAAGGAAAATGTTCCAACAAATAATGAAGAAACTGGATGATCAGAGGAAAATGATAGATGATTGGGGTAAAGAAACAAGGGAGGAGACTAAGAAAATGAGAGAGGACAGTTTAAAAAGAGAAGAAGAGGAGAGCAACCAATCCTTGAAAAAAGAATTGGGTGACCAACTGGACAATATCAATAAGAAGCCGGAAGAGGACATCAAGGAAAAGAGAGAGGACGGATTAAAAAGCGAAGAATTAAGAAAGGAGAAGACCGAAGGAATAAAAAATGAAAACAAACCAGAAAAAGAAGAAATACCAAACGAGAAAAGGGTACAAATAATCGCGGCATCATTGAATGGACAAATGAAACGATGGAGAAAAGAAATAAGAAGGGAGCGTAAACAGATTAAGAAAGAGGAGTCAAAACCAAGAAGACAACAAAGAAGGGAAGAGCTACAGGAAAAAATAAAAAGAAAGACTGAAGCACTAAAGGAGGTCACGAGAAAGTGGAGAGAAGTAAGAACAAGTACTCTAAAACAGATGATAGAGAATATCAATAAAAGGGTGGAAATTATCATCAAGAATAATAAACTGTGGGAGGAAGAATTAATAAGAGATAACAAAAGAGAGTTAGAAGAAATACCAAATGACAAAACGCAGGAACAAGTAATGGTGGTACCTGAAATTGAAACTAACCGAAACCAGGAAAATATTAAACCAAGGAAGAGGAGAATGTATCCAAGAAATGTAATAAAAACGAAGGAAGAGTTGGAGATGATGAAACATGGGTTAATTGATGGCAATAATATCCCAATTACCTATGACAAAGACATCATGAATTCTATGAATTATAGAAGGAGAATCGAAGTAATTTCAGAAATAATTTACCACCAGACAGTAGTCTACCACTGGGAAAGGACCAGAGGTAAACAGAATACCACATGTGGAACAGATCAATTTCAGCGTAAGACTGGACAATGTTTTTCAGAAAGATGGAAATGTGATATCGTACCAGACTGTAATGATGACACAGATGAATCACCAGAATGTATTCCATTAACGTGCCATCTAGGACAGTTCCAGGGTACGGTTAGACTAAAATATAGTCCTTCAGAGTGGATATGTGATGGTAAACCAGCTTATGGTGTTTCAGATAAACAAATAATAAGTGATAACCCAGATGAAGATCCTCACGTATATTTGTCAAGTAACACAAAACATGGACCAGAAAAGTATTGGTGTATACAATATGATGATAGAGGGAACCAACCCAGTAATTACGACGGCCCTAACAACCCGCCGTGTAATAACCAGTGTATCGGTAATTCTAACGGCGTTAGGGATAACAACCCCTATCCATACAATAGAAACAATTTATACCAACATAATAATGTCCCATACAGTCAGAGAAATCCATATCCCAACAATAATGATGACAGACCTTACCAACCTAACCGAAAAGACTATCATGATAAATTTAGTAATAAAAATAATAACAGTAATAATAACCGAGTGTCGCGCCCTAGGGTAAATTTTATAAGAGCAACTGAGATGATGGACCCTGGTTGACATAAATACCACACGACATCAAGAAAAGGGACGGATCATGATAACCGACTACGGCGAAAAACAATGTTGAAGGAGACGAAATAAATATCATTGAAAGGAAATGATACGAAGAATAAACATAGAAACAAAACTGGGTTTTATGAGTGAAGACTATGTAAGAAAATGAACATGACCAATAAAAATATGAGCAATGCAGTGACATAAAGAAAATCGTCCATCTTCCTGGGTATATAAAAGAAAAGAAAATTTATAAGGAAAGAAAAAGAGAAGATCAAATTACAAAAGTATAAATAATATGGGCCAGTGTAGAGTACAATATAACCCCATATGTTGTGGTAAATGATAAGCATAACAATACATATGAGTTGAGGGAAATCGTTTCAGGAAGAATCAAAGGAGTGTACAATCAAGCTTCTATGAAGAAATATTATGAAGAATGAGTTGTGAGTTTTAGAATTTTGAATTTTTTTTAAAAATTCGAAAATAATGTAAGTACATCTTACAACCTAATATTTTGAGAAGAACATTTTGGAGAATTATAAAAAGAAGAAATTTAGAATTTTTATTTTAAAAATTCAAAAATAATGTAAGTACATCTTACAACCTAATATTTTGAAAAGAACATTTTGGAGAATTATAAGAAGAAGGAATTTTGAATTTTATTTTTTATAAAAATTCAAAAATAATGTAAGTACATCTTACTACAACCTAATAATTTTGGAACAAACTTTATGGAAGAAAGGAAAAGAAAGACTTTTGAATTGAAATATAATTATAAAAATTTAAAATTGAGTAAGTACTTCTTACTACAACCTGATAATTTAGAACAAAACTTTATGGAAGAAAAAGAAAAAGAGAGAATTTTGAACTTAATTTTACAAAAAATTTAAAAAATGAAGTAAGACCAACTTACTATAACTAAGTGTGTGAGAAAACTTTATGGTAAATAATTAAGAAGAATTTGAATTTGGAGAAATACCAAAACATTCAGAAATAATAGTAAAATCACAGTACTATAAACAAGTCTGAATGAAACAATTCTGGGAATAAATGAATTAAACAGAATTTGTATGTTGATAGAACGTCAGAACTTTGAAACAAGATAAGATCAACATATTACAAGGATGTATGAGAAATATTTTTCAATTAAATAAAAAGAATAGTTTGAACTTTACATTAAAACTAACCAAGTTCCAAAAAATAATTATGTGTCAATTATGATTGAATTGAGAAGAAAATAAAGTGATTAATTCAGAAAAGAGAGTTAACGTTAATCCAGAATAAATGCTAGACATTCACAATAGCATTTGAAAGAGTAGAGAAGAATAACAAAAAAGAGTGTAATATGCCAGAGAAGGAAAAAATTTGGAAGCAAAGAGACTAATTACCTATGAAACGATAATGAAAACAGTTAATTAAGAGCAAAGAAGAACAACTCATACCAAACATATGGAGAAGATGATTTTGGACTGATAATAATAATAAAACCTATATGAAATGCAAAGAGAAGAAATACCACATGAAATATAATATAAATGAATTAATGCTAATGAATGCGAAGGCGGATTAATAACTTTCTAAGAGAAAGGAAAGAACCAAAATGTTTAAAAAAAATGATCAATATAACAACCAGTATATCTAATGTAAAGATACAATGTTAAAAAATTAAATATAATATATTAAGACCATTCAAATAATGAATACGAAAGACTATTTATAAAGACCATACTAATACTATGAGTAACCAGAAGAAAATACAAAGAGAATTCAGATGGAGAAGAAAGAGAGTTACACTGTAAACAGTAACCAGAATTATTAGAAGAAAGGTTTTCAACCATAATTAAATTAAATATATCAGACAAGTTAAGAGTTTTGAAAAAATATATATGTAATGAGTATAATAATGATTATGAAGATTTATTAAGATAGAAAATGTGAGATAATCTGAGAGACTACGAAGTGGAGAATCCAAAGATATTTTTATTAGTCGAAAATGAGACTACTTTTTATTTATTTATTCGATGACTGACTGAAGATAATTCCAGCAGCATTATGTTTTTTTGAGCAGGGATGGATATGCCCCTGTACTCAATTTATAGAAGTGGTGTATGGCCAGCAGAGAAGTAGCGTACAGTGCCCCTCTGATCTGCCCCAGCCCACGTGATAGGGAATGTTAGGGAATTAATATCCCAAGGATACAACACGAAGTTGATATAGAAAGAAAATGTATTACAATTATAATATATCTCAGAAGACACTAACTATCCGAAAAGGATCAGTAGTAAGACAAGTAACCATATATATAAAATTAATAAAACTCTAATATAAAAAAGTCGATATAAAAATGGAGAAGAAAATGAATTATAAGAAATGATGAAATTATCATAAGAAATTATTTCATCCATAAACATGTCTGAAATAATTACTTCTGGAGGAGAGCAATCTGTAGCGTGACAGATGTATGCATAATATTGAATGGCAATTGATCATTAGAATAATGAAGTTATAATATTTAAATTTGGAAGAAAGCACTAAGTTTAATATAAAAAGATTAATTCATAGCAACTGTGGAAAGAAATCATTATTATAAAGAAAATACAAGTTAAAATAAAAGGAGTTACTAGTGATGAGTCATCCAAGACCAGTCTCATAACCAAAGGTTTTCAAGGTATAACCCAGGACGGTAAAATAGTAAACAACAGAGCAGTACTGAATATGACCAAACCCACAACGAGGGAGAATAAATAGAATAGAAACCCTAAAATAAGCCAAGATCAACCAATACAGGTTGTGTATTTCTGAATTAAAGAAGAAGATGGAGAAGATCCCAAGAAACCTGATGGCAACAAGAAGAAGATGGAGAAGATACCAGTCCCAGAAGGCAGGAGAAAAGAAGACTGAAGAAAGAAGAAGAGGGCAGCATCCTGAAGAAGATGTCATGCTCTTATAAAAGACACCCAAATCCCTATATCCCCAAAATAAATATCTAAAAACAAAAGTATAATGAAATAAAAACCACATGTATATAAATTTAAGAGAGAGAAGTGAACAAAGTAAAAGTTTCCTGTGAACTAAGATGAAACAATAATATAGTACCCATGGAACAAATCTCCATTGAAAAACGCTAACCAATTTATTATGTTGATAAGACTATACGACCATTTAGCATTAACATAATATATAAGTGAAAGTGAACCAGTGATAGTTTTGGGTATTATAAAAAATGAACCTTGTGTTTCATTCTTGGCAATCACAAACATTGGATGCAATGAAATATGCATTTTACAATGACTTAAAATGTGTACTGTGACAATATGTTGTTCATAAGACATGAATCTGTTTAAAATAACATTTTGTTTTACATGAAAAAAGAAAAACAGATTTCATAGTGCTTTTTGAACGGTTCATACTATTTATTTGTTAATGACAGGGTACAATTCCCCAAAGACAGTGTATAAAAGACGGTATAAAAACTGTAGAATCCTACTTATAATAATAGTTAGAAATAAGAATATAAATATAAGGTTTTTATGTATATAGTAGAAGAATGTTTAAAAATGTTTTAGATATAAGGCCATTTGTTTGGGTCTGAAACAACTAACATCAGAACTATAAAAATAGTTACCACTTGTAAATAGTAGAGAGTAATTAAGATGTTAGTTAGTACAAAACCTTTTTTATAAACCATGTTTCCATGTTGGAAATGGGGATTTTGTTGCAAAATGTCTGATTTGAAGACAACCATTTATTTAAAAAAAATATTCTTTATTCTGTTTAACTATTATTTGTATTGTAACCAATACTAATTGTTTTTGTGTAATTTGAAAACATGTTTAATTTATAATACTATATGTAAAAGTCAGAGAGGGTATCACACATCATATATTGTTTGTAAATTATTTTGTAAGAAAAATTGTTAAAAAAATCATAGGCCAAAAGAATGGAAACCAAACTTCATCAAAACAGAGAAATTACTCATTTAAAAGCAAATAAACAAAAGGGGTTTAGACAAAATAAACTTGAGATCATGCCATATAATTGCACATACCATTTAGAGAGATTTTAATAAATTATATTCAGAATTATAAATAAAAATGAGAATGACTAAACTCAGAATTTTAGACATGGGAGTCATATATTCCAGAATAATGTTTCAGAATACAACTAATTCAATTAACTACCAGAAAATAAGGGAATATGAACCTTTTAATACAATATAGGATTATTAATATTAAATATAACTGATAAAATGGCTGAATTTACTGAATTTACATTATAACAGGAAGTAAATTTTGGAAATGTTTTGACTTATCAGAGTATATCAAACTGAAAGTAAAATTACTATTTTTTGGACAGAAAACACTATAAAATGGCATTATTTAATCTGAAAATAACCAGAATGAACTGAAAGATTAATTTAAATCAAATCTAGTGAATAAAATTGACAAATAACCAAAGTTTAGGCATTCATATAGTGAAAATGTAAAAGTGCACACAGGATGTGAAAAATATTTGAACAATGTTAAGGATAATATTATATGGGCTAAGAGTTTAATTGAAACTGAAGGAAACAGTTAGTTGATTATTAGAATTCGAACGGTTAACATAAACGAGAGTTTTGTGACGATCTAACCTATCTTACTAAAGTTGAAGTTTAGTGGCGAACAGTACGTTACTATAAAGTCGGGAGTGAATTATAAAATCTTTCCAGAACCTATACATTGTGACAAAAACGATCAAGAAACACTAAACAATACATTTCTACTCTGAAAAACACCACAAAAAACCAGAAAACTGTATAACACATTAACCAAATTAGTGTCGGAATTGGGAAAAGTGTTTTGAATTATAATTACACAGACATACTAAATACAACCCAGAATCACTACACCAGTCAATACACAACATTTAACAAGAGATTTGCAGAGACAAGAACAGGAATTTTGCCAGAAAATACATTATTTGGAACACTGCAGGAACGAGCAACATTTTGATCAACTTGACGGCGGCCATTTGCTTTGACGATTCCAGTGCCTTCTTCTTAGTACAACTCAGCTGTTTGGTGAAAACAATTATTATATTTACAAATTATTATTCAATGTCTGTGTTTATTAATAACTATTAATTTGATTGTAACGTTATACTTTTTAAATATTAGCCCGATTTCTCTGACTTTGGTAATAACTGGCTGTTTAAAGAACCCTATATAATTTTTATATCATATACTTGTAACTTTTTTCGATATCCTGAGAATCGATACTAATCGATAAGAGTCAATATTGCTGTTACTTAATAAAAAACATTAATACTTTTCAATACTTAATAGTTCTTTATTTCTTCAATAATACTAATTACCAATAATATAATTCTAATTGATAATCTACAAGGACTTTACCACCCGTAAGTGAAGATAACCTAAAAAATAAAAAGGTAAACAAGTATCGATTGGTTTACAGACAGTCTTATGAGTGGTGATAGATTATTTAAAATATACTAAAACTTTAATAAAAATTTTCAGAAGAGCATTACACTGTTTAAAACTTCACAGCCCTATATTAATTAATTGATCATAATTAATTAATTAATAAAATTAAATAATTTTTTTTAAATTATTTTTTTTTATAAACAATTTTTTTTAAAATTTTCTTCAAAACAATAATTTTTGTTTTGAAACTTTCGGTGAAGCTGAGCATATATATTTCTTCATCAACTTTACGCTACTCGACCGGTCTTGCTACCATTGGGACTCGACCAGCTGGGAAACTTAAGGAAGTGTTTCAGGCCAGTAAGACGTCGAGAGCCACACCAATTAAACATATTACATTGGATTTGATTACGTCGGAGTCACATACTCCATAATATCTATATCATCAACACACATCACTTTTTATTATAATATATTTTATTACAAATTGGCGCACAACTTTAGGGGCTTTAATTAGCGATTGGAAGGCCAATACATTCTACCCAATCACTAGTTGGAGCTAGGCAACAGCTACAAAGCCAGAGAAAAGGGGACAACAACAAGCAAAATGAAAGAACCTACACCAGAAGAAATGGTTGAGATAAGGAAAATGTTCCAACAAATAATGAAGAAACTGGATGATCAGAGGAAAATGATAGATGATTGGGGTAAAGAAACAAGGGAGGAGACTAAGAAAATGAGAGAGGACAGTTTAAAAAGAGAAGAAGAGGAGAGCAACCAATCCTTGAAAAAAGAATTGGGTGACCAACTGGACAATATCAATAAGAAGCCGGAAGAGGACATCAAGGAAAAGAGAGAGGACAGATTAAAAAGCGAAGAATTAAGAAAGGAGAAGACCGAAGGAATAAAAAATGAAAACAAACCAGAAAAAGAAGAAATACCAAACGAGAAAAGGGTACAAATAATCGCGGCATCATTGAATGGACAAATGAAACGATGGAGAAAAGAAATAAGAAGGGAGCGTAAACAGATTAAGAAAGAGGAGTCAAAACCAAGAAGACAACAAAGAAGGGAAGAGCTACAGGAAAAAATAAAACGAAAGACTGAAGCACTAAAGGAGGTCACGAGAAAGTGGAGAGAAGTAAGAACAAGTACTCTAAAACAGATGATAGAGAATATCAATAAAAGGGTGGAAATTATCATCAAGAATAATAAACTGTGGGAGGAAGAATTAATAAGAGATAACAAAAGAGAGTTAGAAGAAATACCAAATGACAAAACGCAGGAACAAGTAATGGTGGTACCTGAAATTGAAACTAACCGAAACCAGGAAAATATTAAACCAAGGAAGAGGAGAATGTATCCAAGAAATGTAATAAAAACGAAGGAAGAGTTGGAGATGATGAAACATGGGTTAATTGATGGCAATAATATCCCAATTACCTATGACAAAGACATCATGAATTCTATGAATTATAGAAGGAGAATCGAAGTAATTTCAGAAATAATTTACCACCAGACAGTAGTCTACCACTGGGAAAGGACCAGAGGTAAACAGAATACCACATGTGGAACAGATCAATTTCAGCGTAAGACTGGACAATGTTTTTCAGAAAGATGGAAATGTGATATCGTACCAGACTGTAATGATGACACAGATGAATCACCAGAATGTATTCCATTAACGTGCCATCTAGGACAGTTCCAGGGTACGGTTAGACTAAAATATAGTCCTTCAGAGTGGATATGTGATGGTAAACCAGCTTATGGTGTTTCAGATAAACAAATAATAAGTGATAACCCAGATGAAGATCCTCACGTATATTTGTCAAGTAACACAAAACATGGACCAGAAAAGTATTGGTGTATACAATATGATGATAGAGGGAACCAACCCAGTAATTACGACGGCCCTAACAACCCGCCGTGTAATAACCAGTGTATCGGTAATTCTAACGGCGTTAGGGATAACAACCCCTATCCATACAATAGAAACAATTTATACCAACATAATAATGTCCCATACAGTCAGAGAAATCCATATCCCAACAATAATGATGACAGACCTTACCAACCTAACCGAAAAGACTATCATGATAAATTTAGTAATAAAAATAATAACAGTAATAATAACCGAGTGTCGCGCCCTAGGGTAAATTTTATAAGAGCAACTGAGATGATGGACCCTGGTTGACATAAATACCACACGACATCAAGAAAAGGGACGGATCATGATAACCGACTACGGCGAAAAACAATGTTGAAGGAGACGAAATAAATATCATTGAAAGGAAATGATACGAAGAATAAACATAGAAACAAAACTGGGTTTTATGAGTGAAGACTATGTAAGAAAATGAACATGACCAATAAAAATATGAGCAATGCAGTGACATAAAGAAAATCGTCCATCTTCCTGGGTATATAAAAGAAAAGAAAATTTATAAGGAAAGAAAAAGAGAAGATCAAATTACAAAAGTATAAATAATATGGGCCAGTGTAGAGTACAATATAACCCCATATGTTGTGGTAAATGATAAGCATAACAATACATATGAGTTGAGGGAAATCGTTTCAGGAAGAATCAAAGGAGTGTACAATCAAGCTTCTATGAAGAAATATTATGAAGAATGAGTTGTGAGTTTTAGAATTTTGAATTTTTTTTAAAAATTCGAAAATAATGTAAGTACATCTTACAACCTAATATTTTGAGAAGAACATTTTGGAGAATTATAAAAAGAAGAAATTTAGAATTTTTATTTTAAAAATTCAAAAATAATGTAAGTACATCTTACAACCTAATATTTTGAAAAGAACATTTTGGAGAATTATAAGAAGAAGGAATTTTGAATTTTATTTTTTATAAAAATTCAAAAATAATGTAAGTACATCTTACTACAACCTAATAATTTTGGAACAAACTTTATGGAAGAAAGGAAAAGAAAGACTTTTGAATTGAAATATAATTATAAAAATTTAAAATTGAGTAAGTACTTCTTACTACAACCTGATAATTTAGAACAAAACTTTATGGAAGAAAAAGAAAAAGAGAGAATTTTGAACTTAATTTTACAAAAAATTTAAAAAATGAAGTAAGACCAACTTACTATAACTAAGTGTGTGAGAAAACTTTATGGTAAATAATTAAGAAGAATTTGAATTTGGAGAAATACCAAAACATTCAGAAATAATAGTAAAATCACAGTACTATAAACAAGTCTGAATGAAACAATTCTGGGAATAAATGAATTAAACAGAATTTGTATGTTGATAGAACGTCAGAACTTTGAAACAAGATAAGATCAACATATTACAAGGATGTATGAGAAATATTTTTCAATTAAATAAAAAGAATAGTTTGAACTTTACATTAAAACTAACCAAGTTCCAAAAAATAATTATGTGTCAATTATGATTGAATTGAGAAGAAAATAAAGTGATTAATTCAGAAAAGAGAGTTAACGTTAATCCAGAATAAATGCTAGACATTCACAATAGCATTTGAAAGAGTAGAGAAGAATAACAAAAAAGAGTGTAATATGCCAGAGAAGGAAAAAATTTGGAAGCAAAGAGACTAATTACCTATGAAACGATAATGAAAACAGTTAATTAAGAGCAAAGAAGAACAACTCATACCAAACATATGGAGAAGATGATTTTGGACTGATAATAATAATAAAACCTATATGAAATGCAAAGAGAAGAAATACCACATGAAATATAATATAAATGAATTAATGCTAATGAATGCGAAGGCGGATTAATAACTTTCTAAGAGAAAGGAAAGAACCAAAATGTTTAAAAAAAATGATCAATATAACAACCAGTATATCTAATGTAAAGATACAATGTTAAAAAATTAAATATAATATATTAAGACCATTCAAATAATGAATACGAAAGACTATTTATAAAGACCATACTAATACTATGAGTAACCAGAAGAAAATACAAAGAGAATTCAGATGGAGAAGAAAGAGAGTTACACTGTAAACAGTAACCAGAATTATTAGAAGAAAGGTTTTCAACCATAATTAAATTAAATATATCAGACAAGTTAAGAGTTTTGAAAAAATATATATGTAATGAGTATAATAATGATTATGAAGATTTATTAAGATAGAAAATGTGAGATAATCTGAGAGACTACGAAGTGGAGAATCCAAAGATATTTTTATTAGTCGAAAATGAGACTACTTTTTATTTATTTATTCGATGACTGACTGAAGATAATTCCAGCAGCATTATGTTTTTTTGAGCAGGGATGGATATGCCCCTGTACTCAATTTATAGAAGTGGTGTATGGCCAGCAGAGAAGTAGCGTACAGTGCCCCTCTGATCTGCCCCAGCCCACGTGATAGGGAATGTTAGGGAATTAATATCCCAAGGATACAACACGAAGTTGATATAGAAAGAAAATGTATTACAATTATAATATATCTCAGAAGACACTAACTATCCGAAAAGGATCAGTAGTAAGACAAGTAACCATATATATAAAATTAATAAAACTCTAATATAAAAAAGTCGATATAAAAATGGAGAAGAAAATGAATTATAAGAAATGATGAAATTATCATAAGAAATTATTTCATCCATAAACATGTCTGAAATAATTACTTCTGGAGGAGAGCAATCTGTAGCGTGACAGATGTATGCATAATATTGAATGGCAATTGATCATTAGAATAATGAAGTTATAATATTTAAATTTGGAAGAAAGCACTAAGTTTAATATAAAAAGATTAATTCATAGCAACTGTGGAAAGAAATCATTATTATAAAGAAAATACAAGTTAAAATAAAAGGAGTTACTAGTGATGAGTCATCCAAGACCAGTCTCATAACCAAAGGTTTTCAAGGTATAACCCAGGAAGGTAAAATAGTAAACAACAGAGCAGTACTGAATATGACCAAACCCACAACGAGGGAGAATAAATAGAATAGAAACCCTAAAATAAGCCAAGATCAACCAATACAGGTTGTGTATTTCTGAATTAAAGAAGAAGATGGAGAAGATCCCAAGAAACCTGATGGCAACAAGAAGAAGATGGAGAAGATACCAGTCCCAGAAGGCAGGAGAAAAGAAGACTGAAGAAAGAAGAAGAGGGCAGCATCCTGAAGAAGATGTCATGCTCTTATAAAAGACACCCAAATCCCTATATCCCCAAAATAAATATCTAAAAACAAAAGTATAATGAAATAAAAACCACATGTATATAAATTTAAGAGAGAGAAGTGAACAAAGTAAAAGTTTCCTGTGAACTAAGATGAAACAATAATATAGTACCCATGGAACAAATCTCCATTAAAAAACGCTAACCAATTTATTATGTTGATAAGACTATACGACCATTTAGCATTAACATAATATATAAGTGAAAGTGAACCAGTGATAGTTTTGGGTATTATAAAAAATGAACCTTGTGTTTCATTCTTGGCAATCACAAACATTGGATGCAATGAAATATGCATTTTACAATGACTTAAAATGTGTACTGTGACAATATGTTGTTCATAAGACATGAATCTGTTTAAAATAACATTTTGTTTTACATGAAAAAAGAAAAACAGATTTCATAGTGCTTTTTGAACGGTTCATACTATTTATTTGTTAATGACAGGGTACAATTCCCCAAAGACAGTGTATAAAAGACGGTATAAAAACTGTAGAATCCTACTTATAATAATAGTTAGAAATAAGAATATAAATATAAGGTTTTTATGTATATAGTAGAAGAATGTTTAAAAATGTTTTAGATATAAGGCCATTTGTTTGGGTCTGAAACAACTAACATCAGAACTATAAAAATAGTTACCACTTGTAAATAGTAGAGAGTAATTAAGATGTTAGTTAGTACAAAACCTTTTTTATAAACCATGTTTCCATGTTGGAAATGGGGATTTTGTTGCAAAATGTCTGATTTGAAGACAACCATTTATTTAAAAAAAATATTCTTTATTCTGTTTAACTATTATTTGTATTGTAACCAATACTAATTGTTTTTGTGTAATTTGAAAACATGTTTAATTTATAATACTATATGTAAAAGTCAGAGAGGGTATCACACATCATATATTGTTTGTAAATTATTTTGTAAGAAAAATTGTTAAAAAAATCATAGGCCAAAAGAATGGAAACCAAACTTCATCAAAACAGAGAAATTACTCATTTAAAAGCAAATAAACAAAAGGGGTTTAGACAAAATAAACTTGAGATCATGCCATATAATTGCACATACCATTTAGAGAGATTTTAATAAATTATATTCAGAATTATAAATAAAAATGAGAATGACTAAACTCAGAATTTTAGACATGGGAGTCATATATTCCAGAATAATGTTTCAGAATACAACTAATTCAATTAACTACCAGAAAATAAGGGAATATGAACCTTTTAATACAATATAGGATTATTAATATTAAATATAACTGATAAAATGGCTGAATTTACTGAATTTACATTATAACAGGAAGTAAATTTTGGAAATGTTTTGACTTATCAGAGTATATCAAACTGAAAGTAAAATTACTATTTTTTGGACAGAAAACACTATAAAATGGCATTATTTAATCTGAAAATAACCAGAATGAACTGAAAGATTAATTTAAATCAAATCTAGTGAATAAAATTGACAAATAACCAAAGTTTAGGCATTCATATAGTGAAAATGTAAAAGTGCACACAGGATGTGAAAAATATTTGAACAATGTAAAGGATAATATTATATGGGCTAAGAGTTTAATTGAAACTGAAGGAAACAGTTAGTTGATTATTAGAATTCGAACGGTTAACATAAACGAGAGTTTTGTGACGATCTAACTTATCTTACTAAAGTTGAAGTTTAGTGGCGAACAGTACGTTACTATAAAGTCGGGAGTGAATTATAAAATCTTTCCAGAACCTATACATTGTGACAAAAACGATCAAGAAACACTAAACAATACATTTCTACTCTGAAAAACACCACAAAACACCAGAAAACTGTATAACACATTAACCAAATTAGTGTCGGAATTGGGAAAAGTGTTTTGAATTATAATTACACAGACATACTAAATACAACCCAGAATCACTACACCAGTCAATACACAACATTTAACAAGAGATTTGCAGAGACAAGAACAGGAATTTTGCCAGAAAATACATTATTTGGAACACTGCAGGAACGAGCAACATTTTGATCAACTTGACGGCGGCCATTTGCTTTGACGATTCCAGTGCCTTCTTCTTAGTACAACTCAGCTGTTTGGTGAAAACAATTATTATATTTACAAATTATTATTCAATGTCTGTGTTTATTAATAACTATTAATTTGATTGTAACGTTATACTTTTTAAATATTAGCCCGATTTCTCTGACTTTGGTAATAACTGGCTGTTTAAAGAACCCTATATAATTTTTATATCATATACTTGTAACTTTTTTCGATATCCTGAGAATCGATACTAATCGATAAGAGTCAATATTGCTGTTACTTAATAAAAAACATTAATACTTTTCAATACTTAATAGTTCTTTATTTCTTCAATAATACTAATTACCAATAATATAATTCTAATTGATAATCTACAAGGACTTTACCACCCGTAAGTGAAGATAACCTAAAAAATAAAAAGGTAAACAAGTATCGATTGGTTTACAGACAGTCTTATGAGTGGTGATAGATTATTTAAAATATACTAAAACTTTAATAAAAATTTTCAGAAGAGCATTACACTGTTTAAAACTTCACAGCCCTATATTAATTAATTGATCATAATTAATTAATTAATAAAATTAAATAATTTTTTTAAATTATTTTTTTTTATAAACATAATTTTTTTTTAAATTTTCTTCAAAACAATAATTTTTGTTTTGAAACTTTCGGTGAAGCTGAGCATATATATTTCTTCATCAACTTTACGCTACTCGACCGGTCTTGCTACCATTGGGACTCGACCAGCTGGGAAACTTAAGGAAGTGTTTCAGGCCAGTAAGACGTCGAGAGCCACACCAATTAAACACCAATTAAACATATTACATTGGATTTGATTACGTCGGAGTCACATACTCCATAATATCTATATCATCAACACACATCACTTTTTATTATAATTAATTTATTACAATATATATATGTACAGTATATACATCCGTGGTTACATATAAATATAAATTCTACTTGCATACAATCATGCGTACAATCATACAAAGTGCGCACGCCTTGCTTTTCTTGCAGTCGTACATGAATAAAAAATTTTTTAAAGTAATGATTTGGCAAAGAAATTATTTTTTACTTTTTAGTGCGACTTTTTTGTTTGATTTTTGTTTTTTTACTTTTTATTTTTTTTTCTCTTTAAGAAAAGCAAGTTTTTAAAAATTGTTTTTTATTTATTTTTTTATTATATTACTACGTATACTCATTATGTTACGCACTAGTAAATTCAATTAATTTGTTTACACAAATCCAAATCTTTTCAAAACAAATAGCCACACTTATGTCATCAGAAATAATGTTTTGGCGCTACTAATGTGGAGCACCCCGACTTGACGCCTCCCCCATGGCTGCCACCCGCCCCTTAAGCCGCGCCTGATTACAACACAAGTTTTCAAACTAAAATTCAATTATTTTCTTCAAAATAGCTTCACTTCAGTTGTTTTGTGTTTTACTGTGGTTTATTTACAAATCTCACTACATTTTCATATAAATCGTTCACGGAAGGAAACAATCTTCATTGTTGGTGATTACTTGTAGCTCCAGTATACGTGACATAATCTGAGGAAACATTTTTTACTTTTTATTTTTTTTTCTCTTTAAGAAAAGCAAGTTTTTAAAAATTGTTTTTTATTATATTACTACGTATACTCATTATGTTATGCACTAGTAAATTCAATTAATTTGTTTACACAAATCCAAATCTTTTCAAAACAAATAGCCACACTTATGTCATCAGAAATAAGGTTTTGGCGCTACTAATGTGGAGCACCCCGGCTTGACGCCTCCCCCATGGCAGCCACCCGCCCCTTAAGCTGCGCCTGATTACAACACAAGTTTTCAAACTAAAATTCAATTATTTTTTTCAAAATAGCTTCACTTCAGTTGTTTTGTGTTTTACTGTGGTTTATTTACAAATCTCACTACATTTTCATATAAATCGTTCACGGAAGGAAACAATCTTCATTGTTGGTGATTACTTGTAGCTCCAGTATACGTGACTTAATCTGAGGAAACATCATTGTTGGTGATTACTTGTAGCTCAGTATACGTGACTTAATCTGAGGAAACATCATTGTTGGCTACATGCCATCTGACTACGATGAGCTGGTTGTCGAGAACATTGGAGAGGATGATGGTAGATTTCGAGAATCAACTTCTCGCAGTTCAGCCCGCCCAAACAACTGGGCCAACTCCATTTTTAGGATAGCCTGCGTTCTAGCCAAAAACGTCTTGAATGTGTGTGCATAGCTCAACAAGAGGTGGGTGGTCTACATGGTCAAGGTTAAGTTTATCTCTATTCTTATTTTGTAGGTAGTTCAGTACCGCAGCCACATCTCCATTGAGTTCTTTTGGTTTACTTTTTTGCTAGTGGTGGCATTAGGGAAGCGTCTGATGTGCTAACACCCTCCTCATTATCCCCGTAGTCATCAAGTGTTTCGCTGGTCTGTGTAACATTCGAAGTCGTTGACCGAGATGATACTGTATCTTGAAGGAACTCCAAGTTACCAGCCCAAGGCCAATTTTGGTATTTTTTTAGCAGATCCAGTAGCTCCCTTTAGGTGCTACTTGAGGTATTTCATGAACGAATCTCTCCATTTCTGCTTTGTAACTTTGCCTAACAATGAGAACAAAACGGAAATTCGAGATCAACTACATTAGCGTGGGTATAAATATAAAAAATTCAATCAAAATCTGACAAGAAGAAATAAAACAGAATTTTGAATTTTCCCAATTGTCAAGTTACCTGCCTACCCCAGCATCTCGTTATTTAAACCTGATTCCGTTATTTACTTGATTCAGGCGACTCGCACCATACTATTGCTTTTTCCTTCAGAGTCGGACGCACAACTGTCTCCGCCATAGTGAAAGAAGTGTTTGAAGAGCTGTGGAATGTTTTACAACCGCTGTATTTGTCCGTGCCAACAGCGGAGATGTGGAAACACTCTGAGGGTTCAGTGACTGTTGGAACTTTCCTAACTGCTTAGGAAGCATAGGTGGAAAACGTGTGAAAATAAAATGCCCTAACAACAGTGGTTCAAGTTATTTCTGTTACAAAAATGTTTTTTTTTCAATAGTTCTTGGCGTAGTTGATCCACAGTACAAACTTATTATAATAAATTACCTTATTTCAAATCCGTCCTGTGACTTCGTTGCGTTGTTTTTGTTGTTACGCGTTTCGGGAACTATGTCCCATCATTAGACGTATCATTCGGGAAGAGATCGTCAAATATTAAAATTCATAAAAGTACTTTATTTAAACACACGTGTCCGACTCGGTGCGCACCGTGTAACGTTCGGTTGGATACTGAATATTTGGACTTCGAGTTATTGCCAAGTTGTTTATCTCAAGCAAATGCAACGCGGTGTCGTAAACAACCTGGCAATAACTCGAAGTCCAAATATTCAGTATCCAACCGAACGTTACACGGTGCGCACCGAGTCGGACACGTGTGTTTAAATAAAGTACTTTTATGAATTTTAATATTTGACGATCTCTTGTCCCGTGCTGTACACATGGAGCGTTGAGGCATGCCTCACTTCTGTGGTCCAAACATTCAAGTTAAAGCGCGCTGTGTTGTTTATAAGTGTGTTTATTTTATGCGGTTATTAAAAATGTCCCTGTTATTCCGCTGAACTAACAGATGATCAAGATTGTTATTTGAATTATTTGTAACATTAAACATATATATAGAAACTAATCAAGTTTAAAAATTTGAAGTTCAATCAGTTGTATTATTGTGTATGACTAATACAAGGATTGTTCAATAGAAACACGTATAGAGCTGTAAAGCATTTTTATTCAACGATTTTAAAAGAAGTCTCCATTAACATTAAGACATGAGTTCCACTGTTGCGCTAACCTGTAGATTCCCTGCTAGTTATAGTAAAATTCTTACGGCTGTTTGTGGAACCATTCGCTTACAGCAAACTCTACCTCAGCGTCCGATTTGAACCACCATCCTTTTAGTGATTCCTTAAAAAAAATTAAAGATAAGATTTTTGCCTACCCATTCATTAACTACTAGCTTCGCCACTGGAAATAAGGTAATTTATTATCAATAACGTGACTTGGACCATAATCAATAATGTTTAAAAACAAACTTATTGTTGTTGATACTGGTAATTACGGTCGACACAGCGATATCTTTGTGTCTTTGAGAAGGAGTGGTATCTCTGAGAATTCTTCTTTCTATCGCGATTTTATAGAAAGCAAAACTATTCTACCTCCAAAACCACTACCTGGAACAGACACTCCCGTCTGTCATGTATTTGTAAGTGACGAAGGTTTGAAATTACAAACTTATTTAATGCGTCCTTTCCCGAAAGCTGTACTCGTAGAAGATGAAGCGAAAAAAACATTCAATGAACGACTTAGCAGGATTCGTCGTGTTGTCGAAAATGCCGTTGGCATTTTAGCTCAGAAGTGGCGAGAATTGGACTACATGCTACTGCACTTCATGTCGTCAAAGCTGCGTGTTGTTTACACAATTTCATTCAAAGTAATAAAACAGTGTAGCGGTCTGAATTGATCATCGTACTGAGATGATCACAAGACGTCACTGGGTTATGACGTCAGAGATTAAAGACAATAAAGAGGCGCTGGCAGCTGGCTTCCGATGTCGCCGTTGTATAGCAAACGGAACGGAACCTGTAGCGAACTTAAAAATATTAATTCCAATACATGTATAACAGGAAATGTCTGTAGTAACACGGTAATATTTCAGTAACTATAAACAATTTCATAATTTATATATCAGTGAGACCAAATAGCTGGGTATTATTGCACAGGACATGTTTTACTTCGAAACTGTGACAAGACAAATACGCGACAAAGGTCACAGTCTTTCATAATCACCTAATCTGTTATGAATTGTGTTTCAAGCCTCTAATATTCATAACATGTTCATTTCTAAATAATTAAAAAAACAGACTGTTGTCTGTTCTTTTGTTTATGTATCACAAAGTGTAGAATTCTCTCTGTGTGTGCACGCGCGCGCGCACGATAGAGGGAGACTAATGACACATAGTCATTTCCACTGACAACTGTTTACCAATTTCGGCAAACTGTGCAATAATAATGATTTACCTTATTGAAACCGTCCAGTGATTTCAAGTTGTATATTTATGACGCGTTTCGAGTCATATGACCCATCATCAGATAGTTATCACTCACAAGGAGATCATCAAATATTAAAATTCACAAAAACACAAAAAACACACATATGTACAATTGTAAAAACCTATACAAGCGTCCGACACAGTGCACTGCGTGAGGCCCACTGGACTCTGAGCAAACGCGTGTCACGCCGTGTGTTATCTCATAATCGATTGCAGCGCGGTGTCATACAGCGGGTTTGATTTGAAATTTAATTTATCCTTAAGTATGCCATCATGAGTAACTGGGTTATTATGTCCACTATAGATTTCAAATTCTTCCCATGCATCCATATAACAAAATAATGTTTAAACTGTGCAAGCTGATATTTTCATGGTCGGTAGCTCCAAATTCCAGAACCTCATCTTTAAACACGGCGAATGAAGCGTTCATAATTGGATGGTCATATCGTCGCTTACTTTTATTGTCACTTGCTTCGTTCTTGTAGAGTTAAACGACTATATAATTAAAAGTATTCGATCTTGTAGAATTAAACGACTGTATGATTAAAAGTATTCGTATTTAAAGTAAACTCACTTGAATGAAAAAATAACTTAGCTTGTTTGTTAAGTTAAGATGAGGTTCTGGAATTTGGAGCTACCGACCATGAAAATATCAGCTTGCACAGTTTAAACATTATTTTGTTATATGGATGCATGGGAAGAATTTGAAATCTATAGTGGACATAATAACCCAGTTACTCATGATGGCATACTTAAGGATAAATTAAATTTCAAATCAAACCCGCTGTATGACACCGCGCTGCAATCGATTATGAGATAACACACGGCGTGACACGCGTTTGCTCAGAGTCCAGTGGGCCTCACGCAGTGCACTGTGTCGGACGCTTGTATAGGTTTTTACAATTGTACATATGTGTGTTTTTTGTGTTTTTGTGAATTTTAATATTTGATGATCTCCTTGTGAGTGATAACTATCTGATGATGGGTCATATGACTCGAAACGCGTCATAAATATACAACTTGAAATCACTGGACGGTTTCAATAAGGTAAATCATTATTATTGCACAGTTTGCCGAAATTGGTAAACAGTTGTCAGTGGAAATGACTATGTGTCATTAGTCTCCCTCTATCGTGCGCGCGCGCGTGCACACACAGAGAGAATTCTACACTTTGTGATACATAAACAAAAGAACAGACAACAGTCTGTTTTTTTAATTATTTAGAAATGAACATGTTATGAATATTAGAGGCTTGAAACACAATTCATAACAGATTAGGTGATTATGAAAGACTGTGACCTTTGTCGCGTATTTGTCTTGTCACAGTTTCGAAGTAAAACATGTCCTGTGCAATAATACCCAGCTATTTGGTCTCACTGATATATAAATTATGAAATTGTTTATAGTTACTGAAATATTACCGTGTTACTACAGACATTTCCTGTTATACATGTATTGGAATTAATATTTTTAAGTTCGCTACAGGTTCCGTTCCGTTTGCTATACAACGGCGACATCGGAAGCCAGCTGCCAGCGCCTCTTTATTGTCTTTAATCTCTGACGTCATAACCCAGTGACGTCTTGTGATCATCTCAGTACGATGATCAATTCAGACCGCTACACTGTTTTATTACTTTGAATGAAATTGTGTAAACAACACGCAGCTTTGACGACATGAAGTGCAGTAGCATGTAGTCCAATTCTCGCCACTTCTGAGCTAAAATGCCAACGGCATTTTCGACAACACGACGAATCCTGCTAAGTCGTTCATTGAATGTTTTTTTCGCTTCATCTTCTACGAGTACAGCTTTCGGGAAAGGACGCATTAAATAAGTTTGTAATTTCAAACCTTCGTCACTTACAAATACATGACAGACGGGAGTGTCTGTTCCAGGTAGTGGTTTTGGAGGTAGAATAGTTTTGCTTTCTATAAAATCGCGATAGAAAGAAGAATTCTCAGAGATACCACTCCTTCTCAAAGACACAAAGATATCGCTGTGTCGACCGTAATTACCAGTATCAACAACAATAAGTTTGTTTTTAAACATTATTGATTATGGTCCAAGTCACGTTATTGATAATAAATTACCTTATTTCCAGTGGCGAAGCTAGTAGTTAATGAATGGGTAGGCAAAAATCTTATCTTTAATTTTTTTTAAGGAATCACTAAAAGGATGGTGGTTCAAATCGGACGCTGAGGTAGAGTTTGCTGTAAGGGAATGGTTCCACAAACAGCCGTAAGAATTTTACTATAACTAGCAGGGAATCTACATGTCCCCCATGAGCGCAACAGTGGAACTCATGTCTTAATGTTAATGGAGACTTCTTTTAAAATCGTTGAATAAAAATGCTTTACAGCTCTATACGTGTTTCTATTGAACAATCCTTGTATTAGTCATACACAATAATACAACTGATTGAACTTCAAATTTTTAAACTTGATTAGTTTCTATATATATGTTTAATGTTACAAATAATTCAAATAACAATCTTGATCATCTGTTAGTTCAGCGGAATAACAGGGACATTTTTAATAACCGCATAAAATAAACACACTTATAAACAACACAGCGCGCTTTAACTTGAATGTTTGGACAAAGTTTAAAAGGAGTGTTGTTAGCTGTAACATAAAAGGAGAGTCAGTTTGGTAGGAAGTGAAGTGTAAGGAAAACAAACGGGACTGTAAAGTTATTTGAAGGTGAAGTTTAAAAGGAATGTATTTAAGGAAAACGAATAACGCAGTGCAGAATAACTCAACAGAGAAACAGAAATAGTAAACACTCTGTGAAGGTGTGACTCTTGTGTACTGTTTACTTGTCTTTAAAGTCAAAGTAAAAACGGATCAACGCGCCAGATGCCAGATGCAGGGGGCACAGATTCCGTGATCCCTCCAATGGTTGCAGCGTCCGCAATGGTCTCCGATGACTACACGATGTTCTTGTTCTTGGTAGCGGGTCTCGGTGCTTCTGTTTATGGTAGGAGCCCCCTTTCTTATTTATTTGGCGGAGGGAGAGGATGACTGCTGTGGGTGGTCGGAGCGATTCGCAACTGCTGATTGGTGGGGAGGGTCGGAAGACTCTCGCGCGGAGAAGGTAGGATTTGTACGCCCGCAACGGGTCGTTACACTTCCGCCAGCCCGTCGAGAGTCCCGCGAGACTGCCTCTTGGCAATGCCGGAGCAGGCGAGAGAGTGAAGCGGGAGAAGACACAAGCAATAGGCGGCGCTTGGCTCACCTAAAAAGGGCCCAATTCATCTGTCGGCATGCACAGGCACGGAGCAGGTGTGGGTGAATGTTAACTGAGAAAGATCAGGGGAATGGGATAGATGGGTTCTGTGACCTTATGGGGGGGGGGATCTAATAAAAATGGAGAGAAGTTATTTACAGCAGGTGATTCAGCAGATTAAAAAAAAGTTAAATTCCAAGCAAAAAAAAAAAAATACATACATTACAAATGAAAGTGGTTGTCATTATGAAGGTGTTATTCCAGTTCATGGAATGGGTGTAGTTTAAGCAGTACCTACGTGAATACAGAAAAGGAAGTAGTATACTACACTCCTATTATTTTATCGCTTACCTTATGTAAAGTGTAATGAAAACTGAAGACACCTTTTTATAGTGTACATAATTAATAATTTTGTTTTTATTGATTACAATTAATTCATTGATATATCTTTAAACAATTCTTTAAAAAGAATTTTAAATAGCTTAATTATTGTGACCACTTAGAAAGTTACATAAATTTAGTTTCATGAAACAGATTGAAACTAATTTTGTACCGAGAACCCCCGAAATACTACACTCTGTGCAGGCCAAAACATAACGTTTATTACATACTGCAAAAATATTTATGTTATTAGTCTTGTATTTCTGATTGCATAAAATTTACTTTAAGGAATTGTACAGGAAAAGTACATCTTAATTTAGTGTCAACTCCCACTACGTAGACGTAGACGAATTATATTAAAACACTAATCAAAAATCAAATATTCGCGTGCGAAGCCTCAGGTAACAGCTAGTAAACAATAAGCTACGCATGTAATGATCAACTGGGCACACTGATAAGCTCAGAACGCTACGCCCGTTCTGAATTGATCATTCATGTCGTATGCAGTACGTCATGGTGACGTCATGTGATGAACCAGCACGCCGCATGGTGAATTCAGAAGGCTACACCCTACACGTTCCTTTGTTTTACAATGCTTCAACATACACAGCGACAGCGGAAATCAACTGCCAGCGCTTCCTTATCTGTGACGTCATGTGATCATCTCAGTATGGGTGACCAATTCAGACTGCTACAAACAGAACCAAGTATAGCTGAACTATGAACTAAAAGAGACCAGAAATCAACTAATCTGTCCGTTCTCACACACGACGACTGAAGAAAGATCAAGTGTGCTGCCTATGCTGTGCGAGACCACTTCGTTACTTATTTTAATTATTTAAATAACAGTAATTAAATAGCCTACCATCTCATTATAAATACCTAGGTCGATGACTTCTTTTGGAAAATTATGTTTATTTTTGTAAAATTATTATGTTGAATAACATGTAACAAACTACAACCGGATGGCTGCCCGCCGCGTTCGCTTGCTTTCTGTTCGACTGAGATGATGCAATTCTACGCAATACAGCGCCCGCTTCCTGTTTGACCGAGCCTTACACCAGTTTAAGCAGTACAACAACAACAGTATCGGTTTGAAGTGTGGAGTTGTATGTAACCGTGCCCACGAGAACTATTTACACGCCCGGAAGTGAACCTGAGGCTGGACAGAATAAACTAAACCCACTTATTTATCCAGCTAACATCAACACGTCGTCTGAAGGATCTGCAATCAACATTACAGCGAAGTGAATTTGTTTTATGCATGCACACTTACCAGGGTCTGTTGAAAAGTTCGCGGAGCGACATCTATGTGGCAAAACTAAAATCTTTCGTGTATTGCAAGGGGTATATTTCGCGTGAACACCTGTTAATTTCCATATATATCTGTCAATTTATTCACTTTTACCAGCTGTTTGAAATTTTCCTGTCATGCGTGTTTTGTTTTTAAAATTCACAAAATCAAACATCGTGTTGTGATGAATTCTTTGTTAAAAACGTTTCAGCGCAATGGAAAATCAAAACGAAACTGTAAATGTGTTGAAGAGATGCTGCGCCTTCAGAAACAATGGTAAGTGGGGCACACTCGAGTTTAAACGTGGTCGTACAACCACTGAAGACGATCCCACCAGTGAAAAAGCGTTGTGCAAGATGGTTGCCGCATCTGGAGTTGTTGCATTTTTTGGGCGTCCAGTGTGATGACGTTCTCAATCCTCGTACGACCACGTTTAAACTCAAGTGCCTATTTACAAACCGTTGGTTTTGAAGTCGCAACATCTCCTGACAGATTTACAATTTTGTTTTGAATTTCCGTTGGCGCTAAACAATTGTTAACAAAGAATTACACCACGATGTTTGATTTTGTCTGTTTTTCAAAACATGCATGGCATGTCAATTTTAAACAGCTTCCAAACAATGAATTAATTGATAGATAGATTTGGAAATGAACAGGACTTCACATAAAATACAAACCTTCCAGCACACGAAAAATTTTAGTTTTACCGCTAAGCTACAGTTGACGCTCCGCGAACTTTTCAACTGACCCTCGTGTAAAGCTTATTTAATAGAAAAACTCGAGTACAAGTTACATCAGTAAATACTTTATAGTTTAGATAATACAAAAAGAACATTTTAAGTAGAAATGTATTTCATAGCACAAAAATTAAATTTTAGTTTGTGTTACGAACAGTGCCGGCTCTAGGTTTTTTGACACCCTAGGCGAAAAGAAGTTCTCCGCCACCACACCCCCATAATCTCAACCCCCCTCAACCGTACAAAAGTGAGGCCTAGTCGCCCCTAACATTTTCACACACCATCCTATTGTTTATTGTTTGTCACAATTTAGATTTGTTTAAGCATTACATAAAATCAAACTTACCCATTTGGTCTCGTTGTGGAACGAGGATTTGCAGTTTCAATTTCTTGCGTTCCCGCATCGAAAGTTTAAGTTCATTTGTGCCAACATAGAATTGTTAAGTGGAAAAATATCAAAAATGAGTATGTTGTACTATAATACTGATAATTTTTTTTTATTTCCAATGTTAGAAGGAAAATAAATAAAATATTTTTCTTAAAATAGGCCAGGTTCTATTTACACTTTTTGTTAGTCTAAGTCCTTCATATTTAGAAAGTAGATGTTAATTTCTTTACAAAAAAATAGTAACACAAAGACTCAATTAACTTTACAACAAAAGACTCACACTCACAGTTTAAGATACATTGATAAAATAAAACATTTATAATCCTAATGGTGCTTTTCTTGCTTTTATTTGTGAAAATTCTTTTACTAAGGCTGTCGGATCGAGGTGTTTTGCCAAGTCACTTTCTATGGAAATTTTGGCTAGACCCACAAGTCTTTCCTGGCTCATTGTACTGCGAAGATATGTTTTAATTAATTTCAATTTAGAAAAACTTCTTTCAGCACTTGCTACGGACAGTGGCAACGTGAGCAATATACGAAGAGCTACACATATGTTAGGAAATCCATTTTCAAGATCATGATGGTAAATGTAGCTTAAAACCTCTTCAGGGGTTGTCACTGAGTCATTGAGATGATGACAAATTCCTCTCAGCTCAGAACACAGTCCTAAAGCGTCAATATCAAATACCTTCACACCTTCTTTATTTTGAACTGTTAAGGCCTTCTCCAAGTTTTCACACAACAGCTTAATTTATGCAGAGTTTTTGTTTTTCAGGTTACGAATGTCTTACAAAAATCCAAAGGTAGCAGATACTTCATTTAACTGAAAAAATCGTTCTTTGACCGCATTGATAGCTGTGTCTAAAGCAGCAAAATAAAAATGGATTTTGAAGTTTTCCGACGGGTCAGTTACATTTGCAGATTCATCTGTTGCTTCGTAGTCAAACATTCGCGTCTTTTTTCGAATGCGGACCTTCTCTTTCTCAAAAACTGGTTCTATACCAACTTCTTCTGCTACTTCATGAGCATCAACCAAAGTTCTGTTGAATTCCAAGTCACTTCTAGCACTGATCAAATACTGTTCTGTTTTTTTCAGTTGACTAACTGCTCTTTGGAGAGACAAATCCTTTTCTTGCAGTATCTTACTTGTTAAATTGACTTGAAACAAAATGTTGTGCCATGTGACAAGAGCGACAACAAATTTGAAGTTTGAGATGTTTTTAAGTAACGCAAGTGCTTCTGCCTTTTGTTTTAATACCACTGGAACCTGTAAGAGAGGAGTCTTCATAGATTTCTTCCAAAGCGTCACACACACTTGAAAGCAGATAACGCAAAGGCGTCAGTGCATCAATTCAACTGGACCATCGTGTATCACTCAAGGGTTTTACAGTCAAAGATGGCACATGACGGCATAAAATCACCCATCGACGTGTCGATGCTGAAAAGAATACATGCACGAATACATACATACATGCAAAGAATGCACGAGGATTAATATCCAAAATCCTTCTCTGAACACCACTTTCCTTTCCTTTCATATTGCTGCCAGTAGGGGGAAAATGAGAGTTCAAACTCACTTTCACTTTCTATCAGCTGGACCACAGCATCCGCGACTTTTTCGCGGATCTGTGTCAAGATCCGCGACTTTTTCGCGTATCTGGACCACACAGCATCCGCGAATATAATTTTTTATTTTTTTATATGCCGCCTTTCGCGAGCCTAGATCACTTTCACTTTCTATCAGCTGGACCACAGCATCCCAAATGGACCACAGCATCCGCGAATTTCCGCGAATATAATTTTTTTATTTTTTTATATGCCTCCTTTCGCGAGCCTAGATCACTTTCACTTTCTATCAGCTGGACCCGCAGCTTCCCAAATGGACCAGAGCATCCGCGAATTTCCGCGAATATAATTTTTTATTTTTTTATATGCCGCCTTTCGCGAGCCTAGATCAAAGAGATGCCGCCGTTCCCGCGGTCCAAGATTTTTTTCCACGCTCTCCCCACCACCAATGGACCCACAGCATCCGCGAATTTCCGCGAATAAAATTTTTTAATGTGATTTTTTTTAATTTTTTTTATTAAACTGATTTGCATATCAGGGGTGGGTGGTGGGTGGGGGGTTCCGACTTGATGCATTATAGTGTATATATTAAATATATGATCAGGGTTACCAACCTTGCATGTGTTCAAATTTGTTGTGTGTTATAATGTATATTAAATCTATATGATCAGGTTTACCAACCTATGTATGGGTTCAAACTTGATATGTGTGTGTTATATAGTGTATATATATTAAAATATATGATCAGAGTTACCAATCTTGCATTATTGTGTATAGAACAGATCTGCCAACATTTTTCTGTGGTGGGAAATTCAAACTATATGATCATGATTGTTGTCGATATCAATTCTCTCTTTGAATGTAAGTAACTCTCCCTCCCTCTCTCTCTCTGTCTCTCTAGACACAGTTATCCATCACGATATAAACTCTCTCTCTCTCTCTCTCTCTCTCTCACACACATTTGAATGTAAGTAAAACTATCTCTCTCCCTCCCTCTCTCTCTCTCTCGCACACACACACACATTTAGTAGATTACTGTTGCCTGTTGCATCTCTCTCTGTGTGTGTGTTTATGTAACGGGTCTCTCTCTCTACGCCAATCTCGGTTCTGCCAAGTCTGTGTGTGGTAAAGTGTTACGCATAAAAAAATCTCCTTGAAATAAGGTATTTTCAAAAGTTTTGTGTACACATACACACACACATTGTGTATGTCTCTCTCTCGCTGCAAACGTTGACAGGAATTCCCATATTCAAAGCGATTTGTATGTGTACACAAACTTAAATATGGTTTACAGACCATTGTAATTTTAAAAATTCATTTTTGCATTAATTAAATATATATCGTAAACAATGAAGTAATAATATTTCGTCATTAGAAAGTTATATTCAGTGTGGTAATTAGTGATAGAAAGATTAACTATGCACATGCACACACACACACACACACACACACATACACACACACACACATACACACACACACACACACAACGATACAGAATTAGATATAGTTATTATTCGCTAACTTAAACCAGAGGTCATTAACCGTGTGTACGTCGTCTAAATCGGGACGTCCTACTTTCTAATGTGACACCTGACAATCATTAGCAGCGCTGACAGTAATTAGGATTAATTATGGATTAGAAAGTATTTACTCTAAAAACGGACACACAAGCTTTCCCCACTACCAGTGTACAATATATACGCGAAGAAAATTAGTGGCAATTTCTCATTTGACCACCTGCGTGTGCTGATACATCGTGAAATCTATCACTGCATTTTTTTTAATAGTTGAAAGACTGTTTGTATTGTTGTACGTCTTCAGTATACACAACTTCCATCATTAAGGGTGTGTAGACAACACATATACTAGTTTTGGTAAGTGTACAGATTTTATTTAAACGTAAAAATTATTTGCATTAAAACATTATCAAGCGCATTATTTATTGAATTTAATACATGTGTGTGTGTATGCGTGTGTGTGTATGATCAAATTATTATGTCTGTTACAATTTTCTGAAATATATTCTTACCGTATTTTTATATTAATTTTATTGTATGTACAGATTTTATTTAAACGTAAAAATTATTCACATTAAAACATTATCAAGTGCATTATTTATTAAATTTAATACATGACTCATTCAAATAAGTAAGTGTACTTGAAACATTTTGAATACGTTAATAACTGAGCATAATTTTTATTGTATGTACAGATTTTATTTAAACGTAAAAATTATTTGCATTAAAACATTATCAAGCGCATTATTTATTGAATTTAATACATGTGTGTGTGTGTGTGTGTGTGTGTGTGTGTGTGTGTGTGTGTGCGTGCGTGTGTGTGTGATCAAATTATTATGTCTGTTACAATTTTCTGAAATATATTCTTACCGTATTTTTATAGTGGCAATTTCTCATTTGACCGCCTGCGTGTGCTGATACATCGTGAAATCTATCACTGCATTTTTTTTAATAGTTGAAAGACTGTTTGTATTATTGTACGTCTTCAGTATACACAACTTCCATCATTAAGGGTGTATAGACAACACACACATACTAGTTTGGTGAGTGTACAGATTTTATTTAAACGTAAAAATTATTTGCATTAAAACATTATCAAGCGCATTATTTATTGAATTTAATACATGTGTGTGTGTATGCGTGTGTGTGTATGATCAAATTATTATGTCTGTTACAATTTTCTGAAATATATTCTTACCGTATTTTTATATTAATTTTATTGTATGTACAGATTTTATTTAAACGTAAAAATTATTCACATTAAAACATTATCAAGTGCATTATTTATTGAATTTAAGACATGACTCATTCAAATAAGTAAGTGTACTTGAAACATTTTGAATACGTTAATAACTGAGCATAATTTTTATTGTATGTACAGACTTTATTTAAACGTAAAAATTATTTGCATTAAAACATTATCAAGCACATTATTTATTGAATTTAATACATGTGTGTGTGTGTGTGTGTGTGTGTGTGTGTGTGTGTGTACGTGTGTGTATGATCAAATTATTATGTCTGTTACAATTTTCTGAAATATATTCTTACCGTATTTTTATAGTGGCAATTTCTCATTTGACCGCCTGCGTGTGCTGATACATCGTGAAATCTATCACTGCATTTTTTTTAATAGTTGAAAGACTGTTTGTATTATTGTACGTCTTCAGTATACACAACTTCCATCATTAAGGGTGTATAGACAACACACACATACTAGTTTGGTGAGTGTACAGATTTTATTTAAACGTAAAAATTATTTGCATTAAAACATTATCCAGCGCATTATTTATTGAATTTAATACATGTGTGTGTGTGCGTGCGTGTGTGTATGATCAAATTATTATGTCTGTTACAATTTTCTGAAATATATTCTTACCGTATTTTTATATTAATTTTATTGTATGTACAGATTTTATTTAAACGTAAAAATTATTCATATTAAAACATTATCAAGTGCATTATTTATTGAATTTAATACATGACTCATTCAAATAAGTGTATGTGTGTGTGTGTGTGTGTGTGTGTGTGTGTGTGTGTGTGTGTGATCAAATTACAATTTCTGAAAATATATTCTTACTGTACTTTTTATATTACACTTCTAATTGAAGATATATTTTAGGTATAGCTGAATTTTAAGCGTGCAAGCCTTCAGTGTGCATACAACGTCCGTCATTTAAGGGTACGTGTGTGTGGACAACGCTCGCTAGTTTGCTGCAAGTAAGTATACATTATGGAGTGGGTTATACAAATAATAATAAAGTGTGTGTAATATATACATTTATTAAAATACATACACAGCTCCAAGATTATATTAAACAGTTTTTACAATTAAAAAATACATACACAGCTCCAAGATTATATTGTTACAAGTATGAAAATATATCTAAACTATTATATTGTTACAAGTATGAAAATATATCTAAACTAGTATTTACAATTTAAAAAAAAAACGTACACAGTTCCAAGATTATATTGTTACAAGTATTAAAATATATCTAAACTAGTTTTACAATTAAAATACATACACACACAGCTCCAATATTATAATGTTACAAATATGAAAATATATATATATAAAACTAGTATTTACAAAATATGTATAAAATAAGACTTAAACACGTCTATGTACTGTGTTGGACAATGGCGTATATTCTACAAGCGAATCATATAGTATCATACAGTAGGCAGTCGTCTGTGTAGGAAAATTCATTGACGATTCAAATTCTAAACGTACATCAACTGCTGAAGACTTAAGCGCATCGTCTTGTCTGCTACAATCGAATACAAACAGCGGGGCTTTTGATTTGAATAATTCTGGTGTCAGTACTGGGCTGACGTCTAAACGGTGGTAATACGAACTTTGAAAACTGGCGTACATATTGTACAATAATGCAAAACGGTCTTTCCCAATATCCAAGTTTAAATTATCGTAAGGATAATACTTGTCGTTTAGAAACAGTCTCGCATTGATCACGTTACAATGATCAAATTCATCGGCGTGTGCTGTCAGTACATTCTTTCTTGCTGTCTGAAACGCTAACACAACAAAGCGTGGTTTTTCTAGCTGACTCGAGGTCTTGACAATCCAATTCTGCCTTTTAGTCTGTGGTAAGGCAGGATACTCATGCAACTCCCAGGTCCTAAAAGGCATAGTTATCGGGTGGCCTTTCTCTATGAGTCGTAACAGTGGTAATCTGTACGCATTAGCTACATGTACATAAGGCATTTTTCAGTAAACTTTATCTAGTTCAAGAACACAATTAGCAGTCGTTTGTCCGCTTGCTAAAACCATAGCGTTTATGTCGGTAGATGTGCGTAGGAGTATAAGTTCTTGTTTCACGTTCAGCACGATGCGTGTATAGTCTTCTGCGAATCCCATTAGCATTTTCAATGGTATACAAAAGTTGAATTCACCGTCATCATTCACTTTTAATATGTTCGTGGTCGGCGCCACCCAACCTGCGTTTTCCATTGCGTCACGTGTGTTGTTGTTGAGTGATAGAAAAGTTTTAATAGTTGAGGTAACACCGACGTTTCTGGTATGGTCCACTACCACTCCGGCCAACTCGTAACGAATCTCTTCAAAGAGAAATGCTATAGCATTGTTCACCAGTTCCACATTCAGTGCAGTATCTGCAGCCACACTAGGGTTTTTAACCAACTTGCCTTCGATGTAGAGGAAACTTTCTGACGGCAGTGTAAAGACGTCCTGTTGTTGTATTGGCACACGTATTTCATCATTGTTTCCATATCTTGTTGTTGCGTACGGTGCGTGTGAGTGAAATGAAAAGTGCGTGATACTGTCTTCAAAGAACGGTTGCTGCTCCACAGATAATATTCCACTCGCCATGTTACTTGTTTACAACAAAACCCAGTGAAATCAGAAAACGACGGTTAACTGATGTTAATCGTTTCAGTTTCGAACGAGTACTGATGCGTTTCCTAACTGATCTTTCTTCTTCTTCTTTTATTACTGACGACTGTGGTAGCAGCGGTGGCGAAGAAGCAAAGTACAAGCCCATGTCTATAGTCGTTTTAGATGTAAACGCACAGTGATGACTTCTCCGCGAAAATCTATTACGTCACCGTCCTGATCGTGTAAAGATAATGTTATGTTGTCCAAACGACTCACATTCACAGGTAGGTATATGACGTTTGTAGGTGATTCAATTATTTTGAATCCTGGTTCGACTGACGGATAGAACGAGTGCAGCGTGTGCTCGTTTTTACCGTTCTTGTATGATCCTATATTACACCTTATCAGTATACTGTTCACTTTTATAATGTTAACTGTGGCGTCAGACGTGTGAGTTTTATTCGCTTCAAGCAGACGCTTTTCCTTGAAACCCAACATATCACCGATACCGCACACTGTTTGTTGAAAGTCAATATCCAGTGCACAAGTCAGTTCACATTTCAGTGTATTGTTGTTAGGACGTAGACTAATCTTTGAGTCTCCTAACTGCTTTTTGAGGAAGGCTTCTATGTCACCGATTTCATAAGCACCTGTAGGTAAAGTTATCAAGTCCCACGTTGTTCCGTCCCGTACTACTGGAAACACATTGTTTTTTCCCTCAATCACGTTCGGTATACTGTTGTATGTAGTAAAGTCCAATAGACCTACATACCATTCGCCGTTTGTTAGTTCGAGAGGCGGGAAAAAGTCACATACAAGAGCAGCAGCATTCGTACCTGTTAAGGTGACCGACAGCGAAGACATCTTGTCGCTTACTGATCACTCACGCGTTAAGAAGTCCAAACATAAATGCCCACAGATGACTGTGTGTGGTGGCTGTTCACGCTCGTAATTGTAGTAAATGTCAGTGTCGGTTCCAAAATACTGTGTCAGCTCAAGAGGTGGCTGCATATTACCATACGCATCATAGTAGTAAACTTGTTTGTTTCGCTTCTTGTAGCAAACCCAGTGCGTACCAGGTCCTTCTGCACTGTCCAGATTAACAACTGCACTCTCATTCTTCCATGGTCGTGTGTGTGGTAAAGTGTTACGCATAAAAACTCCTCTGAAATAAGGTATTTTCAAAAGTTTTGCGTACACATACAAATCACTGTCAGACAATGCACGCACTGGTATGCAAATTAGTTTTTTTGTCTGTAAGGACGTAGGTATAGACCTGACGCTATTTTTTTATTGTTACGTTTATGCCTTGGGACTGTTTTGCGTTTGCAGGTCGTTTTGCGTTTGTTCGCGGATTGACGTTTAATTCCTGAACCCTTCTTCTTCTTCTTTTTTCTGCAACCACTACGCGAGCTCCCTCCACCCACTGCTGATTTCGCTTTCATTGCGGCGGCTACAGCTGCAGCATACGCTTTTTCACTAACACCGGAATTCCAATCTTTCACTCGTTCCCACGCTTTGTCGGCAAGAACGCGATCAGCTATACGTTTTCGACTGTTGTCTTTGTACCTTGCGTAGGCGATATCGTGTTCGCGACATGCTTCGTCCAGCTCGTTGATTCCGCGCTCGCCACGTGCCAATCTCTTTTTGAGTTTTGTTCCAGGTCCACAGAATCGGTAGCCGGGTAGGTGTAATTCTACTGGTAATGCGTCCACCGCTCGATTAATCAAAGTAGGTACTGACGAAACGATAGCGGGCACAGTGTTTTTAAGTATTTTTCCAATTACACCACGCCCCATTCTTTTCTTACGAAGTACGTGCATTCTTGTAAACAGATCTCCAATCCTTGATTTCCGTTTCCGTATCGAGAACGTCTATTAAACGTCCCACCTCTTCAATATATTCAGACAGGACTGAACGCTGTGTCGCGCTGTCTTGATATTTATAGACAAACTTTATTAGATTGATTATATGAGCGTGAAATACCTGAGTGACCTTGTACAATTCGGTCTTTATATGTAATTTTAATTCGTGCATTTGTCGTACAGTGACTGTGTCTTTGTCATTGACACCGTTCGCTATATTCATAATTTTTCTTCCGGCAGCGTAGAAAGCATCGCTTTGCAAACTGATTGTGTGTGCGTGTAAAAATTCTAAATTCACTGCGTCTTTGAAGTCAACAGGCGCTTGCACACGCGTTAGTCGACAGTCATTAACGATTACGTTACCTGCACGATCTTTTTTCAAACTCTTCTCGTCTACGTATCGTTTTGTGGCTGCATCTCTTGATTTAAGCGGATCGTTTAGTATTATTATTCGATGATCTTTTGCGTCTACGGTAGCGTCGTCGTTCTTGTACTGTAAGCATGCGTCCTTTACGTACTGTAAAGAAACAACATCGTGCAGCTCTTCAGGATCACCCAAGTTGCGTATCTTTTTGTTTTTCACATCAAAGTGACCGTCGTTAGTCACTCCTAAACCGATATCCTCACGCAGACTTCGATGAGTTTCTTTTCGCACTCTTACAGCGCTGTCGTGTCTACCGAACATGTCTACACTCATATTTATGAAGAACTGGTGGTTATAGAACGGTGCGTCTGCTTTTATATGATAATGCCGGCTTCACGTAATTCTTCCAATATCGAAACGATTTCATTCCTATGACCAGTATGGCCACTACTTTGAGAAGCCATTAACAGTCTCAATCTATTAACCAACTCGTTTGGATCATCCCAATGCACGTAATCGATTGCAGTGTTCGGTTTCATCTCCATATAGCCACTCCCTGTACGTTTTCATGCACTCGATGCAAACAATTTAGATATTACTAGTCGGTACTTGACGCCACTGTTACTGTTTATTCGCGTATTGTGTTTATATTTTTGTTTGTGTCCGTTGGTTGCTTGTAGTATGGACTTATATTTCCTCATATCGTCCTTATTGTATTTTTTCTGTAGTTTCATAAACAAAAGTTCATACAGACCAGGTGTACCCTCGTAAATTTTTCCTTTGACATGAAAGTTGTCGTTATCATCGATTTTTACATTTGAATCACCTATCATAAATTTACCACCTTCGTATCGAACATCATACATACGATCTATAATCCGTTTACAGTCCGCCGATTCGCACAAACGCATACATTTGTTTGCTAATGAATCGTCACTGAAATGTGAAGCGTTAGGGTTCCAGGCGTCCTCGTCACTGAAATGAGAAGCGTTATGACTTTGCATGTCACTTTCGTTTTCTGTTATTACGTGTTGTGTAGGCTCTTCTTGTTTTATCTGCTGCTTCTTCTCCTCATCCTCCTCCTCCATTATATCACCACTTAACTTTCGTGAAATAGCTTCTAACGGTTCCAGAATCGATCTGTAATTTTTTCTAAACTTCTCGTCACCTTCTCTGATACCGTGTTGTAATGCATGATATTTTTTCCTTATGTTGTCGCTTATCGTATTTATATCATACGTAAGTCGTTCCTCCTTATTCATCGCCATCGCGTGTTAGCAAGAGGACTGATTACATTACTACAGTGCAACCACTTTTATACTTCGCTGGAAACAATTATGAATCGATCAAAGCCGATTCTATATCTACCTTCATTTATTGACGAGTCTTTGTCTATGACTAGAAATCCATAACGATCCTTCCACGCTTCCGTGCAGACGTCTTTGAAAGCATCATATTTCATATCCATGTTAACATGATCATTGTATGCATGTCGTAAATTTAGATCGTCTTGTTTGAACAATATCAACAAGTTAGCGTTGACACGTACCAATTGTTTCGGTATCTGGCTATATGTCTGGCATAGATAGAATGTGTCCACACCGCTATGTCTTCCCATAGCAAAATACTTTCGAATATTGTTTTGTCTTTCACACGATACGTCATCGAATACGATAACAGAGTCGAGACCAGTGATTTCACTCGGTAGTGGGACTTCTTCGTTCTCGCTGTATGCATGATAACCTAAACCTTCATCAGCGAGTGATTTCATCACTGTTTCTAGCATTCTGTATTTTGGTTGAAATAATGATTTTGAAAACACGTATACGTTGCGGAAACGTAGTCCGTTGGCATCAAACAGTAGGTTGAATAGCACATTGGATTTCCCACAGGAACTTGGGCCTGTAACGATACAGCGAATACTGTTCGGTAATAGCGGGCCATGTTTACGTTTAGCACTGCCTTCGTCACCAGTCAAAAAGTCCATATCCTTTATTGGTAATTTGTTTGCTTGCTGTACAATCTTCATCTTTGTGAATACCGAAAGCATACTGTTTTCAGCACGTGCTGTCACCTTTTTTATATTAGATCTTTCTTATGTATCCATGCATCGTGTTTACCATCGAAACCAAGCCAACGAACACGCACTCTGTCACCTTTGCGTTGTAACACCTTTTCCACTAGGTATACGTCACCGACTTTGGACTTACTAATCTCGTGCTCGTAAAAACCACCTTTCAACACTTTGTTTAGATGATCTTTTAGCAGATAAGTGACGGGGATGGTAGTGGATTGTACTTTATCCACAGTGAATATTTCGTTAGTCCAATTTGGTGTATAACCTTTGGCGAACGTCATTTTGTGCTTACTTATACGAACACGGTCACCGACTTTAAATTTGGGTGGTTTCGCTGGACTGATTTTAGGCGCTGTGTTCTTCCTTATTCGTTCCAACACTATATGTTCGTTGGCGTCATTCACTTCACTAGGTTTCATACCAATGGTTCTGTGTGTTGTATTGTTGTACGATTTCAGTAATATAGGTAGTAGATCCAACCAGCGGTAGTGTCCTTGTTCGCTGAAAGCTCGATACATGTGTGTCTTCAGTGTGCGATTAAAACGTTCCACTATGGAAGCTTTTTTCTCACTATAGGTTGAGTAATGTTTCACATTATACTTTTTTAGCAACGCTTGTACTGTGCTGTTGTAATACTCCTTCCCGTTGTCCGTCTGTAAATATTTCATTCGATTAGCAGTTAGTATAGGCTCTAGTGCGTGCTTTACTTCTTTTCCTGTCTTTGTTTTCAATGGTACAGCGTACGCGTACTTGCTAAACGCATTGATCACTGTCATCATGTACTTGTACCCTTTGTTCACTCGAGCGTATGGTATCATCTCCACAAGATCCGCCTGGTACAAGTCGTGTAGACCCTTCAATTCAACCGCACGCCTAACGAAATTCCTTCTCGCTGCTCTGTGTAGCTCTAGAGCTATAGTCTTGCGTGCGTTGTTCATGGTTTAAGATACACTAACATAATACCGGCGTTAAAAATACTATATATATCTATAACAGTTTCTTTGTTTTTCAGTATTCACTCTCTCGTCTGAATATCATCATCATGTCCGACCTTCAACAGAATCCAGAACAACAACAACATCAGCAGGAACAGGAACATCCTTAACAAGGTAAAAATTTTTAAATACCAATTGTCTCTCTCTCTATAATTATGTAGCAAACCAAATTTGTTTGATATGAATTAACATATGATTCAACTCTGTCTAACATGTATAAGATAGTCTCTTGACGTTGTTTAGAAATTGATATGGCGGAGAAAATTTTTTATGTTCTGACATAGGTTTGTCACCTTCTCCCCAATGTATTGTCTCTTGACATCGTTTAGAAATTGACATGACGGAGAAAATTTTTCATGTTCCACCATAGGTATGTCACCTTCTCTCCAATGAACTAATTCAATTCCGCAACAAAAGCATTTAACTCTATCGTCTATGAATGACATACTATGTCCACAAACATCATAATTTAGCGGATAGTAGTAAAACCCAGCAAACGCTAACTCGTCGGGGCTGACAAACGTCACTTCCCAATACTTGAACGATTTTCTTCTTTCACTTTCAATGCTAAAATCAGGAGTAGCTGCCATCTTCACAGTTTGCAATAAACTAACGTATTACTAACGTGTACTATCTATTTATTTACCACAAACATGAATTTGTGTGTGTGTGTGTGTGTGTGTGTGTTATTCATCATTCCTATTAGCTAATAAATGTGTTTCTATTGTTTCAGTTATGACACGATTTTATATCGTGCGAAACACTAGTATTAGAGGATCCCTCACAACATTTAATTACCTGCCCGTGTACACGGACACAGAAGATCAAGATATATTACCGATAATGACTGAGGTGCGACCTTTATTGTGCAAGGATATTCTGGCAGAACAAGCACGTTTACGCAGTATCAAATGGCATATTGCGTGCAGGATACGTTTCACTAAAACTGTGTTAGATGGTGACAGCGGCGAAGAAAAAGAGGTAACCAAAGACGCCGTCTTCCACGGACGTTGTCGTACGTTGCTCACGGACGACAACGACGAGTTGAACTGTCTACTAGACGAATCATACGATAAAATCATGAATAGCATATCCAATTTTACCCGTGACGGGAGCGGATGGTCGGTGGATGCTGTACTGAAGCTGGAACTGGTTGTTGGACGGTACCGGCCTCTAGCAGCGTCCTCCTACCTTCCAACCCCGCGAAAACTTGCATTCACCAGGGCAGTAGTCAACATCAAGAACCCCCAAGATGAAATGTGTTTTCTAGGGTCCGTACTAGCTCACATACACCCTCAAGAACGTAATAAAGAACGTGCTTCAAAATACGCCCCCTTCAAAAACACCTTAAATATGTCCGGTATCGAGTACCCTGTTTCTATAAACTCACTTTCTAAATTTGAAGCACAGAATCCCAACATTTCTATAAACGTTTTCGGCTATAAGATAGAAGACAATATCAGAAACGAATCAAAAAATGAGGTTTATCCGTTAAGAATTACCCCCAATAAGGACAGATTACATCATGTTAATCTTTTACTTCTGTCCGATACAAATAGCCGAAAACATTACTGTCTTATCAGTAACATGAGTAGATTGTTATCATCCCTAACACAACACAACGGTCAATCATTTTACTACGACTACTGCCTGCATCGTTTCTCCACAGAACATGGTCTGTCCGATCATCTCCCCTACTGCACACCTTATGGTGAACAGAAAACCAAAATGCCCACAGAGGAGGAGAAGTTTGTCATTTAAAAATTACGCGCACTGTCTTAAAGTACCCTTTACCGTCTACGCCGACTTCGAGTCCCTCATCACTCCGCTTCAATCGTGTTCACCTGGTAACAACGTCCCAACGACAGTGCACGAGTTAGGTGAATTCTACTCAGTTGATAGCAACGGTGCCCGTCAGAAAATAACTTCTCCTCCTGTATCGTCCACATCATACGAAGCGATGCATATTCCGTCAGGTTTCTCCTATGCTATCGTCGATCACACGCACAGCCTCTGGAGAGAGGCTAAAGTTTATCGGGGTGAAAACGTCGTAGACACTTTCTTCTCGTGGTTGATGAAAGACGCCGAGGATATGATGAAGGTAGTACGACATAACGTACAATTAATTATGTCCGATGATGACAATGTTGCGTTCACTAACGCCACCGTTTGTCATTTGTGTGAGCGCCCTTTGACAGACGATGACAAGGTACGCAATCATTGTCATCTTACGGGGAAATTCTTGGGAGCAGCCCACAATAGCTGTAATCTGAGCTACAAGATGCCTCGTCATATCCCCGTCTTCTTTCACAACCTTCGTGGCTACGACTGTCACCATTTAATGCAGGGTTTAGGAAAATATAAGGACCAACACGTATCCTGCATTGCAACATCTAGTGAGCGTTACGTGTCGTTCTCCCTGGGTCCCTTGCGTTTCGTAGACTCCTTTCAATTTCTTAATCACTCTCTGGACACACTCGTTACCAATCTGTTCACGTCCGGGAGCCAATTTCCTTTGCTCAGAGAGGAAATGCTTAGACGGGGTTTCGACGAACAGACCAATCTGCTCGTACGCAAGGGGGTATACCCTTACGAGTACGTTGACAGCATTGATCGGTTCAACGAAACAAGTCTACCCGCTCGTGAACACTTTGATAACCGGTTGATGGAATCGTCTATTTCGGACGCAGATTACGAGCACGCGCAAAACGTGTGGAGTGCATTCAATCTGCGTACGTTTGGAGATTACCATGATTTGTATTTGTTGACAGACGTAATGCTGTTGGCCGATGTCTTTGAAAGTTTTCGAGACATGGCCTTACGCGATTACTGCTTGGACCCATGTCATTTTTACTCGCTTCCCGGACTCGCTTGGAACGCGATGCTAAAAATGACAGGGGTCGAATTAGAGCTGTTGACAGAGATAAATCAACATCTGTTTGTAGAGTCTGGGGTCCGCGGAGGCTGCGCGATGATATCCAACCGTCATGCAGTCGCTAACAATCCTTTGATCCCAGATCAGTACGATGTTTCGAAACCGACCTCCTTCATTCTGTATACGGACTGTAACAATTTATACGGTGCAGCCATGTCGCAACCACTCCCTTACGCAGACTTCCGATGGCTCGATCGTAACGAAATCGAGTCCTTGGACGTACGTAATGTGAGTGATGATTCCGACATCGGGTACATCCTCGAAGTCGACCTACACTATCCTAATACCTTACACGACCTGCATTCCGACTACCCGCTTGCACCTGTGCGCCAGCGCGTAACACCCGATATCCTTTCTCCCTTTTCCAAACGGTTACACGAGAGTATATACAGATCATCGTATAACGAATCAGGGTCATCCGTAGAGAAGTTGTTAACAACTTTGGAGGACAAACAAAATTACGTTCTCCATTATCGAAATTTGAAATTGTATTTAAGTCTTGGTTTAGAGCTGAAAGCGACTCATAGGGTGTTGTGTTTTAAGCAAAGCGCTTGGTTGAAACCGTTTATCGATTTCAACACCCGCAAGAGGCAAGCAGCCGTCAACAGCTTTGAAAAAGACCTTTTCAAACTGATGAACAACGCCGTATATGGTAAGTCGCTGGAGAACGTACGGAAACATATAGACTTTGAACTAGTCTCGGATGAACGACGGCTTCAAAAACTAGTTTCCACACCTAGGCTAAAACGTATGATTCGTTATACGAACGATCTGGTGGGGCTCTCACTCCGTAAAAAATCCATTGTTCTTTCTCGTCCCGTGTATGTCGGCTTCACGGTGCTTGACGTTAGCAAAACGATAATGTACGACTTTCATTATCGTTATGCTGTCGCCAAGTACGGTCGCAACGTTAAATTGTTAATGACTGATACAGACAGTCTGATGTATAGTATTCAAACATCAGACTTGTATGCAGATATGAAGAAGGACCTACACGTTTTTGACACCTCGGATTACCCTACGTCTCATCCTTGTTATAGCCTTAAGAACAAAAAGGTTGTTGGACTGTTCAAGGATGAAACGTGTGGTCGTCTTATTAGAGAATTCGTGGGTCTCCGAGCGAAATGTTATTCGTTCCTTGTGGCCCACGAAGATCCTACCAAAGAGTGTCGAAAACGTGTATGTAAAGGTGTGCCTCGAGTTGCGATTAAGAGGAGTCTACGACACGATATGTATCGCAAGTGTCTCACTGATCATTGTCAGTTTTCTGCTAGTGCGCTTTGTTTACGTAGCGATCATCATACGCTGTACACGATGCGCGTAAATAAGCAAGCGTTGTCACCGTATGATGATAAGCGCTATATACTAGACAATGGTCATGATACGCTTGCATACGGTCATTATCGAATACAACACATCAACATGGAGAACGATGATGACGACACCTCCCCACCTGCTAAAAAATTCGTCTCCATGTATAGTACCCCCTCAACACTTGTTTCTTTCGTCAGTTGATGTCTCTCGGTGCTTCAGTCCAGACGTCTGTAAACGTAAGTTCACATATTAATATCGCAACGATATTTGTGTGTTTAAACATAATATATATATATATATATTGTAACAAATCTTATTGAAGGTGTTAAGATGAGACGATGATGCCCCACGTTGCGAGCGTCAATTTGAAACAAAACTCGATATCTCTCCTTAAAGCCTCACTGTTGTAATCAATTTAGTAACGAACTGCTTGTTAATTATGTGAGGACGTATGTAATAATGTATGATACCAGCTGGAGACGTCAAATTATAAAGAGATCTTGTCTATGAGTGTAATTAGTTATAAGAGACTCCGGTGTAACAAACGCCAAGTAGTACGTTGTAGGTGGCGATTCGTAACAATTAAAATGCTGTTACCTGGTTTAATTAATATGTTATTAACTAATATACCTTGCGGTTGTGACCAGTGAAACCCTCAGAACACAGATTATTAAGTCCACAAACTTAGAATTATATTCCTGAATTTATAATGGTAGTATTCTGTAGACTTAATTTAATTCTCAGTGGTGGTTTAATATGAGCAATATATATGGAGTATTTACTGAATGTAAGTGGTTTTTGTCTCAACCCTAGTCCCTCAACGATAAAAATTTCATTCAAATTTAGTATGGCAAAACCCGTTAGTTCAGCAATCTCCCGTCTCACCAGCTGCAAACTTGGAGCGCTGTTATTATAAATAATTGTGCGTATAGGTTAGTTATTCTGAGTGTTTGTATCAATCTGTTAATAAATTATTACGCCAATTACATATAGTATTTTCTCTGCAATGATTAAAACGTTATCTCATATAACAAATATACTTTATTTATTTTTCTCTGGTATTTAACCAGTTACGTTGTCTCAGACAAACAATAAGACAATACAATCGACTATCCCAACATGTATCGATTCTTAATTATTCGAATTCTAAAAAGAAAAACATATATACTTTGAAAATAATGACAAATAATTCTTATACCAGGGTTCGTGTAGTTCTTTGAACCATTAGTAAGGCCAGGTAAAACGCATAATTAAGGTTGTTCAATTTACAAAAAGAATAAAATTATTTACTTAAAATACAATGATATGAAAATAATTTGTTTTTTTACCCAAGCGGCGAAAGCTTCATTAGGCGGTGAATGTTTGTCAACTACGATCAAAATGCAGGTTATATCGTCTTCACCCAGTAAAACTGCTCTGGTCTTCAATGAATGGATGATGATAATCCCACGGTAACTCTGGTGCTTCGAGTCTTCTTTTGCGTCTTCACAATTCTTGGTCCCAACGAACTGGAATTAGGATCTCAGCTTCCGCTGTCAATGAAGGTTATTTCGTCAACCGAATCTTCTGTATTTCCAAATATTTCCGTTAATTCAGGCTTCAACTCTTTATTGGTCTTCAATTTATAGCATGAATTGGTTTGATACCAAATTCAGCGGAATTGTTTAGTGAATGAGGTGAGACGCTTTCAGTTCTTTTTTATTGTATTCATTGATAATTTATAGGGTTATTTAATTTGTATGATTCATTAACATTCCAGTATAATTGTTTTGCAAAATGTTTTTTTTCAATTTGGATATATATTTTCTTTATATTTATTCATATATTTTAAATATATCGGTTCATTTCAACCTAATAGCTTGTAACAATCAGTACCATCCATTCAAAATCAACAAGTTACTAAAAATCAGTTGCCTTAACAACCAGGTTTTCTATATATCCTTGAGCCGGCATTATAGAATATTACTACTCCTTTCCAATAAATACTCCATGCTTGGATTAATATTGAATCACATAAAATTCTCCCCTAACCTTCCTTATTAAACAGTAAATGTTTTACTAGAGTTTCGTTGGACTGGGTTTACTAAAAAGGTATTAATTTTCTTTCACTAATATGGAATTTAGGCCTATAGATTCATTTACAACCATTATAACATTATTTGGTTTTTAACTTAATTTTCTTTTTACCTGACCTACTGTACAATTAATTATTGATTACATAGTTAATTACATGAATTTTAATTTACTGTTGGTTATTTGTTTTTACATTAATCAATTGGTTCTGGAACCCTTTAATAATTGATGACATAATTGTCAGAACTACTTGTTAGACTTGAAACACTGGTCACACTCCTGATCCAGTTTATAAACATTAATTAGAACAACAGTATCTTTCAATTTTATACAATACTGACAACTTAGTACCGTGCCTAACATTGGTAACTATATTGTGCTGTATAAAAACAAATCTAATATAAAATATAAACATAATTATTGAGTAAGTATTATTATCAAACAACATCATTTCATTTTTAACACATTCAACATACAATATAAATATTCTGTAGACCTTAACATGTCACAGTACAAAACAAACATTTCATTACATCCAATCATTCATTGGTCTGGCTCTTTCACATTTAATATTAGTCATTGCCTCCTTTTTACTTGAGGTCCTTCTCAAACATATGAACTATCGAACAACCTTAAGTCAGGGTATGGTCTTTGACCATATTTCATTCAGTCTTTTATGTAACGTTGGGGAACCTCAACTATGTTGCGTTACATAACACCCCCCCTTCGAAATAAGTTTATTTTGGTATAAACAAAGTTTAGCAAGAAACAAACTTCTAATTTGTATCTGGCCAATTGGTTTCCTATTTATAGTACTTTTATATTTCCCAATTATTCGTTATTTTATTATCATTTCTTCGTTCCTTCTTAAAGTCAATTATTTCCCAAGTTTAAGTCTTATTTCTATAATCATTCTTGTGACATTCTTCATTAATTATACATTTTGGATCTGGTTTTATTTAATTCTCTATATTTATTTGTGAGTTTTCCCTCTAATATTTAATTTTCCTAAACCTCCCTAACATTATAACTGGAATCGAATCGGTGGTGCTCTATCGGCTAACCAATTACCGTCGTCCGTTACATACTTTCTGGGATCAGAGGAACATCATCTCTGCCCAGTCAAATGATTGCTGGAATATTCTACAGTCAATCTTCATTAATAAACCTCGTAAGGTAGTCATCATGTGACCTTCAATAAAATAATAAATAATAATCATATTCTAGGGATTATTCACTGTACTTTAACTCAGATCATATTATTTCTTCATATTAATTCTTCCTTCTATTATACATTTTTTCTCTCCAACACTTGGCTATTTTATTGACATTTATTAATTGGGTTTTGTTTACGGATAATTCTTAACCATTAGTTTTTTTTTCTTTTCTTGTGATCCTTTTGATGGTTCCATTTTGGCTTCTTCATTCTCTTGTCTTCATTGGCTCATATTCCTTTGTGATCAATACAGCTGATTATGAGATTTTGGTCAGTACTATACATTACATTATGTAGCTATATTCTTCTGGCACAATCATTATTATTTCTTTTACATTCAAAATTATATTTCTCGCTATTATATTATATCAGATAAACTCATTTCGTCTTCTGGTTTTGATGATTTTTTATTAGGTTGAATTAGTGTAAAATATTTTTCTTCTTTCATATCAGTTTAAATCAATTTCTTCTAAATTGTATAGTAAGGTGTTCTTACTTATTTTTCGACTTTGGTTGTTCTTTTTATCTTCAAAATTCTCTTTCTTATATAATTCATAAATTGTTTTCTTAGATACTTGTTTGTAAGTTGAGCTTACTTCATTTTTTGAATTTTGGGGTATTTATTCTTTTTTCATTTTAAATCATACTGTTTCTGAATAATTATGAGTAAGTTGTTCTTACATCCTTTAGAATTTTGGGTTTTAGTCTCTTCATTTTATATTATATCGTTTTGAAATTACTTGAGTAAGTTGTCCTTACAGTTTCTTTAGAATTTTGGGTTATTTATCCTCTTCACTTTAAATTATGTTGTTCGAAATAAGTTGAGTAAGTTGTCCTTACATGCTTTTAGAATTTTGTGGTTTTTTAGTCTCTTCATGTATTCCATCTGTCGGCCGTGTCTTCTTCTTCATTTATTTCTTGTCTTACATCCTGGGATGTACTGGGTCGGTGGCCATCTCCTCTTAGGGGAATCCAGCGTTCTGGTGGGTTCTGTTGATTATAAATTATTCGGACATCCCTAGATGGATCGTCCCTTCTTTGGTTCTCGCTTCCGGATCTGGATTCTCCGATGCTATTGCTCCGTTGTAAACACTCATTATCATTCTCCCCTTGGTGTTGATCACTCCTTGGACCATTCTCTTCGGCCCTTATAAAATTCACCATTGGTCTGGAAACCCGTAATGGACGATCCTCTTCGTAGTTAACCCGGCGGTAGTCCTCCTGACTCCGACTTCTGCCCCTATTAGTTCTAGTCTCCCTTCGATCGTTATTACTGTACTGGTTCCAATCGGTGTCCCTATCAAAACTTCGACGTCCTTGGTAGTATGTCCTCCCGTTATAATTGTCGTACGCCCCCACATAATTAACTCTTCTGTAGTTTTGGTTTTGGTTATTCGGGTTACGGTTACTATTATCATAATTTCGGTTGTTCGTGTTCCGATTCTGGTAATTTGGGTTATACGACCGGTTATATTGGTTGTTCGGAATACTCTGTCTATTCCCGTAATTGTTTCCGTTGTTCCTTGGGCTGTTGTTGTTATTTTGCCGTTGGTACGCCTCATTACCATAATTACCAGGCCTGCCATTATAGTTCGTCCGGTTATTCGCCTCATGACTGTTATGGTTATTGTTTCTATTGTTATAGTCTGGGAAATCCCTGTTCCCGTACTGGTCGTTTCTCTGACGACTCCTTCGATAGTGTACTTCACGCTCGTGCTCTTCTAATAGCGTTGACATGGCCTGTATAGTTTTTATTTGTCCACCCGATCGTGCTATTGATATACCGTTATCATAGTGATATGCTAACCTGGTGACGAGAATTTCCTCTGGGATTTTTGGTTCAAGATGTCTTGCCAAACATACTTTTCCCAGGAAGTAGGCGGTAAGTGTTGTTCCCCTGCTGGCGTCATATCTTCCATAACTGATGCTCTCCCTCACTACGTTCTGGGTGGCGTCTGACCAGTATCTGGCTTTAAAAGCTATTTTAAATTCTTCGTAGCTTCGTATCTCGTGCCTGGTGGCTGTCCACCAGTTATCATAAGTTTCTTTAAAATGATCGTCTAAATAACGACGAATTATTGGCCACCTGTTTTCACCATTTCTCATGATTTGTTCACCGACCCGTTCCAAGAATTCCATTGGATTTCTCCTGTATGATTTAAAGTTGATGGTCTCCCGGTCGTCTATATGTTGTGTATATGGGACAGTGATCGATCGGTTGTCAACTGACCGTTGTAGGTTCTCGATTCTATCCTGGTTACGTTGTCCTTGCTCCTGTACTTCATTCATGATCGTATCTAAATTTCGATGCTGGTTTCCGCAATCAGTTCGTATTGATTCCACTTGAATTCGGTTTTCTTCTTCTATATGGCCTAGCTTGACCTCTAGTTCAGCTCTATTTCGTGTAATAACTTCATCGGTCGCTTTCAGTTTTCTATTTGTTTCCGCGATCTCCTGTTTTCTTTCGCCGTCGTTCTTAACTACCTTCTGGCTGATTGCCTCAATAGCGTCCTCAATTTTCTTATTGATAACTTGTCTTAATACTTCATTCTGTTTTTCAACATTTTCCCTTATTTCCTGGTTAGAATGTTTAATTCTCTCATCGATTCGTATAAGATTATCCTCATTGATTTTCTCAAGATCTGCTTTCATTCGTTTATTGTTTTCCTCAAGTTTTTCGTTCATTATTTTGTTATCGTCTTGAATCTGTCTCAAATCCTCGTCATTCTTGTCAAACTTTTCATTCATCTGCTTGATTAAATTTTCGCTCAAAATTTCGTTTTGTTTTCTTGAGTTCTCATTAATACTGTCTATTTTATTTTCCAGCTTTTCTGAATTTTCATTTATACTGTCTATCTTTTCATTGATTTGTCTAAAATCGGCCTTCAATCGTTCATTATTTTCATTTATGGTTTGCCTTAAAAGTTCACTAGTACTTTCCTTAATACTGTCTTTTAATTCTTCCTTCTATTTCTTGGAATCTTCTTTAATTTGTCTAAAGTTCTCCTTATTATCCTTCTTCATGCTACTCATTAATTCCATTAATTTTTCCCAATTTAATCCTCCTCTGGTTTCCTCTTTATCTGGTTGGTCACCTTGGGCATCTTCTTCCACTATATCCGTTTCCGTATCCATAACTATTTCGGTTTCTTCTGTATCACCTGTCTGTTGATCCATTTCAGTATCTGTACCTACCTCTGTTTCTTTCTCCCTCCTATCTTCTTCTATTTCTTGTTCCTTCTCCATTCTTTTCGTAAGAGCTCTCGTATGCATTCCTGTGCCTCTAATGGTTGCCTGCTCAAGTTAAGTAACAAATAATATGAGTTTTTACTTAACTAAAGCCCACTCGTTGGGCGCCAATTTGTAACAAATCTTATTGAAGGTGTTAAGATGAGACGATGATGCCCCACGTTGCGAGCGTCAATTTGAAACAAAACTCGATATCTCTCCTTAAAGCCTCACTGTTGTAATCAATTTAGTAACGAACTGCTTGTTAATTATGTGAGGACGTATGTAATAATGTATGATACCAGCTGGAGACGTCAAATTATAAAGAGATCTTGTCTATGAGTGTAATTAGTTATAAGAGACTCCGGTGTAACAAACGCCAAGTAGTACGTTGTAGGTGGCGATTCGTAACAATTAAAATGCTGTTACCTGGTTTAATTAATATGTTATTAACTAATATACCTTGCGGTTGTGACCAGTGAAACCCTCAGAACACAGATTATTAAGTCCACAAACTTAGAATTATATTCCTGAATTTATAATGGTAGTATTCTGTAGACTTAATTTAATTCTCAGTGGTGGTTTAATATGAGCAATATATATGGAGTATTTACTGAATGTAAGTGGTTTTTGTCTCAACCCTAGTCCCTCAACGATAAAAATTTCATTCAAATTTAGTATGGCAAAACCCGTTAGTTCAGCAATCTCCCGTCTCACCAGCTGCAAACTTGGAGCGCTGTTATTATAAATAATTGTGCGTATAGGTTAGTTATTCTGAGTGTTTGTATCAATCTGTTAATAAATTATTACGCCAATTACATATAGTATTTTCTCTGCAATGATTAAAACGTTATCTCATATAACAAATGTACTTTATTTATTTTTCTCTGGTATTTAACCAGTTACGTTGTCTCAGACAAACAATAAGACAATACAATCGACTATCCCAACATGTATCGATTCTTAATTATTCGAATTCTAAAAAGAAAAACATATACACTTTGAAAATAATGACAAATAATTCTTATACCAGGGTTCGTGTAGTTCTTTGAACCATTAGTAAGGCCAGGTAAAACGCATAATTAAGGTTGTTCAATTTACAAAAAGAATAAAATTATTTACTTAAAATACAATGATATGAAAATAATTTGTTTTTTTACCCAAGCGGCGAAAGCTTCATTAGGCGGTGAATGTTTGTCAACTACGATCAAAATGCAGGTTATATCGTCTTCACCCAGTAAAACTGCTCTGGTCTTCAATGAATGGATGATGATAATCCCACGGTAACTCTGGTGCTTCGAGTCTTCTTTTGCGTCTTCACAATTCTTGGTCCCAACGAACTGGAATTAGGATCTCAGCTTCCGCTGTCAATGAAGGTTATTTCGTCAACCGAATCTTCTGTATTTCCAAATATTTCCGTTAATTCAGGCTTCAACTCTTTATTGGTCTTCAATTTATAGCATGAATTGGTTTGATACCAAATTCAGCGGAATTGTTTAGTGAATGAGGTGAGACGCTTTCAGTTCTTTTTTATTGTATTCATTGATAATTTATAGGGTTATTTAATTTGTATGATTCATTAACATTCCAGTATAATTGTTTTGCAAAATGTTTTTTTTCAATTTGGATATATATTTTCTTTATATTTATTCATATATTTTAAATATATCGGTTCATTTCAACCTAATAGCTTGTAACAATCAGTACCATCCATTCAAAATCAACAAGTTACTAAAAATCAGTTGCCTTAACAACCAGGTTTTCTATATATCCTTGAGCCGGCATTATAGAATATTACTACTCCTTTCCAATAAAATACTCCATGCTTGGATTAATATTGAATCACATAAAATTCTCCCCTAACCTTCCTTATTAAACAGTAAATGTTTTACTAGTGTTTCGTTGGACTGGGTTTACTAAAAATGTATTAATTTCCTTTCACTAATATGGAATTTAGGCCTATAGATTCATTTACAACCATTATAACATTATTTGGTTTTTAACTTAATTTTCTTTTTACCTGACCTACTGTACAATTAATTATTGATTACATAGTTAATTACATGAATTTTAATTTACTGTTGGTTATTTGTTTCTACATTAATCAATTGGTTCTGGAACCCTTTATTAATTTATGACATAATTGTCAGAACTACTTGTTAGACTTGAAACACTGGTCACACTCCTGATCCAGTTTATAAACATTAATTAGAACAACAGTATCTTTCAATTTTATACAATACTGACAACTTAGTACCGTGCCTAACATTGGTAACTATATTGTGCTGTATAAAAACAAATCTAATATAAAATATAAACATAATTATTGAGTAAGTATTATTATCAAACAACATCATTTCATTTTTAACACATTCAACATACAATATAAATATTCTGTAGACCTTAACATGTCACAGTACAAAACAAACATTTCATTACATCCAATCATTCATTGGTCTGGCTCTTTCACATTTAATATTAGTCATTGCCTCCTTTTTACTTGAGGTCCTTCTCAAACATATGAACTATCGAACAACCTTAAGTCAGGGTATGGTCTTTGACCATATTTCATTCAGTCTTTTATGTAACGTTGGGGAACCTCAACTATGTTGCGTTACAATATATATATAGAGTTTGTAATGTGTGGTTTCTTTGTCTTACAGTATTATGGATAACACTGCAGTTATAATTGACTTCCAGTGCTTTTTCGATGACAACGGAAAATATATTGTGAAGGAACTGTCAATCATGGACGTTCTGAGATTTGCTGGTAGACATTGGATTTTGACTCCACCTGCTACATCTGTTACGAATCCAAAATACGTTAGGACAAACCACTGGTTAACGTCAAATTATCATAGACTTAGATGGAGCGAAGGAGAGACACCGTACGACAATCTTGTTTCATTGTTAACATCACATACACGTATATATAAATATGTGTTTGTGAAGGGTTTTGAGAAAAAACGTTTCTTGCAATCAAAGATAATACACAATAATATCATCAATCTCGATGACTTTGGTTGCCCTAAAAACATACCGTATCTATTTCATGGAACAGAATGTCTTAGACATTTCAATTCTTCTGACCGATGTGCCAACTATAAGGTGCATGCTATTCGGGAATGGATGATTCATGATTTTTGCTTTAAACAAACATTTTTAATGTAACAAATTTAGAAAGTAGGTCACAGCGAATGATGACATTTATATCTCTCTAATTCTGTTGTGGACATGTACATACATGCATAGCTGTAAGCGGTGACTATTTCCTTATGAAAGTGGAATGTAGACTTTTCTAATGACATTGTTATATTTTTGGGGTCTCTAATTTCGTCTGTGGGACATGTTCATACATGCAAAGCGGTAAATGAAAGTGGGACACAGACTTTTCTGATGACGACGTTACCACCACCACTATCACATTGTACTGTCCTTTTGTGTCGAATATTCTGTCATTGTTTGGTTCTCTCTCGTTTGATACAGACGTGTTCACTAGTGTCTTTCTCTCTCTCTTCTAATAATGTCGTTTCTTGTAAAGTTTAATGCTGTAAGTGCTATCGAGTACAAGCGATGTTCAGAATTGACAGTGAATAAAAAATATCCCATCATGGTCTTAACAAATGTGGACACAAAATATGGGAACTCTGTGCTTGCTACGTTGGAGGATGGCGACCACCAGTATCGTGTCTATCTTCCCAAGAGGTATGCAGGTGTCTTCACGAATGAGGAGCTCAGGCATATCAAACCTAAAGAACTACATTTAGTGTATCGAGGGACGAGGAATCAAACAACGCAAGTGGAGATTGTGTCCTAACGTCGTAAGTAGCAATCGTGTTAACAAATAATTTATTGATGTGTGTGTGTGTGTGTGTGTGTGTGTGCGTGTGTGTGTGTGTGTGTGTGTGTGCGTGTGTGTGTGTGTGTGTGTGTGCGCGTGCGTGTAGTTTCAACTCTCTGTACTTAACACTTTAATAACTGAATTTGTATGTACATGATAAATGTATCATTGATTCTATTTAGTATTTTTTTACAAAGTTTCGTTGAATAATAGTTGGTTCGATTAGAAATTATTTGAAAGTACATTAACTTATGTGATAAATGTATCATTGATTCTAAGCAGTATTTACAAATTTCCAGTGAATAATATTTGGTTTGATTAGAAATTATTTGAAAGTACATTAACTTATGAAAAATGACACATACTTGAAAAAGTTTACTTACTTAACGCATTTGATTCTTTCCACTAACTGTGTGTGTGCATGTGATAATTGAATATTTATCGTATCAGTGATTGTTATCGACTGTATTGTTATGTTACAGATAAACTTCCTTGTGAACTGTATCTACAGCCGTGAAATTATTATTTACAAATCTTACAATGTCAAAAATTATTATTATTAATATTGTATTTATTTTATATAACAATGTTTGTTTGTGATATATATATATTTAATCAATGTAAAATGTATTTTTGAATAATTGTATTATAACGGTTTGTAAACTATATTTTAAGTTTGTGTACAGTGCTGTAAATATATATTTAATCATTTAAAACAAATTATGGTTTATTTTAATTTATTTCGTTATAAACCTCCGAATATGCATGCAATTATTTGTATAGTAATCAGAAATGTGTGAGAGAGAGAGAGAGAGAGAGAGAGACATTTTAATAATTTGCAGGTTGTATCTTACAATCACGAAAATTATTATTTAAACTGATAATTGTTTTATTAAAATCTTACAATGACGAAATATTATTATTTCATTGTTTACGATATATATTTAATTAATGCAAAAAAATGAATTTCTAAAATTACAATGGTCTGTAAACCATATTTAAGTTTGTGTACAGTGACAGCGTAATCGCTTTGAATAAGGGAATTCTTGTCAACGTTTACAGCGAGAGAGAGACATACACAATGTGTGTGTGTGTATGTGTACACAAAACTTTTGAAAATACCTTATTTCAAGGAGATTTTTTATGCGTAACACTTTACCACACACAGACTTGGCAGAACCGAGATTGGCGTAGAGAGAGAGACCCGTTACATAAACACACACAGAGAGAGATGCAACAGGCAACAGTAATCTACTAAATGTGTGTGTGTGTGTGTGCGAGAGAGAGAGAGAGAGAGAGGGAGGGAGAGAGATAGTTTTACTTACATTCAAATGTGTGTGTGTGAGAGAGAGAGAGAGAGAGAGAGAGAGAGAGAGAGAGAGAGAGAGAGAGAGAGAGAGAGAGAGAGAGAGAGTTTATATCGTGATGGATAACTGTGTCTAGAGAGACAGAGAGAGAGAGGGAGGGAGAGTTACTTACATTCAAAGAGAGAATTGATATCGACAACAATCATGATCATATAGTTTGAATTTCCCACCACAGAAAAATGTTGGCAGATCTGTTCTATACACAATAATGCAAGATTGGTAACTCTGATCATATATTTTAATATATATACACTATATAACACACACATATCAAGTTTGAACCCATACATAGGTTGGTAAACCTGATCATATAGATTTAATATACATTATAACACACAACAAATTTGAACTCATGCAAGGTTGGTAACCCTGATCATATGTTTAATATATACACTATAATGCATCAAGTCGGAACCCCCCACCCACCACCCACCCCTGATATGCAAATCAATTTAATAAAAAAAATCACATTAAAAAATTTTATTCGCGGAAATTCGCGGATGCTGTGGGTCCATTGGTGGTGGGGAGAGCGTGGAAAAAAATCTTGGACCGCGGGAGCGGCGGCATCACTTTGATCTAGGCTCGCGAAAGGCGGCATATAAAAAAATAAAAAATTATATTCGCGGAAATTCGCGGATGCTGTGGTCCATTTGGGATGCTGCGGGTCCAGCTGATAGAAAGTGAAAGTGATCTAGGCTCGCGAAAGGCGGCATATAAAAAAATAAAAAAATTATATTCGCGGAAATTCGCGGATGCTGTGGTCCATTTGGGATGCTGTGGTCCAGCTGATAGAAAGTGAAAGTGATCTAGGCTCGCGAAAGGCGGCATATAAAAAAATAAAAAATTATATTCGCGGATGCTGTGGTCCAGATACGCGAAAAAGTCGCGGATCTTGACACAGATCCGCGAAAAAGTCGCGGATGCTGTGGTCCAGCTGATAGAAAGTGAAAGTGAGTTTGAACTCTCATTTTCCCCCTACTGCTGCCGTTGTCGTAACCTTGTCCTCGATTATTCTCAACAGGTAATGACATATCTTTTAACTTTTCAAGAACTACCTCAGTCATGGACGATCCAGTACTTTCTTGGAGTGGCATAAAACCCAAAAAATGTTCTTTCACCAGAACTTAATTAAGATCAGATTCGTTTTTTGATGTTACCTCAGAAGAAGAAAGTATTTGTACGAATCTAATGATCATAGTCATTTGCTCTGTATGACTAACATCTGCAGTCCAATATGATGGAAAAGTATTTAGCTTTTTGAACTGAAGACAAGATCTCTCTTTTTATGGCACTAGCCAAGATCTGGATCAATTCATTTTGTATATTTTTCCCCAGGTAATGAGTATGTCTTTTTTCATCACTTCTAATTCGCCTTCAGTCGCCTTTGTCAGTTCATAACTGGGTCAAACATTGATAAATATTCAATAAATTTCAAAAAGTTGCCGTTATCATGAGCATCAAGTTTTTCTGTTACACCTCGAAAGGCCAAGTTTTGCGTGCCAAGAGTTCTGACCAGAGATATTAATCGCTCCAAAATTTGCTGCCAGTAAGTTTCTTCTTCTTTTATTTTCCTTTCATTTGAATGGTCAATGGTCGTGCCCTCTTCAAGGTTTTTCTTCAATGTTTTCCATTTTTTGTAGTTATTAAGGTGCTCATCAGCTGTTTCATGTTGACCAATAATTGCAGAAATGTTGTGCCAATCATTACAACCACTTTGGGCTAATGCAGAGGAAACGTTGATGCCAAAAACCTTACAACAAAAGCAGAATGCTTTATCTGTTGATCTTGAGTATTGTAGGTACTCACGGTATACTTCTTCGCCATTTGGAAGCCTTCTTTTGTAGTGAACATCAGAAAATTTTCTATTATTCAAACCCTTTGGGAATTTGCCTTTGCCTTTAGCCTGTTCAGGTCCATGTTCCACTAACATTGTTCTTAATGTTTGCTGGCTAATGTTCAACGTGTCCCAAGAAGCTGGGTCAGAAAAATCAATTATTACAGTGCTTGATTTTTCCGGCTGTAATTCTTCAGTTGTGTCGTCTTCTTTTACATTATCATTTTTACTAGTTGTAACATACATTAATACATTACCGGTGTCAGTAACGGTATCATCTTCTTTGGCTTGTGGTTGGTCCTTTTTCGTTCGTCCATCAACTCTAGTTTCAATTACAGTTTCTTGTTCTTGTGCAGAAGAAGAAGTTGACAGCAATTCATTGTCTTGCTTCAAAAGGTATTTTTCAAATGATCCTTTGAATTTTTTTGCATTTCCTTCATTTTCTTTTCTTCTTTTCCTAAACCAAGCGCCAGATGGTTTTTTTCCGTCATACTGGTATCTGCAAAACAACGTATAAGCTAACCATAAATACATAAAAAATGTAAAATAATAAATATTTTCTGTATAAAACAATTATATTTTTATTGATTTCGACAAATAACATATTACGATAGTATACTTTTATATGTGTGTGATTATAATTTAATTATATCTTTATCTATGCTACACGTTAGTGCACCATTCTATAACGTATAATTATATCTCAATATCTGATAATATATCTACGTGTGATATGTTACCTACACTACTATACGTCAATTGATTTTATTTTATGTGAGATCAATTATGTTTTAATACTACTTTATCTTTGACTTTATATTTTAATTCTAACACAAAGCAAATAATATGTGTGTATATCAATTACAGGTAATAATAGGTTAATAATTTCAGAAATAAATGCAAATATCAAAGTAACTAAATTTGTTTAATACTTGTTTAATTTCTATTCTATTTGTAAGAGCTTAGTTTAAATCTGCAACCCTTTTTGTCAACATTTATTTATTGGTATGTTTATGGCCTTGTTTGTTCGTTCACCATGTGTTGTGTCTACTGTAAAACTAACCCTTCCCTTAAGTGTAACAGCTTTTTGGTTTTCCCTGATTTCTCTAAATTATTAATTATATAATTTGTATAGCAAAATTTACCCGTTATAATATCCATGTATTAAATTATCCCAAATTTGACACAAAAACTAAACTCAAAAGGATTATATAAGGAAAAGAATTTTGTTTCCCATTTGATACAATGTTAAACGGTCCTCAAATTTTCATCTTACAAAATCAAGCGAGATGGCGCCTAATAAAAACTGCATTTTTTATAACATCCAAATCTGAACCCTGGTGAAAAATGTATTCCATATTTATCGCCTACTGGACATTTTTTTTGGGAGGTCATAAATATAGATACAGGTAACGAAACCTTGATTGATCACAGACGAAAATAAACCTCAAAATGTGCCCTATTAGCCCGCATAAATATCACAAACCAAGAAATAAAAGTTAAATGTGAAAATAATAAGGAGAGGATGACTTACCGAAGTTTACACTTTCCAAAAAACACAAAAATTCTCGTAATAAAAACGTAGTGACAGCTACAACAGCACAGACAACACTAAGGAAATGGCGGCTCAAAAGGAAACGTTTCGCCTTGTTTCCACTAGGTTGCAGCACTTAACAGAGGATAAACCGACCTATTCCATATTTGTACTCTATTCCATATTTGTCTCCCTTCCTCTAGTAATTTTAATGAGTTTAAAAAATTAAAAGAAAAGATGTTCGATATGAGTGTTACTTAATGTTAGCTTAATAATTAGTCTTAACTAAAAACATTTTTAGTTAAGTGTAGTGCTGTGAAAGAAGAGATGAATAATCAAGACAACTATAATAATTAGTGTACTAACCTGTCAACACATAAAACTTCCTCTTTCACTTCAAAACACTGCATAAACGTCAAACAGTAGATGAAACACGACACGTTATGTGTCACACTACAGTTCACTTCACTATAGTACGCAACGGTCTCTAGTTCACTAATCACTGCAATACGCAAAAACAAACTACACCTGTGGTAGCGCTTGTAGTTGACTTGATTTGACGAAGACGTCGCATCAATATGATCAGTCGGGGGCGGGGCGGAGTAGAGTACAGGATTGCAAAACTGACTATTTGTTGTTCCAACTCTCTATTTAAAACGTGAAGTGCGCTGGGCGCTGGCGCACGTACATTTTGGTTTATGCTAAAAATAAGCAAAAAAAATCCCCAGTCATCCCGCCCCTAAAATTTTCCGCCCTAGGCAGCCGCCTAGGTTGCCTATATGGACGAGCCGGCCCTGGTTACGAAGGTAACTCACTTATTTTAGTAAACTGTGTTAAAGGCATAGTATGTTATCAGATAAGTTAATAGAATCATTAATAAATCTGATTCATTCTAATATCCTCTATTTCGATTGCTTATTCTATGCGACCCTTATACATCGCATAGAATTTTGCGCCGCATCGTGTTTGGGCTCGATTAGTAAAAACATTTGAAGTGAATTAAATTAAAGAAATTGGAAAGGCGAATAAATAAAGTAAGTAGTGTGTGGTACAGACTGAATGGAGTAAATCAGCTGTTTTGAAATCTAAGTATTGGAATGAAAGATTGTTACTCATAGTTTAATGCACTGATATCTTTACGAACATTGTGCAGTACTGTTGACCTAATGATAGCTACTGATAAAAACTTGGATTATATAGGCCACACAGCCACACTACGATACAAATAAATAATCATGTCGGACTCACTGAAAACAAATTTAGGTAATTTACCACATAGTATAACTAATAGTTTAGAAAATGGCCCAGAAAGAAACGTTAGCTGCCATAGAAGCAATGTTGGCAAACCTACTAGTTGAGCGAGACGAGAAACAGGAAGAACGCGACAAAAAGCTAGAAGAAATTAATAAGATACTGGAAGAGCGCAACAGGAAACAAGGGGAGTTAAAAAAAAAAAAACGAGGGGTTTGAGAAAATATTAACAACATAAAATAAAACACTCATGGACACGTTTCAAATACAGATGAACATGTTTCAAATAAAACTTGACGAAAATTATGCAGCACACGAACAAAAGCTAAAGGAAAATGAAAATAAATTATAATTTATATTATTAGTTAGTATATTTTATTATGTAAAATATAGTATATTTATATATTCGTAAAGTAAATGTAAGAATTTATGTATTTATAAAATAAATAAATATTGTTACGACTGTCTACTGATCGTCGTATGGTACTGTGGAAAACAAAATACAAGACACCAATTACGTCACTAATCACCAGCTTTAATTATCACAATTAAACAGTTTGTAATCAACAAGATAGTCTCTTACAACAATTCAAATAAAAATTGTTCACACGCAATAATAATGTCAATGTGTAGGGCTATAAAACACAATTGTCCCGCACAATCATAAAACACATAACACTTTGCCACAATACTACGAACCGCACTCCAAACTGAACTGAGCGTCGCTAAATACTTGTATTTATACCCCGCCGAAAATCCAGAAACATACATACTACGAATCAACAACTCTACTAGAAAACACCAGAACGTAATTGGTTGCGGCCATGCACACAGCGCGCGGACCGGTGAGTCAGGAACAATCTCGCTAATGCATGTTGAGAATCACGTACCCACCAAACTTTACAGCCGGTTCCACTGGAACATTCGAGAAACACGTAGATTGTTCTGTAGTGTCGTAACACCATCCCCTCCTTAAGCCTGTTCTCCCCAAACTGGCAAACCATCTCTGAAGTAATACTCGGCCAGATGATCTACATAGCTGGTCTACTTGCGAAAGATAATTCTCCGGTTCTTAGAATTCAGTCTTGTGTGACCCGAACATTAAGTTCTCAGGAATATGAGTCTTCCGCTCAACGACTAGTTTTGCGGGAATCACTCCCGTTGCGTCATGTACTGATGACCTATACCCCATTAGCTGGTCGAAGTCTGATTGGTTGTCGTCAACAACCTCTTGCGTGACTTTATCTTCAGTAACGTTTTCTCCGGGTTCCATTAACTCAGGAACAAGCAAGAGTCTTGTATCGACACCCATAGTTGGCTTTCCAATTACTTCTTTTGTCGTTACACTTATTTGTACTTCCTCTGCTAGTTCTTTCTCCATTTCCACTTGCAACAGGGAGGATTCCACTTGACCAGACCTGTTGACTTTTTCTTTGCCCAATGCCACTTGCTTCATCGAATGGTTGGTAGACCCTGTCATTTTAGCCATGCAAAGCTTTATCTTTTCTTGACCAACCCTCAGGAATTCTCTCTTAAGTCCACAACGAATCCGTAGGCATTCATAATGTCCTTGCCAAGAATCACTTCATCGACAATGTCTGCAACGAGCATTTGGTGGCTAAACTCGAGAAGACCCGGCGTACACGTACGTCTACCTTTCCTAGCACCTTGACGGGGCTTCCAGTCACAGTCTGTATTGTACAAGAGCTAATTAGAGGCTGGCGGTTGCTGACTAAGTCAGGGCGCACAATGGACACTGTAGCGCCCGTGTCAAGTGTAAATGGTGTTGGTTTACTTCCGCAAATCCATAACGATCAAGTTTCCGCTGGTCTTATGTAGCGTGCTTTGGGGCTTTACTTCTCAAATTGGTCCGATCACCCTCTTCTCTCGGTATTTTCTTCTCCCAACAGTCTACCTGTAGATGACCACGTTTCTCACAGTTGTAACCCTTCGGTCTTCTGTCTTTTTCCCATCGTTCAAATCGTTGCGGCGCTCTTGAACTTCTGAATTGTTTGTCCGACAACATTGTTTTTCTGCACCAATCGTAACGGCAATGTGATACCGGGATCTTCTGACTACAATGTGATGGCATAAACTCATTAATGTAGCGGGACGCTGACTTGGCAGCTTCAAACTCTAGGGCGTGAACAAGAGCTTCTGAGCTATTTCGGTGTCTTGCCATTCGTAACTTGTTGAAGTTCACAATTTGTGATGCCATCAATAAATGTCTGCACCGCCAACCTTATTCGAAAATCTTCTGGTGCTTCACGATAGGCCAATCTAATCAGTCTGTCGATACTTGCTTCAAACTCGTGAAGACTTTCCCCGGAGCGTTTCCGTCTTGTTCTCAAATGAGCATAGTACACATCTCGCAAATTTGTATCACCATACCGTAACTCTAAAGCAAGTATCAATTTGGCATAGGTGTTCTAGCTGTCAGGTGGCACTTTCTTTAGTAGTTCTGCTGCAGGTCCTTTTAATGCGAAACGAGTGACACTGCTTTGTCTTTCTCTGTCAAATTATTTGCGCATGAGGCGGCTTCAAATTGGCGGAGGTACGTTGCCCAGTGACTCCTTCCGTCAAAGGTTGGAGCCTTGACATGAACTGTCCCAACCGCAGGCAAAGTGACTATCTCTATTGTCTTATTTTCTGTGTCTTTATCTTTGGTACAGTCTCACAGTCTGTTCAGAAATTTGTTTTGGTTGTGTCTTCATGAACTGCTCGACTTCACTCTTAATTTGTTCTCTTATGTTTGCCATTGAGTTTTCTACTGCAGAATTTTATTTGACATGGATTCTTCTGTGACAGATAGTTTTGTAGACACCGATTCTTCAACACTCGAAGCATATTTTTCTACTTCAGCTATTTTTAATGTCTTTGATCCTTGTACCTCTGATATTTTAGTAACTTGTTTATTTAGCTCACCTCGTAGGAGACCCAACTCTGCAGCAGTTTGTTCTTGTGTCTGCTTTTGATCCTGTATTAACTCTTTGATGTCTTCTGTTTCACGCTTCCGTTCCTCTCCCTCCTGCTTACGTTCTTCCTTTTGTCGTCCTTCAGATTCCAAAAGCAGTACTTTTTGTCTTTCTTCTGTTTCCAGCATTAGTGCTTTCTGACGTTCCTCAGCCTCCTCTCTTTCTTGCCTGCGTTTTTCATCCCGTTGTTTTTCTGCTTCTTCCGCCTCCCGTCTGCGTCGTTCCTCTGCTTCCAGCACAGGTTTTCTGTCTCACTTCAGCTTTCTCGTCTTGTCGTTTTTCTGTTTGTAGTAGAAGTGCTTGGAAAGCTTCCATCATCTGACTGGCATCCATTGTTTACGATTTATTACGAATTACACTAGTCTTGTACAAAGTGTCTACTGTTTCCACTGTTAACGGTTCTCTCACACTTCTGACCTACTGTTACGACTGTCTACTGATCGTCGTACGGTACAGTGGAAAACAAAATACAAGACACCAATTACGTCACTAATCACCAGCTTTATCACAATTAAACAGTCTGTAATCAACAAGATAGTCTCTTACAACAATTCAAATAAAAATTGTTCACACGCAATAATAATGTAACGAGTATAAAACACAATTGTATTACAATTGTCCCGCACAATTATAAAACACATACCACTTCGCCATAATACTACGAACCGCACTCCAATAAATCTGAACTGAGCGTCGCTGAGTACTTGTATTTATACTCCGCCGAAAATCAGGAAGCATACATACTACCAGTGGTTGATTTCTAAAATTATAGGTGCCGGAACGCATCAATTCAAAAGTTGTGCAGGCACAAATATATTAGACAAAGTTGTATATACACAAATATTTGTGTGGATACACATATATACGGTAATATTTTATTTCTTTTATGAATTTGCTAACTGCTATAATTTTTTATTGTTCGACTAAGCTTTTCGTCATTACTGACATCTTCAGGTCTTAAACAACCAAAGGTCGAACAATTAAAAATTATAGCAGTTAGCAAATACTACAAATACTTAAGCTAATTTAAACAATACGAAGGTAATATTTTATATTAGCGTATAAGTTTACACCATGTTATTACAAAGGAGTTCTATACTTTTAAAGCTTCATAAAATATGTAACATATGTATTAACTTGTATCTAAAAAGGTAATAAAGTTTACTGATATTTCTAAAGAGCTTCATCGTCAGGTTAGCCGCCGACAATCGAAAACATGTCACTCATGATGGCATCATCCCGGAGCCTCAATCAAACTCTGAAGTGATGGTTTCGGTGGTTCGAACATTTAAAAAAAAGTTTCCATAGTTTCATTATTGTGTCGTCATATACTTTTTTTTTCTTGACCTTTCCTTACTAATTGTGGCCAATGCTGTATGATGTCCAGAAATCAGCCCTCTCGCATTCATGTCTTATAATAAATAATTATATTATAATTTATATAAACTATATCTGTATTTATATAATATAAATATTTATTATAATACATAACTACATATTATTATATTCCAAACATTCGTGAACAGAAGTTTGCGGAATATCCTGAGGATATGGTGGCCACAAGTTATCTCCAATGAAGAGCTGTGGAGAAGAACCCATCAAACACCCATTGACATTGAGATGCGTCGTAGGAAATGGAAGTGGATTGGGCATACATTACGACGAGATGGAGACAACATAGCAAGACAAGCCCTGGAATGGAACCCACAAGGTAGCAGGAGAAGAGGCAGACCAAGGAACACATGGAGGAGGAGTGTAATAGCGGAAGGGATGGAGAAAGGAGGGAAGACCTGGCCCGAGATCAAGACGATGGCGCGGAACAGAGTCCGGTGGCGGAAGTTCATTGATGCCCTATGCTCCACTTAGGAGATGCAGGAATAATGATGATGACATATTATTATATACGGTAATATATATATATATATATATATATATATATATATTGTAACGCAACATAGTTGAGGTTCCCCAACGTTACATAAAAGACTGAATGAAATATGGTCAAAGACCATACCCTGACTTAAGGTTGTTCGATAGTTCATATGTTTGAGAAGGACCTCAAGTAAAAAGGAGGCAATGACTAATATTAAATGTAAAAGAGCCAGACCAATGAATGATTGGATGTAATGAAATGTTTGTTTTGTACTGTGACATGTTAAGGTCTACAGAATATTTATATTGTATGTTGAATGTGTTAAAAATGAAATAATGTTGTTTGATAATAATACTTACTCAATAATTATGTTTATATTTTATATTAGATTTGTTTTTATACAGCACAATATAGTTACCAATGTTAGGCACGGTACTAAGTTGTCAGTATTGTATAAAATTGAAAGATACTGTTGTTCTAATTAATGTTTATAAACTGGATCAGGAGTGTGACCAGTGTTTCAAGTCTAACAAGTAGTTCTGACAATTATGTCATAAATTAATAAAGAGTTCCAGAACCAATTGATTAATGTAAAAACAAATAACCACCAGTAAATTAAAATTCATGTAATTAACTATGTAATCAATAATTAATTGTACAGTAGGTCAGGTAAAAAGAAAATTAAGTTAAAAACCAAATAATGTTATAATGGTTGTAAATGAATCTATAGGCCTAAATTCCATATTAGTGAAAGGAAATTAATACCTTTTTAGTAAACCCAGTCCAACGAAACTCTAGTAAAACATTTACTGTTTAATAAGGAAGGTTAGGGGAGAATTTTATGTGATTCAATATTAATCCAAGCATGGAGTATTTTATTGGAAAGGAGTAGTAATATTCTATAATGCCGGCTCAAGGATATATAGAAAACCTGGTTGTTAAGGCAACTGATTTTTAGTAACTTGTTGATTTTGAATAGATGGTACTGATTGTTACAAGCTATTAGGTTGAAATGAACCGATATATTTAAAATATATGAATAAATATAAAGAAAATATATAGCCAAATTGAAAAAAAACATTTTGCAAAACAATTATACTGGAATATTAATGAATCATACAAATTAAATAACCCTATAAGTTATCAATGAATACAATAAAAAAGAACTGAAAGCGTCTCACCTCATTCACTAAACAATTCCGCTGAATTTGGTATCAAACCAATTCATGCTATAAATTGAAGACCAATAAAGAGTTGAAGCCTGAATTAACGGAAATATTTGGAAATACGGAAGATTCGGTTGACGAAATAACCTTCATTGACAGCGGAAGCTGAGATCCTAATTCCAGTTCGTTGGGACCAAGAATTGTGAAGACGCAAAAGAAGACTCGAAGCACCAGAGTTCCCGTGGGATTATCATCACCCATTCATTGAAGACCAGAGCAGTTTTACTGGGTGAAGACGATATAACCTGCATTTTGATCGTAGTTGACAAACATTCACCGCCTAATGAAGCTTTCGCCGCTTGGGTAAAAAAACAAATTATTTTCATATCATTGTATTTTAAGTAAATAATTTTATTCTTTTTGTAAATTGAACAACCTTAATTATGCGTTTTACCTGGCCTTACTAATGGTTCAAAGAACTACACGAACCCTGGTATAAGAATTATTTGTCATTATTTTCAAAGTATATATGTTTTTCTTTTTAGAATTCGAATAATTAAGAATCGATACATGTTGGGATAGTCGATTGTATTGTCTTATTGTTTGTCTGAGACAACGTAACTGGTTAAATACCAGAGAAAAATAAATAAAGTACATTTGTTGTATGAGATAACGTTTTAATCATTGCAGAGAAAATACTATATGTAATTGGCGTAATAATTTATTAACAGATTGATACAAACACTCAGAATAACTAACCTATACGCACAATTATTTATAATAACAGCGCTCCAAGTTTGCAGCTGGTGAGACGGGAGATTGCTGAACTAACGGGTTTTGCCATACTAAATTTGAATGAAATTTTTATCGTTGAGGGACTAGGGTTGAGACAAAAACCACTTACATTCAGTAAATACTCCATATATATTGCTCATATTAAACAACCACTGAGAATTAAATTAAGTCTACAGAATACTACCATTATAAATTCAGGAATATAATTCTAAGTTTGTGGACTTAATAATCTGTGTTCTGAGGGTTTCACTGGTCACAACCGCAAGGTATATTAGTTAATAACATATTAATTAAACCAGGTAACAGCATTTTAATTGTTACGAATCGCCACCTACAACGTACTACTTGGCGTTTGTTACACCGGAGTCTCTTATAACTAATTACACTCATAGACAAGATCTCTTTATAATTTGACGTCTCCAGCTGGTATCATACATTATTACATACGTCCTCACATAATTAACAAGCAGTTCGTTACTAAATTGATTACAACAGTGGGGTTTGAATAAGACGGACATTTTCGCTAGCACCGGCACATATTAGTCTCTTTACAAATTGGCACATAACAACGTGGAACTTATTTAAACACGTACTCGACACATTCTATATATTTCGCTAATCTCTTTACAAATTGACGCTCGCAACGTGAGGCATCATAGTCGCATCTTAACACCTATTAGTCTCTCAGTTTCTTTACAAATTGGCGCTCAACGAGTGGGCTTTAGTTAAGTAAAAACTCATATTATTTGTTACTTAACTTGAGCAGGCAACCATTAGAGGCACAGGAATGCATACGAGAGCTCTGACGAAAAGAATGGAGAAGGAACCAGAAACAGAAGAAGATAGGAGGGAAAAAGAAACAGAGGTAGGTACAGATACTGAAATGGATCAACAGACAGGTGATACGGAAGAAACCGAAGTAGTTATGGACCCGGAAACGGAAATAGTGGAAGAAGATGCCCAAGGGGACCAACTAGATAAAAAGGAAGCCAGAGGAGGCCTAGATTTACAAAAATTATGGGAATTAATTAAAGAAGATTCCAAGAAACAGAAGGAAGAATTAAAAGACAGTATTAAGGAAAGTACTAGTGAACTTTTGAGGCAAACCATAAATGAAAATAATGAACAATTGAAGGCCGATTTCAGACAAATCAATGAAAAGCTAGAAAATAAAATAGACAGTATTAAGGAAAGTACTAGTGAACTTTTAAGGCAAACCATAAATGAAAATAATGAACGATTGAAGGCCGATTTTAGACAAATCAATGAGAAGATAGACAGTATAAATGAGAATTCAGAGAAGCTGGAAAATAAAATAGACAGTATTAATGAGAACTCGAGAAAACAAAACGAAATTTTGAGCGAAAATTTAATCAAGCAGATGAATGAAAAGTTTGACAAGAATGACGAGAATTTGAGACAGATTCAAGACGATAACAAAATAATGAACGAAAAACTTGAGGAAAACAATAAACGAATGAAAGCAGATCTTGAGAAAATCAATGAGGATAATCTTATACGAATCGATGAGAGGATTGAACATTCTAACCAGGAAATAAGGGAAAATGTTGAAAAACAGAATGAAGTATTAAGACAAGTTATCAATAAGAAAATTGAGGACGCTAGTGAGGCAATCAGCCAGAAGGTAGTTAAGAACGACGGCGAAAGAAAACAGGAGATCGCGGAAACAAATAGAAAACTGAAAGCGACCGATGAAGTTATTACGCGAAATAGAGCTGAACTAGAGGTCAAGCTAGGCCATATAGAAGAAGAAAACCGAATTCAAGTGGAATCAATACGAACTGATTGCGGAAACCAGCATCGAAATTTAGATACGATCATGAACGAAGTACAGGAGCAAGGACAACGTAACCAGGATAGAATCGAGAACCTACAACGGTCAGTTGACAACCGAACGATCACTGTCCCATATACACAACATATAGACGACCGGGAGACCATCAACTTTAAGACATACAGGAGAAATCCAATGGAATTCTTGGAACGGGTCAGCGAACAAATTATGAGAACCGGTGAAAACAGGTGGCCAATAATTCGTCGTTATTTAGACGATCATTTTAAAGAAACTTATGATAACTGGTGGACAGCCACCAGGCACGAGATACGAAGCTACGAAGAATTTAAAATAGCTTTTAAAGCCAGATACTGGTCAGACGCCACCCAGAACGTAGTGAGGGAGAGCATCAGTTATGGAAGATATGACGCCAGCAGGGGAACAACACTTACCGCCTACTTCCTGGGAAAAGTATGTTTGGCAAGACATCTTGAACCAAAAATCCCAGAGGAAATTCTCGTCACCAGGTTGCCATACCACTATGATAACGGTATATCAATAGCACGATCGGGTGGACAAATAAAAACTATACAGGCCATGTCAACACTATTAGAAGAGCACGAGCGTGAAGTACACTATCGAAGGAGTCGTCAGAGAAACGACCAGTACGGGAACAGGGATTTCCCAGACTATAACAATAGAAACAATAACCATAACAGTCATGAGGCGAATAACCGGACGAACTATAATGGCAGGCCTGGTAAATATGGTAATGAGGCGTACCAACGGCAAAATAACAACAACAGCCCAAGGAACAACGGAAACAATTACGGGAATAGACAGAGTATTCCGAACAACCAATATAACCGGTCGTATAACCCAAATTACCAGAATCGGAACACGAACAACCGAAATTATGATAACAGTAACCGTAACCCGAATAACCAAAACCAAAACTACCGAAGAGTTAATTATGTGGGGGCGTACGACAATTATAACGGAAGGACATACTACCAAGGACGTCGGAGTTTTAATAGGGACACCGACTGGAACCAGTACAGTAATAACGATCGAAGGGAGACTAGAACTAATAGGGGCAGAAGTCGGAGTCAGGAGGACTACCGCCGGGTTAACTACGAAGAGGATCGTCCATTACGGGTTTCCAGACCAATGGTGAATTTTATAAGGGCCGAAGAGAATGGTCCAAGGAGTGATCAACACCAAGGGGAGAATGATAATGAGTGTTTACAACGGAGCAATAACATCGGAGAATCCAGATCCGGAAGCGAGAACCAAAGAAGGGACGATCCATCTAGGGATGTCCGAATAATTTATAATCAACAGAACCCACCAGAACGCTGGATTCCCCTAAGAGGAGATGGCCACCGACCCAGTACATCCCAGGATGTAAGACAAGAAATAAATGAAGAAGAAGCCACGGCCGACAGATGGAATACATAAAGAGAATAAAAAAACCACAAAATTCTAGAAGTATGTAAGGACAACTTACTCATGTTATTTCGAACAATACAATTTAAAATGAAGAAACTAAAAAACCCAAAATTCCAAAGGATGTAAGAACAACTTACTCATAATTATTCAGAAACAGTATGATTTAAAATAAAGAGAATAAATACCCCAAAATTCAAAAAAAAAAAAAAAAAAAAAAAAGAAGTAAGCTCAACTTACAAACAAGTATCTAAGAAAACAATTTATGAATTATATAAGAAAGAGAATTTTGAAGATAAAAAGAACAACCAAAGTCGAAAAATAAGTAAGAACACCTTACTATACAATTTAGAAGAAATTGATTTAAACTGATATGAAAGAAGAAAAATATTTTACACTAATTCAACCTAATAAAAATCATCAAAACCAGAAGACGAAATGAGTTTATCTGATATAATATAATAGCGAGAAATATAATTTTGAATGTAAAAGAAATAATAATGATTGTGCCAGAAGAATATAGCTACATAATGTAATGTATAGTACTGACCAAAATCTCATAATCAGCTGTATTGATCACAAAGGAATATGAGCCAATGAAGACAAGAGAATGAAGAAGCCAAAATGGAACCATCAAAAGGATCACAAGAAAAGAAAAAAAAAACTAATGGTTAAGAATTATCCGTAAACAAAACCCAATTAATAAATGTCAATAAAATAGCCAAGTATTGGAGAGAAAAAGTGTATAATAGAAGGAAGAATTAATATGAAGAAATAATATGATCTGAGTTAAAGTACAGTGAATAATCCCTAGAATATGATTATTATTTATTATTTTATTGAAGGTCACATGATGACTACCTTACGAGGTTTATTAATGAAGATTGACTGTAGAATATTCCAGCAATCATTTGACTGGGCAGAGATGATGTTCCTCTGATCCCAGAAAGTATGTAACGGATGACGGTAATTGGTTAGCCGATAGAGCACCACCGATTCGATTCCAGTTATAATGTTAGGGAGGTTTAGGAAAATTAAATATTAGAGGGAAAACTCACAAATAAATATAGAGAATTAAATAAAACCAGATCCAAAATGTATAATTAATGAAGAATGTCACAAGAATGATTATAGAAATAAGATTTAAACTTGGGAAATAATTGACTTTAAGAAGGAACGAAGAAATGATAATAAAATAACGAATAATTGGGAAATATAAAAGTACTATAAATAGGAAACCAATTGGCCAGATACAAATTAGAAGTTTATTTCTTGCTAAACTTTGTTTATACCAAAATAAACTTATTTCGAAGGGGGGGTGTTATGTAACGCAACATAGTTGAGGTTCCCCAACGTTACATAAAAGACTGAATGAAATATGGTCAAAGACCATACCCTGACTTAAGGTTGTTCGATAGTTCATATGTTTGAGAAGGACCTCAAGTAAAAAGGAGGCAATGACTAATATTAAATGTAAAAGAGCCAGACCAATGAATGATTGGATGTAATGAAATGTTTGTTTTGTACTGTGACATGTTAAGGTCTACAGAATATTTATATTGTATGTTGAATGTGTTAAAAATGAAATAATGTTGTTTGATAATAATACTTACTCAATAATTATGTTTATATTTTACATTAGATTTGTTTTTATACAGCACAATATAGTTACCAATGTTAGGCACGGTACTAAGTTGTCAGTATTGTATAAAATTGAAAGATACTGTTGTTCTAATTAATGTTTATAAACTGGATCAGGAGTGTGACCAGTGTTTCAAGTCTAACAAGTAGTTCTGACAATTATGTCATAAATTAATAAAGGGTTCCAGAACCAATTGATTAATGTAAAAACAAATAACCACCAGTAAATTAAAATTCATGTAATTAACTATGTAATCAATAATTAATTGTACAGTAGGTCAGGTAAAAAGAAAATTAAGTTAAAAACCAAATAATGTTATAATGGTTGTAAATGAATCTATAGGCCTAAATTCCATATTAGTGAAAGGAAATTAATACCTTTTTAGTAAACCCAGTCCAACGAAACTCTAGTAAAACATTTACTGTTTAATAAGGAAGGTTAGGGGAGAATTTTATGTGATTCAATATTAATCCAAGCATGGAGTATTTTATTGGAAAGGAGTAGTAATATTCTATAATGCCGGCTCAAGGATATATAGAAAACCTGGTTGTTAAGGCAACTGATTTTTAGTAACTTGTTGATTTTGAATAGATGGTACTGATTGTTACAAGCTATTAGGTTGAAATGAACCGATATATTTAAAATATATGAATAAATATAAAGAAAATATATAGCCAAATTGAAAAAAAACATTTTGCAAAACAATTATACTGGAATATTAATGAATCATACAAATTAAATAACCCTATAAGTTATCAATGAATACAATAAAAAAGAACTGAAAGCGTCTCACCTCATTCACTAAACAATTCCGCTGAATTTGGTATCAAACCAATTCATGCTATAAATTGAAGACCAATAAAGAGTTGAAGCCTGAATTAACGGAAATATTTGGAAATACGGAAGATTCGGTTGACGAAATAACCTTCATTGACAGCGGAAGCTGAGATCCTAATTCCAGTTCGTTGGGACCAAGAATTGTGAAGACGCAAAAGAAGACTCGAAGCACCAGAGTTCCCGTGGGATTATCATCACCCATTCATTGAAGACCAGAGCAGTTTTACTGGGTGAAGACGATATAACCTGCATTTTGATCGTAGTTGACAAACATTCACCGCCTAATGAAGCTTTCGCCGCTTGGGTAAAAAAACAAATTATTTTCATATCATTGTATTTTAAGTAAATAATTTTATTCTTTTTGTAAATTGAACAACCTTAATTATGCGTTTTACCTGGCCTTACTAATGGTTCAAAGAACTACACGAACCCTGGTATAAGAATTATTTGTCATTATTTTCAAAGTATATATGTTTTTCTTTTTAGAATTCGAATAATTAAGAATCGATACATGTTGGGATAGTCGATTGTATTGTCTTATTGTTTGTCTGAGACAACGTAACTGGTTAAATACCAGAGAAAAATAAATAAAGTACATTTGTTGTATGAGATAACGTTTTAATCATTGCAGAGAAAATACTATATGTAATTGGCGTAATAATTTATTAACAGATTGATACAAACACTCAGAATAACTAACCTATACGCACAATTATTTATAATAACAGCGCTCCAAGTTTGCAGCTGGTGAGACGGGAGATTGCTGAACTAACGGGTTTTGCCATACTAAATTTGAATGAAATTTTTATCGTTGAGGGACTAGGGTTGAGACAAAAACCACTTACATTCAGTAAATACTCCATATATATTGCTCATATTAAACAACCACTGAGAATTAAATTAAGTCTACAGAATACTACCATTATAAATTCAGGAATATAATTCTAAGTTTGTGGACTTAATAATCTGTGTTCTGAGGGTTTCACTGGTCACAACCGCAAGGTATATTAGTTAATAACATATTAATTAAACCAGGTAACAGCATTTTAATTGTTACGAATCGCCACCTACAACGTACTACTTGGCGTTTGTTACACCGGAGTCTCTTATAACTAATTACACTCATAGACAAGATCTCTTTATAATTTGACGTCTCCAGCTGGTATCATACATTATTACATACGTCCTCACATAATTAACAAGCAGTTCGTTACTAAATTGATTACAACAGTGGGGTTTGAATAAGACGGACATTTTCGCTAGCACCGGCACATATTAGTCTCTTTACAAATTGGCACATAACAACGTGGAACTTATTTAAACACGTACTCGACACATTCTATATATTTCGCTAATCTCTTTACAAATTGACGCTCGCAACGTGAGGCATCATAGTCGCATCTTAACACCTATTTGTCTCTCAGTTTCTTTACAAATTGGCGCTCAACGAGTGGGCTTTAGTTAAGTAAAAACTCATATTATTTGTTACTTAACTTGAGCAGGCAACCATTAGAGGCACAGGAATGCATACGAGAGCTCTGACGAAAAGAATGGAGAAGGAACCAGAAACAGAAGAAGATAGGAGGGAAAAAGAAACAGAGGTAGGTACAGATACTGAAATGGATCAACAGACAGGTGATACGGAAGAAACCGAAGTAGTTATGGACCCGGAAACGGAAATAGTGGAAGAAGATGCCCAAGGGGACCAACCAGATAAAAAGGAAGCCAGAGGAGGCCTAGATTTACAAAAATTATGGGAATTAATTAAAGAAGATTCCAAGAAACAGAAGGAAGAATTAAAAGACAGTATTAAGGAAAGTACTAGTGAACTTTTGAGGCAAACCATAAATGAAAATAATGAACAATTGAAGGCCGATTTCAGACAAATCAATGAAAAGCTAGAAAATAAAATAGACAGTATTAAGGAAAGTACTAGTGAACTTTTAAGGCAAACCATAAATGAAAATAATGAACGATTGAAGGCCGATTTTAGACAAATCAATGAGAAGATAGACAGTATAAATGAGAATTCAGAGAAGCTGGAAAATAAAATAGACAGTATTAATGAGAACTCGAGAAAACAAAACGAAATTTTGAGCGAAAATTTAATCAAGCAGATGAATGAAAAGTTTGACAAGAATGACGAGAATTTGAGACAGATTCAAGACGATAACAAAATAATGAACGAAAAACTTGAGGAAAACAATAAACGAATGAAAGCAGATCTTGAGAAAATCAATGAGGATAATCTTATACGAATCGATGAGAGGATTGAACATTCTAACCAGGAAATAAGGGAAAATGTTGAAAAACAGAATGAAGTATTAAGACAAGTTATCAATAAGAAAATTGAGGACGCTAGTGAGGCAATCAGCCAGAAGGTAGTTAAGAACGACGGCGAAAGAAAACAGGAGATCGCGGAAACAAATAGAAAACTGAAAGCGACCGATGAAGTTATTACGCGAAATAGAGCTGAACTAGAGGTCAAGCTAGGCCATATAGAAGAAGAAAACCGAATTCAAGTGGAATCAATACGAACTGATTGCGGAAACCAGCATCGAAATTTAGATACGATCATGAACGAAGTACAGGAGCAAGGACAACGTAACCAGGATAGAATCGAGAACCTACAACGGTCAGTTGACAACCGAACGATCACTGTCCCATATACACAACATATAGACGACCGGGAGACCATCAACTTTAAGACATACAGGAGAAATCCAATGGAATTCTTGGAACGGGTCAGCGAACAAATTATGAGAACCGGTGAAAACAGGTGGCCAATAATTCGTCGTTATTTAGACGATCATTTTAAAGAAACTTATGATAACTGGTGGACAGCCACCAGGCACGAGATACGAAGCTACGAAGAATTTAAAATAGCTTTTAAAGCCAGATACTGGTCAGACGCCACCCAGAACGTAGTGAGGGAGAGCATCAGTTATGGAAGATATGACGCCAGCAGGGGAACAACACTTACCGCCTACTTCCTGGGAAAAGTATGTTTGGCAAGACATCTTGAACCAAAAATCCCAGAGGAAATTCTCGTCACCAGGTTGCCATACCACTATGATAACGGTATATCAATAGCACGATCGGGTGGACAAATAAAAACTATACAGGCCATGTCAACACTATTAGAAGAGCACGAGCGTGAAGTACACTATCGAAGGAGTCGTCAGAGAAACGACCAGTACGGGAACAGGGATTTCCCAGACTATAACAATAGAAACAATAACCATAACAGTCATGAGGCGAATAACCGGACGAACTATAATGGCAGGCCTGGTAATTATGGTAATGAGGCGTACCAACGGCAAAATAACAACAACAGCCCAAGGAACAACGGAAACAATTACGGGAATAGACAGAGTATTCCGAACAACCAATATAACCGGTCGTATAACCCAAATTACCAGAATCGGAACACGAACAACCGAAATTATGATAACAGTAACCGTAACCCGAATAACCAAAACCAAAACTACCGAAGAGTTAATTATGTGGGGGCGTACGACAATTATAACGGAAGGACATACTACCAAGGACGTCGGAGTTTTAATAGGGACACCGACTGGAACCAGTACAGTAATAACGATCGAAGGGAGACTAGAACTAATAGGGGCAGAAGTCGGAGTCAGGAGGACTACCGCCGGGTTAACTACGAAGAGGATCGTCCATTACGGGTTTCCAGACCAATGGTGAATTTTATAAGGGCCGAAGAGAATGGTCCAAGGAGTGATCAACACCAAGGGGAGAATGATAATGAGTGTTTACAACGGAGCAATAACATCGGAGAATCCAGATCCGGAAGCGAGAACCAAAGAAGGGACGATCCATCTAGGGATGTCCGAATAATTTATAATCAACAGAACCCACCAGAACGCTGGATTCCCCTAAGAGGAGATGGCCACCGACCCAGTACATCCCAGGATGTAAGACAAGAAATAAATGAAGAAGAAGCCACGGCCGACAGATGGAATACATAAAGAGAATAAAAAAACCACAAAATTCTAGAAGTATGTAAGGACAACTTACTCATGTTATTTCGAACAATACAATTTAAAATGAAGAAACTAAAAAACCCAAAATTCCAAAGGATGTAAGAACAACTTACTCATAATTATTCAGAAACAGTATGATTTAAAATAAAGAGAATAAATACCCCAAAATTCAAAAAAAAAAAAAAAAAAAAAAAAGAAGTAAGCTCAACTTACAAACAAGTATCTAAGAAAACAATTTATGAATTATATAAGAAAGAGAATTTTGAAGATAAAAAGAACAACCAAAGTCGAAAAATAAGTAAGAACACCTTACTATACAATTTAGAAGAAATTGATTTAAACTGATATGAAAGAAGAAAAATATTTTACACTAATTCAACCTAATAAAAATCATCAAAACCAGAAGACGAAATGAGTTTATCTGATATAATATAATAGCGAGAAATATAATTTTGAATGTAAAAGAAATAATAATGATTGTGCCAGAAGAATATAGCTACATAATGTAATGTATAGTACTGACCAAAATCTCATAATCAGCTGTATTGATCACAAAGGAATATGAGCCAATGAAGACAAGAGAATGAAGAAGCCAAAATGGAACCATCAAAAGGATCACAAGAAAAGAAAAAAAAAACTAATGGTTAAGAATTATCCGTAAACAAAACCCAATTAATAAATGTCAATAAAATAGCCAAGTATTGGAGAGAAAAAGTGTATAATAGAAGGAAGAATTAATATGAAGAAATAATATGATCTGAGTTAAAGTACAGTGAATAATCCCTAGAATATGATTATTATTTATTATTTTATTGAAGGTCACATGATGACTACCTTACGAGGTTTATTAATGAAGATTGACTGTAGAATATTCCAGCAATCATTTGACTGGGCAGAGATGATGTTCCTCTGATCCCAGAAAGTATGTAACGGATGACGGTAATTGGTTAGCCGATAGAGCACCACCGATTCGATTCCAGTTATAATGTTAGGGAGGTTTAGGAAAATTAAATATTAGAGGGAAAACTCACAAATAAATATAGAGAATTAAATAAAACCAGATCCAAAATGTATAATTAATGAAGAATGTCACAAGAATGATTATAGAAATAAGATTTAAACTTGGGAAATAATTGACTTTAAGAAGGAACGAAGAAATGATAATAAAATAACGAATAATTGGGAAATATAAAAGTACTATAAATAGGAAACCAATTGGCCAGATACAAATTAGAAGTTTATTTCTTGCTAAACTTTGTTTATACCAAAATAAACTTATTTCGAAGGGGGGGTGTTATGTAACGCAACATAGTTGAGGTTCCCCAACGTTACATAAAAGACTGAATGAAATATGGTCAAAGACCATACCCTGACTTAAGGTTGTTCGATAGTTCATATGTTTGAGAAGGACCTCAAGTAAAAAGGAGGCAATGACTAATATTAAATGTAAAAGAGCCAGACCAATGAATGATTGGATGTAATGAAATGTTTGTTTTGTACTGTGACATGTTAAGGTCTACAGAATATTTATATTGTATGTTGAATGTGTTAAAAATGAAATAATGTTGTTTGATAATAATACTTACTCAATAATTATGTTTATATTTTATATTAGATTTGTTTTTATACAGCACAATATAGTTACCAATGTTAGGCACGGTACTAAGTTGTCAGTATTGTATAAAATTGAAAGATACTGTTGTTCTAATTAATGTTTATAAACTGGATCAGGAGTGTGACCAGTGTTTCAAGTCTAACAAGTAGTTCTGACAATTATGTCATAAATTAATAAAGGGTTCCAGAACCAATTGATTAATGTAAAAACAAATAACCACCAGTAAATTAAAATTCATGTAATTAACTATGTAATCAATAATTAATTGTACAGTAGGTCAGGTAAAAAGAAAATTAAGTTAAAAACCAAATAATGTTATAATGGTTGTAAATGAATCTATAGGCCTAAATTCCATATTAGTGAAAGGAAATTAATACCTTTTTAGTAAACCCAGTCCAACGAAACTCTAGTAAAACATTTACTGTTTAATAAGGAAGGTTAGGGGAGAATTTTATGTGATTCAATATTAATCCAAGCATGGAGTATTTTATTGGAAAGGAGTAGTAATATTCTATAATGCCGGCTCAAGGATATATAGAAAACCTGGTTGTTAAGGCAACTGATTTTTAGTAACTTGTTGATTTTGAATAGATGGTACTGATTGTTACAAGCTATTAGGTTGAAATGAACCGATATATTTAAAATATATGAATAAATATAAAGAAAATATATAGCCAAATTGAAAAAAAACATTTTGCAAAACAATTATACTGGAATATTAATGAATCATACAAATTAAATAACCCTATAAGTTATCAATGAATACAATAAAAAAGAACTGAAAGCGTCTCACCTCATTCACTAAACAATTCCGCTGAATTTGGTATCAAACCAATTCATGCTATAAATTGAAGACCAATAAAGAGTTGAAGCCTGAATTAACGGAAATATTTGGAAATACGGAAGATTCGGTTGACGAAATAACCTTCATTGACAGCGGAAGCTGAGATCCTAATTCCAGTTCGTTGGGACCAAGAATTGTGAAGACGCAAAAGAAGACTCGAAGCACCAGAGTTCCCGTGGGATTATCATCACCCATTCATTGAAGACCAGAGCAGTTTTACTGGGTGAAGACGATATAACCTGCATTTTGATCGTAGTTGACAAACATTCACCGCCTAATGAAGCTTTCGCCGCTTGGGTAAAAAAACAAATTATTTTCATATCATTGTATTTTAAGTAAATAATTTTATTCTTTTTGTAAATTGAACAACCTTAATTATGCGTTTTACCTGGCCTTACTAATGGTTCAAAGAACTACACGAACCCTGGTATAAGAATTATTTGTCATTATTTTCAAAGTATATATGTTTTTCTTTTTAGAATTCGAATAATTAAGAATCGATACATGTTGGGATAGTCGATTGTATTGTCTTATTGTTTGTCTGAGACAACGTAACTGGTTAAATACCAGAGAAAAATAAATAAAGTACATTTGTTGTATGAGATAACGTTTTAATCATTGCAGAGAAAATACTATATGTAATTGGCGTAATAATTTATTAACAGATTGATACAAACACTCAGAATAACTAACCTATACGCACAATTATTTATAATAACAGCGCTCCAAGTTTGCAGCTGGTGAGACGGGAGATTGCTGAACTAACGGGTTTTGCCATACTAAATTTGAATGAAATTTTTATCGTTGAGGGACTAGGGTTGAGACAAAAACCACTTACATTCAGTAAATACTCCATATATATTGCTCATATTAAACAACCACTGAGAATTAAATTAAGTCTACAGAATACTACCATTATAAATTCAGGAATATAATTCTAAGTTTGTGGACTTAATAATCTGTGTTCTGAGGGTTTCACTGGTCACAACCGCAAGGTATATTAGTTAATAACATATTAATTAAACCAGGTAACAGCATTTTAATTGTTACGAATCGCCACCTACAACGTACTACTTGGCGTTTGTTACACCGGAGTCTCTTATAACTAATTACACTCATAGACAAGATCTCTTTATAATTTGACGTCTCCAGCTGGTATCATACATTATTACATACGTCCTCACATAATTAACAAGCAGTTCGTTACTAAATTGATTACAACAGTGGGGTTTGAATAAGACGGACATTTTCGCTAGCACCGGCACATATTAGTCTCTTTACAAATTGGCACATAACAACGTGGAACTTATTTAAACACGTACTCGACACATTCTATATATTTCGCTAATCTCTTTACAAATTGACGCTCGCAACGTGAGGCATCATAGTCGCATCTTAACACCTATTAGTCTCTCAGTTTCTTTACAAATTGGCGCTCAACGAGTGGGCTTTAGTTAAGTAAAAACTCATATTATTTGTTACTTAACTTGAGCAGGCAACCATTAGAGGCACAGGAATGCATACGAGAGCTCTGACGAAAAGAATGGAGAAGGAACCAGAAACAGAAGAAGATAGGAGGGAAAAAGAAACAGAGGTAGGTACAGATACTGAAATGGATCAACAGACAGGTGATACGGAAGAAACCGAAGTAGTTATGGACCCGGAAACGGAAATAGTGGAAGAAGATGCCCAAGGGGACCAACCAGATAAAAAGGAAGCCAGAGGAGGCCTAGATTTACAAAAATTATGGGAATTAATTAAAGAAGATTCCAAGAAACAGAAGGAAGAATTAAAAGACAGTATTAAGGAAAGTACTAGTGAACTTTTGAGGCAAACCATAAATGAAAATAATGAACAATTGAAGGCCGATTTCAGACAAATCAATGAAAAGCTAGAAAATAAAATAGACAGTATTAAGGAAAGTACTAGTGAACTTTTAAGGCAAACCATAAATGAAAATAATGAACGATTGAAGGCCGATTTTAGACAAATCAATGAGAAGATAGACAGTATAAATGAGAATTCAGAGAAGCTGGAAAATAAAATAGACAGTATTAATGAGAACTCGAGAAAACAAAACGAAATTTTGAGCGAAAATTTAATCAAGCAGATGAATGAAAAGTTTGACAAGAATGACGAGAATTTGAGACAGATTCAAGACGACAACAAAATAATGAACGAAAAACTTGAGGAAAACAATAAACGAATGAAAGCAGATCTTGAGAAAATCAATGAGGATAATCTTATACGAATCGATGAGAGGATTGAACATTCTAACCAGGAAATAAGGGAAAATGTTGAAAAACAGAATGAAGTATTAAGACAAGTTATCAATAAGAAAATTGAGGACGCTAGTGAGGCAATCAGCCAGAAGGTAGTTAAGAACGACGGCGAAAGAAAACAGGAGATCGCGGAAACAAATAGAAAACTGAAAGCGACCGATGAAGTTATTACGCGAAATAGAGCTGAACTAGAGGTCAAGCTAGGCCATATAGAAGAAGAAAACCGAATTCAAGTGGAATCAATACGAACTGATTGCGGAAACCAGCATCGAAATTTAGATACGATCATGAACGAAGTACAGGAGCAAGGACAACGTAACCAGGATAGAATCGAGAACCTACAACGGTCAGTTGACAACCGAACGATCACTGTCCCATATACACAACATATAGACGACCGGGAGACCATCAACTTTAAGACATACAGGAGAAATCCAATGGAATTCTTGGAACGGGTCAGCGAACAAATTATGAGAACCGGTGAAAACAGGTGGCCAATAATTCGTCGTTATTTAGACGATCATTTTAAAGAAACTTATGATAACTGGTGGACAGCCACCAGGCACGAGATACGAAGCTACGAAGAATTTAAAATAGCTTTTAAAGCCAGATACTGGTCAGACGCCACCCAGAACGTAGTGAGGGAGAGCATCAGTTATGGAAGATATGACGCCAGCAAAAGAACAACACTTACCGCCTACTTCCTGGGAAAAGTATGTTTGGCAAGACATCTTGAACCAAAAATCCCAGAGGAAATTCTCGTCACCAGGTTGCCATACCACTATGATAACGGTATATCAATAGCACGATCGGGTGGACAAATAAAAACTATACAGGCCATGTCAACACTATTAGAAGAGCACGAGCGTGAAGTACACTATCGAAGGAGTCGTCAGAGAAACGACCAGTACGGGAACAGGGATTTCCCAGACTATAACAATAGAAACAATAACCATAACAGTCATGAGGCGAATAACCGGACGAACTATAATGGCAGGCCTGGTAAATATGGTAATGAGGCGTACCAACGGCAAAATAACAACAACAGCCCAAGGAACAACGGAAACAATTACGGGAATAGACAGAGTATTCCGAACAACCAATATAACCGGTCGTATAACCCAAATTACCAGAATCGGAACACGAACAACCGAAATTATGATAACAGTAACCGTAACCCGAATAACCAAAACCAAAACTACCGAAGAGTTAATTATGTGGGGGCGTACGACAATTATAACGGAAGGACATACTACCAAGGACGTCGGAGTTTTAATAGGGACACCGACTGGAACCAGTACAGTAATAACGATCGAAGGGAGACTAGAACTAATAGGGGCAGAAGTCGGAGTCAGGAGGACTACCGCCGGGTTAACTACGAAGAGGATCGTCCATTACGGGTTTCCAGACCAATGGTGAATTTTATAAGGGCCGAAGAGAATGGTCCAAGGAGTGATCAACACCAAGGGGAGAATGATAATGAGTGTTTACAACGGAGCAATAACATCGGAGAATCCAGATCCGGAAGCGAGAACCAAAGAAGGGACGATCCATCTAGGGATGTCCGAATAATTTATAATCAACAGAACCCACCAGAACGCTGGATTCCCCTAAGAGGAGATGGCCACCGACCCAGTACATCCCAGGATGTAAGACAAGAAATAAATGAAGAAGAAGCCACGGCCGACAGATGGAATACATAAAGAGAATAAAAAAACCACAAAATTCTAGAAGTATGTAAGGACAACTTACTCATGTTATTTCGAACAATACAATTTAAAATGAAGAAACTAAAAAACCCAAAATTCCAAAGGATGTAAGAACAACTTACTCATAATTATTCAGAAACAGTATGATTTAAAATAAAGAGAATAAATACCCCAAAATTCAAAAAAAAAAAAAAAAAAAAAAAAAAAAAAAAAAAAAAAAAAAATGAAGTAAGCTCAACTTACAAACAAGTATCTAAGAAAACAATTTATGAATTATATAAGAAAGAGAATTTTGAAGATAAAAAGAACAACCAAAGTCGAAAAATAAGTAAGAACACCTTACTATACAATTTAGAAGAAATTGATTTAAACTGATATGAAAGAAGAAAAATATTTTACACTAATTCAACCTAATAAAAATCATCAAAACCAGAAGACGAAATGAGTTTATCTGATATAATATAATAGCGAGAAATATAATTTTGAATGTAAAAGAAATAATAATGATTGTGCCAGAAGAATATAGCTACATAATGTAATGTATAGTACTGATCAAAATCTCATAATCAGCTGTATTGATCACAAAGGAATATGAGCCAATGAAGACAAGAGAATGAAGAAGCCAAAATGGAACCATCAAAAGGATCACAAGAAAAGAAAAAAAAAACTAATGGTTAAGAATTATCCGTAAACAAAACCCAATTAATAAATGTCAATAAAATAGCCAAGTATTGGAGAGAAAAAGTGTATAATAGAAGGAAGAATTAATATGAAGAAATAATATGATCTGAGTTAAAGTACAGTGAATAATCCCTAGAATATGATTATTATTTATTATTTTATTGAAGGTCACATGATGACTACCTTACGAGGTTTATTAATGAAGATTGACTGTAGAATATTCCAGCAATCATTTGACTGGGCAGAGATGATGTTCCTCTGATCCCAGAAAGTATGTAACGGATGACGGTAATTGGTTAGCCGATAGAGCACCACCGATTCGATTCCAGTTATAATGTTAGGGAGGTTTAGGAAAATTAAATATTAGAGGGAAAACTCACAAATAAATATAGAGAATTAAATAAAACCAGATCCAAAATGTATAATTAATGAAGAATGTCACAAGAATGATTATAGAAATAAGATTTAAACTTGGGAAATAATTGACTTTAAGAAGGAACGAAGAAATGATAATAAAATAACGAATAATTGGGAAATATAAAAGTACTATAAATAGGAAACCAATTGGCCAGATACAAATTAGAAGTTTATTTCTTGCTAAACTTTGTTTATACCAAAATAAACTTATTTCGAAGGGGGGGGTGTTATGTAACGCAACATAGTTGAGGTTCCCCAACGTTACATAAAAGACTGAATGAAATATGGTCAAAGACCATACCCTGACTTAAGGTTGTTCGATAGTTCATATGTTTGAGAAGGACCTCAAGTAAAAAGGAGGCAATGACTAATATTAAATGTAAAAGAGCCAGACCAATGAATGATTGGATGTAATGAAATGTTTGTTTTGTACTGTGACATGTTAAGGTCTACAGAATATTTATATTGTATGTTGAATGTGTTAAAAATGAAATAATGTTGTTTGATAATAATACTTACTCAATAATTATGTTTATATTTTATATTAGATTTGTTTTTATACAGCACAATATAGTTACCAATGTTAGGCACGGTACTAAGTTGTCAGTATTGTATAAAATTGAAAGATACTGTTGTTCTAATTAATGTTTATAAACTGGATCAGGAGTGTGACCAGTGTTTCAAGTCTAACAAGTAGTTCTGACAATTATGTCATAAATTAATAAAGGGTTCCAGAACCAATTGATTAATGTAAAAACAAATAACCACCAGTAAATTAAAATTCATGTAATTAACTATGTAATCAATAATTAATTGTACAGTAGGTCAGGTAAAAAGAAAATTAAGTTAAAAACCAAATAATGTTATAATGGTTGTAAATGAATCTATAGGCCTAAATTCCATATTAGTGAAAGGAAATTAATACCTTTTTAGTAAACCCAGTCCAACGAAACTCTAGTAAAACATTTACTGTTTAATAAGGAAGGTTAGGGGAGAATTTTATGTGATTCAATATTAATCCAAGCATGGAGTATTTTATTGGAAAGGAGTAGTAATATTCTATAATGCCGGCTCAAGGATATATAGAAAACCTGGTTGTTAAGGCAACTGATTTTTAGTAACTTGTTGATTTTGAATAGATGGTACTGATTGTTACAAGCTATTAGGTTGAAATGAACCGATATATTTAAAATATATGAATAAATATAAAGAAAATATATATCCAAATTGAAAAAAAACATTTTGCAAAACAATTATACTGGAATATTAATGAATCATACAAATTAAATAACCCTATAAGTTATCAATGAATACAATAAAAAAGAACTGAAAGCGTCTCACCTCATTCACTAAACAATTCCGCTGAATTTGGTATCAAACCAATTCATGCTATAAATTGAAGACCAATAAAGAGTTGAAGCCTGAATTAACGGAAATATTTGGAAATACGGAAGATTCGGTTGACGAAATAACCTTCATTGACAGCGGAAGCTGAGATCCTAATTCCAGTTCGTTGGGACCAAGAATTGTGAAGACGCAAAAGAAGACTCGAAGCACCAGAGTTCCCGTGGGATTATCATCACCCATTCATTGAAGACCAGAGCAGTTTTACTGGGTGAAGACGATATAACCTGCATTTTGATCGTAGTTGACAAACATTCACCGCCTAATGAAGCTTTCGCCGCTTGGGTAAAAAAACAAATTATTTTCATATCATTGTATTTTAAGTAAATAATTTTATTCTTTTTGTAAATTGAACAACCTTAATTATGCGTTTTACCTGGCCTTACTAATGGTTCAAAGAACTACACGAACCCTGGTATAAGAATTATTTGTCATTATTTTCAAAGTATATATGTTTTTCTTTTTAGAATTCGAATAATTAAGAATCGATACATGTTGGGATAGTCGATTGTATTGTCTTATTGTTTGTCTGAGACAACGTAACTGGTTAAATACCAGAGAAAAATAAATAAAGTACATTTGTTGTATGAGATAACGTTTTAATCATTGCAGAGAAAATACTATATGTAATTGGCGTAATAATTTATTAACAGATTGATACAAACACTCAGAATAACTAACCTATACGCACAATTATTTATAATAACAGCGCTCCAAGTTTGCAGCTGGTGAGACGGGAGATTGCTGAACTAACGGGTTTTGCCATACTAAATTTGAATGAAATTTTTATCGTTGAGGGACTAGGGTTGAGACAAAAACCACTTACATTCAGTAAATACTCCATATATATTGCTCATATTAAACAACCACTGAGAATTAAATTAAGTCTACAGAATACTACCATTATAAATTCAGGAATATAATTCTAAGTTTGTGGACTTAATAATCTGTGTTCTGAGGGTTTCACTGGTCACAACCGCAAGGTATATTAGTTAATAACATATTAATTAAACCAGGTAACAGCATTTTAATTGTTACGAATCGCCACCTACAACGTACTACTTGGCGTTTGTTACACCGGAGTCTCTTATAACTAATTACACTCATAGACAAGATCTCTTTATAATTTGACGTCTCCAGCTGGTATCATACATTATTACATACGTCCTCACATAATTAACAAGCAGTTCGTTACTAAATTGATTACAACAGTGGGGTTTGAATAAGACGGACATTTTCGCTAGCACCGGCACATATTAGTCTCTTTACAAATTGGCACATAACAACGTGGAACTTATTTAAACACGTACTCGACACATTCTATATATTTCGCTAATCTCTTTACAAATTGACGCTCGCAACGTGAGGCATCATAGTCGCATCTTAACACCTATTAGTCTCTCAGTTTCTTTACAAATTGGCGCTCAACGAGTGGGCTTTAGTTAAGTAAAAACTCATATTATTTGTTACTTAACTTGAGCAGGCAACCATTAGAGGCACAGGAATGCATACGAGAGCTCTGACGAAAAGAATGGAGAAGGAACCAGAAACAGAAGAAGATAGGAGGGAAAAAGAAACAGAGGTAGGTACAGATACTGAAATGGATCAACAGACAGGTGATACGGAAGAAACCGAAGTAGTTATGGACCCGGAAACGGAAATAGTGGAAGAAGATGCCCAAGGGGACCAACCAGATAAAAAGGAAGCCAGAGGAGGCCTAGATTTACAAAAATTATGGGAATTAATTAAAGAAGATTCCAAGAAACAGAAGGAAGAATTAAAAGACAGTATTAAGGAAAGTACTAGTGAACTTTTGAGGCAAACCATAAATGAAAATAATGAACAATTGAAGGCCGATTTCAGACAAATCAATGAAAAGCTAGAAAATAAAATAGACAGTATTAAGGAAAGTACTAGTGAACTTTTAAGGCAAACCATAAATGAAAATAATGAACGATTGAAGGCCGATTTTAGACAAATCAATGAGAAGATAGACAGTATAAATGAGAATTCAGAGAAGCTGGAAAATAAAATAGACAGTATTAATGAGAACTCGAGAAAACAAAACGAAATTTTGAGCGAAAATTTAATCAAGCAGATGAATGAAAAGTTTGACAAGAATGACGAGAATTTGAGACAGATTCAAGACGACAACAAAATAATGAACGAAAAACTTGAGGAAAACAATAAACGAATGAAAGCAGATCTTGAGAAAATCAATGAGGATAATCTTATACGAATCGATGAGAGGATTGAACATTCTAACCAGGAAATAAGGGAAAATGTTGAAAAACAGAATGAAGTATTAAGACAAGTTATCAATAAGAAAATTGAGGACGCTAGTGAGGCAATCAGCCAGAAGGTAGTTAAGAACGACGGCGAAAGAAAACAGGAGATCGCGGAAACAAATAGAAAACTGAAAGCGACCGATGAAGTTATTACGCGAAATAGAGCTGAACTAGAGGTCAAGCTAGGCCATATAGAAGAAGAAAACCGAATTCAAGTGGAATCAATACGAACTGATTGCGGAAACCAGCATCGAAATTTAGATACGATCATGAACGAAGTACAGGAGCAAGGACAACGTAACCAGGATAGAATCGAGAACCTACAACGGTCAGTTGACAACCGAACGATCACTGTCCCATATACACAACATATAGACGACCGGGAGACCATCAACTTTAAGACATACAGGAGAAATCCAATGGAATTCTTGGAACGGGTCAGCGAACAAATTATGAGAACCGGTGAAAACAGGTGGCCAATAATTCGTCGTTATTTAGACGATCATTTTAAAGAAACTTATGATAACTGGTGGACAGCCACCAGGCACGAGATACGAAGCTACGAAGAATTTAAAATAGCTTTTAAAGCCAGATACTGGTCAGACGCCACCCAGAACGTAGTGAGGGAGAGCATCAGTTATGGAAGATATGACGCCAGCAGGGGAACAACACTTACCGCCTACTTCCTGGGAAAAGTATGTTTGGCAAGACATCTTGAACCAAAAATCCCAGAGGAAATTCTCGTCACCAGGTTGCCATACCACTATGATAACGGTATATCAATAGCACGATCGGGTGGACAAATAAAAACTATACAGGCCATGTCAACACTATTAGAAGAGCACGAGCGTGAAGTACACTATCGAAGGAGTCGTCAGAGAAACGACCAGTACGGGAACAGGGATTTCCCAGACTATAACAATAGAAACAATAACCATAACAGTCATGAGGCGAATAACCGGACGAACTATAATGGCAGGCCTGGTAAATATGGTAATGAGGCGTACCAACGGCAAAATAACAACAACAGCCCAAGGAACAACGGAAACAATTACGGGAATAGACAGAGTATTCCGAACAACCAATATAACCGGTCGTATAACCCAAATTACCAGAATCGGAACACGAACAACCGAAATTATGATAACAGTAACCGTAACCCGAATAACCAAAACCAAAACTACCGAAGAGTTAATTATGTGGGGGCGTACGACAATTATAACGGAAGGACATACTACCAAGGACGTCGGAGTTTTAATAGGGACACCGACTGGAACCAGTACAGTAATAACGATCGAAGGGAGACTAGAACTAATAGGGGCAGAAGTCGGAGTCAGGAGGACTACCGCCGGGTTAACTACGAAGAGGATCGTCCATTACGGGTTTCCAGACCAATGGTGAATTTTATAAGGGCCGAAGAGAATGGTCCAAGGAGTGATCAACACCAAGGGGAGAATGATAATGAGTGTTTACAACGGAGCAATAACATCGGAGAATCCAGATCCGGAAGCGAGAACCAAAGAAGGGACGATCCATCTAGGGATGTCCGAATAATTTATAATCAACAGAACCCACCAGAACGCTGGATTCCCCTAAGAGGAGATGGCCACCGACCCAGTACATCCCAGGATGTAAGACAAGAAATAAATGAAGAAGAAGCCACGGCCGACAGATGGAATACATAAAGAGAATAAAAAAACCACAAAATTCTAGAAGTATGTAAGGACAACTTACTCATGTTATTTCGAACAATACAATTTAAAATGAAGAAACTAAAAAACCCAAAATTCCAAAGGATGTAAGAACAACTTACTCATAATTATTCAGAAACAGTATGATTTAAAATAAAGAGAATAAATACCCCAAAATTCAAAAAAAAAAAAAAAAAAAAAAAAAAAAAAATGAAGTAAGCTCAACTTACAAACAAGTATCTAAGAAAACAATTTATGAATTATATAAGAAAGAGAATTTTGAAGATAAAAAGAACAACCAAAGTCGAAAAATAAGTAAGAACACCTTACTATACAATTTAGAAGAAATTGATTTAAACTGATATGAAAGAAGAAAAATATTTTACACTAATTCAACCTAATAAAAATCATCAAAACCAGAAGACGAAATGAGTTTATCTGATATAATATAATAGCGAGAAATATAATTTTGAATGTAAAAGAAATAATAATGATTGTGCCAGAAGAATATAGCTACATAATGTAATGTATAGTACTGACCAAAATCTCATAATCAGCTGTATTGATCACAAAGGAATATGAGCCAATGAAGACAAGAGAATGAAGAAGCCAAAATGGAACCATCAAAAGGATCACAAGAAAAGAAAAAAAAACTAATGGTTAAGAATTATCCGTAAACAAAACCCAATTAATAAATGTCAATAAAATAGCCAAGTATTGGAGAGAAAAAGTGTATAATAGAAGGAAGAATTAATATGAAGAAATAATATGATCTGAGTTAAAGTACAGTGAATAATCCCTAGAATATGATTATTATTTATTATTTTATTGAAGGTCACATGATGACTACCTTACGAGGTTTATTAATGAAGATTGACTGTAGAATATTCCAGCAATCATTTGACTGGGCAGAGATGATGTTCCTCTGATCCCAGAAAGTATGTAACGGATGACGGTAATTGGTTAGCCGATAGAGCACCACCGATTCGATTCCAGTTATAATGTTAGGGAGGTTTAGGAAAATTAAATATTAGAGGGAAAACTCACAAATAAATATAGAGAATTAAATAAAACCAGATCCAAAATGTATAATTAATGAAGAATGTCACAAGAATGATTATAGAAATAAGATTTAAACTTGGGAAATAATTGACTTTAAGAAGGAACGAAGAAATGATAATAAAATAACGAATAATTGGGAAATATAAAAGTACTATAAATAGGAAACCAATTGGCCAGATACAAATTAGAAGTTTATTTCTTGCTAAACTTTGTTTATACCAAAATAAACTTATTTCGAAGGGGGGGTGTTATGTAACGCAACATAGTTGAGGTTCCCCAACGTTACATAAAAGACTGAATGAAATATGGTCAAAGACCATACCCTGACTTAAGGTTGTTCGATAGTTCATATGTTTGAGAAGGACCTCAAGTAAAAAGGAGGCAATGACTAATATTAAATGTAAAAGAGCCAGACCAATGAATGATTGGATGTAATGAAATGTTTGTTTTGTACTGTGACATGTTAAGGTCTACAGAATATTTATATTGTATGTTGAATGTGTTAAAAATGAAATAATGTTGTTTGATAATAATACTTACTCAATAATTATGTTTATATTTTATATTAGATTTGTTTTTATACAGCACAATATAGTTACCAATGTTAGGCACGGTACTAAGTTGTCAGTATTGTATAAAATTGAAAGATACTGTTGTTCTAATTAATGTTTATAAACTGGATCAGGAGTGTGACCAGTGTTTCAAGTCTAACAAGTAGTTCTGACAATTATGTCATAAATTAATAAAGGGTTCCAGAACCAATTGATTAATGTAAAAACAAATAACCACCAGTAAATTAAAATTCATGTAATTAACTATGTAATCAATAATTAATTGTACAGTAGGTCAGGTAAAAAGAAAATTAAGTTAAAAACCAAATAATGTTATAATGGTTGTAAATGAATCTATAGGCCTAAATTCCATATTAGTGAAAGGAAATTAATACCTTTTTAGTAAACCCAGTCCAACGAAACTCTAGTAAAACATTTACTGTTTAATAAGGAAGGTTAGGGGAGAATTTTATGTGATTCAATATTAATCCAAGCATGGAGTATTTTATTGGAAAGGAGTAGTAATATTCTATAATGCCGGCTCAAGGATATATAGAAAACCTGGTTGTTAAGGCAACTGATTTTTAGTAACTTGTTGATTTTGAATAGATGGTACTGATTGTTACAAGCTATTAGGTTGAAATGAACCGATATATTTAAAATATATGAATAAATATAAAGAAAATATATATCCAAATTGAAAAAAAACATTTTGCAAAACAATTATACTGGAATATTAATGAATCATACAAATTAAATAACCCTATAAGTTATCAATGAATACAATAAAAAAGAACTGAAAGCGTCTCACCTCATTCACTAAACAATTCCGCTGAATTTGGTATCAAACCAATTCATGCTATAAATTGAAGACCAATAAAGAGTTGAAGCCTGAATTAACGGAAATATTTGGAAATACGGAAGATTCGGTTGACGAAATAACCTTCATTGACAGCGGAAGCTGAGATCCTAATTCCAGTTCGTTGGGACCAAGAATTGTGAAGACGCAAAAGAAGACTCGAAGCACCAGAGTTCCCGTGGGATTATCATCACCCATTCATTGAAGACCAGAGCAGTTTTACTGGGTGAAGACGATATAACCTGCATTTTGATCGTAGTTGACAAACATTCACCGCCTAATGAAGCTTTCGCCGCTTGGGTAAAAAAACAAATTATTTTCATATCATTGTATTTTAAGTAAATAATTTTATTCTTTTTGTAAATTGAACAACCTTAATTATGCGTTTTACCTGGCCTTACTAATGGTTCAAAGAACTACACGAACCCTGGTATAAGAATTATTTGTCATTATTTTCAAAGTATATATGTTTTTCTTTTTAGAATTCGAATAATTAAGAATCGATACATGTTGGGATAGTCGATTGTATTGTCTTATTGTTTGTCTGAGACAACGTAACTGGTTAAATACCAGAGAAAAATAAATAAAGTACATTTGTTGTATGAGATAACGTTTTAATCATTGCAGAGAAAATACTATATGTAATTGGCGTAATAATTTATTAACAGATTGATACAAACACTCAGAATAACTAACCTATACGCACAATTATTTATAATAACAGCGCTCCAAGTTTGCAGCTGGTGAGACGGGAGATTGCTGAACTAACGGGTTTTGCCATACTAAATTTGAATGAAATTTTTATCGTTGAGGGACTAGGGTTGAGACAAAAACCACTTACATTCAGTAAATACTCCATATATATTGCTCATATTAAACAACCACTGAGAATTAAATTAAGTCTACAGAATACTACCATTATAAATTCAGGAATATAATTCTAAGTTTGTGGACTTAATAATCTGTGTTCTGAGGGTTTCACTGGTCACAACCGCAAGGTATATTAGTTAATAACATATTAATTAAACCAGGTAACAGCATTTTAATTGTTACGAATCGCCACCTACAACGTACTACTTGGCGTTTGTTACACCGGAGTCTCTTATAACTAATTACACTCATAGACAAGATCTCTTTATAATTTGACGTCTCCAGCTGGTATCATACATTATTACATACGTCCTCACATAATTAACAAGCAGTTCGTTACTAAATTGATTACAACAGTGGGGTTTGAATAAGACGGACATTTTCGCTAGCACCGGCACATATTAGTCTCTTTACAAATTGGCACATAACAACGTGGAACTTATTTAAACACGTACTCGACACATTCTATATATTTCGCTAATCTCTTTACAAATTGACGCTCGCAACGTGAGGCATCATAGTCGCATCTTAACACCTATTAGTCTCTCAGTTTCTTTACAAATTGGCGCTCAACGAGTGGGCTTTAGTTAAGTAAAAACTCATATTATTTGTTACTTAACTTGAGCAGGCAACCATTAGAGGCACAGGAATGCATACGAGAGCTCTGACGAAAAGAATGGAGAAGGAACCAGAAACAGAAGAAGATAGGAGGGAAAAAGAAACAGAGGTAGGTACAGATACTGAAATGGATCAACAGACAGGTGATACGGAAGAAACCGAAGTAGTTATGGACCCGGAAACGGAAATAGTGGAAGAAGATGCCCAAGGGGACCAACCAGATAAAAAGGAAGCCAGAGGAGGCCTAGATTTACAAAAATTATGGGAATTAATTAAAGAAGATTCCAAGAAACAGAAGGAAGAATTAAAAGACAGTATTAAGGAAAGTACTAGTGAACTTTTGAGGCAAACCATAAATGAAAATAATGAACAATTGAAGGCCGATTTCAGACAAATCAATGAAAAGCTAGAAAATAAAATAGACAGTATTAAGGAAAGTACTAGTGAACTTTTAAGGCAAACCATAAATGAAAATAATGAACGATTGAAGGCCGATTTTAGACAAATCAATGAGAAGATAGACAGTATAAATGAGAATTCAGAGAAGCTGGAAAATAAAATAGACAGTATTAATGAGAACTCGAGAAAACAAAACGAAATTTTGAGCGAAAATTTAATCAAGCAGATGAATGAAAAGTTTGACAAGAATGACGAGAATTTGAGACAGATTCAAGACGACAACAAAATAATGAACGAAAAACTTGAGGAAAACAATAAACGAATGAAAGCAGATCTTGAGAAAATCAATGAGGATAATCTTATACGAATCGATGAGAGGATTGAACATTCTAACCAGGAAATAAGGGAAAATGTTGAAAAACAGAATGAAGTATTAAGACAAGTTATCAATAAGAAAATTGAGGACGCTAGTGAGGCAATCAGCCAGAAGGTAGTTAAGAACGACGGCGAAAGAAAACAGGAGATCGCGGAAACAAATAGAAAACTGAAAGCGACCGATGAAGTTATTACGCGAAATAGAGCTGAACTAGAGGTCAAGCTAGGCCATATAGAAGAAGAAAACCGAATTCAAGTGGAATCAATACGAACTGATTGCGGAAACCAGCATCGAAATTTAGATACGATCATGAACGAAGTACAGGAGCAAGGACAACGTAACCAGGATAGAATCGAGAACCTACAACGGTCAGTTGACAACCGAACGATCACTGTCCCATATACACAACATATAGACGACCGGGAGACCATCAACTTTAAGACATACAGGAGAAATCCAATGGAATTCTTGGAACGGGTCAGCGAACAAATTATGAGAACCGGTGAAAACAGGTGGCCAATAATTCGTCGTTATTTAGACGATCATTTTAAAGAAACTTATGATAACTGGTGGACAGCCACCAGGCACGAGATACGAAGCTACGAAGAATTTAAAATAGCTTTTAAAGCCAGATACTGGTCAGACGCCACCCAGAACGTAGTGAGGGAGAGCATCAGTTATGGAAGATATGACGCCAGCAGGGGAACAACACTTACCGCCTACTTCCTGGGAAAAGTATGTTTGGCAAGACATCTTGAACCAAAAATCCCAGAGGAAATTCTCGTCACCAGGTTGCCATACCACTATGATAACGGTATATCAATAGCACGATCGGGTGGACAAATAAAAACTATACAGGCCATGTCAACACTATTAGAAGAGCACGAGCGTGAAGTACACTATCGAAGGAGTCGTCAGAGAAACGACCAGTACGGGAACAGGGATTTCCCAGACTATAACAATAGAAACAATAACCATAACAGTCATGAGGCGAATAACCGGACGAACTATAATGGCAGGCCTGGTAATTATGGTAATGAGGCGTACCAACGGCAAAATAACAACAACAGCCCAAGGAACAACGGAAACAATTACGGGAATAGACAGAGTATTCCGAACAACCAATATAACCGGTCGTATAACCCAAATTACCAGAATCGGAACACGAACAACCGAAATTATGATAACAGTAACCGTAACCCGAATAACCAAAACCAAAACTACCGAAGAGTTAATTATGTGGGGGCGTACGACAATTATAACGGAAGGACATACTACCAAGGACGTCGGAGTTTTAATAGGGACACCGACTGGAACCAGTACAGTAATAACGATCGAAGGGAGACTAGAACTAATAGGGGCAGAAGTCGGAGTCAGGAGGACTACCGCCGGGTTAACTACGAAGAGGATCGTCCATTACGGGTTTCCAGACCAATGGTGAATTTTATAAGGGCCGAAGAGAATGGTCCAAGGAGTGATCAACACCAAGGGGAGAATGATAATGAGTGTTTACAACGGAGCAATAACATCGGAGAATCCAGATCCGGAAGCGAGAACCAAAGAAGGGACGATCCATCTAGGGATGTCCGAATAATTTATAATCAACAGAACCCACCAGAACGCTGGATTCCCCTAAGAGGAGATGGCCACCGACCCAGTACATCCCAGGATGTAAGACAAGAAATAAATGAAGAAGAAGCCACGGCCGACAGATGGAATACATAAAGAGAATAAAAAAACCACAAAATTCTAGAAGTATGTAAGGACAACTTACTCATGTTATTTCGAACAATACAATTTAAAATGAAGAAACTAAAAAACCCAAAATTCCAAAGGATGTAAGAACAACTTACTCATAATTATTCAGAAACAGTATGATTTAAAATAAAGAGAATAAATACCCCAAAATTCAAAAAAAAAAAAAAAAAAAAAAAAAAAAAAATGAAGTAAGCTCAACTTACAAACAAGTATCTAAGAAAACAATTTATGAATTATATAAGAAAGAGAATTTTGAAGATAAAAAGAACAACCAAAGTCGAAAAATAAGTAAGAACACCTTACTATACAATTTAGAAGAAATTGATTTAAACTGATATGAAAGAAGAAAAATATTTTACACTAATTCAACCTAATAAAAATCATCAAAACCAGAAGACGAAATGAGTTTATCTGATATAATATAATAGCGAGAAATATAATTTTGAATGTAAAAGAAATAATAATGATTGTGCCAGAAGAATATAGCTACATAATGTAATGTATAGTACTGACCAAAATCTCATAATCAGCTGTATTGATCACAAAGGAATATGAGCCAATGAAGACAAGAGAATGAAGAAGCCAAAATGGAACCATCAAAAGGATCACAAGAAAAGAAAAAAAAAACTAATGGTTAAGAATTATCCGTAAACAAAACCCAATTAATAAATGTCAATAAAATAGCCAAGTATTGGAGAGAAAAAGTGTATAATAGAAGGAAGAATTAATATGAAGAAATAATATGATCTGAGTTAAAGTACAGTGAATAATCCCTAGAATATGATTATTATTTATTATTTTATTGAAGGTCACATGATGACTACCTTACGAGGTTTATTAATGAAGATTGACTGTAGAATATTCCAGCAATCATTTGACTGGGCAGAGATGATGTTCCTCTGATCCCAGAAAGTATGTAACGGATGACGGTAATTGGTTAGCCGATAGAGCACCACCGATTCGATTCCAGTTATAATGTTAGGGAGGTTTAGGAAAATTAAATATTAGAGGGAAAACTCACAAATAAATATAGAGAATTAAATAAAACCAGATCCAAAATGTATAATTAATGAAGAATGTCACAAGAATGATTATAGAAATAAGATTTAAACTTGGGAAATAATTGACTTTAAGAAAGAACGAAGAAATGATAATAAAATAACGAATAATTGGGAAATATAAAAGTACTATAAATAGGAAACCAATTGGCCAGATACAAATTAGAAGTTTATTTCTTGCTAAACTTTGTTTATACCAAAATAAACTTATTTCGAAGGGGGGGTGTTATGTAACGCAACATAGTTGAGGTTCCCCAACGTTACATAAAAGACTGAATGAAATATGGTCAAAGACCATACCCTGACTTAAGGTTGTTCGATAGTTCATATGTTTGAGAAGGACCTCAAGTAAAAAGGAGGCAATGACTAATATTAAATGTAAAAGAGCCAGACCAATGAATGATTGGATGTAATGAAATGTTTGTTTTGTACTGTGACATGTTAAGGTCTACAGAATATTTATATTGTATGTTGAATGTGTTAAAAATGAAATAATGTTGTTTGATAATAATACTTACTCAATAATTATGTTTATATTTTATATTAGATTTGTTTTTATACAGCACAATATAGTTACCAATGTTAGGCACGGTACTAAGTTGTCAGTATTGTATAAAATTGAAAGATACTGTTGTTCTAATTAATGTTTATAAACTGGATCAGGAGTGTGACCAGTGTTTCAAGTCTAACAAGTAGTTCTGACAATTATGTCATAAATTAATAAAGGGTTCCAGAACCAATTGATTAATGTAAAAACAAATAACCACCAGTAAATTAAAATTCATGTAATTAACTATGTAATCAATAATTAATTGTACAGTAGGTCAGGTAAAAAGAAAATTAAGTTAAAAACCAAATAATGTTATAATGGTTGTAAATGAATCTATAGGCCTAAATTCCATATTAGTGAAAGGAAATTAATACCTTTTTAGTAAACCCAGTCCAACGAAACTCTAGTAAAACATTTACTGTTTAATAAGGAAGGTTAGGGGAGAATTTTATGTGATTCAATATTAATCCAAGCATGGAGTATTTTATTGGAAAGGAGTAGTAATATTCTATAATGCCGGCTCAAGGATATATAGAAAACCTGGTTGTTAAGGCAACTGATTTTTAGTAACTTGTTGATTTTGAATAGATGGTACTGATTGTTACAAGCTATTAGGTTGAAATGAACCGATATATTTAAAATATATGAATAAATATAAAGAAAATATATAGCCAAATTGAAAAAAAACATTTTGCAAAACAATTATACTGGAATATTAATGAATCATACAAATTAAATAACCCTATAAGTTATCAATGAATACAATAAAAAAGAACTGAAAGCGTCTCACCTCATTCACTAAACAATTCCGCTGAATTTGGTATCAAACCAATTCATGCTATAAATTGAAGACCAATAAAGAGTTGAAGCCTGAATTAACGGAAATATTTGGAAATACGGAAGATTCGGTTGACGAAATAACCTTCATTGACAGCGGAAGCTGAGATCCTAATTCCAGTTCGTTGGGACCAAGAATTGTGAAGACGCAAAAGAAGACTCGAAGCACCAGAGTTCCCGTGGGATTATCATCACCCATTCATTGAAGACCAGAGCAGTTTTACTGGGTGAAGACGATATAACCTGCATTTTGATCGTAGTTGACAAACATTCACCGCCTAATGAAGCTTTCGCCGCTTGGGTAAAAAAACAAATTATTTTCATATCATTGTATTTTAAGTAAATAATTTTATTCTTTTTGTAAATTGAACAACCTTAATTATGCGTTTTACCTGGCCTTACTAATGGTTCAAAGAACTACACGAACCCTGGTATAAGAATTATTTGTCATTATTTTCAAAGTATATATGTTTTTCTTTTTAGAATTCGAATAATTAAGAATCGATACATGTTGGGATAGTCGATTGTATTGTCTTATTGTTTGTCTGAGACAACGTAACTGGTTAAATACCAGAGAAAAATAAATAAAGTACATTTGTTGTATGAGATAACGTTTTAATCATTGCAGAGAAAATACTATATGTAATTGGCGTAATAATTTATTAACAGATTGATACAAACACTCAGAATAACTAACCTATACGCACAATTATTTATAATAACAGCGCTCCAAGTTTGCAGCTGGTGAGACGGGAGATTGCTGAACTAACGGGTTTTGCCATACTAAATTTGAATGAAATTTTTATCGTTGAGGGACTAGGGTTGAGACAAAAACCACTTACATTCAGTAAATACTCCATATATATTGCTCATATTAAACAACCACTGAGAATTAAATTAAGTCTACAGAATACTACCATTATAAATTCAGGAATATAATTTAATAAATAATATAAAATATAATAAAAAAATATTTTGCTCCTCCAAAGAATTTATATTCATTTCACACAGGTCTACATGAATTACATCAAGTACCTCTTTTGCCACTTCAAAATTTCTTGGATGTGGGAGACGATGGTGTTTGCCATAAACGCATCCTTCACACACATAGTCATCCCAATCGTCTACATACTTTATATTATTTTTCTTCAAAATATCTCTTACATAACTAATATTCTGATGTGCTAATTTTTCATGCCACTTTTTAATTGACATAGTAACAATGCACTTTTCTTAAGCTTTCATAGCGAAACATCATGTAACTTTAAATTCTTTCTTTTAAATAATAATAATAATCTTATTATGGTACTTACCATATAATTTACAACACATCTGGTTAGTGCACATGGCGCTGCTGCTACACTACTTTTTTCACTAAGTGTTTAAACTTTGTACTGGTTTATCAGCTGTACGCGGTCTACCGCCGCAATACGGCACGCGCGGATGACGTCACGCGCTTATCAAACGCTGCAACCGGCTACAGGCAAGTTTAGTTTAGTTTCTGACAAGGCTCCGAGCGCAACTCTCGTAAAACACTTCTCTTCCAGCAGCGGCTTCTGGATATTTTTTGGCATGCATTCATAAGATTTCTTTTAATTCAGTTACCTGCGTCCATCTACAATGGACGACGATTTCATTCACAATTAATTTTCGGGCGTTATTGCCACAAATGCATCCGCACGTACCGATCGTAACTAACAATCAAATTTTTCAATAAACGCATGTTCAATATCTTCAATACAGTCCATTTCTTTCTAACATACAATCCAGCCTTTCCCGCTTAGCGTTTTTGGAATAACTCACGATTCTTCAAGAGCTTCCAAACCGCAACATTTTGGTCCCACCGGGCAGGATTTCATATTTTTGGCCCAAAAACGAAAACGTTTTTGGTCACCACGGGACGGATTGCTCATGTTTGGGTCCACAAGCGACAGCATTTCTTATACGCATCATTTCTGGACCAACCGATCGGAATTTAATCACGCCCTACGGGCATCATTCTCGTCCTGAGCGACACCATTGTTCTGAATCACGTCGCAGTCATCTCGACAAGATTCGGCCAAGCAGTAGACCAGAGACGACGGGACAAAGCAGGACAACATTTGCGAGGTCATCAAAAAAGATTCCACAGCTTTAATTGATGGAGGGAACAACATGAGGCGTCGGCTGACCAGCAGAGACAGGAGGTGTAGCAGCTCCAAACGGGATCGAAGCCAACTTCATCACGAATGGATCGACGGCCACGTGACTATAAACTTTACTTATATTTGACGTTTAATAATATTTCACTTTAGTGGTTATTTTTTAACACATTTGTATAAACAAACACCTCATTATACAATACAAATTAATAAATGGTTGGCAGCTCATTATCAGTTAAAACTTTAAAGATAAAGATATACTTTGTTACCATTTAGATTCATAATTTCAATAATTTAACTGCCAACAAAGCTTGATTAGTTAGAGAGAGTAAGTTTATGTTCAAAACAACGATCGCTAGCTACCGAAACGTATTTAAACTCATTTAAAATTAAGTTTGTGGTTCGCATGCTCTATGCTCAATTTCTTTCTAAATATTTTTCCTTTTTTTATTTTAAATTATAATAATGGCCGATGTAAGGGCTCTAATAAAAAAACGAGGCACAATTAAGGCCTCAATATCCCGAGTAAATACCTTCGCGGATAACTTCGATTTGTTAAACAGCGATCCTCATGCGCTGAAAATAAAACTGCGTCATTTGATGGAATTATCCACCAAATATGACGAGATTCAGACACAAATCGAAGAGGAGGAAGCGGACGTTGCTTTAACGAGTGATAGAGTACAAACGGAGGACGATCTCTGTACTATAGAATGTAAATTGCAACACCTGCTGGAGCAAGCTGAGCATATGAACCAAAAACCAGTAATTAATGCTGAAGGTAAACAGCCTAAAACACCCCCCATTCAATTGGAACCAATAAAATTACCACGGTTTGAGGGTAGTATTGTTGAGTGGCAACATTATTACCATATTTTTCTTGAATTAATTCATGTCAGAGCAGATCTGACGGATATACAGAAACTTCACTATTTGCACTCGTCATTACATGGCGAGGCGCTTAACGTAATAAAATCGTTGCCCATCACTCATGAGAATTACGCGGTGGCTATCGATATGTTGAGGAATAGATATGACAGTAAGCTAATTGTTTCCGCCCATCACGTGTGGAATTTCCTGGACGTACCATTAGTTCAACAAGAATCCCAAGTTAGCATATCGCAATTTATTGATCAAATCTCTGCCAATATAAACGCTTTAAATAATCTCAAACTGCCAGTCTCAACACGTTCGAAATTATTGTCGTAAATTATTTAGCCAAAAAACTTGATAATTACACTTTACGTTTGTGGAAAGAGAGTTTATCGGAGCATAAATTCCCTGATTTTAATAATTTTATAAATTTTCTAAATTCACGAAGAAAATTACTGCAAAATCTCGATAACGCGACTAGCCCAACGAGCAGGTTGAACAAAAGCGATAAGTCTCCTTATCGCAAGGCAGTTAAACAGATAAGCACTCCAAAGGGCGCATTCCACTCACATATTAGAAACAATTTATGCAGGCTGTGTAACGGTGGACATAGACTTAGCGACTGCCTACAATTTACATCGCTGTCTATCCCTGACAGGAAAAACGCGTTAATAAAAAACAAACTTTGCTTAAACTGCCTCCGTTCGGGACACGAGAGCTCAAAATGTCCCTCAAAATTCTCATGCAAAAAATGTTCTAGGCGTCACCACACCACGATTCATGTCCCCAACAGGGACGTAACTTCTGTTAACAACCAGTGTTCACTGAAACCACAGACCAATAAATCGGTATTGTTATCTACCGCCGTCTGTATGACATCCAGTAAAGTCGGCAAAAGATTTCCCGTTAGGATATTACTGGATTCCGGTTCTCAAGCGAACTTTTGCACAATGGATTTCGCCCGCAGAATGGGCCTCCAATTGGTTAAATCGCAACTGCCCATCACGGGTATAAACAACTCGCTTTCCCAGGCTGACTTCAGTACTAATGTAAGGCTACATTCACGCTATAAACCCTTCACGTTAAACGTACATTGTGCCGTATTACCCAGTATAACTAATAATTTACCGGCGGAGTCGTTCAATCTTGCCTCTTTGAATTTACCCAAGCGCATATTCTTGGCGGATCCTCATCTACATTGCTCGGCGCAAGTCGATATATTAATCGGCGCTCAATATTTTCTCCAATTAATTGAACCTATGAAATTTACGCGCGGACCACACTTCCTATAATTCAGGAAACCAAGTTAGGATTTATTTTGGCCGGTGACTTACCATTCAACGTCGATATAACTAAAACGGTTTCTTCCTTTATGGTCTGTGAGGATGATAATCAGATTTCCTCGCAACTAAAAGAATTTTGGAAGTTGGAGGAGATCTCTAGTCGCGAAGTCCGATCTGAGGACTCGCCGTGTGAAAGGCATTTCGTGGAAACCACTAGCCGTAACCGCGATGGGAGATTCGTGGTATCCCTGCCCCGCAGATCTGATAAATGTTTGGGAGATTCTCTCCGCGGAGCCATACGCAGATTCCAATCGTTAGAGTTCAAGTTCAAGCAGAACCCTATCCTTTATAAGGATTATAGCGAGTTCATGAGTGACTATCTGAAACTTGGCCACATGTCGCCGCTTAATGAATACGATCTGTCGCTTGACAGGTCAGAGATCTTTTATCTGCCCCATCACGCAGTCTTCAAAGACTCTAGCTTAACCACTAAATTGCGCGTGGTATTTGACGCCTCCGCTAAAACCACCAATAATTTGTCCCTTAACGATACTTTAATGGTCGGTCCTACGATCCAGCAGGATCTGTTTTCGATAATGGTTCGGTTCCGTACCCACCGATACGTACTTATTGCGGACATAGAAAAGATGTATCGCCAGATCATTGTTAATCCCAAGGATTCAAACCTGCAACGCATCGTTTGGCGTGATGCGCCGCACAAGGAATTGCGATATTACGCGCTAAGGACGGTTACATACGGCACTGCTAGTGCCTCCTTCCTTGCTACACGTTGTCTGGCTCAGATAGCCTACGAAAATGAACCCGACTACCCTACAACTGCTAAGGCCATAGCAAATGACTTCTACGTAGACGATCTCATAACGGGTTCGGATGATCCGAACGGCTTAGCTGAAATGAAATGCGAGATCGTGAAGTTGTTGAGTAGGTATGGTTTTACGTTGCATAAGTGGTTCTCCAACCACCATAAGATTATGACCCTTCGCGCCCAAGTAACCCGTGACTTCAGCAAAGGTCAAAACGTGCGTACATTGGGAATCCAATGGAACGTTGAAAGGGATAACTTTTTATACACCGTTAGGGGTGATGATAATTTAACCGTTTTCAACAAGAGAAGCGTGTTGTCGATCATCGCCGGGATCTATGATCCTTTAGGATTGATCGCTCCCATCACATTTTACTGCAAGCATTTCGTGCAACAGTTGTGGTTGGCGGGCACAGATTGGGACGAACCCCTATCTGGATCATTGGCCAATCAATGGTTGGAATTATACGCTCAATTAGCCTCCGACACTCATTTTGAGATTACGAGGTCGGTTAAGAGTTCGAACAATTACCCAATTAGTTCATTACAGCTGCACGGATTCGCCGACGCTTCGGCTAAAGGTTACGCGTGTTGCATTTATGTGCGGGCGGTCTATTCGAACGGCGCCATATCATCAAACTTGTTGTGTGCTAAATCTAGGGTCGCTCCGCTGAAACAGATAACGCTACCACGACTTGAACTTTGTGCTTGTTTATTGTTGGCTCAATTAACGTCCAAGGTTTTAAACGCCATCGATTACAATTTTGACGGACTATATCTTTATTCGGATTCGATGATAGCGTTGTACTGGATACATCAGCAATCTTCCCGATGGAAGGTATTTGTGGCCAACCGTGTCGCGGAAATACAGCGTCTTGTTAGCAGCAGGGGAATTTGGCGTCATGTAGTATCAAATGACAACCCTGCCGACGTTTTATCGCGCGGTTGCCTCCCTCGTAGTTTGCACTGTCATACTCAATGGTGGCATGGTCCCTCCTGGTTAGCTCATGATTCGGCTTCATGGCCGGTCAGCGCGTTCGACATTAATACTCCCTGTACTTTTCCCGACCTTGAGGAGGAACGTCGCAAGCAGGTTCAAACCTCACTAATTGTCGCATCCTCAACACATAGTTATGTTGAAAATTATTCATCACTTACGAGGCTTATTCGCATCTTCGCATATTGCCGTCGATTTTTTCGCAATTCTAGGCTCGCGGTGGTTGATAGAGACACGTCCTTTTTGTCGGCTCAAGAATTGTCTGACACGCTCTTGATTTTTGTCCGGCAATCTCAGAAGTTGCATTTCGACGTAGAAGTTATGGAACTTGAGGCACACCGGTGCCTTCCTCGCAGTAGTAAAATTCTTGCTCTTAACCCATTCCTGGATGAATCAGGCATTTTAAGAGTGGGTGGACGCTTGCAATTCTCCCCACTTAGCTATGAGAGTAAACACCAAATAATTTTGCACCCGCACTCTCATCTCACGAGATTAATAATTGAACACGAACACATCCGTTTGTTGCACGCTGGAGTGCAATCAACTCAAGCTTCGCTTAGGCGAAAGTATTGGATCATACACGACAAATCCTATATCCGCTCAGCGATACATAAGTGTGTCACTTGTTTTCGTTTCCGGGCTAAAGGCGCGAATCAACTACTAGGTCAGTTACCCCCTTCAAGGGTCACGCCTTCAAGGCCATTCTCACAGTCGGCCGTGGATTACGCCGGTCCTGTACTTTTGCGCCATGGCGGGCAGCGCTCTAAGTCCACGACCAAGGCATACATCGCGCTATTTATATGCATGTGTACTAGGGCCATCCATTTAGAATTGGTGTCGGATCTCACTTCCAACGCCTTTATAGCGGCTTTAAAAAGGTTCATATCGCGCAGAGGTATTCCCGCGCAAATATTTTCGGATAATGGCACGAATTTTCGTCGTGCCAACCACACGTTGCATGATTGGTACAAATTTTTATCCTCCAAGGAAGTTGAGCAATCTTCTCTGGAGTTTTGCGGTCTCCACGGCATCAAATGGTCCTTTATCCCCCCTTCAGCCCCTCATTTCGGTGGTTTGTGGGAAAGTGGTGTAAGGAGTGTTAAATACCATTTACGTCGCGTAATAGGCGGTACGATCTTGAATTTTGAGGAATATTCTACTCTTCTTTCTCAAATTGAGGCTTGCATTAATTCACGCCCGTTATGCGCGGTGTCCGACGATGCTAGAGACCCTGAACCCTTAACACCTGCTCATTTCTTGGTCGGTGCTCCACTGACGGCACTTCCGGAACCCGACTATACCCAAGGCAATAATAGTCATTTGGGCAGATGGCTTCTGCTCCAAAAATTTACGCAGACCATCTGGAAACGGTGGTCTAGGGATTATCTGCACCAGCTGCAGCAGCGCAATAAATGGCGCACCCCGTTAAGGAATTTGAATGTCGGACAGCTTGTCCTCATTTTGGATGACAATTCCCCCCCTCTAGAATGGAAGCGTGGGGTAATTACCAATGTTTTTCCGGGTCAAGATTCCTTAGTACGCGTCGCAGAAGTTCGCACCGCGCTAGGTATCTTACGCCGACCCATCCACAAATTATGCCCCCTTCCGGTGGCAACAAGCTAATCGTATGCGTGCCATACGAGGTGTGTGTGTGTGTGTGTGTGTGTGTGTGTGTGTGTGTGTGTGTGCGTGCGTGTCACATTACATGGACCACGCCCGGGACATTCCCCGGGGCGAGCATACAAGTCAATTGTATCATAAGCATTGTAATATTGTTTACGTGCCACTAGCTATTACTGCAACAGTGACTGTATTTCATATGTACTATCAATTATTATGGATGTTGTGTATTGTATTTTTCAATGTCATGTACCATTGAACTTTGATATGATTATGATAACATTATGTTTCTATTATTTCTATTACTATATATGAAGCAGTGATCAAGATGGTTTCTCTTATATAATTTAAGATTATTATTTACGTTTGTCAAGGTTTAAATATATGTATTTTTTATCCACATGGTATGCTTAAAGAGAGATCATGTTTAGTTATGTAAAGGTTCGTTTTTATCATGATTTTTTATTTGTTGTACCTTTTCTAGCACAGAAACTGTTTTGTTCTGACTTAAGCTTTGTGCTAGCTTAATGAATTTTGTTTTCTACAAATTTTATGTATAAGCCTTTAAGTGTATTATGTATTGTTTATATATATACATTGATAATGTTTGTAATATACTGTTCCTAGTTAATGTTTAATGTACAAAATCGTCCCGATTTTGGCGGGCAGTATGTTTAAACTTTGTACTGGTTTATCAGCTGTACGCGGTCTACCGCCGCAATACGGCACGCGCTTATCAAACGCTGCAGCCGGCTACAGGCAAGTTTAGTTTAGTTTCTAACAAGGCTCCGAGCGCAACTCTCGTAAAACACTTCTCTTCCAGCAGCGGCTTCTGGATATTTTTTGGCATGCATTCATAAGATTTCTTTTAATTCAGTTACCTGCGTCCATCTACAATGGGCCACGATTGCATTCAAAATTAATTTTCGGGCGTTATTGCCACAAATGCATCCGCACGTGCCGATCGTAACTAACAATCAAATTTTTCAATAAACGCATGTTCAATATCTTCAATATAGTCCATTTCTTTCTAACATACAATCCAGCCTTTCCCGCTTAGCGTTTTTGGAATAACTCACGATTCTTCAAGAGCTTCCAAACCGCAACACTAAGGGTCCAAGGTTCTTTACTAAGCGAGAAACAGAAACAGTTCGGGATTTTTCGAAATAATGACTAACACCATGTATGTGGAATAAGACTTTTGTTTAATATTTCAAAATTGTCGCCGTACGTTTACAAATCAAAATGGAGTCTTATACGCCCTAAACAAAATGGCGGCTACATACTTCCGTCCAGCTAATTATTCATTAATTTTCATTATTCAATTTTTATACTTAATTTGCTACAAAAGCATTTAAAATAGACTGCAGTTAATTTTGAGTTGATTTACTAAATTTCTTAAAACATAAACCAATGCCACATTTCATTTACTTATAAATGCCGGCATCCTCTCACACGCACACACACACTCTTTCCCCATATTATTGGTACATTCTCTTTTTTTTATTTTAATTAGAATTTTGAGCTCAATTTGATCAAATGAATAATGGTTATACGAGTTGAAACTTTCCTGAGTTTGTAGTTGTAGTTTACACTCAGACGTTCTCCATCTCAAGCCAGGTGGTTGGCGAACTTCACTGTTTAGTCTGTCCTTTCGTTGCGCTGAATTTATATCAACATTGTAGGTTGCTGGTTACATTAACAGGTACTGATTACTTGTTAATCACATTTTAACTGTTCAAAAACACTTTTACTGGCAAAACTTCGCCAGCGAATATTTTAGCGTGCTAACGCTCTGAGTGTATTTTGCAGACTGGGCAGACATCTTTGTGCAATTTACCCATGTGGAAGGGGTTATTCCGTCATCATTCTTTTGTTTAAAACGGATGACGGCATTGTCTTACGCCTCCGTTGTTGCGATTTCGTATTGGTTATGACGTTTTTTAACAGTGTTCGAGGCCTGCTTGGTCCAAATATGTGTTGAAAGTCACGTACGCCCATGACCTTGAAGTCAAGCTACTCTGGCGAACTGTGGTGTATGTAAAATATTGGGAAAAGTTAACCTAACCATTTTTAAAACATGAAAACACAATAAAATTATTTCCCTGTACCAATAAATCCTTATAGGTCTTATGTACCGTCACAATCATTCTAAACAATCTTCCATCTCTGTTTGCCATGGCTGTTAATTCACCAGTGTCTGAATCAAAAAAATACGAGCAATTTGTGTCTGCTTCCTGACGATAACCCTTGTCCAAGGCACTATTGATGGAAAATAAGTTAAAGGGTATCTTTGGTGTATACAAAACATTTTTCAGTGTTATGTTACACCAATCTTGACCATTATAAGGTAACAAATCTATGTCTCCGACACCAACACCTTCTGGAAGTGTTGAATCTCCAATCATGACTTTTTCTGGTTCTTGTAAAACAGTATAATTTTTCAACCAGTCATTCCTTAAAGTCATGTGCTGAGTGGCACCACAATCTTGGTACCATAGATCTCGATAGTCATTCTTCATTGATATATATTGTATATTAGTAACAGACAATCCAACATTAATCATCAATTTACTTTTTGACGTAGATTTGTCTGATTTTTCTGACTTACTATCTACATTTTTGGTACAATTTTTGGCAAAGTGACCTTTTTTGTTGCACTTATTACACGGATAATTTTTCTTACAATATTCAGTGTAACTTTTACTAGGTTTATTCTTGCAGTACTTCTTTATGTGCCCTTTTTGTCCACATTTAAAGCATTCCTTTATGTTCACTTGTTTTGTTTCATTATTGTTCTGTCCCTTTGATATTGAAGCATTCTGACACTCATTATTGGCCTGTTCATTTTCTTTTTGCCTGTCTTCTTCAAGTTTCAAACGCTCAAACATGTTGTTCAACGTTTTGTCTGTGGAAATAACATTATCCCAAGACGTTCTAAAATGATGCAGTCTTGTTGGAAGTAAACCTAATATCCTTTGCATAATCCAGTTTTCTTTAACGCTTTCACCTAGTGCAGACAATTCATCAGCATATTGTTGAATTGTCATGCAATTTTCTATTACTGATTTGTGCTCATCATACTTATAATTAAAAAATAATCTTTGCAGACCTTCAACTGAAACGTTTGATTTTTTTCCATATAAGGTTTCCAACTTTTCTAACATAGCATTTGCGGACTGGCACCTTGCAATTTTCTTGGCTATATTACTGTCAACATTCAATCCAATTAATATTTGTGCTTCTAAATCCTTTTCAATCCATTCTTTTACAGCTGCGCTTGATTCATCTCCTTCAGGCTTAATTTTAAATGCCGTTGCGATTTGATAAATACCTTTGGTTTTAAGGTTAGGTTAAGTTTGAATATCCATGAATCATAGTTGGAACCTCCTTGCAAATCATCTTTCAACATTTCTAAATTTGATCTGACTAAATCCATTTCTATTGTTTAATGTAGTTTCTTCTCTACAACTGACTTTGTGCACTCAATTCTTACTGACACGTGCAACAAAAAAAAGGGTTCTTGCGTATTTTTACTGTCCACAATTCGATTCAACAATGTGTTTTATTACTTCTCTGGGCCCATAACCTGTTATTATATTTACCAGGAAGCAATTACTGATAAAACACAATGATCTAATTAAATGAATTGATATTTATTTTTACATTAAACAATACAATAAATCACTCATGACAACCGCACATGTAATGTAAATAAACGTAGGTATCCAGGATACATAACTCAATGCGACCGACATAGATGGCGACACACTCAAGTATAATAAAATAATTATTTATTAACAGATTACTTTATTGATCATACTTGTTATAATATGCTAATTGTTTATAATATGTAATCTTTTTTACTAAAACAATTATTTTCATTTAATTTTAAAGTAGTAAAATAAACGCAAAACAGAAAGCTTGTTTTAAGTGCTAAATATTTAGATAGTTAGTCATAAGGCCTCATGCTCTCAATTATTAGATTAGATTATTAAACACACAGAAAAAGGAAAATAATCAAAGCTGCTAATATGATGGTAAGGTCTAGTATTTACTTACACAAATTTACTTGGATGGTAGCTTACACAAATATTTTCTTTAAGTACAGTTTTTGTAAACAAAGTCCATCCTTCTATCTTTTCTTGACACAAAAACATCAATAATTCTTTCATTGAAATTATGGATGTTAGAAATCATTTCCTTCTCGATTGCAAGCATGGCTAAAGCTGTAAGCCTCTCTTTACACATCGTAGACCACAAAAATGTCTTTATCCGTTTTAGGGTTGAAAAACACCTTTCAGCTTCAGCAGTCGTCATTGGTATTGTTGCAATAATTAATAACAGTTTATAACTTTCAGAAAATGATGACAATAAGTTGTTTTCAATAAAAAACTGTAAAAGTCTAACAGCACCACGCATGTTTCTGAAATCAATTCTTTTGTAAATGATTTCAAGCTCTGTCTTGAGGCGATTTTTTTCAAGAAATATAATACACATTTACTGTATCTTCAAGCAATTTCTCGGGGAATTTCTGTTCAAACTATTCAAACTTTTGTGACTCAAAAAGAGATACAGCTGAGCAAGATGTTGTGAATGAAAATCTTGTTTTTATTTGCGTTGTAATAATGTCACAGGTTTCCTTGGCAGCCACTGTTCTACTTAAGTAAAAATCTTCTTCACGCCTCGATCGTTTATGTGCATTTTCTGGGTACTGATTAACCAGCTCTGTCACTTTGTGCATGTTAGCTCTTTCCTTATCAATGGCTTTGACGAAGTGGTCAACATTGGCTTCAGTTCTCACAGCATCAGTGTAAGTTAGCTGTAATTGGTTGTACAAAATATCCACATGTGGCATTAATCTGTGAAAAATAGAAAGCCAAAATATAAACTTATTATCTTGTAACTATATTATATTCTTGGTCACGGAACCATTGTAACTATATTATTTCTTTATTATATTAATTAAAGTTTGAAATTTCCACCTACCTTTTAATTCTTGCGATCTGGCCGAATCTCTAGTGTGGGACTTAACCCATTTCGTACGATGAACTTATCAGTGTAGCAAATGAAATAAGGTATTTGAAATGATTATTCGCTCTTTTATTACATAAAACAAAGTAATGAATTTATTATTATAATTATAATCATAACTCCAACAATTAAACTGAATTCGATATTGAGGTGAAGCCCCTTTTTTCCAGCAACAATTTTAACATTTTTAACCTATTACTTATCTCTACATTATACTATGGATTAATTAATTCAAGGCGACCCAGCTTGCTGCACACTCTACGCTCATTCCATTATAAAACCCCTTTTATTTATATATATGCCCCATTTTATTCAAAATAATTATGTATTTGGTGTAATACGGTTACGCAAGGTTCCTGCCGGCCGCGTGGCTTCTCCTCGAGCTAGCGACGTGTCACTCACTCAGTTCTCTTTTGAAGTGTCCGAAAAGTCTATGTTGTTAATTTTTTAGATACTGCACTCACTTTCACATTTGTTTAAATACTGCCCTCACTTTCGATTGATATTGAAATTTTATTAATGAGCCCCGTTTGACGGGCTGCCTGGCCAGGCTAAGCATCGGTGAGGAACTGCTAAGAGTATCCGCCAAGTACCCCTTCCCCACGTCTCTTTTTACAAGATGGAAAACAATGCCTTAGCGTTAAAGTCTTAGTCGTTGCCCACTTAACACGGTTTATTTGTATGTCTTATACGTCGACGAAATCTCACTGTCTCGCGGCACGTCACACAAATGGGCGGGATCTCTATTATGCTTCCGCCCATTTCTGAGCACATGGCACATAGAATTCACAATCCAGCCATGTTGTTTTTGGCTTCTCGGCGTCGGTTGCGCGCCTGCTGGTGTTTGCGTGCTTCACCCAGTACTACAGTTCTTAGAATTGTATTGCGTTGTTGTATACCGGACGCATTCCAACGTACAGCTACAAAGTTTTTACTCTCCTCCCCAAAGGAAAGCACAAGCACGTGCGCACTGGAATTCTGTGAATTAAACCGTTGTTGACCACACCGCACCCAACGCACTGAATCGTTTTATGTAGGTGACTCGCTGTTTTGGGCCCGTATAAAGTAAATGAATCAGAATAAAATTATACCAAAATATAATACCCCTTTTCGCCCCATTACAATACCCCCCCAATGAGAGGTCTTCTGCCGAAACAGAAGAAATCTCATTGCTAAACCCCTAAGAGGATCGGAGAGGATATGGTGCCAACAACCCCCATTAATCCTTAACGCATCATGGGTAAACTACCCCCCTAGCTCGGCGACTATGGCTGCACCTGAATGACATTACTGGACTTCTCTATACGAGATCCCAACACCATAAAATCGAACAGACACGCACCACAGTGCACCTAACCTTCCAACATGCCACCCCAAACTCCAAATCCCTGGCCTTATTCCATGCCAGATCCTCAACCGATATGTTCCCCCTTATCATGCACACTGGGTCGCCTTCAGCAATACCGGGCGCATACATATACTTATTAATACATACCAAACAAACTCCTTAAACATTTTAAAATCATTCTTCAAATTACGATATAGCAAATAAATTAAATTCCAATCACCAATTTTGGTTAAAATTTCATCTAAGTTCCAAATCAATCTGTTCTGTTACCATTTCTCTCTTCAAAATCAAAAAATAAAATCTTTTACATGACTCTATCAAATCTATCAATTCTCTTCAATATTAATAACAATCCTAAAGAAAACAAATTGAATACCTTATTAAACATGAATTCACTTACTCTAACATTTGTTTACCCATATATTCTAAACCATATAATTCAATAAAACACTAGTAATACACATAAACAATAATACACTTGAAATTCAACCCTCACTTATATGGCAGGACTCAAGATCAAAAAAAAATTTCATTTTTTTTTCATAAAAAATTTAAATTTATCAAAACGTTATTTTTCTCAATGTTCAAAAACATTTAAAATTATTTAATACAATGAAACGGCAAAATTGCATCAATCAAATGCTAGAAACAGGTCTTGTGTACAACATCAACCATCAGCTGATTTCTCTGTGTCAGGTAAATGACCTTGACCTACCTACACTACACAAAGTTATACAATACAAAATACATGGTATATGCTCATAATTCTTATACACTAACAGAATAACCACAATGACACACTCCAACATCACAAACAAAATAAAATACCATAAACACCTTATCTATTGGAATTATTCTTCAAAATCAGTAACGTTATTTATATAACATAACACAGAGTATAATACGTGTCAGTCGTCTACAGTAACCACTTCTCAAGTCAAAGAGCGAATTGGCTGATCAGTGTCATTTAATTATAAAAACAAATTTTTACATTCGTTACTCCCCTGAGCAACCTCCTGGCCACACACACTATTGTATCCCCCACTGAACTGTGGCCCACAAGGACGGCATTGGTGGAGGAATTTTGGCATCTCCGTGTCCTTGCTTCGGCCTTATATTTTTTTAAATGAATTAGATATCATAATATCTATTGTTTCATATTTACAAGCCCTTAATGCGGGTCTACCACCTGGTTAACTGTTCCCACGCGAACAGAGTGGCAGCCGCTGTTCCATAGTTCCGGGGATTCCCCTAAAGTCACCACCCATTAATTTCAAATTTACGCCAATTTCAAGCATAGCTATGGTTAGGTTTACAATTGTTGGCCATAGCTGACCGCCGTCCAAAACCACGATTAGTTTTTCTCTCATCACAACACCATCTCACATTTTCTCTCTCACTCCATGCAGAGGGTACTAACTCATAAAAATTCGGGGAACAACTCAAAGACCTCATGTCTTTCAATAATACGGGACTCTTGCCCTTCAATAACAACATCTGTAAACACCTTAGTTTACAATAAACCTGGGGAAAATTTACCCTCTGCTTCATACCCACAATATAACTCTCTTCACCCACTCTCTTATTACTACTCTCTAATTCCACTAAAACTGCATCTCCACTATTATCATTCACTTTACTTTCTAACACATTTTTAATTATCTCGTTATCACTTTTTAACTCATTATTATATTTATCGGTACTCACCTTGTTCTCAGTTGCATTCCCACTGCACTTACCGGTATTTCTTGTAACGTTATCTACATCATCTTGTGTTTGTTTTATTAGATTATCAAACCTTACCCTAATCTCTTTAAAATTATCGTCATTTTTAATATTCTGTTGTTCACATTTATTTTCTGCTCATTAATATCATTATCATTATGCATTTTGCGTAATAAATCGTCATTAGAATTAAAACGACTCTCAAATTTTTCGTCATTTGCATCAAAACGTTTATTTATTTTATCGTCACTATCAAAACGTTTACTCATAAAATTCATGATATCGTCCATTGACCATTCTTTTTCTTTTGTTTTTGTCACTACAGGAGTAGATTGTGCTGCTCCGTTATTAATTAAAATTGATTCGGTTAAGTCAGCGTTAGTTACAGATTGAACGCTCAAAACAGCTGTTGGCATTGACCGACTTAATTCATCCACACTTGGTGATGGGTCCATTCTCACTCATACCTGAGTCTATTACATTGCTTTTTTCTGTGTGCTCAAACATTTTTTAAACTGGTTTATAATTTATGTTCTAAATACAATTAATTCGAAATATTATGCTATAGCATACATAAAATAACTCCTATCATAACTACGTAACTTTTACGTAAATTAATTTTTCTTTCATAACCGTATTTAACTTTCTGCACTGTCAAAATAGGCCGGTGTAATACAACTTTTTATTATATTACATCCTGCAGTCACGGCACCATTGTAACTATATTATATTCTTGGTCACAGAACCAGTGTAACTATATTATTTCTTTATTATATTAATTAAAGTTTGAAACTTCCACCTACCTTTTAATTCTTGTGATCTGGCCGAATCTCTAGTGTGGGACTTAACCCATTTCGTACGACGAACTTATCAGTGCAGCAAATGAAATAAGGTATTTGAAATGATTATTCGCTCTTTTATTACATAAAACAAAGTAATGAATTTATTATTATAATTATAATCATAACTCCAACAATTAAACTGTATTCGATATTGAGGTGAAGCCCCTTTTTTCCAGCAACAATTTTAACATTTTTAACCTATTACTTATCTCTACATTATACTATGGACTAATTAATTCAAGGCGACCCAGCTTGCTGCACACTCTACTCTCATTCCATTATAAAACCCCTTTTATTTATATATATGCCCCATTTTATTCAAAATAATTATGTATTTGGTGTAATACGGTTACGCAAGGTTCCTGCCGGCCGCGTGGCTTCTCCTCGAGCTAGCGACGTGTCACTCACTCAGTTCTCTTTTGAAGTGTCCGAAAAGTCTATGTTGTTAATTTTTTAGATACTGCACTCACTTTCACATTTGTTTAAATACTGCCCTCACTTTCGATTGATATTGAAACTTTATTAATGAGCCCCGTTTGACGGGCTGCCTGGCTAGGCTAAGCGTCGGTGAGGAACTGCCAAGAGTATCCGCCAAGTACCCCTCTCCCCACGTCTCTTTTTACAAGACGGAAAACAATGCCTTAGCGTTAAAGTCTTAGTCGTTGCCCACTTAACACGGTTTATTTGTATGTCTTATACGTCGACGAAATCTCACTGTCTCGCGGCACGTCACACAAATGGGCGGGATCTCTATTATGCTTCCGCCCGTTTCTGAGCACATGGCACATAGAATTCACAATCCAGCCATGTTGTTTTTGGCTTGTCGGCGTCGGTTGCGCGCCTGCTGGTGTTTGCGCGCTTCACCCAGTACTACAGTTCTTAGAATTGGTTTGCGTTGTTGTATACCGGACGCATTCCAACGTACAGCTACAAAGTTTTTACTCTCCTCCCCAACGGAAAGCACAAGCACGTGCGCACTGGAATTCTGTGAATTAAACCGTTGTTGACCACGCCGCACCCAACGCACTGAATCGTTTTATGTAGGTGACGCGCTGTTTTGGGGCCGTATAAAGTAAATGAATCAGAATAAAATTACACCAAAATATAATACCCCTTTTCGCCCCGTTACAATCTCTAAGGAGACGAGCTAGAGCACCAGCTTTAATTATGGTGGTTGGTTGCTTAGAGGTTGATTGGATTTCCTCCATACATTCAATTAATTCCTCTCTGTACTCGAAAACAGTATTAACAGTTCTGCTCTTAAAATTCCACCTTGTAGCTGACGCCCGAGGTATTCGTTTGCCAACTATCTTGTCCAAAACAGCCACTCTCTGAGGGGAATTCGAAAAAAAATTTGTTATATCACTTAAGTCCGAAAAAAATTCTGACATCTTGGTTTTAGCTTGTTGCTTGAGCTACAATCAAGTTCAACTGATGAGCGTAACAGTGAACGAAAAAAGCATGTTTATAGGTTTGTTGCACTATGTTCTGCACGCCAGCATGGTGCCCAATCATTACATTCGCACCGTCATAGCTTTGAGATACGAGTTTTTCTGGATTTTGCACAACATAATCTAAACTGGTACAAAAAATGGCTATAGATTCTGCGTCGTGCCCTTCAGGGTTATCAAATTTCCAAAATCTTTCAACTGGTTGGCCATTAGCTAAAACATAGCGGAAAACTATAACTAACTGAAATACAGACGAGATGTCTGATGTTTCGTCCGCAATCAAAGAAACATACTGTGCAGTTTTTATTTCTTCTATTATGTTTTCTTGACATACAAAAAGCATACAATCTAACAATTCATTTTAAATTTCTTTCGAGGTACCGTACCTTTAAAGACAGTAGCAGTACTCAAGTGTTCTTTCAAAGATGAGTCAAGTTCTGCAGAAAAGTTTACAAGCCCTTTAAATATGCCAGGATTTAAGGAATCGTCATCCTCACGATGACCTCGAAGGGCCAACTCAAATGCACCGCAAAATTTAATACAGTCTATAAGCTTAGAAAGGACATACCTATTTTTAGTCACTTGTTCATTGTGCTTTTTAATATTTTGTCGATAAGCACTGTCAAGCTGCTGACGAACGTCAACCTTTCCCAGCAAATTAAAATCCAATGTAGCACTTATGTGTCTATGAGAACTTTCGTGTTTTTTAATTTTTTGATTCAAATGAGCTAAGTCACAAACGCCGTTTTTCACCCAAGCAGGATCGCCCTTTTCACGGGAAAATAACAAACAAGGAAAACAAAATATTTTGTTTGTTTGTTCACAACCACAAAGCCAAGGAATTTTTTCGTATAGCTCTTCTTTAAATTCTCTGTTAAAAGTTCTAGATTTTGATGTCGATGTTTGACTTATATTAAGTCGGGGCGTTGGCCTACAACTCTCTTTTATTGCTATTTTAACTTCTGTGGGTAAATTGGCAAACGCTACTTCGTTTAAATTACTAACTGAGTACTTACAGGTACTTTCCATTATTGTACAGTAAATAAAAACAACAGTTCACTAGCTACACTATAATAGATAAACTGTAATTTCAACTAAAACTTTATCACTAAAAAATAATCGAAACTGCAAAACACAAATGTAACACGCGCGCACGCCAAGGTAAGGAGCATCCACCGTCAACTACAGCCGTGTAGAGGTAGAGGTGGGCCGATATACCTGTAACAGGTATTTTGGAACAATATTTTTGTGAAACGGATGTAACAGTGACTGAAAAGTTGAAATACCTGTTATTCGCGGCGACGCTGTTCCGAGTCGAGGCACGCCCCCTACACTCCTATACAGACACACACACACACACACACACACACACACACACACACACACACACACACACACACACACAAAGTACGCAAGTAACAAGTAAACGAATACGCCAAGGCCAAATACTAGGTGTACAAAAATATCGCTGGTACGCAAGGAACAACCGGTATTTTAAATACTAGGGGTATCACCGATACACAACGAACAACGCGTATTACAAATACTAAGCGCAATGTAACTAGAATATAATTATAACTAGAATATAACTAAGCGTATCAGAGGAACACATGGATGTTGATATAACTGGATGCCCGACAGGGCGCTCTCTAGTGAAGCAAATCTGAGATCACGGCAGCCATATTTAAAGCGGGCAAAAAAAGGTAAACAGACGTGGAGTTAGGTTGATTTGTGCGGACCTTTTGGAGTGTAAATTGATTTAATGCTTGCTTGACTTATGACTTCGAAAAGAATACAAAATACGAAACTAACATACAAACAACATATCTTCCAACATAGAAACTAAAAGTCTTTCAGCATAATCTGACACGTAATTATATGAATAAATAACCGAACAATGTCTATAGTCAGATCTAGCTAAACAGTCGTCTAATTGCTTCTGCGTTACAGTATAAAATTATTATATCTCACTGCATATAACAACAAGGTGTACACAAACAGAAGGTATAGTCCCATTTCTCCAGACGCAAAATGTTTAGCAAACGCATGAAATCAAAGTCGAGCGAAATGGCTTATAATGCAAACAAGATTTATTTAGTCACAGAATACAACCAAATATGTAATTAAATAAGTTTAGTTATAATCGAGTTTCCATTGATTTTTGACGAATTTTGAAAATCACAGAGTTCTAATTAAGTTTATTCAGTAGTGGAATTTTTAATTTCTTACAAATCACGATATTGGCCAGCAAAACCTAATGCCCAAGTTTTATGGTAATCTATGGTTAACACTTACATTCATTGTCAATAAGTTTACACATTCATTCTGTTTATTATCATTATGTACTCTCTTCTAAAAGCCATTATTAAAAAACACCAGTTGTGAATGAATAATCAAAAACCTGTAAAACTATTAATAACCATTTTACTGGGTTGGCCACATTTCTGAGAACAAAGTAAGGATACCAGCATACTGGGTTAGATTCTGTGTGTTTTTCTTGTTTTATTTTGAATATCATTTTTGAAAGGAAGGACGCAGCTTATTTTATATAGATTGATGTAATAATAATAACAACAACAACATCAGTTAATAATGGCTTTTTCTGGTGTTATGCAGTACTGGCACATTTTTAAGCCCAAGTTTCTCAAGATTTATAATTTTATTTATCTCTATAGAATTTTCCAAACTTTTACATCGATCTACCTCCCCCGGATTTGAATTCGCGAGTTCCTGGTGAGTACCGGTACCTTTTCATACAGATAAATAGCCCTAATAATAATGAAAGTTGGAAATACAGCCTTTTATTTCTAATTCTTCGTTGAGAAACTTTTGTTTTTAAATTTCATTTTACGTTCCCATAACATTATGATCCCACGGTGTCGGCTAATAAATTCTTTGATTACGAGTGGAAATAGTAAAAGATTTAACAGGTAAGTGAGAATTACCATTCGGGCTGATGGGTTGGCAAAAAATCGTATTATTCAGGACGTACCGTAGCATGTATTTATCATAAAAAAATAATTAATTGTCGCGTAATTAATGGCACAATTATATACCAGTTGTATAGGTAGAACTGTGGGCTCGAGATCTCTTGCCCGGGTTAAAGATGGCGGCGTGACGTCACACTTGCTTCAGCGCTCGCAAGCATACAGGGATGGCAGTCGGGCATCCAGTTAGTATATAAACATCCATGGAGGAACAGTAGTATTTTAGGAACACCTAGTATTTTAGGAACAAGTAGTATTTTTATATCAAGCGTATTTCGAGTAGAAAGTAGTACGAAGCCACTTTTCGTCCTGAATACTTCATTCTGCGCAAAGAGACGAAGCTGTTTTTAATAAAGGAAATAATTCATCCTGCTGTTACATTTATTCTCGTGTGATATGCAGATATATAATACAGATTATATGCTAATAAATTATATATTATACTAGTCACCAACTTGTAACTAAAATCGGTTGGTAAAACTTTAGGCCTATGTTTTTACTCAAAAAAACTTTGTGTTCCGAGTCGTTAGTGAAATAGTTGTATTTAATTATATTGAGTTATAACCTATAGAGTGGCTGACGTTGATAAGCTATATTATACTTTTTATTAATGTGATTTTAACTTCACTACACATCTCACGTAAATGATGAGATTGTTATAATGGACATTTATGCACTTTATCTAGTCCTGTTCCTTAAATATCTGTAATGCATTTAATTTACTTTTGTTGTTGCTTATTATTTATAAGTTTTTATTTATGTATTTATATTTATTTTATTACAATTTGTTTTTTTATTTTTATTTGTAAAATTTTGTTTATTCTCATTCACTCTTGTGGCTTACTGTTATGTTTTTATTATACGTTTCTGATGTTTTTTCACATTATTTTTTGTGGTATTACGTGTAGGCCTACTCTAAATTATTTAATTGCCCCGAGTTTCGCAACTGATTTGTCTAACCAATGTTAGTTTGTTTACTACTAGTGAAAACTTAAATTGGTATTCCCAAACGGAGATAGGCCTATAAATTCTCTTGTTTCTTATTTTCATTTAAACAGTAATAGTTTAATAAAGTCACAGTGTAAAGTAACACTATTAATACTTTTAGTTTCAATTTATTTCTTATAACAAATTATATAGTATAGGTTATATAATATCTTCAAATAAATACACAGCAAGTAGGTTTATGAATATATTAATAGGTTTATCTAGGTGAAAATAAACCTACTTGCAGTGTATTTATTTGAAGATATTACATAGGAGACCTGTAGGAAACTCAAAACGAGTTACTTACAAAGTATAATATAGGTTATGTATATATAGTATATAATAACAGGTATTTGTACCTGTTATTTTTTTGGAACAGTATTTTCATACCTAGTATTTTAAAATAACAGTTTAGCCCACCTCTAGAGCCGTACAACTACTGAGCTGAGCTGTGTCAGAGGCAGCTCATCGGTATTCTCCGTTAAGCCGCTTGTAAACATGTTTCCCCCCCCCTACCGCGAGCAAATAGACTCGCCCGTCTGTCGCATATCCCGTGTGTACAGCATCGAGAGCGGCGCATTCAGTCACTTAAGTCATTCAGTCCGCTCCTAGCCACTGGCGCGTCATTACAGTGTTTCTCATTGTCCGCTCTTTTAAACTTACTGAAGATAAGCCATTTTAGTACTGCGTCAATAAAGATGTATAATTTATATCGTATAATTATTTTTATAGGGGGTTCACGTGCTCTTATGGACGAGCCGCCACTGATTTATTGCGTTTTTTATGATTGCTGAGATAGTCACCAAGTGTCAATCTGAACTAGCATTGTATTTACTTATTAAACGCAGTGGCGGCGCTAACGAAACGGGGGGCCCCCCCGCGAAACTAATTAGGGGGCCCTATAAAAATGGTTAAATTTTGTATACGTAATAGGGGAAAACACTCAAATGAGTTTCTATTTACGTGTGTTTCACAACAATGGTTTGTGAATACTTTCTCGTCTATCACAAAGCGTTTGCAATTTGCAAAGGATGTTTTACACGTATACAAACTCTTAAAATTCATTGTTGCTAAATAGACAAAGTTCTATACAAACTATAAAAAAACCAAAATAAAAAGAATTATTTATTTTTACGTCAAAGATCTAAATTCAGACTATGAAACAGTACCGCACGCAGAGTGTTAAAAATTTATTATTTAAAAACAATATCAAAGTAACATTCTAGCATTTTTCAAACATTTAAATTAGTTTGTAACTGAATTTGTGAAATTCTTGAATATACACTATAGGCCTACACGTTCTCCTTAAGTCTAATCCAATTCAATAACACTCGAACTCAAGTAATGTACAATATTTACAGATGAGGATCAACCAAAGTTCACTGTTTTCCTAAGCCTAGTCTTCTTTTTTTAATAGCTAAGAACTTTTCAACCACTTCGTTGATATTAGTTTTCTGTGTCTCTTCATGCTCAATGCTTAACAGTGCCAAATCACTCAACCGAGTTTGGGCCATGGCACTTCTTAAGTATGACTTAATTAATTTAAGTTTTGAAAAGCTTCTTTCCACTGTAGCTGTCGTGACAGGTATGGTTAAATAAAGCTGCAAAGCTGTAGTTAAGTCTGGGAGGCAGCTCATAAGGCAGCTGTTTTTTCTTCAACCAGTAAAATCATCATTTCTCGAATGCTTTTCTTGTGTACAATTTCTTTGGCCATCAGAGCTTTGAAGGATATTACTTGGTCAGGCAGTGATGTGGAAAGGTCACCAGGATACACATTTACCAGAGCCTTACTTTTCTCCACTATTGTCTCTTGTGAGAAGTTTACTACATTCTGAGGCGTCAGGAATGAAAACCTATCACCAATGCAACGAAATCCTTCGAATCTCATTTGTAGCTGAGCTATTACAATATCTAGTGTTGGATTGAAAACTTTTACTTCAAATGATTTCACTGGGTCGTCAATTCTATGGTCAACTGATAATTCAACAAAGAAGCGTTTTACAACTCGCTTACGCTTATTTTTCATGTTACAAGTTATGTCCCATGACTGGGCCAACTGTTTAGCACCAGCAAGAAAGCCGGCAAAGTCCTTTCTTAAAACTTTTAACTCATCACAAGCGCGGCTTAGAAACTGCCACGCTCTGCCTAGGTCAACAGTTGGCCTCTGTAGTGCTTTCGAAGTTATATTTACATTCTCTAAAATCTTAGTTTCATGGCAGAGCACAAGAATAAATTCAAAGTTTTCCAGGTGGTTTCTAATTGCTAATGCTTCTTCTGCCTCGGGGTTTTTTGAGCTGTATAGAATAATTTCTGTCAAACACTTAATCACAATTTTGAAATCATTTCTTAAAGCTAACAGACAGTCGTGTCTAGAAGACCACCTTGTTGGGCATAGCTTTTTTTAAGTTAGATTTTTGGCAGAGCTGTCTTCTTTAACGGCAGTGTTAAGTTCTTGCCATCTATGTAAGCTTTCACTGAAAAACACATAAGTTTTCTGTACTATGTCATAAAATTGTCTTATTTCAGAAATATTTGATACTGAATCATTGATCACCAAGTTCAGGTTATGTGCAGCACAGTGTACGTAATCCGCGTTTGGGACTATATCCATAATTCTTTTCTGTAACCCAGAGTATTTCCCGCTCATTGTTGCTGCACCGTCATAACCTTGACCTCTACACTTACTAATGTCAATTTCATTTGTTTTCAACAAGTCTAAAATCTTACTTTGAAACCCCTCACTGTTGGGATCCTTTATTTCTTGAAATCCCAAAACGGACTCACTAATCATAGTTTTATAATTGCCAGGAGATTCTTCTACTATGTTAATGTATCTGATTACAACAATCATTTCGTCAATCTTAGAAATGTCTTGTGTGCTATCAACAATTATAGAAAAAAAAGGAGACGAGTGAATCTGTTTTAGTAAGGCAGTCAATACTGATTTTCCTAGCAAGTTAATGATTTCATTTTGAATGTCATAGTGGAGGTATTTTGATCTGTTTTTTTCATTTTCTAAGTGTGCACTAAGGAGAGAATCGTAGCAAGAAATTAAAGATAGTATGTTCAAAAAATTTCCACTTTCAGGATTTATTTCATGTAATGATTCTCTATGGCCAAGAAACAGCAATGAACACAGTGCCATGGTTCGAATGACATCCACAATCTGTATGAAAATATCTTTCCATTTTTTCCGCTCATCGGAAATTTGATCAGCTACCGTTTTACTCTTTTTCCAAGTGGCATACGTGAGACAAGATTGTAAATGAGCATTGCTGCTTTCATGAACTTTAATTTTTTTACTGAGACCTTTCCAATCTCTAATATCGCCTTCACGCCAGCTTTGGGCATCAGCACTTTGGGTGAAAAGCCAACATGGTAAACAATAGACTCCATCTAGATTACGAGAGTAACAAAGCCAAAACCTGTGAACAATTTGGCCTGCTGCAGTTTTGAAAGAATAATATGCTGTACTGAAAGACCGCTTAGAAACGGAATCCTTCGGGAAAGGACCCTTTGTTTGACAAAGTTCACTTAACGTTATTAACTTTTTCACCTCGTCTGTCATTGTAGCTTGATTTTTATAGAATGCAATATCTGTCTCAAAACTTTGGCAGTTTGGATCGGAAGGGCCTGCTAAACTAGTTTTATTTGCGTGATTACTTATAACTTCAGTTGGTTCAAACTGATTTTCTGGTCCAGGTATGTCTTCGGACTGGCGAACACATTCAATGCCTAGCAGTTGTTCTTCTTGTTCATGTTGCAGTTGCTTATTTGTTTCCGTAGTTGTATCACTTGTATCCGACGGACTAATGTTTAAATAAGGTTTATTGTCACTGTCACAATCAACTTCAAGTCCGATTTTTGTTTCTTTTTCATTACTTGCACTTGACTCGGGTTTGGGTTGTTCAACTTCACATTTTGATGATTTTTTATAAACTGGTCGAGTTTTGAAAGTTTACTTTTAGATTCTTCTCGTTGTTTTTGCAGTTTCCTTTTCGTAGCACCACTTAAATATTCACGCTTACTTTCCATTTTATAAACTCTGTCTCTAACACTCTAACTCTACACAAAATACAAAAACTAAAATCAAATGTTAAGTCATTAAACTTAAACGGCACTAAATTACGAAATGAATGCAATACAGTACAATCGCGCAGGAGATGCGACGCACTACTGAGTACTGAACTACATTGTGTTGTGTTTGTTTACGTCTCCTCAGTGCCGAGTGACTCATCGCACGGACGTACGGGCACCACAAGAGATAAGATAAGCTTCGCTTACAAACTACAAACAGTAATGTCATTTCGGAAAACGTAGTTTTTTTGCATGTCTATACACTTAAATAAAACGTATATTTCGTATTTTAAATACAAATTTGCCGGTAGTCGGACCCCATTAAAACTTTTTTCCTATTATAGCTCGTTTCATATTTTTTTCTAGGGGCCAGAGTGGCGGGGCCCCCCAGATGGTCGGGGCCCCCCGCGCCGCGGGGTCTGCGGGGGCCTTATCGCCGCCACTGATTAAACGATATATTTTGCCTTCATGTTGTTTTCTTTACACCACAAACTAAAAAACCGAAATATTTTTCGCATTACATTCAGCAATAGAATCACTTAAAAGTAGACTTCTTATTCTTGTTCACTGTGTGATGTATCGATAATATCGCATCTCGAAAATGTATAGTACAGGTATTTATACTGTTTATTATTGGTATTGGGTAAGTCACCAATAATAATCGTAACTCTTCGACACGAATTCGCTTCATATTTCCTTGTTAAAAATTGTTAGCAATAAAATTTAAAGAAAAGAAAAAGCTAGGTGATTTAATTTATAATGATTATTTTAAAGTTGAATATTCCCGCCAAATTTACAAGAATGATTTTGGAACTTAAATTTTTAGTTACCATCCATACAAAGTAGATTTTATTAATGTGTATTAAATAATACTGTATTTTAAAAATTGAATACATTTATAATTGCTATTACGTACAACAATTAAAAGAATTTGCGATGGATGAAGAGTATATACATATACCACAGATGAACTTGATACGTTCTGTTAATAAGAAAAAACGGGAAAAGTAAAAATCTAGTTATATCTACAGTAGTGGAAATCACCAACTACTCAAACTTTTAATTTTAATTCATGCCTACCTCAAGATCTTTTGAATCCAGATCTTTCATAGGCTGTGCAAATTCGAAATGGCTGCAGTGCGGTGGCGTTCTTTATATACAACTGTGTTTGGATGTAGTACTGTAAGTTTAAGGAATTTCAGCTCAGTAAAAAATTGTGTACATTCAAACAGTGTACTGACTATAACCATTAAAACTTCACCTCGTTTAGTAACTTCAAATTTGATACATCCTAACCTATTAAGAAATGTGTGCCCACAAGTAAATTGTGATAAATTTTTCTGTAAGTATAATTTTATTTAAATTAATTTGCTGTATTCTGTAGTTTTATTACGTGTAGTGTGCGATATAGTTTTAGTTTAATGTGAAATATGAAAAAGTGTTTAGCACATGTTTTGTTAATCAAACCTAACCTTAAATAAGGTTAGTCTAAACGTGGAATATAAGTTTACTTCCAAATAAGATGATGTGATGTTGGGAATCATTTCTGTAGAGTACTTAGACTGGACACTAAAGCTGACTTAATCTGCAGGAAATCTAACTAGTTTAGTGTTTTTGTAATACCAGTAGTTTTTTGAATGGTTTGTATTCAGCGTGCGCGCATATTCAACTTTTGGCCAGTGCAAACAGAAACCTGAAAAAGCACATACTGTAGTATTTGAACAGCTCTAGTAGTATGATGAACCTGATGTGGTCACCTTTATTAAATTAAAAAGATTGGAACGGGCGGACACATTTTATGTGCCTGTAAAAGCAGAGTTGTTGGGAAAATGTTTGATGCAAAGCCAGAAGGTAAAAGGAAAGTTTGAAGGCAAAAACTTTTATTGATGGATGGGGTGAGTCAGGGCATCAGTACTCTTGAAATTAAGTGTTTATTAATTTTAATTTACGATGGCTAATGTCTGAAATCTTATAATTAGTACTCTTGAAATTAGAAACTGGAGGAGTGTGGCTTAGAATAGATAAGAATGGCGAAATCTTATGTAGAAGCCCAGGAACCACAATGAGCAGACGAGACAATGATGATGATGATGTAGTATTTGAACATAATAGGCCTATAAAATGTTAACTGAATAAAGTGAAAATAGACAGGATAGGTAGGTAAATGAGAACGTGGCAAATGGCCACATTGGAAGCAAGGGGGTCATACAGAGACTTGATGGCAGCCTTTTGTAAGTTGCTGGGATGACATGGTTATATAATGTGGTGTAGCAAACTGTTCAGAAGTGAAATCACTGAAAAATGACTGGTTAGCTATTCACTCAGGAAGCGGGGAGACAACTGCTAATGAAGATGATTATTTGTAAATATGTGTAGATGTGTATGTTTTGTCTTGATAGATGTAAAGTAATGACATTTTTACTCATGTTTCAATATTTCAAGTATCTGATATTGTGAAGTTAGGTCAGGTTAAAAACACTTTTACTTGCACTAAAAAAAATTGTTTTTATAAACACACACACACACACACACACACACACACACACATTAATAATAATAGTATTCATTGGTATTATCACTTGTTTGAAGACTAGTGGCAGAATGTTTTCAGCAGAATTCTGTCCTCAGCCATTCTTACTGAGTACACTAGGTTCTCGATGTGCATATGGTCTGTCAATACAGTCTGTTTGCATGTAAAATAGTTCAGTAGTACTGTATATAAGTCTTATAGAATACATTTATGTATCTTTCCATGTATTACTTCTGTCTATCGTCCTGTGTATCAGATAAAATGACGTTAATGTCACTTAAATTTAAATTTCAATTGGCATATTTTGCTTTCTAATTTTTGTAAATGTTATTAATTGTAAAATGTGTTAGTCTTAACCATAGCAATTTAGATTACAGTGAGTGTCAATGAAAATAACTTTAATAATAAACAAAAACAGGACAACAGTACCATACTTGGGAGCACATACGAAGGCAAGACCTGTCAGCTGTGCAGAGGCCAGAGAAAACATCGCGTGATCTGTCAGCCAATAATATCCAGTCACATGTGGTCGGTCAGCCAATCGGTTTGCTTACATGAGTGCAGTTCCTGACACTCTCTGTCCCTCTCTGTGCAACGCATTTTCACTTTTTGCCATCGTATGTACTCCCGAATATAATAACAGCACAGTAATAATTGACATTTGAGACAAGTGAAATTGAAGAAAAGGTATAAATTCACATTTTGTTGGACATTTTCTAAATACTGAATAAATGTAGTAAAACCCATTAGTCCTATGTAATAACTTGTATTATGAAGATGGTTAGGTGTGCAAATTTAAATTCCTTTATTAATAACAACACTTAACAGGCTAATACTAATACAGTAATAATACACGTATTAAATAAAAAGGAAACATTTCAATAAAATGGTGTTAATTTACATATTGAATTCTTTTGTTTGTTTATTTCAAATAAATAAATGATTTCCAATATAGGTAATTTGTTTAAATACTCCGGTCATGTTGACCAGTAAAAGTGCCAACAAAATATACAGTAGTAAAGAAATGAAATAAATGCTTATAGGAACAGTTTTGTAATAAATAATGTGGTGTGTTGACTATGTATTCAGTTATTGGTTGTTTGTAGGTACAGCGAAAAAGAGTGCTGAGAGTAAGATAGGGTCAGCATTCTCAGGTTTTGAAAGCAGCAAGAGCGATAACACTAACACTGATGAAGAACAAGAAAAAGCGAGACACGCTTCATGGAGAACAATCAAATTAACTTTCATAGCATTTGGTTCATCATTAGGAATTTTAGGAGGTTACCTGTTTTTTGCATTGGGTATGTAACTTTGTAATGAATGTCTGACTTATAGTCTTCCTTAAACATAAGTATTTATACACAAGGTATAAGTAAAAATATAGTTACATAGAGTGTGCTTAATCATAGTGTAGCTGGAGTCATTTGATGTTACATTTCCCAGGCTATTGAGCCATGAGCTGTCATTAAAAAATCTCGCTTTTTATTTTAAAAAGTTTAATGTTGACATTTTTAATGACATCCACAGCCTTGATAGCTCAGAAAATTAACATCAAACAGTGTGTTTAAGTTAAGCAAGATAAGAGTACCAGAAGTACTAAATAGGGTGGTAATAGGATTAGAAATGGTCAAATAAGAAAGTTAAAAGTAGAACATACAGAAGAATTTATCAAACAAAGACAACTCAGTTGTAGGATCATCTACAAAGAAGCCACTCTAAAGGTGTGATGTTCATTCTTTGTAGAGGATTTGTGAAGCAAAAACAAGTGAAAAAAATGGAGACCAAAGGAGATGAGTTAATGCTTTTTTTTTCTAAAGAAAAAAGTGATAATATGGTTAGGTGTAAAAATGTCAGCACACAGTGGAAAGGCTGGAACAAGTGTATAAAGAATAAACAATCTTGAAAGGATTGGTTTAAAGGAGGAACTGTGAAAATGTGGTGTTCAAATTAGAAGGTACAGTTGGCTAAACAATTGGAAATTGAATGGCTTACTATAGTCAGCAGTTTTACTGGCATGTGTGGTGTACCTGCCATGTCTTGAAGATTGCTTGAACCACGGTGTCTGTGTCAATCTCCAATGGAACACCTTCTGGCAAATAACATGTGAGAAAATGATCTATACATGTGAGACAAAAGGTATATGCAGACCTGTCCTAATCTTTTGTTGCCAGAGGAATGATCAAAACTATGGGCATTGAGACTGTGATTGCAGCGACAGACATCTGCTCCCGGTGCCAACCTGGAGTACGTCTGATAGGTTCACCACAAAACCTGCCAGGACCTGGGAGTACTCACAGCGATTCAATCAGGAGCCAGCGGCCGTCTGATAGTCCTGCTGTGTTGCCAGATTTGAGGGATAAGAAGTGCATGCCTAAGCCGCAAAATTCATTCCGTTGGATGATGCAAAGCAAGCAAAAAGGAAGACAAGGAGCGAGATGGAGGAGAAAGAAGATGAAGTGACGCCCACAGACCGGGTCAGCAGCAGGCTCTGCATACTGCTACTGAATGAAGAGAACTGCAGTGGAGAAATGACAGCGAGGGCTGCCGCTGAACATCACACCCTGGCCTGAGCAGAACACTGACCACAGTCATAACTAGTGTCCTCGCCCAATGGCCTTATTAAGGGGCACAAATGTGGTAATATGTATGATTGGTGCCATTTGTCTTGTGACAAGACGTATGACTCTTTTTCTAACACTGCAAGCTCACTTGAACATAGTTTCTGCAATCTGACTTCATAGGTGGGCAGACAAAAAATGCAATGAACTTGATTACGTTTTTGATGTCAGGATGAGGTAAATCATGAACAGTATGGAATGATGCATTTTGGAATAGTAGGGTGTCACTCTTAGGGCACACTCTGGACATAGAGGCGTCACAGTAAGTTGGTATCAGGAACAGGTAGCAGATATTATCTTTTTCAAGCCGTATAAAAAAGAAAATTCTGTGTAAAAAGATTACTATAGTCATCTGCCTGTGATTTAGATAGATAGAGTGATAGTTGAGGATAGTGAGTGACTTGCCTCCAGGAAGCATCTATATTTTCCTGGTCAGAAACACGATGTAGGTCCATAGTGATTCTTGAACTCCAAGAATCTTTATCTGTTGTGGAGAGCACTTGTCCAGGTTTTGCCAGAAGGACAAAATGAGAAGGGGTTTCTGTCATTGTAGATCTCAGATTATCTACCCTAAATCATATGATGCAAGTGTTTGATGACCAGATAGATTACTGTAAGATGCTGGTTGTAGGTATAGTCCTTCCTTTGGGTGAGTGTTGCTAAGCTTCTTGGAGAAGAAACTAAGAAGTTGCCAACCACCACTGATGAGTTGCTGGAGAACACTGTTAATAGTTTTGTCAAATGCATCACAGATGATGCTGATGGGGTCATTGAGTGCTAGGTGAGCCAATAATGCTGCCTGACTTAAACTGTTTTGCAGGCTGAAACATTGTGTTTGCTTCAGAAGTCCATTGGAGTATACCTGCCCCTTTAGTATTGGCTATATAGAAGGTTTCTGAGGAGTGCCTGTAGGGCAGTGGCTGAAGGCAGAAAATGGCAGTAGAAAAAAAGCCATTCCTGTGTACATGCGAAGCAAGTGTTTGGTGGTTGTAGTACGTGAGAAGTTGATCACTGTAAATTTCTTCACCTTGTCATGATTTTCTTTTGACTTTACATCAATATTGTGTGTGTTCCATCTTCTAACTATACTTATTAGAAATACATTCAAAATATGTATATTTACAGTACAACCTGTCATATACGGACTAATATGGCGACCGGCCGATCCGGATATGGAAAAATCCGGATATCACAAGGTCATTTATAAATACTGTAGCTAGAGGGCCAGAAATAATGAACGCGTTTGTTGTTGAATGTTTTTTTTAGACGTTTCTATTGGTTTAGCATTTGTATTTGTACACTGTACTCTTTAAAATACAAAAAGTAAAATTGGTTAAAAAGTTTTACTTACAGTACGCCTACATCAGTTTTTGAAAAAGTTTGTGATTTTCGGCTGCCTTCACACACTGCACACGTCTTTTGGAAGCCATGTCTCTCAACCATCTTAAAACCATCAGTTCAGTTTCACTTGTTTTATCTTGATGTTGAACATAACTGATCAGAGATTCGATGGTCTTGAATGCCTCAGAGTGACTCATTATAGGCTTGTTGTCATCCTCTTCGGGTTCAGAGATTTTCTCATCGCTATTGCACACCATTTCTATAATGTCACTGTCTGTAATTTCTTTGACTTCATCTTCACTTAACCACTCCTTGACTTCATTGTCATTGATTTCTTCACATCCAGGCAGGTTTTTTACAAGCTCTGCAATCTGACTCTCTTCTTCATTGCAAACAGTTTCATTGATTTCTTCTGGTTTCTCCCCACTCCATTTTTCAGTTGCTTCGTGATCTAACAGCTTCCTCCATGACCTAACCAGTGTAAACGGTTTTATTTCATCCCATGCTTGGGATACCCACATCACCACATCTAACATGTCCGCCTTTTTTAAGGATTCCGTAACACTTTCACCCTCGTCCATTCCAGCAATCAACACAGTCAGTAACTTACGGCGATAGGTACGTTTCAGTGATTCAAGCACACCTTGCTCCATAGGTTGACAAAGGGATGTCACATTTGGGGGTAAAAACACACATTTTATGTCACCATTTTTCAGTTCATCTTTACTTGGGTGTGAGGGTGCATTGTCTAGTAGGAGCACTGCTTTTCTTGGCAAATTATTTTTTGCTAAATGTTTTTCAACTTGTGGCACAAACTGCTTGTGAAACCAATCACTAAATATTTCACAGTTCATCCATGCGCTGCGTTGGCTTCTGTAGCAAACTGGCAAGGAAGACAAATCTTTAAAGTTCTTGAAAGCCCTCGGCTTTTTGGATTTTCCAATAAATCCCAGTGGAAGTTTGTGAACTCCTGTAGCATTGCTACAAGCTAAAATGGTCACTCTCTCCTTTTTCTTTTTATACCCTGGTGCACTATCTTATTGTTTTGAAGCCAAAGTGTAGGTCGGCAGCATTTTATAGTTGAGCCCAGTCTCGTCACAATTGTAGAGCTGTTCTCCTGAAATCCCATGTTCGTCTACAAAGCTGTGTAAAAACGTTTTGAAGTTGTCAACATCATCTTGGTTAACAGAAAGTTTTTCACCATTGATCTGCAGTTTCCGCACACCATAACGATTTTTCCAACTTTCTAACCATCCCTCACTTGCTTTAAACTGTCCATCGGCTCCGATTTCTTTATTGAAGTGCAAAGCTTTTTCTTTTAGCAAAGGACCTGAGATAGGCAATCCTTGCTCTCTTCTTTGGGTAAACCAAAGATATAACGTCTCATTAACTTGGTTGTTAGTGGCTTTCTTCATCATTTTCAGTTTTTTTACCCCACTTGTTGAAGCTTGCGATGTGCACCACTTCTCAATCTCACTCCTCGTTTTTTTTCCAGTCACTCACAGTGCTCGTTCCTACTCCCATGTCAGCAGCAATCTTCTTAGGTGTTTCACCAGCATCCAACCTCTTCAGAGCACGAAACTTTTCATCCATTGTCACAACAGTTTTCTTCCTTTTCTCCGCCATTTTAGCAAAAAACAACGATAAAGAATAACAACAATAAAATACAGTAACAACGGTTAACAATAACGATAACAACGGCAATCACTTCTGACATACAGTTTAGAAACTCACTTGCAAAACAAACTGTCACTTTAAAACGCAAACACAGACTGCGGGTAGCAAGTGGCAGGCAGACAGCAGCCGAGGTTGAGAATAAAGGAATGGGTTTCTGGGAAAGAGCCATTGACCGAGTCAAGGCCACAGCCCCTTTCGGAATAGACTAGGCGCGCAAACAACATTCCAGCTGCAACTTTTACTTTTCCATCCCTAACCATTTCGCTAACCAAAATTGAAAAATTAGTTTAGAAATACGTCCGGATATGGGAGGATCCGGATATCACAGGTCCGGATGTGACAGGTTGTACTGTATTTCAGTTGCCAAGTTACAGTTTATATAAGATATTGTTTATAAAATATAACAGATAATACAAATTATTAATTTAAGACATGATAAGCAATTAAGGACAAAATAGTTCTTGGGTGAAATACAGAATTTATTTTTGTCGAGTCTTAATATTTTGTCATTCTGTGATGAGGTATTTTAAGTGGATCAACTGAGATTGAGTTGTTTTTGTATTCTTTTGTACAGTAGCATATGCTTACAGATTTTACAAACAAGTCAAATTAAAATACACCAATCCCTGGTCATAACAGCCATGAATTTATAATATGGTTATGGTGAAGTAAATACATATACATCAGTGACATATCCAGGATTTTTCATAGGGGGGCTTATTGACCAAGATTTTCCCAAGAGGGTGTTATACCCTATAATGGTGGGTTTTGGTGATAAGGGTGGTAGAGATGATGATGTACTGTTGAAATCACCAGTTATAGCTTACTGTGTAAGTTGTGACATGACCACGGGCATGGGCAGTGACGAATCCAGCAAGCAATTTGGGGGTGGGTAACTTTGTGGGGGAAATTATAGAAAGTTGGACCATTCTTTAAAGCTCTAAAATATAAATGATAGGAATGAGTGAAGATATAAATACAGTTTATTATTGTCAATACTGTAAGTTTATTGGTGTACTAGTATAGAATCACATCCATGTTTATCAGTTCATTGTTCTTTTAATAATATTCACTTACAGTATAAAATACACACTGCTCATATATAGTATGTATCAAACAAAAATTAACATGCTAGTGAAGTACAGTTACAATTTAAAGTAATTGTAGAATAAAACCATGAACATACATAACCTGATATGAAATTTTTATCATATTCACAATCATAAAACCATTCTACAATTACAAAACGATGAAAAAAAGTTTACCTGACACTTCACGTGACCCTTTGGGAGGGGACTTTTCCCCATTCCCCCTTTGGTGGATCCATGGCTGAGCTTAGCTGCTACCTAACCGGTACTAACTGCCTACAGATTTCATTTGTTACTTACCCAATGGAGGGATTGTAACTTCCCATACCTCCCTTGGTTGTGCCAATGACATATATCATTGATGAGAACTGAGGATATCAGAATGGAATTGAATATATTTTGAGGTAGTGAGAAGATAATGTCCTATGAGAACACATGGAAAAGCCCATAACAACAAAAGCTCTATACTCCATTGTTAGCATATCTTTAAAATTTCTTTTGGAAGAAGAGACACTAATATTAGCACCAAGGTGAGATACATGAGATTGGAACCGGAGAATTCTCAGTAAGCTTGAAGAATTGGGGGATATTTAGTGTAACTGAGTGGTCTACCAAATGATCTGATGTTCTACATACATTATACAGCAAGTTCATGGAAATAGTGTTAGAATGGTTTTAATAAAAAGTACAAATTTTCACATAATTGTTTATATAGGTGCTCCACCTGTTGACGAAAATGGAAACATAGTAGAGGATGAATATAGTAATTTACCAGCAACAACACAGTACTTTAAAAGAGCACTTTCACAGCTGGAGTTTTACACACGGGTAAGTTGATTAGTAGTTGTAGTATACTCTCATTAATTCATTACTTAATTTGTTGTTGCTGTGGCAACATATTCCTGTCCTCCTGCGGTCATATTAATATCGTGACATAAGAGCCACATTCCATCTCACCAATCGCACTCCCCTTGTATGAGCAACCTGGCTGCCCCTACAATCCACAATCTTTTTCCAGCACCTTGCTTTCCTAATGCCTATAGTGTTCAGCAAAGTTCTTTACCTCTTAATTCCATTCAGAACTCTCTTGTTACTCCTTTTCTCCACCCAACATGTTTTGCTGAGTCTTCTCCAAAACCACATAACTATGTTCCTCTATTATAAACTAGTGTAAGTGTTCTGCATACTTATAACAGGTTTCATTAGCAAAAATATTTTAAGGTTTGTGTGAAAAGTAATGCAGCTGATTGTGTAAGATCAATTATTGATATACTAACTATAAAATAATTTCATCCCTTCAAAGTAGTCCCCTTGGTATGGCACAAAATTGGGGAGACATTGTTCACATTGATTGAAACCATGGAACTCTTCAGTTTGCAATATATTTAGTCAGTCCATTACAAGCTTTTGAACACTCTCCATATTTTAAACACAATGGCTGTGAAATTAGCTTTTGATTCTTTGGGGCAGGAAATAATCACATTGACTGAGATTAGAAGAATAAGTAGGTTGAAGTATCACAGGAAAGTCCTTTTGGCCAAACGTTTGCCACAGAAAATTAACGAGTGTTACCATGTTGAAACGTCCAAGAGTTAACAATATCTGGCTGGACTCAAATCGTGCACCAAAATTTTGTGAACAGTCCCATGATTTAAATTTAGGTCATAACAAATCATTATTACCATCAAATTATGATCAAACATAATGAGACCTCTATTTGACACATCTTTGGCAGTTTGTGGTATGTTCAGTCATCCAGATCAGGATTCATCCTTCACAGTTTCATGACCATAAAAAATGTTATATATATATATATATATATATATATATATATATATTGTAATATAATTTATTACAAATTTAAAATTAAATATAAAATATTGATGTATGACAATAAAATTGTGCTCTCCTGTAAACCCCACTGTCTGGGCTAGCCAATTTGTAATATATTTTTACAAATATAAATATAATAAAATATAGATATGTAGATAGCAAGAATTGTGTATGTTGTCTGGATCTCGGTGTTGAACTCGCCGATGATACAGCTTCACTTTGGATTCACCAATTACAAAGAATAAATTAAATATAAATATGTTTTATAATTAAGTGTGATTGATTGATAAAACAAAAATAAAATTTTGTAGGTTGTAAAATTTTTACTGATATTGAGTTTTGGTTTAATTATTTAATTTAATTAATTAATTAATTAATTGAGTGTGTAATTTTCTTAGATATTTATTCTATCACTGTAAATTAATTTTGTTTAAAAAAAATAGTTAACATTAATTATAGAAATAAAAACAACTCTTGTAACTGAATAATGATGTTCATTTATTAACATTCAAAATTATGCGCCAGTCAAACTGCGCATGACCCAGGCATTGGCTAATATGTGCTCCAGTCGGTAGCGAACAAAATCAACAAAATATATTTTTTACAAGGTTAGAAATTATGGTTCTTTTAACGAGTCGAAATGGTCAGAGGGCAAGGAACAAGATACATTCTTACAGGTATTCTTAAACTAAATTATTTTGGCTGAAATAAAACAAGATTATTATTTAAATTGTCAATTAGAAAAATGATTAGCGAACCAACTCAACGAAATGACGTCACTCCCTTCAAGCTGGCAGTGCACTCGTGCTGGTTAGAAAATCAAGTATGGCCGACGTCGCCTCGAATTTAGCTGCTATTCTGCTGGAACTGGCTGAGATTCTCCCGCAGAAATAAAATGATATTCCCTCCTCTGCGAAGTAGTGTTGGTCCAGGAATATAGTGTAGAGTGTCCTCTCGTCTCCTGCGATGTCGTTTTCGTGATGGGTTTCTTGTGAAGTGTCCAGTGTTCAAATATGTGTAATTGTGTTCTGCGAATATGGTCCAAAATTGTCTCAAAATGGCTGTTGATTTCTTGTGTTTGAGTTTGATGGTGTTATTACTGTTGTTTGGAATTTGTGAAGTGTTATAAATTGATAGTTAATGTTATTTTCACTTTTAGATCATCTCTGTTACACGCCGCATAACCACACTCGGTTTTACACAGATTGTTCTGTTTTCAGTATTCTGCTAACACATTTCCAACTAGTCGTCTTCACGATTAAGAATAGACTAATAGACTCAACGTCGTCGTTTTAGGGTAATTTGTGCTATGTCTTTTTCCTCTTTATATTGTTTAACTATACAAATATCTGTCTAAGACTTGGTTCACCATCTAAATATACATAATAAGTTTTCTTATTTTTTACTGTATTTCTAATATTTCTTAATTTTACATAAATCTAACTACTCAGTAATATTGATTAATTAATTTTACATCTTTTGATATATAGCTGGGTTTGTTTCAAGCTCATTTAAGCCCAAAAATTACAATTTTTTTATAATGATTGTATGCCTCATATTTTGTACAAATTTATTGTTTAAATAGTTTTTAATTGTTATTTCTGATAATATGTCCATGGAATATTCTTAATAACTCCGTGATAATCTTTGTTGTTAATAATTTTGTTGTTAAAACACTTCAATATTGATTAATTCACTGTTTAGTCTGATTTGATTACCATTATAGGCCTAGTATTATTTGTTTCAAAAAGAAGTTAATTTTCTTTCCTTTGTCATTCTATTCGCTATTAATTGTATCTGTATTAATTATATTTTCAATTTCTGTATTGTCTGTATTTAATTCTATTCCTATTGTATAGCTTGATTCTCTGATAGATAGTTTTGGTTTAATTATACTAGTCTGTGTTTTCTAAAATGGTGTCTTAGCTAGTCTGCTTGTACATTATATATGGTTTACTGTTTTGAATAAAACTATTACATTTCTATATCCTACTTGCCTCTCTGCCATACACACTGGAAAATTAAATAACATGATTTTAAAATACAATGAAATATCTTATATCTACTAAACTTTTTTTTTATAATATCATTTAACCATAACATAAACATCTTATGCCTATTATCTTCTATATATTTAGCATTATAATGGAAACATATTATTATCAGCACTATTATCAGTTGTTGGCTGTCCTTTGTTTTTATGTTTCCTTTTATCACAAACCTTATCCTATTAAAACATCTTATTCCTAATAACAACTTCAGTTATTAACTGTCTCTTTTAATTACTATAACTATTTTGATAACCCATTAACATAAAAACATAACTAATGACACTATCAGTTATTAACTGTCTCTTGTGTTCCCTATACCTAATTTGGTAATACAATAAAATAAAAACATCTTATAACTATTATATTGTTATTATGCCTAATCACTAAAACACTTTTATTTATTAACATTGCACTCAGTCATTAGACTGTTTCTTTAGTTTTTATTTAGTATTTCCTACACTAATGGTAGTCTTTTTTAATAGATTTTTCATACTACACTTTATTATAATGTGTCATTTATTTTGGCTACACTCATGGTAGTCCTTTTAATAATTCTTTCCACATATTATGCTTACAACTAGTATACAATTCGGTTTTCTTTGGGATTGTATCTTGTAACTTGTTATTGGGTCTACATATATTAGTTTTAATTTTGTTTAATGGTGTGTATTCCATGATTACCATTTTTTGGAATAACTCTTCTTGGTTCTAGTCTCTGTGTGGGAATCTTGACATATTTTGTCCCTTCTTCATTATTATATTAGTAATTTCTGGTCTTGTGGTTTCTCTGCATCTTGACCTTATACATTTCCCTTATTAATATGGTTTCATCCTTTTATTTCCTTTTTTCTGTATTTCCTTCCCTTTTTACTGCTTCCCCAATCTACTGGGTATACTGCTGGTTCATTTGGTTTTTACATAGTAAGTTATTTTGATCAATGGTTTTCTTTGTTATTTTTCATTCTTATTAATATTTTTATTGACTTAATATACAGGTTCTAGTTTAATTCTTAAAACAATTCATTCTTCTCACTCACTATGGAACTTTTCTTCCTTATTTATGTTGCATTAAATTAAATGTTTAGCGTGATATTTTGTTATGTTACAATATATATATATATATTGCAGTGGAACACAGGATCCTGATAAACAGTGCAGGCTTGTGTAATACACAGACGATAAACATTCATGTCTAAGTTGGTAGTTTGTTAGATTTGGTTTGTTTGGTATAAGTTTTGTATTTTAGAAAGGATAAGGATTTAGGTTTAGTCAAACTGTGTATTATTTTATGTGTTATTTATTCATGTACTATGTCTGTGGAAATGTGCGCGCGTGCGCGAGTGATAAACGTTTCCCCGGCTGTGCGTGATATAATTGTCATATCGTTGTGACACTTGAACTGAACATAAACCACGGTATTAGCTACAGTTCCTGTATTTTTCCTATCTGTTAAATGACGTTAAAATATGATTTCATTAAAATATAAAGTTGTTGTAAAACGCATTTCTGCGTGAGATAAAGGTATTCAGAGATTACCATCTATGCATGCTCTTGCAAAGTCGATGCACTTTACGGCATGAAAAATTGGCGAGTCATGTTCAAAGTAACCATGTGACTTCCTTCCACCAATAAAATGCTGGAAGGCAGTCGGAATTTTCTTAAGCCTGTTGCTACACAGGCAGTTCTTCTCATCTAGCTATCACGATCGGCACGTGCAATTCTTGTGCAAGATTTTCCGCTTGCAAGAATTTGTTACCGTAAGTCTTTTCGGCGGTAGTAACGAGTGCGAAGGCTCAGAACTGTTGGTGTAATTTATCGCTACACGCAGTATTTTATTTGAATATAGTATAATGTCTCTCCTGCTAAGACATCATAACACAGGGAACCCGTTTAATTGGCCTCTGTCAATTAAACTGGCTGCCGTTGTTAGTACTAGTTATTTACCAACAATTTGGGAAACTGTAAAGAACAGGAATTCATGCAAGGTTACTCAAACTTACTTACTCTCTTTTGGTTTTAGCAGAAACATCTCTTTATTTTTACTTCAGAATAATGTTTTGATTGATAATACCTTTAGTGGTTATCACCTTTTTCTTTTAAGTTTTAAATTTTCTGATAGATTCTACATCAAGAGCTCTTATACTCTTTAAAGTGTTACTCAGATAAGTTAAAAGCTATACTCATACCTGCCAACGTTTACGGTTTTTCCGTAAAATTTACGGAATAGCGTGTGTTTTACGGATGAACTACGATATTTTACGATTTTACGTATGAAGACCTTATTTTCAAAATTCGCTCCAGAACGAGCTTCCGCATGCTACCGGTACATGTTGTGTGACCATCGATATAATATATTATCTCGATGTGTGTGACCCGTGAGTATTCGATACATCGCATTTTCCGGTCGTTACAGTTTTCGACCATGAATACATTCCTATATGAATACAATGCTTTCCGGATGAAATGCAGTCGTTCTATATCTATATATTTGAGTTGTGAGATCGACTAGTTGGTTCGCAAGCCGCTCCGATTGAAGGGTGGTTAAAGTATTCTTTGTTTCACTGACTTGGCGTGGTTGGATGCAAGTTACATAGCTGAGATTGTATATTATATTTACGGAATAACGTGTGAATTGCACTCGTTGCATTTTCTTCGTGTTTTACGCAACGTGTTGGGAAGTCAAGGTTGTGGTGGAATTGTTTTTAAAGAAATCGTGAATTGTGCTCGTCGCTTCTTTATCTTCATTTTATTTGCACCATGTGTTTGGAAGGTGAGAATATGTTGTGTTGTAATTGGGGAAAGACCTTGTGAATCGTGCTCATCGTTTATTTTGCGTCGTATTTTTCTCAATGCGTTGGGAAGTCGAGGTTATGCTGCAAGTTTGAAAAAAACGTTAATTGTCCTTGTCGCTATTTTTGCTTCATTTTTGTCTTCACTTATTTCGATACAAAGGTTATGTTGTGAGTTGTGGTATAACGTGAATTGTGTTTGTCGCTTTATGACTGTGTTGTTTATCAGAAATCATGAGTGAATCCACGAAAAAACAGTATTTTCAGGTGTTCAGGGAATCCTATTCTTTGGAATTCCCATGCATCTTGAAATCCAGAAAAGGAGAAAAATTTGCGTTTTGTACCGTGGTGCCTGTGATATTAGTATAGCACATGGTGGCAAAAACGACATTACAAATCATATTAAGTGTGCTAAACATCTCAGTAATTTGAAGTCAAAGGCAGAGAATCAGAAAATACATAGTTTCTTTACCAAAGCTGGAGATAGTAATTACGATGTTATTCAAGCCGAGTGTTTGTTTACTTCTTTTCTAATAGAGCACAACATACCACTGGCTGCAGCTGATCATGCAGGAGCCTTGTTCAGAAGGATGTTCCCTACATCGGAAATTACTAAAACGTATGGCTGTGGTCGCACGAAAACAACGTGTGTTTTGAACGAAATGGCACGTTGTACAACCCAAGAAATTGTCACACGTCTACAGAATGGACCATTTTGTTTGTCCATAGATGGAAGCAATGACACTAGTTCGAAGCTGTATCCGATAGTGGTTACATTTTATGATGCTGTGCAAGAAAATGTTACAAGTAGTGTACTATCGGTACCAGCATTGGAAGGAGGTTCGACTGGACGCAAAATTGGTAAGCTGCTACTATCTCAATTGGAATTCCACAAAATACCAATTAAAAACTGTCTTGCATTCTGTTCGGACAATGCTCCTGTTATGATTGGACAGAAAAATGGAGTTCTTGCAGTTCTGAAAGAAGCTCATGCAGATATTTTTGGCATTGGTTGCAGCTGCCATCTCATTAATTTAGCTGCTGAGAAAGCTGCAGCAAGTTTACCACTCAGAATCGATGAGATTCTTGTTGACCTTTTCTATTACCTGGAGAAGAGTGCCAAGAGAAAAGAACGGCTTCAGAAATTTCAAAGTTTGCATGGAAAAGAAATAAAGAAATTGTTGAAGCACGTGTGCACAAGATGGCTATCCTTAGGCAGGTGTTTAGACAGATTATTAGATCAGTGGGATCCACTTCTTTCGTTTTTCAAGGATGAAGTAGTGAATGCTCCAAATGTTTCTGCCAGTTTGTTATTCTTCACCATTCCTAAAGCAGGCCGCAGTAGATCTGATGACAACCAGAAAAAGAGACTTCTCGATTGCTCCTCCTCATCTGAAGCCAAAAGAACGGCACGTTCTTCCAAATGTGACACGCCAGTTCTGCGAAACGTGAATCCCACTACATCTCGCGAAGAAAAGCTGTTCATGTTTCTTTCTTCGGACCTTAACAAGGCTATTTGCACTTTTCTGCATGTGACTATCCCATCATTTGAAAGAGTTAATACAGTCCTTCAGAGTGCTTCCCCGCATATTCACATATTATTCGACTTAATGATGGATCTGTTGAAACACGTTCACTAAGTTTTTGAAACCAAGTGTAATTAAAGGCTCTGCATTGCTTGATGTCCAGTATCACCCTATCCAGAACCAGAAAGTTGACGAGGAATTGATTTTTGGCATTCAAACCCAGAACTTGGTTAAGACACTGAAAGATGAAGACAAATCTCTATTTTTTCGTCTGTCAGAAACTATTTCTGTACTGCCTGTGATTACATGGTCAATAAGTTCCCTTTCAGGAGTGATGTCCTGAAGCATGCACAGGTTGCAAAACTTGACAGCATCAAAGAAGCTCAGTTTTCTTCCGTTAATTTCTTTTTGGAGAAGTTTCCCATTATTCTGTTGCGGAAAGGAAATGAAACAAGAGATGATGCTGTCAATGAACTCCAAAGGCAGTTTGCAGCCCTTCAGATAGATGACTTGTCTTCTGTTGAAGGTAAACAGGGTTCGGTTGTTTCTAAATGGGCTCAGGTGTCAAACATCCTTGAAGCTGATGGACATCATAAATTTGACAGAATCTCTAGATTCATGTTGTCTATTCTTACAATACCGCATAGTAATGCAGAATGCGAGTGGATTTTTAGCCTAGTTAAGAAGAATAGGACTCAGTTCAGGTCATCTATGTCCAATGGAACTCTGGAAGCCATTTCCATTTTGAAGACGAACAGTTTTGAACCATGTCATAAAAGCACTTTTTCTAAAGACTTTTTAAAGAAAGCTAAACAAGCTACAAGTTTATCCCTTAAATCGGACTAAAGGAAGTGCATGTGATTGTAAATAATATAAATAACTTCAGTGTACTGTATATAATTATCTTTTTGGTTTGAAGTGCAGCAAGGTACTCTTTTCTGCAAAATTTTCTTCGGTTGTGTGCATAGCCTACGAATAACGTTGGGTAAGTGGATTTCATTGATAAATTTTACAAGTACTTGTGGTCGTTTAATTCACGTTAAATATTTTGTCCTTTAGAATATTGTATTAATGCTATAGAACTCTAATTATCTGAAGTGAAAAATATGCATGCATTTTGTGTTGTTAAACTGCATTTTGACGCGCGGGTTCTTGCGTGTTTCAACGCGCGGGTTCGGACGTATTTTGACGCGGGGGATTTTTACTGATTGGCCTTTTGGAAAGTTGGCAGGTATGTATACTGTTTTAGATTACATTAAATACCACGGATCCGGGTTATAATTTCATAATATTTCATAATACTTCCACATTATGAAACTATTTGAAGAATAGTTTGATTAATAGATTAGATTAATATACAGTAAATACAAAATTACTATGTTAAGATTTACATGGTTTGACAGAGTCTTTTAAAACTTGTACTGTTTTTTACTTTGGTCGTTAGAAAACAATATAAGCACAGAAGTTCTTTTCTGTGTCACCTGGGTATAATGGTGATCTGCAGCTGGTCCTCTTGCGGATCCTCTTCAGTCGGTTTTCCGGGATGATCTTCATAGTAGGTTGAGTTTCTACATTAAGATTGTCGATTCTAAGTGGTGATCACAGTCATCACGCTACAATTCTGCTACCTGGTGCTCGTGATGTTGACGTCGTTGCTTCTTGTGGACGTGCGAGTTCACTTCTCACATCTTAGTTTAATGTACACTAATGTTATCTTCCTACATGGTATGAAATATACCTTAAAATTTAAACTTTGATTTACAAAGAGATGTGTCGACTATTATTTTCCTTTTATTCATTATCTACATATAATTTACATTATCAGATTTACGTTGCACTTAGTTTCACCTACATGTCGAGTATTTTACCATAAAACACTAACTTCCTGTAACATAGTTTTAAATAAAATGTACGTTCACGTTCCAGCCACATTGTGATGCTGTTAACACGTCGGATATTCTGCGTCGACTGGGGTTGATTTAGCGGCCGTGTGTAGGGACGGGGGCGCAGTTCACGAGTCAAGAGAAAAGTAGTTCGTACTTTTATTATTAGTATCTTTCCACTAATTAACTATTATTAATTATCCTACCTTTTTTCTATTTAGTTAGGTATTTTATTAATTATTGTCACGTCTTTTTATTAAATTAGAATGATTATTAGTATTCGCTTCATGACAGTATAATTTGCATGCCCGTACTAGACTTTTTACAAGTTGGTACAGGTATTTAGGTACAGCGGGGAGGGTGGATTATTTTCTCATGCGGTATTTAAACCAAAATTTATTTTTTTTATTTTTGTGCTATTTAAATTTGCTTTTAAATCATCACATCCTCCTCTACTTAAAGATGACTCAGGGTGGGGACGGATGTGTGACTACACCAGTGGATTCCAAATGGAAACTATTTAGTACTTGCTTAGAAAATCTTATTGAATTCTAGTGTGTGAAATTTTTCTTATGACTCTTTTTCTTTCATGAAGTTCCCTTTCTCTCCTTTCTTACTTGCTAACTTAATTTTATTTATTACTCTTAGTTCTCGTAATTTCACAATATCGTGGCCCGACTGATTTTGTTAGCATACTCTAACTCAAGTAGTTAGTTTTCTGCTCTTTCATTAACCTTTTCCAGTACGGCGCCATTGTGACTTTATTACGTGCTTACATCTATTTCTCTTATTTATACTTAATATAATCTAAAGTCGATCCCATACTCAACTTCAGATTATTCCTAATTCTAACATCTTACGCTACTGAGACAAGCGGAATTTCATGAAGAGGAACCTTTATTTTATTTTAAACACTTATGAAATTTGAGTTCATTTAAACACACATTTATATATATATATATATATTTTTTTTTTTAAACACTCTTATACTAATCAATCAAATTTAAATTATTTCACATCAATTCAAATAGATGCAAATCTAATAATTATCTGTTGAGATAATGAGATAATATCCTTTTATAGTTGAAAGAAATTTCACACAGAGAGTTCATTGTGTTTACATTAGCACAATAGATCAGCTGTTGGGGAGGTTGATTCAACGCGTTAGGGTGGCTTATTGTTCGCTTTACAAGGGGGTTTCTTAATAAGAGGGTGACTTTCTACAATCTAAAACACGATTTTTTCCTGCACAAGTTTGTTGTTTCTTGACAAATTTAGGTAATGACTTTTGGGAGAGGCACGAACCTGAGTTTACAACCTTTAAATCTGGGCTTTATTATTATTTTGCATTTTACTAAACTTGTATTAACTTTACTACACTCACAAAAAAAACATATAATGACTCTTGGTTTAGATTTTGTTGACATTTATTACACCTAATTTTATTTACCATAATACTGTTTGTTTTCCCGTGCTAGCTATTCAAATAACTTATTTCGTTTACGGGGCAGAACGTACATTCCTCGACACGACTCCTACATGAAATAGCCTGTCAATATACTGACAGGTTGAAAATGGAATATTTTTACAAGCGGGGACTTGTTTATTACGTTGACTTCTGTATACCACTAATGTAATTTTATTAATAAGACTCTAATTATTTTGCTCTATTTCACAAATTCAGAGTAAATAAATTTACGACCTTGCCAAGTTACTGTTTATTAATTAGCAGTGACGCATTTTATCTGTGGCACAACGTACATAATTATTTTTTTTACACAAGAGCAGAGTGGCACATTTTATATGTGCCACGACATACACAATTATCTTATAAGAAAGCAGAGTGGCGCATTTTATAATGTCTCTCCTGCTAAGACATCATAACACAGGGAACCCGTTTAATTGGCCTCTGTCAATTAAACTGGCTGCCGTTGTTAGTACTAGTTATTTACCAACAATTTGGGAAACTGTAAAGAACAGGAATTCATGCAAGGTTACTCAAACTTGCTTACTCTCTTTTGGTTTTAGCAGAAACATCTCTTTATTTTTACTTCAAAATAATGTTTTGATTGATAATACCTTTAGTGGTTATCACCTTTTTCTTTTAAGTTTTAAATTTTCTGATAGATTCTACATCAAGAGCTCTTATATTCTTTAAAGTGTTACTCAGATGAGTTAAAAGCTATACTGTTTTAGATTACATTAAATACCACGGATCCGGGTTCTAATTTCATAATTTTTCAAAATACTTCCACATTATGTAAACTATTTGAAGAACAGTTTGATTCATAGATTAGATTACTATACAGTAAATACAAAATTACTATGTTAAGATTTACACGGTTTGACAGAGTCTTTTCAAAACTTGTACTGTTTTACTTCCAAGTTCCTTAAGGAAATGGAAGTATGGTGATGGCAAAAAAAATCGTGTTCGAGATTATTGCAGATTCTGATTGCACTACACTCAAAACATGAAAAAAAGTTGTTTTTCGAAAAGTGTCTGTATATGTGTCTGTCTGTAGATTTTTTTTCTATGGCAAACGATAACAGCCGCAAATTCAAACAGAATAAAATAATTTTTTGCATACAGCTCTGATTTGTAGAGTACTCACGACGTATTGTTTTTGGTGAAGATCGGTTGAGGGAAAGGGGTAGTTTACCAGCAATAGTTTTTTTTATCAAGGGGAATTTTTTTTTTGGCAAACAATAACAGCCGCAAATTCAAACAGAATCAAATAATGTTTCGCATACACCCCTGAATTGTAGAGTTCTCAAGACCTATTGTTTTTGGTGAAAATCGGTTAAGAGAAAGGGGTAGTTTACCTGCAACGTTTTATGTTTTAACAAGGGTATTTTATATGACAAACGATAATAGCCGGAAATTCAAACAGAATCAACTACTCTTTTGCATACAGCTCTGAATTATAGAGTTCTCAGACCTATTGATTTTGGTGAAGATCGGTTAAGGGAAAGGGGTAGTTTACCTGCTACGTTTTATGTTGGTATTTTCTATGGTAAACGATAAGAGCCGCAAATTCAAACAGAATCAAATAACGTTGTGCATACAGCCCTGAATTGTAGAGTTCTCAAGTCCTATTGGTGAAGATTGGTTAAGGGAAAGGGGTAGTTTACCTGCTACGTTTTTTGTTTGAAAAGGGTATTTTCTATGGCAAACGATAAGAGCCGCAAATTCAAACAGAATCAAATAATGTTGTGCATACAGCCCTGAATTGTAGAGTTCTCAAGTCCTATTGATGAAGATCAGTTAAGGGAAAGGGGTAGTTTACCTGCAACGTTTTTTTATCGGGGGTAATTTTTTCTATGGCAAACGATAACTGCCGCAAATTCAAACAGAATCGACTACGTTTTAGCAAAGCTTTTTGAATTAAAGAGAACTCATGGTCTGTTGATTTTGTTGAAGATCGGTTAAGGGAAAGGGGTAGTTTACCACCAACATTTTATGTTTTAAGAAGGGTAATTTTTTTTGCGAAAGATAACTGCCGCAAATTCAAACAGAATCAAATAATGTTCTGCATACACCCCTGAATTGTAGAGTTCGCAAGATCTGTTGTTTTCGGTGAAGATCGGTTAAGGGAGCAGGTTAGTTTACCTGCAACGTTTTATGTTTTAACAAGGGTAATTGTTTATATGACGAACGGTAACTGTCACACATTCAAACAGAATCAAATATTTTTTTGCATGCATCCCTGAATTGTAGAGGACTGAAGGTCTATTTATTTTGGTGAAGATCGGTTAAGAGAAAGGGGTAGTTTACCTGCAACAGTTTATGTTTTAACAAGAGTAAAGTACTTAATTTTGATAAATAATGTATCCTAATAAGAAGCTCATAATAATCCACTGTAGAAACGTAGATGAAATATCTATAAATGAAGAGGTTAGATGAATGGGTGGGGGTAATTTTCTATTAATGAAAATTATAGTTGATTGGGGAGGGGAGAATTTTTTCTATGGCAAATGATAACAGCCGCAAATTCAAACAGAATCAACTACTCTTTTGCATACAGCTCTGAATTATAGAGTTCTCAAGACCTATTGATTTTGGTGAAGATCAGTTAAGGGAAAGGGGTAGTTTACCTGCTACGTTTTATGTTTTAAAAGGGTATTTTCTATGGCAAACGATAAGAGCCGCAAATTCAAACAGAATCAAATAATGTTGTGCATATAGCCCTGAATTGTAGAGTTCTCAAGTCCTATTGGTGAAGATCGGTTAAGGGAAAGGGGTAGTTACCTGCTACGTTTTATGTTTTAAAAGGGTATTTTCTATGGCAAACGATAAGATCCGCAAATTCAAACGGAATCAAATAATGTTGTGCATACAGCCCTGAATTGTAGAGTTCTCAAGTCCTATTGGTGAAGATCGGTTAAGGGAAAGGGGTAGTTTACCTGCAACATTTTATGTTTTAACAAGGATAATTTTTTATATGACGAACGATAACTGCCGCAAATTCAAACAGAATCGACTACGTTTTAGCATACCTTTTTGAATTAAAGAGAACTCAACGTCTGTTGATTTTGTTGAAGATCGGTTAAGGGAAAGGGGTAGTTTACCAGCAACATTTTTTGTTTTAAGAAGGATAATTTTTTTTTTTGGTTAAGATAACTGCCGCAAATTCAAACAGAATCAAATAATGTTCTGCATAAACCCCTGAATTATAGAGTTCGCAAGATCTGTTGTTTTTGGTGAAGATCGGTTAAGGGAGAGGGGTAGTTTACCTGCAACGTTTTATGTTTTAACAAGGGTAATTGTTTATATGACGAACGGTAACTGTCGCACATTCAAACAGAATCAAATATTTTTTTGCATGCATCCCTGAATTGTAGAGGACTGAAGGTCTATTGATTTTGGTGAAGATCGGTTAAGAGAAAGGGGTAGTTTACCTGCAACTTTTTATGTTTTAACAAGAGTAAAGTACTTAATTTTGATAAATAATGTATCCTAATAAGAAGCTCATAATAATTCACTGTAGAAACGTAGATGAAATATCTATAAATGAAGAAGTTAGATGAACGGGGTGGGGGTAATTTTCTATTAATGAAAATTATAGTTGATTGGGGAGGGGAGAATTTTTTTCTATGGCAAACGATAACAGCCGCAAATTCAAACAGAATCAACTACTCTTTTGCATATAGCCCTGAATTATAGAGTTCTCAAGACCTATTGGTTTTGGTGAAGATCGGTTAAGGCGAAGGGGTAGTTTACCTGCAACGTTTTTTTATTGGGGGTAATTTTTTCTATGGCAAACGATAACAGCCGCAAATTCAAACAGAAAAGACTACGTTTTTGCATAACTTTTTGAATTAAAGAGAAATCAAGGTCTGTTGATTTTGTTGAAGATCGGTTATGGGAAAGGGGTAGTTTACCTGCTACGTTTTTTATCAAGGGTAATATTTTTTTGGCAAACGATAACAGCCGCAAATTCAAACAGAATCAAATAATGTTTTGCATACAGCCTTGAATTGTAGAGTTCTCAAGACCTTTTGGTTTTGGTGAAGATCGGTTAAGGGAATAGGGTAGTTTATCTGCAACATTTTATGTTTTAACAAGGGTAATTTTTTCTATGACGAACGGTAACTGCCGCATATTCAAACAGAATCAAATAATTTTTTGCATACATTCCTGAATTGTAGTGATCTCAAGGCCTTTTGATTTTGGTGAAGATCGGTTAAGGGGAAGGGGTAGTTTACCTGCAACCTTTTACTTTTTAACAACAGTAAAGTACTTGAAAATTCATTTAAACTTTTTCAAACAATGGTAATTGTTAAAAATAAAATAATTTTGTTGCCAGGCAATAAAATTATAATTTTTTCATTTCAATGTAAATCATGTATGATAGAAAATATATCGTTCGTGGCAGGCAAGCATATCTCAGTTATGTAATGTTTACGTTTCCATTTTATTATTATGACTACCGCAATAAAAAGGCAGGGAAGACACACACACACACACACACACACACACACACACACACACACACACACACACACACACACACACACACACACACAAAATTTGCGTTATTTCTGGCCTCATTCATGTTTATTTTCTTACATTTGCACGCTTTTTAAATGGAAAGTGCCGAAACCCATTCCAACATAACGCGTGCAAGCCGAAAAAGTGTCCAGCGTGGATAGCGATTTGCTTCCTGTGGATCGCTGGGCAGTGTAACTGCACGTGTTTACAGAGGAACGACTCATAGACAGACTTTTCGTCTTTAGGGAATGAACCCTCTGCAAGATGCTGAGGGTCCATGAGTGACTTCGGAGCGCTCCTTCTTTTCCGCGTGTTTGTTCTGTGAAACGTACACTGTAGATTCGCAGCTTTACTCTAAGCAACGCTCAATAGGAAATGTTGAAAATTTTTGTCCACGGTGTACCCTCATACACACTAAACCTGCTCTGATGTTTTAATTACGGACATCATAATATTAAAACTTTGGAAACTTGAGCACTACTTAATGGAGATCAATCATTAACTTATACAAGCCATTAATTTTATGCATATTTTTTATATATATGTGTACAACGTTATCGGCAACAAAGAAGTAGTTTTTGTTAAAATTCCTTCCCGGGATATTTGGCCGTAGTCCAATGTTTTCTATAAAACCAGACGTTTCGGCAATGCCATCGACTTCCATCATCAGTGAAAATCGAGTGCGATAACGTGAGGTGGTATACGTTAGTGACCACAGTACTGTGGTTAAGGCTGAAGCAGTAAGTAGAAAGAAGTAGTTTCTATGGTAATATTTCATTTCGAAAATGATTTTAAATATAAATCTTAGAATATGGAAGTCATGTATGGTTCTCCATACCGATATTTTACTTTGGTTGTTAGAAAACAATATAAGCACAGTAAGTTCTTTTCTGTGTCACCTGGGTATAATGGTGATCTGCAGCTGGTCCTCTTGCGGATCCTCTTCAGTCGGTTTTCCGGGATGATCTTCATAGTAGGTTGAGTTTCTCCATTAAGATTGTCGATTCTAAGTGGTGATCACAGTCATCACGCTACAATTCTGCTACCTGGTGCTCGTGATGTTGACGTCGTTGCTTCTTGTGGACGTGCGAGTTCACTTCTCACATCTTAGTTTAATGTACACTAATGTTATCTTCCTACATGGTATGAAATATACCTTAAAATTTAAACTTTGATTTACAAAGAGATGTGTCGAGTATTATTTTCCTTTTATTCATTATCTACATATAATTTACATTATCAGATTTACGTTGCACTTAGTTTCACCTACATGTCGAGTATTTTACCATAAAACACTAACTTCCTGTAACATAGTTTTAAATAAAATGTACGTTCACGTTCCAGCCACATTGTGATGCTGTTAACACGTCGGATATTCTGCGTCGACTGGGGTTGATTTAGCGGCCGTGTGTAGGGACGGGGGCGCAGTTCACGAGTCAAGAGAAAAGTAGTTCGTACTTTTATTATTAGTATCTTTCCACTAATTAACTATTATTAATTATCCTACCTTTTTTCTATTTAGTTAGGTATTTTATTAATTATTGTCACGTCTTTTTATTAAATTAGAATGATTATTAGTATTCGCTTCATGACAGTATAATTTGCATGTCCGTACTAGACTTTTTACAAGTTGGTACAGGTATTTAGGTACAGCAGGGAGGGTGGATTATTTTCTCACACGGTATTTAAACCAAAATTTATTTTTTTTATTTTTGTGCTGTTTAAATTTGCTTTTAAATCGTCACAATAGCGTGTGTAATAAGTGAACTTGAACTGTGTTACTGTGTAAGGTATTCTGCAGTACCAGTAATATTTCGTAATTACTTAGTAATAAAATTTTGTTATCATTAGTTTCCGCGTGAGTGGAAGATTTCCCCATAGGGAGGTCTGCTGATCGCGGTAGACCCAGTGGTACGCGTGAACACTTGAAGAGTCCGGATTGGTATAAGCCTAATATACCGTTTCCAAGTAAAACTCACTGTGACCTGAGATACTTATAAATTATAAATTCTGTATGAAGTTTAACCAGTAGTATCAATAGAACCGTTGTGGGGTGCGAAGTGTCCGTGTCAACGTTGGAACTCCAGCACACCAGCCCACCTGGAAGCGTCACCAGGGTAGACCATCTGTCATCGTACGCCACGCCTAACGACTCAACAACACAGCAAAGCCCCCCTCCCCTTTTCCATCATCATCACCGTGGGAATCATCATCATCACATATGTAATGTACCATATCACGTATATGAACAATAATTAACACTTTAAAAGACTATATCTGAAACACTACCATTATTATGCTTGTCAAATATATCATATAAACAATTACATATGTCTTGTGTGCAATAAATAATCTTAAACCCTCCAATATAGACTTTTACATTAAGATACACATACTACCATATCCTATGCGCCAATAGTTAAGTTATTTGTGTTGTCGCAATATATATTGTAACATGATATATTACCATTACATAAATTAGGTCCCAAACGTAGCCCATGTTAGAGAAAGAACAAAATAATGAAATAATTAAACAAATTGTATGCAACCACTGTACTAAAACTAAGAAACAGTAGGATAAGAGAACTTTGTTAATTAACAATAGTAAAAGATGTAATACAGTTAACTGCATTGAAAATGGAAAAAGATAGTACTTAAATTCCAGAATGCAGTAACAAAATGTAAAAATAATAAATTCTATTGTAAATACTAGAAATGGTCTCTAAAGACTATAGACGAGTAATATTAAATAATAATATTGATTGATGATTATTGAGACAGTAAAGTAAAGCAAATAAAATATTAGAAATAATGAAACTAAAATGTACTATAGAAACAATAATGACCAAGGTAAGCCAGTATATAAGGTTATGTACCATTGTACTGTTATAAGTCAGAAAAATAACTAGAAACTGTGGTGAATTCCCTGAATCACTGTTAAAAGAAAATACTACCAATAAAGTAGTAACTAAGAACAATATAAATAAGTAATAATGATTATAACATAAGTTATAACAAATAACAATAGAAATATGAGACAGAACTCTGACAGCATTTGCGAATGTAAAGAATAAGATTATAATATAAATTATTCAAGTGAACAATGTTATAGAAGTGATGCTAGAAGCAAAACTATTAAAAGAAAGTTCTAGTAATCAAGAGGTTTGTAAATAATAAAGATAAACAGTAGAAAACAATGAAACCAAATACTTGTATTGTACACTCAGAATACAAATTCTGAAGCTAATAAATAATAAAAAAAATGAATAATAAAGGCAGTGTTAGGAGATCAACTATATTGTCCTAGTTGAAGTAGATCATGAAGAACATATTAGGATCATTAACTGATCAAAAGACAGTTATATTATTAATATAAGTTTGAAACTATACAGTCAATAGAATAGGCCAAAGGAGCCAAGCTTCATTGTTAATAGTGTTAATAAACAATACAATGTAAAGTTAGGTAATGAGAATATTAACAGAAGTGAGATAGGTTTATAAAGAACAATTGAAAATAATTGTCTGACATAAAAAACCCCAGAATTAGAGAATTTTGAGAGTAATGATGCTCATACTAGAATAGGCAATCTACCTAGCTAAATTATTTACAATGTTTATTAATAATAAGTATCTATATTATGTGTTGTATAGTAATAGTGAGAAGAAGTCATGGACAACAATTGTTAATAATAACATGACAGTAAAAGAAAGTAATAATAATAGGAAAGAGTAATTAAAATGTAATTGATGTTGATTTAAGCGTAATCAGGCAAAGAAAATTTTTATCAAAATACAACTCAGTAAATTATTGAAAAGAGTTCATACTCGGTTATTAGCTAGGAATAAACAAGGTTTATTGAAATTTTGTAATATAAATAACGTAAACAAACATTATATTATGTAAAAAGCAAATAAAAGATATCAGTAAATTTATTTTGTTAATAATAATAAAACCCTTATAGTGTGGGATATTGAATTGTTCGTCTCAGAAAGAGCTGAGCAATGGTAATAATGGAATGTAAATTAGAGTACAAACAAGGGAACAGTTTTAATTATAAAGAGTTATTGGTTTACAAGCCCTTGGGCGTCATTATGCAAACCAATTTTTCATAATCTCAAAACCCACAAAAGGACGCTTTGAACGCGTCTCTTTTGCCAAAACATACCGAAGAAGTACGGAAATTAAAAAAACTGACCAATTAGTGATCACCATCAACCAGTCGACGCCAAATTCGGACAGAATGCAGGGGACAGTCCATCACAGAATACCGATGAATAAGCCACGCCGCTCGGGGAGACCAACAATGAAGAATTACACTTGTACAGCTGACCGGAGTAATCGTAACCTCAAAAGTGAAAGTAAGGTTAGATCGGGTGTAAACAAAACCGAGTTAACCTAACTTCTTGTGAATCTTTTTCGGAGTGTGTGTGCATAGGCTGTGATTGAAATATTAATAAGCAATTAAAGTGCCAATAAGGAAAAGGGCACAACAAGCAAGTATAGTGAATTTTAATTAAATAACGTACTGTAACGCACTTAGAAAAATTCGTTTACCCTTTGAACTTAAGAAAACACTTGAAACTTATTTAATCACTTTTAATAACTAACACTATTTAATATTTTCATGATTTATTTAAATGAATTAATTGTTTTTATCAAAATATAACGCTTCCAACAAGCGAGATAACCATACTTGGTACTGTTCACTTACGGATATAATCCGAACTTCATAATTTTATTTCAACTATAGATTTAAGTAAATAACAATAGTTATTAACATCTTGTTATGTTTTGTTCTTCTCAATAGACATTTTGTAGACTATATCTTGGTCAAAAGAACCTTTATAAAAGAATAATTGTAAAACTACGGTTTGCCATTTTTAACGTTATGTATCAAAGAAAATGCTACCAACGTTAAACCCCGAGATTGTCTCTCAGCCGGGTCAGTCCATTTAACTTATGATTTATTTGTTATTAAAGTTTGAAGAAAGTTTTTATAAATAGAAAAAATTATAATAAAGGAATGTTAAGGGAAAATAAAATGTGTTTGAACTCTAATTAGTAGTATTAGTGACCGTCTGGCCTTATTTCAAACTCGTAATGGTACACCTTCCCAATTCATGTTGGCAGCAATTATTAGGGTGAATTAGTGGCACTAAAATTCGAATACTTCAGTAAGAAAATAAGTTAATTTGTGAAACCAGCTGATCATTTTAGGGTGTTTTAAAAGTTTTTGAGTGGATTATAATTATTTAATCAACAGGCAGAACTCATAATTTTTTTGGTAACCTGCAAAGTATTTTCAGGTCAACATTATCTGGTATCCACCAGGAAACACTCTGAAACAGCCGTTCACAATTTTACATTTTTTAACCTGAATAAATAAAATTAAAAAAAAAAACAGTGCCTAACAGTATTGAATTTTTATTTTTTCTACCACTCAAGGGTCAACAGAAATACTTAAACGAAGGGGAACTTTATCATATTATAAAATTAAAACATGAGTAACTAGACTTACCATTCAGTTTAGCTTGTACCTTTATTGATTTAGCAAGAAGATACCACAAAAAGGTAGGTCAATGGCTGGCAAGGTCTACTGAACGAATACCCGAAGGAGTTTCGTCAATACTGGCAAATATTCTGTGAATTAGTGTTACACAGCAAGAGAAGTCAACCTTAAGTACACTAAATAATCAATTATTCTGGAATCATTCAGAATTGGCGCTCAACAACCATTAAACTAAATTCAACATAACATATTAAAATAGAACAGGAGAATAACGTCGTTCAGCAATATATATATTGCAACGATACAGTTTAAAACTGCATATATAGGTAATATAGAAATTATTACAACAGAGTGTAATGGGACAATTAAGCCCACCTAAGAATATTTTTGGGGAAACAAACATAAATAAATTATAATGGTAAATTTTATTTGGGAACAAGAAACGTAATATGCAGTGTGAGCGAATTCGTGTCAAGGTCAACATCAGGACGCAAGGAAAACAGTTATATTTAGCAGAACGAACTTTTACCTATGTACTCAGAGATCAAAACATATGACGTCAGAGCCGATCCCAGCTATACGTTACTGCTGGAATGTTGATTCAAATAATAATCCTGTCAAAACTGGCCTCAAAACTCAAAAGAACAAAAGATTGAAATTAGTGACTCCCCCGCTTCTTCAGAAATTGAGACAGTAAATTTCGCCCCAGTCTGCAATAACAACTCGTGCTGTACAGCAGCAAAGTTCTGGAACAAAATTACGGGCGGGCCCAAAAACACCAGAAGGTGTAAAAAAAAATGTGATTTTGAAACCAAAAGAATAATTCGAGTAATAATATAACTCGACAGTGATTGATTTAACATGATATAACAGTTTCGGTGGTATAAAACAAATTGTGAGAAGAAAGTGCGGAGCAAAAAGTTACGCGAGGAGGCTGGACTATGGATATACCATGATCAGATAAGTAACGAGATGTGGGGTAGAACAATATTTTAATAAGGGCTAAACCAAATTTCAGCATTATTATATATTTTTTTAACTGAGATCTCACATAAGGGAATGGATTATGTATGAATGTGTGCGTGAATAAAAATAATAAATAAGGAGCGCTGGTTTGCGAAGAAGAATAAATTTTAATATAATTAAATTACCTTATTCGGTCCACCTTAGTGACACTAGCTTCTTTTGTTCAATGACGCGTTTCGGGATGAAATCCCATCTTCAGATACACAATATCAATTCAAACGTAAATGTATACCACATTTTGTGGTTATGTCATAATTTAAAATGTTTAAAATCTTTTAAATAAAATATACAAAACGTAACAACTGAATCGCTCGGAGCGCTCGCATGCATGCATGCTGTACCGCGATTTCCTTACGACTGGCTATAATTATCATTCAACCGTATAGCAGTGTCAAACAGGTTATTAGATCCGAAGTTCATTTGATCATTTAATATATTATTTTTGCTTGTTGCGTTTTTTGTAGCTTTATATATTTTGAACTCCTCTAGGCTATCCATTAATTTACCCTTCTTGCAAGTATGTAACGCTACGAAATTGTTTTCGAAACTAGTATAATTATGACCTTTTATTATTAAATGTTGTGCAAAACTGGAATTATTAGTATTTGTTTTAGGAATATGCTCCAAAAATCTTGTATAAAAATCTCTGCCGGATTGGCCGATGTAGAATGCTGCACAATTATCACATTTTATTTTATAGACTCCTGATTTATTTTTTAAAGGAATATTTATTTTAGTTTTGAAAAAATTTTTTAAATTATTACAGGTTTTGAATGAAATAGTATATCCTTTACTTTTAAAAACAGATTTTAAAATATATGGCATCAAACCAGTATAATTAGCTGAAATGAATTTTTTATGTTTTTTATTATGTTGGATAATAATGTTGGTATTTTTATTTTCTAAACGTTTTTTATGTTTTATTATCATTCTATCAATTATTACTGGCCTGTAACCATTATTTAGAGCTATTTGTTTTATAATATTTACTTCTTGATCATAGTCTTCGTTATTAAGGGGAACACAAAGTAATCTGTCAATAAAGCTGTTAAATGCAGCCATTTTTTGGGCTGGAGGATGAAATGACTTAGCATGTAACCGTATCTGTGCATGTGTGCTTTCTGTATATTTTGTATTTCAGGTCATTACCGTTATTTGTTATGGTTAGATCCAGGAAATTAATATTTTTGTTATCTTCAATTTCCATAGTGAATTTTATTTTCATATGTATTTTATTTAAATAGTTATTAAATGACTCGATCTGTCTATTGTTACCATTGAAAATAACAATTTTATTTTATTTTATTTTACAATGTTATTTTCAATGGTAACAATAGACAGATCGAGTCATTTAATAACTTTTTAAATAAAATACATATGAAAATAAAATTCATTATGGAAATTGAAGATAACAAAAATATTAATTTCGTGGATCTAACCATAACAAATGACGGTAATGACCTGAAATACAAAATATACAGAAAGCACACATGCACAGATACGGTTATACATGCTAAGTCATTTCATCCTCCAGCCCAAAAAATGGCTGCATTTAACAGCTTTATTGGCAGATTACTTTGTGTTCCCCTTAATAACGAAGACTATGATCAAGAAGTAAATATTATAAAACAAATAGCTCTAAATAATGGTTACAGGCCAGTAATAATTGATAGAATGATAATGAAACATAAAAAACGTTTAGAAAATAAAAATACCAACATTATTAACCAACATAATAAAAAACATAAAAAATTCATTTCAGCTAATTATACTGGTTTGATGCCAAATATTTTAAAATCTGTTTTTAAAAGTAAAGGATATACTATTTCATTCAAAACCTGTAATAATTTAAAAAAATTTTTCAAAACTAAAATAAATATTCCTTTAAAAAATAAATCAAGAGTCTATAAAATAAAATGTGATAATTGTGCAGCATTCTACATCGGCCAATCCGGCAGAGATTTTTATACAAGATTTTTGGAGCATATTTCTAAAACAAATAATAATAATTCCAGTTTTGCACAACATTTAATAATAAAAGGTCATAATTATACTAGTTTCGAAAACAATTTCGTAGCGTTACATACTTGCAAGAAGGGTAAATTAATGGATAGCCTAGAGGAGTTCGAAATATATAAAGCTACAAAAAACGCAACAAGCAAAAATAATATATTAAATGATCAAATGAACTTCGGCTCTAATAACCTGTTTGACACTGCTATACGGTTGAATGATAATTTTAGCCAGTCGTAAGAAAATCGCGTTACAGCGTGCATGCATGCGAGCGCTCCGAGCGATTCAGTTGTTACGTTTTGTATATTTTATTTAAAAGATTTTAAACATTTTAAATTATGACATAACCACAAAATGTGGTATACATTTACGTTTGAATTGATATTGTGTATCTGAAGATGGGATTTCATCCCGAAACGTGTCATTGAACAAAAGAAGCTAGTGTCACTAAGGTGGACCGAATAAGGTAATTTAATTATATTAACCATAAAGTGACTCGGTACGTAAAACATGAATAGATTGAAATAAATTTAAGTTTGTAGCTATTTTTTTTTTTGTTAAACAAGGTATGAGAATATTATTAAAACTAAATGTGTAACAGAGGGTGGAGTAATGACTCCGTGTGTATTTTATGATGGTATGCATAGTGTTTTCTTTTATGGAAAAGATGAAAATTTTGATTGAACAAAATAGATAAATTTGATTGAAAAAAGTGAATTATTAGTTATTTCAAACAACCATTTTGCTTTTCAGCTCGTCCAACCTCGAACCCTGGACCCAGTAAGTAAAATTTTCAAGGTTGGTAGTTAACAAGAGGCGGCTACAATAGTCGAACGTTAATATTGGTAAACAGTTCAATACTAAAGTAAAAGATTAAATTTTTTCAATGGCGCCCGAATGAAATTTATGCAAATGTGGACCTGTTTTGAGGAACAGGATGGTTGTTTGAGATGAGTAAATTGGTATGTACGTATAAATAGACACAGATGACAAGAGTGTCAGAAAGGGTTATGTTATAATATGATTGGTATATGTTTATTACAAATAAGTAAGAATTAGATAGTCAAAATGAATACGAATGAAGATAATAATGAGAACGTCAGCTTCACTGACACCAATAAAGAAAGTCAAGTAAATAGTGAAGTAAGCGAGACCGAGTCAATGATTATGAGCGAAATAAACGCTGAATCAACGCCTACGGTCAGTAAGGTAGCGAAAGTGTCGTTAGACGATTTGTTCAGTTTTATGAAAGCTCAAGATGTTAAAAGCGAAAGTAGATTTAATGAAATAAAGAATAATTTTAATGAAAAGTTGAAAGAGCAAAATAATGAAATAAAGAGTAATTTTAGTGAAAAGTTGAATGAGATTAGAGACGAAATAAAACAACAGAATTTTGATATTAATAAGCATATTCACGAAATTAATACACGATGTGATAGTATTAAAGAACAAATATTAGAATCAGTAAACCATAAGTTCGATGAACAAATCAGTGAAATAGCAGAAAATCTAGAAAGTAAAATAAACAGTGTAAACGAACAAATGACAGGTCAAATTAAAATACAAGTTAAAGAACAGTGTGTAGAGATAGAAAATAAATGTACAATGTAAATGTAAATGTAAGATTAAAGAAAGTAATGTTGACATTAAAAATAAAATAATGGAGGTCGAAAATGTATGTAAACAATCAATACAAGAGAGTGTGGGGGTTATGAATGAATATAACCTTAAATACGAAAATAAATATGATAACAAATTAGAGTAATGGAACAAGATATAATAGAAATTAAAGATGAATTACATGTGGCAGTGAGCCAAAATTTAAATAATGTTGCGGAGCGAATATTATATACTCATGATGCAAAAGATGGTATTGAACTTGAACAATTTTCTTGGATTTCGTTGTCCATGACGTGTCCGTTACTTAACTAAATATCACTATAATATTGACGACTCGGAACACTAAGTTTTTTATAAGTAAAAACGTAAAAACGAACACATCTCACCACACACACACAGCTTCAATCTTTCGAAACACTATCTTGGCACCAACAACAAGACGAGCAGCGCTACTAACGACAGCCTCTGATGAAGCCTTCTATAGGTGAAAGCCAGTTTAGGCTGTAAGATAAAACTAGGCTGAGATAAACGTTTTTACTTATAAAAAACTTAGTGTTCCGAGTCGTCAATATTATAGTGATATTTAGTGAACAATTTTGTTGTGATAACCGGAGAGTACACCCGATGCAGTTCCTGAATAGGGTAAGGGAATTTAACCAGTTTAATAACAGTAGTTGGGAGGTGCAATTAATAAAGATTTTAAAATGTTTTAAGGGGAGTTCTGAGATATGGACTGAAGTACACAGAACAGAGTGGGGAAGTTATGAGAATTTCGAGGCAGCGTTCCGAAATAAATATTGGTCTGAAGAGGACCAGGAAATATTATGCAGTAGAATCATGGGAACAGGGAACTTTGGGGGACACAATAACAACATAACAATGTACGTCATGAAAATCTTTAACGAAGCAAAATACTTAGAACCGCCATTGCCGTTTCAGTCGTTCGTCAGGCACGTCAGTAAACATCTGCCCAGGGAGGTACAAATTACGTTAATGACAAGGGAGGTAGCGGATATTAACGAATTAGAGAATCTATTAGACGTGTTTCAAAGCATTAGGGACCGTGAAATAGGTAGGCATCCCAACCAACCAAGTACGAATAATAGCGGGAGTTATATGCCGCAGAGGGGTGCACAACTGGGACAGTCATACATTAAACGAGAAAATCATAGTCGAGACGGTGGGTGGAAATGTATGGGATGCTCCGGAGAGAATCACGTCGGAAGGAACTTTTTTTCAGATACAGGAAACCAAGGCCAAATCAGCTGAGCGGACAACGTCGTCGCAGAACAATGTACAACAGCGGGCAGGAGATGATCGCGGGGGAGCATCAAGGAGCAGTGGCAATAATAACCAGAACGAGAGGGGGTATATGCAGAGCAGTACCACTGCCAGAATGAAAAATTGAGGCAGACAATGGAAGCAAGGACCCCACCATTGTCCACAGAGAACAACAGGGTCCATGAAACCGATGAATATCAGAGTAACATAATACGGACCGACATGACGAAGGAGTTGTTGGAGGAAGATGACACGGGAATTATAGAGATGAAACCAGGATTGACGGAGATAATCCTCACCATAGAAGGTAAGAGTTTTAAGACATTGATAGATACGGGGAGCGAAATATCAGTAATTTCAGAAAATGTACTGGGGGAATTGAAAGAAATAAATAAAAATATTCCATCATTACCAGTTGCGGGTGTAACAGTAGTGGGGGTAACGAGTATGGAGTAAAAGGGTGACTAAACAAGTACAATTGAATGTATTCATTAATGAAACTGAGTTTGAAAATACCTTTCTAGTAGTTAAGGGACTAAGCTTAGATATAATCTTAGGAAATGATTTTTTGGAGATAAATAGGGCAGTAATTGATTTTAGTAAACAAATAGTAGAATTTAATAGTGGGAGTGAACCAGTCAGAGTTGAATTTAAGCGGGTGTTGGATAAGATTAGAGTAACGGGAGTAAAGATGATACAGAAGTGAGTAGGCGATAGAAATGTAGAAACAAAGGTGAATATATGTCGAGAGAGAGAGATTGTGGAGAGTGAAGAGGAAGAGATGCATGTGAGTGATGAGAGAATATGGGAAAATAGAGCGGATACATTTTTTAATGAGGGTGGAGTTGTAGGGAGTCCCCAACGCCAGGAGTTGTGGGCAGTAGTGGAACGTTTTAAAGAGGTGTTTGCGGAGTTGCCTGGAAAAGCCAGGAACTATGTATGCGAGTTGAAGGTTCAGGCCCCTACATGCAGAGGAGTTATCCAGTACCATTTTCAAAGAGGAGAGTGGTGCAAGAGGAATTGGACAGAATGATGAAGGGAGACATTATAGAGAGATCAATATCGCCTTACTCGAATCCGTTAGTAGTAGTCATAAAGAAAGACGGGAGGGTAAGATTATGTTTAGATGCTAGAAAAATAAATCAAATTATAATACCTGACCGGGAGTCACCGGAACCAATAAATGAGATTTTTCAGAAGTTCAGCCGAGTCAAATACATGACGTCTTTAGATTTGACAGCTGGGTACTGGCAAGTTCCGCTAGCAGCAGAGAGTCGGAGGTATACTGCATTTCTCTTCAATGGTAAGAACTATCAGTTTAAGCGTTTGCCATTTGGGCTTAACACTAGCGTAGCAAGTTTCATAAAATGTTTGGATATGATATTGGAACCCAAGGACTTAGAGTTTCTAACAGTATACGTTGATGACATATTAATTGCGTCTAGAACATTTAGAACATCTTGAGTATGTGTTGAATAAATTATAGAATGGGGGTCTAACGATTAATTGGGAGAAGTCTAAGTTTTTACAAACAGAGATATATTTCCTAGGTTTTATTATTACTCCAGAGGGAATTCTAGCTAACCCTGATAAAATAGAAGCTATTATGCACTTCCCAGAACCGAAGAATATTAAACAGCTACAGAGTTTTTTGGGTCTGTGCAACTTCTATAGAAAATTTCAGAAAAACTACGCACAGACGACATCAAGGTTAAGTGCCGTTTTACAAAAGAACAAGCAGTGGAAATGGGGAGAGAAGGAAAGGGATGCATTCGAGGAGGTAAAGCGAAAATTCTCTAACATGGTAATGATGAATCACCCTGATTTCTTGAAAACTTTTTATTTACAGACTGACGCCAGCAACGTTGCCCTGGAAGCAGAATTACACCAGGAGGATAGCGACAAGGAACACCACACAATAGCTTTCGCCAGCAGATCCCTTTTGGCAGCCGAGAGAAATTATACGACGACAGAAAAGGATACTGAGTCTCGTGTTCACTGAGGGAAAGTTCCGCACATACATCTTGGGGAACAGGACAGTCATCAGGATGGACCACAAAGCGCTGTCGTTTTTGAATACCTGTAGACTAACCCATAGCCATCTAACCAGGTGGGTACTAACCTTACAAGAGTACAATTTCTCATGGGAGTATATTAAAGGGACAGACAATAAAGTACCAGACACTCTTTCTAGGGTAGATGTTACAGAAAACAAAACAGGGAGGGATCTGAAAGAGATAGAGATTTTTCGTTTAACAAGGGAAGATTGACTTTTCGGTGAGGAGTTAAGGGATATTAAGAACATGCAAAGATCAGATAATAAATCGGGTAAAATAATTGCTAGTTTATAAGCAGATTTAGATGGGTCTGAATATAATACACATTTTCAAATATATCGGGGAATCTTGTTCAAAAAGATAGAAGGGGTGAGCGTGATTGGAGATTGGTTGTACCAGAAGGGTTGATAGATAGAATTATTTGGGATTGCCATATGAGGTACGGGCATTTTGGTGCGAAAAAGTGTACAAATGTTTTAAAGGAGTCATGTGTTTTTAAGAATATGGAGAGGCGAGTTCGAAGGTTGTTACGGGTATATGATTTGTTTCAGAGGTCTAAGGTAGTGAATTATAGGGTAGAAGGGGAGTTGAATTATATTAAGGTGGAGAGACCGTGTGATTTAGTTGCTGTAGATTTATATGGGCCATTGCCCAAGGGCAGGGGTGGTGTAATGTATGTTTTTGTTGTTTTGGACACTTTCTAAGTTTGTTAAGTTATATAGTGTGAAGAGAGCGACAAGCAGGGTGCTAAGTGAAAAGATAACGAGGGATTACATGGTAACTGTAGGTAAACCGAAGATAATTTTATCAGATCACGGACCCCAATTCATCAGCGGTAGGTGGCGGCAGACTCTTGGATGGGAAGGCATCATACCGAAGCACACGGCAGTATATCATCCGCAGTTCAACCAAGCAGAACGGGTGATGAGAGAGATCGGTAGGATATTTCGAGCTTATTGTCATGCCAAGCATAGTGAATGGCCACTATACGTAAAGAAGGTAGAAGAGTGGTTGAACAGTACCACCCATGAATCCACCGGGTTTACGCCGTATGAATTAATAAAGGGAACAAGAGCACCTAGAATATTGGAACAACTTTTAGAGTACCCACCGGAAAATCAGACTATAGACAGGAATGTGAAGATCCAACTAGCAAATGAAAGTTTACTCACAAAAGGGGAAAGGAGAAAGCGGAGGCATGATGAAAAAGGTAAGTGGTCTAAATATGAGGTAGGACAGCTGGTATTGGTAAGGAGACACGATTTGTCTAGCGCACAAGATAAAGACATAAAAAAGTTTTTCCTATTATACGAGGGACCATATGAAGTTATAGAGATAAAAATGAACAACTCATACGTGTTGCAAAACCAAGCAACACAGGAGATAGTAGGTACACAGAACGCGACGAATTTGAAATTATATTGGTTACAATAAATGAATGAGTTTTAATAGATTTTATTTGTTTTCAGAAGGGACTCTCCTCCATTTTCAGGCGATTACGGCTTCACCATCCCTGACCGTGGATTTTGGCTGTTTTGGAGGTGGACCATGGTTGGAGGTAACCTCAACCAGGGGGTGAAAGCAACGATGGTCCTACTCCACAAATTGGTGCAAATAGAAATTTAATTTTATTGTTAAATGGGGAGGGGGACTCCTAAAAGTTCGTGGTTCGAAGGATTGAATATAAAAAAAAATAAAATAAAAAATGTTTTATTCTAAATCAGTTGGCAAGCATCCACAAACGGAAATTGATTTTATGTATATAATGAAATACTCAAAATAAAAATAAAAAAAATTTTGTAGTTAGAGAAAATTGTTGGAAGAGAAGAGAAAGAGTATGTGTGTGTGCCTAGGTTAAACTCTATGGTAGATAGTAGATGAAATGTAATACATAAGAAGTGGCAGATCAGTGTCTGGTGAAAATTAAAAGAAAAATTTTAAATTGTGAATCAAGTAAAATGATATTTGTACTTGCTTGTAGATTAATTAAAATAACATAGTGAAACTGTGGAGATAACATAGAACTGTTAACGGACAGTGAAATGTAAATAATAATGTTTGTAAAATTTGTTGTAACAAATAATGATTTCTTTTACTTTTTGTGACTTGTAGTGGTAATGTAAATTGTAAATGTATAACGTGTTTTAAATAGATTCCCCACATTTCAGGCGGTCCCGGCCTTACCAGCCCAGACCGTGGTTTTGGATGACAACCAGCTGTGGGCAGACTTATTGTAAACTGACCATAGTTGGTTGAGCCTATGAAATTGGTACAATTTAGAAATTAACAGGGGGTTTTCATCAGGGGAATCCACATAACTATGGAACAGCGGCTGCCACCGAATGGGGTGATAGAACCGTATTAAGGGCGTATGAATCATTGTAGTAGGATTACTGGTGTCCTCGGATATCAGTAATGCCGAATTTTAATATAACGCCGAAGCAAGGACGGGGTAAATAATGTTTACACCCTAGCCGATCCAGTCCTTGTGGAAGCCACTGGGCGCAACAGTCCAGACATGGGGGGACATAGAGAGATGGATGGCCGGTGGCAACGTTACATGCTGCGAGGGAGAGGCTTCATTTATGCCAGCCTGTGTCGTATCAAAATGGGCTAATACCTTGAGGTCACTGACACTTTTGTAACGCGGGTATCAGGGGTTAAGGGATTAATATGGGGGGACATTAAATAATGATGGAGAAGGGGGTTACTAAGTTGTTAGTAACGAGTTATTGAGTATTGAAATGAGTTATGTCAATGATGTGTAGTTGATTGTCTGATATAACTGAATGATATTAGGTTGATTTGAGGAGTATTATGATACTTAAAGATGCTTAACGATTGTTAAGTAAATAATTTGTTCTGATGTAGTTGATTTAATGTGTTTTATTCTATATAAGAATTTTAATAACGAATGTAATTATTGTGAAATGTGAATTATATAATGGAAGGTATTTGTAATGTTGTAATGGGAAATGTTTATTTAAATTCTGTTTGGAATCAGGGAAATGTTTTGAATTTTGGGATAAGAGTTAACGAAAGAAGGGTATACAGAATGTTAGTATGGAATTAAAAAAAAAAAATGTATTATGTTATGTTAAGTATTCATCAGTGTATGTTACAGGTTAAGAGAAAAACCAGTGCTTCTTAACGCAAACCAGCACAGCTAAGGGGAACCAGATCAGTTAGAGATATGGCATTATACAAGGTCACTTTTTGATATTTTGATTTCATGTTTCAGTGTCTGATGATGCTGTGGCAGTGGTCCTGTGCTGACCGGTGCGTCAGAGCAGGGGCATCTAGTGCCTGTCTGGCCTTGCGGTGTTGGGATCTCGAGAGAGAAGTCCACTAAGGTCATTCAGGTGCGGCCACAATCACTGGACCAGGGGGTAAGTTAACCACGATTTTTAATAAAACATAAAGGGGGTTGTGGTGACATATCCTGACAGATCCCTTTAGAAAGTATGTGAGTGTCAATGAGAGTTTTTATGCTTCGGCATAAAACCTCTCATTGAGGGGGTATTGTAACGGGACAATTAAGCCCACCTAAGAATATTTTTGGGGAAACATAAACATAAATAAATTATAATGGTAAATTTTATTTGGGAACAAGAAATGTAATATGCAGTGTGAGCGAATTTGTGTCAAGGTCAACATCAGGACGCAAGGAAAACAGTTATATTTAGCAGAACGAACTTTGACCTATGTACTCAGAGATCAAAACATATGACGTCAGAGCCGATCCCAGCTATACGTCACTGCTAGAATGTCGATTCAAATTAATAATCCCGTCAAAACTGGCCTCAAAACTCAAAAGAAAAAAAGATTGAAATCACGTGACTCCCCTGCTTTTTCAGAAATTGAGACAGTAAATTTCGCACCAGTCTGCAATAACAACTCGTGCTGTACAGCCGCAAAGTTCCGGAACAAAATTATGGACGGGCCCAAAAACACCAGAAGGTGTAAAAAAAAATGCGATTTTAAAGCCAAAAGAATAATTCGAGGAATAATGTAACTCGACAGTGATTGATTTAACATGATATAACAGTTTCAGTGGTATAAAACAAATTGTGAGAAGAAAGTGCGGAGCAAAAAGTTATGCGAGGAGACTGGACTATGGATATACCATGATCAGATGAGTAACACAATGTGGGGTAGAACAATATTTTAATAAGGGCTAAACCAAATTTCAGCATTATTATATTTTTTTTAACTGAGATCTCACATAAGGGAATGGGGTATGTATGAATGTGTGCATGAATAAAAATAATAAATAAGGAGCGCTGGTTTGCGAAGAAGAATAAATTTAAGTTTGTAGCTATTTTTTTATTTTGTTAAACAAGGTATGAGAATATTACTAAAACTAAATGTGTAATGGAGGGTGGAGTAATGGCTCCGTGTGTATTTTATGATGGTATGCATAGTGTTTTCTTTTATGGAAACGATGAATTTTGATTGAATAAAATAGATAAATTTGATTGAAAAAAGTGAATTATTAGTTATTTCAAACAACCATTTTGCTTTTCAGCTCGTCCAACCTCGAACCCTGGACCCGGTAAGTAAAATTTTCAAGGTTGGTAGTTAACAAGATGGCGGCTACAATAGTCGAAAGTTAATATTGGTAAACAGTTCAATAATAAAGTAAAAGATTAAATTGTTTCAAGAGTCTATATCTGGAGGTTGGAAAATTTATTAAAACATTAAAATTTACTATTGTCTTATTAATTTATAATATAAAATTGTTTATTTAAAATTTGGCTTTCAATAATTGAGTCTATTTGCTGGTTTTATAACTATGTTACTTGTTGCGTTGAATTCTGACAGTTTGCGTCGACACCGCACCTCGACTGGACCGCTGTGACTGCATGTCGACTACGCTGATAATTCACGTCTTTACACCCATGCACACTGCGATATGATCTGTTATTGTTTATAATTTAACTTTACTTAATCTCAGGGATTTTAACTGGGTAAAATAGATCGTGTAAGTGTTCTCGCATAGCTGTCAAAATATCTTGGCAGATATTTTGCCCATACTCTGGAAAATCTTCTACTATACGCAGGAAAGCACTAGAATGTTTTTTTTTTCTAAGTGGTAATGGTTACAAAGAACTCGAACCGTGAACCAGCTTCTAAGTGTAAATGAAAACGACCTGTCTTGTCCCAAAAAACTTGTGACAGCAAGTACGTGTTTCTATGGCCAAGTCCTAAGAAGAAAATGAGCAAAGTGCTCTTGACAGAGGGCCATCTCAAATAAATTTTAGACCCTCTGGTTGGTTGAAACTTTAGCAACGTCACAGATGAGAACACATATAGACTGAAATCATGCTTAAACTCTGTCCGATTCTGCAAAGGCCTGTCTAGATTTAATCTCCAAATTTTATTACTTTCTAGGAGATAACGAGAATAAAAGACAATGGATTTTATTAAAAAAAACTTTTAAAATATAGTTGTGGAGAATTGATTATATGGAAAATGTAGCTTATAACCTTGAGAATACTCTGTCCAAGTTTCAGAACAAAATGTTAATTTTCCTCGAAGTTATTAAATAAAATGTAAATCACATGCGCACCTGCTCACTTACACACAAATATTTCACATGATATAAAAGAGAATAAAATTGTGAACATTTTGACATAACATACTTTTTTAAACATAGCTTGGTTCAAAACTTCACAAAGCATGACTACTTTAGAAAGAAAGAACAAAATCAACTTAAAACATGTCTATGGCCATCAGAAAATGTTATATAGCATTAGTATTCCACTTAAATGAACTTCATATCCTGTGTACTGTTGCAATATAAATATATATTGCTACTTTCAAACAACATTTAAAGTCATTTTTCACATCTAGCTTCCAAACTTTATGATCTTTCCAATTATCATCCTTATGATCTATGCCATTGCATTTCTTATGCCTTACACCCAAGTCTTTTGTTGCAGACCCTCTTTTTCTTTTTTGAGGAGGGCTGTATTCTAGTAATATCTTTTGCCATCTAACATTGCCCATATGTTTTTCATTAATTGTATCATTTATACTGGTACACAGTCATGGTTTTTCATGTTTCTTCATTTTTAATGCTCTCGTGCGACGTAAGCTTACACCTTCTTCAATATCTGATTTCCATGGCTCGCTATATTTTCCTCTTATGTTCTGTAGTTTCCCATACTTCAGCCGCTTATGTTACAATACTTTCCACTGTTGTCTTACTTATTTTTATTTTGAGTCTTAGTAATTGCTCCATAAAGTTCAATATAAAAACTGCCTCGTTACTTGTTTCCGTTGGCCTATACAATTTTTTATTTCTGCTACTCTTATGCATCTTTTGTAACCACAACACCAAGGTATTTTTATGATCTATTCCCTCCACAACTCCCTGTTCCAACAATATATCTGGAGTTTGTCTAAAGCTTGCATGGCAAGTGTCAAAAGGTTGTTATGACATGCAACATTTTGATCAGTTGTTTTCACATCCGCAACGTTTTGATTCCCCCTCAGGAATCTTACTTAGGCCGCCAAAAAGCAACAGAACGTAAAAAGAAAATACCCGATCCCTGTATCAGGTAGAAGCAACCTGTGTGCTGTAGCACAACCTTGTTGTAATCCCTTGGCGATTGGAAATTCATCAGACAGTCTTGAGTCTACCTTTATACTGCTAGTAATGCTGGTACAGGCCTATAGTGCTTCCACAGCTCTGACATATACAGCACTGACAACATTTTTTAATAACACTGACCATAGGTTATTCAGTGAAACACTGTCATATGCCTTCTTGAGGTGTATACATTCTAAATGGGTTTCTACATTTCTTGCAATTCTTTTTTCAAGAAGTTGTTTTAATGTGTAGATATTATCAATACAATATAACCTTCACAAAACCCATTCTGTTCCTTAATAACTTCAATTGGCTTTCAACTCTTGCAGTGATAATTTTTCCATATAATTGTGAGATAGAGTTGGTTACACTAAGTCCTCTGTAAATTGACAGTATTTTCGTGCTGCTTTTTTTGTGGAAGTTGAAAATATATCGAGTCTTTCACTGAAGAGGGAGCTCTTTACCTTTTAAAAAGGAACTGAAGACATGCTAGGAGGTCCAAAAATAGGTCATAGGTCTGTTATGCTGTATAGTGAGTCCATTTGGACCTGGTACCTGTCCATTTATCATGTTTTTCAGAGCATTTTTTATGAACCCCAACATCATTATATTGTAAACGGGTGTGTTTACCTGACATGTTTCATTGACACAAAGAAATTGATTTTCTTTGGAGAGTTGGTTGTACCCAAGTATATTTGCAGATATCTTTGTGTTAAAAAATCCATTTATAATTTTGAGTGAATGTTACTGGCATATTTCTATCAGTCTCTCTCTGCATTGTCTCTAAAGGGCCCTATGGCGTCATTTCTTGTTGCTCCCACATGTGCATTAAAAACACCCAACATAACTGTTTCTTTTCCGGTACTAACTATTAAAAGTTGACTTAATTTGTCATCATGCTCATCTTTGGCATCAATTATCATCATTTGAAGGGCTTAAACTCCAGTTACCACCACATAGTATCTTTATAATTAACGGTCAACCTTTATGATTCTTTCATTAGTAGCATCCGAATCCTTTGTATTTTTTACCAATGCTTTTCTAATAAAAAAGGGGAGACACCTGTTTTACCCCTGCAAGCTTTGTCAATGCCACTGTAGATGAGTGTATAATCTTGTATCTGCTCACTACCTTTATTATCTTTATTTTTGGTTCCAGTAATAGCCACTGTGTCCATTTTGAAATGTTTTATTTCATCTAGAACCTTCTTTTGCTTGTACCAATATTCAGAGTCCATTTTCGTATGCTAAGTCGCAAACCATTAAATTCATCTGACTGATACTTCTTACTAGGATTTTAAGCAGTAAAAGATTTTTACTGATGCAGGGTTGTAGGCCCTACTTCCAACCTGGAGGACCCTTAGATGGATTGTTTTTGCTGCAACTAGGAGTTCCATCTGCTCCTGTGCTTTTGTATCCCCCCCTCCAAAAGCTGGGTTGCCACCTTCACTAGTTTCATTGTATTGATGTTCTTCGTCACTGCCGTCACTCCCATTGTGCCGTCATGTAAACTTAATTTCAATTATTACATTTTATTAACACACACACCTGTACTTCGTATGCACAATCAGCTGTTCGCATATACATATCATAGGTGTTGCCATCTTACCAACACTCTCCCCACTTCCAGATGCTCAGTAATTACAAAATTGTTTCCCCAGGGTTCATTAGAAGTAATTTTTAAATCAGGAACAGAATTAGGTTTTGAAAGCAATGATGGTCATTTATAAAAAATGAATTTACTTTTCTTTATTTTATATTCTTAATCTGTTTCTATACCCGTACAATTAACAAGTTGATCTTAATACATTTCATAACATTTAATTATACCCATCATTAATTGAACATGCCTTTGTTTAGAACATTGTGTAATTAATACATATCATTTGACCCCCCAAAATATTGAAGATATACTGTGTTCTAATCTATATTTTGATTTTGGCAAACCAACGCTTTTTATGTAAATTTTTAATTTCTTACTCTCCCTGCCACACACACACACACTGGCCAAACTTTTACATTGATTTTACATTTAGATTGAGCTCATTGAACTTCCTGGTTGTTACAGAATGTCTAAAATTTTTGATTACTATTGCATTTTTGAACTTTGTTAGAAACTTTTGTCTCGGGCTAACGCCCGCACCAAGAAAGCGTCCGCTCGGTTTTATGTTAGTATGATGACTGAGAGCGCGACAGTATATGAATTTCAGTACCACTCCTCTGTGCCTGGAATTCCTACGTTATCAGTTTCCATTACTACGGATTTTGCTTTGTCCAAAATCATGGGTTTGGTGTCTATTTATAGCGGTGACAAAACAAATTCGTATAAAAAACGGTGCAAAATGTAAGTCTTCTAGTGACCTTGTCTCAAACCTGGATATTCATCATACTTTATTTAGCGGGAGATGGCCCGTAGCATTACAAAACCCCCTTTCAATGAGAGACTTTATGCTCTAAAGCATAAAAACTCTCATTGAAACATTCACACCATGCTAAGAGGATCAGCCCAGGTAAGGCGCCACAACCCCCATAAAAATTTAAAATATGGGTTACTCACCCCCTGGTTCGATGCGTGCAGCCGCACCTGAATGTTCTTGCTGGACTCCCCTTTCGAGATCCCAACACCACAAGCCCACTCAGGCACTTAACGTTCCTGCTCTGACACACAGGCCAGCTCAGGACCGCCGCCACATCACCAAACCACTGAAACATTAAAATACAAAATTAAATAATAGCCTTTAACTAAACCATACCAAGAACTGATTTGGCTCCCCTTAGCTGCGTTGGTTTGCTTTAAAAGCGTTGGTTTGGTTGACCTAGTAATAGATAATATTATATCTACTGCATAGACTTTCATCCCCTTAATTCGTTCCAAGTATTTCATAAAATTTTTCGATTCCAATCGACAGTAAATAAGCCTTTCCCATTTTACAAGAAGAAGTATAAATCCTTACATTAACACAACAATATCTCAAAATATTTAAACACATCAAAAGCTTTAAAGATCAATCAAATACAATTTATCTGTGTCTCCCTTCTTCTACAATTCTTAACAATTTCCCATCTATTTCCAAAACAATTCAAAATCATTTAATACATTATAAAATATTATTATTAACAAAAAAAAAAAAATTCTATTTATCCGGTGCTGTTAATAATAATCATCCCCTTTTCTCCTCTACACACAGTATTGCCCCCCCCTGGACTGTTGCGTCCAGTTGCCTCCACAAGGACTGAGGCGGAAGGAGTGAGCACTTTTTTCTTTTCTCTCACCCCCATCCTTGCTTCAGCGTTACAAGAAACTTCAGGGTAAGTACCCCTACTCATTATTTTAATATATGCCCCTAAGGTCTTACCACCCCTATTTGGGTGAAAATAGCCTGTGTTCAAAATAAGCTTAGATTCCCTGATTAAACCCCATTAAATTTCCAAATTAAACCAATTTCCAGGACTACCAACTATGTTCAGCATACATTAATACTGCCCATACCTGGCAGTCAGTCAAAACCACGATCTTGTTTGGTAAGGCCGAGATCGCCCGAAATGTAGGGAATCGCAATGGTTTGACACCTTGCGTCCTATCTGCCCCCAAAAATATTAAATTATACATATTTATGAATAAGTATAAATCATCCTTATTTAAAATTAATATAAATTACAAACATTAATAATCATATTATCACTGTTCGTAAAGCAGTCTTAAGGCGTCACCCATGTTTCACTATGTTCTTCTTCAATTCACAACCACTGAAGGTTGTCACTTTAATACAATTTTCAAAATTTTTAAATTTTCTCCAAAAAAACGGTTGATTTTTATTAATTTCACATAATAAAATTTTAATATAGACATTTTTTGCAAGTTCCAGCTTTCACTTCTCAAAATACCTTCTTACAACAATGGATCATCTTAAACTTCTAAATTACATTAATGACACTTCTACTTTGTAAAGGATAACTCCTTAATGAGTTAATGATTTAAGTTACACAAATTTTGGGTGTTTTATTCCATAATTCATAAAATAAAACTATTGTTCGTGGAAAATGCTGCCAATTACTAAGTTTTTTTTTTTAACTACTCTACATTACCTTTCCACGAAACTAGGGATCCCCCTCCCCGTTCTTGTAAACAAAAGAATTTCTACTGTCACCAATTTGTGGAGTAAGACCATCATTGCTTTCACCCCCTAGTTGAGGCTACCGCCAACCATGGTCCGCCTCCAGACTGCCAAAATCCACGATCAGAGGTGGTGAGTCTGTGATCGCCCGAAAATGGGGAAGAGTCCCTTCTGTAAACACATAAAAACCAAATTAAAATTCATTCACACATCAATATTAATGACGATCACTTCTAAAGTTTCTAAGATGACCAATACAATTTTAAGTTTGTTGCATTGTGTGTCCCTATTATCTCCCTTGTCTCTCTGTTCTGTAGTACGAACGCATTATTCATCTTCATTCCTATTACCTCATAAGGTCCTTCGTACAGTAAGAAAAATTTCTTAATTTCCTTGTCCTGAGCACTCGATAAGTCGTGTCTCCTCACCAATACCAGCTGTCCTATTTCATATTTCATCCACTTACCTTTTGCGTCATGTCTACGTTTCCGTCGTTCACCTTTACTTAATAGATTTTCATTAGCCAACCTGATTTTGATGCTCACATCCGTTTTCTCACTCTCAGGTGGGTAGTCAAACAGCTGTTCCAAAATCCTCGGGGGGGGGGGTTCCCTTTATCAGCTCATGAGGTGTATATCCTGTCGACTCGTGGGTGGTACTGTTCAGCCAATTTTCAACCCTTTTTACATATAACGGCCACTCGCTGTGTTTGGCGTGACAATAGGCTCTAAAAATCCTGCCTATCTCTCTCATGACATGCTCTGCCTGGTTGGACTGAGGATGGTAGACTGCCGTATGCTTCGGAATGATTCCCTCCCATCCGAGGGTCTGGCGCCATCTTCCACTGATGAACTGTGGCCCATGGTCCGATAAAATAACCTTTGGCTTCCCCACATTTATCATATAATCCTTCTTCACCTTCTCACTCAGCACATGACTTTTAGCTCTCTTCACACTATACAATTTTACATACTTCGAAAAAGTGTCCAACATTACAAAAATATACATAACACTTCCTCTACCCTTCGGCAACGGCCCCGTACAAATCTACCGGAACTAAATCAAATGGCTTTTCTACTTTTATAAAATTCAACTCCCCTGCAACACTATAATTCACTACCTTTGACTTTTGACACAAATCACAACCCCTCAACAACTTCCTAACCCGCCTCTCCATATTCTTAAAAACACAAGACGCTTTCAAAACGTTAACACACTTTTTCGCACCAAAATGACCATATCTTAAATGACAATCCCATATGACTTTATCTACTTACCCATCTGGCACAACTAACCTCCAATCACGCTCACCCCCTTCTACTTTCTTAAATAACAACCCTTGATATATTTGAAAATGATTATTATACTCTGACCCATCTAATTCCGTCTCTAAACTATTTATGACCCTACCTGACTTACCATTGTCTTTCCATGGTTTTGATGTTTTTTAACTCTTCCCCAAAAATCCTATCTTCCCTTGTTATTCTAAAAATCTCAATTTCTTTCAAATCTCTCCCTGTGTTATTATCTAGCATGTCCACCCTGGAAAGAGTGTCAGGTATGTTGTTCTCTGTTCCCCTTATGTACTCCCAGGCAAAATTGTATTCTTGTAATACTAGTACCCACCTGGTTAGATGGCTGTGAGCAAGCCTGCATGTGTTCAGAAATGATAAGGCTTTATGGTCCGTGCGTATGACAGTTCTGTTCCCCAGGATGTACGTACGGAACTATCCCACGGCGAACACAATGCTCAATAATTCCTTCTCAGTTGTGGTGTAGTTCTTTTCAGCAGACAGAAGTGACCTACTGGCGAAGGTGATGGGAAGGTGTTCTTTATCGCAGTCCTGGTAGAGCTCTGCCCCTAAAGCTATGTTGCTTGCATCTGTCTGTAAGTAGAAGGTTTTATTAAAATCAGGATGATTCATCATAATCATACTACTAAATTTTCTCTTAATTTCGTTAAATGCGTCGCGTTCCGTTTCTCCCCATTTCCACTGCTTGTTTTTCTGGAGTACTGCACTTAGTTTCGATGTTGTGTGTGCATAATTCTTCTGGAACTTACGGTAGAAATTACAGAGTCCTAAAAAGCTCTGTAGTTGTTTGATATTTCTTGGTTCAGGGATGCGCATAATGGAGTCAACCTTATCCGGATTTGCGGAGATTCCCTCTTGTGTGATAATGAAGCCTAAAAAATTTATCTCAGTCTGTAAAAATTTAGATTTTTCCCAATTTACTGTGAGTCCTTCTTCTTCTAATTTGGTCAATACATACTCCAGATGTTCCAAGTGGTCCTGAAAAATTCTAGAAGCAATTAAAATATCCACATATACTGTTAAAAAGTCTAAGTCCTTAGGTTTCAAAATTTGGTCCAAACATTTAATAAAACTCGCTACACTTGTATTTAACCCAAATGGTAAACGCTTAAACTGATAATTTTTTCCGTTGAAAAAAAACGCTGTATACTTTCTACTTTCTTTTGCTAATGGCACCTGCCAATACCCTGCTGTCAAATCTAATGATGTCTTGTATCTTACCCCGCTAAACTTTTGAAAAATTTCATTTATGGATTCCGGTGATTCACGGTTGGGTATTATTATTTGATTAATTCTCCTGGCATCTAAACACAATCTAACCCTACCATCTTTCTTAATTACTACCACCAACGGATTCGAGTAATGTGACACTGACCTTTCTATAATATCTCCCTCCATCATTCGATCTAACTCTTCTTGCACGCTCTTCTTTTGGAATAAGGTACTGGATAACTCCGCTGCATGAAAGGTGTGTGTTCCCGAACTTTCAACTCACATTCATACCCTCTTGCCCTCCCTGGAATCTCGGCAAACACTCTTCGAAACTTCTCTATCACCTGCCACAACGACTCACGTTGATCACCCCCTACAACATCACCCTCACTTAGAAATTTATCAGACCTATCTTCCCACATTCTCTTACTACTTTCATCCATCTCTCTTTCAAAACTCTCTGCATACTCTCTCTCTCTCTCTCTCTCTCTCTCTCTCTCTCTCTCTCTCTCTCTCTCTCTCTCTCTCTCTCTCTCTCTCTCTCTCTCTCTCCCTCTCTCTCTCTCTCTCTCCCTCTCTCTCTCTCTCTCTCTCTCTCTCTCTCTCTCCATGAATTTACTTTTGCTTCAGTGTCACTCTTGCCTACCCATTTCTGTAATATTTTTACCCCTGATACTCTAACCTTATCTAACACATGCTCAAAACTAACCCTGACCGGTTGATCATCCCCATTGAACTCTACTATTTTCTCGTTAAAATCGATTACAGCTTTATTTCTTTGTAAAAAGTCATTACCCAAAATTATATCTAGACTCTACAACTAAAAATGTATGTAAAAATGTACAATGTAAAAATGTAGGCCCTTTACAACTAAAAATGTATTCTCAAATTCCGTATTGTTGATAAAGAAATTTAAATCTGTATTTAGATCTGTATCTGTTTGGTTACTCTTTTGCTACATACTCCGGTGACTCCCACTACAGTAACCCCTGCTACTGGTAATACTGGAATATTTTTGTTTGTTTCCCTCAATTCCCCCTAAACATTTTCAGCAATTACAGAAATTTCGCTGCCTGTATCTATAAGTGTTTTATAATCCTTATCTGCTATTGTTACCTTTACCTCCGTTAATCCGGTCTTCAGTCCTATTGTTTCATGATTATTCTCCTCCAATTGATCTTTTACAATGTCGGTTTTTATGACTTTGCTCTGGAAATCATCGGTTGGTTGGACCTCATTCACTTCCCTTGACAATGGTATGGTCCTCTCTACCACTGTCGGCTCTAGTTTTCCGTTCGGTTGGCATGAGTACTGGTAGTGGGTCCATTCTGATTCCTTGGCGACCCACTGTTACTTCCAGATGTTCCACTATTACTTGGTGTTCCTCTTGGCTGCTGACCATGATGAGTTGGTCCTACTCTCCTTGGTTGATTATCTCTCGCTTGGCTGCATCTGTAACAGTTTTGCCTACTCGCATGGTTTTCAAATCTACATTTCGAACATACCCAACCCTCGTTGTTATTGTAACTATTTGCTCGTGTTCCTCCATATCCACTTGTGTTAACCCTTGTTGTGTTATTATGTTCGTAATTATTAGTTGGCGGTGGTTGGTGGCGCCTACCCACTTCCCTATCTCTAATACTCTGCAAAACGTCTAATATTCTTTCTAATTCGTTCATGTCATTAATATCTTTTGTCATCAAAGTAATTTGGACCTCCCGCGGCAGATGTTTACTCATGTGTCTCACAAACGACTTGAAAGGTAGCGGCGGCTCTAAATATTTTACTTCATTGTATATTCGGGTTACATATATAGTTACGTTATTATTATGACTGCCTCCAAAGTTCCCTGATCCCATTATGCGGCTACGCAACAATTCTTGGTCTTCTTCCGCCCAATACTTCCCTTTAAACGCCCTCTCAAAATCTTCATAACATCCCCATTCTACGCGATGTGCTTCGGCCCATATTGTGGAACTCCCCTTGAAACATTTTAAAATCTTTAGCAGTTGCACCTCCCAAAAAAACTGCTACTAAAACGGTTATATTCTCTAGCTTGGGTAAGAAATTGTATCGGGTGTACAACCCGGTTCTCGCAACTAAACGTTTCTAACTCAACTTCATTGTGTAAATCGTGAGTTATTAATATCCTTTCTGTTACCCCTGTCAATTTTTTATTAATTTCCCCCCGCAATTCATCTTTTACACAGTTTAAACTTCCTTCGATTAAAGTACATTTATTATATACGTCACTATTAGTTTGAATATTACAATCACTTATTTCTTTGACTCTATTTTGTATAGTAATTATTTCATTACTAGTATTAACTTCATGCTCTTTGATGGCTTTATCAATTGTTTCAATATTATTTGTTATGTTAGTCATACTAGATTCACATTTATCTATTTGATTTTTTAAAATCTCTGTTTTAACGTCTATCTGTTTATCAATCTCTATTTTTGTTTTAATTTCTATTTGTCTGTCAACTGCATTTAAACATTTACTTTCTATTTCTTTACTCTGCATTATAATTTGGCTTTCTCAACTATTGCTTCATCTACTTTAATCATTCTGCTTTCTAAACTGTCTATTTGCATACTAAACTTCTTATTGACCGATTCTAATATTTTATCAGTTATTGTTACAAATTTTTCATCAATTTTTTCGAATTTACCGTTAAAATCAGTTTTGATTTCACTTATTGTTTGAACATTTTGTGTTTTAATTTCATTTTTTATTTCACTTTTGAAATTATTAAAATTTTCATTCTGTTTGTCACATTTACTATCGATCTTTAATAGCAACTGCATCATTGCCGTTATGTCATCTGTTTTATTTTCATAACGAGTTGAGATGGGCGTTAATTGAACCGTATTTAATTCAGCTGATTCGGTAGCGCTAGGCTCACCGATCTGGCTAATTGGGGTTGAGTGAACTCACTCGTAAATGAGTCGTCAGTTAAGCTGACTTCCATGTTCTTATCTGCCATCTCAATTTTTTTTTTTCTTACTACAATATTAATCTATTCTCCATATATCTTTACTGTATTATCAGATCATTCATCGACGTCTTGAATACACATTATATTTGATGTACACATATATACTTATCATGATCATTCTTATTATTTTCGTATCAATGTAAACAAATAATTTCTAAATTCAATTTTCAAAATATTAATATACTTTCTCTCCTTTTGTTTTATTTAATATCATCATTACCAACATGTAACTATACTTAGTATGCATTACTTGCCTATCTAATTAGTCATAACCTTTTAATATAAACCAATACAACAGACCATTCTTTTATAATTTACGTCACCTATTCTGTTCCTGACAATTAGATCTAGATTTAATTAAATCTATAATTAAATCATCACAGTTCGGGCGCCAATGTAAACTTAATTTCAATTATTAAATTTTATTAACACATACCTGTACTTCGTATGCACAATCAGCTGTTCGCATATACATATCATAGGTGTTGCCATCTTACCAACACTCTCCCCACTTCCGGATGCTCAGTAATTATAAAATGGTTTCCCCAGGGTTCATTAGAAGTAATTTTTAAATCAGGAACAGAATTAGGTTTTGAAAGCAATGATGGTCATTTATAAAAAATGAATTTACTTTTCTTTATTTTATATTCGTAATCTGTTTCTATACCCGTACAATTAACAAGTTGATCTTAATACATTTCATAACATTTAATTATACCCATCATTAATTGAACATGCCTTTGTTTAGAACATTGTGTAATTAATACATATCATTTGACCCCCCCCCCAAAATATTAAAGATATACTGTGTTCTAATCTGTATTTTCATTTTCGCAAACCAATGCTTATTATGGTAATTTTTAATTTCTTACTCTCCCTGCCACAGACACACACACACACACACACATACTGGCCAAACTTTTACATTGATTTTACATTTAGATTGAGCTCAAAAAATGTATTTATTTTTTATATGAGATTGAATTTATGGTGTTAGTTCCGATGTCTACTTATCTGGCCATTCTCGGTCGTCCGTAGTAGGTACTCATGTTGAATGTCGGTCACAGTGTTCAAAATTTACGTCCGGACCTGAACTTTACGTACTGTTTTGAGTCTCACTGAATTTACACTGTCCTATTTTTAATGTTAGAACTTCCTGGTTGTTACAGAATGTCTAAAATATTTGATTACTATTGCATTTTTGAACTTTGTTAGAAACTTTTGTCTCGGGCTAACGCCTGCACCAAGAAAGCGTCCGCTCGGTTTTATGTTAGTATGACGACTGAGAGCGCGACAGTATATGCATTTCAGTACCACTCCTCTGTGCCTGGAATTCCTACGTCATCAGTTTCCATGACTACAGATTTTGCTTTGTCCAAAATCATGGGTTTGGTGTCTATTTATAGCGGTGACGAAACAAATTCATATAAAAAACGGTGCAAAATGTAAGTCTTCTAGTAACCTTGTCTCAAACCTGGATATGCATCATACTTTATTTAGCGGGAGATGACCCGTAACATTACAGTCACTCCTTGGAAAAGGAACCCACAACAAATGCTAACATCTCGGGGTCAGGAAAGCCCTGAGAGAGTGCACAAATTTTTTGCCACCTGAAAATCTGAACCCAGGACATGGCTTCTGTAACCATATTGTAATGCCTTAAATGTTTCTGTTGCACTGTGTTGAGGTTTCAGGGAAAATGTGGTTGCATAATGCTTCTCAGTGTTATTGAGCTCCATTTTTTTATGATATAAGAAAATAAAAAAACCCTTTATTTATTTATTTTTTTTTTGAGATCTAATAAGAGTAAGAAGTTGAACATTTTTAGTAAAGTAACCAAACATGGCTGTCAGCTGTTGCATTCTTGGTGTTACCACTTTGTGTGAACAAAACCGTGTAATTTTAAACAAACCTTACATTTTGTTAAATTATAAGGATTTGTAAAATGAGTACTTTAAATATGAAAAATAGTGTGTGTGTGTGTGTGTGTGTGTGTGTGTGTGTGTGTGTGTGTGTGTGTGTGTGTGTGTGTGGTTTTTTATGTTCTGAGTTACCAAATTTCTGAAAGTTTTGAATTATTCAGTAATATTGAAATATATTTTGATGTTATATTTTGAATGTGCTTTTAGATGATAAAAGAGCCATCCAGGAAAAAGCTGTTACCGGACACATTAAAACCACCATTTGTTCAACCACCATATACACTGGTTCTTGAACTGACGGATCTCCTAGTTCATCCAGAATGGACTGTAAGTATTAATATAGAAAAGTGTGTTAGTATTAATAAAAAACATTTACTAGTTTATGTAACAAGAAATCCGTATAGCTATAATTTTAATGTTCAGATTTATGAAAAGAAAAACCCTTTGCATGGAAGGTTTGAAAAAACAGAATAGGTTTTCCTGTTTCATTATAATTTAACTTTTTTTTTGTATAATTTGTATTTGAACTGAAATCATTAAAGAAATGTTTACGGTTTAAAAATGGTCATATGCTTAAATGGGTCAGCACATTCCTTAAGTGCTCTTACAAGGAATGTATAGATTCTTTGTGGTAAAGGCAGACTAACTGAGAAGAATAATAACAAAATTCAGAATTTATGAAGAAACAAACATTTTTATAAATTTTAAATAAAAAAATACTCTGCCAGAACCTTACCTTGCGATCTTTCTCTCGCTGACTTACCTTTTATAAACACCAACAGAAGTTCAGGGCTGCCACCAATATCTTTGAAGGACAGATATGGAGACCTTTATACTTTACCTTAATTAAAACACTGGACAATTTTGCAATCTGACTTCCCACAATTCAGAAAATTCCCGGAAATGTTTAGACGAGTTTTTCAGCACAGAACACTAGGAAATGGTAAGAGTGAAATAACTACGCTAACAAATATTTAGGTTAATAATAATCATCTGATTCATTGTTATTCAAAAATGAACTTATCTTTTCCTTATAACATATTATTTCATCTTATTTCTATTATGTAAAATTTTCTTATACTAATTTCTTTTCGCTAACCAGTACTTGGATATTTTTCCCACTCACACACACTCTTACTCTGTACAATTCCTTAATACCCCATGTTTCATTAAAGAGCTCTTTATTATTTGAAATATACAAAACTGTTAATCAGACTGGCTGTTTTTAGAATACCTGCACGTGCTATTCCGCCATCTTTCTATTTCACTCTCACAGACATGGTTTTTATACTTCACTTTTACGTTTATTACTCATTCTGCGGACACTATTTCTGCTTGTTGTTCTTCTCTGACACAATTACATATTTCGGTAGACCTTGGCTACTCAGTTCACTTCGGTCTACTGAAATTCCGAGGCTGCGTTATATTACGTCTGTACTGTGTGATTCGTTGTGACGAACTGCTCTGCGATGACAGTCGACTGTCTGTGTGCGCTTGGTTGCGTACCCGCCATGCGTTAGGCGTTGCCGTCAACTCGTACTCTGTGATGCGTTGTTTCCATTGCATGTTCGGCTATGGAATTTTCGATACATGACTTTCACGTTGTGAAAATGCGGCACACTCGCACGCTCGTACACATTCCCAGACGCTAATAGCTTTTGTGCCTCGTACGGCTTGGCACGAAGTGGACTACAGAGTGTTCAAAAATGTCAAGCGTTTGTGATCAAAACGTTCAGTTTGGGTTGCTATGGCTTTTTACAATTATTATGAAAAATAACATAAACCCCTGGGTTTTGCCCCGTTACAATACCTCCCCCCAATGAGAGGTTTTCTGTCGAAACAGAAAAACTCTCATTGCCTAAAAACCTAAGAGGATCAGCTAGGATATGGCGCCAACAACCCCCCTTAATTCCTTACTAAAATCATGGGTAACTTACCCCCTTAGTCCGGTGACTATGGCTGCACCTGAATGACATTACTGGACTTCCCTCTCGGGATCCCAACACCATAAAGTCAGACAGGCACCCGCCACAGTATCACCTGACTCTGTAACATTTCAGATAAATTGTCAATAATTGGCATTACACCAAACCAGATCCTCAACAGATTTATTTCCCTCTTAGACATACTGGATTGCCTTTATCAAAGAACTCGTTGCATATACAGTAGACTCTCAACTATCCGACCTAATGTGGCGGTCGGCCGGGTCGGATAGCAAAAAAGTCGGATACACAGGAGCCGTAGGCATACCAGCCTCTGTAAGGTCAATGACTGCCACCCTATTGCGTTGAATGTACTTGTTGCTATTTGGATGCGTACGTCATATCAGTTTGTCCTTATAAATGACGTACAGTAATAAATGAATTAGAAAGAAATGAAATAAGAATTCGCAACTACAGTATCTTTCACAAAACCTTTATTTGAAGGATGAAACAAAATGTGTAGTTAACAATAAGTTGAATGAGTTTTACTATGAGTTTTAATTTATACGAAAGCTTTCAACCAAATTAGTTGTTAATATAAATCAAATTATAATAACCTAAAACTACGTACTGTATAATGAAAGAACAAGTGAAACTTACATTGTCTAAGGTTTGAAAAAGTCTGTAATTGAGACCTGCTTCTTTCCTCGCATTAATTTCCTCGCCGCTATATCCTTCCACTTACTTAAACATATTGCTACGACAGCACAGAACAATGTACGCGTTTATCGAATATGCCAGAAGGATCTCGATGTAAGCGTGTGGTGTACGTGCTACTAGACGCATTTTGCGAGAATTTTCTCGACTGTGCCGAGCTTTGCTCGGGCGCTCGGACTGTGTCAAGTAATTACGTAGTTCACGAGAGATAAGACGCAGTTTGGAAGCTTCTGGTGTGTGAGCGTGACTATAAATACATCGGGTAGCGGCCTTAGTTTTTCAGTTCAATGCGAGATATTTGATAGTGCGGTTCGAGAGTATTAGTGCGATATATTTCCAGAGCGGTTCGAGTTATTACTGTGTACGTTCAAGTAGTTATTATTGAAGTGTTGCGTTTTATAATCAGACGGTATAATTGTAATAAAATTGAGTTTTAATATTTGTTGACATTTTATTGCGTGTGTACAATTTTCATTTGATTTACTGTAGACTGTGTTGTTAATTACGAACTGTTTTACTGTAACAATTAAAGGTGTGATTAGTGACTTAATTGGTGTCTTGTACTTATTTTGTTTCCACTGTACCTACGACGATCGAGTAGACCGTCGTAACAATATGATGTCTGTTGGTGTTGCTTCTTCTTGCTGGCCAATGTATTCCACTGCCGTCTCGATCGCCTTCAGGCCTTCGGAGTGGGTTATACGATCGGAGGGTTCATCACCTTGTTCCTCTTCAATCGGCTGTTCATTTAATACCATTGCTACAATATCTTCGTCTGCAATTTCTTCGATTTCGTCCTTTGCCAACCATTCTGTGATGTCTTCCAATGAAGCTTCCTCACATCCGGGAACTTTTTCTAACAGTGATACAAGCGCAGTGTTATCAGTTGCATTTTCCACATCACATTGCTGTTCTACCTCTTCCCACTTATCACTGGCTCTGTGATCCAGCAAAATTTTCCACGATTGCACAAGTGTTAAAGATGGAATTTCATCCCATGCCTCGGACACCCATCTGATGATGTCAAGCATGTCTACTGACTGTAGTGCCGTCGCAACTTCTGTATTATCAATTGTCGCGATGATATAGCTTAGTAGCCTACGTCGGTATTTCTTTTTCAAAGCTTGGAGCACTCCCTGATCCATTGGCTGACATATAGATGTAACATTTGCAGGCAAGAACAAAGCTTTTATGTCTCCATCTTTTAATTGGTCATTTGCTGGATGTGAAGGAGCGTTATCCAAAACTAGGATTGCTTTCCTTGTTAAATTGTTTTCAGCTAAATGTTTTTCAACTTGTGGCACAAATTCCTGTTCAAACCAATTTTTGAAAATTTCTCCATTCATCCACGCCTTTTTTTGATGGGTATAATGCAGGGGCAAAGAACTTAAATCTTTAAGATTTTTAAAAGCCCTGGGCTTGCGAGATTTTCCAATCAAGGTCAGTCTCAACTTGTGGTTTCCGGTTGCGTTACTACAAGCTAAAACTGTAACGCGGTCCTTGCTCTTCTTGAAGCCTGGTGTGGCCTTTTCCTGTTTTAGACGCTAGTGTTTTAGACGGCAACATACGGTAATTCAAACCCGTCTCATCACAGTTGTACACTTGTTCTCCGGAAATACCTTCCTTATCAAGCAGGTCAAAAAAGTGTTTTTTAAAGTCAGGGACAGCGTCCTTATTAGCAGACAATGCTTAACCACTAATCGTCATCTGACAAACACCAAAATGTTTCTTCCAGCGATCGAGCCACCCGTCACTGGCAGTAAACTCACCATCGTCTCCTTCGATCTGTTTTTTAAACTGAATCGCTTTTTCTTGGAGCAAGGGGCCTGAAACTGTCAATCCTTTCCCCCTCACATTTTCATACCACAGATATAAAGCCTCTTCAACTTCCACATGTTTTCCTTTTTGCATAGTTTTTCTAACTTTCACGCCACTGCCACTTGCTTGCTTAGAACACCATTTTTCAATCTCTGCGCGATTTCTTCGCCAATCACCCACAGTAGTTTTTCCAACTCCTAACTCCAGTGCAATTTTGTTACCGACTCACCAGAATCCATTCTTTTTATTGCTTGCAGTTTTTCTTCCAAAGTTACTACCACTTTCTTTCGTTTGTCACCCATATTTCACTTAAAAATAAAAGCCACCAACAATACTGTATACACACCTTATAACAAATTAACAATCCACGAACGACTGAACCGCAAGGACTGACTTCTGGATACAGACTGACTGATGCACCTGTTACACACTCAAGTAGGAACACGAAACTTTCCTGTCACAACATGAATCAATTGGCGTACTGTATTGGTAACTGGTGATTCACGCGTAAGCGCCTTCACCCGCGTGGCGGGATTGCTCACATGACGTTTGAAGGCGCTAGTAATCGGATTGGAAATACTGCATATGTACCGTACTCAAAATACTTTTTTTTTTTTTTTTTTTTTTTAGTAGCGGGTCGGATAGGCCGGAGGTCGAATAGGCGGGAGTCGGATAGCCGAGAGTCTACTGTATATGTGCCTTCTTACTATAAATACAAAAACTACATTACTACATTCCCATTTCACAAAAACCTAACCTCAAAATATAAACATTACCAACTTTAGTTTGACGGAAACGAGATCAAGTCCTGCCCACATTTGTGAATAATAAATTTCGTCGACGTCCGACACACAAGCGTAACCCTTGTTGAATGAACAGTGACGGACGATTCGATCATAAGGCATTGTAAGTTCCGCTATGCCTAACTTATGGTGGGAGACTTTGTTTGGTGACTCTCGGCCCATTGGAATTGCATCGTTACCCAGGCCGGGGACGATGTTAAAAACGTGTGGTAAAATAGATGAAAGTAATATTAGGTTTGATAAACATACCAAAGAGGTTAAAACTACGTTAGAGGAATTTAGAAAACAAGTAAACACTAATTTTCGCCGTCAAGACGAAAAACTAAATAAGTTTAGAAACGAATTTCATGAAAGGTTAGAACAGAAAGTAACCCTCATTAATCAACAATTCAGTGAAGTAACAGCTGAATTAAAAACACAAACACTTCTAAATAAAGAAGAAATCCAGAATACTAGGGAAGAGTGTACCCAACTGGGAGAAAATATTAAAGAAGTTAAGAAACAGGTAGAGAGTAAGGCTAACAGTGACGAAGTACATCAAAAGGTGGAACAGCAGTTGAAGGTAATGCGGGAGGATCTGACTAAGGCAATGAAGTCTCAGCAAACCAAAATAGTGAGGTGTGGCGGCTATAAGGAAGAACCGGAAAACCTTGCATTTTCAGGAAACCCACATGAGAATCCTGTGGAATTCCTAAAGGTGTTTGAGGCTTATGTAGCTCGTGTAAATCCACTGATGGACGACGAGGACAAGAAGGACATGTTAGGCCGATTTCTCAAGAATTGGGCAGGTACGTGGTGGAAAGTCATCTCGGACAGAGTCCAAACCTACTCAGACTTCAGAGAAAAATTCCTTGCTCAGTACTGGAACGTTCAGAATAAAACGTTACGAGTTAAAATTAAATTATTAATATAGAATTTTGTCCCTTTTTAGGGCATCAATTAAGCAATACAGATTAATGACATCATGAATATTGTATTTTAGGGTACCACCTACCTTTCGTAAAACTTCCAGGGTCTCGTCTGGTGTACTCATTAGCAGAGAGAAATAGGTAAACGCAATAACCAATACATTTTGATATGTGAAATTAACCCTGTTTTATTATATCTACTTCGAACATCTAAATAGTATCAAACAATTTATTTTATGTATCACTGTAATACTCATTGCATATGGTTGACTTTACTTACGTTATACAGGAAACCAAATTTGTTACGCCATTTAACACTAATGCTTATACCCTAACCATACTAACAAAAGTTACTAAACTAATTAGGCCGCCCAGCCTGCTCACGCACAACATTCATTCCATTTTAAAATCCCATTTTGTTTTCATTAATTGAATTGAACATTTTTAATAGATGAAGTTATTTGGATTGAAGTGGATTACCCAACCGGCGTCACTCCTCTCGTTGCAATGTGCCGCGTGTTTTTTGATGTCCGAAAGTTTCCTTTAATTCACATATTTTCTTTGTCCCGTTTACGTCACTGACTCTGTTTCACTATATTAGTTCATTTTTAACTTCTGGTTAATACTTTTTTACAATAGAAATTCAAAATTGTTGTGCAGCTAAATTAGTAGCTAAATTTGCTATTTCTTCATCTATTTTAAATGTAGCCTCTTTACTACTTTGTTCTATTTGGCTAGACAAATTTTCGTTTATTTGTTTCATTTCGCTAGACAAGTATTTATTAGTTTGCTCAATTTTATTATTAACATCAGTTATTAATTTTTTATTACTTTCTTCGAAACTTTTATTATTTTCTTCTATTTTATTATTGGTACTTTCAATTTTACTATTTAATTGACTACTTGTACTTTCGATTTTATTATTAGTATCTTTTATTTCACTAGAGAATTTACAACTAGTAATTTCGATTTTATTATTTGTTTCTTTTATTTCAGTTTTAGTTTCTTCCATTTTAGTGGTCAACTGCTTAAACATTTGCTCAGTTGCTGCTGTATCTACTGCTGATGATTTAGCCATATTTAAAATTTATTATTATTTTTAACAAATTAATTTAACAATTATTTAACAGTTATTTGTAACCTTGAATTCCACTTCTTTTCAAATTTATTAATATTACAATTTAACTAATCACTTGGGTAATAGCAACGCCAAATTATATAATTTTCTTTTGTGCTAAATCTGGTGATTTAATCGAGCTTCTTAGTTGGCCGCGCCAAATTTATACAAAACTTATTTCTATATATAAATTTGTGATTTACTCGTGCCCCTTAGTTGCGGCGACAAATCTATACCACGCTCCCTTTTATCTAACACAATTTTCTAATATTTTGAATGTTAGATAAAATGTTACTTACCCGTGATATTACTTTACCTGGGCGCCAGAACAAATCCCAGATACAAGTGACACGGTTTCAGCTTAGCTCAGCGCATGGAGACACTCTTTCTCAGGATTCGTTCAGTGATTGTGGTTTTCAAGGGGAATCGTTACAAATAACACTTTAATATTTGCTTGATTATTTAATTAACGTTTTAATCAATTATTTTTATACTTGATTAGGCTAATGGTAGGACTTATTTCTACCCTAACACTTATAATTACGAGTGAGTGTGAAAAGTAACGATTAAGACGTTCAAACGACCTATGGCTCTTATCTGGTTTAATTAAGAGATTGCTATCTCCCCAACCAGTGCTAAAGAACAGGTCTGCAATAATTTCCACGTCCAATACTACACCCCACTTTCCATTCAACACTCCTATACTATGTTAGAGCTAATATTATTATATAATAATTATATTGCTTTTATTGCTTTTATTATTTGTTTAGTGCTTATTTCATTGATCAATGAATCTATTTCTTACTGTTTGATGCGTTGACCGAAGATAGGAATCCGTAGGGGTCCTCCTTTTGATGGTTTTGCACAGAAGAATTGATGTTGATCAATGCTGTAAAAGATGCCCTGGCAATTACAGATGCTGTAGCCTTCTGTCGCACAGGTCCTTCACGGCTGATGATTAATTAATTAATAATTTAATTAATTAACGTTGTTTTACGCAGCGAGAGTTGTTGAACGGTACTAGTTCATCTTCACTGCGGACTACTCCTCGAATTTGATACTTAATTACACTTTTGCGTGTTGAAAAATTTCTGTACGTAATTTATACACGACTAGCACATTGAAGATCCGAATGAAGAGTGATGCTACCTCTCGCTTTGAGTTGGCGTCAGTTTTAAATACTGGATGCTGATTGGTTGTTCAAATAAATCATGCGTTTTTCCAGTTTTGACAATCTCGAACAGGTCGACGAAACACCCCGTTACAGGTTTGAAACTGCAGAGAATTTCTAGTTAAAATCGTACTTCCTGTATTTGCAAATCGATTGATTACAGGTATTTGCAAACGTGTTTTCAAAGATCTGACCACAGAATATTGATGCTTAGGTATTTATCTGTGTGTGTGTGAAAACACCTAATTTCTACGTAGCATAATTCTCTCGTTATTCCTTTTGGCGTTCGTCTTCCGTATAACTTCTTCAATTGTTAATTATATTAACTGAGATTGCGGCTACTTTATAAAGCTTCACTTGCTGAATACAGTGCTGTTTTCAGAATTGCCGTATATTTATTAGTTTTTAAGTTATCACAGGTTGAACTGATAATTTGTATTGAGTAAAATTTCATGTTCGTACCGGTATCGGATGTCGCTGTGACGAGGTTAGAGTGAGATGGCTGCGATTGTACGCTCTCTCTCTCTTGCTTACGCTGCTCTACTCCCTCCGTCAGACACTTTCATATAACGCTCAGATAGGACGCTAATATGAATCGTTATAATATATTTCGTTCAGGTCCAAGGTTCTTAAGCGAAGCAGAAACTGAATGGTTATTAGAAATAATCAACTCTGATATCATTTGTTCAAACTTGTGTTTTAATTTTCTGAAATTTTCAATCTTTCAATAACAAAAACAGAAAACAAGATGGAGTCGTACTCCTTTGGTTAAACTCAAATACAAAATGGCCGCTATATATTTTCGCTTCATCTGCCTTTAGTGTGACAAAATTACATAACATATATTTTTATATCCAATTTACTCTGATTAACCATTAAATGAATTTAGAACATACTGCAGTTTACTAGTTCAAATTGTTACGTTGTCTGAATCACGTAACGTTACCAATGCTCGTGATTTTATATATGTACCGGTACACACACTCACACACAAACTAATTCAACGGTACATTTTTTACTTTTACTTGAGCTCAAAATATTTTAGAAAGATCGGTATTTTACAATGGGTAAAAGGTTTACTTCCCTGCCTCGCTAGCTGAAGATGCCGTCAAGTGTCCCTCATGTTCTCGTTGGTTTTCTGCTGAACTGTTACACTGTTCTTTGGTTACTGCACTCACTGTCTCTACATTTTTACTTGTTGATTTATTCAAAGTTTAATTTCACATTTTGTTAGATTTTGGTGTTATTTTTAACTACTTGCTGAATATTTGCTGGCCAGCAATTTGTGTAGCGTGCAGTTCGCACGGACGATCTTTTTCGACTGAGAGCGACAATATGGCGCTTATTTCCCAAGTGGAAAGGGTTGCTGCGTCATCGTTTCTATTGTTTTCGTCGATGACGTCTTTGTTTTTAAGGTGCAGCGATTACGTCTGACAGTCTTTTGATGACGTATTTTAGGAGTGGCCGGTTGTTGCTAGCAAAATCGCTGTCGTGGGTCACGTACGCCACTTGACCTTGACACCAACTCTTCGTTGCTTATTGCGTTGTTTCATGTTTGGAAAAATTTTACCCTCACATATACAAAATTTAAATTCACAATACAATTATATCGGTTATGTACCCAAAATTCCTATATGGACCTATTGTACCGTTACAAACCCCCCTCAATGAGAGGTTTTATGACAAAGCATAAAAACTCTCATTGACACATTCATACTTCCTAAAGGGATCAGCTAGGATATGTCGCCACAACCCCCTGTAGTATTTATATAAAAATAAATATAATTAACTTACTCCTTGGTCCAGTGATTGTGACCGCACCTGCATGACCTTACTGGACGTCTCTTTCGAGATCCCAACACCGCAAGGCCAGTCAGGCACTTGACGTTCCTGCTCTGACGCGCTGGCCAGCTCAGGACCGCCGCCACAGCATCACCAAACTCTGAAACATTGAAATAAAAATCAAATAGTGGCCTCGTACAATGCCATATCCTCAACTGATCTGTTTCCCCTTAGCTACATTGGTTTACGTGAATAAGCATTGGTTTTTTCTTAACTCCTAGTATCTCTAATAGATAGATGCAAACAAGATTTATTATAGATGTATCCTTCTCTCATTTTATTCCTACATATTTATCAAAATTTCGACTCCAGTCGATAATATTTTAACTCTTTTCCAATACACAAGAAGAAATTTAACTCTTTACTAATGCACTAAAATTTAAAACAATTAATCAAATTCACAAGAATCAACAAAAAACAATTTATCTATATATTTCTTATATAGAACCAAAACACAAGTCCACTATTTCAAAATAATCTATCTATTTGAATTCATGGATCATCTTTCCTGATCCTAACCCTGTAATACAAAATCATAATTATTTTATGATCAACACCATTATCAACATTATATACTTAATATTCATTAAACGGTAGAAGCGCCAGCTTCGACAATAACAATGATGTCAGCGTCAAATTTTGAAATGTTAGTTTTTAACTCAGAGTGTTTTGCATTGCTCAGTCCACCCGCATTCCAATACAGTATGCGGAGGTGATTGTCCGCGCCCTCATAAGGGCAGGTTGGATTTCTAGTGGCGATCGCATGTGCCATGATGGCGGAGGCTCGAGAAACGGCGGTCGCTGTAGCAGATTTGGCGTTACCCAGGGTGCACCACTTGGAGGCCTGCTACGTTACACCCCAGCTACATACGATGCAAATTCTTTAACGCAACTTCCCCATACAAACTACTACGTCAAGGTTTGCCGCAAGGGGTGGTACTAAGCTGTCTCCTTTTCAACGTAATGATAGACGACCTTAAGAATGCTTTTCAAAAAATACCAGGAATCTCATTCCTCTTCTTTGCTGACGATGTCCTGTTGTGGGCTACTGGAAGCAACGTAAACGCCCTCGTAGAAGCTCTAAACAAAGCTCTTTTAAACCTCGAAGTATGGTCAAGCTTCAACAAAATGGAAGTTAGTACCGATAAGACAGTGTCTCAACTCTTCACCATGTCCACTAGGGCCCTGGTAATCAATTTAAAATTCATGGGATCACCTCTAAGACAAGTATCACTGTCCAAGTATCTGGGAATCAACCTCGACAAGAAACTATCTTTCAGCACCCATGTCACAAGTATGGCCGAGAAGGGTCAGAAACGTATCAATCTTCTCAAGAGACTAACTGCTACCAAGTGGGGAGCCACTCAAGATGTTCTATCCACAGCCTACAAAACATACGTCCGTCCAGTACTTGAATATGGCTCGGAAGTCACCTCACTTGCTAGTAAAACCAACCTAAATAAATACGACGTTGTCCAGAATAACGCTCTAAGAATTATAACCGGAGGAGCAAAATCAACCCCAATAGCGGCCATGCAACTTCAAACTGGCATCGAACCTTTAGATAGCCGGAGGGATAAATGCACGCTTAAGTTTTGGGAAAGGGCTAAGAGAGTGGATGGGAATCACTGGAATGGATACAGAAGTGCAACCCAACGACTCAAAACCCAAACTTCGCCTCTAACTTACGCTGAAGCTCTTATAAGCAAGTACCAACTATCATTAGACCGTCGGGCTCCCATACAGTACTACAATGCAGTGGCAAACGCTTTACCTGCAAAGCGGCTTGACCTAATCAGCCTAACAACCAACAAGGCCGAAGCCAACCCTATCGAGCTCAAGTCGTATGCCATAGAAACCATCAACCTTAGGTACCCTTCGAATGATTGGATCCACATATACACTGACGGCTCATTCCTACCTGAAACGAGGGGAGCAGGCGCGGGATGGTTTTGTAGCCTCTTTGAGAATTCAACAGCTGTGGGAAGAAACGCTAGTAACTTCGATGGTGAGGTGTACGCAGTCTACGAAGTGTCCAACCAGCTACTAGCCAAGACCTTAGCACCAGGAAAAGTGGTATTTTTAATCGACTCCCAGTCCACAATTCTTGCGCTCACCAGCAACGCTCCCACCGACTGCCTGAGAACAATTCAGTGCCGCGCGAAACTTTCAGAGCTGATGTCAACCGGATGGATCGTTACCCTACAGTGGGTGCCAAGCCATGTAGGAATTCCTGGCAACGAAAGAGCCGACGTCAAAGCCAAAGAAGGAGCAGCCGGACGTGCCGCTTACTCTCAGTAGAGCCAATAACCTCATCACCTCAGTTATAAACACCTCCACACAAAAACCCTGGGTACTGGTAAAAAGTGGGAAAGTCTTGCCACTGTAGGACCAATACCGAGACACCTGGACAGAGCTGAGGCCGTCGCCCGTTTCCGCCTTACTACCGGACATGACTACTTGCAAGCTCATCTACACCGCATCGGCCTAGCTGAGAACGAAACCTGTCCGCTTTGCAACTCCGGAAGAATGGACGGAGAACACTTCCGGGACTGCCAACCACTCACATACCCGACCGACGACATAACCAATCGCTACTGGGAGGCTTGACGTCGAATGGTTGTAGAACCACGTACGGGCGTTGGCTAAAGTAAGTAAGTATTCATTAAACGTTACTACCCATTCTAGTAACCTCCTTCCACACACACTATGGCCCCCCACTGGACTGTAGTGTCCAGTTGCTTCCACAAAGACTGAATTTAAGGAGGAATTTTGCATCTCCTGTCCTTGCTTCGGCTTTACATTTTAAACTGCCAGATATCTAAATATCTGATTTTACATATTTATAACCTTAAAACGGGTCTATCACCTGTTTTGCTGTTCCTACTCGAACAAGGTGATAGCCGCTGTTCCATAGTTCTGAGGATTTCCCCTAAGTTGCCCCCCGTTAATTTCAATTTTCACCAATTTCAAGGGCAACCAACCATGGTCAGTGTTACAATTTCTGCCCACAGCTTGTTGTTGTCCAAAACCACGATTAGTGGTGGTGAGACAGTAATCGCCCGAAAAGGCGGGGAAATCTTCTCTCATTCGCATGTTTTACTTCATCATTAGAATACACTGTACAGTTAAAATCATATATAATTTAAAATTATATTAAAGTTGTACAGTGTATGTACGCCGATTTTGGCCTCCGATGATGGTAACGTACCTGGACGTTACTCGTCAACCCATACTGCTATCTGCAGTGGCACATGCCACCACTGCAATAGCCTCCTTATATCTAAACTTATGTCCTTCTACATTTGCTGTCTCTACATTCCACAATTGATTTACACTTCTAATGACACCAAACGACCCCCCAAATCACCCATTTATCTTGCATAATAACAAGTTCTTTTTATTTTCATTAAAAATTTTCGTATAGACACATTTTGCAAGTTCCAGCTTTTCACTTTTTCACTAGTACCTTTTTTATGACAACATAATAATTACAACAATGGATCATCTTACAAGTTTACATTACATGAATTACATTTCTGTTTTCTGAAGGAAAACAACTCCTGGAAAAGTTAATTATTTAAGTTACAAAATTTTGGTCGTTTTATTTCACAATTCATAAAACAAAACTACTGTTGTTCGTGGGAAATACTACCACCATCAAAGTTTTCGCTCTTTTTTTTTTAGATATAGGAATCTACCTTACCTTTCCACGAAACTAGGGGTCCCCCTCCCCATTCTTGTACGCAAAGAATTTCTACTGACACCGATTTGTTATGGAGTAAGACCATCGTTGCTTTCACCTCGTTGCTGAGGCTACCGCCAACCATGGTCCGCCTCCAGATTGCCAAAATCCACGATCAGAGGTGGTGAGTCTGTGATCGCCCGAAAATGAGGGAGAGTCCCTTCTGGAAACATATAAAATCAAATTAAAATTTCATACATACATTAATATAAAAACAAACATCGTTAAAACTCCTACGATGACCAATACAATTCAAGAGATAATAACCAACCAAACTACAACTTTATTCAAATACAACTTGCTATTATTACTATAGAAATTCTCATAGAATCAACATACGAAGAAATAGTGTCTTTTCATAATTGGCTTACAAAGTGAAGCCACATAGACGATTTTAATAATAATAAAGGTATATTCATGTTAAACTTATGAGATTAATGCCAGGTAGAAGGTAAGAGGGGTTTAAATAAACACCAGAACACGCTTATATGTTGGTAGGTTTTCAACATTTAAAAAAGAACTTATTTGTTGATAGCCTTATTTAGTATGTATAACTTTCTTTGTTAAATTTAATATTTTTCTGGTTATTTAATATCTTTAAACAGTCGTATCTCGTGACTGTTTAAAGACCGTCTTGTTAGACCTACTGGAATGAAAAGATAAGCAGATTGTTTGTTATAAAATAAGTTTTACTTTGGTGTCTATCTTTATTTTAATAAATTATTTATATATATATTGCGACAATACAAGCATATGCTGTAATGCGCATATATGAAATAAAATAAATATTTAAATTAATTTTAGTAATATGTAATAGACGAGCAGGTGTGAAATTGGAAGCTGGCTGATCAACAGGAATCAACAGGAAACATCATGCGATTACTGCTGTGAGTGTGTACACAAGTAAATAGGGTGTGTGCGTGAAGCCTGTTCGAGCCTGAAATTTGCAATCTCACCCCAAATAAATGCTAAATTAAGATTTTATTTAATTTTAAGCAAACCATAAATATTAGAAAGAGTGTAAAGACTTCTAAAAATGCGTAAAAATCAGACACATGTGCGGTACGAATTCTACGTAATTCTGACAATCAGTGCGAATTCTGTGTGATTTTTAAAGCATAGTAATTACAATAATGATGCGATCATTATGATAATTACATATCATATGTGTAATTAAATTAGACAATGTTAGATCACCTTGAAATCTGCATTAAACATTGCGATTGGCGAAAAGTGCGAATATGTGAAATGAGACGAGAGTGGGGGAACAGACACTGCTGACAGTTTTTGACATGTAGATTCCTGAGCCAACAGGTGTGGTTTTTTTGGTGAATATAAATACGAGCCCAGGAGAGCCAAACTCTCTCTTCTATCAGTTTTCAGTTGTGGCGGTACGCTATGTCCGTCAGAGACGCAAATTTTTAATTACTTCAGACAGAGTTAGACACTGTGTCTAACATCGACAAGATTTTTATATTATAAACTGTAAAGTATTATAGAAAATGTTTTATTTCAAGTAGTAATAAAAAAAAGAACCTTAACTAAAATCATCGGACGTCTACAACTACGAACATCAACTCTAGACAGATGGCGAGAGAACATCAAGCAGAGGAACGATACGCAGAGCAACAGAGACGGTTTATATAACAACAGCAGCCGATCCAGAGCAACACGTCAGTCCATTCTACAGCCAGCCGATGGGACCATGAAGGACGAGAGACGGGAGGACGACCAGTGGAGCCGGAAAATGCAAGAGGACATCCAGTAGGAGAAGACTGACAGATCACTGGAGAACATGGGACAATCTGCAGAATTGAGATGACGAAAAACCAATTTGTAATAATAAAAGAATAAGGACATTGAAAGACATTAATAAAAACATTTTAAATTAAAGAAAAACTATGTAGATAGAGATAAGAGAATGTAATTTACTTGTAATCAGAATTTTCTTTAATGATTACAGTCAATTTAAAGATAATTTAAATCCTTGCTTGGAGAATTAATGATTGATTTAATAAGTTAAATTTTTTTATTGAAAGCACATAAAGTAAAGTAGTTGGAAATGTTCAATTAGTTCGTTAAAATGATTATAAAGCCATAAAAGGTATGTCAAGTATAGAATAATAAGGTAAATATTACCAATTATAAAGCACACATTCAGACTGAGTAGTCGAGAATTTATAATATGATTAAGAAATGTTTTACATAGAATTGCTAGTATAAGACATGATATAAAATATATTTTTATGATGAATGTATGGCAACCAAAGAAACATTGATACATTGATAATGAATTTCTTATGCCGAAGTAAATATTATTATTATCTTATAATTTTTATTTTTATTTTTGTTTGTTTGAATAAATAAATGAAAACATATTACGATTCCTAAAAGGACTACTCTTATTATAATTACACCTGAACTCCAATTATACATATACGGTCTCAGTAATGTTGTATGAATGTAAACACAGCACAAATTAATGTACTATTGTATTTGTACCGTTGTATAATTTTGGCGCTCCAAGATCGTGGGGCTCCACAAATTTAAATTACATTATATAATTTGTACCGTTGTATAATTTTGGCACTCCAAAATCGTGGGGCTCCACAAATTTAAATTACATTATATAATTTGGTACGTTGTAATATATATATAGGTTATTTTGTAATAAATCTTTCTGTTGATGTAATCACTAAATTGATCTACAATTCAAAGTGTAATAGTATCAAAACGGACAGTTGAATAATTGTAAACAATTTGAGTGTACTGAGAGTAATGTAGATTAATGATCTGCAACAGAGATTTTGTAAATTTTTACATGATAGCAAATTACAGTAGGAATATTCCCAAACATTTTCGAAAAAATTAAATATACAATTTTTTGGTCATAACGTTATTTGTACTGATGTTATGATAAAGCAAAATTAGTTTGAAAGGTAATTTCATGACTTTTAATGTAGGTCATAGGCACTTGTCTTCAAAACCATAATTTCTGAGTTATCTAGAGTCAAAAATTGGTTTTGGTGGAAACGAATCGTTAGTACATTATTAAAATTGTATCTCCCGAAGTATTGAACCTCTCCATCAAGAATAAAAGAGATCCCAACTTGTTTCAAGAACAGTGAATTTTATTTTGGGACCCTATCATTTTTTAAATAGATTTAATATTTTGTGAGTTATTTAACAAAGACTGTCACAAGATAACGATTTTAGGAGGTTGAATTCGCAATTTTTAACTCCAAATAACTAGAAAACCATTGGCTTCTATAAAAAAAATGCAGCCAACTTTCTTAAATGTTGATCTATCACTTTGAGGGGTTATTTTTTTTTTTTACTTTCTATCCACTGAGAAGGGGTGGGAACAACCCCTGAAGGAGAGTATCCAAAACTTTATTTTTAATTTTTATCTAGACACTACATAGAAGACAGTACAAAAGGTTTCGTGTCAATTTGTTGTATTGCAAAGAATTCCAAGGTAAAATGCTTCATTAACTCGCAAAACTACACTACCTAAATTATTATACTTGGGCTGAAAATGTCAGTCACTTCTTCTCATGAGGCATTAGGGCGGAGTAGGACCAGTCTGGATGTTGTGAAAAATAGTCAGGTTTAAGATGGCTCTGAATCCAAAAGCCCTACTTTGCAACCGTGTACACTGACCATTATATCACATGGACTTGTTAAGTTTGTTGTTTAACAGGTACTGTACATGAATCTAAAGTTTTGTGAATAATTGTATTATAATGTGATTTGTATTCTGTGTCAGGCCCATGTGGTGACTGAATATTAATTGAATGCAATTATTCTTATCTTCTTGTTTTCAGTACAATACTGGATGGAGATTTAAGAAGCGTCCTGGTGTAGATCATTTCCTTGATCAAGTGGGCCCACCTTTGTTTGAAGTTGTAGTTTATACAGCTGAACAGGGAATGGTAAGTATGTTTGTAGTATTGAGTTTTGTATGTTAATACAAATTGTTAACAATTATGTAGTGATATTCATATTTCCTCATATTATTCTTGTTATTTATATTAATAATAAATAATACTTTACATTTTTTTAAACAGAATATATTTTTTGAATGGTTTTCAAATGTTTTGACAGTTTTTATTTAATGTACTGTCATCATCAAAATTATAATGTATAATGATTATAATTCTGTAATGTAATATATTATAATTTTATAACACAAGCATTAACAGTCTGAACAAAATATCAGACTTCTAAATGTTTCTGATTTTTATAATTAAAAACAACTCTCAGTGTTGTTGTTTTAATCACTGGTTGCTTCATACCGGACAAGGCCTTTCAGTCCCCGTTTTTTGGTATCAAATCATGCCCAGCCTGTATTACGGTATATTACCATAAAATTATGACAAAATGTGTGGTTTCATGTTATGTTGGTGCACATTATTATAATTATAATTACAGCCATATTATAGTTATGGTTATTTGACTATAATTTTGTTGTAAAGTTATCATATGGTTGACACTGTTTTTTCTTCCTGGCTTCTTCCTTTGTTTATTCACAGGAAGAAGCCATGTTTTTCTTTCATGCTACTTTTGGTCTACCTCTTTTCCTTATATTTGGTGATGACTATTCGTTTGCCATCTTTCATTTGATGTCCTCTGGAAATTTGACATTTTAGTACACTCATGTTAATCCCTATCCTATTCGATATCTCTGTATTCCCGGCCCTATCTGTCTTGTCTTTAAGTATACAGTACCTTCTGCAATAACCTGTCTTTACATCTTGGGTTAATGAAGATAAATTCTTAACAAATTTATTAAGAATGGTTTTCATTTAATATTTCAGTAAACTCAGAAACATTATACCGATTTTGTGTTGTTAGTATTCTATGGTAAAAACAGCCTAGGTGGTTGTGTTGTTCTGTAACAGTATTTCTGTGTATACAATGTTCTTTGTATATGCCGTATTACCATCTTGGCCTTGCTCACACGTTTTGTTGATTACTTGTTCAACTGTTGGAGCTTTCACCCGACTGAACACCACATACGGACTTAGGCATCCCGACTGAGTAAAAATGGACGTAGGCAGTTAGATTAAAATTTTTGTAAAAATCTGGCCTTTGGATTTATTTATAGTCATACGAAATGCTAGTCTTAAAGGAAACTGCAACCTTGATGTACAGAATGACATATTTGGGTCGGTCGATATCAGCTTCTTAGTGTAAAACAATCTTGCCTCTTTCATGCCCTGTAAGGACATCCAGGTTTACTGTGTTTTTCCATGAAACTACATACCACCATGCAGGTATCATTAACTAAACCTGAACCAAATTTCAGATTTCTGATGAGCATTACAATCGCATCAGTTTTGGGGATGTGTTTATCAGAAGGTGGCATTCCAGGGGTGTAAAGGAATTCAGGTACTCTAGTGGGATGTTCAATTTTTTGGTGGATTATTCGTACTGAGTCTACACTGTGGTACCTTAAATCCCCTGCATTGATCAGATTGCAGTTGTTGTTCAGTGGGTGTACAGTAGTCCTGCTTGAATATTCACCTACGTTATTTCTATCCAATGAATTACCGGTCAACAGTTGAATTTTCTGTATATATGAATCTGCGGGGAATATTAATTATGTTTTGTACCAACCTTGATAGGAAGATTTCCATTACCCAATCATAATATCCACTCGGAAAATTCTCGTTCATTGGCATTCGCATGCATATTTTGGGTCAAATGAAGTTGGTTGTAAAGGTTCAAATTTTATTTGGACTTTACTTGCCATTGGAACTACCAGTAAGATCTGCCTGAAATCTCCACCAAAAATATCACTTTTCCATCCATTGGAACTGTACTTAACAAAGGATCTTTATATTTTATTGTGTCTCAAAGTAAATGATCCATACAGTCTACTGCTGGTGCAGGGATCATTGATGCCTCATCATTTAGAATAACTGACGCTTCACACAGAACTGTTGGTCTTTGATGGAGCAAACTGAAGAAGCAACATAGGAAGTGCCATTCTGTGTCATCTTCAAGTAAGTGCTGCTTCTTTGTGTGACTGATAAGTTACACTTTTGTAGCTGCATCATCTGCGAATGATATTGCTTCTTTAATATGAAGTAGTAACATACGTACATAAAATCTGGTACAGACCAGATTGGTGCGACAGCATACATCCTCCTTATAACTTTGCCACCGTCTCTTTTTCATGGAACCCATTTATTGTCAGTATAACGATAAAGTTCTGAAATGTCAGTATACACGTGTATTGGTAAGCACAGGGATTGTGTTGATTCAAATCAAACCATGCTGTCAGTGTTATGCGTTTTGTTGCAGATTGCATTCTCATTCTCTGCCCAAAAATACACATAATATACGCATATAACCTGAGTCATATCCTTTATACACGTATTTGAATATCATCCGCATATGCATCCGAAGAGTCATGTTAACAAACTACCCTGAAATAAAGAAAGGTGGTACATCAATCTTTCCAGCAGTAAGGCTTTACAAGCGGCCACATTGTAAGACAAAATCCTGCAACCCCGCGTAATGCTCACCACGAATCCCAGATTGGAGCTGTGTCACATATTCAATCTTTTACCTTCAACTCTAACATACAGACCAGTAGCTTCTTTGATTGATGGATATTGCAGTTCCACAAACTGCAAGTCTGTAGCATGCGAATTGCAACATGTTCAAGTTTTCATACTTTCTTTGTTTTCGTGGACTATTATGAATCATTTGAGGGTCCTATCCTGGATCACCATATGATTAAAGAAGAGAATATAACATAGGGTCGCAGTGGGGGCTCAAACAGACAGTAACTTTGGACTGCTTTGCTGGTAGTGAACAACAAAATGACGGACCAGTCAGTGGTTCACCTTCTGCAGAATTAAACACTCCTGCAATTTCATTTGAGGTGGCTTTGTTGAATCACCATTTGTTCATAGCAGTATTATAAACAAAACAAAACTGTGTCATGCTCCTTCATGTTCGATAACCTCGACTGCTGTGTATAAGGATTATTAGCCAGAATATATGCCAGGATTGTCAGTAAATATCATTACAGTTCTTTGTTTTCATTATGATCAATATATATCAGTTGCTTGCAAAGAATGTATGAAGTACAGTTGACCTTATAAAGGTTTATCTCCACCAAGTGGTAACAAATCGGAAATATACGTGTGAATGTCCCTGAACTTTAAAAAAGTATGGCCCTCTACCAGAGATAACCTTTCTTGTGACTGAGAAGGAAGTGAATGCCATTGCACTATTGTAATTATGGATGTTTTGAACAAAATTAATGCTGTTGAAAAGTAAATCCGTCATCTGTGTACTTTCTACAGTTCTGGAAGGGAAATTAGGCCGTTGTGGCAACAGGAATGGAACTGACCATTAATTGACTCCTTAGCAAGGGATGACAGTAGACACATGGAATATCATTGCTCCCAAAAGTGCTCAGATATGGTAACATGGCTTTTTTTTAAGTTGTGATTACAATTTATTAACATAAATTTGATAACAGTGCTTACAATTTATTTATAAATATAATTTAATTTTCTCAATGTTTTATCCAAAAATGGAAAATAACTGAAGTGGTGTACTGTAATGTAATTAAGGATTTCTAATTTGGTTGAAATATATTATTAGTGTTAAATTATTTCGGTTTTTGAGCAGCTGCCACATTAGTTAGAGCTAGAAAGAGGTTCACAGAGGTTGCTAAGGAGGTACCTGTCTGTAGTAGTACATGTACTGTGTATTAAAGTCTATAGTGCTATGTCTATATTGTATGAAATCTGTAGAAATGATTGTCTCTTTTTGTTGCATTGTTTTTATATACTATGGGGAAAATGAAGTTCTATTCTATTCTAGTCTCCTTTATGCATATACTACGCTGTACCTTCAGTAATACAGCCCAAACAAGTCTTGGCTTCCATCACAATTTGCTCTCATGTTCTGTCCCAGGATCTTCACCTTCAGATAGAGTTGTTTCATTTTTCTCTTCTTTTTTGGACAATAAAACACCCTCATCCACCATTGTTTTTGACATTCTACTTTCCTCCGCTCTCTTGACATGTTCCATCCAATTTATTCTCATGGACTGTATGTAATGATGCGATGTAGTTATAATAATAAATACACTTATTATGTACAGTAGCATGCAGATTAATCCGAACACAGATGTTTTTCCATAAAAAGCTACTTTATTCACAAACAAAACTACACAAGTACATTTAGAAAAATAACTAGTAGCTGATATATCCTCCTTTGTTCTTAATGAGGTCAGAGACACGTTTCGGCATCGATTCGACAAGTGCGTTGCAAATTTTTTTTATTTCTTCATCACGATACCATACCTTTATGACAGCTTCAATCAGTGTTTTTTTGTGGTACAGTTCATTTTTTCCACTCTCCGCTTTGCGATAGCCTACAAGTTTTCTATTGGATTCAAATCTGGGGAATTGCCAGGCCAATTTAAAACAGAAATTTTGTGTTAAAAAAAAGACCCTTTACTTTTTTGGCAGTATGGAATGGTGCTAAATCTTGCTGGAACACTCCGTTGCCTTCTGGGAACAGGTCCTGAAGTTGTGTGATGACTCTTGTTTACAAAATGTTGATGTATTCATCACTTCTTAGCTACCACTCACTGGAACCAATGATCCAGGGCCTTTAGAAGTAAAGTTACACCAAAACATTTTTTTTTTCTGGGGTGCTTAACAGATTGTTGGAGGTGCGCTGGTGACGGTTTTTCATTAGCTGCTTTTCTAACGTAAGGCACTTTTTGTCCCTGAACAAAAAAATGTGTCTCATCAGAAAACATTACATTTTCCCAGTCTTCTATTGTCCCGTTTGCATGTGCTTTGGCCCACGCTAGCCTTTTTTTGCACATTGCGGTGGTTAAAAGCTGTTTTTAATTGGTCGGCGAGCTTTTCGTCCAGCTGCAAGCAGTCTGCGTTGAACTGTTGTCCCATGAACATTTGTTCCACTAGCTGCTAACTCTCAGTTCAAATCTGCAGCAGAAAGTGTAGGGTTAATTTTACTTTTTCTCACCAACATTCGATCTTGTGATGAAGTAGTTTTCTTTTTTCGGCCACAACTTCCCTTTCTTCGTGGTGAAACCGAACCAGTTTCTTTGAACTGCTTTACAAGAGAATTCACAGTTTCTAGGCCTACACCACACTCAGTAGCTATTTGATGCTGTGTCATATTGGTGTGCTCAGAAAGAGCAACAATCTTGGATCGTTTTTCTCGGAGTTATATCCATTACTACAAATGCACTACACTACACTACACAAAGTATAGAAACTTTAAAATTCTAATTTCAGAAGAAGCAATAACAAAACTTACTCAAAGCATTTTATTCACAACACAATAAACTCAAAACTCCAAGAACATAACCTCAAACTACTAAACAACATGAAGACAACTAAGAGAATGTGTTTTGGTTAAACAGTGTTACCACCATGAACAAATAAACTGAAATTTCCCTGCATTAAACAGATATGTCCCTGTGTTCGGATTAATTTGCACGCTACTGTATTATAAAATACTTTATTTAGCAAATATATATACATACAAATATTTAATAATTGGAAGATTTTACCTTTTTTTTAAGAGAATTTTGTATGCAGGGAATTACATATTTATTTTTAAAATAAATTTCAGACAGCCTTTCCTCTTCTTGATTCTTTGGATGGAAATAATAACATCATGTACCGACTAGTCAGAGATTCTACTGATTTTGTAGATGGCCATCACGTCAAGAACCTGGACTGCCTGAACAGGGACCTCGGCAGGGTGAGTATGTAGACTTTCATATTCATTCAGATTGTCTGACTTTGAGTAGTAGAAATAATTTGATCCAGTATTTTGAGCTGAATAAAGGCGTTCTGAATAGACTAAGATTTGTATAATAGCGAAGATTAGCTTCAGGAAAATGGTTGATAATAGTATAATGGATAGTCATGATGTAATCTCAATTACGTTTATGTTAGTTTTTGCTAACACACATCTTCTTATGCTGTCTGTCAGCAGAGCTGTCCGTCAACAGCTGTGATGATGTTGAACAGTGAATGATCTAATGAAATTTGTATCAACAGAAATCAAACTATGATTATATTTGGAAACATGTACTAACAAAATAAAAATAGATAATGCAAAAAGTAGTTGTATAAATAGTACACACACATGCACTGATTTTAACGATACTGTTACAACACAAATAAGCCACCCCAGTACCAGGGATAAAAAAGATAATTCTTAATGTAAAAATACTTCATATAAAATAAAATGTTTAAAAATGACAAAAGGCCAAATATGCAAAAAAACAACCCAAAATAATCAAATATAAAGAGGGAGAAAAAATATTAATCAAAAATCGTGAACTGCCAAGTACAATGGAAGGTATAGCAAAGAAATTGTTATTGCTATATACTGGACCATACGTTGTCACAAAAGATAATGGTAATAATACTTACCAGATAAGCAATATAAATACCAGAAAAATAAAGGGAGTTTATAACCAAACTTCGATAAAAAAGTTTTATGAAGAAGAATAAATGATGAAATGAAAAAATATTTCAAAATTCCAAAAGAGATTGTAAGAACAACTTGCTACCTTATTTAGATGATATATGCGGAATAAAAAGCAGTAATATAAATGAATAATAATGTAAAAAACAAAGGAATCGGTTACACAAATTCCTTTCAATTTAAATCAACTCACAGTCTAATAAAAGATTGATATATGAAGTATGAAATAAAACAGTGAGATAATAAGGAATAAGTTACACACATTCCTATATAATATAAATGTAAGAATCACAAACTTACGATTATAATTAAACAAAAAATAACTAAAAAGGAATACGCTACAAACATTCCTTTAAAGTAAGAGAATTAACTTACAAAGAATTATCAAAAATAATATTTAATACAGAATAAAATAGACAAAAATAAAATCAAGCTCAAATTACTGAGATAAATACCTGAAATTATAATGAATCAAATGTATTAAAAAAAAAAAAAAAAAAAAAAAAAACAACTGGTACAAGGAAGAGAGAGAAATTATGTATAAAACAAATATACAGAAATGGCTAAAGCAGAATCTTGCTAAATAGCCAAGAAAAGAATAAAAATGTCAAAGACAATTAAAATGATCACAATGAGCATTGAAAACAAAATAATGAAAAGTTAGATATGATGAAATTAACATATGAATAAATATAAAAACAATCAAGAGTATGAGCAAATGATAGTATATAGTTAAGGTATAGCGGAAGGAAGAATGAGTCTTTACTCAAAGTGATCTAAAAACAAACCACAAGGTGGACAATCCCAAAGTATATTATTATTATTAAGTCACAAGTTGACAAAGAAGGTATTTAAGATTGACTGTTGAAAAGGCCAGCAATCAAATAAACTGAGCAGAGATGATGTGCCTCTGGTCTCAGAAAAATGAGTAGTAATGGGAGAAACCAGCTACTATAAAAGTTAGGGAAAAAATTGTGTATAAGGGAAAATGCACCAATGGAAATGAATAAAAACAGATCCAAATAAAATGGAATGAATTAAGTAAGAAGAGATATGAAGAATGGAGAAACAAACAAGAAAGAAAAGAAAAAAGATTATCTATAACTGATAATTTCATAAAAAACTATGCTAGTGTTTTATCAAAATGATCAATTTTAGAGGAGAGGCATTATGTTACAACACAAATAAGCCACCCCAGTACCAGGGATAAAAAAGATAATTCTTAATGTAAAAATACTTCATATAAAATAAAATGTTTAAAAATGACAAAAGGCCAAATATGCAAAAAACCAACCCAAAATAATCAAATATAAAGAGGGAGAAAAAATATTAATCAAAAATCGTGAACTGCCAAGTACAATGGAAGGTATAGCAAAGAAATTGTTATTGCTATATACTGGACCATACGTTGTCACAAAAGATAATGGTAATAATACTTACCAGATAAGCAATATAAATACCAGAAAAATAAAGGGAGTTTATAACCAAACTTCGATAAAAAAGTTTTATGAAGAAGAATAAATGATGAAATGAAAAAATATTTCAAAATTCCAAAAGAGATTATAAGAACAACTTACTACCTTATTTAGATGATATATGCGGAATAAAAAAAGTACAGTAATCCCTCGTCAACCGCGCGTTCTCCAACCGCGGAATTCATTTATACGCGGTTTTATAAATGCGCAGTAGTTTCCAACCGCGGGGCTGGAATTCGCTTATACGCGGTTTGTAGTAGCATCTGCTAGGCAGCGCTTCGTGCACACATATCCCGCGTTGCTCTTCTGCCGTGACGTATTGCGTGTTTTTTAGTTTTTAGTGTGCGTTGTTCTTATTATCTAGTGCTAATTTACTCTTTTATAAACTATCCTTTTGTCATAATGTGTTCCAAACGTTCGGAAAACATAATTGGCGGTGATAAGCTAGCCAAAAGGGCTAGGAATGTACTACCGCTGGAGAAAAAGCTCGATGTTTTGAACAGGTTAGAGCGCGGCGAGAGTGCTGCGTCTGTGGCCAGGTTAATGGCTGTCAACGAGTCAACTATAAGAACAATAAAAAAAAGTGAAGAAACAATAAAAGCTAGTGTAGCTAGTGGAACTGCATCTAGTGCTAAAGTTACCTTTATGCCTCGTGATCCCATTATTGAAAAGATGGAAAAGGCACTTAATGTTTGGATCGAAGACCAAACACAAAAGAAATATCCTTTAAGTAGCTTAGTTATACGTGAAAAGGCACTGAGAATATACAAACATTTAGAGCAAGGTGTTGGCCAATCTAAATTTCAAGCTAGTAAGGGATGGCTTGCTCGCTTCGTCCACCGCCATAGCCTTCACAATTTGAAAATAGTGGGAGAAACAGCCTCAGCTGACCATAGCGCTGCTGAGAGTTATCCTGAACAATTAAAAAAATTAATTGAAGATAAAGGATATTTTCCGGAACAGGTATTTCATGCAGACGAAACAGGTCTGTATTGGAAGCGCATGCCCAAGAGGACATACATCTCTAAAGCTGAACGCTCTGCACCAGGTTTCAAGGTCTCGAAAGACCGTATCACCCTGCTCTTGTGTGCTAATGCTTCTGGTGACTGTATGGTGAAACCAATGTTAGTGTATCGATCGCTGAACCCACGTGCCTTGAAAGGAAAAAACAAATGTCATCTTCCAGTGTTTTGGTGTGCAAACAAGAAAGCATGGGTGACAGGTGCATTGTCAATGGACTGGCTGAATAACTGCTTCGTTCCTGATGTTGAACGGTATCTATCCAAGAAAAACTTAAACTTCAAGGTTCTCCTGATCTTAGATAACGCTCCAGGACACCCCAAGGCTCTCCAGTTCGCCCATCCAAATGTTGAAGTTGTATTTCTGCCCCCAAATACTACTTCACTCATACAACCGATGGACCAAGGAATTATCGAAACATTCAAGCAATACTATACACGACGCACATTCAACAGGATACTGGAAGCTATGGAGAATGACCCAAGTCTGACAGTCACTGATTGCTGGAAACTGTTCAACATCACTGACTCCATCACCATTATTAAAGACTCTCTTGACGAAGTAAAACAGTCAACTTTGAATGCCTGTTGGTCCAAGCTGTGGAAGGAGTGTGTTAATCAATGTTTGCAACACAAACTTCCAGCCGTTAAGGATATTGTAGATGTTGCAGGACGTCTGGGAGGTGAAGGATTGGCAGACATGAAAGATGACGACATCGAAGAAATTCTTCAGTCACACAAGGAGGAGTTGAATGAAGATGAATTGGAAGAAATGATACGATCGAGTGAGGATGGGGATGATGACGAGGAGGACAAAGAAGAACAGAGAGAAATGACGTCTTCTAGCCTAAGCAAAGGAATACTTTTGGCTAACAATCTCACTGAATTTTTTCTTGACATCGATCCCATCATGGAGTGGAGTATAAAATTCAAACGGGGTTTGGAGGCTTTATTATCTCCATACAAGCAGCTTCAGAAGGAGTTTCAAAATAAAATGAAGCAGACTTCTCTTTTATGCTATTTTAAATCATCTGGTGGCAAGTCAACTGACGTCCCTCACCCTTCCACAAGTGCCGATTCCCATGCCTCAATTTAAAATTGTTTTGATTAAAATTTTGCGTTTAAATTGTTTTTGTGTTCAAAATTGTTTTTATTTTAAAATTTTAAGTTGAAAATTGTAGTAAGCTATAAAACTGGACTTACTTAGCACTAAAAACTGGCCGCTATTTTTTCCTTGTCTTAGCGGCTTTTTCGTTATAATGTAATACAGTATGTATTTTAAAAATTTTGAAAATTTTTATAATTTAAGTAACTGTCAGCTATTTGAAATCATTGTACTGGTTTTATACATTCGAACAATATAGTGTATACTGTATAATAAAGAGTTGTACAGTATTTTATATTTCTGGCTTTGTTTCAGATTCCCCTAACCTTACTTTTCCCATATAAAGTTAACTTCACCAACCGCGGATTCACTAACCGCGATGTTTTGTAGGAACCTAACCCCCGCGGTTGGCGAGGGAATACTGTAATATAAATGAATAATAATGTGAAAAACAAAGGAATCAGTTACACAAATTCCTTTCAATTTAAATCAACTCACAGTCTAATAAAAGATTGATATATGAAGTATGAAATAAAACAAATAAAACAGTGAGATAATAAGGAATAAGTTACACACATTCCTATATAATATAAATGTAAGAATCACAAACTTACGATTATAATTAAACAAAAAATAACTAAAAAGGAATACGCTACAAACATTCCTTTAAAGTAAGAGAATTAACTTACAAAGAATTATCAAAAATAATATTTAATACAGAATAAAATAGACAAAAATAAAATCAAGCGCAAATTACTGAGATAAATACCTGAAATTATAATGAATCAAATGTATTCAAAGAAAAAAAAAAAATCTGAACTGGTACAAGGAAGAGAGAGAAATTATGTATAAAACAAATATACAGAAATGGCTAAAGCAGAATCTTGCTAAATAACCAAGAAAAGAATAAAAATGTCTAAGAGAATTAAAATGATCACCAGGAGCATTGAAAACAAAATAATGAAAAGTTAGATATGATGAAATTAACATATGAATAAACATAAAAACAATCAAGTGTATGAGTAAATGATAGTATATAGCTAAGTTATAGCGGAAGGAAGAATGAGTAAAAGGCCAAAGTGATCTAAAAACAAACCACAAGGTGGACAATCCCAAAGTATATTATTATATTATTATTATTGATTTAAGTCACAAGTTGACAAAAAAGGTATTTAAGATTGACTGTTGAAAAGTCCAGCAATCCAAATAAACTGAGCAGAGATGATGTGCCTCTGGTCTCAGAAAAAATGAGTAGTAATGGGAGAAACCAGCTACTATAAAAGTTAGGGAAAAAATTGTGTATAAGGGAAAATGCACCAATGGAAATGAATAAAAACAGATCCAAATAAAATGGAATGAATTAAGTAAGAAGAGATATGAAGAATGGAGAAACAAACAAGAAAGAAAAGAAAAAAGATTATCTATAACTGATAATTTCATAAAAAACTATGCTAGTGTTTTATCAAAATGATCAATTTTAGAGGAGAGGCATTATGTTACAACACAAATAAGCCACCCCAGTACCAGGGATAAAAAAGATAATTCCTAATGTAAAAATACTTCATATAAAATAAAATGTTTAAAAATGACAAAAGGCCAAATATGCAAAAAACCAACCCAAAATAATCAAATATAAAGAGGGAGAAAAAATATTAATCAAAAATCGTGAACTGCCAAGTACAATGGAAGGTATAGCAAAGAAATTGTTATTGCTATATACTGGACCATACGTTGTCACAAAAGATAATGGTAATAATACTTACCAGATAAGCAATATAAATACCAGAAAAATAAAGGGAGTTTATAACCAAACTTCGATAAAAAAGTTTTATGAAGAAGAATAAATGATGAAATGAAAAAATATTTCAAAATTCCAAAAGAGATTATAAGAACAACTTACTACCTTATTTAGATGATATATGCGGAATAAAAAAAGTACAGTAATCCCTCGTCAACCGCGCGTTCTCCAACCGCGGAATTCATTTATACGCGGTTTTATAAATGCGCAGTAGTTTCCAACCGCGGGGCTGGAATTCGCTTATACGCGGTTTGTAGTAGCATCTGCTAGGCAGCGCTTCGTGCACACATATCCCGCGTTGCTCTTCTGCCGTGACGTATTGCGTGTTTTTTAGTTTTTAGTGTGCGTTGTTCTTATTATCTAGTGCTAATTTACTCTTTTATAAACTATCCTTTTGTCATAATGTGTTCCAAACGTTCGGAAAACATAATTGGCGGTGATAAGCTAGCCAAAAGGGCTAGGAATGTACTACCGCTGGAGAAAAAGCTCGATGTTTTGAACAGGTTAGAGCGCGGCGAGAGTGCTGCGTCTGTGGCCAGGTTAATGGCTGTCAACGAGTCAACTATAAGAACAATAAAAAAAAGTGAAGAAACAATAAAAGCTAGTGTAGCTAGTGGAACTGCATCTAGTGCTAAAGTTACCTTTATGCCTCGTGATCCCATTATTGAAAAGATGGAAAAGGCACTTAATGTTTGGATCGAAGACCAAACACAAAAGAAATATCCTTTAAGTAGCTTAGTTATACGTGAAAAGGCACTGAGAATATACAAACATTTAGAGCAAGGTGTTGGCCAATCTAAATTTCAAGCTAGTAAGGGATGGCTTGCTCGCTTCGTCCACCGCCATAGCCTTCACAATTTGAAAATAGTGGGAGAAACAGCCTCAGCTGACCATAGCGCTGCTGAGAGTTATCCTGAACAATTAAAAAAATTAATTGAAGATAAAGGATATTTTCCGGAACAGGTATTTCATGCAGACGAAACAGGTCTGTATTGGAAGCGCATGCCCAAGAGGACATACATCTCTAAAGCTGAACGCTCTGCACCAGGTTTCAAGGTCTCGAAAGACCGTATCACCCTGCTCTTGTGTGCTAATGCTTCTGGTGACTGTATGGTGAAACCAATGTTAGTGTATCGATCGCTGAACCCACGTGCCTTGAAAGGAAAAAACAAATGTCATCTTCCAGTGTTTTGGTGTGCAAACAAGAAAGCATGGGTGACAGGTGCATTGTCAATGGACTGGCTGAATAACTGCTTCGTTCCTGATGTTGAACGGTATCTATCCAAGAAAAACTTAAACTTCAAGGTTCTCCTGATCTTAGATAACGCTCCAGGACACCCCAAGGCTCTCCAGTTCGCCCATCCAAATGTTGAAGTTGTATTTCTGCCCCCAAATACTACTTCACTCATACAACCGATGGACCAAGGAATTATCGAAACATTCAAGCAATACTATACACGACGCACATTCAACAGGATACTGGAAGCTATGGAGAATGACCCAAGTCTGACAGTCACTGATTGCTGGAAACTGTTCAACATCACTGACTCCATCACCATTATTAAAGACTCTCTTGACGAAGTAAAACAGTCAACTTTGAATGCCTGTTGGTCCAAGCTGTGGAAGGAGTGTGTTAATCAATGTTTGCAACACAAACTTCCAGCCGTTAAGGATATTGTAGATGTTGCAGGACGTCTGGGAGGTGAAGGATTGGCAGACATGAAAGATGACGACATCGAAGAAATTCTTCAGTCACACAAGGAGGAGTTGAATGAAGATGAATTGGAAGAAATGATACGATCGAGTGAGGATGGGGATGATGACGAGGAGGACAAAGAAGAACAGAGAGAAATGACGTCTTCTAGCCTAAGCAAAGGAATACTTTTGGCTAACAATCTCACTGAATTTTTTCTTGACATCGATCCCATCATGGAGTGGAGTATAAAATTCAAACGGGGTTTGGAGGCTTTATTATCTCCATACAAGCAGCTTCAGAAGGAGTTTCAAAATAAAATGAAGCAGACTTCTCTTTTATGCTATTTTAAATCATCTGGTGGCAAGTCAACTGACGTCCCTCACCCTTCCACAAGTGCCGATTCCCATGCCTCAATTTAAAATTGTTTTGATTAAAATTTTGCGTTTAAATTGTTTTTGTGTTCAAAATTGTTTTTATTTTAAAATTTTAAGTTGAAAATTGTAGTAAGCTATAAAACTGGACTTACTTAGCACTAAAAACTGGCCGCTATTTTTTCCTTGTCTTAGCGGCTTTTTCGTTATAATGTAATACAGTATGTATTTTAAAAATTTTGAAAATTTTTATAATTTAAGTAACTGTCAGCTATTTGAAATCATTGTACTGGTTTTATACATTCGAACAATATAGTGTATACTGTATAATAAAGAGTTGTACAGTATTTTATATTTCTGGCTTTGTTTCAGATTCCCCTAACCTTACTTTTCCCATATAAAGTTAACTTCACCAACCGCGGATTCACTAACCGCGATGTTTTGTAGGAACCTAACCCCCGCGGTTGGCGAGGGAATACTGTAATATAAATGAATAATAATGTGAAAAACAAAGGAATCAGTTACACAAATTCCTTTCAATTTAAATCAACTCACAGTCTAATAAAAGATTGATATATGAAGTATGAAATAAAACAAATAAAACAGTGAGATAATAAGGAATAAGTTACACACATTCCTATATAATATAAATGTAAGAATCACAAACTTACGATTATAATTAAACAAAAAATAACTAAAAAGGAATACGCTACAAACATTCCTTTAAAGTAAGAGAATTAACTTACAAAGAATTATCAAAAATAATATTTAATACAGAATAAAATAGACAAAAATAAAATCAAGCGCAAATTACTGAGATAAATACCTGAAATTATAATGAATCAAATGTATTCAAAGAAAAAAAAAAAATCTGAACTGGTACAAGGAAGAGAGAGAAATTATGTATAAAACAAATATACAGAAATGGCTAAAGCAGAATCTTGCTAAATAACCAAGAAAAGAATAAAAATGTCTAAGAGAATTAAAATGATCACCAGGAGCATTGAAAACAAAATAATGAAAAGTTAGATATGATGAAATTAACATATGAATAAACATAAAAACAATCAAGTGTATGAGTAAATGATAGTATATAGCTAAGTTATAGCGGAAGGAAGAATGAGTAAAAGGCCAAAGTGATCTAAAAACAAACCACAAGGTGGACACCCAAAGTATATTATTATATTATTATTATTGATTTAAGTCACAAGTTGACAAAAAAGGTATTTAAGATTGACTGTTGAAAAGTCCAGCAATCCAAATAAACTGAGCAGAGATGATGTGCCTCTGGTCTCAGAAAAAATGAGTAGTAATGGGAGAAACCAGCTACTATAAAAGTTAGGGAAAAAATTGTGTATAAGGGAAAATGCACCAATGGAAATGAATAAAAACAGATCCAAATAAAATGGAATGAATTAAGTAAGAAGAGATATGAAGAATGGAGAAACAAACAAGAAAGAAAAGAAAAAAGATTATCTATAACTGATAATTTCATAAAAAACTATGCTAGTGTTTTATCAAAATGATCAATTTTAGAGGAGAGGCATTATGTTACAACACAAATAAGCCACCCCAGTACCAGGGATAAAAAAGATAATTCCTAATGTAAAAATACTTCATATAAAATAAAATGTTTAAAAATGACAAAAGGCCAAATATGCAAAAAACCAACCCAAAATAATCAAATATAAAGAGGGAGAAAAAATATTAATCAAAAATCGTGAACTGCCAAGTACAATGGAAGGTATAGCAAAGAAATTGTTATTGCTATATACTGGACCATACGTTGTCACAAAAGATAATGGTAATAATACTTACCAGATAAGCAATATAAATACCAGAAAAATAAAGGGAGTTTATAACCAAACTTCGATAAAAAAGTTTTATGAAGAAGAATAAATGATGAAATGAAAAAATATTTCAAAATTCCAAAAGAGATTATAAGAACAACTTACTACCTTATTTAGATGATATATGCGGAATAAAAAAAGTACAGTAATCCCTCGTCAACCGCGCGTTCTCCAACCGCGGAATTCATTTATACGCGGTTTTATAAATGCGCAGTAGTTTCCAACCGCGGGGCTGGAATTCGCTTATACGCGGTTTGTAGTAGCATCTGCTAGGCAGCGCTTCGTGCACACATATCCCGCGTTGCTCTTCTGCCGTGACGTATTGCGTGTTTTTTAGTTTTTAGTGTGCGTTGTTCTTATTATCTAGTGCTAATTTACTCTTTTATAAACTATCCTTTTGTCATAATGTGTTCCAAACGTTCGGAAAACATAATTGGCGGTGATAAGCTAGCCAAAAGGGCTAGGAATGTACTACCGCTGGAGAAAAAGCTCGATGTTTTGAACAGGTTAGAGCGCGGCGAGAGTGCTGCGTCTGTGGCCAGGTTAATGGCTGTCAACGAGTCAACTATAAGAACAATAAAAAAAAGTGAAGAAACAATAAAAGCTAGTGTAGCTAGTGGAACTGCATCTAGTGCTAAAGTTACCTTTATGCCTCGTGATCCCATTATTGAAAAGATGGAAAAGGCACTTAATGTTTGGATCGAAGACCAAACACAAAAGAAATATCCTTTAAGTAGCTTAGTTATACGTGAAAAGGCACTGAGAATATACAAACATTTAGAGCAAGGTGTTGGCCAATCTAAATTTCAAGCTAGTAAGGGATGGCTTGCTCGCTTCGTCCACCGCCATAGCCTTCACAATTTGAAAATAGTGGGAGAAACAGCCTCAGCTGACCATAGCGCTGCTGAGAGTTATCCTGAACAATTAAAAAAATTAATTGAAGATAAAGGATATTTTCCGGAACAGGTATTTCATGCAGACGAAACAGGTCTGTATTGGAAGCGCATGCCCAAGAGGACATACATCTCTAAAGCTGAACGCTCTGCACCAGGTTTCAAGGTCTCGAAAGACCGTATCACCCTGCTCTTGTGTGCTAATGCTTCTGGTGACTGTATGGTGAAACCAATGTTAGTGTATCGATCGCTGAACCCACGTGCCTTGAAAGGAAAAAACAAATGTCATCTTCCAGTGTTTTGGTGTGCAAACAAGAAAGCATGGGTGACAGGTGCATTGTCAATGGACTGGCTGAATAACTGCTTCGTTCCTGATGTTGAACGGTATCTATCCAAGAAAAACTTAAACTTCAAGGTTCTCCTGATCTTAGATAACGCTCCAGGACACCCCAAGGCTCTCCAGTTCGCCCATCCAAATGTTGAAGTTGTATTTCTGCCCCCAAATACTACTTCACTCATACAACCGATGGACCAAGGAATTATCGAAACATTCAAGCAATACTATACACGACGCACATTCAACAGGATACTGGAAGCTATGGAGAATGACCCAAGTCTGACAGTCACTGATTGCTGGAAACTGTTCAACATCACTGACTCCATCACCATTATTAAAGACTCTCTTGACGAAGTAAAACAGTCAACTTTGAATGCCTGTTGGTCCAAGCTGTGGAAGGAGTGTGTTAATCAATGTTTGCAACACAAACTTCCAGCCGTTAAGGATATTGTAGATGTTGCAGGACGTCTGGGAGGTGAAGGATTGGCAGACATGAAAGATGACGACATCGAAGAAATTCTTCAGTCACACAAGGAGGAGTTGAATGAAGATGAATTGGAAGAAATGATACGATCGAGTGAGGATGGGGATGATGACGAGGAGGACAAAGAAGAACAGAGAGAAATGACGTCTTCTAGCCTAAGCAAAGGAATACTTTTGGCTAACAATCTCACTGAATTTTTTCTTGACATCGATCCCATCATGGAGTGGAGTATAAAATTCAAACGGGGTTTGGAGGCTTTATTATCTCCATACAAGCAGCTTCAGAAGGAGTTTCAAAATAAAATGAAGCAGACTTCTCTTTTATGCTATTTTAAATCATCTGGTGGCAAGTCAACTGACGTCCCTCACCCTTCCACAAGTGCCGATTCCCATGCCTCAATTTAAAATTGTTTTGATTAAAATTTTGCGTTTAAATTGTTTTTGTGTTCAAAATTGTTTTTATTTTAAAATTTTAAGTTGAAAATTGTAGTAAGCTATAAAACTGGACTTACTTAGCACTAAAAACTGGCCGCTATTTTTTCCTTGTCTTAGCGGCTTTTTCGTTATAATGTAATACAGTATGTATTTTAAAAATTTTGAAAATTTTTATAATTTAAGTAACTGTCAGCTATTTGAAATCATTGTACTGGTTTTATACATTCGAACAATATAGTGTATACTGTATAATAAAGAGTTGTACAGTATTTTATATTTCTGGCTTTGTTTCAGATTCCCCTAACCTTACTTTTCCCATATAAAGTTAACTTCACCAACCGCGGATTCACTAACCGCGATGTTTTGTAGGAACCTAACCCCCGCGGTTGGCGAGGGAATACTGTAATATAAATGAATAATAATGTGAAAAACAAAGGAATCAGTTACACAAATTCCTTTCAATTTAAATCAACTCACAGTCTAATAAAAGATTGATATATGAAGTATGAAATAAAACAAATAAAACAGTGAGATAATAAGGAATAAGTTACACACATTCCTATATAATATAAATGTAAGAATCACAAACTTACGATTATAATTAAACAAAAAATAACTAAAAAGGAATACGCTACAAACATTCCTTTAAAGTAAGAGAATTAACTTACAAAGAATTATCAAAAATAATATTTAATACAGAATAAAATAGACAAAAATAAAATCAAGCGCAAATTACTGAGATAAATACCTGAAATTATAATGAATCAAATGTATTCAAAGAAAAAAAAAAAATCTGAACTGGTACAAGGAAGAGAGAGAAATTATGTATAAAACAAATATACAGAAATGGCTAAAGCAGAATCTTGCTAAATAACCAAGAAAAGAATAAAAATGTCTAAGAGAATTAAAATGATCACCAGGAGCATTGAAAACAAAATAATGAAAAGTTAGATATGATGAAATTAACATATGAATAAATATAAAAACAATCAAGTGTATGAGTAAATGATAGTATATAGCTAAGGTATAGCGGAAGGAAGAATGAGTAAAAGGCCAAAGTGATCTAAAAACAAACCACAAGGTGGACAATCCCAAAGTATATTATTATATTATTATTATTGATTTAAGTCACAAGTTGACAAAAAAGGTATTTAAGATTGACTGTTGAAAAGTCCAGCAATCCAAATAAACTGAGCAGAGATGATGTGCCTCTGGTCTCAGAAAAAATGAGTAGTAATGGGAGAAACCAGCTACTATAAAAGTTAGGGAAAAAATTGTGTATAAGGGAAAATGCACCAATGGAAATGAATAAAAACAGATCCAAATAAAATGGAATGAATTAAGTAAGAAGAGATATGAAGAATGGAGAAACAAACAAGAAATAAAAGGAAAAAGATTATCTATAACTGATAATTTCATAAAAAACTATGCTAGTGTTTTATCAAAATGATCAATTTTAGAGGAGAGGCATTATGTTACAACACAAATAAGCCACCCCAGTACCAGGGATAAAAAAGATAATTCTTAATGTAAAAATACTTCATATAAAATAAAATGTTTAAAAATGAATAAAATATAAATATTATGACACGACGAACGATGATATTACCCAACCCAGGTGATTGACCCAACAACAGAAACACAAAGAAGGGTACCACGAAACATACACAGAGACAGAAAGGTGATTGACCAAACAAATAGGAAATAACAAAAGAAGATAAGGAACCAGAACTAAAGAAGAATCAAAGGAAGTGAACAAATTCATACAACTATATAGAAATTAAACCAGATGAGAAGAGGAGAACCGAACCAAGATGAAGACACTTGAAGAAGATGGAGACGAAGAAGAAGAGGAAGAATGAAGAGGAGACAGGTTAAACCCAAGGAGAAACTAACACCACATATAAAGGGGAGAAATAGTAGACTCAAAGATAGAATACTGTAAATAAACCCCAAATAATTATCCACTAGTGAAACAAATAGTATTGTTGTAATTGAAATAACTTGTATACCTATTTTAAAAAACAAAAGACAATTATAAAGTAACGTAGTGTAGAAAAGTACACTAACACAATTATTAAGGTTAGATTTAATGAAAGATAAATAACCAAATGTTATTAACAATAAGAATTATGTTGTAAAGAAATAGTGAGAAATAATAGGAGAAAAGTATAGGGATTACCCATTAAGTAACACTTAATACAAACAGTGAACCAAAATAAAGTGCAATAGTGAAAGTGTAAATACCCTAAAAATAGTGAGAGTGTATCAGTGATAAACCTCTGTTAATTAAAGGTGAAGGTGATACATGGAAATAGATATTTTAAGTAATGAAGATGTAGTAATAAATAAGAAAACACTTTATAAAGCATTGATAAACAATCAATGATTTGAGTGATCTTGTGAACTTTCATATATTTAAGAATAATTAAAAATAATATTTCAAATAAAGATAAGTAAAACATGTGATATTATTCAGGGAGAAAGCCCAGATAAAAACAATTGTGTTAACATGGAATGGAGGAGATAGTAGTATAGAAATAAGGTTTTGTTTTAAAATTAAGAATACAATGAATAAAACACCCCATGTTAAAAGGGGAAATAATTTTAATAAGTTTGCAAGAAGTGATGATGTTTATCACTCAAAGTACTAACAAAAGAATGAAATTAATGTTAAAACCAACAATAACTACTAACTTATAAAGAATAGTTTGTTTCAATGTTATGAAGAGGATATGGCTGAAGGGAACTTGCAGTCCATAAGCCTAATTGTTATATTTTAAAATATGTATAATGAAAACTGTATTGAATAGTAATTAAAACACAAACAGAATCAACACACAACACAAACAAACATGATAACAAAGTGAAGCCTATCAGGCTGAATTAAAAATGTAATTTAAAAGAAATAAACCAAAAACCATTATGGCTACTCTTGGCTCTGAAAACATCTAACTGTCAGACACACACAAATGTCAATTGTAACCAATTCACAAAGAAATTTATTAATCTAAGACCAGTAAATGGCCAGTAATTATATGTAAATCGTTTTAAAAGAGAAATGTTATTATAAAAGTTTAATTTAAGAGAGATATGTAATTTATCAAATGTCACATATTTAGACTAAAGTTAATGTATAATAGAATATGACCTTATGAGGTATCATTTTAAACTTTGAAAGGAAAGAAATACAATAGTGATATTATTTATTACCCCAAAGGAACGATAAAGGAATAAAACCATTAAGAAAATACATAATAAAGTTGAATAAAAATTCAAATCTCTTAACAATGCTTTTGAAAGAGGCCTTAACCAATCAAAGGGTTACTGTTACCATAGTACTTACCATAGTTGAATAAGAATTTTTCCGTTAAATTTATTAGACTTGAAGAAATGACGCGTGGGTAAGCGGCACGCAAAATTGTGATGATTGAAATTTTACATTAAATAGTTAAAAAGACGTTCGGAAGTTAACAACAAGGAACCAAAGACGAATAGATGCAGAACTACAAAGATTAAACGATGTCCTGGAACCAAATACCAATAAATTAATTAGCAGAAAGTCCAGACGAGATAGAAGAAGATGCCCGAAGCTTAAAACCAGCCCAAAATTGCAGAATTTCCACTACCCCAGATGACAACATATCAACACTGTCTGAACTGATAAGTATCAAATAAATTCCTTTCTCCCAGAAACCAAATTACTATAAATATTTCTCAAACAATCAAATTTCTCACTATTGAACAAATATAATTTTCTTTCAAAGGTTTAATGCATAATTAACTTACGTAAAAACATTTTGTTAATCAAAATATAACCTCGCATTAGTGTGCGAACTTTGTAACAAAAATACGACACTACCGAACAATTTGTAAAAACACATTATACTTTCTAAGTACGTATAAGGCATGGTAGTGTACTTTTTTAATGTAACCAACGTTTATGTCTTATTTTATAATCCAAAGGACCCCAGATTATGAAGAGATTAATATATTGTATATAAACAGTAGCCATTTCGGCATCGAAATAATTTGTTTTTTAAAACTGATTTGCCAACCTTGAAATATTGGCGTCTTATGTTCTAAGCCGGAGCAATTTGTTATCAAACCATTTATAATCTTTTTGTCATATTAATTAATGACTGAATTTGTATTAAAATCACAGTACAGAGTATTACTATCGTTTTATTTCATAGGACGTTGTAGAATATATGTGTTAGCAATTTTTATTCAGTAACCAACTAGCGCTCGTCACGAGTGGACAATACGGCAACCTGTACAGCGGCGGGAATCATTTGAACGCTCCAGCTGTCAACGCTAATAACACTTATCAACTTGTAATTTAACTATTTTAATTGTTTTGATAGAAACAATTTGGCGCCACCCGGGATTCGCAACCCCTATGAATTAACAGGTAGGTTGTACTGGTAATTTTGACAACGCTACAGATTCCAGTAGTGACTACGATTAATGTAACGACCGGTGTGAGGCAAACACACCACATTAACACTAATACACATAATAAACAAGTGTAAACACATTTTAACAGGTACACACCCAAATCTTCATTACAATACATAACTTGTTTACATGTAGTTTGCTATTGATTGTAGTGAGCAAGGGTATGAACACTTGCTCGGAGTGACGTTTGAAAGTATGTGAATTATCAACGAGACAATAAAACGCTTGCATGAACTCACTGGCTCGCGCCTGCTACTGTGGCCAAGATAACACTATACTTGAATTAGACTGTTTGAAAGCAATTTGCGACCTGTTCAGAAACCAGTATACTTTTATAACCTATTTACTGGGCCATAAAACTTTCATTGGTAAAAAACTCATATATTTAGTTCTTTAATTTGTGAATGAACTGACATTTGATAGGTTTTTCATTAGATACATTCTGGTACAAGTCTCGTCTCAAAATTCCATATATAACAAAAGTTATAAGATTTAATGTTTTTTTTTTAAATTTTTTATCCCATAAAATAATTAAATAAATATTCTCGCACACACGCATTCACACACGCCTACACATCTTTCCACACCTTTTCACAACGTAACAGTTTTTTTACTGTTTAAACATACTTAAAACTAACAATTTGAACATGTCTCTTATCGACTAACATACAGTATAATGTCCAAACCTGCAGTCTTTACTTACAGATTTTCATTTTAAACATGCTGCCATATGATTTGAGTCCCAGTAATATTTTATATGCATATTCTACTCATTGTGTATATACCTCCTCTGGGTTACATTTTTTTTATAATACATTTTTTTAAATTAATTGATTAAATGTAAATTTTCTTCGTAACGTAATTAAAACATTTAACCAAACATAATTATTTAACATAACACAAATAATAATTCCTTTATCTGCCAAAATTAAATTCTCCCGCTTATAGTAGCATATGATGGTTGTTAAGTAAAGCATGCATTTCTACTTATCGCTAAGTTTCGGGCTTTCAGACGTACTTTCCTGAATGCACAACCAGCCTTCATCGAGATCATATTCAGCAGAACTTGAGCCAAGGTGGAGTACATATGAATGTGGAGCAAACTTCTTCATTTTCTCTATATTCGGGAACTAGGCCCAATTCGTACACTTTCCTCCATAGATATTGATTAAAATGGTAATTACACTCAGATGTGTTAGCTGCAGGAAATAAATGTGTAATTGAGCAAATAATGGCAACCTCAAAGTCCATTACAATTGTCTCAGGATTCCATCCATGCACTTTGTTTTTAACAGCACTAAAAAAAGGACAGTGCTTGTTTGACAGCAGTGTGTAGACGGCTGGAATCATTTTGTTTTCATCCCACAAATTTCCAAAATCGGCATTTATGACGAATAACTACCCGAACTGCTTTCGAACTTTTAAACGTTCTGTCAATGAACAACAACAAACACATTGATAAAGTGTATTTTCCTTTCTCACTGGCAAATATTAATATTCTGTCTTAAGGACCTCAATTGTTGTTGTGCAGTAGGATTTTGCTTCCACTGATCATATCCAAATGTAGTTGTTATAGGTTTATACCTTCCGAGTTGACTGTGACTTTTGAAGATCCCTTATGCTTCCTCTGAACGTGTTGCATCGATTGTTTTGTAGTTGTATGTGATAGCGTTTGTCTGTAATGTTTCGGAATAATTAACGATAAAGAAAAGAAGGAATTAAACCCCGTTACTAACCTTACCTTACCTTCAGCAGATTCCAAAAACACCAAAAGCCCCAGTCACCACCACATTTTTATTGGAGGAAATGCGGAAACCGTTACTACTTTCCCCGTGAAAAACAATTTAAAAGTAAACTTCCCCTTACAGAAAAATTCCAAGGCTGTTAGACGAACTTTTGGACACAGAGAATAGGTTATAGGTAGAGTGGCATAATAAATTAACACATTGTAATAAAAATTATTGTTTTATTATAATGAAATATCATTATTGTTATTAATAAAAATGAAACAACAAAACATAAAAATTCACTACAGCAAATCAATACTTTTGCTATTGCCCCCTTTTTCTCTCTCTCGCTCTCTCACACTCTCTTATTCTGTATATAGTTTTGTTTCGTTACGTTTGATTTTATTATTTGGCCAAAAAAAACTTTCCCCAGACTCGTTATATTTACCTTTTTGTCTTTGCGCTTATCTATATTTAGCTGAGTCTCATTTTTTCCTTTCTCGTCGTTGCATCACACGGGCAAAAGCACGTGTTGGACCTCATGGGCAGAACCGCGCACTTTCTCCAGAATTATTGTTCTGATAAAAATTAAAAAACTGCTAAAAAAATTGGTCCACTATGTTTCACAAATTTGTATAATTTTGCACTGTTTCCAATTTAGAATGCGGTAGGCCTACCTTGGCTGCCCACGCACGCTGTAAATATATGTGTACTGGCTGCAGGCTATGATGAGACTGAGATCCACTGCCTTTGTTCTACACAACAGTGTCCGTTTTACTCCGCAATTAATCCAGTTTTTTCTGGTTATGGCCACACATTGCTGCCATTGGTTGGCTGACTGGCTGACGTACCACTTGTTTACAGTTTAAATACATAACGACACAATTCTGTTCCGCCGCACCCAAACAACAATTATAAACACATTCCATTTAGTGTGCGTAATTGTGATTCACTCATCTACAGCTAAAAATAGGTTTCATAATGTACTGTTACAATATCCTCTATTAAACAGCTGTCCGCTTTCTGGGATTCACCAGATTCTTCCTCATTTCACTCGCTGCATCGCCTCGGAGACAAACATGTCCCACGTTGCTTTAAACGGTATTATTCTGATTAGAAAGTCTTCCCTTACATTGCTTCCTTTTACATTCAATACACTTCCAATACGTCACCTGTTATTTGTTAGTATAATCCACTATGTACTGATGACCATTGAAAATCAACAAAGGCTTCTCTTACTGGTCTCAGTAAATTCAATCCCTCACAAGTTTAATACAGTGATCACCACACAAACAAAAGAGTATCAGTGATCACTACTGATCACCTACACACACACCGCTTGAAAAGTTTCACTCTGTACTAGGTAGTAAATTTGTTTTAACCTGACCCATTTATGAGTGGGAGAGGATATACATTGCTAAGGCAGGAAAGCAACTCTGATGAGTGATATGACTGTTATCAGGAACTGCTGCAGACAGTACAAAAATGTTGCATGATAAACTGATTGTCATCAGTGTGATGTTCTGTTTCGTTTAACTGTTTTTTATAACAAAGCCTTATAGTTGGTTTTATGTAGATATATAGCCCATGCTACAGGTTTTTTAAAACTTTATCTTTGACTTCCGCACAAACATGATTACTTAAAAATCATAATTTAGGCCTACTTCCTGGTATCATTATGAATTTCCTGGAAGCATTGTTTCTCCGAGGAAATTTCACAACTTCATTGATAACTAATCACTCAGCAGTATAATAATAAACAGCTATAACTAAATATAACATTCCAGCAATATCTTGTATAAATAGGTGCCTTTTAGAAAGTTGTGTAAGGTCATATAAAAGCTGAATAAACATTTCTGGTGCCTTGAAGTTGGGCTTAGTAGTAAGGTCTGTGGTGTGGTGCTTGGTTGTGAATCTAAAGTTCCTTAGTTGTAAAATCTAAAGTTTGATTCCTGAAACACAGTAAAATTAAGGTGTAGTTTGTCAGCCTCATCTTGAGAAAATGAGTACCTGGTAAACATCCTGGGATAATAATGGCCAGCGGAAGTGTAGTACTGGCAACCTACCCTTCCTGGCACTCCTAAGCTACAAACAAAAAAGCTTCCTTTGTTTATTTTTTTTGTAGGAGTGGTAAAAAGAAAAACCATTGTCTTTTTTATTATTATTATTCTACTGAAGATAATTACTCTCATAATAATATGCACTAATTATATATAATATATATTCCAATATTACAATTATTATTATATTTTTTGTATCTGAAGTACTCAACGTAACTGTCAAATAACTTACCAGCTATATCGTGAGATTTCTGTGTTCGTTACGTTATGTCCCTTTTGTTTCACAATAAATTTTATGTGAGAAGAGAGGAGAAAGATTTTATGGCATGGAATAAATGTTAATAAAACATTGATTTATACAAAAAAAAAATTATTTAAAAAGAAATCTATATTAAAAGTTGCCTTTTAAGAGAAGCTGTTTTACACGTATTAGTGATAGTATATACCTTATACATTACACATAATTAATATGCAGACAAATAAAATAAACACAGACATGAACATTGTAGCGTGACAGATAATCCACACAAATGCATTACTCAATGATCATTAATAAAGCTCTAATATATGGAATATCCAGATGAGAATTAATTAATATGCACTATTTAATAATATATTCACAAGAAAGGTTAAATAAAGAAAAATTCTGCAATAATATAATATAATACAAATTTAAAAACCCAGGAAACTAAAAATGATAACAACAAAATTACCCAGGTAAGATAGAAGCAGGCAATTAATATACCCCGACAAGGAAACCAGACTAGAAGAAACAAAGGCATACACAGCGAAAAACTACTGAAGACAGAAGAAAGAAGAACAATCAAAGCTACTGAAGACAGAAGAAAGAAGAATAATTAAAACTAGAGAAGAAAGAAGACTAATTAAAACTAGAGAAGAAAGAAGACTAATTAAAACTACTACTACAGAAGAAGGAAGAAAGAAGAACAATCAAAGCAACTGAAGATAGAAGAAGGAAGACTAATTAAAACTACTACTATAGAAGAAAGAAGAAAGAAGAACAATCAAAGCTACTGAAGACAGAAGAAAAAAGAATAATTAAAACCAAGGAAGAAAGAAGAACTAATTAAAACTACGACTACTGAAGAAAGAAGAGAGAAGACTAATTAAAACTACTGAAGAAAGAAGAAAGAAGAACAATCAAAGCTACTGAAGAAAGAAGAATAATTAAAACTACCAAAGAAAGAAGACTAATTAAAACTACTACTACTGAAGAAAGAAGAGAGAAGACTAATTAAAACTACCAAAGAAAGAAGAAAGAAGACTAATTAAAACTACTACTACTGAAGAGAGAAGAAAGAAGAATAATTAAAATCAAGGAAGAAAGAAGACTAATTAAAACTACTGAAGAAAGAAGAACAATCAAAGCTAAAGAAGAAAGAAGAACAATTAAAACTCAAAGAAGAAAGAAGAATAATCCCAAACTAAATCTACTGAAGAAGGAAGAAAGAAGAATAATTAAAACCAAAGAAGAAAGAAGAATAATTAAAACTAGAGAAGAAAGAAGAACTAATTAAAACTACTGAAGAAAGAAGAAAGAAGAATAATTAAAATCAAGGAAGAAAGAAGACTAATTAAAACTACTACTACAGAAGAAAGAAGAAAGAATCAAAGCAACTGAAGATAGAAGAAAGAAGACTAATTAAATCTACTACTACAGAAGAAAGAAGAATAATTAAAACTAGAGAAGAAAGAAGAACTAATTAAAACTACTGAAGAAAGAAGAAGGAAGAACAATCACAGCAACTGAAGACAGAAGAAAGAAGACTAATTAAAACTACTACTACAGAAGAAGGAAGAAAGAAGAACAATCAAAGCTACTGAAGAAAGAAGAAAGAAGAATAATTAAAACTAGTGAAGAAAGAAGAACTAATTAAAACTACTGAAGAAAGAAGAAGGAAGAACAATCACCGCAACTGAAGACAGAAGAAAGAAGACTAATTAAAACTACTACTACAGAAGAAGGAAGAAAGAAGAACAATCAAAGCTACTGAAGAAAGAAGAATAACCAAAACTACCACTACTGAAGAAAGAAGAAAGAAGGATAATCCAAAACTACAGAAGAAGGAAGAATAACCAAACTCAAGGAAGAAAGAAGAATAATTAAGACGACCCATATAAAACAAAAACCCCATAGGGAAAGAACCCCCAAAAAACCCCAAAATCAATGAATGTCCAAAGAGAAAGTATAACACCCTAAAAAACCATATCACTGTAAAACTGACAAAAAACTAAAAGTGTTAGTAGTATTAAATATTAGTGCATTCAAAAAGTTATTGTTTAGTTTGTATAAACAAATCTTCACAGTTCCCCCATGGTTGAATATTTCATGTTAAAAACTAGAGAAAGACTAGTAAATATATTGATAATTCACCATAGACAAGTGCAAGTGATCAAATTATAAATAATAAACTTTAAAAAGGTGCATGAGTTACAGTACAAAGCAATAAACTTTAAGTTTTATGAACAGTGTCTACTTTGATAATGAAATAGTAATGTTACTAATAAAAAGCTACTAAAGCTGTATGAACATTCCATAGAATGGAATATAACTTAGATAGCCAGGGTTATACTTAAAGAGGGGGCATAAATCTTGTAAAATGGGGAATTACAAAACAAATTGTTAATGTTGAGTAGTATAAGATGTTAACCATTATATGTAACCAGGATGTCAGATTCCTATTACAGATATTAATTAGATAAGTAAGAATTATCCGTAAGAAATGTTAGGGTTATAATTTGTTATTTTATTGTTCATTTTAATTTAGGAATGACATATCTAAAATTAGATACCATTCCAATGTTATAGAAATTTTTTATTTATGTTATTAAGTAATATACTAAGCAATGTTATTCAGAACACCAGTTTTGATATAGAGAGATGTTATATGTTAATTATATAATCAATAATTTATGTTATACCAGTCAGAGAAGGATATAAAATAACTACATTAATAAAACATATGGAAATTAGCCACACCTCAGATCTAGGCCAAAGAATAAATCTAAACTGCAGAATAATTAACAAACCTAGTCTTATAAACCAGATAAAATGACAATATTTAGGCAAGATAAACTCAACATATTAAATACTATGTAAATAAGGCTTTCTAAAGATATGGTCATTATATGAGTAAAATTATTTAATTGTCTAATAAAATACCATTAAAACTGAAATAGATTAACTGACATTATCCTAGGGGGAGTCATATACAAATGAATTATATTAAAAAACCATCATTAGTATACTAAATTGCAATAAAATAAGTGAGAATTGATAATTATACAAATTTCAGATTTAATAGAATAATAATTATATTAGGGAAAATGGCTATTATTTACATAGAAGACAGGAAGTATAATTTTAGGCCTACCTCCCAAAAATTATAAGAAATATAATTTTCAGATAAAACTTTGTAATACTAACGTAATTACTATCAAAATAAGTAGAATAGAATAGTGAAAACGAATATGTATTTTATATTCCAAACAGTTAACTAATAACGAATTTATTTTATGAGCATAATGTACATTTTTAAAGTGTGTCGGAAGTTATGACAAATTGAAACAATGTATGAGATATATTATATAGGCTAAGATTTTCATGAGACGAAGGAAATACAGACAGTTCATTATTATACCTCGAAGAGAGCACTTCATGTGAATATTTGATAGAACCAACCTTTAATGGCCGTTACGTTATAACGGAGTTCGGAATCATTTTATGTAAAACAAAATTTTTAACTATTTTAATGAAAGTGAAGTGGTGAAGTTGACCCATGAACTACATAACACCTATAAACGAAATCACATATAACTAATTAAATGAAATAACACTGAAATCGCACCAAACACCAAGTGAAAATTCGAGGTTAACTGACACGCATAAACACCAGTAGATATACCCATTTAACAACATGTTTACACAAAGTGAACTATTCCATGATACACCAGTGACAATAAACTATACCCCAGAAGATCATATACAGTTGCGAAGAACATTTAACTGAAGAAAGGCCATATTATCTCAACAAGTACTTTGTTTACATTAGAAGCTATCAACGCGCATGCGTCAGGCGGCCATTTTGATCCAGGATCGTCACCACAATAAGACACGACTAGACTGCTTTCTGGTTCGAATAAAATTATATATAAACTTTTATTATTAATAATTACCATTATATTGTTTAAATTTAAGACATTTTTTGAATTGTAAGTGTTATACTTTCATGTCCCTGACCTTCTCTGGCTTTTTATATAAATAACCGTTCAAAGAACCTGTTTAAATAATACAACTGTAAAACTTCTAATATCGACCGACCCTGAGCGAGTCGATATGGTTTTGTAACCTCGATTAATTAATCGACCAACCTTATTATTGTGTTTAATAAACGTTTTTGTTTGTTTTTTGGTAAATTGAAGTTGATTTCTCTTATAAAAGGACATAATCATTAATTAACCAAGAAAACTAGATAATCTTTAAAGGCAGTATACGCGAAACTACAACATTTCAAGAGTAAGAAGAAGAGAGCCGTTTTTTGCCTAACTTGAAGTTAATTGGATTATCTTTTTAACAAATTTACCGAACAGAAATTTATTACCAAATTAAACACCATACTATTATAATTATAATTACGATCAACAACCTCAATTTATTCCTAAATATTAAGCACATAAATACACCGAAAATATTTTTTCCGAAATTATTTTTTTTATAAATATAAATTTTAAATTTATATTTTATTTCAATTTGCTACCCCAGCAAAATACACTGAATTTATTTGATAATAACAAAGACCAGGAACTTTACCAAATCGACGATTCCCAGAGCGGAACATCACTACTACACATACACACCATAAAAATTATCCTGGGTAATATTATACCAGAACACTATACAATTACAATTATAGTATGGTTGTATTACAAAAGCGAAGATCAAAAGTGAGAGCTTAGAAGACAAGAAGATATTAGCTACGTTACTACACACATTCTTACATTGAAATAATCTCGTTTTATTGCAAAATTGACTAGCCCAACCAGTGGGGCTTACAGGAGAGCACAATCAACATACATCGATATTTATTTTATTACTAGCACCACTAATCGTTTTATTACAACATGTAAATAACAAACATAAAACGTGTATATAAATACAATTATAAAATTGTTTTTATTGCTTGGGTGTCTGACATTACAATATAAAAATTCAATTAATTATTTTTAATGTTGCAAATCTGATATCAATTAAATATTTATTATAAAAATGAAAAGTTTATTTGTAGTATTTTAATCAAAAATAATATTTACTTTATCTCAATAGACATTAGTTATTGTGCACCCATTTTTAACTAACTAGAAAAAATTACTCAAAAAACATGTTACAATTACATGCTTAAATTATATTAATTATTTAAAATTTTGTAATTACACGATGTAAAATTATTTATTTCTTCTTTTCTTTATACCATGATTATACTCGTTTACTATCTTTGTTTATAAAAAATAATTGTTCATTTTTCACCTGTTTTTCACTTCGAGTTACCGTGGTGTGTGTGTGTGTGTGTGTGTGTGTGTGTGTGTGTGTGTGTGTGTGTGTGTGTGTGTGTGTGTGTGTGTGTGTGTGTTTTGTTCATGATGATGATGATGCTGATGTTGTTACTGGTGCTGGAGTCTGTTGTTGGTGGCCTGTTGAACAGATTGGCCCCCCACCTTAGAATGATTGGTGTCTCTCATATGTCGCTAACCAATCAGACATAGTGTCTCCATGAACAATTATTAGTGTCTGTCATATATTGCTTAGCAAACTGACATATGTCCCCATGAACAATTATTAGCGTTTGTCCTCTCATTCAGAATCGTACTGGGTTATAAACTGAAGGCACACTGACAGGTTCCAGATTGCTTATCAAGCCACCATAAACTTGTCAGATTTTGTTCGGTCATCAGTTTTCGCACATCGTCTTTTTTTGTATTTTCACACTCATAATTAATGTTTTCGCACTCATAATGCAAAACTAATAGAATCATGCAATTCGTGATATTTTTTCTCTATTTATGTATTAATTACTCGTCACATATTAATTAACTGAGTAATTAATTAATTTGTTTATAGTTCGGTTGTACTTTTACCTTTCACCTTCAAATTGTATCTACACATGCATCATTTTGCACATCTTAAAACGGAATCATTCACTTTGCTTTATATAATATCATTGTGCGATTTTTATCAAATAAACATATTTAATTACTTGTATTTTCTGCCTGTTCGGATTGGAGTTCACTACCACAAGTTAAATACACTGGTGCTCTATTGTTATCCTCCTTCGATCAGGTGATCCAACACACACACACACACACACACACACACACACACACACACACACACACACAGTTCACCACCCCTCAGTACTCAAGTAAATAAGTTAAGAATTGTCTGTTTCTGTATGCACAATTTAAAACTATGTACAACTGTTTATACTTATTTTATATGCACCCTGGGTGAATATGCAAATATGTATCGTTGCAATATCTTTAAGAACATTACTTGTAATGCATTTGTCAAGATGTATTCTCTTTTACAGTCAATTAGATTTTGACTATAACATCAAACTAATACATTGTATCACAGTTGTATTAAAAAAAAATGCTTTGTTCATTAGCATTTTTCTTTTCACAGATTACATTTATGAACTTTGGTTGATGCATTTGAAAAATTTATATTGGCTACACTTTCAGGAGTACTTGTTGACTGGCATTGGATTGTCAGAAATGTTTTCTGTATTGTTATTTTTTCTGTTCTCAATTTATTCATTTTATACATTTATTTTTTTTCCTCATTCTTCTTTCCCCTTGATGTAGGTGGTACTTCTGTTTATATCCAACTTCATTGTTTTAAGCAATTCCTTCATTTCATTCTTGTTATAGTTTAATTTAAGATATGTTCTTATTTATAACTATTGAACCTATGATCGAAAGTACAATGTAAAATATGTTGACATATAAGTTGCTAATAAGTGCACTGTTTAACGGTGTATTTCTTCCAGGTTATAGTGGTTGACTGGAACCCAGATTCAGTGAAGCTTCACAGAGCCAACACATTTTTAATACCTCGATGGCAGGGGAATGATAAAGATACCGCACTTTACGATTTGGCAGCATTCCTGAGAAGTAAGTATATTTTTGTGTAAAAGAAAAACATTAATTTTTTAATTTGTTAAACTCTGTACTGTTTGTCCAACCATTGTAGAGGTTCCCGCTACTGAACTGCTATATTCTTATCCATCCACGCTTTGTACTCGTGCATTTGATGTTCGACTTAACAAGTACAGTGCTTTAAATAGATGGAAATACCATGAAAATATGTAAGAATAGTAAATAGTTTTAAAAAATTCATATGTATTTAATATTGAAAATTCATTTTGGGAGAAGAGTAACTCTGTCTAAGCAAGCTTTTCGTAAGAAAAGGAATGTGCTCACAAGCAGTCAAATGGACTTTTTAATTTAAGAAGGCTTTTGCATGCAGCCCCCTTGGTTTATGGAAGTGAAACCTGACTTTGGTGAAGAAGGAGTAGACTTGGCTGGAGGCAATCAATGAACAATGTAGACAGATAAGTTGTATAGAAAGAAAAGCATGTGTTGACATTTTAAAGGAAATAATACTGATTACAATAATGGAAATGAGGAAGAGTTATATCTTCAGACATAGATTAATTTCAGTAATTTTTGAAGGAAGCTGTTGGTGATGATAGGGAGAGGTTTTCTGAAGAGGAAGTACTTCTCAGACGACGTAAATAAAATTTTCAGGAGCACATGCATGTATGCTGCAATGATCTTGGACAGCTTCATCATGGCTAATCACTTAAATTCTATATTTTTCATTATTTATTCCTTAAATTTTATTTTAATAACTAAATGCTAAGCATGTGTAAATTTTTAAAATTTCAGTTTTAAATGATTTTTATTATGTTTATAATACTATTACAATAATCATGTACAACAATTTCTTGAAAACAGACTATGGCATGTCAGACTAGCCATTGTCTTTACTAACAGTGAACTGCATAATTCTGAATAATGGCAATTGGTACTTTCCTTACTGCAATGTTTGAAGAATTTTTCTGTTTTACACTGTAGCATCAATTATGAATAATTAGTGTTAGCAATTTTTCAGAAAGCCAGTTTTTTTATTAAATAGCTATACAAAATATTCCATCTTGTGTAGCGTGCATTTGTTAGTCAGTTCCCTGCTTCGATCATTCTTCTTACCCACTGCTGTACATAATATCTGAACCTAGATCTTTGAACTCTAATGTCACAACTTTTATCTTTTTCAATATTGTACAGGTACAGTATATTTCATTTATCTGTATACTCTCTCTCTCTCTCTCTCTCTCTCTCTCTCTCTCTCTCTCTCTCTCTCTCTCTCCCTCCCTCCCTCCCTCCCTCCCTCCCCTGTGGTGTGTGTGTGTGTGTGTGTGTGTGTCCCTCCCCCCATCCCAAGCCTCCTCTACATGTCTCCATTGGTCATGGTTCTGAGACAGCATTAGCCTCCTTTTGGACACCTAGCTTCCTTAAATCATTTTCAACCCCAATTTTCCACCATACTTTTTAGTCTGCCTCTTTTCCATGATGATCTTAGTGGGTGCCCCATCATAATTCAACTTTCTGGTTCACCGTCTCGCATACAGTAATGTGCCCAGCCCACTTGATTTTATTGGTTTGGTTGATGTGGCTCCTTATAGAGTTCATATAGTGTAAATGAACTCTTACAAATTTTAAATCTACCCGCCCAAAATACCACCTACCTGGTCGATCTCTGCTCACCTACCTTATAATTCACCAGCACGTCATTTGGGTCATCTCTTGAAGAATCTGGTTGTTTCACTCACTGAACTGTTTAACACTTTGCTGGCGAAAGACGTCCATGTACGGCTTATGTAACTTCCGAGTTTTGACGAGAGACGTAAATGTACGTCTTTGCGTATAGCACTGTTTTACATGACGAAAGCTGTTGAGTTACGCTTTTCGACGATGTGTAATCATGTAACTACAAAGACTGACATTAGTAGTTCACAATTTTGCACCTAGATCGCAGAAGTATGTACATTTCTGTTCACGTATGCTTTGTGTTCAGTAAATGGTTTTGTAGTCGAATGTGTAAGTGCTTCAAAACATACCATACCAAAAAAAAAGTTTAGTGAATGTAAACAAAATTGTGTATATAGTGTATACTAACAATGTTAGTGAATATTCAGAAGACAAGTTTCAGTTTGTTTGTGACAATATGTTGTGGTATAGCCTAATTGGAATAATATTTCAACTTTTTTTTTATTTGCAAAAACATGGAAACTTTATAATGAAATAGAAAAAATGTTATTTAAAATACAAGTTTCACTTTTATATAGTGTTTTATTTACAAAAAAAAAATAAAGTTTGAATTACTTATAAGTATATTGTTGATTATGTACTATGTCAAAATGTGTAAAACATGGCCAGACATGACAGATGGACCGACCCAGAATCACTCAGCCAGGTAAGTGTTAAAAACGGTTACTTCATTTTGCTGCTTCTTATATCGTCACTGACACTTAATTTTCACTGTTTACATGCTTTTTTACTGTTTAAACGCCGAAAATGATATTATCCATGGACTTTGGTTAAAACACACCCGGCCAGGTTAAGATGTTGTTCGAAACAGTGGCCAAAAGCGATCTCGGATGTTATACCATTTTAAATACTGTTCTGAATACGTTTTTATACTATTTTGTAGACCAACACGCCAATTTGTTGTGTAGGCCTCCTGACGCTGTTGACCGGTTCTGAGTGGTTCGTCGACCACTGCCTTCAGATGTTATTCGTAGACTGACTAATGGCGATCTCGGAGCGGCTAGTATATGAGTTGGTCACGTGATTCCTTCCGCTCACCGCTGCCCTTCTCATCTGCTGTTCGTCGAATCGTCTAGAAGTTTATTAAATTCACAATTGTGTTTTGTCATTCAGAAACACGTTTTCACGTCATGATATTGTTGTGACGTCAGTCGTCTCGCTAAATTTTGTGCCTGTATATGGTTACGTTTATTCGTTCTGTGACGTCAATGACTTCGTCACACGGTCTGAGTCATGCCACTACCAATTGTTAAAGTCATATTTTATTTAGATTCACCTCGATCGTTTTATTGCACCACATGAAATAATTATGTCTCCTTTTTGTACTGTCACAGTAGTTCGTGATTAAAATGCCACTGCTATTTATTACATATATCTCCCAAAATCCTCCTCATAATCTTCACTGCAGACATGTTTATTTTCTCATCCTTTTTTTTGATATGGCCCAGGTATAAGAGGTTTGAGTAAACCAATGTGTTTATATTGGCGTTACCACAGTTTTCTAGGTAACCAGTTTTATGTTTCTAGTTAATAGTCTCTTTAAAGTGGTTTTTAAGAATGCAGTAAAGCCCCATTTGCTGCTATTAATCTTGGTCTAATTTTCTCTGATATTATCATTTCCCCAGGTTACTAATGATCACTAAATAAGTAAAATTGTTTACCCTGTTATCGCAGTAGTTGCTGATGTTGATACCAGATGGTATACAGGATGTGTGGGGCTTTACCTGCCCACCATGTACGTGGCTTTAGACTGGTTTATATGAAGCCCCATTACCTTAGATCTTTTGTCTACTGCCAGGAAGGATTCCTCCTTGGCCTTCAGTAATGGCTAGGTTATCAGCATAACCCAATATTTTTACTGATTTGTAGAATATCATACTTCATGTTGTTATATAATAAAAGTGTGTTGTTGTTTAAATGGATATCTTCTCTCGATTTAGTCAAGTTCCACGTTGGGTTCGTCACGTTGTAACTGTACGATTTCTCATCGTTATTTTTCACGTTGTAACGTAATTTAATTAAAATGATATTTATATACGTGTTGTTTAAATGATTTCGTGTTATTATGATTTCTAACTAGTTTTTTAAAAGGACTGTAATAAATGTTCTCTGATATGTTTACCTCCCCACTTACCATCGGTGAATATCCTCAATCTTCTCACATAGGCTCTATATTACTGAAAAGTCATAACATAATTCACAAAATATATCACTTTGACATTAGTATGCAGACAGTAAATAAAATGATAAATTTATTTAATATTGAATTAAATATTTAAATACTGGCCACTCGAACAACGCTGCCACCTTGGGAAACAATTGCTCCTTGAATGAACTTTCCTTGTGCCTATTTTAAGAGAAATAAATACGACTGATTCACAGGTAAGATAACTATGATTTTATTATAATCAAATTAATTTGATTTGAATTCCTTTTAAAAACAATGCATAATTTTTAAAACAACAAAAGTTAATTATTTTATGAGAATCTTTCAGCTCAGGGCTGGTAACACTGATACGATATACAATATTATTGTGAACCTTGTTAGGTTAGTTTTGGTTATTATTACCAAAGTTCATGAGTTCTTTGAATTGTCATGATACAAGTTACAAAGATGTTTATAATGAATAATATTACTTTATATATAATAATCAAAAAATCAAAAATATTTAACCTCAAATACGATATCAAAACTATCGTATCATGGTACAACTGGTATACAGTCGTCAGTTATTTAGGCAGGTGTAATACTCGTTCAAAAATGCTACACATTAAAATAATATTATTTGTTTAATTATTACCAATGAAAGGTATCTTATTGAATGGAAAAATTCTTATTACTTGAGTCTCTTCAAAAAGATTATATATTTGCGATATGATTCTTTGTTGACATTGAACGTTTGTTCTTTATAGGTTAACTCTACCTATAGTTCAGAGTAAGTTATTAAAATAAATTAATTCATAGTATATAAATCTTAAAACTATATTCAATACATATTTAGCATGATAGGATTGTTTATTAAAGGCAGTGATAGTTCTCATAGGTTATTTTACAATTAATTTAATTCAAACGTTAGAGGTAGTCAAGTAAGTGTCTATATTTATTTTTGTTACTTACAATATTTGATATTATTCTGACTCCACTTAATATTTTCTTTAAAATATTAAAAAATATTTTATTTAATTAACATAATTACTCAATCGAGAACTTTTATTCATGTGCCTGTCAATGTACAATCATTTACTAGTTTAGCCATGTACAGTGCGTACTTGACTAGAGTAGTTCGATATAATGTTTACCAATCGGCAATTATTATGTTTCATTTTATTTTTAAATATTGTTAATAAATAGTACTCCCTGTAATTAACACTTCTCATCGCCCTTATTATACACTAGCGATGTTAAATAATTCTCACAATCACTCATCACACTGTCACACGTAAAGGGTTATCTATTCTATTGAGGTTAGTTTACTAAGAAATACTGGGTAACGCACACAAATTTGAAAAAAATCTTGCTGACTGCTGCATGCTCCGCTCGCCTTGCTGGTCACAATACAATTAATCCTTCTCGTCGAAGTTGCTTCTCACGTCTAGTAAAATCAGGTCATCTCATTGGTTGAAAAGTCTTTAATCTCAACCCCAAACGCCTTAGTGACATTAAAAATTTTAATTTTTGGCGTCCAATTTTGGGTCGGAGAGTATCCTGTGACGCGATCATTCCTCTTCGGAAATGATAGAAAATCTTATATCGTACATAATTTTCTTATTATTGGTCTGATCAATAGATGAATAGTCTCATTGTTTTGCGGATACTTGGGTCTTTCTTTTAAGTCCAAACAAGCTACAAATCCGTTCATAAACAATTCGATTCACTTCACACAATTCACTTATAGTGGTTCTTAATAAAAAATAAGTCTTTTCCACTATATATCGGTGTTATCTTATTCTAATATTTATAATTAAGTGTTTAGAATCCATATCTCTCACTAATTAATACAAAATATTAAGATATTTGTGGTTTTAGCAAAATGCATTCTTGGCGTCCAAGCCATGTATGTCCTAGCATTTGTATTTGCTTATTTTAACATTATGTCTTATCCTAATATACCCTTTCGGTATTCAAATGGTACTTAACATCTTTTTATACCTTTGTTGATACTTTATTCCAGTAACTGGGGTCTCATTTAATCATATAGCATTGTTTAAATACACCATGCCACAATTTCGTTATTTTGTCACTCTTATTTAGTCATTGTTAGTATTTATTACATGCATAATGATTTATTAAAGTGTACCCAGACATTGTACATTGTCAGTCTAGTGTACTTAGTAACTTCTTGTTGGTTGAATTATCTTTAAATTGTAACGTGGCTAAAAGGAGGGGTTTTTGATTGTATTAAAAAGGCGTAAATTCATTTTCATCTGTGTAGCCTGCCACGTGTTAAACAAAAGCTTTGTTCAAACAAAGAAACAGTGAGGTGAACTAATTGCATTGGAATGTGTCGTGTTGCACACAACTTTGCAAGAATTACGAAGTTTCAAAACATTTGTGAACACCTTGGTTCACCATAAATATGGGGAAAATTTACCCTCTGCCCTACATACTCATCTAATCTCTCTTGCCACTCTTTCTCTAATTCATCAACACCAATTACTACTCCGTTACAACCCATTACTCTCTCACTCTCACTCACTATCTCACTAACTATTTTCAACGTATCACTCTCTGATACCACATTCTTAATTATATTATGATTTTCAACATCATTTTTATCACTTGTTACTTTTTTGTTATCATTATTATTATTACTTTTAATCTGTTTCCCTACTGACTACTACTACTTTCTCAATATCTCGTTTCAATTCATTACACTTACTCTCACACTTAATTTTGACCTCATTAATATCACATTTAAGTTCGTTAAACTGTTTACTCTGTTCATCGAATTTGTTATGTACTTCATCGTGTTGTTTCTCTGAATTTTCTTTCATACTACATATCAAACCATACAAATCTTTTAATATACTACTGTCGTCAACTTTTTTATTTTGTTTCATTGAAATAGATGTTGACTGACTTTCTGTTTTCTCGTCAGTGAAGCTGACTTCATCATTATTAATTTTACTTTCCCAATTCAATTTTGGGGTTATTTAAATCCCCGAATCATCTGTACTATTTGTTTCATTTGTAATATCTAGTTTTATTTTATTGTCCTGACTCACATTTGGAGTCGAGTGGACCTCAATAGTATGTATAACAGCTGACTCATCAAAATTATCAACACTAGTTATTTCATGGATATCGTTTTCGTTTCCTGCCATTTTTAAGTGGTAAATTTACAAAATTTTGTTTCACTAACCTTTAATCTACATCTACAACATATACACACGAGCTTATGTACTTTACGTAATTTTTTTCGTACTGTCACTTAACCTTGAAATCAAACTTGCATTTCCGTAGGTGTGGTCTTTATATTGTAATTTTAATTTATAAAAACTGTCCCTGCTTCGGACGCGCCATTGTTGAATTAATTTTCATTTTAATATAAATAAATCACAAAGTATTTATAAACTACTTTTCACACTTACCTCGTTTTGCCCTCTTAGCCCAGAATTCGTCACACGAACGTGGAAATGCAAGAGTGATTATAAGGTTATATCAATAACAGACGCAACTCGCATTTATAAAGAGAACCAACTAAGATTTTATTTAATTCATTAAAATTGCAACGTGTTATTTATTTACCTTTCCATTTCTTTACTATCGGATACTACTAAAATTAAACATATTACCTTACTGAAGGCCGCCCAGCCTGCTCAATCACACATTCACACTATTAAAATTTTTACCCCTTTATTTAGATAGTCCCCATTTTATTCGAAATTACCCATATATTTGAAATACTGTTGCTCAATATCACTACCGGCAACGTGGCTTCTCCCCGACCGCGTGCTACATCATTCACAAAATTAGTTCTAGGTCCGAAACGGTTTATAATTTCCTTTTCTTCTTCTGAAAACTATACTCACTTCCTCATTTTGAATAACTGAACTCACTTTTACTTGATATTGAAACTTTATTAATGAGCCCTGTTTGGCGGGCTGCCTGCGCAGGCGAGCGTCGGTGAGGTACTGCGAAGAAGATCTGCTTAGTACCCCACTACTTAGATTTTTTGGACAAGACGGAAAGCAATGCCTTGTGCGTTAAAGTCATAGTCACTGTTCAGGCAACACATGCAATTCCCGCGTGTTGGACGTCGACGAAATCTGGTGTCCACTGGTTTTGTCACACAGATGGGCGTGACTTACAATTAGGTTTCCGTCATGTCGAGAGCACATGTTGGGAAAAATCATCTGCTCAAGCAATCTTGAGCTACTTGTGTTTAGCGTGGGTTATGCGCTCCGCAGATGTTTGGGCATCTGTGCGCATTACACTGTATTACAGTTCTGAGAATTACGAAGTTGTGAACATTTCAATTATTGACATAATTGTACTAAATAGAAATTATCGTTAAAAGGTAGTAGTAACTGAAATATCAGATAAAATAAAGGTTAATAATAAATTTGAAATTTTTGAAAAATCCAAGTGAAAAAGTGATAAATAATGAAATGCTGATATATAGGAGAGTTAATAAAAATTTCAAATTATAATGTTTATAATTTTCTGTATAAATTATTTAAAAGAGAATTGTTTGTTTAATGTGAATGTAACAATGCTAATTATCAAGGTTAATGTCTATTTGTTTATTATGTTATGTTATGTTATCATACAAGATATGTGGGTAATTTTGGGGGGTTGAGTGGTGTTAATAGAAGTGCTATACTTAGGGAGTGTAGAAACTGTAACTGTAGAACGGTTAGTTTAGTTATTAGGTTGGCTATTGCCGGGGTGGCATGTGCCACTGTAGATAGCGGTAAGTGTTGGGGGTAACAGGGAGTGTTACCTCCATCGGAGGCCAAAATGGCGTAAAATACACGGCACAAATTTTATATAATTTTATAATATATGCTGATTGATTGCCGTGCCGTGTGTCATAATGATGAAGAGAACATGCCTGAATTTAGAGTTGATTTCCCCGCCTTTTCGGGCGATTACTGCCTTACCAGCACTAATCGTGGTTTTGGATAGCGGTCAGCTATGTCCAACAATTGTAAATGTGACCATAGCTGGCTTGAAATTGGTGTATATTTGAAATTAATGGGGGGGCGACTTTAGGGGAAATCCCCGGAACTATGGGACACTGGCTGCCACTCTGTTCACGTAGGAACAGTAAACCAGGTGGTAGACCCGCAACTTCAACAAAATTGCAATAGAATGGTTACTTACACCTAGTCCTACTGGTCAAGTAAATTGGTTTATCGTTTAATTGTTATTAATTTACTTATATAATGATTGTTAAGTATACTCATAGTTGAATTGAGTATTCCTCTTACTACTGGTAACCTACTTTCCTCTTTATTTACAAGGTTTATTAGTGTTTTTTGTGTAACTCTGTAGTCACTTGGTGTTTTGTCTGATTTTGTTATTGTTTGTATCAATAATTTGACTTATATAGTTATGTTCTTCAGCTTATAATGTATTCACTGTCTTATACATTTGTCCTTATTTGGTTTCTGCTTTGAACAATTACTTGTAATTACTTTATCTAATTATTGTGTGTAATTCTATGTTGTAGGTCCTGCTCAAATAAGGTTATGTGTTACTGATTTGACAACAATATGCTTCCTATTTTGTTCAACATTCTGCCTAAATATTGTAATCTTATTATGACATGTTATTACTATTGTTTATCACAATGTTCTACATATTTTGTACACATTTTATACTATCTGTTTATACAACAATACTTAATTTTTTACTTATTTATGTTACACATTTTATGGGCTTGTATACATTGTTTTGTTTCTTTACAACTAATTGTCTTGTTTACAATACTTTAGTTATTATATTTATTTACATTTTGTCCTGTGTTACTCTGACATTCAGGCATATTTCATATCAAGGATTTTATAGTTTGTTTCACTGATCTTTTTGAGCAATTATTTCTGTTTTCAGTTTCATTACATTGGTGGTCTTACTAAGTATGTCTGTGTTACAATCTTGGATTACAATTCGTACACTGAATGTTTGTGTATTTTACTTGATAATCATTGATTTCATTTGTCATTTGTTAACACCTTTTCACCTCCCTTATTATAAACATTTCACTTATATTGTCTGTGGTGCTTATTTGGGGTAGTGTCATTATATTATTTATCGTTGCACTCATATAAGGTATTCACTATTATTGTCTGTGACTACTTATTAAGTTTTCAACACTTGATTTTTATCATATTGGTTTCATCATGTCCTTCCTTGTTGGATAATTTTATAACTATTAATCTGGTAGTCATTATTCTTATCTTATCACTTTTCTGGTTGTGGTGCCTTCCTTACTTTGGGAATGCTGGTGTCTTATTCTAGTTATATATATTCTTCATTTTTCATGATATATTTCTTCTTCTTCTCCTTCTTCTTCATATTTCCTCTTCTGGTTATTTGGTTGCTTCTTCTTCATTTTTAATTTTTATCACTTACAGGGTATCTTTTGTTCCCTCATTATTTGTGATAACTCATGTCATATTTATAACACAATTATTTACATCATATTTCTAGTTATTTGTCACAATTCACATTTATTTTGTTTACATATTATTTTCACTCACTATAGTGATAATTTTTAATATGTCCCATCACTATTATGATAATTATTTTATATATCTCTTCACTATTATGATAATCTTTGATATGTCCCCTCACTATTATGAACTATTGGGCCTATATTGCTAACGTATTGGTTTGATCCTTTATCTTCTCTTTTCCTCCTCTCTACTTGATGATACATTTATTATGGTTCTTCTTTCTTCTTCGTTAGCTTGCTTTGACATTATTCATATATAGATGCACATTTGGCTTTTATACTTCCGTTATTTCTTCTCATGTTTGATGAAATATGTTCGTGGTACGCTCTTATTCGACATATTATATTATTTATATGTAACCATTATTTTGTTACGTTACATATGCCTTCCTATAAGAATTGATTAATTCTGAATCCGTATACTCATTTCATTAAGAATTTATCAATTGTTGTATATTTCCAGGTTGACTCTTATGTTCCCCTTATATCCTTCCATTCTCTTTTATGAATCATATTTGTATTTCTCTCCATGTAATTGTCTTCCCTTGTTTATTTAATTCCCTAATTCCCTAACATATTTTAGCTGGGGTAGTTCAGAGTGGCTCACTGTGGCATACGTCTCTGCTGGCCATACTAACATCAAAAATTTCAGAGGTACATCATCTCTGTCAAAAATATAAATGATTGCTGGAATAATTCTTCAGTCAATTCATCTTACAATATAAAGTAGTCATTCTTCCAACTATTAATAAATATCCTTGGGATTACTTCACGCATTTGCGGTTTATACATTATATTCTTCTCTTCTTGATTCATCTTAACTTAATCTTCATATTTTTCTGGGATAGTTCGTTTACAATTCATCACTGGTATTTTCTCATGATTTCCTTCGTTAGTATATTATTTTCATTTTTCTTCGTCATCAGTTAATCTTTCCTTTGGTATTACATTTAACGTCACGTTATAATCTTCTTCATCTTCGCTATCCACGTCTTCGTGTTACATTTCATTTAGTATAGGCTCTCGTTTGGTTTTGCCTCATGTCTTGGGTATCGTATAGCTGTTTCATATTAATAATATTCGCTTGCTTCTGTTTTCCAACTTCTTATGTTGATTTCTTTGTATATCATCTCATATAGTTCTTTCTTTAGTAGTACGGGTAAGATGTTATATTACTGTTGACTGGCTCTTGGAATTATATTTATGTTTTTTATTATATATATGCCATTGATGTTGGGTGTCCGTCTCGTATATCTTCTTTTTTATTTAGTAGTACGGGTAAGGTGTTGATTACAGTTGACTGGCTCTAGGAAATTTTAGTTTATTTGCCATAGATCTTGGGTGTCGTTCTCGTATATCTTCTTTCATATTTAGTACGGGTAAGATGGTAAATTACTAGTTGACTGGCTCTAGGAAATATTTATATGCCATGTTATAAGGTGTCTGTCTCGTATATATTCCTTTTTATATTTTTAGTACGGGTAAGGTGGTAAATTACTAGTTGACTGGCTCTTGGAATTTTATATTTTGCCATAGTTGTTATGTGTCGGGCTCGTATATCTTCTTTTTTAATAGTACGGGTAAGATGTTGATTACAGTATTCATCACATTTTACATTATTTCTTTGGGTTACACTGTTATATTATTATCTTAGTATCTTGTCAACGCTCATTTTTATATTTACAATTGTCATTTCCGCACTTAGTATCATCATTAAGTAAATTCCATCATAATATTCTAGCTTTTTACTTCATTCAATTTTCAATAGACCTCTTTATTGAGGTCTGATTATAATTACCCTTGATTCTCTTCGTTACAGGGTCCTGTATCTCATACGTATTATTCATATTGTTTTTGGTTGCGTTGGTCATTATCAAAAGAATCCGTCCCTTTTCTCAATGTATTTTTATTTAGCTTATCCATAGTCACTTATTTCATCTCTTCTCGTTGTTCGGATTTCTTCAGTGTTCAGGCTTCTTTCTGTCCTTGTCACGCACCTCAATATCATTCGGCTCTTCCATTTCACTGCTATCAAATTTTCATCTACTTTATGTTCTTCCGTCTTCTTCTCCTCACTATCTTTGGTACTCACGTGTCTAGTGTCCTCCTGGTTTTCGTTATTTTCAACTTCTGGTATCTCTTCTAATTCTGGTTTATTGTCATCTGTCTTCTGGCTGGGTTTTTCCATTGACTGGTTCTTCTCCTTTCGCAATTCTCTTATTGCCTGAGCGTAGTTTTCAAAAATCCGGTCCATTTGTTCCTCGTAATTTTCCTTCTTCTTGGGATGCATCCTTCTTCTAGGAATATTCACTTTAAACACATTATGATTTATAATCTTCTTTGTCGTAATATTGTAATTTTCTTCGTCCATCTTCATGAAGTTCCTTTTATACTCCTTCATATAAATTCCTTCTCTGCGGTCGATGATTGGGAAGTTAAGTATATTAATTAGACCACTTCGAGTCATCTGTGCTATTTCCTTTGTAATCCTTGTCTTCTTTGGGTGTATTATTCCTCTTATTTTCATCTTCTTCTCTTCCGTTTTCTTAATTATTTGGATTTTCTTTGCTCCATGATCTTCGATTTTCGGACTCACTTGTTCTGCGTTTTTATCCTCGGGTACCTCCTCAGTTTCTGGTTTGTCGTCTATTATTGATTCTTCTCTGACTTTCCTGCCATCTTCCTTGATTAATTCTACAGTTTTATTTAAAGTTTCTCCCAATCTCTTATAACTATCGTCTATTATTTTACCTAATTCCTCCCTTATGGATCGGTTGTTTTCCTTGATTTCCTCATTCCTCGATCGGTAGTCTTCCTTCAATGATTCCATACTCTTCTTCATACATTCCATCCATTCCATCATTTCTGCCTCTTGTGCTTTTGTTAATCCCGACATCTTTGTATTCTTGTAATGCAATTGCCGTCAAATTAGGTTTAGTAATTATGTATTATTTATTTATTTTGTTAGATATTGTTCGCCTAATTCGCTGCTCAGACGTTGGGCGCCACACTGTAAGTAATAATTAAAAAGGTGTTGTTATTAATTTATTTAAAATTGGAGGTATCCTTTCAAGCCCCACGTTGGGCGCCACGTTGTTATATAATAAAAGTGTGTTGTTGTTTAAATGGATATCTTCTCTCGATTTAGTCAAGTTCCACGTTGGGTTCATCACGTTGTAACTATACGATTTCTCGTCGTTATTTTTCACATTGTAACGTAATTTAATTAAAACGATATTTATATATGTGTTGTTTAAATGATTTCGTGTTATTATTATGATTTCGAACTAGTTTTTTAAAAGGACTGTAATAAATGTTCTCTGATATGTTTACCTCCCCACTTACCATCGGTGAATGTCCTCAATCTTCTCACATAGGCTCTATATTACTGAAAAGTAATAACATAATTCACAAAATATATCACTTTGACATTTGTATGCAGACAGTAAATAAAATGATAAGTTTATTTAATATTGAATTAAATATTTAAATACTGGCCGCTCGAACAATGCTGCCACCTTGGGAAACAATTGCTCCTTGAATGAACTTTCCTTGTGCCTATTTTAAGAGAAATAAATACGACTGATTCACAGGTAAGATAACTATGATTTTATTATAATCAAATTAATTTGATTTGAATTCCTTTTAAAAACAATGCATAATTTTTAAAACAACAAAAAGTTTATTATTTTATGAGAATCTTTCAGCTCAGGGCTGGTAACACTGATACGATATACAATATTATTGTGAACCTTGTTAGGTTAGTTTTGGTTATTATTACCAAAGTTCATGAGTTCTTTGAATTGTCATGATACAAGTTACAAAGATGTTTATAATGAATAATATTACTTTATATATAATAATCAAAAAATCAAAAATATTTAACCTCAAATACGATATCAAAACTATCGTATCATGGTACAACTGGTATACAGTCGTCAGTTATTTAGGCAGGTGTAATACTCGTTCAAAAATGCTACACATTAAAATAATATTATTTGTTTAATTATTACCAATGAAAGGTATCTTATTGACTGGACAAATTCTTATTACTTGAGTCTCTTCAAAAAGATTATATATTTGCGATATGATTCTTTGTTGACATTGAACGTTTGTTCTTTATAGGTTAACTCTACCTATAGTTCAGAGTAAGTTATTAAAATAAATTAATTCATAGTATATAAATCTTAAAACTATATTCAATACATATTTAGCATGATAGGATTGTTTATTAAAGGCAGTGTAGTTCTCATAGGTTATTTTACAATTAATTTAATTCAAACGTTATAGGTAGTCAAGTAAGCATCTATATTTATTTTTGTTACTTACAATATTTGATATTATTCTGACTCCACTTAATATTTTCTTTAAAATATTAAAAAATATTTTATTTAATTAACATAATTACTCAATCGAGAACTTTTATTCATGTGCCTGTCAATGTACAATCATTTACTAGTTTAGCCATGTACAGTGCGTACTTGACTAGAGTAGGTCGATATAATGTTTACCAATCGGCAATTATTATAGTTCATTTTATTTTTAAATATCGTTAATAAATAGTACTCCCTGTAATTAACACTTCTCTTCGCCCTTATTATACACTAGCGATGTTAAATAATTCTCACAATCACTCATCGCACTGTCACACGTAAAGGGTTATCTATTCTATTGAGATTAGTTTACTAATAAATACTGGGTGACGCGCACAAATTTGAAAAAAATCTTGCTGACTGCTGCACGCTCCGCTCGCCTTGCTGGTCACAATACAATTAATCCTTCTCGTCGAAGTTGCTTCTCGTGTCTAGTAAAATCAGGTCATCTCATTGGTTGAAAAGTCTTTAATCTCAACCCCAAACGCCTTAGTGACATTAAAAATTTTAATTTTTGGCGTCCGATTTTGGGTCGGAGAGTATCCTGTGACGCGTTCATTCCTCTTCGGAAATGATAGAAAATCTTATATCGTACATAATTTTCTTATTATTGGTCTGATCAATAGATGAATAGTCTCATTGTTTTGCGGATACTTGGGTCTTTTTTAAGTCCAAACAAGCTACAAATCCGTTCATAAACAATTTGATTCACTTCACACAATTCACGTATACTGGTTCTTAATAAAAAATAAGTCTTTTCCACTATATTTTGGTGTTATCTTATTCTAATATTTATAATTAAGTGTTTAGAGTCCATATCTCTCACTAATTAATACAAAATATTAAGATATTTATGGTTTTAGCAAAATGCATTCTTGGCGTGCAAGCCATATATGTCCTAGCATTTGTATTTGCTTATTTTCACATTATGTCTTATCCTAATATACCCTTTCGGTATTCAAATGGTACTTAACATCTTTTTATACCTTTGTTGATACTTTACTCCAGTAACTGGGGTCTCATTTAATCATATAGCATTGTTAGTATTTATTACATGCATAATGATTTATTAAAGTGTACCCAGACATTGTACATTGTCAGTCTAGTGTACTTACTAACTTCGTGTTGGTTGAATTATCTTTAAATTGCAGTAGAATGGTTACTTACACCTAGTCCTACTGGTCAAGTAAATTGGTTTATCGTTTAATTGTTATTAATTTACTTATATAATGATTGTTAAGTATACTCATAGTTGAATTGAGTATTCCTCTTACTACTGGTAACCTACTTTCCTCTTTATTTACAAGGTTTATTAGTGTTTTTTGTGTAACTCTGTAGTCACTTGGTGTTTTGTCTGATTTTGTTATTGTTTGTATCAATAATTTGACTTATATAGTTATGTTCTTCAGCTTATAATGTATTCACTGTCTTATACATTTGTCCTTATTTGGTTTCTGCTTTGAACAATTACTTGTAATTACTTTATCTAATTATTGTGTGTAATTCTATGTTGTAGGTCCTGCTCAAATGAGGTTATGTGTTACTGATTTGACAACAATATGCTTCCTATTTTGTTCAACATTCTGCCTAAATATTGTAATCTTATTATGACATGTTATTACTATTGTTTATCACAATGTTCTACATATTTTGTACACATTTTATACTATCTGTTTATACAACAATACTTAATTTTTTACTTATTTATGTTACACATTTTATGGGCTTGTATACATTGTTTTGTTTCTTTACAACTAATTGTCTTGTTTACAAACTTTAGTTATTATATTTATTTACATTTTGTCCTGTGTTACTCTGACATTCAGGCATATTTCATATCAAGGATTTTATAGTTTGTTTCACTGATCTTTTTGAGCAATTATTTCTGTTTTCAGTTTCATTACATTGGTGGTCTTACTAAGTATGTCTGTGTTACAATCTTGGATTACAATTCGTACACTGAATGTTTGTGTATTTTACTTGATAATCATTGATTTCATTTGTCATTTGTTAACACCTTTTCACCTCCCTTATTATAAACATTTCACTTATATTGTCTGTGGTGCTTATTTGGGGTAGTGTCATTATATTATTTATCGTTGCACTCATATAAGGTATTCACTATTATTGTCTGTGACTACTTATTAAGTTTTCAACACTTGATTTTTATCATATTGATTTCATCATGTCCTTCCTTGTTGGATAATTTTATAACTATTAATCTGGTAGTCATTATTCTTATCTTATCACTTTTCTGGTTGTGGTGCCTTCCTTACTTTGGGAATGCTGGTGTCTTATTCTAGTTATATATATTCTTCATTTTTCATGATATATTTCTTCTTCTTCTCCTTCTTCTTCATATTTCCTCTTCTGGTTATTTGGTTGCTTCTTCTTCATTTTTAATTTTTATCACTTACAGGGTATCTTTTGTTCCCTCATTATTTGTGATAACTCATGTCATATTTATAACACAATTATTTACATCATATTTCTAGTTATTTGTCACAATTCACATTTATTTTGTTTACATATTATTTTCACTCACTATAGTGATAATTTTTAATATGTCCCATCACTATTATGATAATTATTTTATATATCTCTTCACTATTATGATCCCTCACTATTATGAACTATTGGGCCTATATTGCTAACGTATTGGTTTGATCCTTTATCTTCTCTTTTCCTCCTCTCTACTTGATGATACATTTATTATGGTTCTTCTTTCTTCTTCGTTAGCTTGCTTTGACATTATTCATATATAGATGCACATTTGGCTTTTATACTTCCGTTATTTCTTCTCATGTTTGATGAAATATGTTCGTGGTACGCTCTTATTCGACGTATTATATTATTTATATGTAACCATTATTTTGTTACGTTACATATGCCTTCCTATAAGAATTGATTAATTCTGAATCCGTATACTCATTTCATTAAGAATTTATCAATTGTTGTATATTTCCAGGTTGACTCTTATGTTCCCCTTATATCCTTCCATTCTCTTTTATGAATCATATTTGTATTTCTCTCCATGTAATTGTCTTCCCTTGTTTATTTAATTCCCTAATTCCCTAACATATTTTAGCTGGGGTAGTTCAGAGTGGCTCACTGTGGCATACGTCTCTGCTGGCCATACTAACATCAAAAATTTCAGAGGTACATCATCTCTGTCAAAAATATAAATGATTGCTGGAATAATTCTTCAGTCAATTCATCTTACAATATAAAGTAGTCATTCTTCCAACTATTAATAAATATCCTTGGGATTACTTCACGCATTTGCGGTTTATACATTATATTCTTCTCTTCTTGATTCATCTTAACTTAATCTTCATATTTTTCTGGGATAGTTCGTTTACAATTCATCACTGGTATTTTCTCATGATTTCCTTCGTTAGTATATTATTTTCATTTTTCTTCGTCATCAGTTAATCTTTCCTTTGGTATTACATTTAACGTCACGTTATAATCTTCTTCATCTTCGCTATCCACGTCTTCGTGTTACATTTCATTTAGTATAGGCTCTCGTTTGGTTTTGCCTCATGTCTTGGGTATCGTATAGCTGTTTCATATTAATAATATTCGCTTGCTTCTGTTTTCCAACTTCTTATGTTGATTTCTTTGTATATCATCTCATATAGTTCTTTCTTTAGTAGTACGGGTGAGATGTTATATTACTGTTGACTGGCTCTTGGAATTATATTTATGTTTTTTATTATATATATGCCATTGATGTTGGGTGTCCGTCTCGTATATCTTCTTTTTTATTTAGTAGTACGGGTAAGGTGTTGATTACAGTTGACTGGCTCTAGGAAATTTTAGTTTATTTGCCATAGATCTTGGGTGTCGTTCTCGTATATCTTCTTTCATATTTAGTACGGGTAAGATGGTAAATTACTAGTTGACTGGCTCTAGGAAATATTTATATGCCATGTTATAAGGTGTCTGTCTCGTATATATTCCTTTTTATATTTTTAGTACGGGTAAGGTGGTAAATTACTAGTTGACTGGCTCTTGGAATTTTATATTTTGCCATAGTTGTTATGTGTCGGGCTCGTATATCTTCTTTTTTAATAGTACGGGTAAGATGTTGATTACAGTATTCATCACATTTTACATTATTTCTTTGGGTTACACTGTTATATTATTATCTTAGTATCTTGTCAACGCTCATTTTTATATTTACAATTGTCATTTCCGCACTTAGTATCATCATTAAGTAAATTCCATCATAATATTCTAGCTTTTTACTTCATTCAATTTTCAATAGACCTCTTTATTGAGGTCTGATTATAATTACCCTTGATTCTCTTCGTTACAGGGTCCTGTATCTCATACGTATTATTCATATTGTTTTTGGTTGCGTTGGTCATTATCAAAAGAATCCGTCCCTTTTCTCAATGTATTTTTATTTAGCTTATCCATAGTCACTTATTTCATCTCTTCTCGTTGTTCGGATTTCTTCAGTGTTCAGGCTTCTTTCTGTCCTTGTCACGCACCTCAATATCATTCGGCTCTTCCATTTCACTGCTATCAAATTTTCATCTACTTTATGTTCTTCCGTCTTCTTCTCCTCACTATCTTTGGTACTCACGTGTCTAGTGTCCTCCTGGTTTTCGTTATTTTCAACTTCTGGTATCTCTTCTAATTCTGGTTTATTGTCATCTGTCTTCTGGCTGGGTTTTTCCATTGACTGGTTCTTCTCCTTTCGCAATTCTCTTATTGCCTGAGCGTAGTTTTCAAAAATCCGGTCCATTTGTTCCTCGTAATTTTCCTTCTTCTTGGGATGCATCCTTCTTCTAGGAATATTCACTTTAAACACATTATGATTTATAATCTTCTTTGTCGTAATATTGTAATTTTCTTCGTCCATCTTCATGAAGTTCCTTTTATACTCCTTCATATAAATTCCTTCTCTGCGGTCGATGATTGGGAAGTTAAGTATATTAATTAGACCACTTCGAGTCATCTGTGCTATTTCCTTTGTAATCCTTGTCTTCTTTGGGTGTATTATTCCTCTTATTTTCATCTTCTTCTCTTCCGTTTTCTTAATTATTTGGATTTTCTTTGCTCCATGATCTTCGATTTTCGGACTCACTTGTTCTGCGTTTTTATCCTCGGGTACCTCCTCAGTTTCTGGTTTGTCGTCTATTATTGATTCTTCTCTGACTTTCCTGCCATCTTCCTTGATTAATTCTACAGTTTTATTTAAAGTTTCTCCCAATCTCTTATAACCAACGTCTATTATTTTACCTAATTCCTCCCTTATGGATCGGTTGTTTTCCTTGATTTCCTCATTCCTCGATCGGTAGTCTTCCTTCAATGATTCCATACTCTTCTTCATACATTCCATCCATTCCATCATTTCTGCCTCTTGTGCTTTTGTTAATCCCGACATCTTTGTATTCTTGTAATGCAATTGCCGTCAAATTAGGTTTAGTAATTATGTATTATTTATTTATTTTGTTAGATATTGTTGGCCTAATTCGCTGCTCAGACGTTGGGCGCCACGCTGTAAGTAATAATTAAAAAGGTGTTGTTATTAATTTATTTAAAATTGGAGGTATCCTTTCAAGCCCCACGTTGGGCGCCACGTTGTTATATAATAAAAGTGTGTTGTTGTTTAAATGGATATCTTCTCTCGATTTAGTCAAGTTCCACGTTGGGTTCATCACGTTGTAACTATACGATTTCTCGTCGTTATTTTTCACATTGTAACGTAATTTAATTAAAACGATATTTATATATGTGTTGTTTAAATGATTTCGTGTTATTATGATTTTGAACTAGTTTTTTAAAAGGACTGTAATAAATGTTCTCTGATATGTTTACCTCCCCACTTACCATCGGTGAATGTCCTCAATCTTCTCACATAGGCTCTATATTACTGAAAAGTCATAACATAATTCACAAAATATATCACTTTGACATTTGTATGCAGACAGTAAATAAAATGATAAGTTTATTTAATATTGAATTAAATATTTAAATACTGGCCGCTCGAACAATGCTGCCACCTTGGGAAACAATTGCTCCTTGAATGAACTTTCCTTGTGCCTATTTTAAGAGAAATAAATACGACTGATTCACAGGTAAGATAACTATGATTTTATTATAATCAAATTAATTTGATTTGAATTCCTTTTAAAAACAATGCATAATTTTTAAAACAACAAAAAGTTTATTATTTTATGAGAATCTTTTAGCTCAGGGCTGGTAACACTGATACGATATACAATATTATTGTGAACCTTGTTAGGTTAGTTTTGGTTATTATTACCAAAGTTCATGAGTTCTTTGAATTGTCATGATACAAGTTACAAAGATGTTTATAATGAATAATATTACTTTATATATAATAATCAAAAAATCAAAAATATTTAACCTCAAATACGATATCAAAACTATCGTATCATGGTACAACTGGTATACAGTCGTCAGTTATTTAGGCAGGTGTAATACTCGTTCAAAAATGCTACACATTAAAATAATATTATTTGTTTAATTATTACCAATGAAAGGTATCTTATTGACTGGACAAATTCTTATTACTTGAGTCTCTTCAAAAAGATTATATATTTGCGATATGATTCTTTGTTGACATTGAACGTTTGTTCTTTATAGGTTAACTCTACCTATAGTTCAGAGTAAGTTATTAAAATAAATTAATTCATAGTATATAAATCTTAAAACTATATTCAATACATATTTAGCATGATAGGATTGTTTATTAAAGGCAGTGATAGTTCTCATAGGTTATTTTACAATTAATTTAATTCAAACGTTAGAGGTAGTCAAGTAAGCATCTATATTTATTTTTGTTACTTACAATATTTGATATTATTCTGACTCCACTTAATATTTTCTTTAAAATATTAAAAAATATTTTATTTAATTAACATAATTACTCAATCGAGAACTTTTATTCATGTGCCTGTCAATGTACAATCATTTACTAGTTTAGCCATGTACAGTGCGTACTTGACTAGAGTAGGTCGATATAATGTTTACCAATCGGCAATTATTATAGTTCATTTTATTTTTAAATATCGTTAATAAATAGTACTCCCTGTAATTAACACTTCTCTTCGCCCTTATTATACACTAGCGATGTTAAATAATTCTCACAATCACTCATCGCACTGTCACACGTAAAGGGTTATCTATTCTATTGAGATTAGTTTACTAATAAATACTGGGTGACGCGCACAAATTTGAAAAAAATCTTGCTGACTGCTGCACGCTCCGCTCGCCTTGCTGGTCACAATACAATTAATCCTTCTCGTCGAAGTTGCTTCTCGTGTCTAGTAAAATCAGGTCATCTCATTGGTTGAAAAGTCTTTAATCTCAACCCCAAACGCCTTAGTGACATTAAAAATTTTAATTTTTGGCGTCCGATTTTGGGTCGGAGAGTATCCTGTGACGCGTTCATTCCTCTTCGGAAATGATAGAAAATCTTATATCGTACATAATTTTCTTATTATTGGTCTGATCAATAGATGAATAGTCTCATTGTTTTGCGGATACTTGGGTCTTTTTTAAGTCCAAACAAGCTACAAATCCGTTCATAAACAATTTGATTCACTTCACACAATTCACGTATACTGGTTCTTAATAAAAAATAAGTCTTTTCCACTATATTTTGGTGTTATCTTATTCTAATATTTATAATTAAGTGTTTAGAGTCCGTATCTCTCACTAATTAATACAAAATATTAAGATATTTATGGTTTTAGCAAAATGCATTCTTGGCGTGCAAGCCATATATGTCCTAGCATTTGTATTTGCTTATTTTCACATTATGTCTTATCCTAATATACCCTTTCGGTATTCAAATGGTACTTAACATCTTTTTATACCTTTGTTGATACTTTACTCCAGTAACTGGGGTCTCATTTAATCATATAGCATTGTTAGTATTTATTACATGCATAATGATTTATTAAAGTGTACCCAGACATTGTACATTGTCAGTCTAGTGTACTTACTAACTTCGTGTTGGTTGAATTATCTTTAAATTGCAGTAGAATGGTTACTTACACCTAGTCCTACTGGTCAAGTAAATTGGTTTATCGTTTAATTGTTATTAATTTACTTATATAATGATTGTTAAGTATACTCATAGTTGAATTGAGTATTCCTCTTACTACTGGTAACCTACTTTCCTCTTTATTTACAAGGTTTATTAGTGTTTTTTGTGTAACTCTGTAGTCACTTGGTGTTTTGTCTGATTTTGTTATTGTTTGTATCAATAATTTGACTTATATAGTTATGTTCTTCAGCTTATAATGTATTCACTGTCTTATACATTTGTCCTTATTTGGTTTCTGCTTTGAACAATTACTTGTAATTACTTTATCTAATTATTGTGTGTAATTCTATGTTGTAGGTCCTGCTCAAATGAGGTTATGTGTTACTGATTTGACAACAATATGCTTCCTATTTTGTTCAACATTCTGCCTAAATATTGTAATCTTATTATGACATGTTATTACTATTGTTTATCACAATGTTCTACATATTTTGTACACATTTTATACTATCTGTTTATACAACAATACTTAATTTTTTACTTATTTATGTTACACATTTTATGGGCTTGTATACATTGTTTTGTTTCTTTACAACTAATTGTCTTGTTTACAAACTTTAGTTATTATATTTATTTACATTTTGTCCTGTGTTACTCTGACATTCAGGCATATTTCATATCAAGGATTTTATAGTTTGTTTCACTGATCTTTTTGAGCAATTATTTCTGTTTTCAGTTTCATTACATTGGTGGTCTTACTAAGTATGTCTGTGTTACAATCTTGGATTACAATTCGTACACTGAATGTTTGTGTATTTTACTTGATAATCATTGATTTCATTTGTCATTTGTTAACACCTTTTCACCTCCCTTATTATAAACATTTCACTTATATTGTCTGTGGTGCTTATTTGGGGTAGTGTCATTATATTATTTATCGTTGCACTCATATAAGGTATTCACTATTATTGTCTGTGACTACTTATTAAGTTTTCAACACTTGATTTTTATCATATTGGTTTCATCATGTCCTTCCTTGTTGGATAATTTTATAACTATTAATCTGGTAGTCATTATTCTTATCTTATCACTTTTCTGGTTGTGGTGCCTTCCTTACTTTGGGAATGCTGGTGTCTTATTCTAGTTATATATATTCTTCATTTTTCATGATATATTTCTTCTTCTTCTCCTTCTTCTTCATATTTCCTCTTCTGGTTATTTGGTTGCTTCTTCTTCATTTTTAATTTTTATCACTTACAGGGTATCTTTTGTTCCCTCGTTATTTGTGAGAACTCATGTCATATTTATAACACAATTATTTACATCATATTTCTAGTTATTTGTCATAATTCACATTTATTTTGTTTACATATTATTTTCACTCACTATAGTGATAATTTTTAATATGTCCCATCACTATTATGATAATTATTTTATATATCTCCTCACTATTATGATAATCTTTGATATGTCCCCTCACTATTATGATCTATTGGGCCTATATTGCTAACGTATTGGTTTGATCCTTTATCTTCTCTTTTCCTCCTCTCTACTTGATGATACATTTATTATGGTTCTTCTTTCTTCTTCGTTGGCTTGCTTTGACATTATTCATATATAGATACACATTTGGCTTTTATACTTCCGTTATTTCTTCTCATGTTTGATGAAATATGTTCGTGGTATGCTCTTATTCGACGTATTATGTTATTTATATGTAACCATTATTTTGTTACGTTACAATGTTTGCACTCCTGATTCTGTAAGATTTTTCTACAGAAATATTAAACATAAAGCATGCAAGCCCATGGTGAAGCCCATTTTTAATTTTCAGCATTCTGATAATGTTCCCAGCAAACCTAATTCAGCTGTTTGTCATGATTTATACAAGTCTGATAAGTTTATTGGGTATCTGTAATTCGTTCCTTGCTATATAGACCTGGTTGCTCTTAGTGTTGTATAAGCAACTTGGAAATGTATGCAAAAATTATGGGTCCTCACCCCTGATTCATTTGTTTTTTCCATTATCTGTCACATTGTAAATACGAGGCTTGTCCATAAAATTTATGAACCTTGTAAATTGCATTAGATAGCGCTAGTAATGGAATGTGTAATTTGCTGTGATGTAGTTGCAACATTGGGTAGCAGCCCAGTGAAAACTACTATATAATATTTTGTGTAGTTATTGTACTATGCATTTTTGTGTCAATAAGCATTATGAATGTGTGCTGAATTTTAAAATGATCTATTTTCATGAGCAATAAGGTAATATAAAATAGCATACAGTATACAAATAGCATATCTGGATGAGGCTTTCAGTACGAGTGGTGGGAATGTTTCAAAGATGGATCAACTTCAACTGTTGTTCAAGGCGATTGTTAACATCCAAAACTGATAAAATTGTCACAGAAGTCAGGGAAGTCATGTGTTCTAATTGTCGTTTAACGTTTGCAAAATACCTGAAGAAGTAAGCATTTCAAAAACTGTGTGCTGTGAAATTATGAGGCAAAATTTAGGTCTGAAGCTTGTAAGTAAAACCGATGGATACTCCATCCTGACAGTGTGCCTGTGTGACGATTTTAAAAAATATTTAAATCGCACAAATAAAAAATTGCTTTCATTATAAGTTAGAGTATTATCCACCCCTTACCTATGCCTAGATTCATGCAACAACATGCAAATTGTCCCGTACCAACACGTTAAGAACGGTGTTATTTAGCTAATAATAATAATTACTTTAATTAAATAAAATATGTACCAAATAAATAAAGAAATTCCTAATTCGTAACCAAAAGGTAAAATAATGTATTACGACTTAATTAGTAAATAATTAATATAACTTAAAAGAACGAACTATTTTCTCAGTGCGTAAAACCGTGCCAGCTACTGACCCCTTGCCGCTAAACTTTGCATTCACTCGCTTGATAGACACCGAGATGTAAGGATGTAGCTGCTGTGTTGTGAACATACACATAGGTGTATACCGTTAAACAATATTTAATTAAGTTTATAATGAGTTCGATTTGACCTATGTAGTATAATAATAATAATAATAATAACAAAATTATAATGTAGTGCGTGAAGAAACATGCAAAGAATAAAAAAAAAAGAAACTTAGCCGACACATCTCTTAGCAAGCTGTAAATGGTGAGAAATGTTAATTACCAGAATTTAGTGCTGATAAAATATGAACTGTAACCAAAAGTAAAATGTAAACTACCGACTCCGAAAGAATATAACACAAACAGCAACCGGATGAACTTCTAGAACCAAAATCTAATCATCTAGGAAGAGACTACCAGAAACACTCAACCTCATGGAACTTCAAGAGCAACCATGGATCACACCCTAGAAGAGGACTGAAGATGACCATCATGGACCCCACAGCATATACATTGTTATATTCAGGTGATATCAAAACATAATATTTGTAACACCAATTCACTGTAAAACAACAAGACCAAAAAAAAAGGAACAGTAAAGAACTTTTGATAATTTAAAGTTTAATATATAGATTTTTGTAATCACTGTAATGAAGTAGTAATGACATTACGATGTTTAGATTTAAATTAATATTAAAATTTACAACCAAAATTATTCTTCTAATAATTTGGTTGAAGTTGTAATAAAAACAACAAACTTGCTACCCGGATCCGGGGTAATTAAAACAATATCTAGCTGAATGCTTTTAATATAAAAAGAATAAGAAGTAAATTTACAAAATATTTAATGCAGAATTTTTTAGAATCTGAGTTTAAAAGTAAAGTAAAGTATGAGAGGTAAATATGTTAATAAAGAGATGTTTTTGCTAAACACCCAACGAGTGAATAAATTTATACAATCCGTGCTTAATTCCTGAATAATAAAGTGTTATAATTTGTTAGTGATTAAGGTTTACTAACAACGGCAGCTATTTCAATTAACAGGTAACAAATTGAACTGGTTCCCGACATTTGTGATATCTTAACAAGGGAGACATCACAAAATTGCGCCACTCTGCTTAAAGTTAAAATAGTTGCGAGCATCGTGACGCACAAAATTGTGCCACTCTGCTCTGCTTAAAAAAAAAAAAAGTGTATATTGTTATAATTCTCTAACAATAACTTTGACAAACATAAATTTATTCACTCTGAAAACAGGAACAAATAAATGAGTAAAGTTTTAATTAAGATATAATAATATTAGTATCGTGAGATTGCCGTAATAAACAAGTCATCGCTGGTAAATATTCCATTCTAAACCTGTCGGTATGAACAAGCTGGTTCATGTTAAATACGTGTTGAGGAATGTAAACTCTCCCCTTTTGTATGCACGCATCTCATTCAAAACCTCCCCTCGCTGACCTAACAATCCTAGACACGAGTTTTTCCTGTTCTAAATTGTCCTACCTGTGTTACCACCCTATGCAAACAAAGAGGCTCCCCAAAACAGCTGACCCTTTGTGCTATTGTTAAAGCAATGAAACATCGTATATGAAATTTCTCTCTACTATACAATGGTATTAGCGTTTTGTTTTGACTAATTATATATGACAGTACAGAAAATTGAATTGTTGTGAGATAAGTTTATTTTGATTAATTAATATAAGATTCTATGTATAATAAGAGATATGTGAGTGTGTTTAAATGAAGTCGAGCTTTACAAGTGTTTAAGCTGATATAAGATTTGTCGTACGTAATACTTCGTTTATTTAAACGACGTTATTAACAAAAATGGCTCAATTTAACCCCAACTTGTTGTTGAAAGATGAATTAAGCTATGAAGCATTATTGCGTGGTCTTCCATACTCAGATGTAACTGTCGCGGAACTTCGCAAAACGTTACGTGAAAATAAACCGGCCAAACTTCATTATTAAATCGTTTAAGTGTTCTAGATTTTGAAAGCGAAAAAGAAACATGCTATCACAAGTATACAGAACTAACTTCGATCGCACAAACCCTGCGTGATGAAAAATCCCCCGCAGTAATTTTACGCACCACCCAAAGAATCGAACATCTGACCCGCCGTATCACCAATTTGTTGAATTGGCCCGGTGATAAAGTTACCCCACCGGAAATACAAAAATTCGCGGAGGAAGCATTACAACAATTACCCGAGATAATGCGCGAATTACGTCGAAGATCCGAATCGTTTAGATTAGAAGAGATTGAAGAAGAAATGACAAAACTAAATATTTCCCCTACCCAATCTCCTACTCAAGAACAGCAAACCAGTACTGTAAAGTTTCAGTTTCTGCAGGAATCCAATATAGATCCATTTAAAGAACGGTTAACTGATAGTCAAGTAAAAATCCAACCAGCAAACGTTACGCTACTCCCTAATGAACTAGAGAATATGTCTCGTAACTACGATTTACCTTCTCACTTGCCGACGAATCAGTCTCCGGAAAAACCGAGAATGACGACTCCTTTTAATCTAACTACAGAGCTGTATGGAAAGATAACCCACCCTGTAGAACATATTTTGTCGGACATACCAATCACTGATGGGCTGAATATTACAAAGCTCCTAGATTTTCTCAAGCACCTTTTACAATTAAAGGATCTGCGACAACTAAGAGATGACCAGATTTTACAAGTAATTTTACCTAAATGTAGATCTCCTTTAAAAGATCGTGTGTTAGAATCCTTAAGGCATAATCACCCAGTAGAAGAACTTCATACCACCCTAATAAGACATTTCATTCCCACCGGTATCTACGAAGAATTGAAGCGGAATCTAGTACTTCGTGTACAAGGAGCATACGAGAGATTAGCTCATTATATATCTGAAATAAGAGAATCTGCCTTATTGCTGCAAGTCAAATGGAGTGAACAACAGTTTGTAGACAATATCTTAGTCGGACTATCCCCCGATGAGCGATCTCGCCTACCACTCATGAAGCGACCAACCACTTTCGCCGAACTAGAACTATGTTGTATACATTCATCCAACGTCTGGTATTCTGACCAGAACAGACGCGTTTCTATGTCCCAGACTCAACACAGAGATTCATTCCAAACTCTACCAATTGGAACAGATACCCGAACCTACCGCGATAAGCGATTCGTAAGTACATATAAAACCCAAAGTTACCCCCCCCATATTTCATACTCTAGATCAAAACCCCGACAACCTACGAGCGAAGTAAATGAGGAAAGAAGATGTTACAACTGTGGATAGGCCGGACACATTAGCAAGGTATGTAAACAAAAGCACTACCAACAGAAAACCGACCAATCAAAAAACATGTGAAGCTGGAAGAACAAAAATCCTACGTCTTCCGCAGCAACAGAAGGAAAGGTAAAAACAATAATAATCATAGAGTAAAAATAAATAAAAATAAACGCATAGACCCTTACCTAACAAGATTTATTGAGAAGTGCAACTCTATTGGTGCATGTAAAACAAGTATCTGCCAACTACCCTACGTACAGATAGACCTTGGAGCAACGAATACCCTTGGTTTAATTGATTCCGGATCTACCCGTAGTATAATTAGTCAACAGTTAGCCACCGTATTAGATAATCATAATCTGATTAAACGTAGCCAAAACGTGAACATAAAGTGTGCCACTGCAAAAAAACAAAACCTAAAAATATCGCGCAGTATTACGGTGAAATTAAAAATAAAGAATTTTACTTGGTATATTCCCCTGCTAGTAGCTGAAGTGTTAGGACAAAACTTAATACTAGGCGTTGATTTCATAAGTAAAACTGGCTTAATCCTTGATATGTATGCAAAACAATATTTCTTCAGATTTGATCGTACTCGAAAATATCAGTTCGACTCCGAGTCAAGTAATGACGTTAATTTTGAAACCTCAACTATTCAATCAGAGCACCAAGAGTCTAGTCTGAGTCATTTAAAAGGAAATGAGCGACTAAGAATTCAAAAGTTAATAAGAGAATTTTCTACAGTACTCACTCCCAAGTTAGGATTAACCCATTTAATCGAATATAAAATAAATCTTAGTGACAACAAGGTAATACGACTTCATCCATACAAATTATCACCGCCCAAGATGGAAATAATGAGAAACCACGTTAACAAACTCCTTGATCAGCACGTCATTGAACCGTCAACTTCTCCATACTCATCACCTGCATTCCTAGTACCAAAAGGAACTGACAAACATAGACTAGTCGTGGATTATAGACAGCTAAATAAGAGTATAGAATTTGAATCGATACCACTGCCCGACATTCACAACGCGTTTCACTATTTTACGAAAGCGAAAATCTTCACCATAATGGATCTCAACCAAGCATTCCATCAAATCCCACTAGCTGAGGAATCAAAACATTTAACTGCTTTTGCTGTCCCATTTAATCTATATCAATTTACTAGAGTACCATTCGGTATATCACAAGGAAGTTCAGTATGTAGCAGACTGTTAGAAAAAATTTTTCATGATGTTAAATTTAAATTTGTATATCACTATCTTGATGATATAGTAGTATATAGTGAATCTATGGATCAACATATTGATCACCTGCATGAAGTATTATCCAGGTTAAAGAAAGCTGGACTAACGGTAAACCCGAGTAAAGTGAATTTTGCAGTAAATCAATTCTCCTTCTTAGGTCACATAGTATCTGCCGAAGGTAAGGTTAGCATCGATCCCGAACGTACACGCGCAATCCGAGAATTCTTACCACCGAGAGACGCCAAAGGTATAGCTCGATTTTTAGGTATGATTAATTATTTTCATAAGTACATACCCCACTTAGCGGATATAGCAGCCCCATTGAATGCTTTAAGAAAGAAAGGAGCAAAATTCGAGTGGACTACTCAACACCAAGAAGCGTTTGAAACACTTAAAGAAAGCATTATATCCCCACCGGTATTGCAGTTAGCAGATTTCAGTAAACCATTTGTTGTACAGACCGATAGTTCGAGTGTAGCATTAGGAGCCGGAATATACCAGGAAATCAATAATACTAGACTCCCGATCAGCTATGCATCCCGTACATTGACCGAGTAAGAAAGGAAGTTCTCAGCCTACGAACTTGAATGTTTAGCCGTAGTATTCGCCTTTGACAAATTCAAACCATTTTTGGAACATAAGGAATGTCTACTAGAAACCGACAATCAAGCTTTGTCATGGTTATTGAACCACCCAAAACAGTTAGGTCGTATCGGAAGATGGGTGTTAAGATTGAATTGCTACAAGTTCAAAGTACAACATATTCGTGGTACTCAAAATGTAGTAGCTGATACTCTATCCCGCATGTTCCAACTACCCAATACAAGATCTGGCGAAGAAAATGTTGAAACCACTACCGTTAATACGCTAATTACTAACTTTCCCCTTGCATTTAAGGATATCGCATACCACCAACAAAAAGATCTGAAATTGTGCAAAATAATAGAACAAATAGAAAAAGGAAATTATTCTGACAAATATAACCTTGAGTAAACGAGTACTTTGTTTTAAAAAGGCAAACGGAAGATTACTGAGAATAATTGCCCCGGAAATAATCAAACCTATGCTAATGGAATACTACCATTCATCGACCATTGGAGCTCATATAGGAATTAGGAAAACTATACATCGTATTCGCAAGGAATACCATTGGGAAAACATGAAAAGTGAAATAAAAAAGTTCGTGAAAGAATGCGAAATCTGTGCCCTGAGCAAGCCAGCAAGAATCAGTCAAGTAGGAAAATTAATCTTAGAAATACCCACAACTCCCTTCTCGAAGATATACATAGACTATTCTTGACCTTATCCCCGTTCTAAATCCGGAAATACCATGCTATTAATTTGTGTAGACTCCTTCACTAAATTCGTGTGGATGTATCCTATGAGACGTGCATTAGCATCTACGACAATAAAAATTCTACAAGAAAGACTATTTAAAGATAATGGTACGCCTTTAAACCTAATATCTGACAATGGACCTCAGTTTAAGTCGAAATAATTTAACGACATGTGTTTTAAATTAGGGATAAATCATATTACAGTGACCGAGTACAGACCGCAAGGAAACCTAGCAGAAAGATACTTGCATAACTTAAAATCAGCTCTAATATCTTATCACGCTAAAGACCAGACAACCTGGGATCAAAATGTATCGTGGATACAATTTGCGTTCAACTCAGCGTATCATGAAGGCCATAAATCAACACCATTTGATTTACTGTACAAATATAAACCCAACCATCCTTTAACCACGAAATGGAAAATCCATGAGTTATTGCCCCGTGACTTGAATACGAATAACGTAAGAAAAATATGAAACGAAGCTCGTGCAAATTTGAGAGCTAATTTACAAAAATCACGAAAATACCATGAGCGGAATAATAGGCAAATAGAGTATAAAGTAGGTGATTTAGTAATGTATAAAACGCATCCAATGAGTAAAGCTGTTGATAGGACCACTGCGAAACTATCATACTGATGGTGTGGCCCCTACAAAATTCATAAGTTCATCACCCCCGTTACTGTAGCTGTGTATGAACCCAATACAGAAAATTACGTTCGCAGAAGCCATCTGTCTCAAATACAAAAAAGGTTTTTCATGTCAAAATACAGAAGCACGACTACGAGAAAGATAGCAAACAGAGAATACTATTTAAGTATTGAGAATAAAAATATGTTGTATATACTTATACAGGAATACGATAAGATTTTGCAACATCATATATCGTAAATGAGTATAAACTCAAAACCCTCGTACGAATAATAGCGAGGCCTGATCAACCTTAGCTAATGTCCTGTGAGAATGATATAATAAATGAGAAGTCAGCTGACGATGAAGATGACGATGACGAGAAAGTAAAGAAATAATCCCTAGCGAAGTAAACTAAAAGTAATTCGATTGTGATTACAATACGGTATTATTATTATTAGTAACATACTCATGAGTATAACTCCGTAAAACGAGTGAAGAAATCAAACAAAGAAAAAACCGGTAGTAGATGTAAGAATTAAATATAAGGTAGATTTATGTTTTTGTGTATTTTATGTGTAATAGATATATTAGAAGTTAAATAGTTTGTATAAGTTGTAAGATAATCAATTGATAGATAGAAATAATCTGAGAGAGAGAAATTTCAGTATGAAATTCTGTGCCCAAATGTAATTGTGTTTATTGGATGTTAATTATTACCCCACCACCCCAACTTCATCGTTAAGTGCAGGAGGATGTGACGATTTTAAAAAATATTTAAATCGCACAAATAAAAAATTGCTTTCAATATAAGTAAGAGTATTATCCACCCCTTACCTATGCCTAGATTCATGCAACAACGTGCAAATTGTCCCGTACCAACACGTTAAGAACGGTGTTATTTAGCTAATAATAATAATTACTTTAATTAAATAAAATATGTACCAAATAAATAAAGAAATTCCTAATTCGTAACCAAAAGGTAAAATAATGTATTACGACTTAATTAGTAAATAATTAATGTAACTTAAAAGAACGAACTATTTTCTAAACCGGTAGTAGATGTAAGAATTAAATATAAGGTAGATTTATGTTTTTGTGTATTTTATGTGTAATAGATATATTAGAAGTTAAATAGTTTGTATAAGTTGTAAGATAATCAATTGATAGATAGAAATAATCTGAGAGAGAGAAATTTCAGTATGAAATTCTGTGCCCAAATGTAATTGTGTTTATTGGATGTTAATTATTACCCCACCACCCCAACTTCATCGTTAAGTGCAGGAGGATGTGACGATTTTAAAAAATATTTAAATCGCACAAATAAAAAATTGCTTTCAATATAAGTAAGAGTATTATCCACCCCTTACCTATGCCTAGATTCATGCAACAACGTGCAAATTGTCCCGTACCAACACGTTAAGAACGGTGTTATTTAGCTAATAATAATAATTACTTTAATTAAATAAAATATGTACCAAATAAATAAAGAAATTCCTAATTCGTAACCAAAAGGTAAAATAATGTATTACGACTTAATTAGTAAATAATTAATGTAACTTAAAAGAACGAACTATTTTCTCAGTGCGTAAAACCGTGCCAGCTACTGACCCCTTGCCGCTAAACTTTGCATTCACTCGCCCGATAGACAAGATGTAAGGATGTAGCTGCTGTGTTGTGAACATACACATAGGTGTATACCGTTAAACAATATTTAATTAAGTTTATAATGAGTTCGATTTGACCTATGTAGTATAATAATAATAATAATAATAACAAAATTATAATGTAGTGCGTGAAGAAACATGCAAAGAATAAAAAAAAAAAAGAAACTTAGCCGACACATCTCTTAGCAAGCTGTAAATGGTGAGAAATGTTAATTACCAGAATTTAGTGCTGATAAAATATGAACTGTAACCAAAAGTAAAATGTAAACTACCGACTCCGAAAGAATATAACACAAACAGCAACCGGATGAACTTCTAGAACCAAAATCTAATCGTCTAGGAAGAGACTACCAGAAACAATCAACCTCATGGAACTTCAAGAGCAACCGTGGATCACACCCTAGAAGAGGACTGAAGATGACCATCATGAACCCCACAGCATACACATTGTTATATTCAGGTGATATCAAAACAATATTTGTAACACAAATTCACTGGAAAACAACAAGACCAAAAAAAAAAAAAGGAACAGTAAAGAACTTTTGATAATTTAAAGTTTAATATATAGATTTTTGTAATCACTGTAATGAAGTAATAATGACATTACGATGTTTAGATTTAAATTAATATTAAAATTTACAACCAAAATTATTCTTCTAATAATTTGGTTGAAGTTGTAATAAAAAAAAAAAAACTTGCTACCCGGATCCGGGGTAATTGAAACAGTATCTAGCTGAATGCTTTTAATATAAAAAGAATAAGAAGTAAATTTACAAAATATTTAATGCAGAATTTTTTAGAATCTGAGTTTTAAAAGTAAAGTAAAGTATGAGAGGTAAATATGTTAATAAAGATATGTTTTTGCTAACACCCAACGAGTGAATAAATTTATACAATCCTTGCTTAATTCCTGAATAATAAAGTGTTATAATTTGTTAGTGATTAAGGTTTACTAACAACGGCAGCTATTTCAATTAACAGGTAACAAATTGAACTGGTTCCTGACATTTGTGATATCTTAACAAGGGAGACGTCACAAAACCTGGGCACGCATCGGTATAATCCGTCACTATTAAATAAGACAACAGTCATTCCACATCCTCCTTATTCACCAGACCTTGCACCAGCAGACTTTTATTATTCTGCAAATTAAAAATGAAGTTGAAAGGTCAGCGTTTTCAGTCAGTTAACTCGATAAAGAAAAATCTACTAGCCAAACTGTGCAGTGTCCCAAATGAAGAGTTCTAGAAATGTTTTGAAGGTTGGAAGAAATATTGGGAGCAGGGTATTCGAATGGATGGGAATACTTAGAAGGCAACAAGGTTGAATAGCTTCTAAAGTAAGCAGAATATTTTTTACTTAAAAAGTTACAAAATTTTATAGACAAACTGCGTATTTAGCTAGTAATGGACTTTCCAGTCTGAAACCCACTCTGATGTGGCCTAGATGCCACACTGTGTAAGGAACTAAACGTTTGGTGGTATTGAATAACACTATTTTGTACGCAGTATTTAACAGAATATTTCCGTAGTGGTTTTCAAAATCCATTGTATCTCACTTTTTGTCAATCAGGCACATAAACTCCAACCTTGACTTTTCTAAAATTGTGTTCCAAGCCCAAATATTTCAACTCGACATGCAAGTTGTCTGATCTGGGCAATTAATTTTTTTTTCTTCAACTACTGATGTGACATCCTCTCATGGGGTGGGCATCTTCTTCTTTGTTACCGTCTTCCAGAACACTTCAAGATTTTCACCTTTTGTGATTTATTGCTTTCTCGGTTCAAAAGTGTGTCTAAGTATTACAGTACTTAACAGGCTAATTTACTCTTATCCTCATTTAAAATTGTATCCACTTCATCTCTACACATTGTCAGTATTAAGGTTCAGTGCTCTGTAGAACTTTTTGACTCTTCATTCATTCCAGATTTTCCATCTTCATTTTCATTGATTCCTGCTTTTTCCTTCAATGCAGTTTTTATCTACTCAATGTCTTCTCACATCATTCTTTCAGTTCCTGCCTTTTATATGCTGTTTTTCGACAGTAACTTGTACATATATACATTCTGCATCATCTAGTAATTTCCCTTATTTGGACTATTTTCTCCTAGTATGTCATTTGGTACATCTTCCATTTACCAATGTACATCCTTTGCACTGATTGCCCACATGTGTCCTTTTATTCATATCCATTTATTGAGTCTTTCACAGTTTTCTTAACGTATTCAGCTGCCATTCCAGGTGTTTGCAACAAGATCGTGTTGTACCTTTGGCTATTTTCTCTACTTCATTGAAATTCTTGTGCACATGTGTGTCAATATCAGGTAGTGGTCTGAGTAACCATCGTCTCCTCTACTGATATCTATAAGTTCAATTTTATGATTTGCTTCCATTAACAAGTGGTTAATTTGATTAAAGGTAGTACATCATCATGTGATCTCCCATTTAGTTTTATGTCTTTCTGTGAGGATATGTGAGTTGTCCCAACCACCATATTTTTAATAAACATAATCCTATACTGTTGACCTCAAAACTGTTGATAACCATCTACCGGTAGTTTGTAGGGATATTTTTGGTAGTTAGCAAATCATCTGCACTGTGTAATCATCACTAACAACTTGTCAAGGCATCTGAAATATGGGTGTACTATTGCAGTTAAGATAAAATAATGTTTGTATTCCAGTATCTGCTTACTTGTAAATGCCACATTTGAAGTGCTATTTGCTGCTTGAATGAGAGGCTTGTCATATTGACAGAAGTTGTACAGATAAAGTACATAATTAGTTGTTATTTTATAAACACAGAAGTGAATTGTGTAAAAGGATCACTACTGTCAGCAGTATTTTTTATGATGCTATCTCTTAAACTTTAGCTCAGCATAAGTATCTACATCACATATTTTCAAGTTGGATAATTAGCTCAGTGATGGAAAATCTAGTGATCACTGCTTTATACCTAGAAATTTATGTATTTAGAGTTTAGCCTGCTGAATTTAATTCATATTTGTAACATTGTCTATTTAAGCTTGTAGGATTTAGGTATACAATATTTTATGATTGACTTGGAGATTTATATGTTAAGAAACTTATGAACATAGAAAAATACAAGGGTGTATCAAATACGAGGTCTGACACAAAAATAACGAGACTGTTAGCATTACTAAGGAACTACTTATCGTTTTGTATTGCGCATGCACTGTGTTCGATCTTGAACTGTATTCTTACGCAGTGACAAGTTACATGTCGCTCGGTTGACTCAGTCGCAGAGAGAGAGCAGTTGAATACAGTTGTGTGTTTACACTTCGCCAGAAAATGTCGGATACAAAAAGTGATCACCACGTTAACATCAGGTTTCTTGTAAAACTTAAAAAGTCGGCAACAGAGACTTACCAAATGTTGTTGGAAGCTTATGGCGATAAATGTTTGTCGTGTGCACGTGTCTTTGAATGGCATAAGAGATTTTTAGAAGGCAGGGACTCCGTGAAAGATGACGACCGTCCAGGCCAACCACGCATATCAACAATCAACGAAAACGTAAAAGTTTGAGACACGATACGAAAAGACCGTAGATTGAGTGTCCGTGCTGTTGCTGAAATGATAAGAATATGAACAGAGAAAGTGTTCGACGCATTTTAACAGAAGAGTTGAACATGAGGAAGGTGTGTGCACAAATGAAAGTTTTGTCAGATGAACAGAAGGAAAAGAGAACGGAACTTTGTTGTGACCTTTTGGAACAGATTGATGGAGAGCCCAGTTTTTTAAAGAGTGTTATTACAACTGATGAGACGTGGATATTTACGTACGATCCAGAAACAAAGCGGCAATCAATGTATTGGAAAACACCATCTTCCCCAAGAGCAAAGAAAGCACCTATGAGTCGTTCAAAGTTCAAGGCAATGCTTATCGTTTTCTTTGATATCCAGGGTATCATTATGGCAAAATGGGTACCCAGTGGTCAAACAGTTAACCAACAATATTATAAACAAGTTTTGGAAAAATTGTGTGAACGTGTTAGAAAGAAGTGCCCTGAATTGTGGAAGAATGGGTGGATCTTGCAGCAGGACAATGCGCCTGCCCACAATGCGTTATCAGTCAAACAATTTTTGGCCAGTAAAAACACAGTCCTTGAACATCCTCCATATTCCCCCGATTTAGCACCGTGCAATTTTTTCCTATTCCCCAAAAGCAAGTCGGCGCTAAAAGGGACCCATTTTTCAACGGTGGAAGAGGAGGTACAGGCGAAAACGGTGGAGCTCCTGCGCAGCCTGACGGAAAGCGATATGCAGAAATGTTTTGAGCAGTGGAAGGAACGTATGCAGAAGTGTGTAGAATCAATGGGGTCCTACTTTGAAGGCGACCACCAGTAATTGTACATATCAGGTAAATAAAAAAAATTACAGCATCAGTTTCATTATTTTTGTGTCGGACCTCGTATAAACTGTAATTTTTATACAACTGCTGAGGAAGTGAACAGATTGTGAAGTAACTTCAAGTGGATGTCTGATGTCAGCCCCTCTCCTGGACTTGTAATGCCAAGTTTCACTAGTAAATGAGTGGGGAAGGGTATGTTCATCCATTGTGGATCATCATCAAATTTCTCACAAAGAAGGCATTAAACCTTCTGAAATTTTGAGGAGACTCCAGGCACAATTTGGAGAACAAACTGTTTCAAAGACTTAAGTGTTTCATTGTCACAAACAAAGTGGGGTTAACCAACCTCACCAATGATGACAAGTGTCGATCAAGGCCAAAATACACTCATCAGGTGGGAAGGTGCTTGCGGACTCCACAGGTTTTTGTTCATAGATTTTCTTCATGAAAGAACAGTGAATGATACCGTATTGCAAGCTTCTTGAATATGCAAAAGCTGTCTATTACAACCATCGATGTATACTATATGGATCGTGTGCTGCCAGGCAAAGTGAACGGCAGAAAACGGTCCGAAGCACGTATAGCATCCCACACAATGGTTGGCAATAAAGTGTTTGGCGCTAAGTTAACACGTGTATTAAACGAGTCATTCAGTCAGTAATGCACTTGTTTTAACAGTTTACAATTATTACATTTGGGACAGTTCTACTGAAAATTTGTGCTTATGAAGATTTTATTATTATAACAGTTTGTTTTTACTTTTGCCTAACTGATAACAGATGACAATAACTTAAGCGTTTACACTCATTTTTCTGACTTTGTGTCAAGCGGAAAATTAATTAGAGCGTCATCAGACGTTTTAAAGATTGTAAGATATATGTATAATTTATTGATGTATCTGACAGTAAACTTAATACCAAAAAATGATTATATCAGCTTGCAAAAACTTTGCCGGCACAGTGTTTAGAAAACATTTCAAACAATGATTTTTCTGAAGACAGCCATGAAGTGAAACTTATCAAATTAATAGTGACATTATTTTATAAAATCTTGTGCTATAACACTGCTAAGGAAAGAACCGCAGCAGCTACCTTCTCTAAGCTTGGTGTCTGCCAAAAGTTAAGTAAATTTGTATTATTTAGTAATGTTTAATGTAAACAATTTTTATACAGTTAATACGTAGCTAATTAAAAAATAATGTAAATTAGTTTTAGTGGATGGTTAGTGAGGATCGGTCAATAATACAAATTTTAGCTATTTTGTGTCGACGTTTCGACAATATTTATTGTCATCTTCAGGACCTGTGTATGAAATACAATAGAAATATCAAACATAACGAAACAATTAAATGTTTGGGTGAACGTGTTGGTGATGTGAGTGTGTGCATGCGTATGTATGTATCATTTTATATGTGAAGACTTATGATAGTTTGTTTACATCTTCAAATTATCTTTAAGAAAACGAGCAAATTATAGTATGAGAGAACTTAATTTATACAGTATTACAATTTAAATTGCTAAATGTAATGTTATTTTAATTAATTAAACAAACAGTAATCAACAATTGGATATTAGATTGGTACATAAATTGTTTATACCTACAACAGTCAACATATAGCAAAGTAATATATTACCTATAACTAAATAGATTAAAAATGATTTAATGTAAATTAGCATTGCTTATTGACACTTTAACGACCATGGCGAGCGTAACGCCAGCTTCTTTTATGAAATAAACATTTTAAAGTTTATGGCTCACGTCTTTTATTCTTTGTTTCCCTTATTCTTATCTTTATTCGTCTGGCTTCAATAATAAATGTTCATAAATAAGAATGCAACAGAACTGTTTATGAACGCAACAGAACTTGGCGATAAACTTAAATAATGTGTCAGAATACTGAAATCTTACAGTGAAACAAATGAGTTTATTTTGGAAAAGAACTTATTAAAAACCTCCCACTTTGGAGTCATTAATTGTTAAAATGACACAGCTATACCATTTAACGCAAAATATAATCCGCTGCAACAAAAGCTATAACAAAGCAGAAATGTCAGACTTTGTACAGGTACAGTATATAGTATACGCAGTGTTCTTGCCAACCACTGATGCAGCGGTCGGACCGAATTCAGTGAATGCAGCACGCGATCCACATAGTATACATCGATGATTACAACAAATGGTATTGGTGGCCACTGTGTGATTCTTCTCCATGACAATGCAAGACCCCATTACTGCTGCATAACATGCAATAAACTGAAAAAAAAAATGTACTGGACACCTCCTGGAACACCCTCCTTACAGTTTACATTAATCATCCTGCAACTACCACTTTTTGGACTGCTTAAAGAAGCATTGGGAGGTCAGTGATGCAAGGGCAGAGGGGTTCATGTGCAAATACATATCCCTCTTCTTTCTTTGAAAAGTTAATAAAAAACATTGCCAATTCAATGGAAAAATGTATTTCCAAATAAGGTATTATATAGAAAAATTAGACATTAACTTCATGTTTTTTTACTGAGGCAATAAAATTTAAAAGAAAAATTCTGGTGTGTATTTGATCCACCTTCATAGAACAAAGAAGTGTGTTTTTGAGAATAGAGTAGGGAATTATGCTATTGTGAATAGAGTAGGTTGATAAGTATAGATACTTAGGGGACATACTCGCTAAGGAGGGGACCAGTGAACAGAAGGAAACATTCAATAATAAAAAAATTTACGTAGCAGGTGAACTTTGAAGTGAGGAAGATACTAGAGAAGTATTTTGTACGGAGTTTTCTCCTTTATGATCAGAGAAATGGAAAATAAAGAAAGGGATAGATATATTAGTGAAGTGTAGAAAATGTGGATTTGGAGATGGCTGAAAGGAATAAGATCAGTAATGAAGAGGGGCTCAGAAGAATTAAAGATGATGGAACATGTTTTTATAAAAAAGTGAAAAAGAAACTAGACTGGTCATATCCTGAGGATAAATTGGCTATTAAGATTGGTTTCTGAGAGAACAGTGAAGAGAAGACGATTGATGCTCTTGGATGATATACTGTGTTTAGTTTTATATGAAGAGATGAAAACTATGCTTCCATGAAGAATCCAGGAATAGTTAGGAAAAGAAACAACAGTTTTTCTGTGATCTTCCACATAGAAGAATACCATATGATGATAGAAGACTAACAAACAACTGATTAGTAGACTCCAAACATTCGTGAACAGAAGTTTGCGGAATATCCTGAGGATATGGTGGCCACAAGTTATCTCCAATGAAGAGCTGTGGAGAAGAACCCATCAAACACCCATTGACATTGAGATGCGTCGTATGAAATGGAAGTGGATTGGGCATACATTACGACGAGATAGAGACAACATAGCAAGACAAGCCCTGGAATGGAACCCACAAGGTAGCAGGAGAAGAGGCAGACCAAGGAATAAAGGTAGCTAAAGATATATAGTGAAGGTAGCAACAGTGTATGTATTATAAATTTTTATGTATAAGAGTTGGTCTGAAACAGTGGTGTAAATAGAAGTTATTCCTGGTGGGGGGGGGGGGGGCTAGACTAGTTGAAGTTTGGACTAGTCATTTATATGAGAAATTTTCCAATATACAGTATTGAGTTTTTAAAAACATTGATTTGTACAAAATAATAACATAATGAAAAATTACTGTTTTAAAATATTTGTTATAAAGAATCGTGTTTAAACAGATATACGAAAGCACTAGAAACATTGGTTTTTACTGTTAAATTATCTTTCAACTGCTTCTTACAGCATCAAATTATCTTACTAAAAGCTTTAAAAAAGCTACTTGAATGAAATCATAACTTCACCATGTAAGTGGTAAAATTTTATAATTATTGCAAACAAGTATTTTTAATGCGCCTTTCAATAGTACCTAAATTGAAAGCATCATACCTGTAGGATAGCAGGTTTTTTTAAGCATTTGTGTTTTGAGAAGCTTGAACATAAAATCTATTTTCTCAAAATGTAGATAATTTAGTAAAACATGTATTTTTTTTGCAAATAATATGAAAATGGTGCATTTTGCAAGACTTTTTACAACGTCTTTTTGTGCCTCATCAATAAAATAAAAAATCAAATGAAATTGTTTTTGATGCCTTGAAAATTCCCTATTTTTAATGGACATAGTATGCATAATCAGAATGAGAAACATAATGAACTACACTACTGAATGCTAATCAATTCTGCTTAAATCTTTACTTTTATGTAGGAAAAGTAAAAAAGTGTACATGTGTGTGTGTGTGACCTGTGAGTTTGTATTTTCCGAAGAGTGAACTACATTCAAGGCAAATTAAAGATGATTTAGACAAAATAGGATAGAAAGTTTTATTGTTGGAATATATTGAAAGTAACATACTTTTATTATATAAAAGAGTTCAGCAAAATTTCTTAGGACAACACCCTCGAAATAAAGATTAGATGGTGTTAGATGAAATAGTTTCAACCCCATATATTTGAAACTATGATTTATAAAGTTTAACAAAAACGCGATTTAAAATGGAGGTAATTTCTGACAATCTGAGAAGTGTGTCACGCTCAGTTCATGTAAAAATTAACAAGATATAAATACAGTAGACTCTCAACTATCCGGCCTCTTTTTGAACCTACGAAACCTAGAGCTTTTAAAAAACTGGAAAATCAGGAATACTGTACCCCTATATTACACATCAAAAGAAAGCATGGATGAATTCAAAAATCTTTAAAACCTGGTTCCAAAATGAATCCGTACCGACTATAGAAAAACATTTGAAAGACAACAATTTGCCAAGAAAAGCTGTGCTAATTCTTGACAACGCACGTTCGCATCCTGAACTCACACTGATGAACTCACAGATGGAGACATCAAAGCTTTATTTTTACCAGGCAGTGTGATGGCTGTTTGTCAGCCAATGGACCAGGCGTCCTTGAAATGTTAAAGAAAAAGTATCACCGGCGTCTTCTCAGTTCGTAGATATCAGCAATTGAAGACTACTTAACCACTCTAAAAAAGATTGACATGCTAGATGCCATAAGGTGGTTGGCCGAAGCATGGGAAGAGATTCCAAACATATCACTTGTAAGGGCTTGGAAAATTCTTTTGGGCCATGAAGGTGGACATTTCAACCTTGAATCCATGTGTAAAACCGAAATGGAAGATGAAAACGATAAACTTGTTTCGTTGCTGGAAAAAGTACCAGGCTGTGACGATGTCAATGCAGAGGACATTAGAGAATGAATGGCAAATGACAAAGTTGATAAAATAACTGACAACGATATTGTGGAAATGGTGATACAGGAAGAAGAAATAGAAGAAGAGGAGGAGGAGGCATCTTTAGATGACACGAAAAATCTCATCCCACATTTGGAAGGGTACAAGACGATTGAGGCAGCGCTGCAGTACATTAGTCAGCAGGAGGAAGCAATGCCAGCTGATATCATCTGGTTGCGTAAGTGGAGAGACATTGCGTTGTGGAAGAGGGCTAAAAGGAGAAGCAGTCATCTATCAACGACTTTTTCAAAAACTAAAAACTGTAAGTTTTGACTTTTTTATCTTAGGCCTACCTTTGCAGATTTGTGTAATCATTTATCACTGAACAGTAAAATAAGTTTAAATCATTTTTTTAAGAATTAGGCCAGTTTTACGTTAATGTTTTGTTTATTTTAAAATTGTATGTATTCATACTGTACAGTGTACGTCATTTTATGTTTCCTGCAGTTATGTTAGGAATTATAAAATTTATCTTAAACTGTGTTATACAATAGTTTTATTCTTGGACCTCCTTTTTCTGTAATAAATTTTTAAAACGTATGTACAGTACATAACAAACATTTATAAAGTACTGGCCTGTACTAAGAGGTCAGAAAATATGAATAAGAGCAGGTTTTGGTATAAAAAGTGTGTTTTAAATGGTATGAGTGGGGCAGGAAGTGAGTAATTATTGAACTCCGGCCTATCCGGCTTTTTTGTTATCCGGCCTACCCTTCCGCCACATTAGGCTGGATAGTCAGGAGTCTACTGTACTTGAATATCCTGGGTTTCCCTCAAAATAATTACCCCTACCGTAGATATTACCATGGCGTGTTCTGCCTAAATTCAGTAGTAGTAAATGAGGATTCTAAATCTGCAACATAGATATTGACAATTACAGCAAACTGTAAAAGTTAGAATACAACTCTACTTATACTTTCCTTATTAAGAAGTTTGAAACAAATATTTAGGCTATTGGTTTTTCAGATAGCAGTGAAATATCAATTGTACGTTTGTTTTACATTTTTCATTTTGTAATACAGTAGAAGCCCGATATAGGGCGGTTGTTGGGTGACATACTTTCCCCCGCGTTATAGGCGTAACCGCGGTATATCGGAAGGTGACCTGTACAGTGACAAATGATGGGGAGGGAGGACCGGGAAAAAGGCTACAGCATAATGCACTACTATATACTGTACGTAAATTACGTCACCAAATGTAGAAATAAAAAATAAGAAAACTGTATTTTAATCCAATATTTTAATCTATTTTAATCCAATGGAATATAAAATACACTATTTATACATTGCTCACTCGACCTACTGTAGGCCTAATTGTTGGTCTTAAAAAAGTCCGTAATTGTTGTTTGACGGGATAATGCACAGCGTTTCTTTTCCGCATATTGTTTTATAAATGCGAGGTGCAGCAGATGAACATTATTAGATTCACTTTGCCTCTCCATCCACGAAATTACTTTGTTTATGTGTATTATCACTTCACTAACATTTGGAATAACTTCTTTCACTTCTACCCCATTTTCATTTCCATCATCGTCATCGTCTTCTTTTTCTTCGCAATTTGCATTTCGGACTGCATCGATGATATCTTTATCTCCTATACATTCTGTAACAGGCTCACCGTTGTCAACTTCGGCCCAGTCATTCAAGTCATCTAGAGTGAAGTTCCAATGCAGAGCACTACTCGCAGATTGTACAGCACTATTAGTGAATCCGGCAACAGAGCAATTTCCATCGGCGATGTTTTGTTCAAAGGAACATTTCTTCCAGCAATTCTGAATCGTAGCCGTACTAATACTTTCCCATGCAAGACCTATTGAATACGCAACTGTTTTCAGGTTTATTGACTTAAGGTAAATTTCCATTTCCTCATCAGAATTCACTATAGCACTCAGAAGTTCACGGCGGTAATGCGCTTTAAATGCTTTTATGATGCCTTGATCTAATGGCTGGATCAGTGCTGTAGTGTTTTTCGGCAAGAACATGACTCCGATTTTCCCATCTCTTGACTGTACCATATCAGCAGGTGGATGTGCTGGACAGTGGTCAAGGGTCAGTACAGCTTTTTCTTCGAGGTTGAGTGACCGCAGGTGGCTTCTCACAGATGGAACAAATTCTTCATGGAACCATTTACCGAAAATATCACTTGTCATCCAAGCATTTTTTGTATTACGATATGTGATGGGTAATGACGTCATGTTAACATGTTGAAAGCATCTAGGATTTCGGCTTTTCCCTATACAGAGAGGTTTAACTTTGTGGCTGCCTGATTTATTTGTGGCAAACAGGAGGGTAACTCTATCCTTATTTATTTTTAATCCAGATTTATTTATTGAATTATTCACATCCAGAGTTCTGGTAGGAAGCATTCGAAAATACAGAGCAGTTTCATCACAGTTATACACTTGATGGTCATTTAAATCGTTATCGATCATTACTTTGTTTAATGCCTGAGGAAAAAGTGCTGCAGCTTCACTGTCACATGATCGTGCTTCCCCTTCAATGCTTATCTGGCTTATACCATGACGAGATTTCCATCGCGAAAACCACCCATCAGATGCATTAAAGTCACTGTTGCCATGTAAATCACTATGGAATTTCACAGCTTGAGTTCTAATAACTGGTCCTGACAGTGGCACACCTTCACTTCGTTTGATTAAAAACCACCTGTACAGACACTCATCTAGTTCACTATCCTTACCTACTTTAGTCTTTTTTCTTTGCAACCCCACTTCCCTTTCAACTGTGTTCACAAAACTTTTAAGTTTATCTTCTTCCTTCATCCACCCTCTAATTGTTCCTTCTGGGATGCCACACTCACGTGATAAACTTGCCTTTGACTCTCCGTTCTTCACACGATCAATTATTTTGAGTTTGTCAGTCACAGAATATGCTTTTCTTTTCTGCGACATCACAAAACTCTACACTATGCGAATTTATGACAAAGACTATACACTTTGGTAAGATAATATCAGAGTATGATCTTATACTGTAATATAAGAGTATGAGGGAGAGAAGGGATTTAGTTGAACATAATTCAGGGGTTAGTTGGCATGAATTCTTAGAAACGTAGAGACTGTAAATACGGGGCAATTGTTTATGTCTACAGGTACACTTGAACTGGCAATTCTGGCTGTTGTTTACAACACCGTTTCCAACAACAAGCCTTTGTTTACAATAAACGCAATGCATTCCAATGTGGCTACGGAAGTCACGATAAACAATTCATAATTTACTCACTCTCTACAAGTAAGAATTTTCGCTAATAACGGGCGACATACTCTTCACCGCGTTATATCCGAATCCGCGGTATATCGGGCTTCTACTGTAATGATTATAATTAAGTATGAACAAAATATTTGCAACCACTGTACTTTTTTTATTGTGTTATTATAAACCGCAGATAACATATTCAAGATAATGATGAAGGCCAAAATAATTAACTGACGAAGTGTTTGATCACTTAGCCAATTTTTATTGTACAAAAATATTACATATGTCAGATCGAAAAGAATTAAATAGTTTTTTTATGTGTGATTTTTGCATCTCCAAGTTTTTGAGTAAACCTATTTGAAGTATAAGGGTTAAAAATTATGGAAAAACTCTGATTTCAAAATATTCTCTTGTGATTAAATGTTATTCAAATTAAAGGTAATAAATCTCATCATATATGGTCATTTTAATTCTAAATTTGTATTCTTAATAAATGTTTCAAATAAGTATTTCTGGAAGATATTTTTTTTTAAACAAGGTCTTATTACCCCATCATGCTTTGAGGATATTTTTCCCAAGAATGTTTTCAGCAACTAATAGTTCTTGTTAAAGAACATTATTTTAAATGTTAAATCCAACAGACATCACATTTTTATGAATTAAAGTTAAGAAACTGCTAGTTAATGTATGCTAAGATGAAGGTTCAAACCATAGACATATTAGATTAGAGGAGTCATGACACAGACAACCCTGTAAAGGTCATTTCACACTGCACGTTGTTAACAAACTCTTTTACAACTCTAATATTTATGTTTGTAAACATATAAATATGACCATAATATTGTAAACACATGTACTTACCGATTTTAATTACGTGAGAGCACGTGCTTTTCTTTTTATGATACTTTCTTCCTAAGGGGCCAGGGTTCATTCTCAGCGAGATTTTGATTCAAAAAAGGTGACAGAAATGATAACACTGCTTCTCAGTTGAGTGTAATTATTGGTTTTTAATTTTAGGAACAAAACAAACATACATTAAATGGTGCCCAAAATGACGTCACGTATTATTACTAAAACAAAATGGCGGCTATATTTCTCCCAACTTACTTAGTCATTGTGACTGTATATTAATTTGAATCTTGTTACTATCTCTTTTTATACATGTTTTCTTTTGTTTTCTAGCTGCAGCGCTAATCATGTAATTAGTTATATGATCATACATTTCACAAACAATGTGTAGAAGCATGGCCATGCGTTCGTTCGATCGCACACTCATTCACACTCACTGTTACAAATACATTGTATACAATTTATGGGGTTACTTAATGAGCTCATTAATACGAAAATAAAAGTGATATGGTTGACTTCTCTGAAAACTGTGTAGCGTCGCTCCCTCGCTGGTATCAGATGTTCCCCAGGAGTATGGCCGGTGTTCGCCTCATAGTTATTACTCTTAAATCATCTTGCACTGACTCTACATTTAATGTTCTTACTGTGTACTGCTACTCAATTGTTTTCTGACTTTATTATCACATTTCTTTAATTTTAAATAATCATTTTTACAACTTCTGTATCAAAACTGGGTCGTACTGCGTCTTTGGTGTACTGCGTTGAACTGAGACAGAGGAATATACAAAATTGTGCTTGTGTGTGCGCATTTTACGTCATCAGGCTTTGTTCGATGGGACAACGCCTAGTTACAGACGTTGTGGTTCATGCGTCATTGTCTTTTGTTATGACGAAACAGCTTCATGAACCAATCACAATGAATATTTATAGTCAGTCGTCATAAACACCGCCATTGCCTCGACCGGCTCTCGCTCGTCCAACGGTGACCTTGGCATGGTACTCATCTCACCGAATTTGCGTTGTTCCTTTTTTCAGAGGGACAATGGACCTAACCATTCTGTATTTGACAATTATACAATAAAACATTGAAAAAATAACATCAGATCCCATAATTAAAGTATGGGGCCTTTATGTACTGTTACAAACCCCCTCAATGAAAGATTTTGTGTCGAGACACAAAAACTTTCATTGACTCATTCACACTTTTCTAAAAGGATCAGTCTAGATATGTCACCACAACCCCCTGTAATGTTACTATATAAAATTTGTCATCACTTACCCTTGGTCCAATAGTGTTGATCACACCCTCTGACCTTACTGGACTTCTCCTGAGAGATCCCTACACCATAAGGCCATGAGGCACTCTACGCTCCTGTTCTGACGCTCCAGCCAGCCCAGGACCGCGGTCACAACACCACAAAACTCTGAAACATTGAATACAAAAATTTAAAATAGTGGTCTACTATACTCCCATATCTACAACAGATATGTTTCCCTTTAGATGCATTAGTTCTAATTTAAAAGTTTCAACATAATAACAACAAGACTTCAACACATACTGATTTTTTACCACCACCAAATTCAATCTCTTCCTTATAAGAGAAAAATACATATGTTCCTACAAATAACATAATACATAAACGATTCTTTAATATTCCCCAAAATACCTTCACCTACTTATTTCTCTAAAATTCAACCTACAACTACTATGGCAGACAGGTTTATTATTCGAATTTTCTTACTCAATATTCAAATTTTATTACTCAACTTTATCATCATTTTATATCTTTTGCAACTAATATCATAATATATTTTATTCAACACCATTTGTACCTTTATACTTTTAACATTCAACATCTACCATTCTTTAACATTTATTACCGTCGTTACCCCTGTAACGACCTCCTAACCACACACTACGCCATCAACATAATAAAAACATCATAGAACATTGAACATTACACATTAACATTGTTACATTTACACTAAACAATTTACATTTAAATAACTGGTATCAAACTTTATCACATTACTACTTCAACAATTCTCTATTAACTTTTAATCATTTAACATTCATTAGATTCTATAAAACAATTTCAAATATATCATTCACCTTTCAGTTACAATTACCTTCCAACCATGAATTTTCTTTTTCTAACCCTTTTATCCTTACTAGTTTGGGTGACTCTATTATTCACTATTCTCTCTATATCTTATTTTGGCATTGTCAATCTAACATTACTCACCTCTTTTTTCTACTAACAACCGCTTCTAACCATTAACATATTATGACACCAATATCTCAATAATAACCCCCTTCACTACTCCCATTTAAAACCTCTGGCACCGCTCATTTTTGTACTAGTATGTGTGTTCCCTATCTATGCTCATTCCATCATTGGTTCCTGGCCCTTTCAGGTAACCCTTTCCGGCACACAATGGTCCCTTCCTGTCCCAACACCTTTCGTTGCGGACTCCCTACACCAATACCCTTACTACAAAATATCACCATCAATCAAATATAATTACCATTCACATTACTCACCTCTACATATAATCACTAACCACTGTGTCCCTAAAATATCTAACACCTCTTTATATATTATCAATATCTCAACATTCTTATTTTCACTAACTCCCATTAACTCTATTTAACTAACTCCAATGCCCTTATTTATCACTATTACCCAAACTCTTTTACAACATTTCACCTTAATATACCACTAGAAAATTCATCACTTACCTACTAACAACAATACCTCTCAATATCCAAATATATCACCTGCTTAATAATTTACTAACCATTAGACTCTGAATCTCATATCATTTAAATTCTTGAGTATTTAAAATTCTACATTACCTGGTTTACATAAAAAAATACATAAAATACACAATAGCAAAAATACACAATTACATTGACATTAATATACACAAAATATACAATCCACAATTATCATTAAATCGTTTACCATAAATCAGTCATAAACAGTCCATTCTGAAAAACACTGTCCACATAATTAAATGTTTATAAACACAATAAACTGTTTACCCTCCATCGTCAAATAATAGTCGAATCTTAAAACTATACAAATCATTTATTATTGAATCTCTTATATTCATATCATCAATGTACATGCTATTCAAATTTTTATAATTTTCCACAATCTCATATAACTCATGATCGGGTATTTTTCTGTCACCTTCAGTAAAATCAGTCATAATTCGGTATTTTATATTATCATTGTTATCAACATCATCTCCTACTACCTCAGTTTCAATACAAGGTAAGTACTTGCTATTATTTTCACTTCTCTCTCCACCTAACCTTTCTATAAACTCTTCATAATTTCTACTTCTCTTTTTCTCTCACAATACCTCTCACTTTTAAAACATCTCTCTCTATCACACCAAGCTACACTCTCTCTCTCTCTATATTTGCATAGGGCACTACTATTTTATAAAAACACCCCCTGGCCTCACCAGGTACACTAACACAAAAAACTAAGGGATCATTTGGAGACCACACGTCTCCCACATAAACTCTAGAGGAACCTTCATCCTCAAATAACAACTTCGGAGTCTTTACTCCAAATATACCACTGGGAAAATTTGCCTTCTGCTCACTATACTCACTTAAACTCTCCTTACCCCCACTTTCACTCTCATCTACAACTGTCACCTCACCATGAACCTCTACTCTCATTAAACTCTCATTATTACTACCAACATCCACACTATTATCTCCTATTACCATATTTTAATTTATTTTATCATAATTTCCAGTACTACTTACCTTGTCTTTGTTTCTATCTAATCTGTCTATTTCTCTACTCTTATTTTCTAACTCTATCTCATTAATTATCTTGTCTAATTTCTCCTCTAATTGATTCAGTTTTACATTTTGTACGTTGTTTTGTTTCTTTAGTTCATTCTCAAGACTATCAAACTTTTCGTCAATTTCTTTTAATACGCTATTTTGTGTTTTAATTAGTATAAACAGATCTTCCAGCGATATTTTATTCTCGATTGCCCTAGGCGTAGAATTCGCGCTTATTTTGTCTAATAAAATAGATTCTGTGTCTGTATTTTTTATTTCCATACTATTATTTCTTTCTGCCATTTTGACACTTTTAATATTAAAATGACTATTTAGTTATATTTGTAATTAGTCACACAATTAATATTCACTATGTTTTATCAACATAACCTCTCGTGTACTGGGTTATCTGGGTTATATATCGTTCTATCACCTTCTCTGTTTCTAAATCTGGCCTATATCTTATATAAAAATGGCTTTATATAAGTTCCAAGTTCGGGGGCCATTTGTTAACAAACTCTTAAAGTCCCTGTTCTGGGCGCATTTGTTAACAAACTCTTATTTTCTACACAAATATTTATGTTTGTAAACATATAAATATGACCACAATATTGTAAACACGTGTACTTACCGATTTTAATTACGTGAGAGCACGTGCTTTTCTTTTTATGATACTTTCTTCCTAAGGGGCCAGGGTTCATTCTCAGCGAGATTTTGATTCAAAAATGGTGACAGAAATGATAACACTGCTTCTCAGTTGAGTGTAATTATTGGTTTTTAATTTTAGGAACAAAACAAACATACATTAAATGGTGCCCAAAATGACGTCACGTATTATTACTAAAACAAAATGGTGGCTATATTTCTCCCAACTTACTTAGTCATTGTGACTGTATATTAATTTGAATCTTGTTACTATCTCTTTTTATACATGTTTTCTTTTGTTTTCTAGCTGCAGCGCTAATCATGTAATTAGTTATATGATCATACATTTCACAAACAATGTGTAGAAGCATGGCCATGCGTTCGTTCGATCGCACACTCATTCACACTCACTGTTACAAATACATTGTATACAATTTATGGGGTTACTTAATGAGCTCATTAATACGAAAATAAAAGTGATATGGTTGACTTCTCTGAAAACTGTGTAGCGTCGCTCCCTCGCTGGTATCAGATGTTCCCCAGGAGTATGGCCGGTGTTCGCCTCATAGTTATTACTCTTAAATCATCTTGCACTGACTCTACATTTAATGTTCTTACTGTGTACTGCTACTCAATTGTTTTCTGACTTTATTATCACATTTCTTTAATTTTAAATAATCATTTTTACAACTTCTGTATCAAAACTGGGTCGTACTGCGTCTTTGGTGTACTGCGTTGAACTGAGACAGAGGAATATGCAAAATTGTGCTTGTGTGTGCGCATTTTACGTCATCAGGCTTTGTTCGATGGGACAACGCCTAGTTACAGACGTTGTGGTTCATACGTCATTGTCTTTTGTTATGACGAAACAGCTTCATGAACCAATCACAATGAATATTTATAGTCAGTCGTCATAAACACCGCCATTGCCTCGACCGGCTCTCGCTCGTCCAACGATGACCTTGGCATGGTACTCATCTCACCGAATTTGCGTTGTTCCTTTTTTCAGAGGGACAATGGACCTAACCATTCTGTATTTGACAATTATACAATAAAACATTGAAAAAATAACCTCAGATCCCATAAATAAAGTATGGGGCCTTTATGTACTGTTACAACGTCCATCCATCCAATGAATGTCCAAAACATCCAGTGGGGCGATTCTTTGTGAACATCCGCATGGACGTTTTGTTATGCACATGTGCATGGCAACTCAACAGCTGCAGTACAGTTGCGCCATGTGGTCGACTGGTCATTCTCACTTTTGTTTCATTTGTACTTATCTTTGATTGTGGTTTTCCTGGCTATGGGGCAGCTTATAGAAGAAGTGAAAATGTGCCGAATTCTCCTCTTTTTTTATGGATTGGGTGCACCCAGTGTGAACTGTTACAGAATATAACAAAACAGCATTTTGGTCGTCACTACTTGAGCTTTCGTCAATCCATTTTACACTTTTTCAGATAGTCACTATGACACCAAAGCACCTGATCGGAGGACATACTGCACACTACACTGCTTGGACAGCTAAAATATACTGACAGGACTAGGGGCTGGCATAATAAAACATCTGTCCATCCGTTGGATGGAAATTCTCGGTATGAAATGGTATTGTCCAGTCTGTCCACTGGATGGATGGTCATGCAGTATGAAATGACCTTAAAGGGAAGTGTGTCTGGGTGGAAAATGTGTAGATTAATAGACTCATTTTGTTTTCTGGCAAGTGTGTAATTATTTTTTATGGCTGCAACATATTTTATTTACTAAAATTGAGTAATTGTCATTATTAAGTAAACTCTAAATTTTATTTTATTTATTTACAAATTTTGTAGTTCATTTGATTTCAACAGTTCTTTATAAGCCTGAATTGGACACATGTAATTTTCTTAGAAAGAGGCCTACGTTAAATGAGCCTGGAATTTTGCTAATATTTTTAATAATTTTGGTGAGGGGATTGATCCCCCTGATCCCTCCCTGTAGTTATGCCATCGGTCTGATGAATACAAACCGACTATTTAACAAAATATGTACTAATGAGTTTAGAAAAGGCGGACCAGCTAAGATGTAAATCAAAGATTTGTTTCTGACAGCTCCAAATCAGATGAAATGTTTTACAAAATCGAAACAAATAATGAAAATGTTATGTCAGAAATTGTCAGTTGATTTATATGAATATGGATAGACTGTGGAAAGGTGGGCAATATTATGAAGAAAATAAACTGCTCTTATTTGAAAAATGTTCATTGTAAATGTGTTTGAAAAGTGTGTGTGAAATACTGTGTGCTTTTTACAATGATTTGTGAGTTAAAACATAAATTATGAACATGAAAACTGCACAGAGGGGCATATAAAAAATAAAAGGCAGGCAAACAGATACATGGATACAGAATTTAGAGTAGATGATATCAGAATTAAGAAAATTAAATGAAGGTATGCAAGATATTTGGTTACACAAGATGCTCATAAAGGTTGCTAGATTAGCAAGTGATAGACATAAAGAGGCCATAACGATACTTGGCAAAGGTGAACAGATGATCATTGTATTATAGTGAACTGAACGTATTTACTTAGGAGACAAATTACTACAGAATGATTGGGAAGACATTTATTCAGCAGCGGACAGACAATGATAAAATAATTTTTGTTCGAAGGCTTTCATGGCCAGTGTCAGTTGAACTTAAACTATCTGCCTGGTTGTTTGGCCATGTTGGTGAAGCCTTCACCACACTACTGTAGGCCTAACGTACGACACACTGTGTTAGGTTTATTTGATACATCCACTGAAGATGGCAGCCAGTGGTGCTCCTGAAATGTTTGATTTTAATGAAAACCTTGGACCACGGCCAAAGAGCTCGGCAGATATAGTTTAAGTTCAATGATAACATAAACCTAATGATGATTACAATATGGTAAACAGATTTTTACAAATTCAGTTCAGTATAGACGTATACTCTATATCGTACCGTTATATATCTTTTATTGTGTATGTTGTTAATAGTGAATGCAATAGTTTTTAAATTTATGTCACTTGTCATTGATGGTAGTGGACAATAAAATGTTATGATCTGTGTAATCGCATTATTAACAAAGTAACTATATGTATGATTATCACCAGCTGGCTGGGATGTCAGATAATTGTTATCAGAGAGCACCATGTATTTTCCAGTTAGCGTGACACAATTTCTTTGTGAATATTATTGAGTGATGCAACACACAATTACACAGTCATTATAAAATCTTGCGTTGAAAAATGTAAAGTTCTTTAGTCATCTCAATCACACAACTCATTCATGTAGAATACAGTATAAACTAACTTATTTAGAAATCAACTAATTTCTAGTGCCCATTGATTCCCGATTAGTGCTTTCAAGTGATTTAACTCATTAAAAGATTTCATTGGAGTCTGTTATCAAGTTTATTCTATTTTATTCGTTATTCTACATAAGAACCTGTTAGTAAAAGTTCATTGGCTTTGGCACTGATATTGTAACAAGTACAAATAAATAGGTTCGGTTAAACCTTTGTTCAACGTTAAGCCCCACTGTTGTGAGCGCCAATTTGTAACAAGACCTGTCTATGCTGGTTACAAATAAATATTTCTGTATTGTACAAAAAAAAATTTTAATTTAATTTCAAAAAAAAAATTTTATGTTTGGTTATTGTTTAAATAAATGATAAATAATTCTTGTTATTGGTTTTTGTCGAAAATTTAAAATTCGGTAATTTATTTATGTCAATTTATTCACTTCTGGTTAACGGTAAATAAATTTGGAGTTAATCAGATTGTCTCACTTGACTAATCGATTGGCGATTTTCTTCTATGCTCCAGTATATCACTCTCCTTTAGTAATGGTCGTCTTCCAGTAAGTCCTGTAGTTAAGGAAAACTCTTATTTTAACTGGTGAAATAAATTGAAAACCAGATAATTGAATTAATTTGATTTATTGACAATTTTTCAGAAAATATCGATTTAAAATCGATATTGATATAAAGTTCGACTCTTTTACAGGGATAATCGATTCTCAAGACAGGTTATATTATATAATTATTTTGTGAAAGGTTCTTTTAACGGTTATAATTATAATAGTCAGAGAAGGGCAAGCATAGAAAGTATAACATTAACAAAAGAAATCTTATTAATTAATAAATACACAATTTGATATTAATATATAACGTTTATAATGCACAATTTTTATACCCAATGGTGACTGGATGAATTTAATCGGGAAAGTTCGCTTTGCATCACGGAACCATCAAGCATCGCCGCGAATTCGCTAATGCAGTATAACAGAAATGACGTCGCTGGATTTTCAGACAATAAAATTGCCTTCACAACTGTTTTCTGTTCTCCGAAATATTGTATAATGTCTATTATGTTGTTAGAGGTGTTCTGGTTAAGTGTTCGGTGTTCACTGACTTTAAATGTTGGTATTTATTGTGTTCACTTTTGTCGGTGTATGGCGAAAATTCATGAAGTTCGTTTGTAATGTGAATTATTAATGTTTGATAGTTTTATAAGTTTATTCCACTTATATTCGGTTAAGTATTGTTTGTTTTCACTGTTTGTGGTGGTGTTGTGCACTGTTTATATGTTTAATATACCAATTTCAGTAACTCTCGGTAGTTCACTGATTTTAGGCTAAATTTTTACACGCCATTAAAATATTCGCTATATATTTCCTTAGCGTGAGCTAAAACAACCGTTCGCTTTGAATGTTAATTAAGAACTGTATTACTTCCTTTGTCTCATGAAATATCTTGCCAAGTAAATATTAGAAAAGCATTGTTTCAATCATCACTCACTTCCCATTCATGTGATTTAAAATACATTATATTCAGAATATTTTTTGTTTATTGGTTACTTTCGTGAACTAGTAATTACATAATTGGTTTCTTTAACTCCTTGTGTTTAATTTGACATACAGTAGTCCATATTTATAAAGATTTTTGTCAAAATTGCTATATTTCTGTCATTTTGGAAATACAGGCTCAAATCTGTTTCCTGTCCTTGTCCAAAATTTTAGCCATCTTAGGTGTTATAAATATGATTATAATAAATTTCAGATTGATATAAATCTTTCCTTTCCTTAATTTCTTACAAATTTATCATTTGATCATTCTTTTAGTTATAATTCATGAATTTACTATTCCTCCTTTAAAATTGTTGTTAGGTATTACATTTTGAAATTTTTTAATAATTTAATACATCTTTTTATATTATTCTTTTAATGTATAGTTTCAGTTAGAGTAGTTGGTGGTTGATTCACCTTATATAAATCTCATTAGTTTGCTTGGTTTATTAAACCTTCTTACTCAATTATAATGTTATTTGGAATTTATTGTTTGGCCTAGATTTTATATTATTACATATACTGTTTTTCGAATAATGTTATTTATATACCCCTTCTGACTTTCTAAAGTTAACACCATATTAAATAAAATTTCCTTATATAACTATTGGTACATGTAGCATGATATTCATGCTCACAGTACAAAAACAATATTGAAAATTAATTCCTAGTCTTTAAAGTTAGACATTTTGGTTTTAACTATTTTTTAAAATACATAATAAACATTTTATAAACTGATAATAGTATACATACATAAACATTTTAAGCTGTATGCACACTGTTATACTAATAAATATTCTTATCTTAATCATAATCCTTATTCTATATACCACCTTGAAATGTGGAGTTCATAGGCTCTAAACATAATCAGCCATTTAAAATTTTAATTTTTGTTAAACTTAATTTAATTACAGTCCTTTCTGTTTATATTGTATATTACATATTTAATCCCCTGTCACAGTAATTATTCCCCACCTGCTCTCTTTATCATTTACAATTCTATGAATGTTTTTTGATAAAAAGTTGCCTCTTCTATGAAACATTAGAAATATTTTCACAACAATATTTCATGACATGTTATCTCTGTAATTACATAAAATATAAAAGTTATTTAATAGCACATAGTTCAAATAACAGTTACACCTTTACTTGAAGTTTATTATATTTAAATCACTTGCACTGGTTCACTTACACTGTTGGGTCTGACTTATTTTTGAGTTCTACAATATTCTAAGACCAAACTTTTAGTTATAATGGACTGTGAAGATTTGTTTATTTTATTATATAATAATTTTAGTTGGTGCACTTCTATTCACACTACTAAATACTTTTGTTTATAATTAATTTACATTGCTTTGAGGTTTTGGGGTGTTATACTTTCTTTGGGTGACATTAAAATTTGGTTTGGGGTTTATCATAGTTAACAATAGGTTTATCAATGGGTATTCCTCGTAGTTCCCCCATCCTACATCTTCTTTTCTTCTCTTCTTCCTTCTTGGGTTTTCCAAGGTAATTTGGTTTCATTTTGTCCGTTGGTTGGTTCGGGGTATCTTCTTTATTACCTGCTCCTAACCTACCTGGGTATTCTCCTGATTTTATATTAGTTTCTTTGGATTTTTATTTCCTTGATACTTTTGTGTTGCATTTTTATGATTTAAATGATACTTTTTCTTTTATGGTTTTATTTTTCTTTGAAGTTTAATTATTTTCATTTGATATTCAATTATTTTCATTTGATATTTAATTATTTTCCTTCGATATTTCTTTTGAGTTAATTGTAATTTAATGTATTTATGATCATAATGGAATTATTACTTAGTGGATTATCTGTCATGCTACAGATTGCCCTCCTCCAGAAGTGATTAGTTCAGACTATACTTGGTTTGTCTGAAATAATTGCTTATGATAATTATTATATTTTTTATTATTCTTGACTTCCTTCCATTTCTAATTTTTTCTCCTCCATATTAGAGCTTACATCTATTTCATTCTTAATTGATTTTCCTTGATAGTAATAGTCATCTGAGTTTCATATTTATTATTTTATTTTCATTTTTCTTCTTGGTGTTTTATCCCTGGGATATTTATTCCCTATCATTCCCTAACACGTGAGCTGGGGCAGTTCAGAGAGGCACTGTACGCTACTTACTCTGCTGGCCAATACTTCACTTCTAATTGAGTACAGAGGCAAATCATCTCTGCTCAAAAACATATTAATACTGCTGGATTTATCTACAGACAGTTATTAAAAAAATTATTTAAGAATAGTCCTTTTTATGACTATTTAAAAAAATATCTTTGGATACTTCACTTCGTATATTGCTCAGAGATTTTAATATTTCTATCTCAGTTATTTTTCTGACTTGTTAGCTTGATGGTTATCTCAATTCTTATTATGGTGGGAAGCTCTTTTATTAATATAATTATCATTGTTTATCCTAATATAAAGTTATTGTTATTAATTCTTTGTTCTTTGCTGGTTTTTATTGCAATCGGCTTCTGTTCATTTATAGCATATATTTTCTGATATTTCTTTGTTTGTTTCTCAGCTTTTATTTATTCCACTAGTTCCATGTTCTAGCACTTTCTTCTAACTGTCTTTATTACACTCGACAGTTATTTCATGATCATATTCATTATTGATTTATTTAATTACATTTATTTTTTGTTCCTTTTCTCAAATTACTTCTCTCTGATTTTTTATTCAAATGAATTCTTTAATTATTTTTTAATGAGGTCATTGTTTCTCTTTGTATTACTTCAAAGTGTTATTATTTTTATTTCAATACAAGTTTATTCATATAATCGCATCACTGGTTTTTATTTCCTTTTATTTAATTTCATAGAATGTTTTTATTCATCACTGGTTGTAATTTGACATTACTTTATATTTGAATTTTGTTGACTTTAACAAAATTCTTTTCTTTTTATTCCAAAATAGTTTTTTCATAATTACTTGTTTAGTAAGTGGTGCTTACAATATTTTTGGATTTTGTGGTTTTTTAACTAAATTCTTTCTTTTTATATATTTCAATTTGTTTCATTAATAATTGTAGTAAGGTGAACTTACTTTATTTTAGAATTTAGTTGTAATTCTAAATTCTTCTTCTTTTTAATTCCATAAAGTTTTTTATAAATAATTGGTTTGTAAGGTGCTCTTACTATATTTTTGAATTTGGAGGTTTTTTAATTCTAAATTCTTCTTCTTTTTATTTCAATAAAGTGTTTTATAAATAATTGGTTTGTAAGGTGCTCTTACTATATTTTTGAATTTGGAGGTTTTTTAATTCTAAATTCTTCTTCTTTTTAATTCCATAAAGTTTTTTATAAATAATTGGTTTGTAAGGTGCTCTTACCATATTTTTGAATTTAGTTGTATTATTCAAAATTTACTCCTCATGATATTTTTTCATGGAAGCCTGGTTATATACACCTTTGATTCTACCAGAACCCATCTCCTTTATCTCATAAGTATTATTGTTTTTGCCCATGGAGACTATATAGGGTCCAGTGTATAATAGTAACAACTTCTTTGTTATTCCTTCCAGTGAGCTGGGTAATTCCCGATTTTTCAATAATACCTTTTCACCACTTGTATAGGTTATTATTTTACCCATACCTTTTTGATATTTGTTTCGCCGTTTCTCCTGGTCTTCAGCCACCTTGTTGTAAAACTTTATTTTGTCAAATGTATAAATATTATCTCTTGGGAACTCTAATATTTCTTCGATCTCTCTGGGGGGTTGTTTCTCGTACATGGCGGAGTATGAGGTAATTCCTATGGCTGGGTGGTATGCCAAGTTGAGGAATTCTTCTGTGGCTTCTAGATAGTCTTGCCACCTCCTCTGTTGATTGTGGCAATATGTTCGTAATATCCGCCCCACTTCTCGTAATACTGTCTCTGCCGGGTTACTGCTCGGGTGGTAGACCGAGGTTTTGTAAGTACGAACACCCATAGATAGTAGGGTATCCCGCCATTTTTCCCCTTGAATTGGGTTCCGTGGTCTGTAATGATCGAAACTGGTTTTCCGACGTTTGGGAAGTACTGGTCGGTCAATATTCCGAGAATTTTATTAGTAGTTGCCTGATTTGCTGGGTATAGCTTGACGAACTTAGTGAAATGGTCCATCACGATTATCAGATACTTATATCTGTGACGACCACCACTGCGGGGAAATGGCCCGCAGATGTCCAAGAATACCTTTTCCAACTTTGCCTGTGATGTTATAGGAATCATTTGGCCTTCCTTTTTCTCATTATTAGATTTAACGAGTTGGCAAATGTGGCAACCTTTTATATACTTCCGGACCTTCCGGTTGACATCTTTCATGTGGCAGCTCTCCTCCAGGGCCTTTATCACCTTTAAGGCGCCCATATGCCCATATCGAATATGATAATTAATTATTATCTCTTTTTCGATATGGGTTGGAATGATTACCTTCCATGTCTCCTTCCTTAAAGATGGTTTAATGAATAGAATACTGTTATTAATTTGATAATATCGGGCGATAGTCTCGTCCCCTGCTTCTAATCGATTCTTAATAGATCTTAATTTCGGGTCTGCTTGTTGGTGGGTGCTCAGGTTAGTTAATAATGTAGCTAGATTGGCTCTGGTGCTAACAATGTGGTATATCTTGAGTACACTTTCTTTCTCTCCCTCGAATGTCTGCCTTTCTACGTCAATACGTGATAACACGTCTGCAACGACATTCTTTTTTCCGGGGATGTACTCCCACTTAAGATTGTATTCTTGCAGTACCAGTATCCACCGAGTCAGCCTTCCGTGACTCAGTTTGCACCTCCTCATGAACGATATGGACTTATGGTCTGTCTGGACAGTAACGGGATAACCTAGGATGTAGGTGCGGAATTTGCCACACGCGAACACTACACTTAACAGTTCTTTCTCAGTGACGTAGTTCTTTTTGCACTGGTTTAATGCTCTACTTGCGAAGCAAAGTAGATCACAAGATGTTCACCCTCCTCATCCTCTTGATATAGCGTTGTGCCGAGGCTAATGTCGCTGGCATCGCAATTTAGGAAGAAAGGTTTACTGAAATCTGGATGGCGAAGTATTATGGGTTCAAGAAATTTTTCTTTAATCAGTCGTAATGTCTCGTTCTGCTCTATACCCCAGATCCATTTATTTTTGGATGACAGTTGCGGTTGAAATCTGGCGGTCAATTCAGAATACTTTTCCTGGAACTTGCGATAGTAATTACAGAGTCCCAGGAATGACTGTAATTGCCTTCTGTTCCTTGGTATCGGAAATTTCTGAATCGCTTCTACTTTTTCAGCCGACGGTGAGATTCCTTGGTCATAAAGCCCAAGAACTGAATTTCCTTGGCAATGAATTGAGATTTTTCCAGCTTGAGCGTGATGTTATTCACAGCCAATTTCTTCAGCACATGTTCCACATGGTAGCAGTGTTCCCTCCCATGTTTCTGAGGTCACAAGCAAATCATCTACGTACACGGTGGTGAATTGTAGTGCTTCCTGGCCAAGTATCTGGTCCATGCAGTGTACAAAGACTGCGACCGAATTCACGAGTCCGAAGGGCAATCTCTTAAACTGGTAGTTACGCCCTTCGAATATGAATGCCAGATACTGGCGACTCTGTGGGTGCAATTCCACCTGCCAGTAGCCACACACCGTGTCCCAGGTACTAAAGTACTTGGTACCGTGGAAACGTTTTAAAATCTCTTCTATCTCACTGGGCGAAGTCCTGTCATTAATTATCATCTTATTGATTTCTCGCGCATCTAGGCAGAGACGGACTTGTCCGTTTTTCTTAGGAATAGCCACAATAGGACTGGTGTATGGGGATTGGCTACTCTCTATTATGTCACGGTTTATCATCTTACTTATTTCAGCTCTTACAGCTTCCTTTCGTGATTGCGCGATGGGGTATGACTTCCGGTTAAAGTCCACTGTGTCTCGAAATTGTAGAGTACACTGGTAGTTTTTTACTGTACCGGGCTCGTCAGAAAATACTGATCTGTATTGTTCGTAAATTTTTATTAATTTATCCGCTTGGTGTATTGGCAACCTTTCCCTTGTAATACTGCCCTGGAAATCCCTGATTTCCTGGATTTTTTGGGACCATAAATCCTCATTAGAGTTATCGTCTATTATCCGCTCAATCATAGGAGTGTTGTTTATATAATTGATTTTACGGATTTGTTGGTGGATATCGCTGGGAATTACTGTATCGCTACCGACCAAGTCAGCCGTCCAAGTTTGTCCGTTCGTAAACAGTGATAATTTCTCTGTTCGTAAATCAGTTATTGGGGAGTTCCGTCTGAGCACATCGCATCCCACTAATATGTTAAACGGCAGCCCGGTTGCCACTAAGAATTCCATGTCAATCGCTATACCACAGCTAATCACATTGGCTGAAACTTGTCTTCTTATCATCTTGTTTTGGCGGCCGGTAGCACCTAATAAAATAATATTATTCAACGGTAATGTCGGTAATATTCTTCCGCATTCCCTTTGTATTCTCTCCAATTCTGTCGTACTAATTATTGAGACATTGGAACCAGTATCGATCATTAACCTTGCGGGGACTCCTTCTACCTCCGCATCGATATGTATTATTTCATTATTTATATTATTGTTGGGGCTAGTATCATCCTCTTCCAATAATTCGTGTCGAAGGTTTTTTAAATAATTACAACCTATTATTGTGATACGATTTGTGTCAGTTGCTCTTGGAAACTCATTTATATACCCAGGAGTTAGGAGCAGTAATGGGTCTAGGTTATTTATTACTGCCTCCTCCCGTTTAAATGTTCGATATCATCATTATTATGTGTCGCACTGATTGAGGCATCAGTTAGGAGACCTTGAGTGGGTCCCTGCCGCTATGCGCGATGATCCAACGGTTGTTTGCGGTTTGTCTGCCGTTCCGTATTGTCTAGACTAGTACTCCATCTAGTCTGATTATACCTTGGTTCGTCACGTTCTCGGCTCCTCCGCCTATCCTCATATTCATGGTAGCTGTTGCGTCGCTGATGGTAGTACCTATGTTGGCGACCGTCTTCAGCGCGTATGAAGTTCACCCTCGGTCTAGAAAACCTATTATTACTATTGTTATTATTAGGTTGATACCCCCGATTATTATTATAATAACATTCATTGTTATTATAGTTGGGGTTTCTCTGACTATTACCGTTGGGGTTTGGGTAATATGGGTTTCTATTACCCTGATAACCATTATTTGTTCTGTTATTATTTTGATTACCTTGAACGTGGTTATTGTTATTATTATTAGAATTGTTATTATTGTTATTACTTGGTGGATTGGTGCAGTTTCCCTGGTATCCATTGTTGTTGTTGTTGGTACCGTTGTTGGTATACGGATAGTTCCTGGGTTCTGGCCGATCATTCCTCCTCCAGCTTTGTCGGTAATACTCCTCGTTCTCATAATTTTCGAGAAATTCCGTCATGGCCTGTATGGTTTTGATTTGGCTGCCTCTCCGTGCTCGAATCACCTCTTCATCATAGTGATATGATAACTTTTTGATGAGGCATTCTTCTGGTATGGCTGGTTCCAAATGCTTAGCCATACATACTTTGCTGAGGAAGTATGCCGTCATTGAGTTACCCACCTGTTGTTTGTAACGTCCGTGACAGATATTGTCACAGATTAAATTTTGGGTAGTGTCAGACCAGTATTTCGCCTTAAATAAGCTCTTGAACTGCTGGTAATCTTCGATGTCACCACGGTTGGCCATCCACCAATGATCGGTCATTTCTCGAAATGACTCGTCTAACAACTCCCGGTTATTGACCCATCTGTTGCCCCTGTGTTTGGCCATGTACTCCTGTATTCGGGCCAAGAACTCCATGGGCTTTCTTTTATATTGACGGAAGTTCAACCACTCTCGATTCTCATTCATGGGGAAATTAGTGAAGTTAGTCGGTCGGTTTCGGATTACCTCCATCTCTTCCTGGCTCTGCCACACTTGACCGGTGATATTGGTCATCACCGCTTCCATCCCGTCGCATCTTTCTGTGACCTGGGTATGCACCTTACTTATTTCCTCATGTGTTTCCTTTCGGTTTTCTTCCAACCTTGTCTTATGGTGTTCCTTGATCTGGGTAATTTCGGTCTTTATTTCTTCCCTGACTTCCTGTACTTCATTCTCCGTTTGGCGACATCTTTCGTCAACTTCCCTAATTTGTTGATTTATTATTATTGTCTCTTGTTCCAATTTTTTATTTATGGATTTCTTGTTGTCATTGATTTTCCTGCTCAACTCTTCCTTCGCCAACTCTATTCGCTTGTCTACCTTGTTCATGTTCTCCTGGTTGACTTCTCTTAATTCTTCTCTCAGTAGTTGGTTATCCTCTCTCAATTCTTCCAACTTCTCCCCCATCTTCTCTTCCATTTTCTTGTTATTTTCTTCAATCCTCTTATTTGTATCCTCAATTTTATTACCCAATTCTTCCTTGGTTGTTTTGAATTCTTCCTTTAACAACTGGTTGTCTTCCTTCAATTCTCCTAACCTTTTTCCTATTTCTTCTTCCATCTTTTTACCGTTTTCTTCCATCTTCTTGCTATTTTCTTCCATCTTCTCTTCCATTTGCTTACTGGTTTCCTCAATTCTCTTGTTGGTGTTTTCAATTTTGTCAATCAATTCTTCCTTGGTTGATTTGAATTCTTCCTTGGTTGACTGGTTGTTGTCATCCATTTTCTTGCTTATTTTCTTGCTTTTTTCTTCCATGTCCTTACTCATTTTTAGGAACATTTCCATTAATTTGTCCATCTTACTATCTTCTGTGGTCTTAGACTTTTCTATTTCCTTGTGTGGGACATTGACGTCCCCTGTTTGCGTTGGTACTTCAGGTTGTTCCTCTGGTGGTGCGGGTTGTTTATGTTCCACCAGGTGTACTAACACTTCTATATCTTCCACGGGTGTTGCCTCCTTATACCCCATATCGACTTCCTTTTCGGCCTCTGCCGCCCTCTTCTTAGAAGTAGCACGATGATGCATTTTGTTTCCTTCCTGACGGTATAACCGCTGCCAAGCTTAATTAGTAATTGGGTAAGTTACTGTCGTCTTCCAATCCTAATTAAAGCCCTCTAGTTGGACGCCAATTTGTAACAAGTACAAATAAATAGGTTTGTTTAAACCTTTGTTCAACGTTAAGCCCCACTGTTGTGAGCGCCAATTTGTAACAAGACCTGTCTATGCTGGTTACAAATAAATATTTCTGTATTGTAAAAAAAAATTTTAATTTAATTTTAAAAAAAATTTCAAAAAAAAGTTTATGTTTGGTTATTGTTTAAATAATTGATAAATAATTCTTGTTATTGGTTTTTGTCGAAAATTTAAAATTCGGTAATTTATTTATGTCAATTTATTCACTTCTGATTAACGGTAAATAAATTTGGAGTTAATCAGATTGTCTCATTTGACTAATCGATTGGCGATTTTCTTCTATGCTCCAGTATATCACTCTCCTTTAGTAATGGTCGTCTTCCAGTAAGTCCTGTAGTTAAGGAAAACTCTTATTTTAACTGGTGAAATAAATTTAAAACCAGATAATTGAATTAATTTGATTTATTGACAATTTTTCAGAAAATATCGATTTAAATCGATATTGGTATAAAGTTCGACTCTTACAGGGATAATCGATTCTCAAGACAGGTTATATTATATAATTATTTTGTGAAAGGTTCTTTTAACGGTTATAATTATAATAGTCAGAGAAGGGCAAGCATAGAAAGTATAACATTAACAAAAGAAATCTTATTAATTAATAAATACACAATTTGATAACAATATTATAACGGCACCAAATATTAACTATTTGGGGTTATATGTTTACCGCATACTGAAAGCATATTTAAATAAAAAGTAACAGTCAAAACTCCATTTGAATCTAGAGCATTGAAAATAATGCTTTCTAAAGCAACGCACATGTGGTCATTATGTAATCAGTTCGCTGTACAAGGAAGCGACCACACCCAAACTGTTAATTATTAATATCTCGGAAACTAATAAATAAAGGCGAAATCCAATATAGCCAAAATGTTTGCCGAGATATTAATAATGACGTGTGCAGATTTGATGCAATATAATTAACAAATGGAAGAGTTAATTAAAATAATTGAATAACTTCTGTAAAAATAGAGTCACAGTAATGAGATTTTAGTATGTTATAAAGATAATAATTTCGGACAGATTGTATATTTTAGATTTCACACAACTTGGTTTGCAACCAAGTTATTGCAAAATTAAATAAGTACAGGATATCCGCAGCGACAAATTGGTTCCGCCGGATAATTATATTAGATAATAATATCAATTCTCCGTCTGTGGGAACCAGACTTCATTCTCACGGACTAAGGGAATTCGAAATTTTATGTGGTAGGGAGAGTGTGTCGACCAATGAAATCATTTCACGCGAGCCCCGGCTAGTGCGGTGTTTTATGGTTGAAAACTCACTCTTCTGTCAGTACTCACGAAGTTAAGACGTAGTCCTTCGATCGTCTAGTAACCAAAGTGGTGAAGATCAACAAGAAGACTCTACGTGGTCAACACACACGCAATTACGAACACACTAACTACAGATCATCTGTATAGCTCGTAATTGTTGCGTAAAGGCGAGATACTCTTCAAGACATCAACCAAGCTTATTGTGTACTACCAGATAGTCATAAGCACGCAAGAGATCCACCAGACTTCAAGACCAGACTTCAAGAATACAGCAGAGAGGCCGTCTAAATTATTGGTGAACAGCTGACGAGCAGAGCGACCACTCGAACGAAGCACACACACACACACGCTGACGTGCAACGTGCGAATCGACGAGGGACAGGAAGCAGTTCCAGCAGACAACAGCAGACGTTAAAATATTCACAAACAGCAAGGAAGCAGAGTGTTGCCGAATTTTGAACTCCACGACCGAATCCAGCAGTTCTAAGCAGATTATTTTCTCTAACCAAGGACTCGAATCGACGAGGGACAAATCGGGACGACACCTCTTCAGTAACAGGAAAGCAAAATCCACTTATTTATTTTTCAGATCAAATTTTCTATTTTTCAATTAAAACATTGTAATTCAAATAATTCAGGTGCCAAACAAAAAGCAAAGACTCTAATAATTAAAAAGTAAATTCGTTGTGATAATCTGTATAGCAGTTTAAGGCTTTAGTAAGTTATAGTTAAGAAATAGAAGTAGTATAAAAGCGCTATACAAATCTTAACTGACAATCTAATCTTAGATCATACTGCAGTAGATCAGAAGTAGAATCACTAGAAATGAAATAACGTGAACTAGACTGTCACGTCTAATTTATTTTAATTAATTATTCTAATTAATTTCAGAGTTTTATATTTTGTTTCATGAACACTTAGATTCAATTTAATTAAATAAATTTAATTAAATTCAAATCAATTAATAAAGTAAAATATAAATTGCAATTAACTCGCAAAAGAACGAGTTCAGTTTCTTTCAACTATTGATCAATCGAAAAACATCGATTCATTGTTTAGACAGTAAGAAATTCATAGATAATAACCATTCTATTCTTGTGTGTTGTTGGTGTAATAAACAACGTTTTATTACCCCATATAACAGTGTTTTATTGTTGTACGATAAAGCCTACCAGTCTCACAAAACTCTCCCCCTTAAAAATAACTTATTTTGTGTGTTGTTGTAATAATTTGAGATTACTAGCTTGCGAACTTCAAATCCAAAATCCACACGCCCTAGTCGGAAGAATCTGCAAGATCAGACAGCAGGTGGGTACTCACACATTACACGACATAACAATAACGCATAGAAGAGAAAGTGCGTGTAGTTATAAATGGCGCTCCAATCTCGTGGGGCTCGAGAAAATTAATTAAATTCAATTTAAATTTAATTTTCACTTTAAAACAAACTTTGCTGTTTTAACTCGTAAAACAGCTGGCGTCCAACTAAACAATCCCCAAAGAGTTTTGTGACTGGTGTTCGTACAGCAGTAAAGTTATTGTGTGTATTTGAAACTGTTCTGTGTATTTTAAATTGTTTGTATTTGAAATTGTTGTGTATTTAAAATGGATATGGATAAAATACTTAAACAAATGCAGCAAATGAACGCGGATTTGACCGCTAATATTAACTCGAGATTTGAGAAAATAGACGCGAAATTTGAACAGAGTGCAGCCAAAGCTGAGCTAAATATCGCAGAAATAACTTCCAAAATCGAAACACAAAGAGTTAGTCTAACCGAAGCATTAGAACACAGTAACGCTGACATAAACGCCGAGATTAAGCAAAGCATTAAACAAACAAATAAAGAAATTAAAGAAAGTAGTAAAGAATTAACTGCGAAAATAGACGAAAGCGTAACCGAGTTAACGGTGAAAGTCGCGGAAATTGCCGAAAAAGTAAATACGGTCGATACTAAAATCAATGAACGGTTTAAGGTTTTTGAGACCACTATGCAAAAATCGTTTATTGAACAAGTAACACGTATGGAGGGCCGGTTCAAAGATCACATAACCCGCTGCGAGAAACAGACCCTAGAGGTTTCCAAAAAGGTGGAATCCCTAGAGGTAAAGATTCACGCGGACGTGACCGAAACGCAACGACGAGTAGATAAATTAGACGCTTCAATTGTAGAGACGCGATCTAACATTGACTCTAATAAAGAGAGTGTTTTACAAACGTTAAACGACGAGATTTTGAAAGTACGACAGGAGGTACGAAGGAGGTCTGCTCGAAATATTTTGGTACAAGGTCCTGTCGACGAGAAAAATCGCGTGTATTTTACGGGGGAAAATAACGAAACCCCCATTGAATTTTTATTAGCGTGTGAGAGTGAAATGGCTAGAGTAGGTTCCCGACTAGAAGATCAAGACAAAATACAGTGGGTGGTTAACGCGATGCGTGATTCGGCGCGTAAGTGGTATAACATTGTACGCGATAGTGTCCACATACGCGGAGTTCAAACAAAAATTTGAAAGCCGATACTGGAACTCGCATACCCAACGACTTCTGCGCAATGAACTGGAATATGGCCGATTTGATAAGAAAATGGGTATTACCGCCGAAAATTATATAATCCAGCAGGTCGAACGCGCGAAGCATTTAACCCCAGCATTTGCGGAGATTGACATAGTCACGAAGCTTGCCTACCATTTTAATCATAATATTAGAGTAGCTGTATTTACGCAGGGTATTCGCACGGTAGACTAACTCCTCATTCTAGTGTCCCAAAGTGAGACGGTTTTTGATTTTGGTGGGTGGCGTTATAATCCCGATTTTCGCCGAAATAATGAAGGGCAGAATACGCGACTACAGTACCATCAGCAAACGGATCAAAAACCGAGTACCAGTTCTACTCCACTCCAAACACCGTCAAAACAGCCAAATAAAACCTTTGAGTACAAGGGTAAACAAGATTTTGGTAGACCAAAGGGGCAGGGTAAGGGCAACGATGGGGCACAAATTAGAGCGATTCAAATGGTCGAATTAGCCAAAGCTGATACAACTGAAAAAGACAGCGACTCCCAGGGCAATAAAAACTCGAACAATAAATCGAAAAATTACCAAGCTACAAAAAACGTGCCAAAATGCGCATCCAGCAAGGACGCGCTATAAATTCGGCAAAATTGTGTAAATATAAGCATGTTAATTATAAGGATTATATATTGTGTGAAATGTGTACTTTTAATTATGTAACTTGTGTGCCCGTTAATAATGTGTTCCCACCGGATATCAGGGATCCGTTGCTAGAATCCGGTCCCACGCGACGAAGGCCTGTGAGCGCGGCGTGTCCGGTGTTACACGCCTTTGTCAATAGCGTTCCCACACGAATTCTGTTGGATACCGGTAGCGTTGTATCCGGCGTCAGTGAAAGGTTCCTGCGTACCAATAAAAAATATTTTCGTACGGCCCCATCACTCCCAATCAATCAATTTTATATACGAACCGCTACCGATACAAAAGAAAAAATTGACACTCAATACTATCTAACTATCATGCTAGACGAAGTGCAATTTGAAGTGTGTGTAGTGGGTATAAACAATTTAATATGTGATATGTTATTGGGGGTAGATGTATTAGAACAAATACGTGCGGAAATTAACACCAGTGAACACTTATTAAAATGTACCATTGACAATGTTAGTTACACTTTTAAATTGAACACACATACACCCACACAAAATCATGGTGACCCAATTAAAATCACACGGCCACCAAAACAAGTAATTCATTATAAAGAATGTGAAGAGGGGGAGACCACCTTAGATTCCCGAACTGAACGGAGATTGTCGTCGCTGCAAGAAGAATTCAGCGATATCTTCAGTCAAGAACATTCAATCTCATCAGTGAATGAACACAGAATCCACCTCACAGAGCCGGAGAAGTTCATAAGGAGAATCTACCAGGTCCCTATAAAATACCAGGCCGAGGTCCAGCAGGAGATACAGCGGATGTTGGAAGAAGATATTATCGAAAGATCTAATAGCAGCTTCCTCAACCCACTGCTAGTCGTCCGCAAGAAGACTGGAGAAATCCGACTCTGCCTGGATATGAGGAACTTAAACAGTCTTGTAGAGAAAGAGTTTGACTGCGCACCGACAGCGGAGGACCTCTTCATTAAATGTGAAGGAGCCAGGTACCTCACGAAGTTAGATCTAACAGCAAGCTTCTGGCAGGTCCCGCTGTGTGAGCAAGATCGTAAGTATACAGCATTTATATTCAATAACAAATGCTATCAACACAAGGTGGTACCTTTTGGCCTTAGCACGAGTCTCGCTGCGATTGTAAGATGCCTCGAGAGAGCTCTAGGACCTGAGGTAGACCCATACACGGTAATATTCGTGGATGACATCCTCGTGATATCCCGCACTTTGGAGGAACACTTCGAGCATCTTAAGAGCGTCTTCCAGAAGCTGAGGTTAGCCAACGTCAAGCTCAAGCTACACAAGTGCGAGTTTGTAAAGTCCCAAATGAAGTTCCTGGGACATATAATCTCAGCTACAGGTATCAGTACGGACCCAGAGAAGCTCAGGAGTATTGTGGAATTCCCGGTGCCCAAGAACCTCAAAGCACTGCGAGCATTCCTTGGACTCACGGGATATTACAGGAAATTTACCAGCAAATACGCCGAATATACAGTCCCGTTGCTACAGCTGGTACGCAAAAATATAAAGTGGAAATGGGGTTCTGAACAGAACGATGCGTTTGAGAGGGTTAAGTGCCTGTTCCAATCTAATTTACAATTGTTCCATCCACAGCAGGGTAGGAAGTACGTAATGTACACTGACGCTAGCGAGTACGCTATCGGCGCCGTGTTGCACCAAGAAGACGAACAAGGTAGTCTTCATGTTGTAGCATACGCCAATAGAACGCTCAAAGGCGCTGAGTTGCACTATTGTACTTCCGAGAAAGAAATACTCGCCATAATAAACGCACTCAGAAAATTCAGACACTACCTATACGGTACCCATTTCGAGATCCACACTGATAATCAGGCGTTATCGTTTATATTAAAATGTCGATTAGCAAATTCCCGACTAACACGATGGGTGTTAGCTATTCAGGAGTACTCATTCACTATTAAATATTGCAAAGGATCAGAGAATACCACAGCAGACACTCTAAGTAGATATCCGCCCGTAGAAAAGGAGGAGGTATATGAAGCAGCTGACGACGAGTTGAGAGTGTTAAACATGCAATACACTGTCGCGCCTGAAGCTACTAATATGCTACAGAACTTAGGACGCGAGCAGGACGATAACCTCGCACTCCTTGCTAAAAAGCTAAGGTTAGCAGCTCACCCAAATCCTTACTATCTTATACAAGACAATATATTGTATAAATTGTTACAGGGCGAATGGAAAGTGGTATTGTCTCCAGCGATGCTTGCGTGTATAACACAATCTTTACATATAAAAATGGCGCACGCATCTCCTGTAAAATGTGTCAAAATATTGCAGGAGGATTTTACAATAACCAACATGTACCGTAGGGTAAAGAAATTGCTAAAAACATGTTATCCATGCCAGACAGCGAAAGTACCAAACTTGCACACTTACGTTCCCATGGCCAATGTGATAACGGAAGGTAAGGGACAGATGATCGCCATCGACTTTCTGGGACCATTACCCAAGGCTACCAGAAATCTAAAACACATGGTAGTTTGCGTCGATGTGTTTACTAAAAAAGTTAGCCTTTATGCGATCCCTAGGCCCACCACAAAGTCCGTTTTAAATATTATACTTAATAAGTATATCCCACAACATGGACCAATAAGGAACGTACTTAGTGATCAGGGAAAGCAGTTCCAAAACAAACACTGGGCAGCAACCCTGGAACGTAACAGTATCAAAGCAGTCCTAACCTCGATACGACGACCACAGGGAAACCTTGCCGAAAGGGTGAATCGGGAAATCGGTAAAATGTTCCGTATCTATTGCTATAAGGAACAAAGTAAATGGCCCGAGTTCTTACCATTCTTCGAAAAGGCAATAAATGAGAGTTATCACGATACCACGGAATACACACCTGCAGAATTAGACTCTGGAACCACGCCAGAGAGGTTTTGGGATAATTATTTAAGTAAGCCAAAGACTTATAATCTACCTCTGCCGGTGCAATGTAAAAATCAACTTGTGAGGGAAAGAATAGTTGAAAAAGGGCAGACAAATTTAATACGACTCATAAACTAACGAACTTTGTAGTAGGCGAGAAAGTACTGCTCAGGCGAATCCTGTAGGCCGAAGAGACATAAATGTGGCCGCAAAGTTTTTCCGTTTATATAATGGTCCCTATCTGTTGGCTCAACAACTCGCGCCTCACACGTTTATCGTTACGACGCTCGACCGAACGAAAACGATCGGTAAATACCATGCGAGCTCTTTGAGAAAATACTTTGAGTAGCATGGCGTTCCAAAGCGCGTCGCGACGAAATAATAAGACTTTAAAAAAAAAAAAATAATAAATAAATAGTATTTAGAGTTAATAATAATTGTATTATAATAATTAAATTTAAAATAAATAATTTGTGTTTTATAATATTATTAATAATAATTATAGATAACTTGTGTATTAATAATAATATTTTTCTATCGCGAGAACCAGCGTGCGTGGAGAACTGAACGAGCTCACGGCAGGAAATAGTTACGTCACGCGATAAGCTGCTGACCGACATTTGAAAACTAGGTCAAGCAATTAGACGCGCGCCCGGCGATAACGACTATAAATACTGTCAGCAAATTCCTTTGCAGGCGTGCTATTGTTTACAAACAAAGGTACTAGTCGTCTTAAAACATTAATACACAAGAAGTTGCAAATATAATATTTTAATACATGTATTTAGAGTTAAATTGTATATAATGCAATAACATTAACACTTGTGTACGTGTCTTCAGAATAAGTAATACAATGTATAGGTAATAAGAATAATGATTACAGAATATGTGTGTAATGATTAAGAAAAAAAAATAACTGTAATTATTACATTCATTTTTTTTTTAAAGCGGGTGTGGGAATATATAACAGCACCAAATATTAACTATTTGGGGTTATATGTTTACCGCATACTGAAAGCATATTTAAATAAAAAGTAACAGTCAAAACTCCATTTGAATCTAGAGCATTGAAAATAATGCTTTCTAAAGCAACGCACACGTGGTCATTATGTAATCAGTTCGCTGTACAAGGAAGCGACCACACCCAAACTGTTAATTATTAATATCTCGGAAACTAATAAATAAAGGCGAAATCCAATATAGCCAAAATGTTTGCCGAGATATTAATAATGACGTGTGCAGATTTGATGCAATATAATTAACAAATGGAAGAGTTAATTAAAATAATTGAATAACTTCTGTAAAAATAAAGTCACAGTAATGAGATTTTAGTATGTTATAAAGATAATAATTTCGGACAGATTGTATATTTTAGATTTCACACAACTTGGTTTGCAACCAAGTTATTGCAAAATTAAATAAGTACAGGATATCCGCAGCGACAAATTGGTTCCGCCGGATAATTATATTAGATAATAATATCAATTCTCCGTCTGTGGGAACCAGACTTCATTCTCACGGACTAAGGGAATTCGAAATTTTATGTGGTAGGGAGAGTGTGTCGACCAATGAAATCATTTCACGCGAGCCCCGGCTAGTGCGGTGTTTTATGGTTGAAAACTCACTCTTCTGTCAGTACTCACGAAGTTAAGACGTAGTCCTTCGATCGTCTAGTAACCAAAGTGGTGAAGATCAACAAGAAGACTCTACGTGGTCAACACACACGCAATTACGAACACACTAACTACAGATCATCTGTATAGCTCGTAATTGTTGCGTAAAGGCGAGATACTCTTCAAGACATCAACCAAGCTTATTGTGTACTACCAGATAGTCATAAGCACGCAAGAGATCCACCAGACTTCAAGACCAGACTTCAAGAATACAGCAGAGAGACCGTCTAAATTATTGGTGAACAGCTGACGAGCAGAGCGACCACTCGAACGAAGCACACACACACACACGCTGACGTGCAACGTGCGAATCGACGAGGGACAGGAAGCAGTTCCAGCAGACAACAGCAGACGTTAAAATATTCACAAACAGCAAGGAAGCAGAGTGTTGCCGAATTTTGAACTCCACGACCGAATCCAGCAGTTCTAAGCAGATTACTTTCTCTAACCAAGGACTCGAATCGACGAGGGACAAATCGGGACGACACCTCTTCAGTAACAGGAAAGCAAAATCCACTTATTTATTTTTCAGATCAAATTTTCTATTTTTCAATTAAAACATTGTAATTCAAATAATTCAGGTGCCAAACAAAAAGCAAAGACTCTAATAATTAAAAAGTAAATTCGTTGTGATAATCTGTATAGCAGTTTAAGGCTTTAGTAAGTTATAGTTAAGAAATAGAAGTAGTATAAAAGCGCTATACAAATCTTAACTGACAATCTAATCTTAGATCATACTGCAGTAGATCAGAAGTAGAATCACTAGAAATGAAATAACGTGAACTAGACTGTCACGTCTAATTTATTTTAATTAATTATTCTAATTAATTTCAGAGTTTTATATTTTGTTTCATGAACACTTAGATTCAATTTAATTAAATAAATTTAATTAAATTCAAATCAATTAATAAAGTAAAATATAAATTGCAATTAACTCGCAAAAGAACGAGTTCAGTTTCTTTCAACTATTGATCAATCGAAAAACATCGATTCATTGTTTAGACAGTAAGAAATTCATAGATAATAACCATTCTATTCTTGTGTGTTGTTGGTGTAATAAACAACGTCTTATTACCCCATATAACAGTGTTTTATTGTTGTACGATAAAGCCTACCAGTCTCACAAAACTCTCCCCCTTAAAAATAACTTATTTTGTGTGTTGTTGTAATAATTTGAGATTACTAGCTTGCGAACTTCAAATCCAAAATCCACACGCCCTAGTCGGAAGAATCTGCAAGATCAGACAGCAGGTGGGTACTCACACATTACACGACATAACAATAACGCATAGAAGAGAAAGTGCGTGTAGTTATAACGTTTATAATGCACAATTTTTATACCCAATGGTGACTGGATGAATTTAATCGGGAAAGTTCGCTTTGCATCATGGAACCATCATGCATCGCCGCGACTTCGCTAATGCAGTATAACAGAAATGACGTCGCTGGATTTTCAGACAATAAAATTGCCTTCACAACTGTTTTCTGTTCTCCGTAATATTGTATAATGTCTATTATGTTGTTAGAGGTATTCTGGTTAAGTGTTCGGTGTTCACTGACTTTAAATGTTGGTATTTATTGTGTTCACTTTTGTCGGTGTATGGCGAAAATTCATGAAGTTCGTTTGTAATGTGAATTATTAATGTTTGATAGTTTTATGAGTTTATTCCACTTATATTCGGTTAAGTATTGTTTGTTTTCACTGTTTGTGGTGGTGTTGTGCACTGTTTATATGTTTAATATACCAATTTCGGTAACTCTCGGTAGTTCACTGATTTTAGGCTAAATTTTTACACGCCATTAAAATATTCGCTATATATTTCCTTAGCGTGAGCTAAAACAACCGTTCGCTTTGAATGTTAATTAAGAACTGTCTTACTTCCTTCGTCTCATGAAATATCTTGCCAAGTAAATATTAGAAAAGCATTGTTTCAATCATCACTCACTTCCCATTCATGTGATTTAAAATACATTATATTCAGAATATTTTTTGTTTATTGGTTACTTTCGTGAACTAGTAATTACATAATTGGTTTCTTTAACTCCTTGTGTTTAATTTGACATACAGTAGTCCATATTTATAAAGATTTTTGTCAAAATTGCTATATTTCTGTCATTTTGGAAATACAGGCTCAAATCTGTTTCCTGTCCTTGTCCAAAATTTTAGCCATCTTAGGTGTTATAAATATGATTATAATAAATTTCAGATTGATATAAATCTTTCCTTTCCTTAATTTCTTACAAATTTATCATTTGATCATTCTTTTAGTTATAATTCATGAATTTACTATTCCTCCTTTAAAATTGTTGTTAGGTATTACATTTTGAAATTTTTTAATAATTTAATACATCTTTTTATATTATTCTTTTAATGTATAGTTTCAGTTAGAGTAGTTGGTGGTTGATTCACCTTATATAAATCTCATTAGTTTGCTTGGTTTATTAAACCTTCTTACTCAATTATAATGTTATTTGGAATTTATTGTTTGGCCTAGATTTTATATTATTACATATACTGTTTTTCGAATAATGTTATTTCTATACCCCTTCTGACTTTCTAAAGTTAACACAATATTAAATAAAATTTCCTTATATAACTATTGGTACATGTAGCATGGTATTCATGCTCACATACAAAAACAATATTGAAAATTAATTCCTAGTCTTTAAAGTTAGACATTTTGGTTTTAACTATTTTTTAAAATACATAATAAACATTTTATAAACTGATATAGTATACATACATAAACATTTTAATCTGTATGCACACTGTTATACTAATAAATATTCTTATCTTAATCATAATCCTTATTCTATGTACCACCTTGAAATGTGGAGTTCATAGGCTCTAAACATAATCAGCCATTTAAAATTTTAATTTTTGTTAAACTTAATTTAATTACAGTCCTTTCTGTTTATATTGTATATTACATATTTAATCCCCTGTCACAGTAATTATTCCCCACCTGCTCTCTGTATCATTTACAATTCTATGAATGTTTTTTGATAAAAAGTTGCCTCTTCTATGAAACATTAGAAATATTTTCACAACAATATTTCATGACATGTTATCTCTGTAATTACATAAAATGTAAAAGTTATTTAATAGCACATAGTTCAAATAACAGTTACACCTTTACTTGAAGTTTATTATATTTAAATTACTTGCACTGGTTCACTTAGACTGTTGGGTCTGACTTATTTTTGAGTTCTACAATATTCTGAGACCAAACTTTTAGTTATAATGGACTGTGAAGATTTGTTTATTTTATTATATAATAACTTTAGTTGGTGCACTTCTATTCACACTACTAAATACTTTTGTTTATAATTAATTTACATTGCTTTGAGGTTTTGGGGTGTTATACTGTCTTTGGGTGATATTAAAATTTGGTTTGGGGTTTATCATAGTTAACAATAGGTTTATCAATGGGTATTCCTCGTAGTTCCCCCATCCTACATCTTCTCTTCTTCCTTCTTGGGTTTTCCAAGGTAATTTGGTTTCATTTTGTCCGTTGGTTGGTTCAGGGTATCTTCTTTATTACCTGCTCCTAACCTACCTGGGTATTCTCCTGATTTTATATTAGTTTCTTTGAATTTTTATTTTCTTGATACTTTTGTGTTGCATTTTTATGATTTAAATGATACTTTTTCTTTTATGGTTTTATTTTTCTTTGAAGTTTAATTATTTTCATTTGATATTCAATTATTTTCATTTGATATTTAATTATTTTCCTTCGTTATTTCTTTTGAGTTAATTGTAGTTTAATGTATTTATAATCATAATGGAATTATTACTTAGTGGATTATCTGTCATGCTACAATATTCATGAGTTAACTGTAAGTCAGTTATCTGCATATATCTTAGAAAGGTTAAAAATTAAGTTTGCACAAGAGACAACATTGTATGAAAGACAATTCATGTCCTGCTTCACAAAAAATTAGCTAATGGATTTTGTGTAAATGTATTAGCACCAAATGGGTTTGAATGGGCCCAAAGTTTAGAAGTGTTTTTCTTTGATTTTAAATGATGGCTTCCATTATACTATTGTCTTCCCAGGAAGGATCCTTCTGTAATTAGACATTTGAAAAATTTAGTGTTCAAAAAATTGAGAAACTCAAAGAGCCCTACAGTGATGCATATGCATATGCATATGATTAGGAAAATTTTAGTTACAGTATTGGCAACATTGAATCTGTATCTTAACATGGTACATATTTTTAAAATGCACTGTATGGCATTAATTATACAGTCGACATTGTTTTGTGAAGTGTGCATGTTTGGAAATTACCTGCAAAACATTTTCTCAAAAAAATTTGTTAGATGATTTTTATTTTTTGTTAATGATGTTAATAAACCCATTTAGGAAGACATCATTACTCATTTTATTTCTCTTTTTTTGTAATATAAGTACTGTTATGTCGAACAAGGTGGTAGACACACAACAGCCAAAACATTTACTTTTGGAAAGAATGTTTTATAACTGTCTAAATTCAAAGGAATGTGTCCTTCCCTATTGTCTCCTGATCTTCACATCAATAGAGTTTTCTTTTTGGGGACATTTGAAAAATACTGTAAGTAGGAAAAATACTCATACAAATGAAGAACTAAAGAACAACTCTTTTTTTTCTTCCTTTCACTGGTTCTACAGCCCCTAGCATGCCTTGGCCTCCGCAATAATCCTCCTACACTCTCTTTTTTAATCTTTTTTTTTAATGCTTGAATCCTTTCCAGCTTTGTATACCCATCAAAGCAAGGTCTTAAGTGACGTCCATCCATCTTTTCCGTAGTTGACACCTCCTTCTTCCATGTAATCTCCCGTTCCTGGAATTCTTAACCATTCTTGTACCCTCCATTCTTTCAAGGTGCCCCAGCCAACTTGTTCTTTGTGTTTGGTGAACCTTTCTTGGATTCACATTGGTTGATTTTTTACAATGCTGGAATGTTAGCTCAGTGCCTAACATCCAGCTTGATGGACCAGGGATCCTTCTTTTGGGGTTACCATACCCTAGCTGAATAGTCTCCACTTTAAGCCACCGAGAACTCGCTTTTCCCTCCTCTTCCATCTTGGTGCATAATGACTAACCACGTACCGTCATGTATCCAGAGGCTGAGGGACTAATGAGATCTTCAAGGACTCATGAAAATAAGATTTGCTGACAGAGTTGACCAACTATATTTATAGAAATCTCTGTCCTTAATTTTAGTACGTAGGCTTTCATGGCCGGTGTCATTATAATTATTTAAAACTTCCGGGCTGAAAGGCCGTGGTCGAATGCTTGATGTTCTGCAGCTAGATGTTTCGGCCACACCACCGGTGGCCATCTTCAGTAGCAAAAAATGTTCGAAAATAGGGTGGTATGCCGAACAAGTCGCCCAATGAACTGGGAACAAGTAACAGTGAGAGAAGGCTACGCTTCGTTTTGCGACTGACGTGGTGCAGCGCCAGCTCGCATTACTTCCGGCCTGGCTAAGGAAATGGCGGGTGGCGATCAATACGGAGAAATCCGAGGCGATTGCCTTCTCCCGTCAGCTCACTTCCCGATGCCAGACCCTCTCCCTTGAAGGGAGCCCAATCGCTTGGCAACGTACTGTGAAGTACTTGGGCGTCACTCTTGATCGACGCCTAAGCTTCAGAGCTCACGTGTCCACAGTGCTCCAGCGCGCCCGAGGCGTCAAAGCCAAACTGTACCCCTTCTTATCGCCTCGAGGGCCACTGCCATTGCGCACGAAGCTCTCGATTTATCTGCTCTTTTTACGAGCCGTCCTTATGTACGCAGCGCCTGCATTTTTGACCCAACTCGCCCCCGACGTCGTTAAACGCCTGGAAGCCTTCCAATCCCCCTTCGCCCTTATCTCCGGCTCTCCCTGGTATGTTAAAAATGATTCTATCAGGCGAGGGCTGAAGATTCCGTCACTCGATGGATTTGCGCGAACTCTCACGTTCAACCTCTTCCATCGAGCATCCATTTCTGATTTTCCCCATCTCCAACACCTCGATAACGACGATGGACCACCACCAGTTAAACGCCGCCGCCCTCGAGCTCCGCTCGACGACCCACCATAATTTTAAAATAAAAATTTGCCCACTCACCATCTGTCCACGCACCGACCAATCGAATCTTACCTCCTTCCTACCTGTCTAATCTCCGGTCCGTTGCAGCCCGACAGATGGATCGGGCGTTGTGCCGGCTTTAGGTGTGCTTAGCGCCACCTTCGGTCGGCAACTTCCCCCCTCCAATCTCTCGCCTACCTCGGTATCGCCATAAGGCAGTCTACCGGACTCTTACCGGGCTGGCGGAAGTGTATCGACCCGTTGTGGGCGAACAAATCCCGCCAATCCGTGCGAAGCGTTCGCGTAGACTTCCCTCTCAGGCCATTGGTGGATCGCGTCAGCGGTTCAGCCAATCACAGCCCGTCTCCTTCACCCCCGACAAAATAAAAAATGGGGTACCTATCCGTTTCTGCGACAAGTCTCGCACCAGGTACACAGCAAGCAACAGGCAGTCATCGGGCTTGCCCGGACGCTGCCGTCACTGGGGCACGCACTGTGCTGTGCCCTGCAGATCTTGGCATCGGCGGTTCATCATCGTGACGGTGACCGAGGTGACGAGAATCGTGACGATCATACGACTGCTTGCTTTCGAAGTGGTAACAACAACATCAGAACAACGCAGAAGAGGATCGCCTCGACCTCTAGAAGACTGCCTGAAGAGGCTAGGACAGCAATCGACGGAGGCTGTGAAGAAAAAGCCGTCGGACCAGAAACCACCTCCTCGCCAGCGCCAACATCCAGCTGCAGCGATGGAAGTTGACCTGCCGCCTTGCCTGCAAGACTAAGACACAACTGGGACCTGCCGCACAGTGCCGGTAAGTCGATTAGGTAGCGCTGTCCAGCGTAATCCGGGGAGTCCGAGAGTAGGACTGACGAATAGAGATGCGGGTTGCGCTGCCACTGTGACGGTGTCACAGTTCGGCCCCCGGATACCCGCTGGACAAAGAGCTGAGCTAGTCAGCAGTAGACCAGCTGATAGTGCCCCTGTAGCACTGTGCGGCAGCAACGAGCCCCCCGGCCGGCCACTTGGGCCAGTCGGGAACCCTACGACTCGCGCGGGAAGCCCTGCTGATCCCGCGCAAGTTCGTGAGAATAATCGGTCCTTATTAGGGCCGACCAAGCCCGCAAAGGCCGGACCTTCCGGCTGCACGGCCGTTAGTAGGCCAAGCAGCCCTCAACCTCTGCCGGAGTCTGACTCCCCAGACATGGAGACCTCGGCTTCCACCGACTGGGTGGTAGTAGGGCACGGTGGCAAGCCGAGAAAGTCTCCCTCCCTGACCTCCTTGAGTTCGGCTACGGACTCGGCGGCATTCAAAGCCTCCGCTGAGGTTGCGCCTAGTCGCACCTCCGAAGGAAGGATTCCGCCGGTGTTCGTCACGAACATCAAGGATATTATCGGCTTCAGTCGCCGACTCCGTAAGGTCGTTGCGCTGGCGGATAACGCATCGGTCAAGCTCCTTGCGAGTGAGACTGTGCGCGTTACCTGCCGCAGTGCATCCGAGCACTTCGGAGTAATCCAGTGGCTGGAACGTGAATCGTTCCAGTTCCACACCTACACATTAAATCGCACCAAGCCTGTAGCCCTCGTCCTTCGGGGCCTGGACATACAGGCGGATCCGCAGGTCGTCTTAGACGAACTGCGCGACGCGGGCTATAAGGTTGTGGGAGCCTCTCGGCTGTACACCACTTATGGCTCGCGTCGACCACTCCCCTTAATCAGACTCCAGGTAGAGAAGGGCGATTCCTCCCAGGCCCTTTTAGACTTGAAACGGCTTTTCGGGCTCCGCGTGAGCGTAGAACCCTGCCGCCAGACCGGGCGACTTTCCCAGTGCCACAGGTGTCAGCGGTTCGGCCATAGCAGCTTCGGTTGTCGGAACGCGCCGACCTGCGTCCGCTGTGGAAATGACCACTTGACGCAGGCCTGCGCCGTTCCGGACAATCACCGGTATTGCATTAACTGTGGCGGCGCCCATGCTGCTAATAACAGGCGCTGCCCAGTCTATAGCGAGCAGCTGGACAAGCTCAAGAAACCAGTCCAGCCTAAGCCTCGACATGTTGTCCAACCAGTCAAGACGGCCAAAGCCGCTGAACCTGTGGTCTGGAAACCAGCCCCTAGGTCTGCTCCGGTTCCGAAACCCAATGCAGTGAGCCCGAGCGAAGCTCCACAGGCCCCCGGAACCGGAACGCGAAGTCCCCCACTACGCTCTAGTCCCGCTGCCGGACGATAAGGAGGAAATTGATCCTCCATTGCCGCCGCCACCCAAGCCTAGATTCCCCAGATCGGGCAAGAAAGGTAAGACCCAGGCCAAGAACACGGACCAGCCAAAGCTACCTGCCACTGGACCCAAGCCCGTCCACCAAAAGCCAGAGCGACCACCCGCTCCAGTACCTGCCCCCAAGGCTTCCACCGTCTCGCCCCGCCGCAGCTATGCAGCTGCCGCCAAGCGTTCACCACAGGCCTCATCTTCCGATGATCTCGCCGTTGTGTCCGACTTTCTGGCAAGCTACGACTTGCAGAAAGTAGCCCAAACTTTCCTCAAAATCAAGGAACGCTTGGCAACAGCCTCGCCCCAAGATAAGTTCCTCCTCTTGGTGGAAGCCTGCCGGATTATAGGTCTGTTATGAACGGACAACCACGGCAATCCCTCAAGCGAGACCTCGAGCTCGTGGCGTGGAACGCCAACGGCCTCGCTTCCCGGCATTCTGAGCTCTTATAGTTCGTTGCCCGTCACAAGCCCGACGTGCTTCTTCTTGGTGAGACGCACCTGACCCCGCATCGTCGTTTCCGACTACCAAACTACGTGTGCCACCGGGACGACCGGTCGGGTCGCGCAGGAGGGGGCACAGCCATCGCGGTGAAGGTGAGTCTTCGCCATCACCGCGTTGTCCTGCCTCAGCGGCGGAACCTCGAGTGCACCGCGGTCGAGCTCCATGGTGCTCTCGGCGGTCTACTCGTGGTTTCCGCTTACAAGCCTCCACAAACGGAGTTCCTGTCGAACGATCTGGAGGCCGTCTTTGGAGCACACAGGAGGGTAGTCCTGGTGGGCGACCTGAACTGTAAGCATCCTGATTGGGGGAGCCGCTTGGTGAACCCAAACGGGACCCGCTTACGCAGGTATGCTGATGCGGCTCGGGTCACAGTCATGGGTCCTACCGGGCCTACGTACTATCCCTCGAGGGCTAACTCCCGCCCTGACGTACTGGACATTGCCGCGGTCAGGGGCGTTTATTGCCCGGTCCACGTCTCCGTCATTTCGGAACTGTCCTCGGACCATTGCCCTATCAGTGTGCATATAGCTACCCAGCACGCCACCGTCCGCGACGAGCGGCGGGTAATCGAGTGGGACCGCTTTGGCCCGGCGTTCAGTCGCCGCCTACCAGAGCATATCCCGCTCGACACTACCCAGCATGTCGACGAGGCAGTTGCCTTATTCGACACAGCCGTAGTCTCGGCGGTAGACGTGTCCTCCCGGATGAAGCCGGGGCTCACGCCCGACTATCAGCGTATCCCTGAAGAGGTGTCTCAGCTCGCTTGCGAGAGGAATCGCCTCCGGAGACGCTGGCAGAGGACTCGTGACCCGGCTGACAAGGCTTCGTTCAACAGAGCGTCCGTCAAGTTGCGTCGCGACATGCTGGCGTTCCGTAGACGCAACTGGGAGCCAGCTGTGACACGGATGGCCCTGCCGAGGACCGTAATGTCTGGTGGATTCCCAGTGCCCTAACGGGAAAGCGCAAACGCGCGCCTCTCCCCGCACTTGCCGGACCCGGGGGTCAACCCCTTGGCCGCCCCCTCGAAAAGGCAGAGTTCTTGGCTGACAGTTTAGAGCGACAGTTCGCTCCCAACCCATCCAAGAACCCGGCTTTCACTGAGCAAATCTGCCGCGAGGTAGAGCGCTTTCTATCGGCCGACATCACAGTCCAACCGGAGCCCATCTCCCCGGAGGAGGTCTCTGAGAGGATTGTTCAGCTCAAGCCCCGGAAGGCGCCTGGCCCGGACGGAGTCATGAATTCCGCCCTCCATCGCCTTCCAGAGCGAGGAACCCAGTTCCTCACTGACCTGTTCAATTCATGCCTCAGACTGGCCTATTTTCCGGTGAAATGGAAAACGGCTACCGTCATTGTGATACCTAAGCCGGGAAAGAATTCTTCTCGCGTGGAAAACCTCAGGCCCATCAGCCTCTTGTCCGCGACGTCCAAGGTTTTTGAGCGTCTGATCCAGCGTAGGATCCGCGACCATCTAGAAAGACTAGACGTGCTGATCCCCGAACAGTTCGGCTTTCGTGAGCTGCACTCCTCCACTCATCAGCTGATGAGACTCGTGGAATGCATTACCGAGGCTGGCTGCCAGGGCAAACAGACGACTGCGATCTTCCTACACGTAGAGAAAGCCTTTGACCGCGTGTGGCACGAGGGTGTCCTGTACAAACTCACGGAAGTCCTTCTCCCAGACTGCTACGTTCACTTGATCGGCAGCTTTCTGCGAGACCGTAGCTTCCGAGTGAGAGTAGACCACGCTCTCTCTTCGGAGAGGCGTATTACCGCTGGCGTCCCTCAGGGAAGTGTCCTTGGGCCTCTCCTGTTCTCGTTGTTTGTCAACGACACGCCCCGAGTTCCTGGAGTGAAATTGTCGCTGTTCGCGGACACTGCGGCTTTTGCCTCAGAGCCGACGCGAGCTATGCGGCAGTTAAGCTCCAGCGCCAACTCGACGCGTATGTCGGGTGGACCGATGACTGGAGAGGTGCCGTTAACGCTTCCAAGAGCGCCGCGGTAATATTCTCGCGAAAACGTAAGCGGCCTCGGCCGCTTAAAGTAGGCCCCGTCGAGGTACCCTGGACCAATAGCGTCAAGTACCTCGGGCTCCACTTGGATTCCCGACTCACCTGGCGAACCCATACACAGTACATCAGACAACGCGCTTCGGCGCAACTCAGTAGACTCTGGCCCGTGCTATCTAATCCGGCAATGACCCCCCGGCTAGGTAAGCTCATAGTCAACACGTACGTGTTGCCCGTGATTACCTACGCCTGTCCTGTTTGGGGATACCTGGCTCGTGGTCATAGAACAACGCTCCAGCGCGTACTCGACCGGGCACTGAAGATCGCGTGCAAAGTCCCCCGGAGGTACTCTTCTCGTCTTTTGAGGAGAGGACTCGGTGTCCGCTCTCTTGATGACACCGTGAGACGCCTGGCGCGTAGATTCTATGTTCGTTCCGACAGAGTGACCCACAATTCCCTCATAGCCGGACTTGGTAAATACACCCCGCGACCAGGTGAGTCCTGGAAGCGACCTCGTTTGCTAGTCCCGGTGGTATAAACCACCAATCGCAGGTCGCTTCAGACCCCCCCATAAGTAGATAAAACGAATAAATAGAAATCCAACAGACCCAGTGGCAGGAGTCCTTTCTGAGACTCGGGACACTGCACTACTCGCGACCCCCAGTTGTGTGTTCGGCGGTTCATAGCGACGGACGCATTCTTATGAATATGGATGAACTCCAGATGCAGGCGAGTGAAGTAACCCCGGACAGAAGACAACACCCGGGCTTCATCAAACATTACCCGGTGATCGTCGTGGGAAAGAGCGTGTTCAGCGACTGCGGACTTCACCGGCTGGACCAGGCGGCAGTGTCTCCGATGTTCAGAGAGGCGCGTCCGAACACTACGCTTCGTGGTGCCTATGTATACCTGGCCACACGTACAAGGAATACTGTACACCCCGCACGACGAGAGCGGATCCCTGGCGTCTTTTACCGGTTGCAGGAACTGTTGGATCTTTTTAGTTGGCTTAAAGGTTGTCCTGACGCCCCGTTTACTCAGCAACTTGCCGATGCGGTCAGTCACGCCACGGATGTAGGGCAAGACAGCGGAGCCAACAACCTCGGGCAACACCGACTCGTCCGGCCTACCAGATCTTCTCGGCCGGGCAGCTCTCCTAACCTCTGCAGCAGAGTAGCCGTTGGACTGCAGTGCTTCCTCGAGATGCCGAAACTCATCTTCGAGGTACCGGGGCTCACAGATTCTTTTAGCCCGGTCAACCAGAGTCTTCAGCACCGCCCTATTCTGCCTAGGATGATGATTGGAGGACTTGTGCAGATATATGTCAGTGTGCGTTGGCTTCCTATAAACTTTATGCCCCAATCTGCCATCGGTCCTTTTCAGGACCAACACATCCAGAAATGCCAATTGATCACCGCTCTCGCGCTCCATCGTAAACTGTATGCGCAGGTGCACAGCGTTCAGATGTCCAAGGAAGCGTTCCAACTCTTCATCCCCATGGCTCCAGACCACGAAAGTGTCGTCAACATACCGCAGCCAACTCTTCGGCTTCAGTGGCGCAGATGAAATTGCCAACTCTTCAAATTTTTCCATGTAGAAGTTTGCAACCACAGGGCTGAGAGGACTTCCCATCGCAACGCCATCCAACTGTTCATAAAAGCCGCCATTCCACTGGAAGTAGGTCGTTGTTAGGACCTGCCGGAACAAAGCAGTGATGTCCGCCGGGAACAGTTCACCTATATACCCCAAGACCTCCTGGACAGGGACCATCGTGAAAAGAGAGACCACATCAAAACTCACTAGCACGTCGCCAGGCTCCAGCACCAACTCGCCGATCCTCCGGAGGAAATGAGAAGAGTCCTGGACAAAAGAATCCTTCTGCCCGATGTGCAGCTTAAGCAATCCAGTGAGGTGCTTAGCTAAGTTGTACATAGGCGAGCCAATACCATTAACGATGGGCCTCAGCGGAACGTCCTCCTTATGGATCGTCCATAGAGACGAGGGGGAAGGGCCTCCGAACACCGGACGGCCGTCTTCACATCAGACGCTAGAGAAGATTGCTTCACTAAAGAATCCGTTTTTCTTAAAACCGTAGAAGTCGGATCTTTGTTCAGCCTCTGATAAGTGGCCGGATCTAACAAACCCTCAATCTTCCGCTGGTAGTCTTCGGTGTTCAAGACCACCGTAGCGCTCCCCTTATCCGCCGGCACAATGACAATGGAGTCATCCCTTCTCAAATCCCTCAAGGCTCGCAGTTCCGCCGACAGAAGATTGCATTTTGGCGGAGCGGCCCTTTTAAGGGCCCTGGCAGCTTCCAACCGTATCTCATCCGCCTGGTCTCGTGGTAGTCCTCGGATGCCTGCTTCCACGCTCGCAACTATTTCCTCCACCGGTACTGTCTTCAGGGTAACCGCAAACTTCTAACCTTTGGCTAACATCGAGGTCTCATGTGGTGTCAGCTGACGGTTCGAGAGATTAACGACCATCCTGTCGCGGTCTTGTTCTCTTTCCCTGATGTTCTGGGAACCATAGCGTTCGAATTTTTCACGCTGTCTCTGGCTGGTACTGGTATAACACACCTCGAAAGCACTGTACATGAGACCATCCAACACCTCCCAATCCTGTCGTTGGAGGGAACTGCTGAGTTGTAAATGCAGCTTCAACAGGTTCTGATCATTTAACGCCAACTCCCTCCGCGTATGGTGTATGCGCTCACGCAGCATGGCATTTTCCGTCCTCCTGTAGATCCTATTGGCCTGTGGCGTGTTAAAAATCTGTCTATGTCGTAGGAACGGTTCCCGAGTCTCTGCAACGAAGTAAAAAGGCCAAGGAACACAGCAGACTGGCTTTCTTCTTTCGTAGCGCCTCCAGCTTTCTAATTTTATTGAAAACCTCCTCCTCGTAGAGGTTCTTAATTTTAGTACGTAGGCTTTTACGGCCGGTGTCATTATAATTATTTAAAACTTCCGGGCTGAAAGGCCGTGGTCGAATGCTTGATGTTCTGCAGCTAGACGTTTTGGCCACACCACCAAGAGCCGTTGTTGGCTCCGCTGTCTTGCCCTACATCCGTGGCGTGACTGACCGCATCGGCAAGTTGCTGAGTAAACGGGGCGTCAGGACGATCTTTAAGCCAACCAAAAAGATCCAACAGTTCCTGCGACCGGTAAAAGACGCCAGGGATCCGCTCTCGTCGTGCGGGGTGTACAGTATTCCTTGTACGTGTGGCCAGCTATACATAGGCACCACGAAGCGTAGTGTCCGGACGCGCCTCTCTGAACATCGGAGATACTGCCGCCTGGTCCAGCCGGTGAAGTCCGCAGTCGCTGAACACGCTCTTTCCCACGACGATCACCGGGTAATGTTTGAGAAGCCTGGGTGTTGTCTTCTGTCCGGGGTTACTTCACTCGCCTGCATCTGGAGTTCATCCATATTCTTCAGAATGCGTCCATCGCTATGAACCGCCGATGCCAAGATGTGCAGGGCACAGCACAGTGCATGCCCCAGTGACGGCAGCGTCCGGGCAAGCCCGATGACTGCCTGATGCTCGTCGTGTGCTTGGTGCGAAACTTGTCGCTGAAACGGATAGGAACCCCCTTTTTTTATTTTGGCGGAGTTGAAGGAGACGGGCTGTGATTGGCTGAACCGCTGACGCGATTCACCAATGGCCTGAGAGGGAAGTCTACGCGAACGCTTAGCACGGATTGGCGGGATTTGTTCGCCCACAACGGGTCGATACACTTCCGCCAGCCCGGTAAGAGTCCGGTAGACTGCCTTATGGCGATACCGAGGCAGGCGAGAGATTGGAGGGGGGAAGTTGCCGACTGAAGGTGGCGCTAGGCACACCTAAAGCCGGCACAACGCCCAATCCATCTGTCGGCCTGCAACGGACCGGAGATTTGACAGGTAGGAAGGTGGTCAGATACGGTGCGTGGACAGATGGTGAGTGGGCAATTTTTTATTTTAAAATTATGGTGGGTCGTCGAGCAGAGCTCGAGGGCGGCGGCGTTTGACTGGCGGTGGTCCATCGTCATTATCGAGGTGTTGGAGGTGAGGAAAGTCTGAAATGGATGCTCGATGGAAGAGGTTGAACGTGAGAGTTCGCGCAAATCCATCGAGCGACGGAATCTTCAGCCCTCGCCTGATAGAATCATTTTTTACATACCAGGGAGAGCCGGAGATAAGGCGAAGGGTAATGGATTGGAAGGCTTCCAGGCGTTTAACGACGTCGGGGGCGAGTTGGTTCCAAAATGCAGGCGCTGCGTACATAAGGACGGCTCGTAAAAAGAGCAGATAAATCGAGAGCTTCGTGTGCAATGGCAGTGGCCCTCGAGGCGATAGGAATGGGTATAGTTTGGCTTTGACGCCTCGGGCGCGCTGGAGCATTGCGGACACGTGAGCTCTGAAGCTTAGGCGTCGATCAAGAGTGACGCCCAAGTACTTCACAGTACGTTGCCAAGCGATTGGGCTCCCTTCAAGGGAGAGGGTCTGGCATCGGGAAGTGAGCTGACGGGAGAAGGCAATCGCCTCGGATTTCTCCGTATTGATCGCCACCCGCCACTTCCTTAGCCACGCCGGAAGTAATGCGAGCTGGCGCTGCACCACGTCAGTCGCAAAACGAAGGTTTGCAGAACTGGTGTGGTACATCGCATCGTCCGCATAGAGAGAGAGCGTGACTCCAGGCAAAACTGGCAGGTCGTTCGTGTACACTAGGTACAGAACGGGGCCGAGGACAGATCCTTGAGGAACGCCAGCGGCGACGGGGCAGACAGAAGAGTACGTCCCGTCGACGCAGATCCTAAATTTGCGGTCGCAGAGATACGACCGCATCAGATGTACAAATGAGGCTGGGAGAGGGGAGGTGGCTAGTTTGTAGAGAAGGCCTTCGTGCCAGACTTTGTCGAAGGCCTTGCTCACGTCCAGAAGGACGGCGACAGTTTGATGATTTCTGTTGATGGCGTCAGTGAGTTGCGTGACAACTCGGACAAGTTGAAAAGTGGTCGAATGCTACCTGCGGAAGCCGAACTGTTCCTGCCGGATGAAATTATCCAGCAGGGGAGTGATTCGGCGATGCAGGAGGCGCTCGAACACCTTCGATAAGACTGGCAAAAGAGAGATTGGTCGATGATTTTCCGGGAATGTACGCAGCTTGCGAGCCTTAGGCAACATGATGACTTTGGCTCGTTTCCAAGGGCTGGGATAGTAATGGAGCCGGAGACATCCATTGAACAGCACGTGGATGAGGGAAACGAGACTTGCTGGGGCGTTAAGTAGGGCCGCCGCACCAATACGGTCCTCGCCGGGCGCCCGCTTGGGGCGCAGTCGACTAATGGCCGTTTCCACTTCAGCCTCGTCGATTGGGTCTGCGGGAGGGCGGGAAAAATATCCAGATAGGAAGTCTGCGACCGCTGCCAGGTGGCCGGGGTCACAGACGCCTCTGTGAACAGTAAATTGTTCCTCCATGGTATCGGCAAAGACTTCTGCTTTGTCGGCCGCGGAGTACACAATCCCGTTCGGCGATCGTAGGGGGTAGCGGGTCCTTTTCTCGCCAGTGAGTCGGCTCGCAGCCCGAAAAACGGACTGGGGCGTGACTTCCAGAGACTCAAGATATGAGTCCCATCGATGAGCAGTGGCATCAAGCAGAAGCTGCTTGACAAGGTCTGATTGGGCGTTCAGCCTGCGTTTTACGGCAGGGTCCCGGGTTTGTTGCGATCGCTGGCGCCGTTTGCGGATGGCTAGAATCACCTCTTCAGGTAACTGCGACCGTCTGTTGGGCGCAGGGACTTTATAGGTGTGCTTGTCCATGGCGGACGTGACGACTTCTTGAAGATAGTCGGCTAAGCGGTCTACATCATCCGGGCTGGAGATGTCGACCTGGGGGTCAGATGGTACTGTTCGACCCAGTTCATCGTGGAACGATCGCTCTTTCTGAATGAGCAGAAGTATTATTTATCATTGAATTCAGAATAAATAGAACATGAGAATTTTGGTTTTATAACATTTGCCTCAGGGTGGCAGAACTTTTTACAAAGTTAATGTGTCTTAAACGTTTTTTGGTTAACATTAATTTAATACCTTCGTGAATTCTTTGAGCTGACAGAATACCAAGTCATTGAATAGAACTATCATTCAATTGTTATTAAATAGTTTGAGATTGACTACAATTCAGTCATCACTTATAATGAACACACAAAAATAATAACCATGTGTCTATCCTGGACATTACAGGTTAGTAGGATTATTAAATTCAACTGATAATAAATGGTTGAAATAAAGTTAATTAACGTCAGAGTAATTCTTGACAAGACAATTAAATGACCAATGATATTATATATAGTGAAGCAGTGTCATTCAGTAAAACATCTGATTCACTGTTTAGTGTTACATAAATATAGTTGCATGGCTGTAAGTAACCATATCTCTTAACAACCTTAGTTATTATTCACAACAAGAAAAAACATTTAAATGGTTATAATAGTAGGTTCCTTTCCTAAATCATGAAACATAAATAACATGAAATATTATAATAACTTTCGTTAATAAATCAATCAGTTGACAAACCTCGGTCATTGGTAATTATTGGTTAATTCAATTGATATGTAATAGTTGACAACTTAATTACGTGTGGTTAATTCACACAGAGTATTCGTACATAGAAATAAATTGAAAGTTTAATAAATTCATAAAAATAAAATAATCAAATCTCTGAGGATTGTCATTATTGTTGATTAGGTACTGTTATAAATACATCTTAATCTATGATCGTTGTTTGTAAATGTTTCGACTATATCGTTTTTCATTTTTTACTTCCATATTCCTTAAGGAATGGAAGTATGGTGATGGCAAAAAAAATCGTGTTCGAGATTATTGCAGATTCTGATTCTACTACGCTCAAAACATGAAAAAAGTCGTTTTCCGAAAAGTGTCTGTGTGTGTGTGTGTGTGTGTGTGTGTGTGTGTGTGTGTGTGTGTGTCTGTAGATTTTTTTTCTATGGCAAACGATAACTGCCGCAAATTCAAACAGAATCAAATAATTTTTTTGCATACAGCCCTGATTTGTAGAGTACTCGCGACCTATTGTTTTTGGTGAAGATCGGTTGAGGGAAAGGGGTAGTTTACCTGCAACGGTTTTTTTTTATCAAGGGAAATTTTTTTTTTGGCAAACGATAACAGCCGCAAATTCAAACAGAATTAAATAATGTTTCGTATACAGCCCTGAATTGTAGAGTTCTCAAGACCTATTGTTTTTGGTGAAGATCGGTTAAGGGAAAGGGGTAGTTTACCCGTAACGTTTTATGTCTTAACAAGGGTATTTCCTATGGCAAACGATAACAGCCGCAAATTCAAACAGAATCAAACGATTATTTGCATACAGCCCTAAATTGTAGAGTTCTCAAGACCTATTGTTTTTGGTGAAGATCGGTTGAGGGAAAGGGGTAGTTTACCTGCAACGTTTTTTTAACAAGGGTATTTTCTATGGCAAACGATAACAACCGCAAATTCAAACAGAATCAAATAATGTTTTGCATACAGCCCTGATTTGTAGAGTACTCAAGACCTATTGTTTTTGGTGAAGATCGGTTAAGGGGAAGGGGTAGTTTACCTGCAACGTTTTTTTATCAAGCGTATTTTCTATGGCAAACGATAACTGCCGCAAATTCAAACAGAATCAAATAATTTTTTGCATACGTCCCTGAATTGTAGAGGTCTCAAGGACTTTCGATTTTGGTGAAGATCGGTTAAGGGGAAGGGGTAGTTTACCTGCAACCTTTTACGTTTTAACAAGAGTAAAGTACTTGAAAATTTATTTAAACTTTTTCAAACAATGGTAATTGTTAAAAATAAAATAATTTTGTTGCCAGGCAATAAAATTAAATTTTTTTCATTTTAATGTAAATCATGTATAAGAGAAAATATATCGCGCTTGGCAGGCGATATTAAGATTTAAATATAAATCTTAGAATATGGAAGTCATGTATGGTTCTCCATACCGATATTTAACTAAAAAATGTAATAATCACTTATACTCCCTTTTATTTTGTAACTTAAATCCCGGAATTGCTCTGGATTATACACTGAGCAATCCTTGTTACGCACTGTTACACTTCACACTCTGATACTAAAGTATTTTTGCTATTACAATTTTGAGGTTAGGTCACACTGTTTACATTGGTGACGCGCACAAATCATATGAACAGCTGACTTTCTGCTCTCGACTGCCGTCATCTACTCGCTTCCAATGTTGATTAAAAAGTGACAAAATTACAGGCTTCACCCTGCTGTTCCGTTTTGCAAATGTCCAAAATTTTGTTAAATCCTTGGATTTGATTGGTTGACAATCTTTAATTTGATGCACATACCCCCTCGGCGTTCCATTTCAATTGTTGAAGTTGGCATGGGGTCTTTGGTGTCAAGAGTATAAATGTTTTCTCAATTTGACATGAATTCCTTATAATTGTAGTAACTTTGTTAGTATGGCTTAGATTTTAAATCTGAGCGTATCATTGGGTTGGTAATACTTGGCTCTTTATTTTGAGTCTACTCATGGTGTGCTTTGGTCCATTATCAAGGAAGTTAATGTTTGTAATTATCACCATTCACTATACACTATTATTTTATATTTATTTTTTGATTAACTCTATATAATGGCACTCATACCCACTTGAGGGCATGCCTTCCAAGTTCTCTTATACTCCTTAGTTGCTAATTACTTGAATCTATTGACAAAATACATTTCCTAAACTATCATTGTCTTAGCCTAGGTTCTTATATTTGTATATACATATTTTACATATTCGAAAGTGTCTGTTTACTTTCTGTCTGGTTCCAGTTGATAATAACAAATGGTTACAACTACTGATAACCTTTGTTAGCTGGAATATTAGGTATTTCTTGTCATTTCTGGTTAATTAAGTGGTCTCTATTTTTCATTATGAGATGCATACTTAATGTTACTCTTACTTGGTAATTTTAGTTCTTTTGTTATTATTATTTAGTTACAATAGTTGAATAATAACATTGTCTTTGTAATGGGCTTGGTGTGTTTAGTACACTAGTCTTTTCCATATTGTATTTTATTAAATAATATTACTTACACCTGGTGTCACATGACAGGTGCACTTAATTACAATTGTAATATATTATATTCTTTCTTATAATCTTTATACACTAGTACAGTAGTGGTATTACACTCTACTTGTGGTATTGACATCAACCTTTTGTTTCTATTGGGTTTCATAATATGGTATTATATAGGTTTTACATAGTGAATTCCATTTTGATTGGTTTTGGTTCACTGTATTTGTGTATATTCTTATCTAAAACTTATCTTGGGTATCTTATATTGGTACCTATAGAAAGATTATCGTCTCTACTTGATTTTACTTATAAAACATTCTGGTTTGGGTAGGTTTTTCCTACTGCTAGTTGTGAATTTAGAGGAATATTACCTACATCTTAGGTTATGTGATTTTGTCATTTGTGCCAACAATGTGTATGTTGGGTTGACACAAATTGGTATTCTTTTAACCTTATTTTTAACATGTTTGGTTTTAATAATGATAACTAATAATCTTTTTAGTTATTCCCTTTCTTATTATACATGATTGTCAGACTATTTGACTAATATTTGCTAATATTCTGAGACAAATTAATACTTCTTTTGTTATATTGGTGCTGTGCATAACTTGTTACTATGCTTTTATCTACAGCTTCTATTCAATAAACATTACTGTTATTTTCATTCCTTTTTATAACATATCTTGTCCTATTCATTTATAACATTATTTATTGTATCTTGGTCATCTCAGTTAGTCAGTTTTTGTCCATCTCTTCAATCTGTAGGTTGATTAGTTATTGTATATACGGGTAGATGTTGATTTATAGTTGACTGGCTCTTGGAATCTATACTTTATGCCATGGTTGTTAAGTGTCCTTCTCGTAGTAGGTTTCTTCACTGTCTTCCTTGGTTCTTCACTTCTTCTTCACTGATTCTTCTTTCTTGTCTCTTCTTTCTTGTATTGTTTGGTACTTCACTGACCGAAAACTATTGGGTTGTTGCTCCCTGTGGTACAATCATTGTGTAGTTCACCTTCTTCTCATTATAAAGTCATTTCATTTACATTTACCATCAGTTTATGAACTCTTATTGCTGTGAGTTTATCTTTGGTGATAGGTAGCTCATGTAGCTTTGAGCTTGGCATTTTAGACAAATTACTTGGCTTGTCTTTTTGACTCAATTGTTGACATGTGTAAGTATTTTATGTTACTGAAATCTTAGGGCTCATATGTCATGTTACATATTGTCCCCCCTCGTAAATAGATCATTTGGATTAATTCCTTTACGGGATTTGAGAAATTGTCTATCATATTGTTTCTTAATTATTTTGAGCTTCCGTCTTTCATATCTTGTTTCTTTTCATCTCACACTTTGATACATTTTTATCTTCGATCTGATCCACTATCTTCTTTCTTTGTGGTTTTTTCCCTGTAGTATTTAATTCCCTATCATTTCCCTAACATGGTAGTTGGCACAGTCCAGAGGGGCACTCTTGGCTTCCATGCTCTGCTGTCCACCCTACATTTTCTGAGACCAGAGGAACATCATCTATGCTCATTTAAATTGTTGTTGGAGCTTCTCTCTACAAATCAACATAAAAATTCAAAGTAGTCATTGTGCGACTAATAAAAAATATTCAGGGTAGTTCACTCAATTATTGTTCAGATTTGATAATATTCTTCATTCATTTTATACTTTTCATCTTATTCTCTGTGCTCTACTGGAAACAATATTGTTGTTAGATCTTTTTGTTTCGTATTTACTTTCTCTTTGATTGATCTCCCTCTTTCTCTTTTCTGTTAAGTAATTGCATTATTGGTATTAATACTTATTTGATTTCAGATTTCATGTCTGGTCATAATTATCATGCCTTCAAAGTTTTGTGTAACTACTCGTTTTTTACTTACTTTAGTATTTTTTCTCATCACCTTGGTGTTGGTTCTGAATGGTATTATGTCTACAATCATTTTGCTTTGATTGGTCTTCATTGACTTGTTAACATTATAGTCTCATTGTTTTTCCTCTACTAATTTCATTCCTTTATATATCCTTCTCTTTTATTACACTCTTTGATATTTTGCTTCTCTTCTCCTTCAAAGGTTTGATTTTTAACCTTTATTCTGGATGATTATAATTTCTTTTGTTGAAATTAATATAGGAGTAGTGGAGTGTTATGTTTATTTATATTGGTTTATCGATCATACAGTTATCTTTATCAGTTCAATTCTCACGGTTGTGGATTTATCATATAATTATCTTTATCATTTCCATTTCATACTATATCCTTCTCTTTTTTTATTCGACACTTCGTTGTTCTTCTTCTCTGCTCCTTCAAGTGCTTGATATTCACAGTTATTCTGGAATATAATTTCTTTTGTTGAAATTAATGTAGGAGTATTGGGGTTTGAGAGTATGTGAGGTTTATACATAGTTGTTTATTGATCATTTAGTCATCTCTACTAATTCAATTCTCACAGTTGTGGATTTATTATATAATTATCTTTATCATTTCCATTCCATATTATATCCTTCTCCTTTTTTATTCGACACTTCGTTGTTCTTCCTCTCTGCTCCTTCAAGTGTTTGATGCTCACACTTATTCTGGAATATATAATTTCTTTTGTTGAAATTAATATAGGAGTAGTGGAGTGTGTTAGGTTCATTTATATTGGTTTATCGATCATATAGTTATTTTTATCAATTCAATTCTCACGGTTGTGGATTTATCATATAATTATCTTTATCATTTCCATTCCATATTATATCCTTCTCCTTTTTTATTCGACACTTCGTTGTTCTTCTTCTCTTCTCCTTCAAGTGTTTGATATTCAACCTTTATTCTGGATGAATATAATTTCTTTTGTTGAAATTCATGCATTCCACCTGTCTGGCCAGGGTTCATCTTCATCGACTTCCTGTTCAGCTTGTCTCCCTCTTGATTGGGTGTGGTTCTGGTTACCATCCCTTCTTTGGGATTGCCCGTTTACTGGCTGGTTATGCCATAAGGTAAAGCCAGGGTTGACCTCGACTGGTACCCAATTCTCGTTCTCTGCATCTTGGTTATTCCCCCTACTTCTATTTGGGAGGGTTTTGCTCCTTAGATTACTGCCGCTTGGCCCATCTCCGACTTGATTACTTTGCGAGGGATGTGGATCATCGTCCTCCCGATGGTACTGGTTGGCACGCTGTGCTCGTACGTGGTATATGTTTGCCGTCTGGGGTCTATTCCGGAGTTGAGGGTGGTCCTCTTCATAGCTGGATCGCCGATAGTCCTCTTGACTATGACTCCTCCTGGTGTCGTTTCTGGGGATACGCCTGTCATCGTAGCTGCGACTTCTGTGTGGACTACTGTATCGGTTAGAATATCTCACATATGGACGTCTTCCCCCTCCGTAATTTCCAGCATGTACATAGTTAACTCTCCTGTACGGTCTATTTTGCTGATTGAAGTCATTATTTGGGTTACGATTATTGTTGTAACCTGAATTATTCGCTCTGTTCGGCGGATAGTTCGGACCATTTGGCCGGCTGTTAGAATTATTGTTACCGCTTGGTCGGTTGTTATTATTATTGATGTTGTTGTTATTCTGGTTTGGGCTTGGCCGAAAGAACTGTCCTCTGTTATCGTGGTTATTGTTCCGATCAACAAAGTTAGGGCAGTAATTTCCACGACTGTTGTTGCCATTAGCCTGGTTTGCTGGATCATTGTACCGGTCGTTCCCTTGTCGACTCGTGCGGTAGTACCCCTCATGTTCGTACCCTTCCAGTAAAGCCGCCATCGCTGGTATGGTTTTTACTTGTCTGGTAAGTCTGGCCCTCGCGATTCCTCCTTCATAGTGAAACGCTAACTTGGTGACTAGACTTTCTTCGGGGATCCGTGGCTCCAAATTTCTCGCCAGGCAAACGTTTCCTAGGAAGTAGGCCGTCAGTGTCAATCCTCTGCCTGTTTCGTACCTGCCATAGCAAATATTGTCCCGTATGATATTTTGGGTACTCTCGGACCAGTATTTGGCTTTGAACAGCTCCTTGAATTCGGCGTAACTCTGGATATCGTGCCGTGTCGCCGTCCACCAATTGTCATTAATTTCTTTGAAATACTCGTCGATTCGGGCAAGGAATTCCATAGGGTTTCGCTTGTATGCCCTAAAGTTCATGGCTTCCTGGTTGTCAGCGTGTTGGAATGTTGGCACTACTGCTGGTCGGTTTCCGATATTCTTGATCTCTTCCCATATTCTTGGGATTTCCCGTCTCTGTATATCCTCAATTCGCTCGTGATTGTTGTCGACCCGTGTTTGGATAATATTCACGGTCGTCTCGATACCCGTGCATCGCTCCTCAGTTTTTTGTTGCACGGCCGTGATCTGGATTTGATGAGCTTCCTCCAAGCTGTTTACTCGAACATTAATATCTTCTCTATTTTGTTGTATTTCGTTATTGGTCTGCTTCCACTTCTCATTTATTTCAGCTATTTCCTTCCTGACTTCTGTCATCTCCTCCTCGATTTTTTCGTTCAGAGTTTCCATGTTTGTTTGGCCGTCTTGTTTCAGCTCGTCTATTTTTTCTTCCATCTTCCTGCTGCTGTTGTCCATTTTTCCGCTTAATTCCTCTTTCAATTATTCCAAGTTCTTTTGGTTATCTGCTTTTAATTCCTTGTTGCTGTCATCTATTTTCTTGTTGGTGTCATCCATTTTTTTGCTTAACTCCTGCTTTAATGACTCTAAATTCTTTTGGCTATTTTCTACCATCTTCTTGCTGTTTTCCAGCAGCCTCCTCCTCATTTCCATGAGGTTCGCGTCCCCTGATTGTGTGGGTTGCTCTGGTTTCTTGGGAGGTAGTACCTCTTCGACGTCTTCCCCCGGCGTCGCCTCCTTCTCGTCCATGTTTATTTTTGGATCCGCGTCTGCTGCGCGTTTCTTGGACGTCGACCTCTTCTGGTACATGTTCTATCCTTTCTGGTACTGCAGCTGCTTGCTTGAAATTAGGTAAACTGATTTTGATTGTTTTTATTTATTATTAGTTGTCCTAATTTAAGCCTCTTACGTTGAGCGCCAATCTGTTACAAAACGTCGTTTGGGGTTCTTTTTTACGCCTCACGTTGTATGCGTCAATCTGTTACGAAACCGCTTTTGGGGTTCTGGGGTGCTAACTTCCCGTTTATTTTTGTTTATAATTTTTAATAACTTTATCTTAATGTTGTATTATTATTGACTTATCCGGTTCAGTTCAACCTAGCATTCAATCCAACTTGAATAAGTCCGGTTGATACACAAAAAATTATTTATCGAAATAATTTTACTTCGGTTAGTTTATTTACACAGATGTTCTTCCGCTGACTCGTTGAAACGGTGGTATATTCTCCGTGCTGAAAACACAAATATTCTGCACTAATAAACACTTACTTGGTGAGTCTTGTCGAACTTGCAGGGTCGCTATCTCAATCCAATGTATACGGACTTACCGTGTTTGTATTCGCCGCTGCTTGTTGAGTTGACCAGTGAGATTCATTCACCTGTTTTCAACTAGTCTACTGAAATAAACTGACTGACTCTGTTTTCTTATGTCCAATAATGTTTTATTCAAATAAAGTGCTCTTTCTGAATGAGCAGAAGTATTATTTATCATTGAATTCAGAATAAATAGAACATGAGACTTTTGGTTTTATAACAGTTGCCTCAGGGTGGCAGAACTGTTTACAAAGTTAATGTGTCTAAACATTTTTTGGTTAACATTAATTTAATACCTTTGTGAATTCTTTGAGCTGACAGAATACCAAGTCATTGAATAGAACTATCATTCAATTGTTATTAAATAGTTTGAGATTGACTACAATTCAGTCATCACTTATAATGAACACACAAAAATAATAACCATGTGTCTATCCTGGACATTACAGGTTAGTAGGATTATTAAATTCAACTGATAATAAATGGTTGAAATAAAGTTAATTAACGTCAGAGTAATTCTTGACAAGACAATTAAATGAACAATGATATTATATATAGTGAAGCAATGTCATTCAGTAAAACATCTGATTCACTGTGTAGTGTTACATAAATATAGTTGCATGGCTGTAAGTAACCATATCTCTTAACAACCTTAGTTATTATTCACAACAAGAAAAAACATTTAAATGGTTATAATAGTAGGTTCCTTTCCTAAATCATAAAACATAAATAACATGAAATATTATAATAACTTTCCTTAATCAATCAATCAGTTGACAAACCTCGGTCATTGGTAATTATTAGTTAATTCAATTGATATGTAATAGTTGACAACTGTCATTACGTGTGGTTAATTCACACAAAGTATTCGTACATAGAAATAAATTGAAAGTTTAATAAAGTCATAAAAATAAAATAATCAGATCTCTGAGGATTGTCATTATTGTTGATTAGGTACTGTTATAAATACATCTTAATCTATGATCATTGTTTGTAAACGTTTCGACTATATCGTTTTTCATTTTTTAACTAAAAAATGTAATAATCACTTATACTCCCTTTTATTTTGTAACTTAAATCCCGGAATTGCTCTGGATTATACACTGAGCAATCCTTGTTACGCACTGTTACACTTCACACTCTGATACTAAAGTATTTTCGCTATTACAATTTTGAGGTTAGGTCACACTGTTTACATCGGTGACGCGCACAAATCGTATGAACAGCTGACTTTTTGCTCTCGACTGCCGTCATCTACTCGCTTCCAATGTTGATTAAAAAGTGACGAAATTACAGGCTTCGCCCTGCCGTTCCGTTTTGCAAATGTCCAAAATTTTGTTAAATCCTTGGATTTGATTGGTTGACGATCTTTAATTTGATGCACATACCCCCTCGGCGTTCCATTTCAATTGTTGAAGTTGGCGTGGGGTCTTTGGTGTCAAGAGTATAAATGTTTTCTCAATTTGACATGAATTCCTTATAATTGTAATAACTTTGTTAATATGGCTTAGATTTTAAATCTGAGCGTATCACTGGGTTGGTAACACTCGGATCTTTATTTTGAGTCTACTCATGGTATGCTTTGGTCCATTATCAAGGAAGTTAATGTTTGTAATTATCACCATTCACTATACACTATTATTTTATATTTATTTTTTGATTAACTCTATATAATGGCACTCATACCCACTTGAGGGCATGCCTTCCAAGTTCTCTTACACTCCTTAGTTGCTAATTACTTGAATCTATTGACAAAATACATTTCCTAAACTATCATTGTCTTATTCTTCGTATTGTTTAAATTAGCAGCCATCCTTACTATTTCTTTTATGAATTTGCTAACTGCTATAATTTTTATTGTTCGACTAAGCTTTTCGTCATCACTGACATCTTCAGGTCTTAAACAACGTCTATCAACTGTACGTTGTGGGCTTTTATACTTTAGGCCCCTCCCCTTATGTCATCGCCCCTCCTATTGGTTGTAGCTTCAAGCACAAAGAAATTGATAAAAAAGACAATATATTTAACAGAATGGCAAAAGAAACAAAAAATAGAACATAATCCTGAAGCTCCAAAATTTAGATGTCAAATTAAGTTACATAAAAAAGAAATGCCATTAAGACCTATAGTATCATTTATAAATTCGCCAACATACAAAATATCAAAAGAAATAAGTAAAAGAATCAAAATGGCATATGAAAAAGAAGAAATCCACAGCATAGAAAATAGTAAAAAGGTAATATAAAGATTAAAAGAAATTACCATAACAAATAAGACAAAATTAATGTCATTAGATATGAAAGATATGTACACCAACATACCAATAGCAAAAACAGTAGAAATAATAAAGAAAAACAAATTAAGTAATGTAGAATGGAAAAACGAAATAATAGAAGGATTAGAATTATGCCTAAGCCAGAACTACTTCAGATTTAATAACAAATTTTACATACAAGAAAATGGATTACCAATGGGATCACCGCTTTCACCATTAATGGCAGAGATATTCATGAATAGCTTTGAAATCAAAATTTTAGAAGATATAGATAAAGAAAGAAGAATTAAAAAATGGATCAGGTATGTAGATGACATACTAATAGTTTGGGAAGGTGAAGTAAATGAATTTAAAAAATTTACGGAAGAACTAAATAACATAGAAAAAACAATAAAATTTCAAGAAGAAATTGGAGGATTAGAAATTAATTTCCTGGATATCAATATAAAAATTGAAGATAACAAACTCAAATTCGATATATATAGGAAAGAAACATACTCAGATTTAATATTCCACAAGAATCATATCATCCAGTCAATTATAAAATGGCAGCATTAAATTCATTTTGCTATAGAGCTATAAATTATCTAGAAAATGAAGAACTCAAACAAAAAGAATTAAAGAAAATACAACAAATAGCAAAAAATAATATTACAACCCTAAAATAATTAATAGAATAGTTAAGAAAATAGAGGAAAATAAAGAAATAGAAAAGAACAAAAAAGAAAAAACAAATGAAGAAAAGAAATATAAAGGAGCAATAACATACATTGGATATCAAACAAAAATGTTACAAAAATGTTTCGAAAAATATGAATTACAGATAGGAATAAAGAAAACGAAAAATGTATTCGAATATATAAAAAATGATAAAACAGAAGAAATTCCATTAACAGAAAAAAGCGGCGTATACAAATTAAAATGTGGGGAATGTAATAAGATATATCTGGGCAAAACTGGAAGAAAATTTAAAATTAGAATGAATGAACACGCAAAAGGAGAAGGGGTTAGAGTAACGAACTCACTATATGCAAGACATTTCAATGAATCAGGCCATAAATTCATAAATCCAAATGAAAATATGGAAATAATCAAAATAGAAAACAATCCGCAAAAAAGAAAATTAATAGAAGAACTAGAAATACTTAAAGTTAAAAAAGAAGATAAAAATAAATTAATGAATATAAAAGTGGATTTTACAAATTAAGAAATATTTTATTATATATTAAACAATAAACAAAAATAAATTAAAATAATAAGAATAACACACTAAAAATTACGAAATGTAAAAGGTTACAAAAAATTATAAGTCAAGAATGAAGAAATTAACGGGAGATTCTTAAAACAATTTGACGGACGTTAGAAAAATGCCTAACGGAAAATTGTAGACAAAGTTCCCGTGAAGAGCGGTAGCAGCTAGAACCAATAGGAGGGGCGATGACATAAGGGGAGGGGCCTAAAGTATAAAAGCCCACAACGTACAGTTGATAGACGTTGTTTAAGACCTGAAGATGTCAGTGATGACGAAAAGCTTAGTCGAACAATAAAAATTATAGCAGTTAGCAAATTCGTAAAAGAAATATCATTGTCTTAGCCTAGGTTCTTATATTTGTATATACATATTTTACATATTCGAAAGTGTCTGTTTACTTTCTGTCTGGCTCCAGTTGATAATAACAAATGGTTACAACTACTGATAACCTTTGTTAGCTGGAATATTAGGTATTTCTTGTCATTTCTGGTTAATTAAGTGGTCTCTATTTTTCATTATGAGATGCATACTTAATGTTACTCTTATTTGGTAATTTTAGTTCTTTTGTTATTATTATTTAGTTACAATAGTTGAATAATAACATTGTCTTTGTAATGGGCTTGGTGTGTTTAGTACACTAGTCTTTTCCATATTGTATTTGATTAAATAATATTACTTACACCTGGTGTCACATGACAGGTGCACTTAATTACAATTGTAATATATTATATTCTTTCTTATAATCTTTATACACTAGTACAGTAGTGGTATTACACTCTACTTGTGGTATTGACATCAACCTTTTGTTTCTATTGGGTTTCATAATATGGTATTATATAGGTTTTACATAGTGAATTCCATTTTGATTGGTTTTGGTTCACTGTATTTGTTTATATTCTTATCTAAAACTTATCTTGGGTATCTTATATTGGTACCTATAGAAAGATTATCATCTCTACTTGATTTTACTTATAAAACATTCTGGTTTGGGTAGGTTTTTCCTACTGCTAGTTGTGAATTTAGAGGAATATTACCTACATCTTAGGTTATGTGATTTTGTCATTTGTGCCAACAATGTGTATGTTGGGTTGACACAAATTGGTATTCTTTTAACCTTATTTTTAACATGTTTGGTTTTAATAATGATAACTAATAATCTTTTTAGTTATTCCCTTTCTTATTATACATGATTGTCAGACTATTTGACTAATATTTGCTAATATTCTGAGACAAATTAATACTTCTTTTGTTATATTGGTGCTGTGCATAACTTGTTACTATGCTTTTATCTACAGCTTCTATTCAATAAACATTACTGTTATTTTAATTCCTTTTTATAACATATCTTGTCCTATTCATTTATAACATTATTTATTGTATCTTGGTCATCTCAGTTAGTCAGTTTTTGTCCATCTCTTCAATCTGTAGGTTGATTAGTTATTGTATATACGGGTAGATGTTGATTTATAGTTGACTGGCTCTTGGAATCTATACTTTATGCCATGGTTGTTAGGTGTTCTTCTCGTAGTAGGTTTCTTCACTGTCTTCCTTGGTTCTTCACTTCTTCTTCACTGATTCTTCTTTCTTGTCTCTTCTCTGATTCTTCTTTCTTGTCTCTTCTTTCTTGTATTGTTTGGTACTTCACTGACCGAAAACTATTGGGTTGTTGCTCCCTGTGGTACAGTCAATGTAGTTCACCTTCTTCTCATTATAAAGTCATTTCATTTACATTTACCATCAGTTTATGAACTCTTATTGCTGTGAGTTTATCTTTGGTGATAGGTAGCTCATGTAGCTTTGAGCTTGGCATTTTAGACAAATTACTTGGCTTGTCTTTGTGATTCAATTGTTGACATGTGTAAGTATTTTATGTTACTGAAATCTTAGGGCTCATATGTCATGTCACAATATGTACATAAATTTTCATTAAAGCAGCTGTGCAATAATGCATTAAGAAACTTAAGTGATGTGACAGGGCTATAGGTATATTGTCATTTTGAATAATTCACATTTTCAATAACTTTCATAACTATTTTAAAAAAAAGAAAAGGGGGAAATTAAGTACCTATTATAGTAAGTAATATATTAAGGTGTACACAGATCACTGGCTCCCGCATCATATCAGAATTTAGCAAATTATTTAAATTACAACAATTGTTCACCTGCTCTATATTTAACTATCGTTTTCGAATCACATTTTACATTTCGGTCATGGCTGATGTGAAAGCGTTAATTAAGAAACAGGGCACAGTTAAAGCTTCTATATCCCGTGTGAATACTTTCGCTGACAATTTCGATCCGGACATAAGCAGATGTCATGCCTTAAAAATTAAGCTCCGCCATTTGATGGAATTGTCCGCGAAGTATGACGAAATTCAGACTCAAATTGAGGCTGACGATTCCGATTTCACATCAGTCAGTGACAGAGTTCAAACAGAGGATGATCGCTGTAATATTGAGTGCAAGTTACACCATTTATTGGAGCAAGTAGAGGAGGTGAACAAGAAGTCATTGTCCAAGCTGAAGTCACACCAATTAAACCCCTCCTATACAGTTAGAGCCAGTTAAATTGCCCTGCTTCTCAGGCAGCATTATTGATTGGCAACATTATCATAATATGTTTGTGGAATTAGTACACGTCAGAACTGACCTGACGGACATTCAGAAATTACACTATCTGCACTCTTCATTAAGGGACGAGGCGTTAACTGTAATAAAATCTCTTCCAATCACCCATGAAAATTATGCAGTAGCCATTGATCTATTAAGAGCCAGGTACGACAGCAAATTAATTGTCTCAGCCTATCACATAGGGAATGTCTTGGGCTTGAAGTCCATTCAACAAGAGTCCATGCTTAGCATTTCCAAATTCATTGACGAGATTACCACGAATATAAATGCTCTAAATTCATTGAATTTAACGGTAAATACATTTGAAATCATTTTCGTTCAATACTTAACGCAAAAACTCGATAACCATACATGTCGGCTCTGGAAAGAAAGCTTGTCTGACAAACAATTTCCTAATTTCAGTAATTTTATTAAATTTTTAAATAATAGAAGGCAGTTATAGCAAAAGTCAACGGCGCGACCAGCACAGTAAGCAAAATACATGTTAGCGATAAGACTCCCTATCGCAAAGCTATTAAACCGGTTGATATTACTAGGTCGACATTCCATTCTCATATCGGCAACAACATATGTCAGCTGTGTTGTGGTAAACACCGCCTTTCCCAGTGCCCACAATTCTTGGCTATATCTCTCCTGGAACGAAAAAATATTTTAATTAAAAATAAGCTCTGCTTAAATTGCATACATCTAGGCCATGATCTCAAACACTGTCCCTCCAAATTTGCTTGCAGAACGTGTGCTAAATGCCACCACACAATGATCCACATATCAGGCAATAACGCTTCGTGCAGGAACAATCAGTTTTCATTAAAACTGCAAACGAACAAATCTATCTTATTATCCACCGCTGTCTGCATGACAACTGACCATGCCGGTAGGAAACATGCAGTAAGGATTTTATTGGACTCAGGATCGCAAGCTAACTTCTGCACCATGAATTTCGCACGTCGCATGGGTCTAAAACTAATTAAATCTCAATTACCCATCACCGGTATAAATAATTCATTATCTCAAGCTGACTTCAGTACCAGGGTAAGGTTGCATTCACGTTATAAGAATTTTAGTTTAAACATACATTGCGCTGTGCTTCCCAGTATCACGAATAATCTCCCTGCGGAATCATTTGATATCTCATCCCTAAATTTACCAAAAGGCATATTCCTAGCCGACCCACAACTGAACTTCTCTTCGCAAATCGACCTATTTCTTGGTGCTCAGTATTACTTACAATTAATTGAACCTGTCAAATTCATCCGTAGCCCATATTTTCCTATAATACAGGAGACAAAATTGGGATTCATTCTCGCGGGTAACTTGCCATTTAATGTCGACATGACAAAACCTGTCTCATCATTCATAGCATGTGAAGATAATAATGCCATTTCCTCACAACTAAAGGACTTCTGGAAGTTAGAGGACGTCGTTATTCGTGCTCCCTCCGTTGAGGACTCGGAATGCGAAAGTTATTTTGTATCTAATAGTTTCCGTAATAATGATGGCAGATTTGTGGTATCCCTACCTCGCAGGTCATACAATTCTCATTTGGGCGATTCTCTTCACGGACCTATCCGCAGGTTACAATCACTGGAACTCAAGTCCAAGCAGAACCCTAACCATGAGTCATCATCGTGGCCCACCAGTGCCTTCGATGCCCATTCTCCCTGCGCTCATCCCGATCTTGAGCAGGAACAACGTAAGCAGGTCCAAACCTCATTGATTGTCACTTCATCTACGTCTAGTTATTTTGAAAACTACTCTTCGCTTTCAAAACTCCTTCATTCGGAACTCTAGGCTCCCCACAGCGGATAGAGTCACTTCCTTTCTAACCTCCCATGAGTTACATGGTACACTTTTGATTTTCATTCGCCAGTCCCAACGATCGCACTTTAGCACCGAAATCAAGGAACTTGAAGCACAGCGCTGCATCCCTACTAATAGTAAAATTCTTTCACTTAACCCCTTTCTGGACAATGCGGGGATATTGCGCGTGGGCGGACGCCTTCAGCATTCCCAGCTTACCTACAAGAGCAAACACCAAATCATACTCCACCCTCACTCCCATCTGAGCAAATTAATCATACAAAGCGAGCATCTTCGTTTACTACACGCTGGTGTACAATTGATTCAGTTCTCTCTACGGCAGAAATATTGGATAATTAATAAGTCTTATATACGTTCAGTAATACATAAATGTATCACTTGTTTTCGTTTCCGTGCTAGGGGCGCAAGCCAATTATTAGGACAATTACCCCCTTCCCTGGTTACGCCTGCTAAGCCATTTTCCCAATCTGCAGTCGACTACGCCGGTCCCGTATTTATACGTCATGGCAGGCAGCGTTCAAAATCGACGTCAAAGGCTTATATTGCTTTATTTATATGCATGACCACTAAGGCCATTCACCTGGAACTAGTCTCAGATCTTACATCAGACGCCTTTATAGCAGCCTTAAAACGGTTTATAGCGCGTAGAGGTATCCCTGATCAGATATTCTCCGACAATGGAACAAACTTTCGTCGTGCTAGTAGCACACTTCACGAATTATACAAACTTTTTTATTCTAATGGATTTGAACAGACCACCCAGGATTTTACCAGTGCCCAAGGCATCAAATGGTCCTTTATTCCCCCCTCAGCACCTCATTTCGGTGGCCTGTGGGAAAGCGGAGTCAAGAGTGTCTAATCTTATTTGCGGCGCGTTGTCGGCGGAACCATTCTTACGTTTGAGGAGTATTACACCATCCTAACTCAAATAGAGGCCTGCCTTAACTCACGCCCTTTGTTCGCTTTATCAAATGACTCTAGGGACCCTGAACCTTTAACTCCAGTGCAGAACCTTTAACTTCCAGCTGAACCTTTAACTCCAGCGCACTTCCTGGTTGGTTCTCCGCTCACTGCACTCCCGGAACCTAACTATTCCCAAGTCAATATTAGTCGTCTGGGCAGATGGCATTTGCTCCAAAGATTCACCCAATCTATATGGAACAGGTGGTCGAAAGATTATTTGCACCAGTTACAACAACGCAACAAATGACGCATCCCATCAAAAAATTTGACTCCCGGAAAACTCGTCCTTATTCTAGATGACAGTTCCCCCCCACTGCAGTGGAAATGCGGGGTAGTCACGAATGTCTATTCGGGTCAGGATTCAATAGTGCGCGTCACGGATGTACACACTGCAAATGGTATCCTACGTCGACCCATTCATAAATTGTGCCCACTTCCGGTGGCCTTAGACTAATTGCATTAGCATTCATGCGACACGTTCAGTAATGTGAACATTATCGCATTATCGTGCTTCATGCCCGGGACATTCCCCGGGCGATCACATGATTTACACTGTTATGATTACTACATTATTATTACGTCTATTGTACTATTGTGTATCCCTATCATGTTTGGGTATTTTTGAATTTTTTGGGGATTATTATTATAATATTATGCTTATCAATTATTATGTCTTTATTATTGTATTATTCTATGTTTATGTATTTTTGAATTTTTGGGGGATTATTATTATAATATCATGCATGTAAAATTATTGTTTTTATCATTATATTATCATATTGTTATACATTTTTGAATTTTTTGGGATCATTGTCCTATTATTATGTACTGCTAACTATTATGCCTGTCTGATTATTGTATTATCATGTATCATTACCATGTTATTATGTGTCATGGAATTTTTGGTATCATTATTCTATCAATATGTAACGAAAATTATTATGTATTATGTATTCTTACAGAATTTGGGTGTCATTGCTTGATTGTTATGCATGTCAATTGTTATGTCTTTGTTATTGTATCATCATTTGTCACTTATTATTGAATTTGGTGTCATGAAATGGCAATTATTATGTACTATACACACAATGAATTAAGTTGCAAAATCGCCCCGATACTGCGGGCAGTATGGTTAAACTTTGTACTGTAAAATGCCGCATTGCGGGTGCGTGTAGTGACATCATTTTTCTCTCTGCTATCTGCTGCCGGTTTGACACAGGCTGACAGCAGTCAAAATTAAGTTAGTTCCTTGCAAGACTCCGATCAGGCAGCAAACCTCAGTTTGCCAGCCTCAGCTGCATAAAGTTTTCAATATTTTATAATTTAGCATGATCTTCATGCGATAATTTACTTAGGTGATTCTTGGCCTCTACACGCTATTATGGGTTTTCAATGTTAATTCTATTTTAATTCTCCGGCATTTATGCCACGCCAAAACTGCACGCGCCAGCAATTATATCTCATTAATTTTTAATAAACTATTAGCTCAAGAATTATACAGTCCACTTCATTATTTCATTTCACACCAGCACCACAACTAAGCATTCTAAAGACCAACTCAAGATTGCATCGAGAGCATCTAAGACGCAACAATACTACTTCTTTAAATCCCCATTTAATTAATAGCTTTTTTCTTTGTTTTATCAGAATTTAAACAGCTGTATACTATGCTAAAATTTGTTCAAAATATAGGAAAAGTTCAAAAGTTACTCATCCTCGTTGCTAGTCCTTTCGCCACCAGTTCGAATTTGTTATTTGCCACTCCGATATAATTTTAAACTGTTAACATTGTTATTACCGAATGTCCACTTGTTTCTCACTCCGTTATTATTTTAGACTGTTAACATTGTTATTACTGAATGTCCACTTTTTTCTCACTCCGTTATTATTGGAAATACTTTTAAAACCACATTTTATATTAGTCGGCCGACTGGATATTTTGCTCGTGAGCACTGTTTTCTGACCGCGCGGTCTGAGGGATTTTGTCGACTGAAGATTTTCAACATGGCCACAGATCCTCAGTGTGTGGCAACTTGCGTCAGGATTGGTGGAGCGCATCTCAAGGAGCTTAAGTCATCTAGCACCTGGTGGGAAAGAATTCCTTAAACGTGCTTTCTATTGTGTGACTGTTAGCCGACTCGCGCGCGCCTACGCCCAATTCGCACCCCTTTTGACCATTTACATTCTCAGACTCTTTTAATTGCTTTTGTACCTCGTTCGGCCTGGTACGAGGGGGACCGCAAGGTGTTCAACAATGTCATGCGTTTGTGATCAAAACGTTGTTCAGCCTGAGTGGCTACTACTTTTTACAATTATTAAAGAATAAAATAAATCCCAACAGTGTGTCCCGTTACAATACCCCCCCCCCAATGAGAGGTTTTCTGTCGAAACAGAAAAACTCTCATTGCTTAAAAACCTAAGAGGACCAGCTAGGATATGGCGCCAACAACCCCCCTTAAATCCTTACTAAAATCATGGGTAATTTACCCCCCTAGTCTGGTGACTGCAGCTGCACCTGCATGACTCTACTGGACTTCTCTGTTCGAGATCCCAACACCGTAAAATCAGACAGGCACCCGCCACAGTATCACCAAACTCTGTAACATTCAATCAAAAATATCAATTATGGGCTTTTCAACATACCATATCCTTAACTGACTTGTTTCCTCTTAGTCATACTGGTTTGCGTTAAGAAGCACTGGTTGCATCTATTCATATATTCTTACCATAAGTAAATTACCTTTGTATATTCAAATAAACATTCTTATTTTACAAAAACGTAACCTCAAAATAAGCGATACCATTTAGGTTAATATCTGATTACAATTTTTTAGCAGTAAATAACTTTTATTTCCATTTCCATTAATTAAATATTTTACCTGTTTGTCTGGTATTATCATTTCAAATCAAAACTAGATTATTCAATCCCCATCATTGCATGTCTATCAGGTATCATTTATTTTATCATTCAAATCAAAAGAAATCCAAGTTCATTACCAAAATTAACATTTTAATTTAATTAGATCATCTCTTTCCATTAATTTACTTTAATTACATTATTTGAAGACTTTTACATTAATTAAATCCTCTCACATAAATGTTAATTACCTCATAGTCAAACACTGTAAATTACTTCAAAACAATTTTAATTTATTTAATTTCATATTGCCTTTATTTACTTCATAATAAAATTCATTCATCATCTCTTCCATAACCTTTAAATCCAACTTCCAAATTTACTACCCAAAATTTCTATCTTTCAAATGAATTTAATTTTTATTATAAACATTCATAATTATATATTGACAATTATTAAAACATAAAAAACTTATTATTACCATAAAATCGATTGCAACTACAAATTGATTACAACAATATAATATACACAAGATACTATGAATCAGCTGATATCTTGATATCTTATCAAAGTAGCATAACCTCATATAGAGAACATAAAAGCATAATACAAAAATTTTTTTCTATTAAGATTTACAGTTATTATCTCCATACTACTTTGGTTATTTTCAATACAACACAGAAAATCATTCAATGCAATAGGTACATAAGTCATTCCAACAATTTCCTCCAATACTTCTTTACTATCGGCACTATTACTATTACTAATTATTATTAATCATCAATTTCTTCTCTTTATTCAATCAGAGCTTATTTAGTAACAATTTAAAAACCTTCTTCCACACACACTATGGCCCCCCCCTGGACTGTAGCGCCCAGTTGCCTCCACAAGAACTGAAGTTTTTAGGGTGTAGACGCTGCCTACCCTGTTCTTGCTTCGGCGTTACAAAACATTCGGTATTACTGATGTCCGAGGACACCAGTAATCCTACTAAACTTAGTTATATGCCCTTAAACGGTCTACCATCCCATTCGATGGATAGCCGCTGTTCCATAGTTCTGGTGATTCCCCTGATTTACCCCCCGGTTAATTTCTAAATTCACCTCTTACAACGATAACAAGCTATGGCCAGTTTTAGGCAGAACAAGACGCAATGAGCCCTGACCATAGCTGTCAAAGCTGAGCCAATTCCACGGTCAGGGTTCGGTGAGGCCGTGACCGCCCGAAAGTTGGGGACTCACTTTAATTTATATTACACACAATATAATTACATGTTTAGATTTCTACACCCATACATAATCAACATAATAGACATTAACCTTGAACATTAACATAGCTACATTTAACTAAACAGTTCACCTTTAAATAATTTGTATAGGAAAATTATAAACATTACAACTTGAACTTTCTATTAACTCTTTTTATATCAACCTTTAATTATTTATCCTTTATTGTATCATTAGATTCTCCAGAAATTCAAATTCATTATCAACATTCATTTTGCATAACAGTTTATACATTAAACATTATCACCTCAAAATAAACAATTCATCTTTAAATTGGCATATAAAATCATAGACATTACACTTTACTTTCAATTGACCTTTTTTCTAATCAATTATCAATTATTTAGCATTCACTATACCATTAAATTCTCCAAAAATTCAAATCTATTGTCAACATTTATTCTACCTAACATTTACACAATAGTATTTTACCTGAGTTAACTTCTTTCAAACTCATTTAGTGCCATTATAAGACTCCTTTACTTTACTTCAAGGTCATTATCAAATTCATACTTACATATGGTCAATCAGTCCCTCTAATAAACACATGATTACTGTCATTAATTCCAAATATAAACAATTCATTACAACAAACATAGTGTACATAGTGGGTGGAACAAAAAAATCAAGTTTGGATTTTTAATTTGTAATAGCGCGGAAAAGTTGCCTTTTGGTGTAGATAAGATAAAAAAAAGATATGAAAAATATTGGAGCACGTCTTGAGGTGCCGCAAGGACGATAAATTTTCATAAAATTGCAATTTTCGCTACATTTTTAAGTTTTTTTAAGAAGTTGTCAATTTTTTTTTTTATTTCAAATACTGTCAAAAAAGCAGTTTTTATATCAAAAAAGACATACAATTTTTTTTTAACTTTTTGGATTATGTCTTGAGGTGCCACAAGAGCGGTAAAGTTTTATAAAAACACTTTTTGTAACTTTTTCAAAGAATTTTACGTGTCTCGATTATGCAATAAAAAGTTTCAAATAGGCATTTTAATATGAATAGAAAGATAAAAACAGTTTAACTATTGCATTGGCATCCGGGAGCATGAGTCTACGCCGTAGCGGATGTTGGGAGGGGGAAGGGGGCGGAAGGCGGAGATTTGTTTGCGTGTGGTGACAAGCTCAGATCAGGTGTCAGTCGCTTTGCCGAGTTCAGTTGAGTTGGCGTCTATTGTGTAACAGATTAACGTAATATTTTGTTAGTTTGTGTGCTACTTTATTGTTGTGAATTAAAATGGCTCAGTCTAAACAAGTGAAGACAAGACAAATTTCGGAATGTCCTATTTTTGGAAGATTTAGTGATTTGTGTGAAATTGTACTGCCTACTTACGAAGATGTAATGAAGTGCTACTGTTTTATTAGACATAACCTCAAAGTTGCGTCAGGGAAAGATCCTACTGTAAGTGAAATATCTGAGACTTTAGTTCCAAAAATAGAACAAATATGGTCAATAGCTTCTATTCCCGTTGTTTATAACCTTAGAATTTCACAAATGATAAAAGTTTATCATGCTAAATATAGGAATTTATTAAGGTCTAAAAGTAGAAAAGGGTCAGATAAGTTTGACTCGAACCTCGCAAAATTTAGAGAAGAAGCTGAACGTTTATTTGATATTGCTGCCTGCAAGTGTCAAAACTTTGATACTTGTAGTTGTATAAAAGAAAAAAAGTACCAGTTTTAGAACAAGAGTTTCTAAAAGATCAACGCTCTACCAGGAAAATGGTTATAGGTAATGTTGATATAGCTACCACAAGAGCTTCGAAGAAGAGAGATGCAAGAAAAAGTAAAGAACTACAGAGAACAGTTAAGTTTAATCAAGAACGGACAAAAAATACTAGTGTATCAGAAACGGTTACTGACAACAATGACAGCGCTGAAGAGGCAAACCAACCAGGTCCTTCAAATGTACAAGAAGAAATAAATCTACCAGGCCCTTCAAAACTGAAAAAAAGAGAAAAAGATAAGCACTCAAATGCGTATTAAATTGCCATCTGTAGCTTCCATTTGTGACCGTACCGGAATATCAGATAGAGCTGCTGCAGCTATAGCTAGTGCTGCTTTACAGGACTTGGGTGTAATCACAGGGGAAGACAAAACCAAAGTAATAGACAGGATGAAAATTAAACGAGCAAGATCAAAAAATCGAAGATATCTCATTAATGACCGTCTTTATGATCAGATAACTGAAAATAGAGGATTGTTTTTTGATGGAAGAAGAGACAAAACAATTGTTCAAGAAAAGAAAGGACTTAAGTTGTACAAAAAAGTTATTTCAGAAGAGCACGTTTCACTAATAGAGGAACCAAACTCAAAGTTTTTAGGCCACGTAACACCTAAATCTGGCACTGGAAAAGACATAGCAGACAGTATACTGGAGTTTCTTGAAGATAGAGAACACAACGAACAACTTTTGAACTTTACTGCTATTGGGTGTGATGGAACCGTTGTAAACAGTGGACATAATAATGGTGTGATTTCTTTGATGGAAAATGAAATAGGAAGACCTTTACAATGGTTAGTTTGTTTGTTCCATGGAAATGAGCTACCTTTGCGACATCTTTTTTGTCATTTAGATGGTAAAACGAAGGGACCCAATGAGTTTAAAGGCGAAATAGGTCAGCAGCTGGAAAACTGTGCTAATCTTCCTGTGGTTACTTTCTTGCCAATTGAAAATAACCTTCCTCTTTTGGAGAACATAAATGATTTAAGTACAGATCAGAAGTATTTATTGGATATGTGTATCGCTGTATCAAGTGGGAATTGCTCACTAGATTTATCTTTAAGAAACCCTGGAAAACTTCCTCACTCCAGGTGGCTTACATTAGCAAACCGTATAATTAGATTGTATGTGGCAACTGAAAATCCAACTGAAAACCTTAAGACTCTGGCTGAGTACATTGTGAAAGTGTATGCACCCGTGTGGTTTAACATTAAGTTAAAACCTTCATGTACTTATGGTTCCAAACATCTGTTTAAGCTTATCTCATATTCACGCTATCTCTCTGATGATTTCAAGAACGTTCTAGACCCGGTTATTCAAAGAAATGGGTACTTTACTGCTGCAGAAAATCTCCTTTTGTCCATGCTATGTGATGAGCGCAAAAATGTAAGAGAACTTGGTTTACGAAGTGTTTTAAAAGCAAGAACAGAAAGTAGAGGCGGAGTCAAGAAGTTTAAAGTTCCAAAGATAAACTTTGACGCAAAGGATTACATCGACATGATCTCATGGGCTGAAAATGACGTAACTGAACCCCCCTTGGTAAAACATGTTTCCATTGACTCTCTCAAAGACTTTATACGGAAGACATCTGAAGCTCAACCAAATAGTAAAGTGGACCCGCTTATCGACTTTCCCCGGCTTCCTTGTCACACGCAAGCAGTGGAAAGAGCTGTGAAACTGGTGACCGAATCGGCTCAAAATGTCTGTGGTTCAATCGCAAGAGAAGGATATATAAGAGCAAAAATTGACTCACGTGAGAACATGCCAAAATTTGATACAAAAAAACAGTTTAATGTGTCAATGAAGTAGAAACAAACATTTTGCAGCTGTAACATTTGTAATTATTAAGGGTTTTTTAAATCATAAAAAATGAACTTTCAATGTCTTTAAAAGTGTATTATGGTATTTTTTTACGTGTGCTCTAATAAAAAAAAAAAATATAATTGATTTGACGAGCTTTTATTTCAACCTTATTTACTACTATTTGTAACAACCAAAATGTTGGCAAAAGTTTCAAAATTAGCAAAAATACAAACTTTTTGACATTAAAAAATATTTTTTTATTATTATTATATTTTGTAATTAATAATTTTTTCCAATTCTAATGCTTATATATGTATTTACAACTATCTTTTGTAACATTATATGTACGAGAAAACCATAAAAAATAATTTATCAAAGTTTATAATTTTTCAATTTTTTTAATTTGTTTACAAACTTTAAGCTCTTTGCGGCACCTCAAGATGTTGTAGTATAGCAACCAAAATTTTTTTCTTCTTTTTGAACCTAAAAGGCAACTTTTCCCCACTATTACAAAACTAAAAAAAAAAAATTAAAAAAAGGCCATTTTCATTCCACGCTAGTGTACATAACTCCATGTATCTTCTGAAACATTATAACAATCATATGACTCCACAACTAAACACATTTTACATTTATTCATTTATTATTTATTATCAGTTTCAAATCATATAAAATCATTTAGTTAATTAACCAATTAATTCATCTACAATTTATTTTAATTCAATCAGTTACTTAAACACAACATTACTTTAATTACCTTGTTCCAAAACAATTACCATTTCGTTGTTTTATAAACTTCCTACTTACTTTTGTTATTTGTTTAGTTTGATAAAATATTATTATTAAAATCAGTTACTACTGCATATGTACATTGTTTACGTAAAATACATCTTACAACATAAACAAAATTAATCTCGCTATAAATTTATTTACAATTTTTTGTCATTATTTTATTGTTTGTTTACCGCACCTCATTTTATAAAACAGTCCAATTCAAAACCATTAATTACATAGTTAGATGCTCATAAACATTAATTGTTCACCCCCATCATCGTATAATAACCTGGTTTTACGTCTACACCATTCATTTACAATTACAGGCACATTTTTATTATTATAATTATAATAATCAATATCATTACTTTTTTCCATTGTATCAATATAGTAACCACAAATATCATTGCACACTATCAATTCAAAATTCCTGTCAACATTGGGTATAGTAAATTCTCCATTAATATTTTCCGTTAGCATTAGGTAAGTCACATCATTATATTCACCCACTACATCAGTTATCTCATAAGGCACATAGTCAATATCCCCAACCTTATCATCATTTGCTGTACTACCTATTTCGCAAGGTAAGTATTCAATATTATTAACTCTCATAATATCTAACCTCTGCTAATTCGTTATAACCCCTGTTCAGCTTAAATAATTCTATCACTCTCTCTCTCTCTCTCTCTCTCTCTCTCTCTCTCTCTCTCTCTCTCTCTCATAATCACTTTGTATTTCCATCAAAATTCCATTGCTACTATTATTTATTTTATCTTCTAACATCACATTTTTAACTATATCATCATGATTACCACTAGTTTTAAATTCGTCACTTACCTTAGTACTTGTACCTTCATTATTTTTGTTTTCGTTATACTCACCTGTACCTGTATCATTTTCTACCTCCTCCTTCAAAGTTCTACTTTCGTTTACTTCGTCTTGTATTTTATTTATATTTATACTTATCCCACCTTTCATTCCCGCAATAGTCTTATTCTGTTCTTCTAATTTATTGTCTGTTTCTCTTAATTTGTTGTCTTGTTTGTTTATTTCTGTTTTCAGCTCTACGTTACTAGCATTTATCTCTGACTTGATTTCAATCTTAAATTCATTCAAGCTCGTTTTTAAACTATTATTTTCTGATTTCATTTCAGTTTTAAATTCATTTAAACATGCGTTTAAATTATTATTTTCTGACTTTAACTCATTTAAACTCGTGTTCAATTTATTATTTTCTGACTTCATTTTCTCGTCTTGTTTGTCAAGTTTATCGTTTACTATGTTGATCTCTGATTTGATTTCAGTTTTCATTCCTGACATCATTTCCATCATCAACGCTAATTGGTTAAATATATTTACATTATCGCTTTTGTTATTTTTAGCGTCTACTATCTCAATTTCATCTGTTGTATCGTCTACGTGCTTGTTAATATTTGTCGATACTAAATCGTCTTGTGTAACGTTTAAAATTGATTCCCCCTCTACACCCTCACATACATTTGCACTCTTATTTTTCTCTGCCATTTCGACCAGGTTGTAAATTAATTTAATTTAATTTTAATTTACAACATCGCTGTTACGGGCGCCATTGAAATAGTACATGGTAATTAAATGATTAAAATATTGAAAGTTGCCCCTGTTTCGGGCGTCATTGAAATCATACAAAGGAATTACATGATTAAAATATTTAAAATTGTGTTACCTTACCTTTACTTGGACGTCAAAATGTAAGTCTTGACGTTCATGTGAAAATTAAACAAGGTGTCGTCTAGTGTACTCGGCAGAGAAAAATAGGTCAATTCAAATAAACCAGTACATATTTATAAGTTCACATAAAACATTATTTTATTTCTTTAACATGACATTCATTTCTTTTTCTACGTATTTCTATATAATTATATTACGACATACTGTGATAGCCCATTATAGGATGTTATCACTAAACATATTAAAAGAAAACCAAATATTGAAAATACACATTATAATCGGTATACCTTAAATAATTAACGCAACCCAGTGTTTTGTTCATTACATAATTTTCACGCTCCCATACACACACACATATATATATATATATATATATATATATATTACTTTAATATTTATAACTAAATTTACCTCAAGATATACTTTTTTCCTATTAGGAACATGTTTCGAGAGTTCCTGTACTCTCATCTTCAGCCTTCGCGATCTTGTTTCTGGTGAAGTATTTGTGTGTTGGCTTCTGGATGTTATTAAGGTAGTTTGTTGGTCTTTGGTCTTTTAAAGTTGCATTATTGTGTGTGGTTGTGGTATCTGTTTTTGTATTTTGTGTATTTTCGATGTTGAGTGCTTTGAATATTGTGTCATGTTTTGTATTGATTTGTATTTGTTCTGGTATTAGTTTGTTTTGTGTTTTATGTTTGTAAATCTGTAAATTTTCCCAAATGTTCATTATGGTGCCTTTGTGTGGTATATGTTTTATTAGTGTTACATTGGTTATGTCTGGGAATTCATGTCCTGTGTTTATTGCATGTGTGGCTAAATTGGATTTATATATATTTGGTTTTTTGTATGCATTTAGGTGTTCAAAATAACGTTTTTTCAGCTGTTTTTTTGTTTGTCCTATATAACATTTATTGCAATCTTGGCATTCAATTTTGTATATACCGTTGGTTGTTGTATTATCTTTGTTGTGTGAGCTATTTAGATTTTGTAATTTATTTTTATTTGTTTTGTATGCTATTTTTTATGTGTTTTTAAATAGTTTTGTTAGTTTTGTCATTTTATTATTTATATATGTGAATGTGGCCCATTTTTTGTTGTTGTTATTATTTATGTGTTGTTCAGTTTGATTAATTCTTAATTGTTCAGTTTTTATTTTGTATTTGATTTTATTTTCTATTTTGATCATAGTATTTTTATTGTATCCATTTGCATAACCAATTTGGTATATTATATTTCTTTCTTTGTCAGTTTCTTGTTTGTTTAGGGGTATTTTGTACATTCTGTTAAATAACGAATAAAATGCTGCCATTTTATGTTATGGTGGGTGGTCAGAATGGTTAGGTATAATGATGTTAGTGGAAGTTGGTTTTCTATATATTGCATATTGTATGTGATTGTTGTATCTTGTGATGGTTATGTCTAAATAGTTGATTTTGTTGTTTTTCTTTTTCTTCTGTGAATTGTATTTTGGTTATTAATACAAATACAAAATAAAAACTGAACAATTAAGAATGAATCAAACTGAACAACACATAAATAATAACAGCAACAAAAAATGGGCCACATTCACATATATAAATAATAAAATGACAAAACTAACAAAACTATTTAAAAACACAGATATAAAAATAGCATACAAAACAAATAAAAATAAATTACAAAATCTAAATAGCTCACACAACAAAGATAATACAACAACCAACGGTATATACAAAATTGAATGCCAAGATTGCAATAAATGTTATATAGGACAAACAAAAAAACAGCTGAAAAAACGTTATTTTGAATACCTAAATGCATACAAAAAACCAAATATATATAAATCCAATTTAGCCACACATGCAATAAACACAGGACATGAATTCCAGACATAACCAATGTAACACTAATAAAACATATACCACACAAAGGCACCATAATGAACATTTGGGAAAATTTACAGATTTACAAACATAAAACACAAAACAAACTAATACCAGAACAAATACAAATCAATACAAAACATGACACAATATTCAAAGCACTCAACATCGAAAATACACAAAATACAAAAACAGATACCACAACCACACACAATAATGCAACTTTAAAAGACCAAAGACCAACAAACTACCTTAATAACATCCAGAAGCCAACACACAAATACTTCACCAGAAACAAGATGGCGAAGGCTGAAGATGAGAGTACAGGAACTCTCGAAACATGTTCCTAATAGGAAAAAAGTATATCTTGAGGTAAATTTAGTTATAAATATTAAAGTATTATATACATCAAGAAACGGACTGTAGCAGAAAGTGATTGAAATAATATAACCATACAAGGTAAATAAGCCTACAGTGAAAAAACGAAAAGTGAGGTTATAAAACAAATGCAAAAACAAAAGTGTATAGTGAAAAAAATAGTGAAGTGAATATCAAATTAAGTGAAATCAACTACCAAATAACGGATAACAAATCATCTCTCACATAAATATACATTAACATGTACACAAACAACATAACCACAATTCCATATAACCACATTACCAAATTGTTAAACAAATTTCAAACACGAAAAAAAACAACTAATGAACACAAACATGAACATATACTTCAATAGACAATGCCAAAAACATAAATTAACACCTAAATACATCAACATAAACACAAACAACAAAAATATGACTGCACAAAAAACTATAAAACAACCACAAAGGCTATGGATACAAAACGAAATTAATCAATTATACAGTAAGAAAAATAGCATAACACTAGACATATACAAACTACACTTAGAGCTAACAAGTTTATTACATCCAATCACTTGGAATAATAAATACAATAACATAGAAAATAAAATAAGATTTGAAAAAAACAAAAAGACATACAATCAACAAAAAACTTAACACATTAAAACAACAAAACAAAAATAAACACACATTTTACCCTCGAACCATTAACCTTAGCAATACAGAATTTAACAAAAAAGAAACAGAATATTTAAACAATATGTCAAAAACTAACATAACCCAAAATGCAAACAAAAATCTAGAAAATTTAATAGTAGAAACAGAATTTGCCATTAACCTAATAAAAGACAATATACAAGAAGAAAAAAGAACAGAAGCAACACATAATTAAAAAAATAATCACTAGCGAAATGAAAAACAAAGATAAACAAAAGAAAAACAATAAAAGAAATTAAAAATAAAGTAAAGAACAATAATTTAATAATAACTAAAGCAGACAAAAGTCAAGCAACAGTAATCATTGATAAAGCAGACTACATCAAAAAAACCGAAGACTTAATCAACAATAATAAATGCGTACAACTAGATAAAAACCCAACAGAAAACTATCTTAAACAAACAATAAAACTAATAAAAACCTCTTCAACAATAAAAACATAGACATATATATAAACAATAATCCAGAACCACCTAAAATGAACAGCCTAATAAAAATACACAAATTAAACAACCCAATACATCCATTAATCAATTTCAAAAAAGCTCCTACATACAAAATAGCAAAAATAATAGCACAAAAACTAAAAAGTAACCATCTAACAAATAACCATCATAACATAAAAAATACATACGAATTAATAGACAAACTAAAAATAATAAATATAAATGAAAATACATTTTTCACATCATATGACATGACAAACATGTACACCAACATCCCAGTAGAAGAAACAATAGACATAATAATAAACAAACTTAAAGAACAAAATGAAAACAAACAATATACAACCGAAATAAAGATAGCCTCCAATTAATACTACAACAAAATTACTTTGAATTTAATAGCAAAATTTATCAACAGAAAGAAGGTTTAGCAATGGGATCACCATTATCAAGCATAATAGCAGAAATATTCCTACAACACATAGACACCAAAATATAAAATATCATAAAAACACATGACCCAGATGGCATATGGATAAGATATGTAGATGATGGACTATATGTATCAAATAACAAAAACACAAATGCAGAGAACATACTGAAACAAATCAATAACATACATCCCAAAATACAATTCACAGAAGAAAAAGAAAAACATAACAAAATCAACTATTTAGACATAACCATCACAAGATACAACAAACACATACAATATGCAATATATAGAAAACCAACTTCCACTAACATCATTATACCTAACCATTCTGACCACCCACCACAACATAAAATGGCAGCATTTTATTCGTTATTTAACAGAATGTACAAAATACCCCTAAACAAACAAGAAACTGACAAAGAAAGAAATATAATATACCAAATTGGTTATGCAAATGGATACAATAAAAATACTATGATCAAAATAGAAAATAAAATCAAATACAAAATAAAAACTGAACAATTAAGAATTAATCAAACTGAACAACACATAAATAATAACAACAACAAAAAATGGGCCACATTCACATATATAAATAATAAAATGATAAAACTAACAAAACTATTTAAAAACACAGATATAAAAATAGCATACAAAACAAATAAAAATAAATTACAAAATCTAAATAGCTCACACAACAAAGATAATACAACAACCAACGGTATATACAAAATTGAATGCCAAGATTGCAATAAATGTTATATAGGACAAACAAAAAAACAGCTGAAAAAACGTTATTTTGAACACCTAAATGCATACAAAAAACCAAATATATATAAATCCAATTTAGCCACACATGCAATAAACACAGGACATGAATTCCCAGACATAACCAATGTAACACTAATAAAACATATACCACACAAAGGCACCATAATGAACATTTGGGAAAATTTACAGATTTACAAACATAAAACACAAAACAAACTAATACCAGAACAAATACAAATCAATACAAAACATGACACAATATTCAAAGCACTCAACATCGAAAATACACAAAATACAAAAACAGATACCACAACCACACACAATAATGCAACTTTAAAAGACCAAAGGCCAACAAACTACCTTAATAATATCCAGAAGCCAACACACAAATACTTCACCAGAAACAAGATGGCGAAGGCTGAAGATGAGAGTACAGGAACTCTCGAAACATGTTCCTAATAGGAAAAAAGTATATCTTGAGGTAAATTTAGTTATAAATATTAAAGTATTATATACATCAAGAAACGGACTGTAGCAGAAAGTGATTGAAATATATATATATGTATATATATATATATATATATACTACTTCTTTAAATCCCCATTTAATTAATAGCTTTTTTCTTTGTTTTATCAGAATTTAAACAGCTGTATACTATGTTAAAATTTGTTCAAAATATAGGAAAAGTTCAAAAGTTACTCATCCTCATTGCTAGTCCTTTCGCCACCAATTCGAATTTGTTATTTGCCACTCCGATATAATTTTAAACTGTTAACATTGTTATTACCGAATGTCCACTTGTTTCTCACTCCGTTATTATTTTAGACTGTTAACATTGTTATTACTGAATGTCCACTTTTTTCTCACTCCGTTATTATTGGAAATACTTTTAAAACCACATTTTATATTAGTTGGCCGACTGGATATTTTGCTCGCGAGCACTGTTTTCTGACCACGCGGCCTGAGGGATTTTGTCGACTGAAGATTTTCAACATGGCCACAGATCCTCAGTGTGTGGCAACTTGCGTCGGGATTGGTGGAGCGCATCTCGAGGAGCTTAAGTCATCTAGCACCTGGTGGGAAAGAATTCTTTAAACGTGCTTTCTATCGTGTGACCGTTGGCCGACTCGCGCGCGCCTATGCCCAATTCGCACCCCTTTTGACCATTTACATTCTTAGACTCTTTTAATTGCTTTTGTACCTCGTTCGGCCTGGTACGAGGGGGACCGCAAGGTGTTCAACAATGTCATGCGTTTGTGATCAAAACGTTGTTCAGCCTGAGTGGCTACTACTTTTTACAATTATTAAAGAATAAAATAAATCCCAACAGTGTGTCCCGTTACAAAGTAAAAGAAAAGTGTTAACTGAAAAATCAGAAATTTTAATGATGGGTTACAAGTACCTTGTGCAAATTAAAAGTTTTCGGGAATCTGGGAGAAACATATGTTTTTTTTAGATGAGAGGAAAGTGAGCGTTGAATGAGTTTAGACAATGTAATGTGAATCGGTATTTCTCAGTAGTAGTTGTTTGTTTACAGTCACTACATATGTGTATGTCTACGCCCTCTCTCTAAGCTACATTCCTCTCAGGAACATAGAGTTCACTCTAAAGCAGGACTAGAAACTGAAAAGGGCAGAGTGAAGAATAGGGATGGATGGAATTGATTGTTGGAACAGAACTTAAAGAATTGTGGAGACACCAGATGGTGTTAACCACAGTATTTAGAAGTACATGGTAGGTATCACTGCATGTTCCCCCACCACTATCACTCTGTGATGTGTAATCTGGTGCACTAAATTAGCAGTGGCCACTTCAATCATTGCAAATATTAAATAATTTAAAACTTATATAACCTGTAAATTGTAAATTATCTGCTGTTACTTATGTTTAATTAATTATTTTTTATTTAATGTACCTACAAATTTTACTGAAGTTTATTTAATTTCTTTGCCTTTTCATCCAAAATCAGTTGCCTTGCAGCCGCATCGGTTTACAGATTTCTTCTTATTTATTTATTCATCCTGATAAATGTTCGCGTTCTGACGTAACATGAAATCACAGCGCATCTACACTATTGTATTTCAATTTACCTAATTCATTAAAGTTTTCATTAAATTACTAGCCTTGTTCAAGCCACAGGAGCCATGAAATTCTATGAAATCTTCTCCCATTTTAAACACAGTTTTTGTAGACTCGTCAGTTGGAGTCATAAGGGCTCCTCTTGATACATACAGTGCTTTATTGTAACTGTGTTATACTGGTTGTTTCCACTTGCCAGCTAACATTTGTACATACAATGCCCCTCAAAGTATGTCGAATGCTGCTGTAGAGAGATCTAATTAGACTTTCATTTCATCAAAACATAAAATCACATCTTTTTCAAAGTCTATAAATACATTTATGTGAGCTTTCAAAACAGTGAAACTTAACTCTACGAATCTTGGAAGAACTAGAAACTGGGTAAGGTGATGTTTTATTGTAATTTCGCTAGAGAGTGGATGTTTCAAAATATGATGCACAAAGGTCAATTCTTTGTTGGATATACGACTGACACAAAAATAACGAGACCGATGCTGTATTTTTATTTATTTACCTGATATGTACAATTACTGGTGGTCGCCTCCAAAGTAGGACACCATTGAGTCCACACACTTCTGCATATGTTCCTTCCACTGCTCAAAACATTTCTGCATATCGCTTTCCGTCAGGCTGCACAGGAGCTTCGCCATTTTCGCCTGTACCTCTTCCACCGTTGAAAAATGGGTCCCTTTTAGCGCCAACTTGATTTTGGGGAATAGGAAAAAATCGTGCGGTGCTAAATTGGGGGAATATGGAGGATGTTCAAGGACTGTGATGTTTTTACTGGCCAAAAATTGTTTGACTGGTAACGCATTGTGGGCAGGCACATTGTCCTGGTGCAAGATCCACCCATTCTTCCACAATTCAGGGCGCTTCTTTCTAACACGTGCACACAATTTTTCCAAAACTTGTTTATAATATTGTTGATTAACTGTTTGACCACTGGGTACCCATTCTGCCGTAACGATGCCCTGGATATCGAAGAAAACGATAAGCATTGCCTTGAACTTTGAAAGACTCATGCGTGCTTTTTTTGCTCTTGGGGAAGATGGTGTTTTGCAATGCATTGATTGCCACTTTGTTTCTGGATCGTGCATAAATATCCACGTCTCATCAGCTGTAAAACACTCTTTAAAAAACTGGGCTCTCCATCAATCCGTTCCAAAAGGTCACAACAAAGTTCCGTTCTCATTTCCTTAAGTTTCATGAGAAACCTGATGTTAACGCGCTGATCACTTTTCGTATTCGACATTTACCGGCGAAGCGTAAAAACACAACTGTATTCAACTGCTCTCTCACTGCGACTGAGTCAACTGAGCGACTTGTAACTTGTCACCGCGTAAGAATACAGTCCAAAGTCAAACACAGTGCATGCTCAATACAACACGATAAGTAGTTCCTTAGTAATGCTAACAGTCTCGTTATTTTTATGTCAGACCTCGTACATCTTAAAGTAACCATTTTAGAAATGTCCTGTGACAAAATAAACACTACACCTAAGATAAATTGTTGAAGATATTGTTGAATAAAAAAAAGATTAATTAATATTTTAATATTGTTAAATTGTGTAATTGTATTATTTCTTTTATATTATATTGTAATTCTTTATATTATATTTTATTTCTTAAATACAGCTTGATGGATTTATGTGTTTAATTTTAATAATATTTTTTTTTTGTAAATCAAGGAATTTGGTTTTTTTTTTTTTTTTTTTTTTGAAGCTGCATGGGGTCTTAATTATGTTTATGTATATAAGGGAAGCCCCACCTAGGTCATTTCTAGGGGGACTCTGCCCCTGTTTTGTTTCCTCACTCTATTGTGTTGTAATACTGTGATGAAATAAAGATTTTTTTTTAAAAAAAAAGGAAGATAAACTGAAACGCAAGCTGAAAAACACTATATATGAAGCAGCAGTCACCGGCCGACAATTGTTCCAGTGACGTCACTGACACAGCTTGCTCTTGCGCAACCACCTCGTGATACCTACCGTGTACTTCTAAATACTGTGGTTTAACCAAACTCTCCCTTAAGTGCGTACATCAACTGTAATCCTCATTACCCATTGTTGTTGCATCAGCTGCTTCAATGACTGTAGACTCTCACTGTATTTAACTGCATTAGTAGCTTAAATTAAATAATAAAGTTTAAACAGTAAAGTTATATGATGCACTCTTAAGCTCATTTTAAATCAACAACATGTGACAGCTGATTTCCTGTTTGAGCTGCTTGTTATAAGAATTCATGTTTATAATGATTATTTATATTTTTGCAAGTTTGTTTAAATTGCTTCGTTTTTAGGTGTTCTTAAACAATTTTAAAATAATTTTATTGTTAATTTTAGATTAAAAGTATTGATCAGAAAATCAGAAACACATAATAATTTTTAAATAGCAAAAATTGTCCAAATTTTAAAAGGACACTTGAAGGATATGCACAAAGACTGAAAAAAATTAAGTTTTGATATCTTACTCCTTACCACCATAATAATCTCTTTACATTATATGTGTAAATACGACCATACTATGGCACGTGTGTGTACTTACCATTATTTATTGCTGCCGGGCTCGTAATCTTCTTATGTTATGTGCTTTTTTACCTAAGGGGTGCCAGGATTCGTTACAGCGAGATTCTTGAGTCAAAGAAGGTGACACAAATGATAACACTGTTTTAGAGTGAAAGTACTATCAAATTTTAATCGTCAACGTAAATTCATTATAAAACCATGTGCTTAAAATGGCGTCGTACAAAGTTGCAACAAAAAGAAAATGGTGGCTATTTAGTCAGCCCTATCAGTATTAATATTTCTGGTGGTCTCTAATCAAAATCGTTAAAATGTTATCTTTATACTGCAGTTCTAATTAATTATTAATTCATATTTGCTGTATACACAAACCAATGCCCTTGGCATATATATATATATACTCATGGCCATGCGCTCACTCTCACACTCTCACATACATTCATCTAATTATGGGTACATGATTTAATTAGTTGTTTTCAATTAATGAGCTCATTAGATTAAAATAGAAAATGACAAAAGGTTGACTTCTCTTAACGGTGATAGGTGTAGATCCCTCGCTGCTGCTGGCTGAGTGTTCCCTGCATGGCTGGTGTTCGGCTCAAGTCTCTTTTGTTTTAATTACAGAATTATCACTGATTTTACATGTTTTTAGATTTAACTGTTAATACAGATGAGCAACTAACGCTCCACCATCACATTTGTAAATTAGCTTTTGTTGATATTAAATTTTTATAGTAAATCTGAACAGACAGCGATACATCGCTGCTGCACCCTTGAAGAGCTACGTTGGATTGAGACGGAGGCAAGTGGAAAATTGCGCTTGTGTGTGTATATATTTACGTCACCACTCTTTTTTCACACAGGACTAAGACTGGTTACATGCGTTGTTGTCAGTGCGTCATTGCTTTTGTTATGACGGATCAGTGTTATTGTCCAATCGGAATTCGTATTGTAGTCTTTTCGTCACAAACACCGCCATGGTATATTTTGAGTTTAGCACGTCCATCGGCGACTTTGGTGGCTTACTCTGGCCGAAATTGCGTTGTTCCTTTTTCCAGAGGGACAATGTACCTAACCATTCTGTATGTTTAAAAATACATAATAAAACATTGAAAACCCCTACATAACCCACAATTATGGTATTGGGCCAGTATGTACTGTTACAAACCCCCTCAAGGAAAATTTTTTGTGTCGAAACAAAAAATTTCGTTGACTCATTCACACTTTCCTAAAAGGATCAGTCTAGATATGTCACCACAACCCCCTATAACGTTACCAAAAAAATTTTTTATCATCACTTACCCTTGGTCCCCTGATGTTGGTCGCACCCTCTGACCTTACTGGACTTCTCCTGAGAGATCCCTACACCATAAGGCCATGAGGCACTCTACACTCCTGTTCTGACGCTCCAGCCAGCCCAGGACTGCGGTCACAACACCACAAAACTCTGAAACATTGCATACAAAAATTAAAATAGTGGTCTGATACACTTACGCATCTACAACTGATATGTTCCCCTTTAGACGCATTGGTTTGTGCTTTGGGGCATTGGTTTGTTTCTAATTCAAAAGTGTCACTTAACTACAACAAGACTTAAAATACATTGATTTTTTACCACCACCAAATTCAACTACTTCCTTGTAAGAAAATAAACAACATATATATGCAACTACATATAACACAATATATCAACAATTCTTTATTATACCCCAAAATACCTTCACCTAATTATTTCTATAAATTCAGCTTACAACTATCATGGCAGACACTTTTTCTTTAAACTTTGTTGCTCAACTTATAATCATTTATCTATTTTGTAAATGGCAGCTTACTAGAATATTTTATTTAACTTCATTTTTAACTTTAAACTTCCAACTTTAAATCTACTATATCTTAAAACTTGTTATCGTCATTACCCCTGTATTGACCTCCTAACCACACGCTCTATTGCCCCCCAACCGAACTGTAGCGCTCGGGTGCCTCTGCAAGGACTGTAATTGTGGAGGAACAATCATCTCCTTTGTCCTTGGGTTGGCTTCACATTTAAACAACAAGATATAATATCTAAACATATATAATTACACGCCCTTAAACGGTTCTACCACCGGTCTTCGCTGTTCCTTCTCGAACAGAGTGGTAGCCGCTGTTCCCTAGTTCCGGGTAATTTCCCCATAGATATACCCCCCTGTTAATTTCTATTCTGCACCAATTTCAAGACAGCTATGGTCGAAGGACTTAAATAATGGCCATAGCTGACCGCTCGCCAAAACCACGATTAGTGCTGGTAAGGCAGTAATCGCCCGAAAAGTCGGGGAAATTAATCTCATTTTCATGTTTTACACTTTAATAATATTGCTACACTGCACAAATAAAATCACATAATATGAATTACATTCAAAGTGTACAGTGCATTACGCCCACATGAGGCCTCCGATGATGGCAGCATTCTATGTGTTGCTCATCAACCCATTTCACTAGCCACAGTAGGACATGTCACTACTGCCCTAGCCCATTACTAATACTTTACTTCTTTTACATTAACTGCTCTCACAGTCCAATTTTGACTTATAATTCACTAACACCACCTAACTACAAAATACTCTTCACTCTTGCTCAAAAACAAGTTCGTTAATTATTTAAAATTTTCACATAGACACTTTACAAGTTCGAGCTTTACCTTTTTTCACAACTATATTCACTGCTATAACAAGATAGGAATGACAACAATGGATCACCTGCTCAGCTTACCTTACGTACACATATTTCTCTGTTTTCAGATGGAAAACCAACAATACTCATTTCTCTAATTATAACAATTTTAACATATTTTACTTCACATTTTCAAAGGAATCTTTGTTACTGGAATACATATATTTTTTTTTTTTTTTTCAATACACAGTTAATTCTCATTCACACCTCTAATCAAGTACCCCTCTTTTTTTTTTTTTTTTTTTCCTATGCTTCCCAGTATAATTTCAAATTGCTAGCATTTTGTATACCCACTGTTTCTTTAGTCTCCCTATCCTGTAGTACATAGGCATTCTGCATTTTAATTTCAATTATCTCATAAGGTCCTTCGTACAGCAGAAAGAATTTCTTAATTTCCTTCTCCTGTGCATTTGACAAATCGTGCCTCTTCACCAATACCAACTGTCCTATTTCATATTTCATCCACTTACCTCTTGTGTCGTGCCTATTCTTCCGTCTTTCTCCTTTGCTCAATAAGTTTTCATTTGCCAAACGTATCTTGATGCTCGCGTCCATAGGTGCGTTCTCAGATGGATAATCAAATAACTGTTCTAATATTCTCGGAGGGCGTGTCCCTTTGATCAGCTCGTGAGGTGTATAGCCGGTGGACTCGTGGGTGGTACTGTTCAGCCAACTCTCTACCTTTTTAACATACAACGGCCACTCGCTGTGTTTAGCGTGACAATAGGCTCTAAAGATCCTGCCTATCTCTCTCATTACACGCTCAGCCTGGTTGGACTGGGGATGGTACACAGCCGTATGCTTCGTGATGATTCCTTCCCATCCTAACGTCTGACGCCATCGGCCACTGATGAATTGCGGTCCGTGATCTGACAAAATCACTTTCGGCTTACCCACTTGTATCATGTAATCCTTAGTCACTTTCTTACTCAATACCAGACTGGTAGCTCTTTTAATACTATACAACCTCACATACTTAGAAAAGGTATCTAACATTACAAATACATACTGCACTCCTCCTCTACCCTTTGGTAACGGTCCGAACAAATCAGCTGCAACCAAATCAAATGGTCTCTCCACTTTTATAAAATTCATCTCCCCTTCGACTCTATAGTTGACCACTTTTGATTTCTGGCATAAATCACAACTCTTTAACAACCTTCTAACCCTTCTCTCCATATTTCTAAAAATACAAGACTCCTTCAATACACCCACACACTTCTTCGCTCCGAAATGTCCATACCTTAAATGACAATCCCAAATAACCTTATCAACTAACCCTTCTGGAATTACTAATTTCCAAACACGCTCACCCCCTACTATCCTCTTAAACAATAACCCATTATGAACCTGAAAATACTGATTATACTCTGATCCACTTACCTCCTTTTCTAAACTCTCTATGACCTTACCTGACTTGTCCTCTGTTCGCTGCATGGTTCGGATGTCTCTCATCTCCGCTCCAAAAATTCTATCCTCTCGGCTGATCTTAAAAATCTCGATTTCCTTTAAATCTCTACCTGTTCTGTTGTGCAGTATGTCTGTCCTTGACAGAGTGTCTGGTACCTTGTTCTCCGATCCCTTGATATATTCCCACTCAAAATTATATTCCTGTAATATCAATACCCATCTAGTTAAACGACTATGAGCCAGTTTGCATGTGTTTAAGAATGATAAAGCTTTGTGGTCCGTTCTAATTACTGTGCGACTTCCTAGAATGTATGTTCGAAACTTTCCAACTGCGAATATTATACTCAACAATTCCTTCTCTGTCGTCGTGTAGTTCTTCTCTGCCTGGATTAGTGATCTACTTGCAAATGCTATTACCTTATGCTCCTTGTCTTCGCCTTCTTGGTATAATTCTGCACCGATGGCCACATTGCTCGCATCCGTTTGTAAATAAAATACTTTCTCGAAGTCTGGGTGGTTCATCATTACCATTTGACTGAATTTCTTTTTTATCTCTTCAAATGCTGTGCGCTCCTTTTCGCCCCATTTCCATTGTTTGGTTTTCTGGAGTACTGAGCTCAATCTTGTGGTTAACTCTGCATAGTTCTGTTGAAATTTTCGGTAGAAATTACATAACCCAAGGAAACTCTGTAATTGTTTCACATTCCTCGGTTCAGGGAAACGCATGATTGATTCGACTTTGTCGGGGTTAGCTGAGATTCCTTCAGGTGTGATAATGAATCCTAGAAATTTTACCTGTGTCTGCAGAAATGTTGACTTATCCCAATTCACGGTGAGTCCTCCTGCTTCTAGTTTAGCCAATACATAGTCCAAGTGATCTAAATGGTCCTCGAAGGTCCTTGATGCAATCAAAATATCGTCCACGTAGATCGTCAAAAAGTCTAAGTCTTTGGGCCGCAAAATTTTATCCAAACACTTTATAAAGCTGGCGACGCTGGTGTTCAGTCCAAAAGGTAGACGTCGAAACTGGTAGTTCTTACCATTAAATAAAAATGCTGTATACTTTCTACTGACTTCTGCTAGCGGAACCTGCCAATATCCAGATGTTAAATCCAACGATGTCATATACTTTACTCCACTGAACTTCTGGAAGATCTCATTGATAGGCTCTGGTGACTCTCTGTCGGGAATTATGATCTGGTTTATTTTTCTGGCATCTAGGCACAAACGTACGCGTCCATCTTTCTTAATTACTACTACAAGTGGATTAGAATAATGCGATACTGACCGTTCGATTATACCTGTTTCTACCATCCTGTCGAGTTCTCTCTGCACCGCGCTTCTTTTTGAGTAAGGGACGGGGTAGCTCCTTTGCAAGAACGGTGTGTGTTCCCTTATTTGTAATACACATTCATACCCTTTTGCCCTTCCTGGAACCTCGGCAAACACTCCTCTGTACCTCGCTATCACCTGCCATAACGCTGCACGCTGGCCACTCCTTACCACCTCACCTTCACTACAAAATTCATCCGCCCTTAACTCCCATACAGCATCATTAATATTACTCTTTTCACTCTCCAACTCACTCATATATTCTGTTTCTATACATGCACTTACCATGGTACCTAAATTATTCTCACTTACACCCTTCCGTAGTATTTTAACTCCGCACGTTCTAACTCTGTCTAAAATTTGCTCAAATTTTACTCTTACCGACCGATCACCCCCATCTAACTCTATCACCTTATCTCTAAAATTTATAACAGCTTTCGTTCTTTGCAAAAAATCATTACCCAGTATGACATCTAAACTTAATCCTCTTACTATCAAAAATGTGTTTATAAATTCTACATTATCTATTAGAAAATTCAAATGTATCTGTTTAGTGACTCTCTTACTTCGTACACCCGTGACTCCTATTACCGTGACTTCTGCTACTGGTAAGATTGGAATATCCTTGTTAAACTCTCTTAATTCTGCTAAAATGTTTTCTGCTATCACGGAAATTTCGCTACCCGTATCTATCAAAGTTTTAAAATTCTTATTTCCTACAGTTACCTGAATCTCTGTCAGTCCTGCTCTCACCTCGATGTTTGCATTGTTTTCTTCTTCCATCAGGTCAGCGACAATATCTGCTTTTATTACGTGGCTGTGAATCTACTCGACTGGTTGGACCTCCTGCGTTTCCCTGAACAGTGGTCGGGTCCTAGCTACCACTGTCGTTTCTAGTTTTCCTGGTGTCTGCTGGTGGAGGGGCCTCGGTGTCCCTTATCTGGCCTCTGGTTGTTGCTCATCGCTCCTCTAGTGTCAGGTGTCTCTCTGCCTTGTGGTTTATCTCGTCTCTCCTCCGTTGTTCTTCTCTAGGCGTTCTACATTTGAAGCACTGTCGCCTGAATGGGAAATTCTCCTGTTGACACCTATAACACCTCCACTCACCTGGTTTATAATGGTTATTTTTATTTATCACATTATGTTCCTTGTAATGGTTTCTGTGTGGATGGTACTCTACCTGGTTTGGTTTATAACTATCCGGTGTTACTCGCCTATTCACTTCCCTATCTCTAATATTTTGCAAAATGTCAAGGATTTTTTCAAGTTCGCTTAAATTCGATATTTCTTTAGTCATTAAAATTATTTGTACTTCTCGAGGAAGATGTTTACTAACGTACCTTACAAATGATGTAAAAGGAATTGGAGGTTCTAAATATTTAACTTCATTGTACAACTGTGTCACGTATATTGTTATGTTATTGTTTGTGTGACTCCCGAAATTACCCGTTCCCATTATTTTACTCCTTAGCTCCTCCTGTTCCTCCTCTGGCCAATATTTTCCCTTAAACGCTTGCTCAAACATCTCATAACTACCCCACTCTATTCTGTGTGCTTCTGCCCATACCGCGGCACTACCCTTAAAACATCTGATTATTTTAGTTAACTGGATCTCCCAATTACTACTACTAAAATGGTGGTACTCCCTGGTTTGGTTAATAAATCGCATGGGGTGTATTGAGCGGTTCTCGTGACTGAATAATTCTAACTCTATTTCGTTGTATAAATCTCTCGTAATAACAACTCTTTCCGTATTTCCCGTTAAATTCTTTCTAATCTCCCCCCGCAATTCATTTTTCATTTTGGTTAAATCATTTTCAACTAGGTTATATCTAACATGCACATTGTTATAATTTTGCACACTTAAACTATCTATCTCTTTAACTCTATTCTGCAACATACTTATTTTATTTGTTGTATCATTTTCATGTTTTGATATAGTACTATCTATTGTCTGAATACTTTTGGTTAGGTCTACTACGTTTGATTCACATTGTTCTACTTTACTTTTTAAAATGTGAGTTCTCAATTCTAGCTGTTTGTCTACTTCATTTTTAGTTTTAATTTCTAATTGTTCTACTGTCTCTACATATTTATTTTCTGTTTCTCTACTTTGGGTTTCTATCTGATTTTGAACGGTTTCATTGATTTGTTTAACTTTGTCATCTAAATTACTTATCTTAGTTTGCACTTGCTCATTTACAATTTCTGTCTGTCTTTTAACATTATTATACTGTGTCTCTATTCTACTAATTTTGTTGTTAACTTCAACGTTTTGTTTATACATTTCATTTTCAAATTCTTCAAATTTCTCTTCTACTTGATTTAATTTGACATTCTGTAAAGTATTCTGCTTTTTTAACTCACTTTCAAAACTATCTAGTTTTATGTTAAGTGTACTGTTCATCTGATTTAATTTGTATTCGAACTTACTGTTTTGTTGTTCGAATTTGTCATTGATTAACGTAAATAAATTTTCTAATGAAATTTTATTTTCAACTATTTTGGGTGTTGAACTAGCGTGTCTTTCCAATAACATGGATTCTGTCTCTGTGTTATCCATTTCCATGCTATTATTATTCTCTGCCATTTTTATTTTAAATGTTGGAATTACTATTTCGCTCTACTTGTAACAAAATTACACAATTACTATTTACTCTGGTTGTCAACATAACCTCCATAACCTCTCTTGTTAGGTTCTGGATATCATCTCGTCACCCTCTATGTCTCTGAATCTGGCTTATTTATATAAAATAATTTTATATAAAGTCCCTGTTCGGGCGCCATTTGATATCTTACTCCTTACCACCATAATAATCTCTTTACATTATATGTGTAAATACGACCATACTATGGCACGTGTGTGTACTTACCATTATTTATTGCTGCCGGGCTCGTAATCTTCTTATGTTATGTGCTTTTTTACCTAAGGGGTGCCAGGATTCGTTACAGCGAGATTCTTGAGTCAAAGAAGGTGACACAAATGATAACACTGTTTTAGAGTGAAAGTACTATCAAATTTTAATTGTCAACGTAAATTCATTATAAAACCATGTGCTTAAAATGGCGTCGTACAAAGTTGCAACAAAAAGAAAATGGTGGCTATTTAGTCAGCCCTATCAGTATTAATATTTCTGGTGGTCTCTAATCAAAATCGTTAAAATGTTATCTTTATACTGCAGTTCTAATTAATTATTAATTCATATTTGCTGTATACACAAACCAATGCCCTTGGCATATATATATATATACTCATGGCCATGCGCTCACTCTCACACTCTCACATACATTCATCTAATTATGGGTACATGATTTAATTAGTTGTTTTCAATTAATGAGCTCATTAGATTAAAATAGAAAATGACAAAAGGTTGACTTCTCTTAACGGTGATAGGTGTAGATCCCTCGCTGCTGCTGGCTGAGTGTTCCCTGCATGGCTGGTGTTCGGCTCAAGTCTCTTTTGTTTTAATTACAGAATTATCACTGATTTTACATGTTTTTAGATTTAACTGTTAATACAGATGAGCAACTAACGCTCCACCATCACATTTGTAAATTAGCTTTTGTTGATATTAAATTTTTATAGTAAATCTGGACAGACAGCGATACATCGCTGCTGCACCCTTGAAGAGCTACGTTGGATTGAGACGGAGGCAAGTGGAAAATTGCGCTTGTGTGTGTATATATTTACGTCACCACTCTTTTTTCACACAGGACTAAGACTGGTTGCATGCGTTGTCGTCAGTGCGTCATTGCTTTTGTTATGACGGATCAGTGTTATTGTCCAATCGGAATTCGTATTGTAGTCTTTTCGTCACAAACACCGCCATGGTATATTTTGAGTTTAGCACGTCCATCGGCGACTTTGGTGGCTTACTCTGGCCGAAATTGCGTTGTTCCTTTTTCCAGAGGGACAATGTACCTAACCATTCTGTATGTTTAAAAATACATAATAAAACATTGAAAACCCCTACATAACCCACAATTATGGTATTGGGCCAGTATGTACTGTTACAGTTTTTGGCAATGAAGTGTATGTATAAAAAATATTTTTTGGTGGAAAAAATATGGAATTCATCATTGATTGTGTATAATAGAAAGAGGCTTTTTTAAAAATAATATTTTTTTCCACCAATCTGACATGGAGATATATACAAAAATTAATGCATCTCAAATTATATTTTGTTGTCAAATCACAGTTTGCGATTAGTATTGATTGACTCTTATTCTTGTTTGCATTTCAGCTATTGCAGTGAACCAGGTACAAGATGTGAGAGAAGTACTGCTCTATTATAGCCAATTTGACAATCCCATCGAGACCTTTAAAGAAAACCAAAGGAAACTAATGGTAATGTTAATTTTCTTATCAAATGTATTAGACAGTATTCAGTTATAAAATTCTGGAATTAAAATACCACAAAACAAATTTACAATAGCACAGAAAAAAATATTGTAACCTACAGTTCCAAGAAGGATAAGATAGAAAAGTATTAAGAGCAACTGAAATGGAAAGAGCAGGAAATAATAAAAAAGAAGGAAAGAAGGATTACAATGAGGGAAGTTATGAAGATTACAAATGATATAAAAGAACTAATAATTTTGTATGAATGCATATAACAAATGGCTGAACAAATCAAGTGTTCAGTTGGCAAGCTAAGAAAACTTAGGAAGTTAAGGAACATCTGTGGGTAGTAAAAAGAGTGGCAATCTGAAAACAACAGAGAATGCTATAAACATCTTTCTCTCTCTCTTTGCATGTGGAGTTGGTTAATTAAGTTCTTCTGAAGTTTTGTTGCTGCAGTGTAGAATTTGTATATTTAGTGTACATATTAATAAGCACGGATAAAATGATGGTGATCTGCCAAATTCGAAAAAGTCTACTGAAGAAAACAAGAAATATACATTTTATTAATTTGGAAAAGCTCTATAAGGTTGTGTAGACATTGCAAAACATTAAGTGGGGAAACTGATTCAAATAACATACATTTAAATGTGCCTAATGTGATTTTTAAAACACAAAAATAGTCAGCAGGAAAGAAGCAATGAGGAATGAGGAAGAGTTCTAATTACATAGTACTTTACTCATTTGATTATTTGGACACAGACAGTAACAAGAGTGGAACTTAATGGAAAACAAATCCACAGAGACCACTTTGTAATCATAGCAAGTTGAAAATGTTAATAAATTGAATGCATTGAGTATTAAACAAAACTTTACAAAAGAGATAACAGTCTGTTTTATTTACAGAAGAAAAATTATATATTTCTAGGCAACAGAAAAGTTATTGGTGTTAATAAAGTAACACGTAAACTTTGACTAGTTGGCTATTAGTCTGATGCTCTGTACTAGGCAACAATGAACTCTTAAGGATTGCCATTATAGAGAGTGACTCACAAGAGCATGACTAAAATTTTGTGGCAACAGTACACTCCAAGCCACCCACCAGTAATACTGTTCAGCACTTATAATACTAGTTGCTATTCTGCTTTAAGTGTTCAGTGTTGATGACTGTTTTGGTTGTTAAACCATTTTCAAGTTACAATTGAACCTGTTATTATTTTCAGAGATGTCCTGTAATGTTATAACAACCATAATGTGTTGTCATGGATGAATGTTTATTAGCAACTAACATTTTTAATGAGTGTTACAAAATTATATTCTTTTTTTTAATAAAAAAAATTAAGTGACTTGAAATGTTACAAATTTATCTTTATAATCATCCATCTGCCATATGCATAGTGGTGTTTCCTTGTAGATAATCCATGTATGTTTTTGAATCAAAGCAATCATCCTTGTCTTGTTTTAAAAATCAGCATCAGGGTATTTGAAGATATTTCACTATTTGTATCACCTTTAATCATGTCATCTCTATAGATATTGCAAACACCTGTTGTTGCCTGTCTTATATCTTCTTCAAATTGTGTGGGCTTATTCTACAACCAACTACAAAATGATCTGTGTTTATATACAGTCAACAGTGTTTCTTTCTTCAGAAGAACGATTCCAGACTATTATACTTGTGGCTGATGTACAACTTGTCCAATCCAAATGAATGCACATTCTTCAATAGTTCAGAGTGTACGTGAAACACCCCACCATTGTGTTATGAAAATAGTGCTTTTTCTGTTACATCAGAAGCATAAGTTATATGGTTCATATAGGGGTTTAAACAGAAAATTCTAAAGACCGTAACAGTTTACATTATAAAAAGTTCACCCAGTTCTTTGAAGTTTTTTTTTTTGTGAATCATGTGAAAACATAACATCTTTGCTTTACTTGCCAGATTTGTATGGACAAGTTGCATTGATTCTATCACCTTTGTGAACAAATTTCAGTGTTTGTTCCAAATGTTAACAGTTGAGGAGTAACTGTGTTACAGGGCTTATTTTTAAACACTGCTTACACAGGTTTACAGTTTAGTTTATAATATAGTTTAAAAACTATATTTTTTACTTCTCGTTAGGTGTTAACTTTATATTCTGTCAGTGCCGTATTATGTTTGTAACAGTACAGTTAGACCCACCCAGGGATAATTCTGTAATAATAATTGTAAAGTTTTATTTTGGAATAATAAACATAGTACGCAATATGAACGTATTAGTGTCAAGGACAGGCGACCAAGCTGCTGGAGACAGTTATTTTTAACCGCATGAACTCTGAACTATGCATGTTAGACAAAGCAACATATGACGTCAAGGGCCAAACCTTTGTTTACGTCACTTTGGAATGTCGAGCGAATTAAACAACGCCTTAAAATCTGGCTACATAACACGAATAGAACAATAAAACCAGACCACGAGATCATCTGTGCAGCAAGCAGTCGTCATACAACACCTAATGGCGACGGACGCGGGCCGTGTGCTCGCCCGTAAATTCACAAAAACGCAGAGCAAATTACACTCTCGTGCTGTACAGCCGTAAAAAAGTTCCGGAACAAAATTGCGGGCGCCCGCACGTATAACATAAATGTGGATTAACATTATTTTGTTTTGAAGAAGAACGTTAAAAGTAAAAGAAAAAAATGAAATGTGAGGAGAAATCGGGAGTGCGTGGAACAGTTGGAGCCATTGGAATAATGTGCAGATAAGTAACCGACAACCAGAAGTCTATTCTAAATTATATAATCATCAGTTGGTCATCAGAATCACAACAATATATATAGGTTTTAAAGAAAATCATGAGCTCAAAAAGGGGTTATAAAAAAAATCAAATATGTAAAGTATGAAAGTGTGTGTGTATGAGTGAAAATTATATTAAACAAGAAGCGCTGGTTTGCGGAAAATAAGTTTAAGTTTGTAGCTAGTTTCTTTCTCTATCTTTCGAGAATATTACTAAAACTAAATGTGTAAAGGAGGGAGGAGTAATTGTTCCGTTGGTATTTATGATGGTATGCAAAGGAATGTATAGTGTTTTCTTTTATGGAAAAGATGAATTCTGGTTTAATAAAAAGATAAATGTGATTGAAGTAAATGAATTATTATTTATTTCAAACAACCACCTTTGCTTTTCAACTCGTCCAACCGAACCCTGGATATTGGTAAGTGAAATTTTCATAGTTGGTAATAATTAAAGATGGCGGCTAAAAATAGCCAAAGTTGAGTTTTGTAAACAAAGTTAAAAATAATAAAGTATAATCAAAAAGGAATTAATTGTTACATGTTACATTGGAAGTTACAATGCATTACATTAACAGTAAGGACTTTTGAATAAGTTATAATATTTGCAACAATACTTACAATAAGGAAACAGTATTTGTTTATAACACTTGACAAATGAATCAGGTTTCTGAAAGTCCAGATTCATTTAGCATTTCAGAAACTTTACCATTTTGGCTACTTTTTGCATTTTACATTTTATTGTTTATGCATTTAATATGCATTTTGTTTCGTAGAAAAATGTGCCCTGTATGCAAAGAAATATGGTATAAGACTGATGATGATACTATTAATAATTATTATTATTATTATTCAATGTCAGTTTCACAATTGATGCTCAGTTGAAAATGTCCTGTAGTGTTTTGTTCAGAAAACAATTATGAGTAACGTGGTCAGCAAACATTTACATATTAAATTCAGTAAGATCTGGATCCTTGCCTGGTTTTTAAATGATGTACTCATGAAAGAATCTATTGTTAATAATTTGGTAACATTTACAAAAGTCAGAATATGTACTATGATTTTATTTTAATCATTTTGTATCTTAACTGTTTGTATGTGTCTTGTGACTATGATAGATAATATACTGTGTACTGCTTCTGTTCTAGGAAGAACTTGAGGAAAAGAAACAGAGCGAAAAACAGAAATCTCCGCCATTGACGTCTCGGTGGTCATCGTCATTTCTGACCAAGAAACATTAGTTAACCGTGTAGTTTATATATATATATATATATATATATATATATATATATATATATATATGGATTTGTTATTATTTACAAGTCTAAAAGTATAATTTAATTCATATTTGTAAATTTCTTGTTGTGTTAATAAAATTTCTTTTTTCTTTTTTTAATGAAGTAACTGTATGGGACTCTTCATTGAAATAAAATGACTGCCATATTTAGATGTAACTTTATAATTGGTATTTTGATGTTCAAAACAGTTGATATCCATTAGATTAAAAATTTTTTTTTATGTTTTGAGTTTAATCCCATTTTAAAACAAAACAAGATCATGCCGTACCCAAAACCAAACATCAGCTATATTGCATATGCATTCACTTTCATAGCAGTAAGCGACATACGCTCAGAATGTGTTAAAACTATTACAAACTATTAAAATTATTGTGTTAGTTGTTTATACAAATTTTGCAAGTCAAAAGCATTTCTTGACAACTGATGAAACATAAAAAAGAAATGGAGAGTGAATGGAGTGAAATTGTCAGTGCCAGTAGTTTTTATGATACTGATAATTGTCCTAATTGTGTAAAAGACAAATTTTTGGAAATTAGAGGTTGGTAAATGTACGTGTATTCAGTAATACAAAGTTACTTTGTCTGATTGTAATTTTACTTCCCAAATTTTATAATGTATTTTTCTTTACTTTTATTTATAATGTATATTTCTCTTTCTTCTCTCTCATCCCCCTTTTCACTCTGTCTCTCGCTCTCTCACACCCACACTATGTGTTCACAAGTATCATTTGTCTCATCTTTTATTGTTCCATATTCCCCCCAGTCACTGCTATTTTTGTATAATTCTAGTATACCTAGCTGTATATGATTTGCTTTTCAGTCATCGTTAGTTTAGTTTGACTTCGCGCATGGTCCAAAATTCCTTTGTTTCATCACACATTAGGCCTACATGGTATGAAGCTTTTGTTGTTATACTCTTATTTTCACTGTTTGGTGGTTGTAAGGTGACCGACTGCCTGCAGGACTGGGCATTGCTTATTTTCAGATCCCATGCAAACTGGTTTTTTTCTGGCTCTTCCGTGAGAACCGTAACATCTGCAACTCCTTTTCGTCTGATGCAAGATGCCTAATATGCAAAAATACATTTGAGCATGTACACCTGTTAGAAACTATGCACTTTCCCAGGCCCAAGTCACACACAAAAATTCTGTGTAGGGCACTGTTCTGTTTCAAACACTCTGCAATACGCTAAGTGAAATGCTCCATTATAAAATAATACTACAATGTAGATTCACAAAGTTTCTGGAACTAGTTTATTTCACAAAACTATATCCACCATTTTTTTTACTTTGTGTTTACTTCAAAATAGTTTCCTTCAGCAGCTACACACTTCTGGCAACATTTGTGAAGTTTTTGGAAACAGTCCTGGAATCCATTCCTAGAAACCTCCTTCAACTGCTTCATCAGTTCAGTGATAACGTTATCAGCATCCTTGTAGCTTTTTCATTTCAAGCGAAGAAACAACTAAAAGACAGCTGGTATATACTTGGGAGCTGGTGTCAAGTTGGGAAAATCATATATACTCAAGATTTATCAAGTTGTGGCACACATGGTACTCCTTGACTACTATTGATTGATATACTGGAGCATTGTCATGCAAAAGAACCTAGTTTTTTCTCCATTTTTGAGGACTCTTCCTTATGATTGCATCCTGTAGACGATACAGGATCTCAACATACATTTCCGTGTTCATTGTTTGGCCTTGTGGAATGAATTCATAGTGGACAGTTGTCTGCAAATCAAAAAAAAAAGTGAGGAGAAAATTTTTCGTTTCATCAGAGGCACAATACTCCATAATCTTCAGAATCAAAACATAAAAACCACACTCAATAACGTGAAAGTTTTGAACATTATTAAGACACTTACAATGAAGGACACATATCCCTAGTGGAAACATCAGAATAAACAAAATGCCGTTCCAGTAACATAATAGAACAGATGATCTTTGTTGACAAATTCCAACAGAACTCTTCTTTACTCTCCTGCTCAGGTAAACACGAGCAGGAACTCCTGATCTTTGAACACCGAGTGACTTTCGGACCACCCCAAAGTGCAGGAGAGAAGACTCAAAAATGAACAAAAATCATCTATTGGATTGTGTGAAGCTGAACCGGGAAATGCAAGAACTCAGAAGTTACAGTGGTCTTTATTGGGAAGCTCGCTACCAAATGGGTTAAACGTACCAAGGGGAAGCTCTTCTTTACAACTCTTCTTTACTCTTGTCGAAATGAAACTTCTGTGTCTGAGGAGATGTTTTTGGTTTCCATTCCAATGACTGATTTTTTATCTGTGAATCATACAAAATACACATCTTGTTGAACATGCCCAATAACTTTGGCATTTGTCGCCAACTAATCCGTCAACACTAACACAACCCTCCCAGAAATGCTTGTACCACTCTATGCTTGTGTTTTTTCATTGTCAATTCACCGTATACTTTTTTAATAAACATTACTGTCTCTGATGGTGATTTTTTAAAGCAAAACACAAAACTTGATATTTATATGCTGTTCAACTACAGACATTTTTACTGTGACACTATGACATGTACATTAAACAAACACACAGCTGTGTTATTGTTGTATAGGAAGGAAGAGCATGAGGACCAGAAGGATGAGCACATCGTGAGATTATGAGCACTGATAACTTATGAAACAATATTTTCCCTGACATGACTATTATATTAAACATAAGGAACAGATTCTGAGAATTTTAATAGAATTCGTAGTATTAATATTTAATATAATCGTAATAATAATATTATTATTAACCTTATTCCATTATTATTTTATCAGTAATAAGTTTATTCTTAGACACACAGCAAAAAAAACACATAATTAATCCATATTTTGAAATTCTTGTGTTTTGATAAGATTAATACTCATTTATGTACCATAAATTAACGTGCTGTTGATTTATAACAATAAATTGTCACTCACTCTCGGACCTCTTTCACAAAACAAAAACTCATATGGTATAATATTTAAAATTCAGGACAAATGAGTGTATTCATGGTACACTGGTACATGAGTTATTAATCTAGGATGAATACACAGATTTTCAGAATATTTGGTCTCATGATTTTAACATCTTTGATTTGAAATGTAACTTCATAATCTAATAATTTGTAAGTAAATTATAGTATGCACTGTTGTATTTCATCTTATTTATCACTTACAGGATTCAGTTAATTTAAACTAATCTTAAACAGAATATTTCTCAAACAAATAATATTTTAAAAATTGTAGATTTTATCATTTTTAAGGACTTGAAATGTCATAAATGGACAACAACACAGTATTTCATGGTTTGTGAAGTATAAACTCTATACAAAACGGATAACTGGAAATGTATTAAATTCTACATCTGTTGGCCACTTTGAGGAGTTTTGATTGTGTGGTATTCCATTAACATGTAATGTGTCAAAAAGGGGGTTTTTATTTTTCTTGTATCATCATGGCAAGTCCCATATGAAATAGCGTTGGATTCAAACAATGAACGCTAACATAACTTTTTGGACTGGGTGTTGTTGGAGAACGCAATACTTATTTGTGAACTGAATGTTTGTCACGTACGACTGTGCGCATATACAGCATCTACACACAACAGGCGGAACCGACGCTAAGAAAATGGCGAAGCAGAAAGATGTCTTGCCATGTGCTCTGGAGACGGAGGAAATCAATTGGAGGCTCCATCCACCTAAGCCTCTTATATCGTCACCGCTTAACATCATTAGCTCATTGGGCATATAGACAGTCCATACTTCGTGTACGACGAAGAAAAAATCGTAGCCTGAAGGCAGTGCCTTCCCTTTTCAGCAACAAGATATAGTGGGGAGTCTTGTGGGCAGTCTCCGCTCAGTCACAACCCCGGCCGGGAGTTTTAGGCTCAACTTATAAAATAAAAACGAGTCTCCTTGTTATAAAAGATCATTAATTTCGCAAAATATAATTATTCTTCAAACATTATCAAAAAGTGAATAAAACCAGAGACATGAACTAAATTTCCGAAAGTGCGTGAACACGCATCAGACCACGTAAGTTGTGTACAGTTATTATTTTATATATGGGCGAAGAAGACAATGAAAAATTTAGATTCATCTTGGGGGAAATAAATTGAAAAAATGAGATCTCAAAATTAAAAGTATGGGTAAAACTGAATGAGTGTGAGCGTGTGCAATGCTGGGTCGCCTTTGTATAGATTAAGTTAACCATTATATTTTATTCAGTAGGAAGTGAACTTTGATAGTATGTGTATTTGACTTAAATATTGTTTGGAGTATAACTCCAAGAAAAAAAAAAACAACTCAAAAGTAACAAAGAATATGAAAAGCTAGTAAAATTTAAAAAGAATTGTCTTTTCTTGGAAATTGTTAAAAGAAATATTTTTTGGAGGTTAAAAAAAAAAAATCTATTCTTGGCAGTAAAGAATTTTATGTTAAATTTTACGTTTCAATATAAGTAGAGAAGAGGTCAGCTGATTCATGATGTGTATTTTAGGTTATCTTTGTAATCAAGTGTAGCTATTTTTGAATTTATGGTAGAAATAAGTTGTGTATTTTTATTTGTTTATTATGATTGTTAGCAGATAATTAAGAAGAGTTGTAAATTCAATTAAAAGATTTTGAAATTTTGAGAGTAAATGTAAAGAGATGATCAAATTAATGGTAATATGAATCTTTGATAATGGACTTAGATTAATTTCACTAGGTGAACAATATTTAAATAATTTAAATTTGATTTATTTTGATTTGAACCCGTAACGTCCAGCCAAGTAAATTGAGAGATGAAATTGAAAATAAAATAGAAAATATTTTTGGAATTTGATATCAAGAAGTAGAATGTAAATGTGTATTTAATGTAATCATGAGTATGTGTACGCACCCAGTATTTGCTAAAGGCAACCCAGTATGTATGTAAGGGGGAACATATCGGTTGAGGATCTGGTATGGTATAAGGCCAGTTTTTGAATTTTTTTGTATGGAATGAGTTGAGGTTAGGTGGTACTATGGTGAGTATCTGTCCGATTTTATGGTGTTGGGATCTCGCACAGAGAAGTCCAGTAATCTCGTTCGGGTGCAGCCATAGTCGCCTAGCTAGGGGGTAGGTTACCCTTGATGTGTTAAGAATTAAAGGGGGGTTGTTGGCACCATATCCTCACCGATCCTCTTAGGGTTTAGCAATGAGAGTTTTTCTGTTTCGGCAGAAAACCTCTCATTGGGGGGGGGGTATTGTAATGTGTCAAAAAGGGGGTTTTTATTTTTCATTAAATTTATTGAAGTTTATTTTGTATCATCATGGCAAGTCCTATATGAAATAGCGTTGGATTCAAACAATGAACGCTAACATAACTTTTTGGACTGGGTGTTGTCGGAGAACGCAATACAGTAGGACCCCGTTTATCCGGGGTTTACTTAACCGGAACCCGGGTTAACCGCAACGATTTTCATGTAAAAAAAAAATAAAAAACATCATCTAAATCAGTTAATAGTATGAGAAAAGCCGCACAGTCTAGGGTCTTGGAGCAGCGGGTGGAAGGGCCGACTGGACGACTGGAGGCATTGTTACTAGGGTCAGTGACACGCTGTGCCACTTTCGCCATTCATTGTCTGCCAGCCTGTCTGTCTACCCCTCGCCAGGCAGTGTCCTTACAGCTTTAGTTTGATGCGTTTCGTGGCAGTGTTGTTTTGAGTTTTGCAAATTAATTTTTATTTAGTGTCTTATTAGCGATTTATTGTTAGTGTTTTCATGTTAGGCCTACTGTAGATAGAGTGTTTTAAAGTGTAAATTAGTATGTAAATAAACATTTTTAGTGTCTTTCACTGACAATTTCAAAAAGCGTATAAGCTGTCGTTGTGTGTATAGTAATTTTTAGTCTGCAATGTCTGGGAAAAGGAAACGGAATGTTGTTGAAATAAAGGATAAGCTAGAAGCTATACGACAAGTGGAGAGTGGTGCATTATTACGTTGTGTTGCAGCAAACTTTAATGTAGGAGTTTCAACAGTTGGGGTTTGGATAAAAAACAAAGACACACTTTTGAAACATTCTTCAAAAATTCCCAACCGTAAAACAATGAAAACTTCTGACTTTGAAAAGGTGAATGAAGCATTATTCTTGTGGTTTACGCAGCAGAGAGTAAAGGGCGTGCCTATTTCTGGCCCTGTACTCCAGGAAAAAGCCAGAATGCTAGGAGAAGAAGGTGAAAACTTTTTGGCAAGCAAAGGATGGCTTGACAGGTTTAAAAATCGTTATGGTATTCGTCAGCTTAGTTTATGTGGGGAAAAAATGTCTGCTGACCAGGACGCTGTCGAAGTCTTTAAAACGGAATTCGAAGAGATGGTAGAAGGGTACACAATGGATCAGTTATTTAATGCCGACGAAACCGGGTTAAATTTTAAGATGCTACCAAAAAAGTCTTTGGCTTGTGTTAGTGAGATTTCGGCACTAGGACACAAAATGCAAAAGGAAAGAATTACAGTCCTTACAGCAGCGAACGCATCGGGTTCGTTTAGGCTCCCACTAATGTGTATCGGGAAGTCTCATAAGCCAAGAGCTTTAAAAAACATCGCACCTAACGCCCTACCAGTTTACTACAAGGCACAAAAGAATGCATGGATGTCATCAGAACTTTTTGAATTGAGGTTTCATAAACAGTTTGTTCCAAACGTCAAGAAATTTTTAAAAGACAATGATTTACCTATGAAAGCCATTTTGTATGTCGACAATGCACCTACTCACCCTGGAACTTTGAAAGATGGTGAAATAAAAGTCGAATTATTGCCACCAAATGTCACAAGTTTAGTTCAACCTATGGACCAGGGAGTGATTGAAACATTTAAACGTCACTATCGAGGTGTTTTGCTACGACATATTTTGCATGAAAGTGCGAATAACAACTTGACACTAACGGAAGCTTTGAAACTAGTGACAATGAAGGACGTCGTGTATTGGTGTGCATAATCTTGGGAAAAAGTCAAATCAACAACTTTGAGGAAAGCTTGGAATAAAATTACAGATGGAATAACATCCATAGACGACTATGAAGAGGAAGATTTTGAAAACCTGTCAGCCTTAATAAAAAAAGTGCCAGGTTGTGAGGATATTGAAGAAGAAGAAGCATTACAATGGGTACAAGCAGACGACATTGAGCTTGAGCTGACCGAAGAAGAGATCGTCGAAATGATCCAGGAGCCAGAGCCTCGTGAAGCAGACGACACCGACAACGAACCTTCTGTCAGCCTAGTCAAAGCAGACAACGCATTCAAAGCATTTGAGGTAAGACATTGTTACTAAAATAGCGCACGGCCCAATTCATCTTGATGTTTAATGTAAAAGGCAGCAGTTACAGAGCACATGTTGTTTCAGGTTGCTCTTCAATTTGTGGAACAGTCACTTGACGCAACACCTGCTGACATGCTGCTAATAAAACGGTGGAGGGACAAAGCTGCTCGAAAACGATGTAACGAAAAAACACAAAGAAAAATTCAGGACTTTTTCAAAAAATAAGTTGAAAAAAAATGTTTGAATTGTAGTACTGTACTGTATATAAATTTAATACTGTACTGTATTTAGTTAGTAAACAACAATTTTTATGAATGTAAATACTGTATAGGCTATTGATTTGTGGTAGTGTTACCGACACTGTCTTTCATGCGTTAGTGTGTGTATAGCACACCTGCCTAATTTTGAGAGCCCTCGACAGTTTTTGTTTCCTAGTCAACTGTTTTCAAAACTGTCGAGTACGTGGTTATCGTGATTGTTTAGTGTTCTTAACTGCATATGGGTGCTTCACTGTGCTAAAAACAGCTTGACAAGTCTGTACACCCTGTCGATGAGAACACTTGACAGTCTTTCTACAGTGTATGTGAATTGTCGTTTCACAATGACAAACGTCCAAGACTATTACAAATTTCACTCTCGCACTCGTGTTTACTGATTTAATGGCCAATAATATCGATTTGTTGGATGGCTAGAATTCGACCCATTACAAGTGGGCGTGTTTCATGTTTTTGTTTCATGGTCGTAAGTGCGGCCGGTCGTAAGTCGCATAGGTCGTAAGTCGACGACTACCTGTAGTTTCATTATTAAGAACATTTATTTCTTTGTACTTTAGTTTAATTCTACCCGGAATCCAATGTATATAAGGTAGCATTGGTTAACCGGAAAAATTGATTATCCAGAACACCGCCGCCCCCTTTATTCCAGATAAACGAGGTTCTACTGTACTTATTTGTGAACTGAATGTTTGTCACGTATGACTGTGCGCGTACACAGACCCGGGCGCAGCATCTACGCGCAACAGGCGGAACCGATGCTAAGAAAGTGGCGAAGCAGAAAGATGTCTTGCCATGTGCTCTGGAGACGGAGGAAATCAATTAGAGGCTCCACCCACCTAAGCCTCTTATATCGTCACCGCTTAACATCATTAGCTCATTGGGCACATAGACAGTCCATACTTCGTATACGACAACGAAAAAATCGTAGCCTGAAGGCAGTGCCTTCCCTTTTCAGCAACAAGATATAGTGGGGAGTCTTGTGGGCAGTCTCCGCTCAGTCACAACCCCGGCCGGGTGTTTTAGGCTCAACTTATAAAATAAAAGCGAGTCTCCTTGTTATAAAAGATCATTAATTTCGCAAAATATAATTATTCTTCAAACATTATCAAAAAGTGAATAAAACCAGAGACGTGAAATAAATTTTTGAAAGTGCGTGAACACGCATCAGACCACGTAAGTTGTGTACAGTTATTTTATATATGGGCGAAGAAGACAATGAAAAATTTAGATTCATCTTGGGGGAAATAAATTGAAAAAATGAGATCTCAAAATTAAAAGTATGGGTAAAACTGAATGAGTGTGAGCGTGTGCAATGCTGGGTCGCCTTTGTATAGATTAAGTTAACCATTATATTTTATTCAGTAGGAAGTGAACTTTGATAGTATGTGTCGTATGTGTATTTGACTTAAATATTGTTTGGAGTATAACTCCGAGAAAAAAAACAACTCAAAAGTAACAAAGAATATTTGAAGTAGTTATCAGAAAAAGTAAATTACTATGTTTTGTTGGTATTTTTTGGAAAGTAATTAAAAAGATCAATGATAGTTTTAAGGTGAAATAAATTAAAAGCTAGTAAAATTTAAAAAGAATTGTTGAATAAAATATAACTATCGAATGCCGAAATTGAGAGTGTAATTTATTAAAGAACACTTAACCCTAAATCACTTATAGGTACGAGTTCACGTGAAGACTCTGGCCCGATACAGGTAAGGGAATTGTGATTTTGTATGTATTGTTTTTAAAAAATATTAAGTTCAAATAATATGTAAATTCTCAAACATTAAAAATGACTAGTAAAGTTTATGGGACTGACAAATAGTATCAGCCCAATAACACAGTACTAGTGTTTGTCTTCAGAGAAGACACTGTTGGTATGAGAGGGGCAACGTAAATATCTGCTATGAATGGCTAAATGAAAGAGTGCCAAATCCCCACTGCTTCTGCATTCCCAACTGTCAAGTCGTAGGTTATATTAAATGGATTGTAGGGCTGCATTAAGTAGATGCTGTGGAACCCCCTTACCTTAAACCTTTTGTTACTACAAATTGTTGGGACACCTTATTCCCAACTTTAATAGCACTGGCACACCCCTTATAAAAGTTATGTACTGCTGTAATATGAGTACAGCAAACATCACCATTGATCAGAGCTTTGATAATGTAATGCTTTCATATATATTCAATAAATGTGAGTTACAAAACCATTACATGCCTGGCAGCCTTCTCACAAAGCTGTTTCAACCAAAAGACGTTATATCAGTACAAGACCTTCCCAAACAGAAACCACTTTGTTCTTCAGCATTATGTATTGTAGCTTGTATTCGATTTTTTTTAGAATTCGTCCAACAGAACTTGTCACACCAAGCCCACAATAATTTTGCATTTTTGCCAATCACTCTTTTTAAATAGTGGTGTTAAGATGGCTTTTTGGCAGTTCTGGCTTTACCGTCTAACCCTCAGGCTTCCCACACTTCTACGTATCTGGTGATAACTCAAGGCCTTTTTTTGGTATCCTTTTCTGAATTTTGGCTACGTGTTCTGTCAATCTTTCATTATACATTGCTGGCTGTAGTGCAGTCGAGTGAATGTTTAATTCCTCTCTAATGGTTACATTTCATATCCGTTCTCCCCAACACAGTCTTTCACTGATCTAAGAAACTTCATTTCTAATGACTCCATCTGTCTTAAGATCTCATTTTCTAGGTGCCCAACATATACAACAAGTGGGAACTTATAAAATTTTAGCTACGTGTCTTTTAATGTCTTATTCTTATGAGTTCTTATAATTGTACCACATATCCATTGAAGAAATGTATTTATTTTGTTGCTGATGTATCTGTCTTCTTCGAAAGAAATGTCGCAGTGTATGTAGCCAGCTTAAACAGAACTCAAAGCTTGGCACTCTCATATCACTGTCATGCTGTTTTGCTTTTCTTGTATCTGTACTGAAGTCAGTATTCTTAATTTAGTGTGTAATTGAATATTTGAAGTGAATGTTCTGGAACTTAAAAAGTCCATTATGCTGATAAGGTTCCATCTCACTAGTTAATACAGCATAATGACCTCTGCTACATCTGCAAAGTTTGGCACAATTAACCTTCCTTATAATGGATAAAATAAAAACAAGCACTGTGGACTTTCTAAGGATCAGAATATCTTATTAGCCCTTTTAAGGGCTGAAAGAGAATTATGGAAAACAACCAAGTAGTGGAAATTACAGACACATATTATTAAAAATTTTAATTGTTGCATGAACCAATGTTTGACAGACCTGCAGTGCTAGGTTGTATGGGATTTACCATATTTTATGCGCCTGTTGGCAGAGTCGCACATTTTTTAATATTTATGGCATCACATTCTAGGCCTTTAAAGAAAGCAGACATTATATATAAAACATATATTGTAATTTTCAAATACACAATTCCATTAACTTACAATGGTTTACATAATTTATAAATTTCAGTAGAGCATTGATCATCTGGATAAAATTGAACCACTACAATAACAAACAAATTTCTGATATGTCCATATTTCATAATGAGAAGAAAATATGTAATCAGTATGAAAAATTTGTTACATATGCGTATTATTGTGACAGAAAATATAAAAATAAAAATCGCACATATGCAAATTGTATACAAAATGCACAGTATATATTTTAAAAAGTAAAGGAGTGTAATAGATTCATAGAATTCATAGATATATTCATACAAATCATTACAAAATAATTGTTAAAAATAATGAGGGTAATAATTTAAAATGTAGTAGATTATCAAATTTTTCTTGAATCAAAATCCATTACATTTCTAGGTGCATGAGGAACTAGAAGAAGTTACCAGCAGAGTGGAAGTCATGTGCATATTTTATTGGGAAGATACACGGAGACTTCTAAGTGTCAGAAAACATTCCATAACACTAGGCCAGTGGTTCTTAATTTCAGCGCTAAGAGGAGTCACTAAGGCTCTGTAAAATTTGGAGGTGTATATGTAAATAAAAAACAGAATAACTTCTGACTAAATAAAACAACAACAATAAATGAAGAGCATATTACGTTACAGACCTGCGTATAAATACCACTCCATAACTGTCTTAAGGCCTCTGACAATTCTTGTGAAGAATTTTGGAATAATCAAAAGAACATTTATTGGTCCAAATGGCAGTAATCATTGCATTTATTGAGGTATCATCTTCTGTCTGTATAAAATAGGGTATTCCACTTTTTTACAATTAAAAATAAGAGGCAGTGATTACACTCTGTGGAAGAAGATATGGAAGCGAGCATTAAAAAAATTTGTGTTCACATCAGTCACAGTTTTCACATTAAGATTTTTGTAGGTAATAAAAATGAACTTCACAATTATTCTCAACTTAGTCTTTGCGTGTGTTTTACATCTTTGTTCCCACATCACTGACGATGGCCGTTGTGGGTACAGCATACACTCAAAACCTTTAAACTTGGAAATGCAATTGTTAGATTTTATGGATTTTAAGTAATAATAATTATTGTTACTTAGCAACTGAAGCAACTGATTATAATCAGTTGCTTCAAAACACAACTTAATTTTTTTAACATACTACCGTTGGTTGCTCAATATTCAGATTACAAATATATATCTTGTCACCGGACAGATGACACCAATCGTACATTGTAGTGTTTTTGGTAGCCCTAAAAAGGACCTGGTGGCGAGAACGGTGATGTTGGTCGTGCCGCGCTGAGGTGTTCGGCGGCTGCGCCCGCTGATCGTGGCATACTGCAGTCCTCCTCTCCTTCCGGCACCGGTTGTAGAGTCGGCTGCCGGCCCAGCGAAATCCATCGCTGGCGCGGAACTGGAGGGCGAAGACGCAAGAACGCCGGTTCTGTTCTTCGGGCGTTCCTTCCGGCTGACTCCGCACCGATGTCGTCCGAGAGAGAAGAGGAGATGAAGTGCATCCGATGGCGTGGCGATGAAGTGTGCGCAAAATTTTCTGCCGGCCCGGGTTTTATTAACTAACCAGGATCGCTGATTCGCTAGCTCATAACACGCAGTTGGTCACGTCTCGGCGGCTGTTGATGCCGGATTGGCTCGCCTCATCCACCGCTGGTACCGGAGAGCAGATGTTCGCATACCGCTGCTGTCACAACTCCACCGGGTCTTAAATGCTCTCCGGTAGCCAGCCTACTGCTCTTCTCCAGATGTTGTGGAGGTGTCTGTTGGGCGCCATGTTGATTGGTGTGCCGGCTGGTAGCTTGCTGGCATGGCTGTATCTTGCATCCACAAGATGATCGTCGCCCCACGTTGGGCGCCACTTGTCACCGGACAAAAGGCTTGCCGCATGACAAATGGCGCCAATCGTACACTCTAGTGTTTTTGGTGGCCCTAAAAAGGACCTGGTGGCGAGAACGGTGATGTTGGTCGTGCCGCGCTGAGGTGTTCGGCGGCTGCGCCCGCTGATGGTGGTATTATCAAAAAAATACCTAAATATTCATTTTCGAATTTATGGTAGATTAATTTTTAATTACCTAAATTAAACCAGAAAAAACTAACAGAATTTCTTGTTGTTTGATTTCAGGTCAAAGCTGAAAAAAAGTTTCAGTTCGACCAACACAAATCAACTATGACTCACAAACAAAAGGTGGAAAAGGCGCAAAATGTGAAGAATCTTCAACAGCCTTTCATCACATCAAAGCTCGAGTCGATGTCCCAATCTTCGGAGAAGAACGAGATGTACCAAGATCTCTGCGAGGCAATGTTAAAATCCAATATTCCTCTTCATAAGTTGGAGAATGAACATTTTAGAGCCTTCTTGAAGAAGTACACAGGTAAAGAAATCCCTCACGAATTGACACTCAGAAAAAACTACATTACTCCAGTGTACGAGAAGGTGATGCAAAGAATACAAAATGAGATAGGTGATCCTATCTCACCCCATCTGGATGTCAATTGATGAAACGACTGACCCCTGGGGGCGATATCTAGCCCATGTAATAGTTGGGAAACTCAGTTCAGAGGAAGCTGGACGTGGCCACCTGATTTTATGGGAAGGGTTGGAAAAAATAAATCACTCCACGATCGCCAGGACAGTGGGTGAAGCGATTAATACTTTGTGGGGGTCTCATGCGCAGCAATATGGGGAGGAACGATTATTGGCTTTTGTTACGGATAGTGCAGCGTATATGATGAAGGCTGGAGAAAGCCTAAAAGTTTTTTATCCCAAGATGATTCACCTGACGTGCATGGCCCATGGTGACCATCGTGTTGCAGAAGAGTTGAGGAATAGTCTACTTGATTTGAATAAATTAATATCTTTGGCAAAAAAGGTATTTGTTAAAGCACCTAGCAGAGTAAGGGCTTTCAAAAATGCATACACTGATACTCCTCTACCACCTGAACCAATAATCACAAGATGGGGTACATGGATTTCTGCGGCTAATTATTTTGCTGAACATCACCAAAAGTTGAAGGAAGTGATTGAAAGTTTTGATGAAACCGGAAACCAAGCCATTGTGAAAGCAAAAGCTGCACTGAACAACTCTTCTGTGGTCCAAGATCTTGCTTACGTCCGATCCAATGTTGGTGATTTGCCTGATTTAATTACCACTCTGGAAAGTAGAGGAATGGATTTGTGTAATTCTGTGGCTCTGATCGATGACTTGATTACAAAAAGTAAAGATTGGAAAGGGCCCATCAGGGAACGCATGAGGAAGAAGCTGGATGCGGTACTACAAAGAAATCCTGGTTGGAAGACTGCTCAGGCGGTGTCAAAGATTTTGAATGGAGAGGTTGTGCCAGAATGTGAGCTGACGGACCCCCAAGAAATAGCAGCTTATCGATTCCTCCCCATAGTCTCATGTGACGCGGATAGGTCATTTTCCTCATTGAAAAATGTTTTAAGTGACAAAAGACGAAATTTCAAGATTGAAAACCTTGAAAAAACTTTGATTATTCTATATAATTCCAATTAGTTGGAGGACGTTTCATGCTTTCATTTTAATATATATTTTTCAACTAAATAATATAAGCTTTGTATATTTTCTCTATCTTTATCTGCGCTATAAAAATAAAATTGTGAATTGATTGATCGAAAGAGGGGCTCATTTTCACTTCATCCTCCTCACTACCATTTTTGTAAGAATGAAATTATAAAAAAAGATTCAATTTTTTACAGCTGTTTTTACTCATTTTTTGCATATTTCACCATTTTTAGTACATATTTTGGGATTTTTAGTGCATATTTGCATGCATATTTCAGGTCAAATTTTTGCATATCGATCCGAACTCTTAGTTATAACACAATGCTGAGAATATTGTGGCATAACTGGATTTTGCTTACATTAAGTCAGCAGGAAATATAAATTTTGTGTTTTTCTTAGTTTTTCTTGGTATATATTTAATACAGTGTTTCAGTTAAAAAGACAGTTATTTTAGATTGCACAATGAATACCTAAAGATACACTTAGTCCCCACCTACACTACTGAGTATATGTTCGTGGCTGTATATAACTTAAAATAATAGATGAGGAAAATAAATTAAGACAATTAAAATACTATTCAAGTAACCTAACCTCACTAACTGATCATAAACTTGTATTTAAACAATGGTTTATCTTCCAAAACAACACACAGTATCTTCCAAAACAGTATACAGTTTTATTAATTGCACACGTCTGATGATTCAATTTATGTGACACTAGAACTACACACAGGCCATCTCCCCACCACACAGCCCTGCTGTCCATCATAGCGTTTCTCACTACTTTCAGCAAAAGAATGCAATCACTTTATAGCACACCAAGTAAGTTTACAGCTCCAACAATAATGTGTTCCATGCTACAATGATTATTCTGTTGGTAACATTAATAATTTTGTAAAATAATATATTTAATTGGCTAATTATTGTTGAAGTTGTAAGTTATTATAGGGTGTACATAGCAACTATGAACCATAAACCACTGTCACGCAAGTTTTGGAACACTTGAAGAAACCACAAGAGAGTTCGATTTTATGAGTAGCTGCTAATGCACAGGTACTCAAGAAGACAAAGAAAGAGAAATAATTTTAAATCTAGATTCCTCAACTGATGTTGGTATCAGAACCATTCCTTCGTATTCCTGGTTAAATCGATATAGATAAGGGACTATTATTGTATCCAACAAGACAAAGAAGGCTATTCTGCATTGTCCTAGATATGTAAAAACCACTCAAAAATTACATTTTATTAAAGAAAGATAATGTAACTGCCCATAGATAGGTAGGCAAGCTTGATTCAGCTGAAGTCTGACAACTTTGAAGAGAATGTTCAGTCTCTAACCCGTAGTAATTGCAGAGAAATGTTAATTCATTGCTGTTTGTACCTTGCTTGTGTATACATAACTTGAGCAACAATATCACATCTGAGAGCAGCCAACTGCCTAATTCCCTCTACCCCACCATCAACCATAAGGTATGCTTCAAATGTGGTGGGGGGGGGTTGAGAGCTACTTCAGTGTTTTTGTACAGGTTCTTCTATAACTTGTACATCTATCATTATTATAACTTATATGCATGTGATTTTGAATTAACTTCATAGGAAAACTATTATTTGAAAAACAGCAATGATATAATATGAAATACTAAATATATAAAAATATATGAAACCTTTTTTTAAAATGTATCACGTATTTTTTTAAATAAAATTTTTCACAACATATAAATAGAAAAGATGAATTTTTGCAACTGCCCATATATAGATAGAATTGCTGAAAACACTTTTTGTAAATTTCATGGCTGTCGGTGACCAGATGATGACAGTGATCAGTTGTTTAGTAGATTTTACAGAATGATTTTCCAGCACTCGTATTACTGACATTAAACCCAAGCCACATTAATATAAACATCGCATTAAAATAGGTTAAGAGAACTGTTTGGAAGAAGAGTTGAATAAAACTGTACAAGCCCATGTTTGTGAATGTTTTTGTATACCGACAAGAAATCAGTTACCCACCCAAGAAATAAGTGATGTCACAGTGCAAAGTGCCCAGGAATGACACTGAATGTGAGGCTATGCTGCATAGTACATGTTAAGAAGAAAAAGACTGAATGAAAATTTCAGAAAAGTGTATTGCCTTCTTGAGCGACATTCTGATTTGTCGCTATACAAGAAGCTAACTACTGTACAAAATGGTCCTGAAATCTGTCTGGACATATGGTGTGTAATTCTAGGGTTGTGCGAAGAAAAATAATAAGAAAGTGTTTTAAAACAAATACCAAATATAACAAAACAAACAAATATTTTAAAACAAAACAATACGTACATCTTAAATGCCTCTTGGTGTGCACGAAACGCTGACATCCACAAAGGTTTGAAAATGCTTCTCAGTTGATGACGCAGTTCAGCAATTTGCCAAGAATCAAGAAAAATGATTACGTAAATATCGAAATGTCAAGGTCTTATAACTCATTGACAACACGGAACTTCTGCAATAGTTAATCAGAGTGAAGCCATTTGAGTAAGTTTGTGACACTTATCACAAGAACAAAGTGACTGATTTCAAGCAGAGTACCTGCTGTAGAGCACTCATCCTATACACTGTGAAACATATAGCTAAATTAATAAATGGACATAGCTTAATCTCAATTTACGAACAAAAAAGTGAACGAAACAGTCATTTTTGAAATGGAAATTAAGCATTTCTTCAACCAAAAATTTCATTACAACAGCCTATAAACACACTTTTGATTGATTTTGCAAACTTTTCGGCAGCACTGCACAAAGATTTTATAACTCCACGAGTACACACATTTTTGGCACCCTGGAGAAAACTATGCTTAAACACCTGATCTGATATACAGTCCCTTATCATTTGAGCTCTGCGTTCCCTTGAATAGACCGAAATATTTTTCAGTGCTTGGACGGCGTTTGCGTAAGGATCAATTTTTTTCACGTATTCATAATACATACATTTTAAAGGAGTCGATGGAATTTCCGTCAGTTGTATGAATATGGCTTCGGGTCGAGTACTCTGTACCCACGTAACATTGTCTTTTTGAAGTTTCATCAGTCTAGGTCTCCACTTCTGCAGGGCGAACAGAATCGATATGTAGAGCCTATGGAAGAGCGGAAACTGCGCAGCCACAATCGATTTGGATAAACTTTCTGCTCGACTCAAAGACATACCGAAATCACCTTCATAAGACAGTTGGACGATCCGCTCGTAAAGCCGGCGTTCAGTAAACTTCTCGGGCAACAGAAGCATTGCCGTATGCACTGCCATCACCATATTGTCTTCCAGTGCGTCTAGTATTCTTTTGTCGAACGACTGTTTCAGCGTGACCACAGGCTGCAGCATGCGGCCCGCGATGTACATCGTTGCCCACGTCTGCAGATCAAACGTGAAGTCCGAGGCGCACATTACACCGTATCTGACCGTCACGTTTTGCACTCGCGCAGTGTTCACGTACACCAAACCACCATAGTCTTCTTGCACTTTAGTCAGCGTCCCCATACCGAAAAACATCAGCCCCGAATAGTGGCGAGCATTTCTTCTCCTGTTCTCTGAGTGCCACAGTTCCGTGTCGTTCACAACAAACACGACGTCGATTATCGGATTGTACTTCGGAGTAACACCGTCTAAGGGGACAATGTTCTCACCGTAAGCGAAACAGTACACGACCAACTGCATCGGAAATAATTCCAAAATTTGTCTGTATATGTTTGATTTGTCTTCCGGTGGTAAATACCGGAAGGTCGTCGTCCGCCCTGCTAATAGTTGATACGCGTACATTGTCTGAATAGTTGTCGACATAGTCGATGCTTATAGAGTTGGTATACCCTTCACATTATCTTATTTATAACTGCCTCCCGTTCCAACTGATATGGTGGACTAAGTTTGAAATTCTAATCTACTGATTCGGTTTCCATTCCGATCAAGAGTACCAACTTAACCGTGTTATCCAGTGGGTAGGATGGAATAATTCTGAGACTAAAGTTGAACTGATTGAATTATTATATTGATATTTAAAGATATTCATTATTCAAAGTATTTTACAGGTAGATAGATGTGATGACCAAATCAACTACGTCACGTATTGAGGTTAAATTACTCGTATTTTTATTCCACCTTTTGTTATCGTATTATGGATTTTTACAGTTGTTGATATTACTTTATATTCTTGAGATTTTACTCGAATGTTGAACGTGGTTCTCTATTAAAAATTGATTATTTGTAAAATGATCTTACCCTTAGGCTACATATAATTTGATATTTTTTTGTCATTATGTTTAATCATAATATTTTTTTATTAACGTTGACTTGGTTTCAGAAAGTGGGGTTTTCTCTATAAAGAGGTTCAAATGTTGAACAATGAAATTTGTTTCTAGTAGTTTCAAAGTAATGTACAATTAATAAAATTAATTAGCTACATTGTTTGGCCATTTTTTGCGTTTGCAGCTCTGTGAATCGAATCATCAAAAACTGATTAGCGCTGATTCAAAAATGATGGTAGAATGGTTGATAAAAATTATTTATTGAATTTAACAATTGTGATATCTGTAATACTGTTTTACGTCACTCCCTATCCTAATTAACCTATTCCTGTTACAAGCAACATAACTTAAGTTATTTACTACATATTCCACAGAAAATATGAAGTATGATGTTATCGCAGATTCCACGAATCATTTACGAAATATCTTTTTATATAATACTAGTGGGAAGTGAAACATTTTAAATTTTAATTGGAATCAAGTTTTGATTGATGAACTAAAATATCATGTTTAATATAAATTGAGCAGAGATAATTTCTCACAGAATCAAATTATTATTTTATGAACAGTATTAACATTAACGAGCATAGCTCCGCGCCCCGCGCCGTTCAAAAATTTGTAAGCAGTAGTACCAATATAACAGTGATGGAAAGACAACTAAATATTATGGCAAACCAATATGTATATAAGAAAATTTTATAATTTTCATGTATTTTATATAGTGTATAGATTTGCGAAACGTAAAACAACCCAGTTGTATTTAAAAGTGCTATTTTCATTTAATTTTTACGTGTTGCCAACCAGTTCGTGTGTGTTGAAATCGAGTCGTCACAAGGCTGTACTCATAACCTTATTAAACCATTAAAATCCTAACCTAAGAAAGGGTAAGATTTGGGTGCAAGTAAACTTATAAATTATGTCGTGAACTTGTTTTATAAGTATTCCGAACATTACAAAGAATGTTATAAAGTGTATATTATTCGTAGAATGCATAAATAGTATTTGAGTATGATTAATTCAGCAGGTAAAAGTCTCGTTAGCCTTTCACAAAGTTTTACCAAAATTCTGGCAAAGTTTCCACAAAAACATTTTACGTATTGTTTTGCATACGGATCTGGTGTATACAAGCAGGCTGGTGTAAACACATCCACTCCTATGGTCGACTTAATTTTTGTGGTAGAAAATTCCGTTGATTTTCATCGTGAAAATATAAAAATGAACCCCCTACATTATTCGGGCCTTAAATATCTTGGTCATAGATTCGTCGCATCACTTCAAAAAAACTGGGGTGCTAACGTGTACTATAACACTTTAATACCGATTGAAAATGAGGGTGTCACTATAAAATATGGCGTTATTTCAAGAGCAGATCTGATAACTGATCTCTTAGATTGGAACCATTTGTACTTAGCAGGACGTTTGCATAAACCTGTGCAAGAATTACAGACAACAGATAATTCAGAATTTTTAGAAGCTTTGCAGTTAAATCTTCATAATGCAATGCATGCTGCCTTGTTAATGTTGCCAGAAAATTTTACAGAACAAACTCTGTATGAGACAATTGCAAATTTATCATATGCTGGAGATTTTAGAATGATTATTGGAGAAGACAAAAATAAGGTAAAAAATATAGTTGAACCTCAACTAGAGAACTTTAGATCGTTGTACGTACCAGTAATAAAAACATTACATGATTTTGTTGAAGTGCCTTGTGGAAACAGTTACAGTGCCAACTGTAGTCAAGATACATATCCATCTGCACGACTTCATCATCTTAACCAGTTGCCTCGTACTCCACAGCGAGCAATTGTTCGCTTCTGGAATAAACAGTCCAGTGGTAAGAGACAAGATACAGAAGATGTGCTCCATGCAGTGGCTTATGATCCTGATGTAGGAGAAATTTTAAAAAAGTGTATTAATCAGATTGTGTGGACATCAAGTATCACACAAAGTTTAAAGGGTATCATTACAGCAGGGTTTCTGAAGTCATTTAGGTATAGTGGTAAAAAACTATATAAGAATTTAATATCTAGTCTTTATAGTAAACATATCTAAGTTTGTGTTTTAATTATTGTTAATTTTATTTAAATATTTATAAATAAAATAATTATTTACTTATAGTGTGAAATAAAAAATGTAAATAGAAAGAGTTGTTTAGCATAGTGTATTAAACAAACAAAAAATGCACATCTGATAAAGTTAAACAATATGAGTAGCGTGCATAAACAAACTACAATTTACTGATCACAGTGTGTAATTGTTACGTAGGCATACAATGAATGACAATTAGGAGGAAGGTGAACATTATTTTGTTCTGTACATGATCCTTAAGAAAAAAAATGTTTTTACAGAATAGTTTTTTTCAATTTAATGAGTATAAAAGAATATAATATATTTTGATGTTTATGTTGTAGACAAATGCAATTTGATAGATTATTGTATGTTTGAGATTTGTATTTTATGATTGTTGTATTAACCCTTTTGTAATGTTAATATGTTGTGATTTGATTTATGTAATTGGTTTGAGTAAAAAATTTATTGAGATAAGATTGTAGGTAAGATTTTAGGTAGGCCTACTTTTGTGGTAAGATTATACTACTTAAAAATTGAATATGGTTGGAAAAATCTGTCTTAATAATTTTTACTTTGGTTACATTGTTAATTTAGTATTAGTGTATTCCATGCAATACACACTACAATTTAATCATATACCATGAAATATTGCCATGTACTGTGTATTGTGTTAGAAAACAACATACCATATACCATGCAACATATCAGTACTGTGTGACGTACTATGTACCATGTACATACCATGTACCACATTATCGTATAGAATTTTCCGTGTAGAATAAATGACAACTCAGAACGTGAACTGTTGGGGATGCGTGCTACTACCCTTTTGTACGTATCATCTCAAAAGCCAGTTCTAAAAATGTTTGTAGACCAGACTGTAGCTTCTGCAGTTCTGATAATGAAGTATGGCATAAATTTTAAATACTACTTTGGGTCTGGATTTTTGTTGGGTATTGTATGTCATAATTGTTAATAATGTACCTATTTTTATTGCAGTTAGGTTTTTATAATTTCCTATGTTAATTCCTATATTAATTTCACATTAGCAATCTAAATATAAACTACTACCAGTAAAAAAATATTTAAAAAGTATTTAAAAGTGCACACACACACAGTTCCAGCGTCTTTAATTTTATAACCTTAATAATAATGTGTATACACTTTTCTGACATTAAGCACTAATATTTTGATAAAATAAACTACCATTTTTGTTAAAAATTACAGAGACAGTTTTCATGGAACTAAAACGGTTGAAATTAATATAGCATGAGCAGTTGGAAATATTAACTTTAATAGTGCTGCATGCCATTAAAAATTTTTAACCATTGGTACTCATTACGACATAACTACAAAATGGAAAGAAATCTAAACAAACATTATGGGAGAATCAGTATGTGAATTACAAAATGTTATGAAGTTTGTATATATGTATAAAATATACAGGTTACAAAATGTAAAACAACCCAATTTGTGGGTATTTAGAAGTGCTATTTTAATTTACTTCTATGTTCCATAAGGAAATGGAAGTATGGTGATTGCAAAAAAAAATCGTGTTCGAGGTAAGGGCTGATGCTGATTGTACTATCCTCAAAACATGAAGAAAAGTCGTTTTCTGAATGTGTGTGTGTGTGTGTGTGTGTAGAATTTTTTTACTATGGTGAATGATAACTGCTGCAAATTCAAACAGAATCAAATAATTTTTTGCATATGTGCCCAAATTATAGAGGACTCAAGGCCTATTGATTTTGGTAAAGATCTGTTAAAGGGAGGGGTAAGTTTGCCTGCAACATTTTACATTTTAACAAGAGTAAAGTACTTAATTTTGATAAATAAAGTATCCTGAAAAGAAGGTCATAATAATCCACTGTAGAAAGGTAGACGAAATATCTATAAATGAAAAGAGTAGTTGAATGGGGAGAGGGTAATTTTCTATAAGTGAAAATGATAGTTGAAGGGGGAGGTGGTAATTTTTTATATGTGTACTATGTTATCGGCAACAAAGGAATAGCTTATGTGGACATATAATTTCACTTTGTCAAACATAAAACTGTATTGTGTCAGAAAACAACATACCATATACCATGCAACATATTATTGCATGGAACTTGTGTTGCTGGAAGCCTGAGTTATTCTACTTGAATACTGTATATAGTTTTGGATCTTTTCTGTTTAGTGGCAGCACGCAGTGAGCAATTACTTGACATAGCAGTCACCAGTAACAACGCATTTCCCCCTCCACATGTAGCAATAACCAGCAAGAGTTTGTATTTTTATTTTTATTTTGATCTACATAAATTTGTTTGTCAATTAATTTTTTATTTTTATCTTTTATTTATCATATTTTATTATTATACATTTTGTTTACTATTTACATACCTTTATTTTTTATATTTATATTTGATGTATAATTTACTAGAAATTTACATTTTACAATTAATTTCCTATGTCACTAGCAACTACAAATTAATTACAATTACAAATATAATTCATAACTACAAATACAATGATACATTTCATAATTTATTACAGCTACAAATAATACAATATAAATTATTGAGGAGGCATAAATTGACCAATGTTTTCAAATTTATCATCATTTCCGTACCTTTGCAGCCACATAAATTCAGCCAAGTAGGAATCCAACATCAGTCGCAGCAAAGTATCCCATTGCCTTTTGTTCCTCATTTTGGCCTTAGCCTGCATGCTTTCTATGTTGTATTGACAAATTGTATTGAGTGGTTCACTATTAAATGTTGATAATTTTGTTGTAAATTCTGATATTCCTTCTACTCATCAGACAAAACGGTTGTGCTTGGGGCAACATACTGGTTTATTATAGGCACTAAAGTCCCTGCGGATCTGTCTGGAATGCTCACAAGGAAACAGTCTCTTGTTTCCCAACAAATTCCGCCAAACACCAATTGATTTGGTAAAACTCTTCCCCAATTATATTTTCTTCTCGTGAAATAAGTCTCATCCACTTCTACATGCAAATTAGGCCCACCAATAACCTTTGGATTTTGTAATAAATGGTGCTCACACACTTCTCGCATGTAGGAATTCCAATCCACACATGTGCAATGATTCATTTCCAACTCATCTTGACAGTATTGTGTACACCTTACTCCAACAGTAAATGAAGTATACGATTGTGTGGAAATCTAACCGAGAATTATTTAGGAATGTATCTTGTCACACTTGTTTGAATTCCTGGCAGTCCTTTTTAGAATAAACCCAATCACTTGCCCTGTAGTATACAGTTTCATTTGATGGCCGTTCGTAAAATTTTGGGTTGTGTAACATATTTTTGTCTCTTAGAAACTGTATTGCTGAATCTTTATTGAGAATCCATGCTATTAACTGAAGGAAATTCATGATATGCTACAATACTACTATACTTGTGATTGCGGCATACAGAGCCACAGGGCACGCTGTCACCATGGAATGGTTGCAGAATGCGTTGTTACTGGCGATTGCTACGTTGAGTAAGTGCTCACTGCATGCTGCTCTCTGCATAGTTAAGCTTCTTTATAAGAATAAAGTACCTAATTTTTATAGATAAAGTGACTCAAAAATAACATTATATTAAATGACTACCCCATAATAACAAAAAATATCTATAAATAGTAGTGCTGTCGATCGATCAGAGTATTTAATCGGTTAATCAATAAGGTTTAATCGATTAATCGAGTTTGGGTACTAAAAAATTATCATACTAATGGCTTATGAATTTAATTTTAATAGATGTATCTAATTGTTACTTTTTTTTGTTTTTAAGTAACTTATAAAATCAGTATATTAGCATGGATTACATAGAAATAATATTATAATTATAATATGTATGAACAGATTTAATAATATGAACTGTTATCAGGAGACTAAGTGACAAATATGAATTTGAAGGTAAGGATATGGTATAACATTAGACTCACGTAGTCAGTACTGCTTCAATCAGGATTTTAAGCATGTGAGTGTGTTCACATGGTCCGGATCAAGGGCTGCTCTACGTTTAGTAACAATATTGCCTGCATCACTAAACACTCGTTCGCACGGAACCGATGTAGCTGGAACGCAGAGCAATTTTTTCGCTACAGATGAAAGAAGTGGAAGCTGAATGGAATGTGTTTTCCACCACAGTAAGGGGTCTGCAAAGTCATCATCCAGTTCTGCCAAAGATCTGTAGACATCAACCTCTGTTGTGAGCGGTGTTAACGGAGCTGTTTCTTCCCTCTTGTCATCATCGTCTTCTTCAAAAACAAGTTTTCTTTTCTTCACATTTTGTTTTATTTCTGTTTGTGCAGTGGTCACAACTCTATTGGAAATTCTGTTCCACACTAATTATCTTGCTTCTCTTGGAATACATTTCAAATATTTAAATCTTGGATCAAGAGCCGTAGCTTCTTGATACATTTCTATTTTAGGCCAGGCATTTACTCTTTCTGTTAAATCATCTAACAGAGCTGTTTTGAATCGAGTAACGTAACCAAGATCCGTGTCAGTAATTTTTAGACTTACTCGTAAATGAGTTATGGCGGGTAGTACAACACTTGCCGTCATGTATTTGCTTCCTCCAAGAAAATCACATAATTCCAAACATGGTTTAAGACATTCATACATTTTTTGTGTCATTTCCCATTCCACTTCAGTTAATGGAATGATATTTGATGGATTGGTGGACATTATAGCTACAATTCCTTCCTTGGCTTCTAGAAGAGACTCGAACATAAGGCATGTACTATTCCATCGGGTGACTATATCTTGTTTCAGTTTGTATTGCGGAATATTAAGTTCTTTCAGTTTTTGGCATAGCTGATTTTCTAAATAAGGACTGTGCTTGAAATGACCCACCATTTTTCTACATTTGGAAAGCAGTTTATCTATAGATGCATTCTCAATTGCTGTATTCAAACTTAATTGCAGGGTATGAGCAGTGCACCTAACATTATCATATTTCGACACCAAGAACAATATTCCTGGCATTGTCTGTACATATTGCAACTACTGTACTTTGAAGGTTCCAGTCAGACACAACTTGTTCGAATTCTTCCGTACAATTTGCTGCACTATGTTTCTCCACCACATGTTTCATTTCTATGCAGCGCTGCAGAACACCCAGTTAGAATCAATCCAATGAGCACTAACACCCAAATAACCTTGATTTGCTATCGATGTCCAGAAATCACCTGTTAGGCTAACAAATTCAGTTTCTTTTAGTTTGTCTAGCAGCTTGAATCGTTCGACATCATAAAGTTTCTCAATCCGTCTAGTTACAACGTCTCTAGATGGAAGATTATAAGAACTACTACCTACAGCTTCCCTTAAAACGTCTTTTAGCCCTTCATCCGAAATTATATTGATAGATTGTAACTTTTATTCTTTTTTGGTAATTTTATATTTATTCAAATTAAAACTCCCACTTACCTTCCAACTTTGATCTGGCCGGATCGTGTAGCGGGGACGAACTGTAACAGTACAGAATGACCCAGTACCAGAATTATGGGAATTAAGGGGATTTTCAATGTTTTGTATTATGTAATTATTAAAACATACAGAATGGTTAGGTCCATTGTCCCTATGGAAAAAGGAACGACGCACATTCGGCCAGAGTAAAACACCAAGGTCGCCGGTGGACGTGAAAACATCAAAATATACCATGGCGGTGTTTATGACGAAGTACAACAATATGAATTATGATTGGGCTATAGCACAGCTCCGTCATCGTTAAGAACAATGACGCACTGAGTACAATGTGTGTAACCCGGCGTTGTCCAGCAAGACAAAGCGGGATGACGTAAGAACTACACACACACAAGCGCAATTTTACATTTGCCTCGATCTCATTTCAACGCCATTCTTCATAGCAGCCACAGCGATGTAGCGTTGTGTGCATAAAATTTTACAATAGTTTAAATATAATTGGCCAAATGTTAGCCAAAATAGTGGAGCAAGAAAGGCTCATGTAACTTGATAATATAAAATACAGAATATGTAAATTCAGTGTGAACATCAACCTAATCGAACGGCAGACTAAAAAGGCGAACACCGGCCATCACCATGGGCAGCAAGCACAACCAACGGATGGACATCAGCACCGATTAACCAGAGAAGTTCCTTTTATTATTTTCTATCTCATGAGCTCATTAATATCAAATTGTTAATTAAAGAATGTACGGGTCTAAAATTGAATGTGCAAATGAGAGAGTGAATGCATGGCCATAAAAAACATATGCCGAGGGCATAAACACAAACAAAAATTACACAAACCAATGCCCTCGGCATATGTTTTTTATGGCCATGCATTCACTCTCTCATTTGCACATTCAATTTTAGATCCGTACATTCTTTAATTAACAATTTGATATTAATGAGCTCATGAGATAGAAAATAATAAAAGGAACTTCTCTGGTTAATCGGTGCTGATGTCCATCCGTTGGTTGTGCTTGCTGCCCATGGTGATGGCTGGTGTTCGCCTTTTTAGTCTGCCGTTCGATTAGGTTGATGTTCACACTGAATTTACATATTCTGTATTTTATATTATCAAGTTACATGAGCCTTTCTTGCTCCACTATTTTGGCTAACATTTGGCCAATTATATTTAAACTATTGTAAAATTTTATGCACACAACGCTACATCGCTGTGGCTGCTATGAAGAATGGCGTTGAAATGAGATCGAGGCAAATGTAAAATTGCGCTTGTGTGTGTGTAGTTCTTACGTCATCCCGCTTTGTCTTGCTGGACAACGCCGGGTTACACACATTGTACTCAGTGCGTCATTGTTCTTAACGATGACGGAGCTGTGCTATAGCCCAATCATAATTCATATTGTTGTACTTCGTCATAAACACCGCCATGGTATATTTTGATGTTTTCACGTCCACCGGCGACCTTGGTGTTTTACTCTGGCCGAATGTGCGTCGTTCCTTTTTCCATAGGGACAATGGACCTAACCATTCTGTATGTTTTAATAATTACATAATACAAAACATTGAAAATCCCCTTAATTCCCATAATTCTGGTACTGGGTCATTCTGTACTGTTACAGTTCGTCCCCGCTACACGATCCGGCCAGATCAAAGTTGGAAGGTAAGTGGGAGTTTTAATTTGAATAAATATAAAATTACCAAAAAAGAATAAAAGTTACAATCTATCAATATAATTTCGGATGAAGGGCTAAAAGACGTTTTAAGGGAAGCTGTAGGTAGTAGTTCTTATAATCTTCCATCTAGAGACGTTGTAACTAGACGGATTGAGAAACTTTATGATGTCGAACGATTCAAGCTGCTAGACAAACTAAAAGAAACTGAATTTGTTAGCCTAACAGGTGATTTCTGGACATCGATAGCAAATCAAGGTTATTTGGGTGTTAGTGCTCATTGGATTGATTCTAACTGGGTGTTCTGCAGCGCTGCATAGAAATGAAACATGTGGTGGAGAAACATAGTGCAGCAAATTGTACGGAAGAATTCGAACAAGTTGTGTCTGACTGGAATCTTCAAAGTACAGTAGTTGCAATATGTACAGACAATGCCAGGAATATTGTTCTTGGTGTCGAAATATGATAATGTTAGGTGCACTGCTCATACCCTGCAATTAAGTTTGAATACAGCAATTGAGAATGCATCTATAGATAAACTGCTTTCCAAATGTAGAAAAATGGTGGGTCATTTCAAGCACAGTCCTTATTTAGAAAATCAGCTATGCCAAAAACTGAAAGAACTTAATATTCCGCAATGCAAACTGAAACAAGATATAGTCACCCGATGGAATAGTACATGCCTTATGTTCGAGTCTCTTCTAGAAGCCAAGGAAGGAATTGTAGCTATAATGTCCACCAATCCATCAAATATCATTCCATTAACTGAAGTGGAATGGGAAATGACACAAAAAATGTATGAATGTCTTAAACCATGTTTGGAATTATGTGATTTTCTTGGAGGAAGCAAATACATGACGGCAAGTGTTGTACTACCCGCCATAACTCATTTACGAGTAAGTCTAAAAATTACTGACACGGATCTTGGTTACGTTACTCGATTCAAAACAGCTCTGTTAGATGATTTAACAGAAAGAGTAAATGCCTGGCCTAAAATAGAAATGTATCAAGAAGCTACGGCTCTTGATCCAAGATTTAAATATTTGAAATGTATTCCAAGAGAAGCAAGATAATTAGTGTGGAACAGAATTGGGTTTTTGTCAACAACAAACTCAATAACGCAATTAATAGTAATAAATGTAAAAATCAAAACAATTTTTTAAAAAGTAAATATAAGCAGGATATCATGAATCTTAAAACCATAAAAAGTAAACTTGAGAAAAATGATGCAATTATAAGTAAGGCAGATAAGGGTGACACATTGGTGGTCATACAGAAAAGAGATTATACTCAAAAGGTATTTGATTTCATAAATAATAATAATATTAAGAAAATAGACCGGGACCCCACAAAGGCTTATGTAAAAACTTTGAATAACACCATTAATCAATGTAATTTTTTGTTAGATGAGAAAACACGCAGATATTTAAAACCAATTAATGCCACGGCACCAAAATTCACAGGACTACCTAAAATCCACAAGGAAAGTACACCAATCAGACCAGTAATAAACTACACCACAGCTCCCGGATACAAAGCTGCTAAATTGTTAGTAACTTTAATTAAGAATAATATCAGGATAGCAAATAATTACAGTATAAAGAACAGTTATGAGTTTGTTGAAAAACTTAAAAAGATAGAAATACTACCACAATATAAATTGGTATCGTTAGACGTAACTAATTTGTACACCAATATCCCCGTGAGGGAAACTATAGAAATTGTAAATAACAATTTAAAGGAAGTAGCTCAACTTAGCATGCAAAAAATCAACGAACTTATAAAACTACTTACAGTCGTCTTGGAACAAAATTACTTTACATTTGACAACGGGTTTTTTACACAAGATGACGGTCTGGCTATGGGTTCGCCACTATCAGGACTATTAGCTGATATATATTTAAATTATTATGAGAATATAAACATAATATCGAATAAATTATACAAGAATAAAATCATTTTTTATTGTAGATACGTCCATGATACGTTTATGATATTTAATGGAACAAAAAGACAAATACAAAACTTAAATAGTCACATAAACAGCATACACCATAAGATTAAATTCACATCTGAAATAGAAGAAGAAAATCAATTAAATTTCTTAGATTTAACCATTTTAAAAAACGAAGGAAAACTTCAATTTAAAGTCTATAGAAAGGCCACAACAACGGATATCACAATTCATGCCGATTCATATCATCCCACCTCGCATAAAATGGCAGCTTACAATAGTTTTGTGCATAGATTGCTAACTATACCGTTAAGTGAAAAAGATTACAATGAAGAGGTTAATACCATCAAGCACATAGCAGCGGCTAACGGATATAAAAGTTCATTAGTGGATAAATTAATAAGTAAACGCAAAGAGAAGAAATTAAAAAAGTCGAGCAATGATAACACACTTCCGGTTAATAAATACATATCTGCAGATTACACAAACATTTTACCAAATATTCTAGTTAACGAACTCAAGAAACACCATGTAATTGTAACTTTCTGTGCAAATAACAACATTCAGAGACTTCTTAGCCGGAAAAACAGTATACCAGAAAGAAAAAGAACCGGCGTATACAAGATGAATTGCAGCTCATGCGACATATTCTACATAGGCCAAACAGGCAGATCGTTTGAAGAAAGATATAACGAACATCTTCCCAGAAGGGAATTACATAAAACAACATCTAATTTTGCCAGGCACCTGATACTATGTAATCATAACTACAGTGATTTTGAGACAAATTTCCAGCCCTTGCATTGCTGCAGGAAAGGAAAATACATGGACGCGCTTGAGGAATATGAAATATATAAAGCCGTCAAAATCAACAGTGATTATGTCTTGAATGATAAACTTACATTTTCACATAACATATTGTACGACACGGCAATACTTGCACACGGGCGCCGGTAAATGGAATGTCACAGTACATACGGGCTATAATAAGCAAAACAGGTTTATCAGTGGCTATATAAACAGTGAATCAGTCAATCGATATTGTCCACGCGAAAGCAGTCGATCGATATTGTCCACGCGAGAAACATAAACTTTCATGTTCGCGTCTGTGAGTTTCCAATGTCGTAAAAGTGCACTTTTACTGTAATGATTTTAGTGTTTTTAATTTTTAACGATCTCTAATGAGTGATTAAGATTTCTGAAGATGGCAATTCGTTGCCGAAACGCGTCAAAATAAGACGAGAAAAACGAAGTTTTTTTATGATGGGAGACATAAACATAACTTGAAAATAAAGGTAAATTTTATTGGTAGCGAAAGTGGCAGGAGTGATTGGAAATATTCTTCATGAATTGTAAAGACGTAATAGACAAACAGGCGAAAATGTGTCAAGGTCAGCTCCAGTGACTTACAAGTTGCTTAACCGATTATGTAACAGATTATATAACACCTTATGTCGAGACAATCCCAGCGTTGGAATGCGGGTGCGTCAGACTAAACTACTATTGGCGTAGGGATACCAGAGCCGAAAACAATGAAAACTTGGTAAACAACCGCGGCCGCTTCACCATGTAGTGCCGTTTGTCTCAGCCCAGTCTTAAAGAACCACTCGCGCGAGTGATACCTATAAAGTTCCGGGCGTAATTTTCGTCGCGCCCGCAAAACAGTAAAAATGTGAATAACATATAAAATGTAATTTAAACATTTAAACGGTCAATACCGTTATTATAGTATATCAAAAATGTAAAATAATTAATACAAACTCAATAGAACTAGTAAATTCAGTGAAAACAGCTAGCTATGTTGTGCGGGTAACATCTTCAGGACTCAATGAACAGCTAAGTAACATATCAGGATAAAACAAAACTTTCAATGAAAATTTAAATAATCAATATTTTAATATAGGTACTGAAATAAATTTTTTTTACCGAGAATGAGATCTCTAAGGGTTTTGGGTAACTGTGTGTGTGTGTGATTGAGTGAAAGTATATAGAAGGCTGGTTTGTGTTCTATTTTATATGTAGTTTCTTGATTTTTATTATTTGAAAATTTTATAACATGTTAATTATAACTCATTAATAAGTTTTGTCACTAATATGATTGTCTGTTAACTGTGTTAACCGAGATAAAGGGGAGAAAAAAATAAGGTGTTGATGATAAAATTGAAATGCTTAATAACCAATAAAATCTAAAATCATGGGAACCAATAACGTTTTCTTTATTTCGACAACCATTTCTGCTTTTGAGTTCGCCAAAAAGAATCTGGCCCGATATGAATATTTTATTTCTTGTAATTGGTACGAATGCAAGATGGCGCCCGAAGAAATTAGAAATAAACAAAACGATGAATAAAGTTAAAATTAATTAAGTGTAAATTATCCAAAAAAAGTATAGCACAATTGGCTTCCAAATGTAGGGACAATTTATATAAATAAATTTATATAAATATAGGCCACTTGGAGAGCAGAATGGTTGTTTGAAATGAAAATAAATTTTTTTGGTATGTAGAAATAGACGTAGGTGACGAGAGTGTCACATAAGGTTATGTTAGTGTTATTGAAGTAGATGTATAGTAAATAAGTCATAAGTCAGAATTACATAAATAAAAATGATGAATAATAATGAAATATTAACAATGAAGTCAGCTTCACTGACAGCCAGACAGAAAGTCAAATGAATAGCGATTCAGGTATTCAAACAGAGTCACTGTCAATAAGTGACCGTAATGTAGACGAATCTATAATTAGTGCGCCGGGAGCGAATTCCACTCCCGTAGCAACTAAAATAAAAGAAAAAGAATGTACAATGGCTGATATGATGAACTTTATGAAAACCATGTCTGAGAATATTAATAATAGATTTGATGTTAATAATAGCAATTTTAATGATAAATTCAATGAGATTAGAAATGAAATTAAACAGCAGAATTCAGATTTCAATAAACATATTAAAGAAATTGAAACACGTCTTGATACATTTAAAGAACAAATCTTAGAATCAATAAGTAGCAGTTGCGAGAAAAAGATTGAGGAAATGAATAAAAATTTAGAACGTAAATTCACTCAGATATTGAATAAGAGGTTAGATGACAATGCTATAGTTATGACAAATACTAATGATGACAAAATAGTGGAAGAGGTAGTATTAGATAGTAAAGTATTGAATAGTGATGATAATGATGTTAATTACAATTCAGAGGTAAGTGGGAGTGAGAATTATGACAATATAAGTGAAAATATGATGTTAAAGAATAATGGGGTAAATATTGAGAGTACTGATGAAGTTTTAGAATGTAATAATGGAATGTTAATGTGTGTTTATGAGTCAGAGAGAAAGTGGAAAGATAGTATAGAGGTAGAAGGGTGGCAGAGGGTAAATTTTCCCCAGGTTTATTGTGAACCAAGGTGTTTACAAATGCTGTTGTTGAAGGGCAAGAGTCCCTTGTTATTGGAAGACATGAGGTCTTTGAGTTGTTCCCTGAATTTTTATGAGTCAGTGCCCTCTGTGTGGGATGGTAGAGAAAGTGTGATATGGTGTTATAGTGAGAGAGATTTAGATAGAGAGTTGTGTATTGATAGAGAGATAGAATTATTTCAGTTAAAGAGAAATTATAAAGAGTTGAAAGCGAGATTAGAATTGAAGGAAATAGATGATATAAAATACTTACCTTGTAAAATAGAGATGTATAATTATTTTGATGATGTACTTGATATAGTAGAAGAGTATAATGAGAAAATAACTGACTTTATGTTGAATAAAAATACTTACGGAGACGGAACTGAGATCACAAATGTAGACAGGTTTTATGAATTGATAGATAAGAATGGTGTCAAATATTATGTCAATAATGGTCATAATAATAATAATAATTTGTACGTGTATAACAATGGTTTATGTTATAAAAATGTTAGATATCTACATGATGATGGAGGTTGAATTAAAAAATCAGTGTATGAACATTGTTAAATATTTTAATGTATGGTTCTGACCTTGCTAACTTAGAAATTGAAGTGTGGTAAACTGAAAAATTAATGACGAATAATTTGTAAATAATTGATAGTGAAATTAATTGTGTGTATTGTAACAAGTATATAATGTAAACAATGTGTGTATGTAATTGTTTTAATAATAGTAATATTTTAAGCAGACTAAATAAATAATGATTTTGTAATTATTTTGGAGCAATGTAATTAAAATGTTGTGTTTTCAATACTTGATGGAATTTAAATAATTTGAGATGTTTAAATATTTTTGATTGATTTAAAATGTTATATAATTGAATTTTGATGATGAATTTAAATTATTTTATGAGATTTAAATTTGATAATAATTAATAAATAGACAAATGTTAAATTGTGTTTAGTTTGTGGAATAATATGGTTGTTAAAATGTTTCAGAAGGTACATGGAGTTATTAGTGTTTGGTGTTTATATTTGTATGTCTATGATAGTATGGGAGTGATTGATCATATGTAAGTATGAATTTGATAATGACCTTGAAGTAAAGTAAACATCTTATAATGGCACTAAAGGAGTTTGAAAAGAAGTTAACTTAGGTAAAATATTATTATGAAATGACGCAAAATGAATGCTAATAATAAATTTGAATTTTTGGGAGAAACTAATGGTCTAATAAATGTTAAATAGTTTAGAGTATAAATAAAAGAATTAATAGACAGTACAAGTTGTAATGTTGACGATTTTTATAAAAATTATTTAAATGTGAATTGTTTGGTTAAATGTAGCAATGATATTGTTCATGTTCATTATGTTATATTGTACAAGATGTGTGGGTAATTTTGGGGGGTTGTTTGGTGTTAATAGAAGTGAAATAATTATGGAAAGTAGAGACTGCAGCAGTAGAAGGGTTTAAGTTTAGTTATTAGTTATGCTATTGCAGTGGTGGCATGTGCCACTGCAGATAGCGATGAGTGTTGGTGGTAACATCAAGGTATGTTACCATCATCGGAGGCCAAACTGGCATAAGATACACTGCACAACTTGTTATATAATTTCATATTATATGTTGATTGGTTGCCGTGCAGTGTATCATAAAGATGAAGTATAACATGCATGAAATGAAAGATGATTTCCCCGCCTTTTCGGGTGATTACTGCCTTACCAGCACTAATCGTGGTTTTGGACGACAGCCAGCTGTGGGCAGCAATTGTAAACCTGACCATAGTAGGTTGCCCTTGAAATTGGTATATATTTGAAATTATTGGGGGGTGACTTAGGGGAAATCCCAGGAACTATGGAACAGCGGCTATCACTCTGTTCGCGTGGGAACAGTAAACCAGGTGATAGACCCGCATTAAGGGCGTATAAATCTGTAACTTTAGATATGATGATATCTAGCTTTTTGAAAAATGTAACGCAGAAGCAAGGACAAGGAGATGACAAAATTCCTCCAAAACTTCAGTCCTTGTGGACACAACTGGACGCCACAGTCCAGGGGGGTCATAGTGTGTGTGGAAAGGGAGGTTACTCAGGGGAGTAACGAATTAAAAGTTTGTTGTAACTTAATAATGATGACTCGCTACTGAGCTGACTAAATAATTTTGTTTTGATTTGAGAAATGGATGCACTAGATGTTTCTTATATTGTGTTTATTATGTATTTTTTTGTTAATTGCATGTAGTATGTTAGGGATAAGGATTCTTGGATTTCGTTGTCCATGACGTGTCCGTTACTTAACTAAATATCACTATAATATTGACGACTCGGTAAAGGCTGTAAGGTAAAACTTTACGTTTTTACTTATAAAAAACTTTGTGTTCCGAGTCGTCAATATTATAGTGATATTTAGATAAGGATTATAAAATTGTAATAATATGTTATAGAATAAATTTTTAATGTGTTTAAAGATTTTAAGTAAATAATGGAATAAATTTGAGGTATTTAAGAATGTTCAATGGTTTGTAAAGGATAGCATTTGGGTGGTTATTATTTCGTTAGGACATTTAAATCAGTCCAAATTAAGTTTAGAAGGGGAGTTGAATAAAGTAAGATTGTTGTGAATAAACATAATGTAGAATTTTAGTATTGATAGTGACACAGTGGCCATGGGGAAATATGTAGAGTAATGATTGATATATTGAGGTAATAAATAAATGGAGATATTTTGTAGATGAAAGTGATGTAATGGAAGAGTAATTAGTTGATAGAGGAATTTTGTAAGGGGGGTGGTGTGATAAGGAGTCCTCAACGAAAAGCGTTGCGGCGGGAGGGGAACCGATTAGCGCCGGAAAGGGTTACCTAGGGAGGGTCTGGGAACCAGATAAGGGAATGAGCATTGGGAAGGGAACACACATCCTGAGTACAAAGGGGTAGAGAGTATTTTGTTATAAGGGTAGAATGATTCGAAATGAATTAGAGTAGTAAGTTAGAGTTAGAGAAGGGTTGGTAGATGTTTTGTTAGATGGGTGTCATACTAGTTAGAGAATTTGTAAGTGAGCGTTAGAGTCATAAAAGGGGTAAGATTATAGTTGATAAAGTGAATTGTTATGAATAACTGAGAATCACCCAAATTAATAAAATGGAATAATAACTGAAATGTTATGTAAAATGAAGGTTGGAAAAAAAAACTTTTTTTTGGGAAATGAATTAATAAAAGTTTAATTGGAATTAAAATGTAATTTTTATAATTTTATATGCAAATTTAAAGATGTAAAGTGTGTAATTTTTGGTCAAACTTAAATGTGAATTGCTTATCTTAAGGTAATAATGACAATGTGAATTATGAATATACTATGTTTTATTGTGTTGTATTATGTTTGTTAGTGTGTAAGAGACTTTTATGAATTTAAATATTTTAGATGCAAATTGGGAATGAGAGAGATGTGTAATATGGTAATGGGAAATGTTTATTTAAATTCTGATGGGAATCAGGGCAATAATTTTGAATTTTGGGATAAAAGTTAACAAGAGAAAGTAGACAGAATGAGATGATGGAATTTTAAAATAGGTATCATGTTATGTTGTTAGGTATTCATATATATGTTAGAGGTTAAGAGGAAAAAACCAGTGCTTCTTAACACAAACCAGCACCGCTAAGGGGAAACAGATCAGTAAGGGATATAATGTTGTACAAGGCCACTAGTTGATATTTTGATTTGTTGTTTCAGAGTCTGGTGATGCTGTGGCGGCGGTCCTGAGCTGGCCAGCGTGTCAGAGCAGGGGCGTTAAGTACCTGGCTGACTTTATGGTGTTGGGATCTCGAGAGAGAAGTCCAGTAAGGTCATTCAGGTGCGGTCACAGTCACTGGACCAAGGGTGAGTTAATTATATTTTGTTTGTAAACAGTAAAGGGGGTTGTGGCGACATATCCTGGCTGATCCCTTTAGCAAATATGAATGTGTCAATGAGAGTTTTTATGCTTCGGCATAAAACCTCTCATTGAGGGGGTATTGTAACGGGACATTTTGGCCTACCTGGGGAAATAAAGAAATCATTGTATTTTAATAAAAATAAATAGCATTTTTATGATGTAATAGTAATTTTGGGAGACATAAACATGAATTGAGAAGAAAGGTAAATTTTATGGGTAACAAAATTGGCAGGAGTGATTTTAAATATTATTCATGAATATTATAAAGACATAGTAAACAACAAGTGAAAATGTGTCAAGGTCAGCTCCAGTGCAACAGAATTATGTAACAACATCGAACGATATTACGTCAGTGCCTTACATAACGCTGGAATGTAGGAGTGTCAACGCCAGCAGTTTTCGTTGACGCTCAGAGAACAAAGGCAGTCGGCTATGAACATCCAATAAATACAGAAGCAATCTATCTGCGCGTCCGCTGGCTGGATGAAGTTTTCGTCGTGCCCACAGTACAATAAAATGTGAAGTAAAATAGAAATTTATACATAAATAACAGTTTTTTCGTTACACAAGAACAGTTTTTTGGAAATTATCAGTCGAAAACTTAACAATGTGCGCGTAAAATGTGACGTCTTCAAGACTCCATTGAACAGCTAAATAAAGAATGTGTACATAAATTTTAACAAGGGCTATCCAAAATTACTTTAAATGGGATGAAATAAACTTTTAAACAAAAAAAAAAGAGATCTCTAAGGGTATAAAGTAACTGTGTGTGTGTGTGTGTGTGTGTGTGTGTGTGTGTGTGTGTGTGTGTGTGTGTGTGTGTGTGTGTGTGTGTGTGTGTGTGTGTGTGTGTGTGTGTGTGTGTGTGTGTGTGTGTGTGTGTGTGTGTGAATGAAAGTAGGTATATAAAGAAGGCTGGTTTGTGTTTCTTAAAAATTAGTTATATTTAATATCTTGATTTTCTTATTGTTTGAAAATTTTTATACCATGTTTCAATTTTATTTATGCTAGTTTTAGAATGGGAATTTTATAATAGATGAGGGAGTGGAAGCGGTAGTTTGTCAATGATAAAAAAATATATAATAATGAAAGAAAATAATCAAATGTCAATAAAACTTAATTATGGGAAATAAGTAAAGCTTTCTTTATTTTGAATAACCATAATTCTGTTCTCTTGTGTTCGCCGAAAAGAATCTGGCCCGAAATTGGTAAGTACATATAAATTTTTCTTGCAATTGGTACTAAGGCAAGATGGTGCCCGAAGAAATTAGATGTAAACAGAACAGTGAATAACAAAAAAAAATTAAAATTAATTAAATTTTATTTATATCAGTAAAAGTTATATCACACTATCTGATAACCAAACCACAGCACTACGTCCAGTAGCACTGGGGTTGACCGCTCTCCTAGCAGCTGACTCTGATGAAGCTTGTAAACGTGTGAAAACTGGCTCAGATTCAGGTAGATTTTAATTAAAAGTTTATCTAAAAAAAACAATATCCTAAAGTCAAACAGGGCACAATATAGTAAAACAATTTAAATAAAAAATGATTAACCTTAATATACAAAAAACCGAGTCACTAATGTGGTGTGTCAACTGAGAGTTAGTAACATAAAATGTGTTGTAAGAACTGTACACTGAAAAAGTTTGATTATTCTTTTATAAAGTATGAAGTTATATTTTTTATTCTTTAACAGCAAAAAAATTGCTTCTTAATGAAACACTGTAATTTGCATACGGCCACTATATTGTGCAACAAACTGTCCTCCTGACATTATCTACTTGGGTACTGCATGATAGATTAGTCTCTTCTCAATAGACACACTTTCTCATCATTGGTATCATTTTCTCCTCAGGCTTTTATTATTTCCACTATCATTTTCACATCACTATGTATCCATGTACGACATATAGAAGTACTAAAACTTTGAATAAAGTAGGTACTAAAATGTTTTGTTACTTCAAAGTCTTGGGAGACCACATTTCCAACTATAATAGCAATTTTAATTAAGAAAGTTGTGTTAGTGGTTATAATCACAAAGAGAATTATCACTGTTGCACACCACTGTAGAAAAATTATTCTGATTAGCGCTTTCAAGCTTCTCAGCTCATCATCAGATCAGAAATAACAACAGAAATAAAACAATCTCTTCACACCCCCACCCGCCTCACTGTCCACACACACACCCCCCCAAACAAGCTATAAGTCAAATGTCCCTTCCCACCCTCTGAAAGGGAAAGATAGAAAGGGTTAGACAATTTTAAAGAATACTAAAACTAAATTTGATAATGAAGAAATATTTTATAATATAATTAAGAAGTAAGAGTTAGAGGACGGATAGATAACATTAAGAATTAAATTGCATATAGGGATGTTTTCTAAATAAGGGTGAGTGACCGCACCCAAAAGTGTGAATGAGAAAGGCTTTACAACGTTAGGTTTTGAAAATAATGTACACACATACACAAGGAATGTGCTAGAAAAATATGTAACTGTACTGATGGGGGTGATAGCTTGTTTGTGGGGGGTGTGTATGGTCAGTGGGGTGGGCGGGTGGGGGTGTAAAGAGTTTGTTTTATTTCTGTTGTTATTTCCAATCTGACGATGAGCTGAGAAGCTTGAAAGCACCAATCGGAACAATTTTTCTATAGTGGTGTGCAACAGTGATAATTCTGTTTATAATAGCACTGACATGTCCCTCCTAATAGTTTTGTATGCTGTAGGCTAATATAAATATCACTAACATGAGCTTGTTGTATGACTGGCGAAAGCACAATGGAATGTTATCATATGCTCTACACAAATCAATAAATGTTAGATATACGAATTTGACTATACCATAAATGATAGCCTTCTCACAAAGCTGCTTCAAAAAAAAAAGACAAGACCTTCCTACACTGATGCCACTTTGTTCCTCTGCATCATTTGTTCATAGCTCGATTTGTTTTTTTGAGAATTTGTGCAATAGAACTTGGCACATTAGGTCCACAATAATTCTCACATTTTTGCTGATCACACTTTTTATGTAGAAATATTATGTTAGTTTGTTTCCATTCTTACAGAAATGTTAAGAAAATACTCTTAATACCTGTAAGACATTTTGTGAAAATTTGTGCGAGTATTTCAAATACATCCCCTGTTGCATTATATGTTAGTTTCTATTGGTATCCTTCCAGATCTGGGAGCTTTGCTGTATTCGACTGTCTTTTATACTATTAACACTTCTTCAGATGTTACATCATCAACTTCCTCATTTTTGTCATATGCATCCAAAATCCTTGTGTCGGACATAAATTGTGACATGTCTTCCATAACAAGTTTTCAACAATACTGTATTTTTCCAAAGTAATCAGCATAATAAGTCTGTATTTGTTCTTAGTTTCTTCAAGCCCAAAACTCATCCCATCTCTGAATTTATTGTGAGACACCTTTGTTGCCATGTTACATTCTCATTCTTTTATCTTCCTCGCTTACCTCACTTATAAAATAGATGCCAACATTTCTGTCATCTCTATACTTTGTAACAAACCATTTAAAAAAAAGTCCTTATTTCTTTTAATTAATTTTCTTTAAACTAGTTTGTGTATTCCACGTATTAATTTTCTATCACTTGTTGCCTTCACTTCGTAACCTACTGCTTCAAAAACTGCTTTCAGAAGACACTGTTTAATTTTCATTTCATTTGTGCTTCCATCAACAAAATTTTGAAATTTGTTAGCCAGTCTAAATTACTATAAATAGGAGGTGGTATCAAAAAGTTACCAGACTATACTGGCAGTGACTGTACAGAACAGAGCAACTGACGGTTATTGCTCCCAAGCCTATTCTTTCCATGTGCCAAGTTTTGTCATATTGCATGCCCATGTTCAATTTAAGGAAAATGTTATAACCTTATGTTAATAACTTTCTACAGTGGCCAATAAATTCAAACAACAGGCCTACATAAAATTTGTGTGAAACTTCGTAAATTGGTTATTGAGGCTTTTAAAATGCTTTGTGAGATTTTTCAAGAACAATTGTGATGTTGAACACAGGATTTCGGATGGCATGCTCATTTCAAGGCTGGTAGAATGTCACTTGAAGACAATTATACAGGACAAAGTTTCATAAGCAAAACACCCGAAAATCCCACACCCTCTGTTTGCCATGAATCTAATCAGTACTCTACAACTTTGCAAAAATGAAGTTGAAGACAAAAGACCACTGCTTTGACACCACAGAAAGCATCAAAAAAGAAAAACAGGCAATGCTAGATGCCCTGCAGTAAAGGGATTTTGTCGATGCTTTTGAAGGGTGGAAGAGGCATTGGAATTGATGTATATGCTCCCAATGAGACAGAAGTGATTGGTGGCCACTTATAAAAAAAGGAAGTGAATTTAGTTTTTTAGGCCTAATCCAGTAACTTTGCAATACCACCTCATGTATAATGGAATCATTAGAAAATATTCTCAGTTAAAGTGTTTCTATGTGCGTCATGGCTTACTCTCAAAAGTTTTTGAGGACTTATGATTTAAATATCACTACAAGTTTTATAACATATGTTCAAGTTACTCAGTTGCATGCCAATAATAGTATGAATATCCTTATTAAAATAATAATATTAAATAAAATAATACATCTTGTTTAAGCCACAAAGCCTGAGAGTTGTAGAGTTGTGTCTACAATTATAAATGTTTATATTGTAACGGGACAAACTATGGGGATTTATTTTAATTCCACACTAACTGTAATAATGTGGAGTCACCCACACTGAGCCCCAGTTTTGATAACCAAAGCTTAACTTTTGTAAACACCCAGCGGTCAGTCTGTGAATAAGCCAGGCGAGGTGCCACGTAATCTGGAGCATCGGAATGTGTACTAGCGCGCGTGTGCCGACTTTGACAGAGTGAAAGTCACGCATGGTTTTCCTTGCCACCGGCTACGATAGTATGAGAAATAACGAGACGATCGTCCGCCAATCAAATACCAAGTTGCCAAGCTCAGAGGTACGTTGGCCATTTTGGAAAGACTTCACTTAGCGTCAGTCCCCGGAACCGTGCGGTTCAATGTAAAAGTGCTCGCGAGCCAAGATATTGTAAAATTGTGAAAATGTGGTGATAAAAAGTGCAACAACAACGTCAGAAGTAAAATTACTAAATTACAAACAGCTCAAGTTATCTTTCGGACATTCAAGCATAAAACAGTGTTGGCGTAACAACAAGCAAGATGAGTACAATTTAATACCTTCAATTATAAATTAATACTGCAGTATACACAGACCCACTAAAATGAATCAATATTAAAGAGATCTCTTATTCGGGGGGGGGGGGGGGTGAAAAGTATGAGAGAGAGATAGAGTGAGCGAAGTACTGGATCATCTTATATAATAAAGATATAGCTATTTTAATAATTAAGTTCATTAAAATATGTTTTGTTTTGAAAGTTGAATAAGAGTCCGTAATAACTTTGTAAAGAATACAAAAGAGAAAGAAAGCAGATAGAGATGTTAAAGTTAGTAAATAAACGAGTTGGTTTAAAGTTGATAAATGAGAGTAGAGATTTATTATGTAATGCAACCCAATAACCACTCTTACAGGTCACGAGTTCGCATATAGGACCCTGGATCCCTGTGAAGGTAAGAATTTTGGAAGTTGACAGTTTTTAAGTATTTTATGTATCCAAATTTTATTAATTAAAAGTGTAGAGTCACAATATATTACAAAGATAGACTATCTGCATATTTATGCAGGGTAATATTTTTACATTATATAGTATAGAAACTATTAGAAAAAATTTTAATTAGTATAATCAGGAACAGACAGACAATGACAGTCTGTGGCCTGTCATGAACAATTGTTGATTTTAAGCTTTGCGCACGTGTGTGTACAGTGTTCAGTGTATGTGTGTGTTCTGCTGGTTGTAACCAGATTTATACTACGAATAGGGGAATAAGGTGATGTCTGTATGTGCATACATCAGTGACGTAGCTAGTACTTTTGCCGCCCGGGGCAGCCTGTCAGTTTGCCGCCCCCCTACACATTTCAGTTGCCACTCGCCGACAAGCAAAAAAAAAAAAAGTAAATGGCGGTCTATTTTTTGACTTATCACTGTACTTTATTTAGACAATAAATAAAGAATAATATGTATTTCAACGGGTAGAAAGGCAGCCTAGCGAAAGTCTAACCTCCAAACGGACAGAAAGGTGACCTAGTGAGAGTCTAACCTCCAAACAGACACAAAGATGAGCCAACGAAATTTCTACCTTTGAGTGGGCAGAAAGGAGTTAGCATCTTTCCTAGCCCGCCTTTCTGGCCGTTTGGAGGTTAGACTTTCACTAGGTTGCCTTCTTCCTCGTTTGGAGGTTAAACTTTTGCTAGGTCACCTTTTTGTCAGTTCGGAAGTTAGAATTTAGCTAGGTTGCCTTTCTACCCGTTTGGAGGTTAAAGGTTTTTAACATGAAGGATGACATCAACATTAACATGAACGATGTTACACATGAAGAATAACAGAAAAGAAAAGAATTGTGTTTAACTGAGCATTTTTATTTACATGTTACTTTTCAAAAATACTCCAATCGTAGTCTTAAAAGTTGAAAGTACATAGCAACTAAAAAGTACATAGCATTATTTACAGATGAAAACAATTTAAAACTTGACTTTTCTTGCTTTTGCTGCTGGAAAATTGGAAATAACTTTGCTGTAGTCAAGTGACGATGAAGTTTCGTGTTCTATTGATAGAACTGCTAAATTGGTAAGTCTATTCTCCGTCATTGTAGACCTTAAGTAATTTTTTATTAACTTAAGGTTGCTAAATGAGCGCTCACACGAGGCTACTGACACTGGAATTGTAAGAAGTATTTGAAGGGCAGTCTCTAGGGACTTGTATGATTCTGCACCCATCGAATTAATATAAGTCAATAGACCTTTTGGTTTCAAGTTTAGTTTTTTGCCATTATTGGTTGCTCTTTTCAACAACAGTAAAACATCTTTAGAGTCTCTTAGTAGCTCTTCAAAATCAGTGTCATGTGGATAATTTTCTACAAGTATTTTACAGTGTTCAGATAATTTTTCTTCGCTGATTCCCTTCTTGAGGTGATTTTCAATCTCACAAAGATAACCAAATCGTTTTTCTAGCTCCGAAAGATGTGTGAATCTGTCTCTCATCTCTGCTGACAATTTGTCTATAATTTCAATTAGACAATGTTTTATCTCTTGTCGGCTGTTTAATACAACATCATCAGCATGCTCTCCAGGCATTTTACGTTTTTTCCGTGGCCTCTTATCTGTTTCCACGCCCCATTCCTCACATTTCTTCACAGATTTCTCAATGACTATGTCACAAAGATTCGTTCTCCAATCTCCTAACTGATCTTCAAGAGTTTGCAGCAGTAACAGTTGTAACAAATTAAATATTTTTGTTAATTTTGTTTTGTTGTGTAAAAAAAAATTTTTGTTTTATTGTTTATTTTTTTATTTTATTTTTTAAATTAAATTAATTAATTTAAAATGTATTATCTTCAATGAATTTTATTAACAAATATTGATATGATCGATTTTCTATCAATTTATTAATCGACTCTCTCAGGGTATATTTCAATAGTTCATACTATTATTTAGTATCGGGTTCTTTTAACAGTTATTTTATAGATAGTCAGAGAAAAAGGGTAAAGTATGGAAAGTATAACATTACAATAATATATCAACTTAAAAATTAAAATACATATATGACATTCAATATATAAATGTGATTAAAGAAATTTGCGAACCGTTCAGTTGAATAGGCAGTGTCGCGTTGGATTGTGGGAAGAAAAAGATGCCCGCTTCGAGTTCAGATGTCAGACGAATACACCTTGCTGTTCCTATTTCCAATAAAGGCTGCTTTTCCTGTGATTTCTCGTTCCTGCTGTTGCGGTTATTCCTTCTTGTGTTGGTGGAGTGTTCCTGGTTAAGTTTTAGTGGTCCACTTCGATAAAATGTGTTGTTAAAGTTATTTTTTCACTTTCGGCTATTAGGTCGATAATTGCTGTTTGTTTCGTGATGTGGAATTAATGTTTTAATATCGTTTAAATAGTGTATTCACTGTGTTCTGTTCTTGTTTGAAGTTAATTTAATGTTTGTTGGTGTTCGTTTCACTGAATTTATGTTTAGAATGTATTTTTACAAAACTTGCGTTTTTCACTTTAGGCTAGGCTTATTGCATATACGCCATTTCTGTCTCAGCTATTAGGTTAAAAATTGCTTAAGAGCTCGTGTCAAGTGTACTTCACAATATCTAATAATGAACTAACTTACTTCCTTCGTCTTCTCCAAAAGTCTTAGCCAAATTAATATTAACAATCCATTGTTTCAAAATTATTGTACATCCTGTGCATGTGAGAATTTTACATTATATAACTGAATATATTTTTGCTATTATTCAAATTTATTAACTACTAAATACATAATCTTCTTCTTCAGTTCATTCTGCTTGATTTGATACCAAATAAGATAGTTTTATTAAGTTTTTGATCTAAAATGCTATTTACTTCATTTTGAAAATTGTAAGTTTTAAAATTCGCTTCCTGTCCTTTTCAAAAATGTTGCCATTTTACATGTTATATTAATGATTGTATTAAATCTCAGATTGACATAAAAGGTTTATCTTTCCTTAATTTCTTGCAATTTGATTAATTGGTTATCTTTTAAAATATTATACATTAATTTGTGACTCCCCTCTTTGAATTTTCAGTTTTTACATTTACATTTTTAACAGTAATTCTCACTATCTTTTTACAAAACCTTTCTTACTTATATTTCCAGTTACATGACTATGACTGATTTACCTTATATAAATCCCATCAGTTTAATTGTTTTTCTGTACTTATTTCATCAATTCTGATGCTGTTTAGTTTTAACATTTGGCCTAGATTTATAACAGTTTTTACATACAAAGTTTTTAAATAATACATTTTGTTTATACCCTCTCTGACTTTCTATTCTAAGATGACATTAATTAACATTTTCTTATTTTAACAAAAGAACAATTAGTATATAATTTATACTCTTAATTCATAACACATGATTGAAATTAACAATAGTCTTTCAAACTCAGACATTTTATACTTAATTATTATTAGTAATACACAATAAATATTTTATAAATAAAGAATGTTATTTAATTCTGACATTTCAGTCTTGATTATCACTAGTAACTTATTCTAAATAAACAGAACACATTGGTCCTTCCATCATATACTCTATTTCTTACACCTAGTTTTATTTTCAGTTTTAATCTGTTTTTTGTTTGATTTTGGGGTAATAATTCTTTGTCACTTCACTTTTTATATGGCCTGCTCTTGCTTTATCTACTGTCATTCTAATGAATGTTGTATATCAAGAGTGGCAGTTATTATTCAGAAACACCTGTATTATCTGTCATGATAATACTTTATTTAATATTATTCATGGACACAATATAAACACTTCAAAGTTGTACTATTTCACAATTTACTCAGATTGTGAACTGCAATATTGACACATAAGGTTTATTTATTATAACACAAAAACTTGCACTGATCCCCTTTTTATTCTTGGATTTTATTTCTAAATAGTTTTATAGTTTTATTAAAATCAAGAAATCTATTTATAGAAGATAATGAAGGTTTGTTTTTTGCATTATATAATTATTTCACATTGGTTCACTTTCAATTCTACTTTATACACTTTTGGCTTACATTTATTTTACTTAGTTTTCTAAATTTGATATTTTGTTATACTTTCATTTATTATTATTTTTATCACTTTCTTTTGGGGTTTGGGTTTTTTATAAGAGCACTCTTCCTTCTTGTGGATGCTGTCTTGTTCTGGTTTCTTCATTAATTTCTCCTATCCTTCTTCTTCCTTATAAAAGTATTTCCTTTTCTTTATTGTGGATGTTGTCTTGTTTTGGGTTTTCTTCCTTACTTACTCCTATCCTACCTGGGTATTACCTTTTTTTTATATTTTTAGTTTTGCAGTTTATTTTGATGATTCATCACTCATTGTAACATTGGTTTTAAATGAAACTTTTACTTTAATCTATGATTGTACTTTATGGTGGTTCTTAATTAATTTTTTATATTGCTTTCTCGGATTTAAAAATGTTTTTTTTTTGGTTTTATGATCATTCTACCATTCAGAATTATGGGCATTATCTGTCATGCTACACAGTGCACTGTGAAAGCTTACTCCTTCAATCTGCAATACTTTCTGAGAGTGGTTTATTGCAGTGGCGGCTCGTGGCTTCGAGGATTGGTGAAGCAGAATCGGTGGCAGGCCCCCCCCCCCATAAATTATGTGAATATGTTTCTTCCTGTTTTGGAATCATTAATAACATATGGAGACAAAAGAAAAGTATGTTAATAAAATTTACAAATATAGTAGTTAAAAATAGTAAGTACTTACAGGCTTGCTTTTTATTTCTTGAACACAAGGTCAATTCTCCTCTCTTTCAAATACGCAAACTTGTCGATAATGTCGTCATAAAATGGTTATACATTAATTAATTCGTTTAACAGTTCCTTTTCTATGGAAATTTTTGATAAGCTAGTAAGTCTGTCCTCTGTCATTGTATTGCGCAGGTATGATTTTATTCTTTTTAAACAAGAAAAACTTCGTTCTACGGAAACGCTAGCGGATGGAATAGTTACTATTAAACAAAACAGTTTGTAAGCTTCTTTAAAGATGTTCCTGTTGTTAGCTAAAAGTTCCATAAAATTTAGTGGTTCCATTTGTCTGTATTGCTTATCCTCATAAATAAGCTGTAATTCGTTTTTCAGTCTTTGGAAATCGGTAAACAGATTAGGGTAGCACACCTTTAAGTTACTTAATGCATCCGTGGGAAAGTTTTCAGAATACGTTACGAACTTTGAAGTATCCATTAATGTAACAAACTGAAGCTTTTCCATATCATTAAAACGTGTGGTTATTTGTACTGAAAGGTTATCTAAAATTTCATAATACAGAATTTTGTATTTTTCAAAAAGTTGATCACGTGTGAGTGTAATTCTTTTCTTCAACTCATGGTATTCAGTTGGAATTGTTGTTTTTGAAGCAGCTAAATCAAAAATTTTAATAAATGCATCATCAGTTCTTTTGCTATTTATGAGTGTTTGAGTATTTTTAACTTGCGAGATACAGAAATTAATGTCAAATGACTTCTTTTGTAGCACATTGAAGAGAACATCCGTGGCTCCAAAAATATCATTAAAAATGACAACCAAAAGCGTAAATTTAAAATCATTAAATTTATTTAAGAAGCCATCACTCTGCCTAATTGATGTTTGATCATAATTTGAATCGTTCACAATTTTAGTGAATACTTCTTTTAATGAATCCCATTCGTTGTATATAGTATTCACAATTTTTGAATTAGACTTCCATCGCGTAATAACGGAAGTAGGGATTCGTTTTCCAACGACTGTGTCTACTGCGTAAGTTCGCTTAGCAGAACTGTGGAAAAAAGAGGGTAAACCGTTAACAGTCGCAAAAAATATCCGACATTTCGAAATGCTGTTGCAGCTTTGTTGTAGCACTAAATTCAAACGATGCGCCATGCAATGAACAAAAACCGCTTGTGGCACTACTTCTTTGATTTTTGCCTGAAGACCATTTAATTCTCCTGACATAACGCTTGCACCATCAAAACACTGGGCAATAAGTTTTGATTTATAGTCAAATTTTTCGAGGGACCTTGACACAACGTGAAACAGTGCGTCGGCAGTCCGACTGGAACTAACATCATAAAATCCCAAAAATCTTTCCACCAGCTTTCCTCCGGGAATAATGTATCTAATTATGATGCTACATTGAGATTTGTGGACAATGTCTGTGGAATCATCCACTTGAATTGAAAAAAATGTACTAGCTTTTATTTCCTTTGCGATGTGCTCATCAATATATTGTGAAATGCAGTCAATTATTTCATTCTGAATAGTCTTAGAATTGCTGGCAAAGACGGGTGAGATTTTTTTATAGTGTTCTTGAATATCTACAGGGCTTATCGAAACGAAGGTTTCTAGCAGTTCTTTAAAATTTCCGCGATTAATAGATGATAACTCTTCGTGGTGACCGCGAAATGCTAATTCTTGTTTACCCAAGTAAAGAACTGCACGAATAGGAAGATGCATGAAACGTCTGTTAAGCCGAACGTTGTCATTGAAGTGTTTAATATACAACCTAGAATTTTCCTTCAAAGCATCCTCGATAGTACTTAAATTTTTCTTTAATTTTGAAAAACTCAATGCACAACGCATGTGCTCAGAAGAACCTTCATGTTTGGAAAGAGCACGAGTAACGTTACCAAAATCATCAAAGCCGTTCTTATTCCACGCACTTGATTTAACACTAATAATTAAGCAGGGCATACAAAAAAGTTTATTTAAATAATAACTGCCACACAACCACTCGAACGTTGAATACCAATTTTGTTTAAAGTTGCGATTGTACACCTTGTCCTTTATTTTTGCAACCTTATTTACTTTCAATATAGACATAGGTTTTTCACTGCTTAAAAAGTCTTTCTTATCATCATTATTCCATCTTGAAAATGGTGTTTCTAATAAAACACATACAGGATCATATGAAGGAAAGATTCTGTAAAAACTTCACACACCACGAACAACGAACAAAACAAACGCGCTGGATAGGTAAAGCACTGCACGTACACCACTGAGAAACAGCCAGCGACACTGCTTCACGTGTGTGGGGGGAACACTGAGTATGGAATACGTTGTCATGGCAACCGTGATAAACCGAGCGTTGTTAGTGACGTATTAACTGATGCAGCATTCGAGGTACAGAAAGCTGCTTCTACGATCTCAGCGCTTTCCGCCACCAGTAGGCTTGTATGTGATCGCAGCGAAGTTCAGCTTCTGTAACCTATTTCCATCGCTTGTAAATGTTATTTTAATTATTATACAGACGAAATTTAATTTAAAAAAATATTTTTAAACATAAAATTTACTAAAAATTGAAAATAATTTTGTGTAAAAGAAACACATTGAACCAGTTATTTTAGGTGAAGCAGCGCTTCACCTGCGTCACCTGACGAGCCGCCACTGGTTTATTGCAGGGAGAATTTCTGCCCAAAAATACAGCAAACATATGAAGTCAAATGTCTCCAATCTATTGATGAGTATTGCGGCATCTTCCCGTGTTTCAACTGTTTCTGAAGGGGTGTCTCTGAGTTTTTCGAGACAAGCAATAATTTCGTTTAGCTGAGAAGATACTGCTTTAACAGCATCTGCTTTTGAACTCCATCTAGTTTCTGCATGTCTTTTTATTGTAATATTTACATGTTCTTTCAAAACACTCCACCTGTGTGTAGAACAAGAGAAGAATGTAAAAAGTTTCTCCAAGATCCCCAAAAATGTGATTGCTCGAGGGTTGACGTGGGCAGCCTGCACTCCTACCAAATTAAGGCTGTGGTTGTCGCAGGGAACAAAGGAACAAATATTGCTAATGGATTTAGTTCTAAGATCCTTTGATCCTTTTTTGAACTCCTGTATGAATTCCAGCCATCGTTGCCTGGTTGTCAAATGACTGGCCTCTACAGTCTTTCAGGTCTAAGCCATCTTCCTCTAGTTTGGATGTTATTACTTCCATTATACCAGCAGCAGTCTTATCATGTACAGGTATAAAATCTATAAATGATTCCCTTACCTCAACTGACTGTTCATCAATGTCAACAAATCTAATGATCTGAGACATTTGCTCTTCATGTGATTGGTCTGGCATTGTGTCAAACATTATACTGTAATACTTGGCCTTTTTACATGCGGCAATTATGGTTTTCCGCACTTGTTCACCCAAGATGGAAATAATTTCATTTTGTATATCCGGGGAGAGGTAAGATAATTTTCCTGGATTTCCTGAAACTGAATCCAGGTGAGTCCTCATTACAGGATCGAATTTAGCAAGATATTTGATAAGTGCAAGAAAATTCCCAGGATTGGCACTATCAGTAATTGATTCTCTGTGTCCTCTTAGAGCTAGGTTCTGCTGAGCTAATGTTTGCACTGTAGCGATTACTCTTTCCAAGATTTCTTTCCAAATCTTAGCAGCTTCACAAACTTGTCGCTGAAGATGGCTATCAATGGCTGCTCCTTTATTCAGTGAATGCTCTAATTCTTTCCATTCCATAACTGCTGAGCGATGTGCAGCACTAGTCTCATGATCCTAGATGTGAGGATTCAGCTTACGCCAAGTCGAAAAACCACTGACACTACTAAAACTGCTCTGGCTCTGGTAGTTCTTTTGTTGAAATAATGTGCAGCAAACACAAAACAGTGCGTTTTTACATGGAGAATAGCATAACCATGACCGATTAATCTTCATTCCATTTTTAAGGAGTTTCTCAAACCAACACTTATTCATGGATCTTCCAGTAGTATCGGAAGGAAAAACACTGTCTTTGTTTTGCAGTTGGCTGGTGCCTTGACTTACGACTAGGTCTCGAAACTGTTTTGCAATGTTTTCAGGCCACCGTCCAATATCTTGCAGAACATCCATACTAAAGTTGTCACTCTGTGTTATTGGTAGTCTTTTATCGTCATGTTCGTTGGCTCATAATGGATTTTCTTCTTCAGAATTTTTTTGAAGTTCAAGTAATGTTTCTGGAATGATGTTTTATTCAGACGTAGTAGCAGAAGTTTCAATTAAGTTATTTACATTATTGGAGTCGCTGACTTTTCCCCCCTCGTTGTTTTCTTCACTATTATCGTCTTTGCTGTGTCCTTCGTCAGTCGAAGAGCTTGATCCACGATTTGGTGGGTCGACTTCATGACTTCCTTGATTTTTCAAACTCTAGCTTCTCTCAATAAAAGCTTTCATTACATTTTTTGAACTCTCAGCAGACTGAATTTTTTTAATCTTTGTCTTTCGAAATTGAGTACCACTTGGCTTGATTCGTTTCATTCTGTAGGTGTTTTAGTACCTGGAAACCCGCAAAAAATTAGACAATGACCTGCGAACACTGCAACTATAGTTAATTCGTTAACTGGTTTCGTTAACGGGCGAATACAGTTGAAACGTTGACGTGTGATAAACAAAATACCTCAAAATTACCCCTCCCCCCATTCCATGGGCTAAATGGTGCTTTTCCCAATTCTTTTTTTTCTTTTTATAATAAAATATGTTCACGCTCTATAAAAAAAAATCATGAATGTAGGGTTGTTCATGAGTAGTTTTGGTTTTTTTGCATTTTTTCTAATTGTTTGCGATTTACACCAGCAACGGCCACAGTATAACGTAATACATATCTTAATTTCAGATAAACTGATCATTCCGTAAGAAAATTACTACAATTTTAATCTTCTGTCCTACGTTATTAGTATATCATATACTAAGGCGAATCTAATCAAAAATATACTTTTTATTTAAAATATTTGGTGTTCTTTATATACATTAAATTAAATACGTTTTTATGCCTCTTGGGCATAAATGCCATCTTCATGAGCATGCGCAGCGCCCAGAATTGAGGTGATTTGACTCAAAGACGGGGTGGGGGAGGGGAAATTTTGAGGTATGGATCATGGGTACATCACTTTTTAAGATCAAATGAAAATCTTATCAGGTGTATTTTAAAATCAAAAATGAAGAGCATTTTACCTATCTTATCCATGAACACTCTTTATAATTATTTTTTATTGAATTCGAAACTGAATTTGAGTTTGAATAAAGTTCAATGGCTCAACTAATTATTATATATATATATATTTAGGCACGACTTGCCAAACAAAAGGTTTTAAGATATTAAACTCAATATTATGAAAATCGCATTAGTTTTTAAGTTACTTTGACAACAAAACGTAAATTATGCTTATGCGTTCAATTACGGCTTATGCAAAAAATAAGTATAAGTGCGAATTGAATTGAGGTTATTACTTACTATAGACGTCTGTACCAGACTGAGTTGACTTCAGACCATAGAGGTATATAGATAGAGGTGGTGAACTGGCTGAGAAACCGTCCGGCTGGAAAAGAGAGATGGAATCACATAGGGGTCATTTCTGAACTGACGCTGAATCAGCTGATCCGCGCGAGTTCCACTCTCGCGCATGCGTCAGTAGACAAGGATAGAAATGACCTCTATGAATGTTTCTGCGTGGACATTTCCACTTATACGAGCGCCTATACTTTGCCCCCTCTATGCTTCAGACAGCGCCACGCTCACATCTATGACTGTTCAACAACTTTCGAACGGCCAATCGCACCGAAATTTTAACAGTACATGTGAAATAGCTTAGTTTAGTTGACTGCAAAGTTTCAGACGAATTTAGATGAAATGAAAACTCCCAAGAACCACCTTAATGTACAGTTTAATTTTTTCCAGTTTGCCGCCCCCTTCTCGTGCCGCCCGGGGCAGCTGCCCCCTTCGCCCTCCCTAGCTACGCCACTGGCATACATATTTTACATGTTAGTGAACTCTGGTTCAGACATGAGTAAGTTATAATAATTAAATGTGTTTATTTAATGAATTTTTCAAGTTATACGACACATATTTGCAAATCAGGGAATGTTGCTGAAAGAGGTATACACTGGTGCATGTATAGTTTTAAAATTATTGCAACGTGTGCGAAAATAACAGAGTTATTATATGTTAATATATTATTATAAGTTAATAACAATTATATGTTACAAATAATTAAGTTATATGCACATAACAAGTAGAATTATCGCGTATTTAATGCCACTGCTAAATTGCACACCAATCTGCCATCACTGCAAAAACAGAAAACTGTGATGTGTTGAAAAAGCAACACTTAGACTAAGTTGTACATGTTATAGATGGAATTTTTCCATACCTGACATGTTGATTTACACCAGTCTATAAATACCTCTGACAATTTCAAAGGTGGGACAGATGCTAATAATTTACTTTTACTTACGGAGACACTAAGTCACTTTGATTAGCAGCATGGAATCATCATTATGCAGTAGTAACATAGACAATTAACAATCTACATGGGAATCAGCACATCATCATTATCCAGAAGTCGCACACACTCAATAGTAGCTTCACAGTATTAGCACACCAGATGCACCAGTGGAAAACTTTGTTTTTAAAATGAACAATTATTTTAAAAACAAAGAACTTAGAAAGAACAGAACCATGATCTAACAAATACATAAATATAAATAGTGTAAATATTCAAACTGAAACAAGTAAAATGTAATTTTATGTTTTTGTTGCAAATAACTTTTTGTTTAATTTAAAATGGGTGCATTATTGTACATAATAATCTTTTTTTTACTTGAAGTAAATATGTTTTTATTATTGAACTATTAATATTTTAATAATTAAAAATTAAATAAAATTAAATATTAAAAATAAAACACTTTTCAATTTTTATTTAATAAATATCATAATACTTTCATTTATGATTTACTACAGTTAAAAATTTAATGATTCGTATTTGCTACTCATGTCAGACACTCAAACAATCTAAATAGTTTAATAATTGTTTTTACATATGTGTTTTATGTTTTTGGATGTTTGTATATCATACTGGTGTGACACATATAAGATATACAATATGTTTTTATTGTAGCTTCTTACAAAAGGAAGTATTCTAAATTCATATTTTGATTTTTATGAACTTAATTATTTAGAAAAAATAATAATTAATAAATTGATGATTTATTTTCAATATTTAGTTAGTTATTTCATGCCTTAAAAGACTCACTCCTCCATATTGAAAGAAAAACTTTATTGTGCAACAATTATGATGCACAAATCCTATGACCTAGCCAGGAAATATATATGTGTGTGTGTGGTGTTTTAAAAATACAGAGAGTTTCAAAAAGAATTACCCAGTTTCAGATAGTTATATTTATGGAACATGTCTGTTGCAAGATGGCGTCTGTTCAACAAAAGGCGTTTTGCGTTCTGCAGTTTAGCAAGGCTGAGTCCGTGATTACAGTCCAGCATGCTTTTCGTAAGCGTTTTGCGATTGATCCACCTTTGCCAAAGAACATTCGTCTTTGGTATTACCAGTTTGAAGAAACAAGATGTTTGTGCAAGGGTAAGAGTTCAGATTGATCTTGCACTTCTGATGAAAATGTGCAAATAATTCAACAAGCGTTTGAGGGAAGCCCAGGAAAGTCTACTCGCTGTGCCAGCAGAGAACTTACAATTCCTCATACGACTGTCTGGCGTGTGTTAAGGCGATGTTTGGTTTATAAACCATACCAGTTACAACTATTGCAAGCTCTTAATGTTGGCGATAAAAGGAAACGTGTGGAGTTTTGCAATGATCTCTTAACGGACATGGAAGACGACAGATTTTTACTGCAGTTGATTTTTGATTTTTAGTGATGAAGCTACATTTCATGTTAGCGGTAAAGTTAACCGTCATAATGTATGGGGACTTCAGAATCCTTATGAAATCATAGAGTATGAGCATCACCAAAAGTGAAAGTTTTTTGTGCAATTTTTCAAAGAAAGATTTATGGCCCATTCTTTTTTGAGGAAAACACACTGATGGAACTGAGTTATATTGAAATGCTGCAGACCTGGCTTTCCACAACTTCATGAGGACTCTGATGATTTTATATTCCAACAAGACAGAGCCCCACCACACTGGCACAACAACGTATGGAAATTCCTGAATGACACACTACATCAACACTGGATAGGGCGCATGGGAGCCCGAGACACTGCCCTACACTCTTGGCCTCCAAGATCTCCAGACATGATCCCATGCAACTTCTTCTTGTGGGGATACGTGAAAGACCGTGTTTTTGTTCCACTGTTAGTTCGTGATCTAGACGAGTTCAAAAACAGGATATCAGCAGCAGTAGCTTCAGTTGAAGATGTTACCTTGCGAAAAGTGTGGGATGAATTTAACTATCATCTTGATGTTGTCTGTGTGGCTGGTGGAGGACACATAGAGCATTTGTAATAACGTTGCTGAAACTTTATGGTTTTGTGAGTATTCTGTACTTTGTTCCATTATTTAACATGTTTTCATCAATAAATATAACTATTTAAAATTGGGTAATTCTTTTTGAAACAGCTATACTTTATTTAATTTCATGTATTTTAGACTTTGAAGTTATTAATAACATGTACGTGTAACTTGTAAATTTTTATATAATATCATAGTTTTCATAGTATGAGGAACTCCATTACACAGTAATTCAATCAACTTGTCTAAATAAATAAACAAATATATATATATTTGTAATGTTTTATATATATATATTTATATTGTAATGTTTTAGTCTTTACGTTCCTTAAAGCCACACATTGCGGACGTCGATTTATATCAACTCGTTCTTGTCGTGTCTTTAAATTTGTAAAAGCCACACGTTTGTGCGTCAACTTGTATCGACGAGATCCTTATGTCGTCTTTTTAAGGCCGCTAGTCTTTAATTTAGCCACACTAGTTGGTCGCCAATTTTTAACGTTTTAGTCTTTACGTTCCCTACAGCCACACGTTGCGGATGTCAATTTGTAACGACTTGTTCTTGTCGTGTCTTTAAACTTGTAAAAGCCACACGTTTGTGCGTCAACTTGTATCGACGAGATCCTTATGTCGTCTTTTTAAGTGTGTATTTCGTGTGTTCGCCTCACACGTTATAGTCGTTACTTTATGTTTACACTGACGATGTCCGTAGCGATCTCTCGAATTACCAGTACTCGCGAGTGGGAACCTTACCTGTTGTTTAGTATGTGTTCGTAAATCCCGGGTGGCGCCAAATTGTTTAATCTGAAAACAATTAAAAAGAATAGGACGATTGAGCATTCGTTCTATCTATAACGGTATGGTGAATTCAAATTACTCCCGCCCTGTGCGAACTTCTTAATCTCGCTGGTAGTTTGCCGAGTTTCCGACGTGAGCGCTTACTGTCACTTTTGCTCGTCTCTATAATACACAAATCATATAATGCACTTTCCTATGAAATAAAGAACAGTGGTTACAAATCTGTACTAGTTTATTAAATTGTGATTAGTAGTTATTCAGTATTATCCAAAATTATATTTTGTTATTAAACAAATTTGCTCCGACAGTAAAAGACAATTATATCTCAAGGGTTGGGGAAATCGATTCTGAACGCTTTATTTAGACATGGCGTCTACTGAATGTTTATTATTAATTTCGTTCACTGAATCAGGATTCTTTTGGTTTACGAAAAAATATCAATTTGATTACAATAAAGTACACTACCTTACATTACTGGTACTTATATACTATAAGGTACCTGAAGTGTACAATTACAATTCGTTCCTGAAGTGTACAATTACAATTCGTTCCTGAAGTGTTAAAAAGTGTATTTCCAAAGTTCGTAATTTTTATACAGGTTATTTTCTAGTTTCATATGAATTTAGTGTTTTATTTTTAATTAACCTTTGAAAGAAATTATATCATCAGTTTATAGTGAGAGTTAAAAGTGTTGTGAGAAAAAATTAAAGAGAATTTATTTCATAAATTCGGGTAACTCAGCAATACTTATCAAATCAGTTGCATTAAGGTGTAATGTCAGTCAGTTGAAATAGGTTGGGTCATCGTTAGTCATCAATCTTCCATCATTTTGGGATTTAATTACGCCTTGCATCTTTTTCGTATAAGTTGACATCCTACAAAGCTGGGTTTGCTTATGTATTAATGTTTTGACAATAACGTTCATCTTATGTAATTACATTTCTTTCTTATTTTATGTCCTTAATTTAACATTTATCTCTTAATATGATTCACTAATTATCATTGACTAGTTACTTGCCTTGGATTTGCTTATATCATAGTTAATTTCTTACAATTTGTAGTTTTTGGTTTTATACAGTTAGGCATTTCATAGGCCTAGGTAGTAATTGGCTATATTTTCTTATTTTATACAAATTATATATTATTTTCCCCTTATACATGTTTTGTTTTGTGTTACAAATGATTTGGTTACTTTTTGAATTGATTTGGGTCTGTTTTATAATAATTGTATGTTTTCATTATTTTACAAAATCATGGTTTGTCTATTATTTTCTAACTGCTTTTCCAGTATTATTAGGTTTGTATGAATTTATCTCTTTTCTTATCTATATTGCCATTGTTTATTATTTGTCTATTATTTACTATTCTCTATAAAATATAACACAACATATAGGCTTATGGTCTGTATACTTCCTTCAGCCATATTCCTTTTCATAAACTTAATTGAACAAATCTTTGACAGTTATTATGCTACTCTTGTTTACATTTTGTTTATTCTTTTTATTTTTTGGTGACAAACATCATCACACTATTTACTTTATCTAATTAACTATCCCTTTGAGCATAGGATGTTTATTGATTTTGTATTTATATTCTCAGAGGCGTAGCTAGGCTTCGGCGTCGTCAGCGACTGCCGACGGCCTCGCACCTTAGGGGGCCTCGCAAAAAAAATCACTATTCTAAAAATAATCATACAAGTCAGTAGCATTTATTAGAGTCGTCTTTGACCCTTAACCTGTCTCTGAATATACTTATTTCTGGATTTTTTTTTTTAATCTTTACCAGTTATTATTTGTTCGTCCAAAAAAAACTTTTGTTCGGTCTTATTTATATTTTTAATTAATTTTTGAATGCAATCATAATCACTGCAATTTTTAAATTACAATAATTAAAACTGCTCATGTGCGGAAATTCAGCGAATTACGCGATTTTATTTAAATCTCATTTATAATATATTTATTCAATTAGCATTAAAATGAGCATTAAAAAATCATAATAATAAAAAGAGCAATAATTGATATAGTAATTGTATTAAAAAAAAAAGAAGGAAAACGAACAAAAAATCAATTTGATCGAACATTGAAGAACAAACGACGAACAATTGAATTAGCAAAACATTTTGCGAAAAAATCAATTTTCCCCCGTCATTTTAAGTTAGTTGAGTCGCCTGCAGACGACTCTAATAAATGGCAACACTGACATTTATGGAAATCCCCAGCCAAAGTAAATGACCAGTGTGCCAACCTAAAAAAACGTTCCAAGAAGTATGCGCCATGCCCGTATTCAGGCCAGAAACTAATTTTAAGAAATATATGGGATTCCCAGACTCGTTTAGTTCTGCTTATCAGCCCTATCGTAACGTTTTGTGGAGTTTTGTGAATTATAGAAATTTTGTAAGGTAAGTCAATACATAACATTATTTCAGAACCTATAACAACCTATAGTCTGTACCTAATCTGTAATAACCTATAATCTGTATATTATTACAGATTATGTAACATAACCTATATAACTTTGCTATTTTATTTTGTCAATAGAAATCCAAATCGTCATTAATCCTATACTAATGTTATAAATGAGCAATTGTGTTTGTTTGTTTGTTTGTCCTTCTTTATAACTTTCTCGAAGTACTGTAGAAAGTATATGTACTAAAGAAGGTGTGATCGTGAAAATTTTGGGGGTGCCTTACTCTAAGCCTACCGTTTAAATTTCTAAATGTCAAGTAACTAATTTTTACTGTCAGTATATTAAATTTTCGTTGATAATAAAGTGTTCTGCAGTATTAAAATATTTATAAAATTCAAACAATTACGAAAATTTTTATTTGTGGGATTATTTTTGTGTGTGTAAATAACGATGATTTTTATTTTTTTTAAATATAATACTATTAATACTTAATTACTTTTAACAATAATTTATAATAATATATATGTAATTATATTTTTCTTAATAATTAATTAATTGTAAATTATGTAGCCATTCAACAAATGATTGGTATAAACTGAATTTTATATTAGTAACAAATTAACTATATCAACATTTTGTTAATACCATTCGGTTTTCTGAATGATCAAACTTTGTTTTGAAGTTTTAAAATTTACATACTATTAAAAAATATATAAGTCTGGTGATACCAAAATTCATGTAAACACATCAAACTATTTTATTAATTTTTGTAAATTTATATTTTTATTTCAATTGTATTGTACAGTTTATTCACTAGTCATATCCATTAATATTATTATTATTATTATTATTTTTATTATTATCTACATCATTAATAGAAATTTAATGTGATTCGGTAAATTACACAATATAGTTAAAAAATTAGTTAATATAATGAAAATCGTTATTATTAACAATATCATGAACTGAAGGCACTCCTATTGTAGGGCTCAGATTTAAAAAATTAATATGATGTATAAAAAACTAGGAAAAAAAAACAAAGAGAAACATTTTTATTTTAGATATACTGTAGTTTATACATAAGGTTATTAGTTACTTGACATTTAGACATTTAAACGGTAGGCTTAGAGTTAGAGTAAGTTTTAGGCTGTGGCTGCCGATCGTTTTTTTAACTGAAATATTTTTTTAGGTCATGTCAGGTGGGCCCTCTAGAGACAGAGATATAGGGAGGAAATGGGAATCTGGTGCATAAAAAAACGAAGGAAAGCTGAAACGGTTATGTCCAACCAAACTTTGAGTTCCAGTATGATGAAATATCTTAGTAAGAAACCTTGTTAAGTTACTTTTTTTGAGTCAGATGAATCGGTTGTCCAAATTGATGAACCAGCTTCAGAGTCATGTGGATCTGCTGTAATCCAAGTTTCTGAACTCAATAAATAATTCGAAAGTGAGAACATTTGTGAGACAGAAAATCAAGAGGAAACAATTCATTTACGAAGAGAGTCGTTTGTAGACTTGGACCCAGGGAAGTGGGTATTTCCAATAACGGATTTACAGCTTCATGACCTTATTCAAAATGGTCCTTATCAAAAATCTGGAAATATCCGATGAAGAATATCCAAAAGACGCTAGCAAAAGACATTTTTCAAAATTTCATTTTACTCAAAAGTTGAGTAACGACGAAACGCAACATCGTAGATGGTTAGTTTACTCCATAACTCAAGACAAAGTTTATTGCTTTCCATGTAGACTTTTTCCGCATTTACAAACACAGATGGTGCAAGGAGGATGTTGTGACTGGAAAGATCTTAGTTGGATATTGCAAAGACATGAACAAAGTCCAGGACACATGGGGTGCATGTTTAAATGGATGGAATTTCACAAAGGAGTCAAACATGGAAAAACAATTGACATGGAAAACGAGAGATTAATTAGAGAATCGCAAAAATATTGGTACAATTTGTTTGAAAGACTGATTGACATTATCAACTATTTAGCCTCACATAATCTTGCATTTAGAGGTCATCGAGAGTCCTATAAGTTAGACTATAGGGGAAACAGTGGCAATTTTATGGACCTATTTAAGTTGTTATCCAAATATGATCTGACACTGCGGGAACACTTGCAACGCATGAATGAAAAACGTCTTGCTCAACATTATTTGAGTCCTGATATCCAAAATGAGTTGATTACATTAATGTCTCAATCAGTTATTGAGGAAATAATACAAAGAGTCAAACAAGCAAAATACTATGCGTTCATGCTCGATTGCACCAGGGATGTTAGCCGTGTTGAACAAATGTCAATAATATTAAGATTTTGCAATTCCTCGACTGGAGAAATAGAGGAACACTTTATTGAATTTATTGCTGTAGCAGAAACAACAGGAGAGTATTTGACAAATTCAATTTTGCAAGAACTAGAAAAAAATGGTTTGGATATCCAGAATTGTCGAGGACAAGGATACGATAATGGCGCTAATATGGTTGGCATAAATAAAGGTGTCAAAACAAGAATACTTAATATTAATCCAAGAGCTTTCTTCACGCCTTGCGGTTGTCACAGTTGGAATTTGCTTTTGATAGATGCAGCAAATTCTTCTATAACAGCCAAAACATTTTTTGGCTTTATAAATAAAATCTATGTTCTCTTTTCAGCATCTAGTAAACGCTGGGAGCTTGTTAAATCTAAATTAAAATTGACGTTAAAAGCTCTGTCTGAGACGAGATGGGAGAGTCGGATTGCAGCAGTAAAAGCGATATTTTTGCAATTTGATGATGTCATCGATTGCGTGAATGATCTGAAAGATAAAGATAAAGATTCCGATACTCTGAGTGACTGTAAAGCTATCTTGAATGAAATTTTCACTTTTGAGTTTGTTGTTGCAGTACACGTATGGTACGTAATTTTGCTGCGTGTCAACAATATAAGCAACCTATGGCAGTCAGTTGAAGTCAACTTGAAGGGCGCCATTGACACTTTATGTTCTTTTTGTAACTGGATACAAGAATGTCGTAATACAGGATTTGAAAAAGCTGTTGCACAAGCTCGATTGTTTGTAGAAAAAAGTAGTTATGAAATCCCGACACAATTTAAAGAGAAAAGAATAGTGAGAAAGAAAAGAATGTTTGGGTATGAACATATTGATGAACCTATACAATCTGCAGAAATACAGTTCAAAGTTGACTTGTTTATAACAATGATAGATGCTATCATAGCCGACACTGAATGTCGATTCGAATCTCTCAACGAATATTTTAAAAGATTTGGCTTTATTTATGACATGAACTATTTGAAATCTCTATCAAAAGAAGACCTACAAAAGGATTGTAATGATCTTGACACAATACTACGGGAAGGTGAAAACAGCGACATTCAGCCCTTCGAGCTTTTCGAGGAACTCCAGCTTTTCAGGTCTAATTCACCAGACTCTATAAAAGATGTAAAACAACTTATACGATACATTTTAGAAAATATTTTGCAAGAAATATATCCAAATGTTTACATAACGATCAGAATTATGCTGACAGTTCCGGTCAGTACAGCTTCTGCTGAGAGAAGCATCTCAAAGTTGAAACTGATTAAGAACTATTTGAGAAGCGCGATGAGCCAAGAGAGACTATCTGCATTGGCTGTTTTATCGATTGAAGCTGAAATAGCATCTCGTTTAAGCTATGACTCAGTTCTGAAAAAATTCAGTGAAGCAAAAAGCCGAAAAGTGCAAATATTATAATATGTTTGTTTAGCTTTAGATGTCTAGAGGTAATTGTTATTCAAGGGTTTGTTATTTTCACAAAGCCATACTGATGATGGGATATGTACTGTATCACAATGATACATAAGGTTAAGTGATATTGATTGATCTTTCTATTAGTAGTCATAGAATATCGTAATGAATGATAATTATATATTGAAATTAAATAAATATTTGATTAATTAATATATAACAAACTCAGTCTTGTGACGTGTTGTAGTATAATTCAATTTATTAGCACTTTTCTAACCGAGACATGAAAAGGGCCTCGCAAAGCGGATTTCGCCGACGTCCACGTTTAGTTTAGCTACGCCGCTGTATATTCTTTACCACATTTTTTATTTTCTAAACTTTACTATCTAATCATGGTAACACTAAGATTTTGACTCTTCATGGGATTTTTTCCCTGAATACCCTTGTATTCCTAATCTACAATTACTCTTAATCCTAATAATAACAATATTCTTATTTTCTAGCACTTTTCACCAATAAACAGTAGTGTTTATCACTGGTTTTTAGGTGTCTATGCCTATCAGTAGGGTTTTCTATTTATTTTGGGGGTTTTACACTGGCACTTTGCACTTTTTATAGTATTTAAGTGTTACTAGTGGGTATTCCCTAACATTAAATTCTCTTTCTCACTTAATCATGTTCACTATCTATCTATCTCTCACTTCACAATGGTTAGTTATACAGTTAACAAGGTTCATATCATTATAGAGTTAGTTATAACATTTACTCTCTATTTACTTGGTTAGTGTACTTTAGTTTGTCATTACTTTATTGGATTTGAATAATTATCATTTACATTGATTAATTAGTCGATACTAATAATTATCATTTACATTTATTATTTATTGGTTTCTTTTTCATTACTTTATTTGAGTGTAACATTTCTCCTTTTCTGTTCTATATTATTCATTTGTGTCTTTCCATTTCTTCTCATTTTATTTCATTTATACTTTGTTTGTTTCCTTTTCATTTACCTTCTCATTTGATTTGATTTTATTTCATTTTATTGAGTCAATCACTTGGGTTGGGTCATAGTCATTTGTCGTGTCATAGTCATTTTATTTTCATTAGTTTAAACATTTAATATAGTTGATTCATAGTTTTTCCCTGGTATTGGGGTGGCTTGATTGTGTCATAATATAATGCCTCTCCTTCAAAATTGATCATTTTGGTAAAACACTAGCATAGTTTTTTATGAAATTATCAGTTATATATAATTTTTTCCTTTTCTTCTTGTTTATTTCTTCTTTCTTGTTTCTCTTCTTACTTGTTCCACTCCTTTTTATTTAGATCCGTTTTTATTTATTTCCTTTAGTGCGTTCTCCCTGTTATATAAAATTTTTACCTAACTTTTAGTAGCTGGTTTCTTCCCATTACTACCTTTTTTTCTGATATCAGAGGAACATCATCTCTGCTCAGTTAATTGATTGCTGGACCTATTCTCAGTCAATCTTAAATACCTTTTTGTCATCTTGTGACTTTCATTAATAATAATATTTTGGGGATTGTCCACTTCATGGTTTTTTAGATCATTTTCACCTTTTACTCATTCTTTCTTCCGCTGTACCTTTGCTATATTCTGTTATCTACTCACACAGTTAGTTGTTTTTATTTATTTAGTTGTTAATTTCATTATTGCTAACTTTTAATTAGTTTGTTTTTCTTTTCTTCTTGTGATCATTTTAATTATTTTAGACATCTTTTCTTTTCTTCTTCTTTGTTGATTACCATTATTTTGCTTTAGCCACTTGCTGTATATTTGCTTTATACATTATTTCTTTTTCATGCACCAGTTCAATTTTTTTTTTCTTTGAATATTCTATAATCTTTATAATTTTATGTATTTGTCTTAATAGCAGGTCTTGCTGGGTTTTATATTTGTTTATTTTAATTGGTCTCCTTTCTAATTCTCTTACATTATTAATTCTTGTTTTCACTTTATTTGTTTATTTGGTTTCATCTCATATATTTTTTGAAATATTATTGTAAGTTGGTTGCACTTACTATTTAGGAGTTTTTGTAGTTTATTTTTCTATTTTATATTTTACCTCATATGTTTTCTAAATAATATCGTAAGGTGATCTTACATATTTTGAATTTTGCAATTCACTTTCTCTTTTCTTTTCCATTGGTTTGCATGGTCGGTAATTCGAAAATCAGTCCCTTTTCTCGGTGTTTATCTTCACTTAGTTTACCCATGGTCCATCACTTCCTCTGCACTTGTCGTTCGGATAACTCTGGTGTGTAGAACTATTTCTGTCCATGTGATATAGGTCTCTTCTACCTTGTACCACAATTCTTCTAATATCATATGTTCTTTAGTATTAGTGTCTACTTCAATCACTTGATTATGTTGTTTATTACTCAACGAAGTTAATCGTACCTCCATCATTGATGTTCTCACTGATATTGGTTTATTTTGCATTTCTATTTCGGGTAATTTCCATTTAAATATAGAGTTGTTGAAGTTTTTATTCACTGGTTTGTTGTGAATCCCTTCTATAATTTTTTTTAGAGTCCTCCTACAATCTTTATATTTCATTAATTTGCTTTGGTCGGTCATTGGTAAATTAAACACATTAATTAGTCCATGCTTCATCATCTCCACTTCTTCTCTTGTTTTTATTAGCTTCTTTTTATTTATTCTTCCTATATCTTTTGTTTTCTTAATCTTCATAATTATTTGGTTCTTCTTTACTCCTCTACGGTTGGTGTCTATGTGCTTAATTTTCTCTTTGTTTTTGTTATCTTTATTCTCAGGTAACAATACACTTTTGTCTTCTTTATTTCTTATTTCTTCATTGATACCTTCAGAAGTGTTGTCTAGTGTTTCATTCAATTGTGTGAAACCCCTATCTAATGTTTCATTATGTTGATCTGCTTGGTAATTTGTTTCTTCCCATTTCTTATTCATCCCCGTTTTTGTCTGCTTGACTTCTTCACGATACCCTATTAGTATGTATCTTAATTCTTCTCTGTTTTTCTCACTGTCTTCCTTCAATTGTCGTTGAAGTGTTTCACTGTTATTCTCTATCTTGTTGTTCAGTATTTCCAGATCTTTCTTGATCTGTTTCTTTAACTCCTCACTCTTCTCTTCTAAGATCTCTTGGTTTCTCTTCAAGGCTTCATGGTTACTTTCCATCTTACTATTCAGGATATCTATGTCCTCCTTGAGTTGTTTCTTTAATTCTTCACTATTTCTGTCCAGTTTTTCATTTAAGAATTCCCTGTCTTCTTTTCTTTGTTCTCTAGTTTCTTCCTTCATTTTCTTCAATTCTTCACTGTTTTGGTCTATTTTTTCATTTATTTTCTCCTCCTGTTTCTTAAAATTGTCATTAGTTTCTTCCTGGTTTCTGTTTAATTGTTCCACCATAATCCTCATCATTTCCTGGAAATTTGTGTCCATTGATTGAGTTGGTTTCTTTGATTGATCGCCGGCTATTACTTCTACTTCCGGTGTTGGTTGGGTTGGGTTTTCTGGTTGGTCTCCTTGGGCATCCTCTTCGATCATTTCCTCGATCATTTCTTCAATCATTTCCATTTCTTCTTCGTCGGTACCCTCAGTTCCCTTCTTAGATTTTCCCCTGGTGATCATGGAATGTTTCATACTTTTTTGTAACCGCCGCTAGTCTTTAATTTAGCCACACTAGTTGGTCGCCAATTTTTAACGTTTTAGTCTTTACGTTCCCTACAGCCACACGTTGCGGATGTCAATTTGTAACGACTTGTTCTTGTCGTGTCTTTAAACTTGTAAAAGCCACACGTTTGTGCGTCAACTTGTATCGACGAGATCCTTATGTCGTCTTTTTAAGTGTGTATTTCGTGTGTTCGCCTCACACGTTATAGTCGTTACTTTATGTTTACACTGACGATGTCCGTAGCGATCTCTCGAATTACCAGTACTCGCGAGTGGGAACCTTACCTGTTGTTTAGTATGTGTTCGTAAATCCCGGGTGGCGCCAAATTGTTTAATCTGAAAACAATTAAAAAGAATAGGACGATTGAGCATTCGTTCTATCTATAACGGTATGGTGAATTCAAATTACTCCCGCCCTGTGCGAACTTCTTAATCTCGCTGGTAGTTTGCCGAGTTTCCGACGTGAGCGCTTACTGTCACTTTTGCTCGTCTCTATAATACACAAATCATATAATGCACTTTCCTATGAAATAAAGAACAGTGGTTACAAATCTGTACTAGTTTATTAAATTGTGATTAGTAGTTATTCAGTATTATCCAAAATTATATTTTGTTATTAAACAAATTTGCTCCGACAGTAAAAGACAATTATATCTCAAGGCTTGGGGAAATCGATTCTGAACGCTTTATTTAGACATGGCGTCTACTGAATGTTTATTATTAATTTCGTTCACTGAATCAGGATTCTTTTGGTTTACGAAAAAATATCAATTTGATTACAATAAAGTACACTACCCTACATTACTGGTACTTATATACTATACGGTGTAATTACAATTCGTTCCTGAAGTGTTAAAAAGTGTATTTCTAAAGTTCGTAATTTTTATACAGGTTATTTTCTAGTTTCATATAAATTTAGTGTTTTATTTTTAATTAATCTTTGAAAGAAATTATATCATCAGTTTATAGTGAGAGTTAAAAGTGTTGTGAGAAAAAATTAAAGAGAATTTATTTCATAAATTCGGGTAACCCAGCAATACTTATCAAATCAGTTGCATTAAGGTGTAATGTCATTCAGTTGAAATAGGTTGGGTCATCGTTAGTCATCAATCTTCCATCATTTTGGGATTTAATTACGCCTTGCGTCTTTTTCGTATAAGTTGCTCGAAATTTATTAATTTGGAATTTATTAATCTGGTCCGTGGCCTCGGTTGAATGTATTAGTTCTTCATCAGAGTGTTTGGTTCTTCATTTTAGTAAATTTGGTTACTTTTTCTTGTTTTAAATTAAAATTTGAGTCATTTACGGCTTGGCGTCTCTTTGTCTCGAGCTTCAATAATGGACTAACAGTTTCTAACGGAATATTCATAAATAACGTCTGGTTGTTATGGCAACAGATTGCCTCTCATTGGCTATTCATGACTTAAGCCCATTGTTATAATATTTGAATTTTTATTCAAAATGACTAAATATCTTCTGATTGCTATTATTCTTCTGTCTTCTTATCTATGTCTGAGATATTATCACAACTGTTTATATTTTCTTTCAAAGATCATTTTGACATCCCACAAAGCTAGGTTTGCTTGTAACGGTACGAAATTGTAGGGCCAAGGTAACATTTTAAAAATTATATTTTTTATACAGTCATTGTTCACCCTTGTAGAACCCCGAGTTAGTCAACCAGATAGGCTGTGTTTATTACAAAACCAAACGCCTATGTTTTGTCTCCACACTCAAGCAGCGTAGACAGATTGTGAAATAACGCCTAACTTCGCATCAGCCGTGAATCACGGAAGAAAGTAATGTAACTCTAGATTACATCAGGCGGTAAAAACATCGCTAAACTTCCCGCCTACGTTAAGGCGCTCTTTCAACAACACCAATGGGAGAGCAGATTCAAGATCACGTGACCAGCTCTGTAGGTTCAGCTTTTGCGAACTAACGCCAGTTCCATTTGTAACTTACGGCCGTGCGGCCAGCCCACAACATCTAAGTGCAAAAAGTTATGTCGGCCGACTTAATCATCTTCTAGAACGTGAGACGTTAATCAGTAAATCAATAAGAACCATGAGACAATAAACCGTAAAATTAGTACCGGTACCAACAGTGGCGTGAGTGCGAGAGAACTCAGAAATCGGTCAGTTAGTGAACTTGTGTCACGGATATTACACGTGAATAATACGGGGGTGCATTGGAGGGAAGCTATTATCAGGATGAGTACCACCTTTTAAAGTTCAATTATTATGTTATAAAATTTGCTTTTATAAATACTTTAATAAGGAACAGAGATCTCTAATAGAGGGGAGTTTGTTTAAATACTAACGAAAAAAGAAAGAGAGTGTGTGTGTGTGTGTGTGTGGTTATATACTGGTTCATTTTCAATTTTCTTATACGTATTTAGTAATGTTAATTATCATAGTATTTTAAACCCAAAGTTAACCAAGATACTGTCATTTGTAGAAGTAGAAGAAGGGGTGATTTTCGATAAATAAAATAAGTATGTATTTTAGACAGCCGAAAATGTGTTAGCGTCATTTTTGCACATATCAAATCCAAGTAATCCTTTCTGCAGTGGTTTCGTCTGTACGACTCTTGGAACAACCCGAAGGTAAGAATTAATTATTAATAAGAATGAAGTGAGTAGTTACACTGGCGCCCGAACAGGGACCCAAGTTATGGATTGCATCAGGCGGCAAAACATTGCTAAACGTCCCGCCTACGCTAAGGCGCTCTTTAAATAGCACCAATGGGAGCACATATGCACGATCACGTGACCACAAAACACTGTATGCAATTTAGCGAACTAACGCCAGTTCATCTGTAACTCTGACCGTGCGGTCATCTACTAAGTGCTCGAGCAACATAAAATCGGCCGACAAAACGTTACCAAAAGTGTAATTTTGGTACTAAACTCAAATATGTTAAAGTAAAGAAGTCGGAGTGTACTGTGACATCAAAAATATTCATAAATGATAGTTCGGAGTGATACCGTGAGTAACCCATGACGGTGATGAAACTGTGAAAAACGCCGTGTATTGGTTAAGTACCCTTCTCAACATTACAAAATCAATTTTATAAATCCATGAATAAAAATAAACACAGAGCTCTAAGAACGGGGTTAAAAGATAAAAATGTAAAAAGTATGAATGAGTGCATGAGACAAAGTACTGGGCACTAAACATTTTAAAACCTTGTTGTAGTCATAAAAATATAGTAATTGTAAGAATTTTTTTATTCAGATATATCGATACTTTACATGTGATTTCCATATAACAGGAAACTAGAGAAACTTTTGATCAATGTAGTAATCAACCACGTTATTGCATAGCTGTAAAACTTTATATAATTTCATTAAATAAAATCCAAGTAAGTTATTTTAGCCAGAATAAACTGTGTTATTATATTTTGTAACGCCAACCTAAGTAACCCTGTTTGCAGCTGTTTTCGTCTGTACGACTTTGGACCCTATCCCGGAAGGTAAGAGTAAGATATTATCTATTTGCAGTAAATAAATACAGTTACATACCCATAACGGCTCATTTTTTGCAAAGTACTGGTTCTGTTATTTGCAAAGTACTGGCTTTTAGTTTAAAATAATAATATAATCTTACAGTCTACTTGTAGTTCAATCATATAAACAGAATAATATTCCCCGTATAATGTTACCCATCCAAAATAACACCTTAATTATACGAAATGACATTAAATCCATTTATACTTAGCTACTATAAAATTTTATTTTTTTTTTCTTTACTACCCCCTTTTTATCCCTTAACCCCTGATACCCGTTACATATTAATGTGTTCTGCGCTAGGCTTCTTGGCCTTTTCCAGCCTCATCCTAGCCGTAAACCACATCTCCCTCGTGGCCTGTAACTAGGTCACCGCCCATCCACACTCACTATTACCCCCCCTGGCAGGGTCGCCACTGTGAAGGTCCTTGCCTTCTACCCATTTAATTAACAATACACTCATCATAAAACAACACTTACCGCTGCCAGAATTTTACTTACCGTCATAGTCCCCGTAAAACTTACCTTATTAAATTACCCAGGTCGCCAACATGTTTTTTAGTTATACATGTAAACTTTGAACACTCTTGCCCTTATAAAAATCCCGCTATCTGACTGTAATAAAATCTCAGAAAACCCCCGATTTCGTTAAACGAGTTGTCAGCACAGAAAACTAGGAAATGGTTTACGGCGAAATAACTACACTAACACATGTTTATAGAAGAATGAACCTTTTAATTGCTCTTTTTATTATTTTAATTAAATACTCTATCATTGATTATTACGTTTTCTTTATATTTAAAATGTTTACTAATCCAATAATTTTGTATAGACTACTACTACCTCTTTCTAGTTGAGCCAGTACTTTTAATAACCCATACACACACTCACTTAATTTACATTTCTTTTTAAAACTTCCTATTTAATTAATGAGCTCTTTATTAATTATAATGTTTTGGCCAAATGAAACTGTCTTTACACTTGTTACCTATTTGCGTAATATCCAAATGTTGTACACGATATTGTCCGGAACTGTTTTCACTAGTCACTCTCCACTCCGAACACAGTTTATTATTACCTTACGTCATTTTATATTACTTGGTAGGCCTACTTTTGTATTTTTCGGCCTACCAAGAACTCATCCGAGGCTACCGTTTTTGTTCTGGTAACTGTCTGCTGATTGTCTGGCCGCTCAGCCGTGCATTGCAATGGAACTGGCATTAGTTCGCTAAAGCTGAACATACAGAGCTGGTCACATGATCTTGAGTCTGCTCTCCCATTGGTGTTGTTGAAAGAGCGCTATAACTTAGGCGTAAGATTTAGCAATAATTTGCCGCCTGGCGCAATATACAGTTACATTACTTTCTTCCGTGATTCACGGCTGATGCGGAGTTAGGTGTTATTTCACAATCGGTCTACGTTGCTTGAGTGCGGAGACAAAACATAGACGTTTTGTTCTGTAATAAACACAGCCTATCTGGTTGACTAACTCGGGGTTCTACAAGGGTGAACAATGACTGTATGGAAAATATAATTTTTAAAATGTTATCTTGGCCCTACAATTTCGTACCGTTACAATACCCCCCCAATAAGAGATTGAAAGCCCTAGCGTTCAAACTCTTATTGCCTAAACCCTAAGAGGATCAGTGAGGATATGGCGCCGAAACCCCCTGAACACTCTACTAAAATTGTGGGTTTTACCCCCCTAGTCTGGCGACTGCGACAGCACCCATCCGATCTTACTGGACTTCTCTGTTCGAGATCCCAACACCCTAAGCTCGGACAGATACTCGCCACAGTATCGCCTGACTTTGAAACATTCAATTAAAAAATCGACAAACGGCCTTCCATCACTCCATATCCCACAACTGATTTGTTTCCTCTTAGCCATAACGGCTCATTTTTTGCAAAGTACTGGCTTTAGTTTAAAATAATAATATAATCTTACAGTCTACTTGCAGTTCAATCATATAAACAAAATAATATTCCCCGTATAATATTACCCATCCAAAATAACACCTTAATCATACAAAATGACATTAAATCCATTTATACTTAGCTACTATAAAATTTGTTTGTTTGTTTTTTTTTTTACTACCCCCCTTTTAATCCCTTAACCCCTGATACCCGTTACATTCTACTGTGTGCAGCACTATGGTGACTAATGGCTACAGACATACTTGGTGACCATAACAAAAAATGTTGTAGTCTGCTGAATCAGTATCTGGAGCAAAATCTTATTGTGACATAAAAGAATTGAAATTAAATTTTTACAGATAAAATAATAATGAGGGAATTCCTGTAACTTAGAGTTTGAGAAATTAAATAAAATTAAATCAATTTGGTAATTAAATTAATTGGAAAGATGATTTTAATAATAAATTTAAATTTATTCTGATTCAAACTTCAAATGTAATTGTAAAATAAAGGAAATATGTACTTTACTTAAATGGGAAGCTGAAGGAAATTTTGTGTGAATGCTGTTAGAAATGTTTGGGAAATTTAGAGGTGTATATTACGGTCCAAGTAACTTGTATCAATGTCAATCTAGGTTTTATGTTTTAACTGTAGATTCCCCACCTAAGTGCGGCCATGACCTCACCGGATCATGACCGTGAAGGTAGTTAATTGTGGCAAATCATAAATTTTACTTGATATAACCGGATTGTGGTTTGTTTTATTTTGTTAACCCGGTGGTTTGTTAGATTTAGTAGGGGGGTTATTTTTTGGGGAATTTACCTAATTTTGGAACCGGGCTATTTTCACCCAGATAGGGGTGGTAGTCCATTAGGGGTGTATAAATAGAAACTAGTAGGTATAATACCGAATTTTATGGTAACGCCGAAGCAAGGATGGGGGTGGAATAAAAGAAAAAAATGTCCACCCCTTCCGCATCAGTCCTTGTGAAAGCAACTAGACGCTACAGTCTAGGGGGGGTAATAGTGAGTGTGGATGGGAGGTGACCCAGTTACCGGTCACGAGGGAGATGTGATTACGGCTAGATTGAGGTCTGCGAGGGCCAAGAAGTCTAGTGCTGAACACAGTAGAAGGTAACGGGTATCAGGGGTTAAGGGATTAAAAGGGGGGTAGTAGTAAAGAAAAAAAAAATTTATAGTAGCTAAGTATAAATGGATTTACTGTCATTTCGTATAATTAAGGTGTTATTTTGGATGGGTAATATTATACGGGGAATATTATTTTGTTTATATGATTGAACTGCAAGTAGACTGTAAGATTATATTATTATTTTAAACTAAAAGCCAGTACTTTGCAAATAACAGAACCAGTACTTTGCAAAAAATTAGCCGTTATGGCTAAGAGGAAACGAATCAGTTGCGGGATATGGAGTGATGGAAGGCCGTTTATTGAATTTTAAGTGAATGTTTCAAAGTCAGGCGATACTGGGGCGTGTATCTGTTCGATTTTTCGGTGTTGGGATCTCGAACAGAGAAGTCCAGTAAGATCGGATGGGTGCTGCCGCAGTCGCCAGACTAGGGGGGTAAGAACCCATGATTTTAGTAGAGTGTTCAGGGGGGTTGCGGCGCCATATCCTCACTGATCCTCTTAGAGTTTAAGCAATAAGAGTTTGAATGCTCCGGCCTTCAATCTCTTATTGGGGGGGGTATTGTAACGGTACGAAATTGTAGGGCCAAGGTAACATTTAAAAAAATGATATTTTCCATACAGTCATTATTCACCCTTGTAGAACCCCGAGTTAGTCAACCAGATAGGCTGTGTTTATTACAGAATAAAACGTCTATGTTTAGTCTCCGTACTCAAGCAACGTAGACCGATTGTGAAATAACACCCAACTTCTTGTCAGCCGTGAATCACGGAGGAAATAACGCCAAGTTATGGATTGCATCAGGCGGCAAAACATTGCTAAACTTCCCGCCTACGCTAAGGCGCTCTTTCAATAGCACCAATGGGAGCACATATGCACGATCACGTGACCAAAAAACACTGTATGCAATTTAGCGAACTAACGCCAGTTCATCTGTAACTCTGACCGCGCGGTCATCTACTAAGTGCTCGAGCAACATAAAGTCGGCCGTCAAAACGTTACCAAAAGTGTAATTTTGGTACTAAACTCAAATATGTTAAAGTAAAGAAGTCGGAGTGTACTGTGACATCAAAAATGAGTCATATAGTTCCAAAACCGGCCATATCCAAAAATTTTCAGAATTGCTTTTTTATGTTATTCTTAAAGTTTATGTGAATGTGCAACTAGTGGTAGTCGTATTTGTTCCAGTTCCGGCCTTTTTAATTGATAAATAGCTTGTCCAAAAGTCACGTCTGTTCCAAACTCGGCCATCTCCGGTAGTTAGCAAGTGACCCGCTAGGAGCGCCAGTGTGTAGGCATATTACAACAGCTGTACCACATACCGTATTTTATAGTGAGGTTATAAAGTTTGTTGTTGTTTATGCGTGATAATGTATTAATGTTCAGTAACATTGTGATTAAAAGTTGTTCATAGCTATGCGGTAATTTTATTGGTATTTAATTGTGATATTAATTGTGCTGACATTTATGATTATCTGAAACTAATCGTGAAATTTTTCGTAGTAGTGTCTATCGTTACGTATCTAGGCTATCTTAGTAGTGTAGTTCTGTTGTTACATTAACGTGAAAATATGGAGTGTTATCCAATTTCAGTTTGTAATAATTCAAGAAAAAAGGTCGGTGATAAAAGCAGATGGAAGAAAAACATGGCCAAACTTGAAAAATATTCTGCTCTGGGTCCACCTAAGGTACCTACTTGTAAACACAAAGGTAAGGCTTTTGGCTGTGAATTACTTACAAAAAAAGACGTTACTGTGTTTCATGCTTCTTTTTATGAATCAAAAGATAAAATAAAACAAGATAATTCCTTACTTAAGTATACTGACAATATTAAACCTGTGAGAAGTAGGCAGACAACTGGTGAAAGGGAAAATAAAAACATTACAATAAAATATTTTGTAAAACGTTATGAATCCAAAGAAAAGTTGCCAGTTTGTAGAGCGGCATTTTTAGGAATTCTTCAGATTTCAAAACACCGAGTTCAAGGTGTAATAAATAGATATAATTCTTCTGGTTGCATGCCAAAAGAAAACCGTGGAGGCGATACAAGATCAAAATTATACAAACAAAAACTGAGTGCAGTTAAAAAATTTATTACTAGTATTCCTGCGGTAGAAAATCATTACTGTCGCAGCAAAACAGCTGTTAGAGTTTATTTGAGCTCAGATCTTAGTATTCGAAAATTGTGGCGACTTTATGAGTCTCAAGTAACTGATGAAAGCTTGCATGTTAGACATTGGTACTTCAGAAATATTTTCAATACTCATTTCAATATCGGATTTGGTACACCAAGAACTGATGCATGTTCTACATGTATTTCTTTAGATGAACGAAGAAAATTGAAGATAATCCAGAAAAGAAAAACCAGTTGTTAGTTGAAAAGAGAGTGCACTTGCTTAAAGCAAAAGCTTTTTATAATTTATTAAGAGAAAAAAAATAAAATTTAATAATTTTTAGCTTTGACTGCCAGAAAAATATGATTCTTCCTAAGGTACCGGACCAAACTGCATATTATTCACGGCAATTATACCAGTACAATTTAACAGTTGTTATAGGGGATTCAAAATGTCATCAGACTAAAGAAAATACATTTATTTACGAATGGAAAGAGACAGAATATTCTAAAAGCTCTAACGAAATAGCATCAGCAGTATATCACTACATTTGCCAGCACAATTTTGCAGAAACCATCTCAACTGTCAGATTAGTCTCTGACGGTTGTGGTGGTCAAGACAAAAATTCTGTAATGATAGCTATATTTTATTGGTTATCAAAAGATGCTCCAGCGCACATAACAATGGTTGAATTGCTTTTTCCAATGGTGGGGCACTCATTTTTACCCCCTGACAGGGTGTTCGCAAGAATAGAAAAAAATTAAGAAAAAAAGAGGTTAACGCTGACCCTATCGAATATGTAAAAGTGTTTGCAGAACATGGAACTGTGATATCTTTGAAAGGTTTAGTACGTGACTGGAAATCAATTGCAGAAATAATTTTGAAAAAACCTGGACAGTGGCATTTCAAATTCAATCCATCAAAACGCTTCTTTATAAGAAAAGATCAAGATGGTACAGTACAGTATTCCAATAATTAGAGGAGAAGTGCACTACAGAAGCAACTTTGGAAAATCACAATCAGTGTTTAAAAAAGGTAACTAAGATTACATTGAATCTCTCACTATTGCCTACATTGTTAACATTATTGCTAACTTCAGTCTAAATTTTTTGTAACCTTTTTCAGGAAAGAATGTTATGAATCCACCATTATTGCCTGAAGGAAAAGATGTAGAATCCCTAAAATTAAATGATGTTAAAAAACTTCTCATTAAACATTACGGACAAGAGTGGCAAAAACTTGAGGAACTGAGTTATTATAAAAATGTTTTGGAAAATAACAAATGCACAGAAACAACAGCTGATGAAGCAAATAGCCAATGCCAAAATATGGAGGAATCTTTTTTTCAATCTATTTAAAAATATTTAAAACTATTATTCGTCATTATTGTATTATTTTTTTATTTTATGATTCATATTGTATTCATTTTTTTTAAGACTTTGATACTTTATACCATTTGTACCACGATTGCAGTGTATTGTGTTAATTTTAGGTTATAATGATTAAGAAAAATGTTGAGTTTTAGTTTGCTACTTTTCATATTAAAATTATATGCCATTGAATTCGTAGTTGATTTCGCAGTTTTGTTCCAAAACTGGCCATCTCCAAAATTATTTTGCATTTATAAGCTAAAATATAATTCTTAGAAATTTTATATTTTTATAACTATAAAAGAACATTAAGCTCTTTAACATAATAAACAAATAATATGATGTTTGTAGTAAATGGAAGAATGAAACGTTTTTTTCATCTCCTGAAAATTATTAAAAATGGAGATGGCCGGGTTTGGAACTACATGACTCAAATATTCATAAATGATAGTTCGGAGTGATACCGTGAGTAACCCATGACGGTGATGAAACTGTGAAAAACGCCGTGGATTGGTTAAGTACCCTTCTCAACATTACAAAATCAATTTTATAAATCCATGAATAAAAAAAAACACAGAGCTGTAAGAACGGGGTTAAAAGATAAAAATCTAAAAAGTATGAATGAGTGCGTGAGACAAAGTACTGGGCACTAAACATTTTAAAACCTTGTTGTAGTCATAAAAATATAGTAATTGTAAGAATTTTTTTATTCAGATATATCGATACTTTACATGTGATTTCCATATAACTGGAAACTAGAGAAACTTTTGATCAATGTAGTAATCAACCACGTTATTGCATAGCTGTAAAACTTTATATAATTTCATTAAATAAAATCCAAGTAAGTTATTTTAGCCAGAATAAACTGTGTTATTATATTTCGTAACGCCAACCTAAGTAACCCTGTCTGCAGCTGTTTTCGTCTGAATGACTCTTGGAAAAACCCGAAGGTAAGAGTTAATTATAATTTTGTAATTAATTGAGTAGTTTCATTGGCCCCGAACTAGGGACCCGAGTATTTTATAATTTGGCGTAAATTCATAAAGTTTCAATGGCGCCCGAACAGGGAAGTCCAGTAAGATCGGATGGGTGCTGCCGCAGTCGCCAGACTAGGGGGGTTAGAACCCATGATTTTAGTAGAGTTTTCAGGGGGGTTGCGGCACCATATCCTCACTGATCCTCTTAGAGTTTAGGCAATAAGAGTTTGAATGCTCCGGCCTTCAATCTCTTATTGGGGGGGTATTGTAACGGTACGAAATTGTAGGGCCAAGGTAACATTTAAAAAAATGATATTTTCCATACAGTCATTATTCACCCTTGTAGAACCCCGAGTTAGTCAACCAGATAGGCTGTGTTTATTACAGAATAAAACGTCTATGTTTTGTCTCCGTACTCAAGCAACGAAGACCGATTGTGAAATCACACCCAACTTCTTATCAGCCGTGAATCACGGAGGAAATAACGCCAAGTTATGGATTGCATCAGGCGGCAAAACATTGCTAAACTTCCCGCCTACGCTAAGGCGCTCTTTCAATAGCACCAATGGGAGCACATATGCACGATCACGTGACCAAAAAACACTGTATGCAATTTAGCGAACTAACGCCAGTTCAACTGTAACTCTGACCGCGCGGTCATCTGCTAAGTGCTCGGGCAACATAAAGTCGGCCGTCAAAACGTTACCAAAAGTGTAATTTTGGTACTAAACTCAAATATGTTAAAGTAAAGAAGTCGGAGTGTACTGTGACATAAAAAAATATTCATAAATGATAGTTCGGAGTGATACCGTGAGTAACCCATGACGGTGATGAAACTGTGAAAAACGCCGTGGATTGGTTAAGTACCCTTCTCAACATTACAAAATCAATTTTATAAATCCATGAATAAAAAAAAACACAGAGCTGTAAGAACGGGGTTAAAAGATAAAAATGTAAAAAGTATGAATGAGTGCGTGAGACAAAGTACTGGGCACTAAACATTTTAAAACCTTGTTGTAGTCATAAAAATATAGTAATTGTAAGAATTTTTTTATTCAGATATATCGATACTTTACATGTGATTTCCATATAACAGGAAACTAGAGAAACTTTTGATCAATGTAGTAATCAACCACGTTATTGCATAGCTGTAAAACTTTATATAATTTCATTAAATAAAATCCAAGTAAGTTATTTTAGCCAGAATAAACTGTGTTATTATATTTCGTAACGCCAACCTAAGTAACCCTGTCTGCAGCTGTTTTCGTCTGAATGACTCTTGGAAAAACCTGAAGGTAAGAGTTAATTATAATTTTGTAATTAATTGAGTAGTTTCATTGGCCCCGAACTAGGGACCCGAGTATTTTATAATTTGGCGAAAATTCATAAAGTTTCAATGGCGCCCGAACAGGGAAGTCCAGTAAGATCGGATGGGTGCTGCCGCAGTCGCCAGACTAGGGGGGTAAGAACCCATGATTTTAGTAGAGTGTTCAGGGGGGTTGCGGCGCCATATCCTCACTGATCCTTTTAGAGTTTAAGCAATAAGAGTTTGAATGCTCCGGCCTTCAATCTCTTATTGGGGGGGGTATTGTAACGGTACGAAATTGTAGGGCCAAGGTAACATTTAAAAAAATGATATTTTCCATACAGTCATTATTCACCCTTGTAGAACCCCGAGTTAGTCAACCAGATAGGCTGTGTTTATTACAGAATAAAACGTCTATGTTTAGTCTCCGTACTCAAGCAACGTAGACCGATTGTGAAATAACACCCAACTTCTTGTCAGCCGTGAATCACGGAGGAAATAACGCCAAGTTATGGATTGCATCAGGCGGCAAAACATTGCTAAACTTCCCGCCTACGCTAAGGCGCTCTTTCAATAGCACCAATGGGAGCACATATGCACGATCACGTGACCAAAAAACACTGTATGCAATTTAGCGAACTAACGCCAGTTCATCTGTAACTCTGACCGCGTGGTTATCTACTAAGTGCTCGAGCTACATAAAGTCGGCCGTCAAAACGTTACCAAAAGTGTAATTTTGGTACTAAACTCAAATATGTTAAAGTAAAGAAGTCGGAGTGTACTGTGACATCAAAAATGAGTCATATAGTTCCAAAACCGCCCATATCCAAAAATTTTCAGAATTGCTTTTTTATGTTATTCTTAAAGTTTATGTGAATGTGCAACTAGTGGTAGTCGTATTTGTTCCAGTTCCGGCCTTTTTAATTGATAAATAGCTTGTCCAAAAGTCACGTCTGTTCCAAACTCGGCCATCTCCGGTAGTTAGCAAGTGACCCGCTAGGAGCGCCAGTGTGTAGGCATATTACAACAGCTGTACCACATACCGTATTTTATAGTGAGGTTATAAAGTTTGTTGTTGTTTATGCGTGATAATGTATTAATGTTCAGTAACATTGTGATTAAAAGTTGTTCATAGTTATGCGGTAATTTTATTGGTATTTAATTGTGATATTAATTGTGCTGACATTTATGATTATCTGAAACTAATCGTGAAATTTTTCGTAGTAGTGTCTATCGTTACGTATCTAGGCTATCTTAGTAGTGTAGTTCTGTTGTTACATTAACGTGAAAATATGGAGTGTTATCCAATTTCAGTTTGTAATAATTCAAGAAAAAAGGTCGGTGATAAAAGCAGATGGAAGAAAAACATGGCCAAACTTGAAAAATATTCTGCTCTGGGTCCACCTAAGGTACCTACTTGTAAACACAAAGGTAAGGCTTTTGGCTGTGAATTACTTACAAAAAAAGACGTTGCTGTGTTTCATGCTTCTTTTTATGAATCAAAAGATAAAATAAAACAAGATAATTCCTTACTTAAGTATACTGACAATATTAAACCTGTGAGAAGTAGGCAGACAACTGGTGAAAGGGAAAATAAAAACATTACAATAAAATATTTTGTAAAACGTTATGAATCCAAAGAAAAGTTGCCAGTTTGTAGAGCGGCATTTTTAGGAATTCTTCAGATTTCAAAACACCGAGTTCAAGGTGTAATAAATAGATATAATTCTTCTGGTTGCATGCCAAAAGAAAACCGTGGAGGCGATACAAGATCAAAATTATACAAACAAAAACTGAGTGCAGTTAAAAAATTTATTACTAGTATTCCTGCGGTAGAAAATCATTACTGTCGCAGCAAAACAGCTGTTAGAGTTTATTTGAGCTCAGATCTTAGTATTCGAAAATTGTGGCGACTTTATGAGTCTCAAGTAACTGATGAAAGCTTGCATGTTAGACATTGGTACTTCAGAAATATTTTCAATACTCATTTCAATATCGGATTTGGTACACCAAGAACTGATGCATGTTCTACATGTATTTCTTTAGATGAACGAAGAAAATTGAAGATAATCCAGAAAAGAAAAACCAGTTGTTAGTTGAAAAGAGAGTGCACTTGCTTAAAGCAAAAGCTTTTTATAATTTATTAAGAGAAAAAAAATAAAATTTAATAATTTTTAGCTTTGACTGCCAGAAAAATATGATTCTTCCTAAGGTACCGGACCAAACTGCATATTATTCACGGCAATTATACCAGTACAATTTAACAGTTGTTATAGGGGATTCAAAATGTCATCAGACTAAAGAAAATACATTTATTTACGAATGGAAAGAGACAGAATATTCTAAAAGCTCTAACGAAATAGCATCAGCAGTATATCACTACATTTGCCAGCACAATTTTGCAGAAACCATCTCAACTGTCAGATTAGTCTCTGACGGTTGTGGTGGTCAAGACAAAAATTCTGTAATGATAGCTATATTTTATTGGTTATCAAAAGATGCTCCAGCGCACATAACAATGGTTGAATTGCTTTTTCCAATGGTGGGGCACTCATTTTTACCCCCTGACAGGGTGTTCGCAAGAATAGAAAAAAATATAAGAAAAAAAGAGGTTATCGCTGACCCTATCGACTATGTAAAAGTGTTTGCAGAACATGGAACTGTGATATCTTTGAAAGGTTTAGTACGTGACTGGAAATCAATTGCAGAAATAATTTTGAAAAAACCTGGACAGTGGCATTTCAAATTCAATCCATCAAAACGCTTCTTTATAAGAAAAGATCAAGATGGTACAGTACAGTATTCCAATAATTAGAGGAGAAGTGCACTACAGAAGCAACTTTGGAAAATCACAATCAGTGTTTAAAAAAGGTAACTAAGATTACATTGAATCTCTCACTATTGCCTACATTGTTAACATTATTGCTAACTTCAGTCTAAATTTTTTGTAACCTTTTTCAGGAAAGAATGTTATGAATCCACCATTATTGCCTGAAGGAAAAGATGTAGAATCCCTAAAATTAAATGATGTTAAAAAACTTCTCATTAAACATTACGGACAAGAGTGGCAAAAACTTGAGGAACTGAGTTATTATAAAAATGTTTTGGAAAATAACAAATGCACAGAAACAACAGCTGATGAAGCAAATAGCCAATGCCAAAATATGGAGGAATCTTTTTTTCAATCTATTTAAAAATATTTAAAACTATTATTCGTCATTATTGTATTATTTTTTTATTTTATGATTCATATTGTATTCATTTTTTTTAAGACTTTGATACTTTATACCATTTGTACCACGATTGCAGTGTATTGTGTTAATTTTAGGTTATAATGATTAAGAAAAATTATGAGTTTTAGTTTGCTACTTTTCATATTAAAATTATATGCCATTGAATTCGTAGTTGATTTCGCAGTTTTGTTCCAAAACTGGCCATCTCCAAAATTATTTTGCATTTATAAGCTAAAATATAATTCTTAGAAATTTTATATTTTTATAACTATAAAAGAACATTAAGCTCTTTAACATAATAAACAAATAATATGATGTTTGTAGTAAATGGAAGAATGAAACGTTTTTTTCATCTCCTGAAAAATTATTAAAAATGGAGATGGCCGGGTTTGGAACTACATGACTCAAATATTCATAAATGATAGTTCGGAGTGATACCGTGAGTAACCCATGACGGTGATGAAACTGTGAAAAACGCCATGGATTGGTTAAGTACCCTTCTCAACATTACAAAATCAATTTTATAAATCCATGAATAAAAAAAAACACAGAGCTCTAAGAACGGGGTTAAAAGATAAAAATGTAAAAAGTATGAATGAGTGCGTGAGACAAAGTACTGGGCACTAAACATTTTAAAACCTTGTTGTAGTCATAAAAATATAGTAATTGTAAGAATTTTTTTATTCAGATATATCGATACTTTACATGTGATTTCCATATAACAGGAAACTAGAGAAACTTTTGATCAATGTAGTAATCAACCACGTTATTGCATAGCTGTAAAACTTTATATAATTTCATTAAATAAAATCCAAGTAAGTTATTTTAGCCAGAATAAACTGTGTTATTATATTTCGTAACGCCAACCTAAGTAACCCTGTTTGCAGCTGTTTTCGTCTGTACGACTTTGGACCCTATCCCGGAAGGTAAGAGTAAGATATTATCTATTTGCAGTAAATAAATAAAGTTACATTGGTGACTATGTAGAAAGTGGTAACCCAAAAATGTAACATTGCAAAACAGAATTAGTGAAGTGAGCGGGCCAAAATCAAATGAATAATAAACTTTCGGACGTTTAAAGAATACGTGCCACGCGGCAGCGAAAGGAGTGAGCCGTCGGGTAACCAGTAACCGTATTTTCAACAAATTTTTATAAAGGGTTTTTTGTGCAAACATGTCAATTAAATAATAGTAGTTGGTTTTGTAAAGGTGTGAATGTGAGTGTAAATAGCAGATTGGGCTGTCTAATTAAGGTAAGGTGTTTATTGTAATTCTGTAAATATCAGTGTCATACCATCATGTAACTATCAGTAAGGGTTTTATGCATTTTCCATGATTTGAGCCAAGAGGCCAAATAAATACCAATTTAATACTTAAAGAATATTTTGAAGTAAAAAATAAAATTTTAATTAATTCCTCTTTAAAAATGCGTTGCGTAAGTTATTACGATAACCTATAATCATATTTGCATTTTAATGTTCGTGTTGCGGACTCTGGCAGAAGACGAAAGGTAGGTGGAAAATAAAATAAATTTTGTGTATTTGTATGTGAATAGAATATCACATGCTTATGTATTAATGTTTTGACAATAACGTTCATATTATGTAATTACATTTCTTTCTTATTTTATGTCCTTAATTTAACATTTATCTCTTAATATGATTCACTAATTATCATTGACTAGTTACTTGCCTTGGATTTGCTTATATCATAGTTAATTTCTTACAATTTGTAGTTTTTGGTTTTATACAGTTAGGCATTTCATAGGCCTAGTTAGTAATTGGCTATATTTTCTTATTTTATACAAATTATATATTATTTTCCCCTTATACATGTTTTGTTTTGTGTTACAAATGATTCGGTTACTTTTTGAATTGATTTGGGTCTGTTTTATAATAATTGTATGTTTTCATTATTTTACAAAATCATGGTTTGTCTATTATTTTCTAACTGCTTTTCCAGTATTATTAGGTTTTTATGGATTTATCTCTTTTCTTATCTATATTGCCATTGTTTATTATTTGTCTATTATTTACTATTCTCTATAACATTGTTTCTCAACCTGGGGGTCGCGGTGATATTAAAGGGGGGTCGCGAAATAGCCTAAACAATTATGAAATCATTTTATGAGAATAAATCATTTATTATAAACATTTTACTTACAATAAGTACACATGTAAAGAAAAGAAATTAATGTGATGGTTGCATTTGTTTTTCATTTAAAAGTTTCTCCATACGTGGATCTACGTTAGAAACACACAAAAGCAAATTGTTTTGAGTGATAAAAGACGATTCCTGTATTTTGTTTTTAGCGCAACCATAGACGAAAAACCCTTTTCACAGAGATAAGACGTGGCGAAAGGGATTAATATTTTCTATGCTTCTGTGACTAAATTTCCATATTCATTTTGACGAGCAAGCCAAAACATATTTAAATCTTCAGATGTAAATTGCAGTTGTAGCGTTTTGTCGGCAGACATTTCGATGAGCTGGTCGTGAATCTCAACTGGTAACTTAGCAGTGGCAACAACGTTTTCACTACACGGATTCAGTACCCATCTCTTCGAGAAATCATTGTTATCTTCCGGAAAATACTCCGTCAACTGAGTTTTTAGCTCACGCAAATGCAACTTCATGCAATCCAAACTGTGGCGAATAATAGTGTCTTGTTCATTCAAATTTTTCTCAATATAATCCGAAGTGAGTGGGAACATATCGAAATTTTTGCTTTGAAGGCAAATAATCCAGATATCAAGCTTCTTAATGAAAGCATGAACTTTGTCTGTCATTAATAAAATGTTTTTATCACGTCCTTGTAAATTCACATTCAAGTCGTTTAAACGCGAAAATACATCAGCTAAGTAAGCCAACAACAACATACACTCATTATTCTGTAAAAACAATGAGAATGGCGTTTGTTTATCCTGGAAAAATATTATTAATTCATCTCGCAATTCCAATACCCGGGTTAACACTTTCCCTCGCGATAACCATCTAACTTCTGTATGGAAAAGAAGAGATTTTTTATTTTCGCCCATTTCATCGCATAGTTTAGCAAACAGCCTGTTCTGTAACGGTCGGCTTTTAATAAAATTAACCATTTTTACAGCTTCACAAAGAATTTGATTGAGATTTTCCGGCATGTTTTTTGCGACAAGAGCATGTCTATGAAGGAAGCAGTGCGTCCATTCCGCCCTTGGTATAAGACGATCTTTTAATATTTTCATTAATCCACTGTTCTTTCCTGTTATCGCCTTTGCACCATCACTACATACTGCAATACATTTTGTCCAATCTATGTTAGTATAGTTTCTAGTAGCTTCATAAAAAACATCAAAAAGACATTGTCCTGTTGCATGACCCGGTACTGTTTTGCAAAACAACAAATTTTCTTTGATTGATGTGTCCCTATCACATTCATACCTCACAAAACATAAGAACTGAGACATGTTTGCTACATCTGTTGATTCATCAAATTGAATACTAAAAAATTCACTTGAACTCACTTGCAGAATTATCTGATCGCGAACATCGGCAGCCATGTCATTGATTCGCCTTGATATTGTGTCGTTAGAAAGCGGAATTTTTTCAATTTTTTTGCTTCTTCCACGCCTATTAAAACACTGACCATATCAATTGCAGCAGGCAATATGAGGTTTTCGGCGATTGTATGGGGTTTGGACATCTTAGCTACTCTTAATGCTACGAGATAAGATGCTTCAAGTACACTTTTATCAGTATGGCTTGACTTACAAATAGAAGTTTGTTGATTTCTCAAGGTATGTAATTTTCTTTCGAAAAATTCCAACGGTTTGTTTTTATGAGCCGGATGTTTACTTTCCAAGTGTCGAACTAATTTTGATGGCTTCATGCTTTCATCGGAGAGAACTTGAAAGCAAACAACGCACTGTGGCTTTCCATCCAATGAGGTAAAACCATAATTTAAATAACTGTCATTGTACAACCTTGTCTTTTTACCAACCGATTCACTGGATGTAGATGGCTCACTTCGTTTTTTCACAAATTTATCCATTTCGCATAAGAAATTAAAAAATAACAATTCAGTATCACGGTTGACCGCACACTAAAATAAAAGCACCAGACGCACGCTTTACATTCGAAACTTAACTGAAGTTGTGCAATCGCAAGCGCCTCTTTTATACTGGTTCCAACTTGATGTGTACAAAGAGCACGTACACATCAAGTTGGAACTTGTAAATTGCTCATGTATGTACACGTCATACATACATGTTCATACCCGTCGCTATAAACGCAGCGATATAAAATAATAGGAATAGTCGTATTACATTTTTTATACTGTCGGTATTTTCTTACTTAATGTATAAAATTAGTGCAATCTTTATATATATAATTCTTCTGTACGTGTGTATGTCACTGAACTCCTCCTAAACGGCTGGACCGATTTTGATGAAATTTTGTGTGTGTGTTTGAGTGGGTCCCTGGATGGTTTAGATTCACAATTGGACCCGGTAGGTGGCGCTGCGATCGGGTTCCAGGAAATTTTTTTTTATGTTTTGACGAAAATTTTTTTTTATTTTTTTAAGATTTTTCGCATATCAGAACATTTAACCACAAAATTTCACCCCCCCACCACCCCCCCAATATTTTTTAAAATGAAAAAACCATAAGTTCATGAATAATTGACGTTGTTTTGACATTTAAAATTCTGTTCGCTGTGTTTCGATATTCCATGTATCACAATTGCGTGCATATTGAGTGTATTATTCATCGACAAAACATATTGAAATAATGTTTTAAGTGTACTTAAACACATACATTGTGCAAATGTGTAAGGTGCAGTGTTCAAGTGAATATCTTACATGATCTTCCATGAATTTCAATTATATACATGCGCATTCAATGACAATCAATCTAACCTGCAACTTTTCATTTTCAGTGCTTATTTGTGTCGATGATTCTATAAAATTTACGGAGTGTTAAACGGTTCATCGAAAATAAGCAACATGTAAGTTTGTTCAACAAATTATAACATCCATAAAATTCAAATATAAGTTACTTATATTTATGTGTTGTGTGTTTATTACAGAACAATGCCACGTCTTCGTGGACGAGGAGGAAATATTGGTCGACGTACACGGAATTCACAAATAGTCCGGACCCGTCGGTTAAATAGAACGGCAGAAGATCAATTGACGGACAATGCAAATTTAAGAGACCAGGTTGCAAACACACGTGCAAATGAAAGTCAAGAGCAACTCAACGAACGCCTTCGAGCTAATGCATTGAGACAAAGACAGCGCGTCAACGAGCCACCGACGCACACAGAGCACATGAACGACAGCGCCTGCAAGTACATCGTGCATTGACACGTGCATCACTTCTCCGCCTTGTGTTCGAATATGAGTCGGACATCGACTATTCGTCACATTCACAAATTGTCATCGGCGCTATGGACAAGAATGCCAGCACTGCCATGCATTCAAATACAAAGGTGAATCGACCGGTTTCTGCTGCGCGTCTGGAAAAGTTGTACTGCCACCATTGAATTCGCCGCCAGAACCATTGAAAACACTATTGGCTAGAGCCACACCTCAATCAAAATTGTTTTTGCGTAAAATTCGTAAATTCAATTCTTGCAATCATTTGGAGCAACAAAAATCTTCAGAATCAGGATGGTCGCAATTTTGAATTAACGTTTAAGATTCAGGGCCAAGTGTATCATCAAATTGGTTCTTTAATGTCAATGCCTGATGCCGATCTAAAATTCTTGCAAATCTACTTCATGGGCGATGAGGAGCAACAAATAAACACACGCTGCCAATACAACCACATCGAGCAGATGGAGGAGCGAGAAATTGTGGCGACTTTGGAACCGTTTTTGCGAAATCACAACCAGTTGGTCCAGTTGTTCAATACCGTTTCAAACAAACTGCAAAACGACAGCTACATGATCGTCATCAAAGTAGACAAAGTACCATCTGGAGAGCACGCAGGCCGATACAATGTACCAACCGTTAATGAAGTTGCAGTTGTTATGGTTGGCGACGCATACGAACGTCGAGATATACGGATCCAACGCAGAGATAACACGGTGCAGACAATTCAAGACAGTCATCGTTCTTACGACGCTTTGCAATATCCATTGATATTTTGGGTAGGAGAAGATGGATATCATTTCAACATCAAACAAAGAAATCCAGCGACAGGTACAATCTACACATTATTTTCTTTTTTCTTTTTCTGTACGATTAATTTCTTTTTGTCTTATTTATATTTTTACTTTGCAGGTGCAGAAACCAACAAGAAAGTGAGCGCGATGAACTTCTACGCATATCGGTTGATGATTCGTGCCAATGAAGACAACAACATTCTCCGATGCCGCCAGCTGTTTCATCAATACATCGTTGATATGTATGCGAAAATTGAAAGCGAGCGATTACGGTACATCAAGTATAATCAAGCGAAGCTGCGTTCTGAGGAGTACATTCATTTGCGTGATGCTATTGTCAGTAACGTAGATGGAACAACTAATATCAACGACATCGGTACCGCATATATTCTTCCATCATCATATATTGGTAGTCCGCGTCATATGCAAGAATGCATTCAAGACGCCATGACTTTCGTGCGCGCGTACGGCCGACCAGATTTGTTCATTACATTTACGTGCAATCCAAACTGGGATGAAATTAAAATTTCGTTATTGCCAGGTCAAACAGCAATGCATCGCCATGATATCACTGCACGTGTCTTCAAACAAAAATTAAAATCGTTGATGAACTTGATTACACATCACTCTGTATTCGGCGAAACACGTTGCTGGCTGTATTCTGTTGAATGGCAAAAACGAGGTTTGGCACATACACATATTTTGATTTGGTTGGTCGACAAAGTACGGCCAGAAGAAATTGATAAAATTATTTCAGCAGAAATTCCGGATCGGAATATCGATCAAGAGTTGTTTGACATTGTTACCGCTAACATGATCCATGGTCCATGCGGTGATCTCAACATGACGGCGCCGTGCATGGACAATGGAAAATGTACGAAACGTTTCCCAAAAATGTGTATAAACGATACTATCACTAATATCGATGGTTATCCATTGTATCGTCGTAGAGACACAGACAGTGGTGGCCAATCATATCAATTGCGCATGTCAACGGTGGAAATCCGGTTGACATTGACAATCGCTGGGTGGTTCCGTATTCGCCATTGCTGTCCAAAACCTACAAAGCACACATAAACGTGGAGTTCTGCAGTTCGGTGAAGTCCATCAAATACATTTGCAAATACGTTCATAAGGGCAGCGATATGGCTGTATTTGCTGTTCAAAATGTAAATGATAACGACGAAATAACACGTTATCAAATGGGCCGATACATTAGCAGCAATGAAGCAGTTTGGTGCATTTTGAGTTTTCCCATACACGACAGGGACCCTGCTGTTATACATTTGGCCGTGCACCTTGAAAATGGACAGCGTGTTTATTTCACTGAAGAGACTGCTATACAACGAGCATTAACTGCCCCAAAAACCACACTAACTGAGTTTTTCGAACTATGCAACCGACCAGGTATTTTCGGTCAATTCGCAAAGACATTAATGTATACTGATGTGCCACGATTTTTCACGTGGAACAAACAGTCAAAAAAGTGGGACCCACGAAAGCGAGGCGTTCCAGTCCAAGGATACGACGGCATATTTGTGGGATATACATTAGGCCGATTATACACAGTCCATCCAAAGCAACGCGAATGCTTCTTCTTGCGTTTGTTGTTGGTTAACGTTCCTGGACCGACGTCCTTCCAATACTTGCGAACAGTCAATGGTATTTTGTACGACACGTACCACGATGCGTGTCGCGAATTGCATTTGCTGGAAGATGACAACCATTGGGATCTCACACTTACAGATGCAGTACTGAGTTCCTCTCCTCATCAAATTCGCCAATTATTCGCCATATTGTTGACGACATGTTTTCCGTTGCAAGCTTCTGCTCTCTGGGACAAATATAAAGATTCCATGAGCGAAGACATTCTGCATCGCATTCGGACCGCTGATCAAGATCCCAATATCGATTTTTCGCCGGAAATATATAACGAGGCGTTAATAAAGGTTGAGGATATTTGCATTCTCATTTCGAATATGCCACTCATTCATTTCGGTATGCCATCGCCTAACCGCCCAGCAACAGACATCATTAACAGCGATGTTCAGCGCGAACAACAGTTCGATGCGGCCTCTTTGACTACTTTTGTTGCAAATAATGAGCAACTGCTCACTACTGAGCAAAAGAACATATACGATCGAATTAATTTGTCAATTGCAGCACAACAAGGCGGATTCTTTTTTTTGGACGCACCAGGCGGCACTGGCAAAACATTCCTCATCTCACTGATACTTGCGCGCATTCAATCACAAAATCATTTTGCATTGGCAATTGCTTCATCAGGCATTGCAGCGACTTTGCTTGATGGTGGACGGACTGCACATTCAGCACTCAAGTTGCCATTGAACGTTCACACAAATCCAGACGCAATGTGCAACATAAAGAAGCATTCCGGCATGGCTAAAGTTTTGCAAAAATGCAAAATTATTATCTGGGATGAATGCACTATGGCCCACAAGCATTCACTTGAAGCTCTCGATAGAACGATGAAAGATCTCGAACGATAATACCAGACGTTTCGGTGGCGCTCTACTGCTGCTGTCCGGTGATTTCAGACAGACGGTCATTCCACGCGCTACATATGCGGACGAAATTAACGCAGTTTGAAACAATCATACCTATGGCGAAATGTCAATACATTACGCCTTACCATAAATATGCGTGTTCAACTGCAAAACGATCCATTGGCACTGTCATTCTCCGAACAATTGCTCAACATTGGCAATGGAAAAATTCTATTGCATGGAATACACAATGCATCAAATTGCCAGACAATTTATGCAACATGGTAGCCACGAAAGATGCTTTGATTGAAAGCATATTCCCAGATTTGCGCGCTAATTACATTAATCATGCGTGGCTACGTATACGAGCTATTTTGGCCGCAAAAAATATCTATGTTGACGCTATTAATTTCAAAATACAACAGTTATTGCCTGGCAATGAGATGTCGTTCAAATCGATCGACACTGTTGTCGATCCTGACGAAGCAGTCATCTATCCTGTTGAATTCTTGAATTCACTGGATTTACCGGGAATGCCACCACATAACTTGCGATTAAAAATTGGTTCACCAATCATTTTGCTTCGGAACTTAAATGCACCAAAGCTATGCAATGGCACGCGATTGGTCATAAAAAAAATCATGGGCAATGTTCTTGAAGCTACCATTTTGAAGGCAAGTTTCAAGGTGAAGGTGTTCTCCTGCCACAGATCCCAATGATCCCTTCAGACTCGCCCATTCCATTCAGACGCCTGTAATTTCCAATTCGCTTGGCATTCGCAATGACTATTAATAAGTCACAAGGCCAAACAATGTCCATTTGTGGGTTGGATCTAGAAAATCCGTGCTTCTCACATGGCCAATTATATGTCGCGTGTTCTCGCGTTGGCAAACCATCAAGTTTGTTCATTTATACACCTCAGGGATTTACGAAAAACATTGTTCATCAACTCGCATTAAGATAAAAACAAAACAAACTTTAATTCTTTTAGTATTAAGATTCAACATTTATTTCAATATACTTTACTTTTTTTACATTAATAAAAATATGACTGTCATGGAAATGATTTGAGTTTTTTCTTTGTTTGCTATTATTTAATCAAAATGAAAATCGTCCAAATTTGCATCATATGTTATTGGTAAGGCGTGGATTCCTCTGCTACTCGCAGCCCATCTTCGGTGTACATATGGTTCAGTGGATCCACAGCGTAGAAGCGTCCATTTTCATGAGTCGCCACATCTCCAGTCGCCTGTAGATCCAGTATGAGCTCACGGACCAACTGAGTTCCACGCAGTCTTCTCCACACAGCTAATACATATGAAAAAAAAAACTGTCAGACATTTACACACATACAAAAACAGCAATATCTTTTTTGCAATCACATTATTATACTTACCACCAATCTCACGAAAAGTACCGCCTCTTTCGCCAAATGTGCCAATGACAAGCACCAAATATCGTCCGACCATGATACGAGAATTGAACGGCGCAGGATAACGAGAAATTGCACTCATTTTTTGATTTTGCTTTGGGCAACAGCAAATCACACAATGACGAAACGAAAAGATTGAAATGTCAAACTCAATGTCAAATGTCACTTAGTATATAGTTTATCGAAAATTCGAATATCGAAAAAACGTTTGCTGAACCCGCTAATAGCAGGCAAGCCAACGTTCGGGCAGGACAACGTCTGCCGGGTCCGCTAGTGTGATTATATAATATTAAATAATTTTTTACATTTATAATTACAGTCAAAATTCAATTAGTAATAGTAAGGCTTACTGTTATTATTCCTTTGGGTGGGGGGGGGGTCACGAAATATTAATTTTATTTATATTTACTATTGGGGGGGTAGCGGAGCTAAGAAGGTTGAGAATCGCTGCTCTATAAAATATAACACAACATATAGGCTTATGGTCTGTATACTTCCTTCAGCCATATTCCTTTTCATAAACTTAATTGAACAAATCTTTAACAGTTATTATGCTACTCTTGTTTTCATTTTGTTTATTCTTATTTATTTTTTGGTGACAAACATCATCACACTATTTACTTTATCTAATTAACTATCCCTTTGAACATAGGATGTTTATTGATTTTGCATTTATATTCTTTACCACATTTTTTCTTTTCTAAACTTTACTATCTAATCATGGTAACACTAAGATTTTGACTCTTCATGGGATTTTTCCCTGAATACCCTTGTATTCCTAATCTACAATTACTCTTAATCCTAATAATAACAATATTCTTATTTTCTAGCACTTTTCACCAATAAACAGTAGTGTTTATCACTGGTTTTTAGGTGTCTATACCTATCAGTAGGGTTTTCTATTTATTTTGGGGGTTTTACACTGGCACTTTGCACTTTTTATAGTATTTAAGTGTTACTAGTGGGTATTCCCTAACATTAAATTCTCTTTCTCACTTAATCGTGTTCACTATCTATCTATCTCTCACTTCACAATGGTTAGTTATACAGTTAACAAGGTTCATATCATTATAGAGTTAGTTATAACATTTACTCTCTATTTACTTGGTTAGTGTACTTTAGTTTGTCATTACTTTATTGGATTTTAATAATTATCATTTACATTGATTAATTAGTCGATACTAATAATTATCATTTACATTTATTATTTATTGGTTTCTTTTTCATTACTTTATTTGAGTGTAACATTTCTCCTTTTCTGTTCTATATTATTCATTTGTGTCTTTCCATTTCTTCTCATTTTATTTCATTTATACTTTGTTTCCTTTTCATTTACCTTCTCATTTGATTTGATTTTATTTCATTTTATTGAGTCAATCACTTGGGTTGGGTCATAGTCATTTGTCGTGTCATAGTCATTTTATTTTCATTAGTTTAAACATTTAATATAGTTGATTCATAGTTTTTCCCTGGTATTGGGGTGGCTTGTTTGTATCGTAACAATATATATATTGTAATGTGACGGTTCCCTTAAAATAAAGATTTGAAACCCATTTATATTGAAGTACAGACCAATAGAGAAGTAATAAGCTTATACAGTAAATTATATGTACTAATAGGTGTAGTTAAGACTAAATAATGATAGAATATAATAAAATAATACTAAACATGTCTAGTTAAAACCTTGTAACCACTAGTTCAAGTAAAGACTTCATAGTAAATTATATTAAGAATAGGTAAAAGGCCTATAATATAAAGTATAGCTGAATAACATTGGACTGTGAAGTGAAGGTATGAACATCCATCAATCAGTTATCTTAAATAATGATTGTTTAGTAGTAGGTATAAAATGTAATAAAAACAGTATGACTGGATTAGGTAGTTGTCTTGATTGTTCATCTCTTCTTTCACAGCACTAAACACTTTACTAAAAATGAACTTTTTCTTGTGAAAACTTACTTTTTTCGTCAGACGCGTTTCGGCGTGTGTATCCGCCTTCTTCAGCTTTTTGTCAGACTGCCTCGTAACGGTTTTTGTGTGGAAGGTGTAGTGGGGGTGGTGCGTGGAGGAAGGGGATTGGCGCAGGGATTCAACTTGATGTTTGTTTTTTGTAAAATTGTGTCAAAAAGTGTATGTGATTTATATTGTAATTGATCATTGAGTATGTTGTTTGGTTGTGTTGTGTGGTGTTTATATATTTTGTATTGTTCAGTTGTGTTGAGTTTTCGACCTTTAGGTAAGTAATGTAAAATTTCGAGATTAGTGTCTATGTTGGTGTAACTGTGGTTTTCTGTGTGTATGTGTGTGGCAAATGCGGAGTGTATATTGTTGTTGGTTAGAGCTTTTAAGTGTTCAGAATAACGGGATGAAAAAGATCTTCCTGTCTGGCCAATGTAGAAACTATTGCAGTCATTACAATTTAATTTGTAAACACCTGTTTTGGATACGCACGCTGAAACGCGTCCGACGAAAAAAGTAAGTTTTCACAAGAAAAAGTTCATTTTTAGTAAAGTGGATTAGGTAGTTGTATCTACCTATGATAAATGAACATATAGACAATTTAGAGAGGAAAAATGGTATTACCTAAATGTGTAAATAAAGTTTTACACAATGTGTAATAAAGTTTTAAATTATTATAATATAGAGTTAGCAAAAGGACAATGATTATGTTTTAAAGAATTACCAAGATGCATAGTTAATTATGCTATGTTATATTTGCTGGACTAATTATTGTAGTATTGAGTTGTCAAAGTAACAACTATTATGTTTTGAAGGACTAACAAGATGTAGTTAATAATGTTCTGTAATATTTGTTAAACTAATTATTGTAATCCAGTTTGTCAGAATGACCATTATTATATGTTGAAGAAGTACCAAGATGTAATTAATAGTGTTATATAATATTTGTTGTAATAGGAATATGAAACATGAACTGACTATTATATTAGGGAATAGAACTTGCATTTACTTCAGGGAATGTAAAAAAGAACTGTATAAAGGATAAAGAATACATACTTAATATTATTATGTGCTGTAAATAAGCATTTGTACATTAAGAAATAGATAATGCTCAAGGGTACACTAGACAATATTATGTCTATGGTTCAATCAATATGTTTTATAAGAAATTAATGTTCACATTTGTTATAATTAGTATTAAAATCAATTTTGTTAACAGTTAAGATCATATGTAAAGTAAAGGGAAATGGGTGTGTCTCAAAAAGAATATTTTTAAACATGAAATATTATATTAGGCCAGAATTTAAAAAATGTCACTTTGAGAAATAGAACAAAAACCTATATTGTGAGATCTCAAAATGATCAGTAGAGAAAGAGGATTTCATTGGTAATAATTTTATTACTATAGTACCTAGCATAAGATAGGTATGTTAAAATTAATATTTTGATGTAATTTTGACAAGAAAAACCAACGCCATGAGATGACAATGTTTGGAGTTTCAGCCAATGGGAATTTCGCATATTTTGCACCAGAAAGCCCCAAAATTTAACCCAAGCTAGTTAGTTGATTGTTAAACCTCAAGTAGTAAAGATCGGAGCCTCCGCAACACTTTTGGACAGGAAATTACAATCGGGCTCGAACATCAGACAGGTTAGGTGTACAGTGAACCTGAGTTAAATTATAATCGAGTGATAAATCTATATGGTGAATTGTTAAAATCATAATAAATGAATTATATAGTGAAAACAACCAAAAAGGAATAAGAAGGTGTGAACATAAAAAGGAAAGTATTGTGATATTAATTCAAGTTTTAAAAAAACAACTTTTTAACAGTTATTATAAACCAACTTGTGACACTATATACACTAGTGAACTATTTTTTCACAAACACTGAACTATCAAACACTGACACTGTTGTATTTTTTAGTGGTTAAGTAATTATTTTTCTGTGTTTAATTTTAAAGAAGTGTAGTATTCCTTAACCTAAAAAGACAGTGTTCGGCACTCACGAACTGTTCAGTACTATAGTTATAAGTTATTCTTTTGTTGTATCATATTATAATTTTAAACTGTGATGTTTTGTACTTCACTATAGTACAGGACATAGCATTATAAGCTTCGAGGTTACGCAATAGTAGCAGTTCTTCCCCGCCCCTCGCCCAACTGCGTTGTCACGCGTTACACTTGGTATGCGTAGGCAACGATGGTGAGGGGAGGGGAGTGAAGCGACATGGCAATACCGCAGTCGCCTCCAAGCTTATTTTGATACGTCCCACATAATAATGACATTTTCTCAATAATTATTGTAGTCAAAAGAACACACGTGGTTATATTTATATAGTGTAAACAGATAACCATTCTGAGATCAAAAACTTTCAATAGTGCCAACTGCTGAGCATTAATATATCAAGCAAGGGTAATTCATGTTAAGAATTATTTATTTATTTTAATTTAAAAAAAAAGAAAGGATTTCAAACCTCAATAAAAAATATTGAAAAGAATTGATTTTGTGCAAGTCTAATTATTTCTAATAATTAATAATTTCTCAAATTACGAGTGCTGGCATTCATGAGAATTGAAGAGTAAATTTGTATTTCCAGGTGAGCAACGGTAATATTTTGATTTTAATTATTGTTCATTTTTCAACAAATTTTATTTTAATTCTATATCAAAGAAACAAAAACCGAATTAATTATTTGTATAATAAAGATAAAAATCCGTAAGTATCTCTATACCAGTGATCTTAAAAAACAGAAACAGTGCATTCAAAACTGAGTGCCTAGTGAAGTGTTAACGAAGAACTGACATACCTTAAGAATAATAAAGAAACTAACTGATAATTTATTTTAAAGTATTTATTTATATAATTTGACTTAACAACGAGGCCTAGGGACTATATTTTAATACAAACAAGGGAGTTAATTAATTAATACAGAAAACAATTTTGTGTTTTACCTAATAGGCGTTCATACTTAGAGGCCTATCCATTACACGCAGCCCATTCAATAATTATTTTTTATTTATTTATTTATTTGTTTTATTTACATATTTGACATTACATAATTGACGCTTACAACGTGAGGCGTTAAAGAAAAACATATATTGTAAAACGACAAGATCCTCCTCTGTTAAAATTAATGTTATTAATTTAAAATAAAAGTTAACTATAGATTGTAGTCGAATCTCGTGTTACAATTTAAAACGTTAATATGAACTCTCTTTGCTTTATATGCAACAATTCTTTTTAATGATAAATGGTAATTATTGTTCGTGTAATAAAGGGTGATAATTATAGTGAATAAAATATTAATCGCTGGTCGGTGGATGAATGTAGCCGTAGCGTCGATCTTGCAGTGGAACTCCTCTTCTTGGTTAAGTGTTGTCAGTGTCCGTATCGTCAAGTCTCATCTGGACAAATAATTTATAATAAAAAACACTTTCACGTACCTGTTCGTGATACTGGAAGTTCTGACGTTCACTTATCAAAAAAAATAAACTGTCAAGATGCTCTTTTGACCAGCTTACTTTATCAACAAGGTTATATCACTCCTTGTGTGCAATATGGGCGCCACATGGGTTTATTTCAGGAAAAAATCCCATGAAAAAACAAATTAATAAAGTTTAGAATTGTATAAATTCTCTCTATGTTTCGGTTAAATGCTGGAGGCATTCACAACAATTCAAATATAAAGTAGTAAAGTCTCTACTCAGAGTTATTTCACTGTACTCCAATGTTGAGTATTAATTAACTATATGAAATGAATGTAATCCAAGTTTATACTGAATATAATCGGGGTTTTATTTTACCCTTTAACATAATTCAACAATAAAAAAATACAATAATTACTTTAACATAAACTTGATGTTAATTTGCCCGTTTACAATACGGTCTAGCTCAGTTTAGAACAATAAACTCTTATATCTATTAATAAATTTGACCTTTAATTATATAATATATCTCACGCGTAGGCTCTTTGAAATACAATAAAGAACTATCTTATGCCTTGACAGACGTTAATAATAATAATGATTAGTAATTTGGCCTCTTTTTAAAACTCGTAATTATTTTTCAGGTTAGCGTTCGTTACGCTTACTTATCTACTAACATATATTTTGATGCTTACTACTAACACAAATATCTTACGTTGGATTAATAAATCCGCTAAATAAATTGATTCTGTGTATAAGATTGAAAGTTTTGTTGACCTTGCGTCAGTACAAAGTTGTGGTAAATAATGATCAGCGCAAACAGAATAGTAATATAAATGGTCACTGTGTTACCTTATTTCTTTTAATCGTATAGATTAAAATTTAAAAACACTCCAGTGATCGGATTATAATGACCACTGGTTAATTACACTTCACACGCACTGTGAACGAGGAGTCTGCCCTCTTCTTACTAAATCTGGGCTATGTAAATTACTGATTACAATACTCTCTCTCTCGTTCTGACATCACGCACTAATTAAAATATTCACTTTACTGGCGTAGCACTTTCCTTGTAGTCAATTGCTGTATTGTTAAATGTCTTGAAGAAATTTTGAAAGGTTTACTATTGTTATTCTATGTTAAGTTATAAAAAATGTTACGGTGACGAGCGGCGACTGTATCGCTCGAGTAGATGACAAAAAGTGTAACGAATTTTCTTCGCTGCTGGTTATATACCCCTTCACTGTATCGTGCTTAGGGAGAAAAGTCGTTTAGTAAACTCTTTTTTGATTGGCCCTGATAACCGTTACAAATGACGCATTGTCTTTCTAACTGTCACCGGCGCGAACGTTGCGCTCAGCTTTTTGTGTTGTTGGTATTACCCGAACAATTTCTTATTTTTAACAATAAATGATGCTAACACGCACTATGCATTTATTATAGTTCCGATCTCGAGGTTATTACCATCAAATTAAAGTTTAGTTCATGGGCTTCAATTTGATGTGGCTTAACACTGGTTTTAACCTCGTTTTCTTTGACAATGCTTATAAATAATGTTTTGACACATGGTTTCTCACTGTCGTTTGCTAGCGATGCATAATACGATTATTTTCTATCTTTTTACATTTAGTCATTTATATTGTGTTTTCTTTATAACGTCTTTGTTTGAACACTAATACATCTATGATTATACTTAAGAACTATTTATAACTGTACAATTCTGAATCTTAACATAATTAGGGTAATACACTATTATGAAAAAATCCTTATTCTCTAATTACATTTCGTTTGGCCTACTCAATTTAACGTTATTCATTAATAATTGAGTGGTAGTATTTCATATTACATTTAGTTATATTGATTGTTCAGTAAATTTTATGTTCACTAGGAGTCCTGTTTCCTTATTAATTTACTGACAAACGTTTGTTTAGGCATGGGCTAGACACATTCTTAGTACTATGTTCATGCCTTAATAATTGTTACTAGTTACATTTTGGTATAATAAGGAAGTTACTCATCCACATAAGGTTTCCTTTTATAACTACTTTCACTCACTAATATTACATCTGGGCTTATAATGCTGGTTTTAATATACATTGTGGCCCATAGCTAATCTAGTCATAGGCTTTGTCATTTACTGGTCATGGTTCTTTTACTTTCAGCCTAATGCTGTTATTGATATTACATTATTTCGATCATTATTTAATTAGTTTTATTAACACATGACTCTACATTAGTGTCATGGACTGGCTTATTTGACAGCTTATTGTGAACTTGGCATGTCCATTAGTTAGAGTCAGTCATAGTGTTTGTTGTAGTGTCATGCAGTGTATTCATCACTGCTTCTTGGGATGCTTCCTCTTCTTTCTTCTTTGTTGATCCTTCTCTTCTTTGCTACATTCATTATAAACTATTCATTAATGTCACTTCAGTGTAATTATTTACCCTTCTGGTGAATGTCAAGGTTATGTAACATTTTGTGGTGTTACATATACTCCCCTCTCAAAATTGATAATTTGAGAAAAGTTTTATATTTTGAAGAAATTATCACTTTATTTTGGTTTTATCATACTATTACTGCTTCTTTCTGCATTAAGTTCAATAGTTTGTTGGTGTGTTGCACTAGATTGAGTTCTTGGCTAGTATTATTTTTTAGCTTACTAGTATTTTTCAAGTTTCTTATATTCTTAGTCATTTAGTTATAACATGTCTTATTTCTTAAATTAACAATTTCCTGTTTTTCAATAATACATTTTTCTTTATCATTAAACACATCTTGATTCTTGTGACAAACTCTTTTGTTCTTTCATTTTTACCTCACAGTGTTTGATTAATAATCCTTGACATATTACCATTTAATTCCCTAACATTTGTAATGGGTTCGGAATCAGAGGGGCTCTATTTGGCTTCCATTCTCCGCCGTTCCTCAGTTACACATCCTCAGAATCAGAGGAATCCTCATCTCTGTCTGGGACAATAAAAAGTTGCACATAACAACCGTTGCACTGTCACAACACATAAAATATATCATATCATTTATTATTTCAATAAGACATCATATTCAATATAACATTCAAGGTATTAGAGGTTTCATTGTTATCACTGTTCATGCTTTATTACTTTAGCTAACGTACTTCTCTTCACAGGTCATTATTCTATCTCTAATTTGACATATGGGCTATGTTATTTATCAGCCTTGTTGCTATTTTTCGATACTAGTTTGTAAGTTGTTTCGTTTATTTCAATGTCTTTAAATTACATACTTAAATTTATCACTATATAATTATGCAGTTGGTCCTTAAATTCTTCTTGAGTTCACCATATTTTACTCTTAATGTTGTTTATACATTGGGGTTTTTAACACTTGGTTCATTATAGTCTCTGATTATCAGGGGTTTACAATATTCATATAACAAACATTCTTGTTCGATACAATATGATACATATTTTTGGTATATACAATTAATATTCTCATTCCTTGTTTAATCCATCTCTTTTCAATATTCGACGCTTTGTTGTTTTTCTTCTCTGCTCCTTCAAGTGATAGCTGTTTATCACTTATTCTGGATGAATAATTTCATTTATCGAAATTAATTTTGAAGGATTAGAGTAACATGGTAGTATTATTATTTGATACACATTTTGGTTATACACTATATATATGATAATCATTTTTGTTATATTTAACATAGACATTTTTCTTTGTCATTTAATCACTTTTCATGGTAGACACCTTTATTATATTTAATACAATAAACATTCTTGTTATATTCACAGTATGATAAAATAGTTCACTCTTATATTATAATATGTTCACTCAATAGTATATGTACGGGGTTCTTTGTGCTTCACCATTCTATTGGGCTCATTATGGGTCAATTACATTTTCTTGGATTCATTTTTGATTGCTGTTCGTAGTATTACATATCTTAGTTTGTACATTTCATAATATTCAACATCTTACAATAAATCTCATTATACATAGTACCTTTTCAAGGATGCTTGGTTATAGGTACCTTTGACCTTCTTACTTATGGGATCACATAGTTTGGATTGTTTTTTATTTTCTTTAACTTTTGGTAGCTTCTCTCGGTTATCTTTGATGTCTGTCCCTTTTCTTCAGTGGCTGATGGTTTTTAATGTTTAGCCATAGTCACTCATATTCGGTGTGTTTGTTGTTTGGATCATTTTTTTTGTTCGGACTTCTTTCTGCCCCTGTTGCGTACCTCACTATTATTCGGCTCTTCCATTTTGCTGCGACCAAATCTTCAGCTCCCTCATGTCCTTTCGTCTTCTTCTCCTCATCATCCCTGTTACCCAGGTGTCTGGTGTTCTCCTGGTTTTTGTTATAATTAACTTCTGGTGTCTCTTCTAACTCTGGTTTGTTGTCTCCTGTCTTCTGGCTGGAGTTTTCCGTCGACTGGTTCTTTTCCTTCCGCAATTTTCTTATTGCTTGGGCGTATCCTTCAATGATCCGGTCCATCTGTTCCTGGTAGTTGTCCTTCTTCTTGTGATGCATCCTTCTTCTAGGAGTATGCACCTTAAATACCTCATTGTTTATAACCTTCTTTGTCATAACATAGTCACTGGTATGTAACATGATTTTATTCATTCCATCATCTGGATTATTCGTTAAATATTTTAATGGTCGGTGATTCATTGGGGATATCACTGACCTTGTCTGATGTATTTCACTTGTTGGCATATTCGATTTAAATATATCTTTATTTAAGTTTTTATTCACTATTTTATGGCGATTTACTTTTAATATTTTTATGAAGTTCCTTTCATTTTTCTTACAATTGATTCTTGCTCTATGATCAATACTTGGGTTGTCCATGAAGTTAATTAAGCCTCTCCTAGTCATCTCTAATATTTCCCGTGTAATTCTCACTTTCTTGGGACGTATTATGCTTCTTTCTTCTTTTTTCTTACTCCTGTGGTTCTCTATTGCCTTTTCTTTGGTTTGTAGACTTAATTCTTCCATGGTTTCATCATTGGGTACTTCTTCTATCGCTGGTTTGTCCTCGCCTTTCATTTCTTCCGTTCTCTGGTAACGGTAGTCCCTCTTCTCTTCGTCTCGCCATGCTGTTTGGTTATTAAACCATCTTGTATTCTGGTTCCTTCTTTCTGGTTGGGTTTCCCATCCGTGGAGTCTGGCAACACTTTCTTCTATCTTACGTTTTAAATCGTGACTGTGTTGTTCATATCTCTCGTGTACTTCCGCAATCTCTCCTCTAACTACTCCGATTTCCGTGTCTATTTTTGTGTTTATTTTCTCATTATTTTCCTCCATCTTCTTGCTGATATTATCTAATTTTGTATTCAAATCTTCTTTCAATGCTTTATTGTTGTTGTCTATTTTATTATTTAATGCGTCCATGGATTTATTGATATCGTCTATCTTCTTATTCAAATCTTCCTTCAACGACTCGATATTTTTATTATTATCGTCTAATTTTTTTATTTAATAGTTCATTATTTTTCTGGCTGTCGTCCATTTTATTGTGGATCAATTCCATATTCTGGTTGTTGTCGTCGAATTTTTTATTTAAACCTTCCATTACCTTCCTCATCCATTCCTGGAAGTCTGTATTCCCCTTTTGTGTGGGCTCCTCAGGTTGTCTGGGTTGCTCGGGTTCTGCAGGAGGCGTTCCTTCTGGTCGGGTTTCCACATTATTATTTGTCGCGATTTCCATTTCGGACTTGGTTGCGTCTCGTGTATCTCTGTATTTATTTCCGTGTTCGTTTGTGCACCTTCTCCTTGGCTGGCCTTGTATCTAGTGTCGTGTCTGTGTGTATGAGGCATGATTGTTCTCTTGTATTTGCCGGGCTTAATATTGTAATATTAAAAATTTATTCGTTTAATATTTTTAAAGCCACACTCTGTTGGTCGCCAACTTGTAAAACGACAAGTATATGGTGTGTGTTTAATTTCTGCCACACGTTGTATGCGTCAACTTGTAAAAACGACAAGATCCTCCTCTGTTAAAATTAATGTTATTAATTTAAAATAAAAGTTAACTATCGATTGTAGTCGAATCTCGTGTTACAATTTAAAACGATAATATGAACTCTCTTTGCTTTATATGCAACAATTCTTTTTAATGATAAATGGTAATTATTGTTCGTGTAATAAAGGGTGATAATTATAGTGAATAAAATATTAATCGCTGGTCGGTGGATGAATGTAGCCGTAGCGTCGATCTTGCAGTGGAACTCCTCTTCTTGGCTAAGTGTTGTCAGTGTCCGTATCGTCAAGTCTCGTCTGGACAAATAATTTATAATAAAAAACACTTTCACTTACCTGTTCGTGATACTGGAGGTACTGACGTTCACTTATCAAAAAAAATAAACTGTCAAGATGCTCTTTTGACCAGCTTACTTTATCAACAAGGTTATATCACTCCTTGTGTGCAATATGGGCACCACATGGGTTTATTTCAGGAAAAAATCCCATGAAAAAACAAATTAATAAAGTTTAGAATTGTATAAATTCTCTCTATGTTTCGGTTAAATGCTGGAGGCATTCACAACAATTCAAATATAAAGTAGTAAAGTCTCTACTCAGAGTTATTTCACTGTACTCCAATGTTGAGTATTAATTAACTATATGAAATGAATGTAATCCAAGTTTATACTGAATATAATCGGGGTTTTATTTTACCCTTTAACACAATTCAACAATAAAAAAATACAATAATTACTTTAACATAAACTTGATGTTAATTTGCCCGTTTACAATACGGTCTAGCTCAGTTTAGAACAATAAACTCTTATATCTATTAATAAATTTGACCTTTAATTATATAATATATCTCACGCGTAGGCTCTTTGAAATACAATAAAGAACTATCTTATGCCTTGACAGACGTTAATAATAATAATGATTAGTAATTTGGCCTCTTTTTAAAACTCGTAATTATTTTTCAGGTTAGCGTTCGTTACGCTTACTTATCTACTAACATATATTTTGATGCTTACTACTAACACAAATATCTTACGTTGGATTAATAAATCCGCTAAATAAATTGATTCTGTGTATAAGATTGAAAGTTTTGTTGTCCTTGCATCAGTACAAAGTTGTGGTAAATAATGATCAACGCAAACAGAATAGTAATATAAATGGTCACTGTGTTACCTTATTTCTTTTAATCGTATAGATTAAAATTTAAAAACACTCCAGTGATCGGATTATAATGACCACTGGTTAATTACACTTCACACGCACTGTGAACGAGGAGTCTGCCCTCTTCTCACTAAATCTGGGCTATGTAAATTACTGATTACAATACTTTCTCTCTCGTTCTGACATCACGCACTAATTAAAATATTCACTTTACTGGCGTAGCACTTTCCTTGTAGTCAATTGCTGTATTGTTAAATGTCTTGAAGAAATTTTGAAAGGTTTACTATTGTTATTCTATGTTAAGTTATAAAAAATGTTACGGTGACGAGCGGCGACTGTATCGCTCGAGTAGATGACAAAAAGTGTAACGAATTTTCTTCGCTGCTGGTTATATACCCCTTCACTGTATCGTGCTTAGGGAGAAAAGTCGTTTAGTAAACTCTTTTTTGATTGGCCCTGATAACCGTTACAAATGACGCATTGTCTTTCTAACTGTCACCGGCGCGAACGTTGCGCTCAGCTTTTTGTGTTGTTGGTATTACCCGAACAATTTCTTATTTTTAACAATAAATGATGCTAACACGCACTATGCATTTATTATAGTTCCGATCTCGAGGTTATTACCATCAAATTAAAGTTTAGTTCATGGGCTTCAATTTGATGTGGCTTAACACTAGTTTTAACCTCGTTTTCTTTGACAATGCTTATAAATAATGTTTTGACACATGGTTTCTCACTGTCGTCTGCTAGCGATGCATAATACGATTATTTTCTATCTTTTTACATTTAGTCATTTATATTGCGTTTTCTTTATAACGTCTTTGTTTGAACACTAATACATCTATGATTATACTTAAGAACTATTTTAAACTGTACAATTCTGAATCTTAACATAATTAGGGTAATACACTATTATAAAAAATCCTTATTCTATAATTACATTTCTTTTGGCCTACTCAATTTAACGTTATTCATTAATAATTGAGTGGTGGTATTTCATATTACATTTAGTTATATTGATTGTTCAGTAAATTTTATGTTCACTAGGAGTCCTGTTTCCTTATTAATTTACTGACAAACGTTTGTTTAGGCATGGGCTAGACACATTCTTAGTACTATGTTCATGCCTTAATAATTGTTACTAGTTACATTTTGGTATAATAAGGAAGTTACTCATCCACATAAGGTTTCCTTTTATAACTACTTTCACTCACTAATATTACATCTGGGCTTGTAATGCTGGTTTTAATATACATTGTGGCCATAGCTAATCTAGTCATAGGCTTTGTCATTTACTGGTCATGGTTCTTTTACTTTCAGCCAAAATGCTGTTATTGATATTACATTATTTCGATCATTATTTAATTAGTTTTATTAACACATGACTCTACATTAGTGTCATGGACTGGCTTATTTGACAGCTTATTGTGAACTTGGCATGTCCATTAGTTAGAGTCAGTCATAGTGTTTGTTGTAGTGTCATGCAGTGTATTCATCACTGCTTCTTGGGATGCTTCCTCTTCTTTCTTCTTTGTTGATCCTTCTCTTCTTTGCTACATTCATTATAAACTATTCATTAATGTCACTTCAGTGTAATTATTTACCCTTCTGGTGAATGTCTAGGTTATGTAACATTTTGTGGTGTAAAATATACACAGGATAGAATTGGTATTATATATTTGGCGTGCAACGTGAGGCCTAAATCGTTAAACTAGGTAAGTCATTAAGAAACAAATAAAGGAATTAATTTTAACGAAATAAAACAAACAAAAAATAAATTGTATAACTTAAAAGTAAGGTATTACAATAAATATATATTGTTATACTTTATTACGTGATTTAACGTACCTAAATCTTATATTATATGTGGTTATAGTTTATCATTATTAGACACCTCACGATGCTGTGTGCCAATTTGGAACGCTTTTTTGTTTTTTCCGTACCTTCAATACGTTGTTAAACGGTCAAACGCTTCATGTTGCTAGTGTCAATTTGTAACACATCTGGGTTATGCTCATTTAAATATTATATTATATGTGGTTTTAGTTATCATTAATTGTAAATCTCAGTAATGGAATGAGTTCATTTAAATGTCACGAATGGCATGAGTTAATCAAGTTGAATTGTAGTCTTATTGAATAACACCTCCCGTGGCCATCGTCACTTTATGTTGTGTTTATAAATAATTACTTACTTCAAACTGTTGATTCATCACTGGTGACAGCACTGTTCATCAAGTTATAGTCATTGATAATTCATTAAACATTCGAAAAGACAACAGTTGGTGAAATGTAACTTGATTCCTTCTTAGTCATTGATAATTAATTAAATATTCGAAATACTTCAACTCCGCGGGCAATGGGTGCTACCAACTGACCTCATATGTAAACATAACCTTAACTCAAACCACTAAAATCTTGTTGACTGAATAAAATAATTCCAGACTACATGAATGTTGTTAAAATGCTCTTTATTCATCGTATGATTTGATTCTTAATCCCTTTTAAAACAATTAATTCAATTAACATTACTTTAAAACAACAGGTTACATTGTTTGAAACTCATATCTCAGGGTTGGCAACACGGTTTCATAAACCGTTTAACTAACAAGTTGTCTATGTTACTTATATACAATATGGGTTCTTTTAACTGCAAAATACGTAACGAATAATGTCTCTTACTAATACAAAACCTTGTTAATAGGAGAGTGATTACATATAATTATAACAATTTCTTAATCTAACATAATAAAGTTCGTCTAAACACTGACGTCAAATTTGTAGGTTAGCAGATGGCTGAGAGGTTACACAATTTTAACCTCAATTTAGAATTAAATTACATAGAACCAGTGGAAAATTACAATATGAATAATGCTTTGTTGTTTGTGTAGTGTTAAAATAGTTCACATATGTTCAATAAGTTTGAATTGCATTATAGTATAATGAGATAAATTGAGTAAGTATTTTATAAAAATCACTATACTTCCTTAATTCCTTTTATATATTTTGAATATTCACTGTTAAACTTTTAAATTGTCTTCATTGCTTTATTAATACACCACACTTCACTACACTCGTACTTTTAGTTGATTTACTATGTGTCGTCAAGGTTAGAACGCCCGTGTTTACATTCAGTGCCACACTGAATTATGGGTTACTGGCGAATTATTTGGTCATGGAGTCCATCATCTGTACTGCATTAAAACTGGTGAAGAACTGTCTCTAGTTTGAGCGTCACTCTCGCTGTTCTTACCTATACCTTTGGGGGGGGGGATTCTCGATATAAGAGTTTTGATTGGTTGGAATTTGCAGAATTTCTTTATTGAATTATCACCCCGCGTTAACAAAATAATTTAATTTTGTCTTAAGTGTGGGTTTTTGGCAACGAGATTATAAAACTGACGCTAAACGTTTTACAAAAATCTATAAGAATACTTTACAATTGATATAATTTCCTTATGCTGCTGGTGATTACACCTATTCCGTTACCATCAATGGCGCCTGGTTTAGAAAATCAGTGGTGGTGCTCTAACTCACAGTCCACAACCCAGGGAGGGGGGTCTGGTTGAATTTTGAAAAATTGACTTTCCTGAAAATGCAGTTTTAGGTCTTTCTGAATGAACAACACTTGATGGTAAACATAAACTATTGTTTTATTAGGTGCTCTTTTCCCCAATAATGAATGAGTACAAAAGCTAATCCACATAAAAGGTATACAGTTGTTTTCTTTTTTAAATCTTTAAATCATAGAAATACCGGTAGTGAAAGTAATGATAAAAAAAGTAAAAAATATTACATTTTACATATATGTGAATTAAAAGGAGCGAAGCTAAACAAATAAAAGTTGTGTAGCCTTTATTTGGTCTTAAGTTAAAAAACATAATAGTCTTTACGAGTATGTTCTTTCTTCTCTCTTGAAATGATGCCAAACTGAGTAAAAAGGAAAAAAATAGTTTATTTAAATTAATAAATGATAGCCTCAAATTTGGCGCTTATTGTTAGTTTAAAAATAAAAGAGAAACTGAAAGTCTTTAGTTCAAAAATTAAAGTCTTTGCGGAATTCATAATTCTCACTACTCACTCATAAAGAAAGTGTTCCTACGAACAGTCGATCGTTTGATGAAAATGTTCGCCACAGTTTCGAGGTTCAATTTATTTTCTGCTTCTTGCTTATGGACATGCATGATTGCGTTGTCGTTCAATTTTCCTTGCGTCATGGTGTTGCGCAGGGCGGAGAAGTTTTTATCTTCTCAGGGCAGAGAAAGAACGTTCTGCTGTACATGTAGAAATGGGTATAGTTAAAGCGATCTTTATCAACTTAACCACCTCTGGAATCAATTCGTCGACATGTTTATTTGAGGAAAAGAAAAGCACTAAGTCTTCTGTAGTTTCAACAACAAAATTTTTAGATTCACACACATCTAACATCATATTTCTGTGCAAAATTAATCTTCCAGGGTCAAAGTTATCCTTATAAAATTCTACTACAGAACTGCAATCTTTAGTTTTGGAAAGAAGAAATGTTTCAATTTCTTTGAAGTGAGTCATAGCAGCTTTAGAAAATCTATCATCGAAACAGTTGATCACAATATCTAAAACCTCGAAATAAATTTTCCGGTAATAATCACAGGGGGGGGTGGCAAAAGCAAAGGGTTGAGAGCCGTCATCAAATCTTCAAGGAATTTTTTGAACTTTTGGAAGTTTTGACTCTTCGACATCAAATTTCTTGGTCAATCCCAAGCAAGAGCTCCAAACTGCATCAAAACGTTCATCAGTTTGAGATAACTTTAAAACTTCTCGGACACTATGAATATTGTCCATGGCTTTTTGCAGCTGTAAGAAGGAATTTTGCAAAAAGGCATTCAAAATTTCAACTGGCTCCAAAATTTGTGTAAAAAGCGTAGTGACAAATATAAAGTCAAAAGAGCACAGACATTTTAAGAAACCTTTAGCTTTAGCACCGGCATCAGATTTTTTGAGCTCGATTTTCTCAAAGAACAATATTAACTCTTCGTAATTCTGTAAAATTGTTTTCAACGAACTTATTCTGCAACACCACCTGGTAGGGCAAAAAGGCCGAAGAGCTACAGGGTGAATGGACCTACTATCTTGGGCAGCTTGCAAAGACTCAAATATTGCTAGTTGGATGGGGGACCTGCACAAAAAATTGATCATTTCTTTGACATTTGCAAGATAGTCTCTCACCACGGTCTCATTTGCATTGCCTCTTGGGTCACAAGGTTCAAAGAATGGCCAAACTGTAAACATGCATAACTCACGGCTCAAATTCTCTGATTTTTGCTTGCAACCCTGAAAAAGCGCCTGTCATATTTGCTGCTCCGTCAGTAGCAATACCTCTGCATGACTTGATATCCAGAAAAAAAAACGAGTGAGAACATCCATTAAAATTTTCATCAATACTTCAGCTGTAGTAGATTCAGTTTTATAGAGACCAAAAAATAATTCATTAATTTGAAAATCTTCACCACTGACAAATCGAAAAGAAATTGAAACTTGCTCGTGTTGACATGCGTCGCTAGTTTCATTCATAATTATCGAATAGTATTGGGAGTCTTTTCGAAACTTGACCAAATTTTGTAAGACTTCGTTAGCCATAATAGAACGTAGTTCATTTGTTATATCATGTGAAAGCCATCTGTACTTTGTACGTTTAAGCCAAGAAGACAAATTGGAGTTATCTTCAGCAACTAACTCTAACAATGCATGATAATTAGAATTTTCATCTGTGTGACCACGGGTTGCTAACCCCTGAACCATGATATAACGCAGTGAAAATAACATTCTTAAGAGATCTACTCTTGCAGATTTGATATCTCTCTCCTTACCTTTAGACATCAAAGACTGTACGTCCACACCTTTATCCATTGCACTTTTCCTAGTACAGCAGGACATATGAAAATTCGATTTTTCATGAGAAGCAAACCTTTGTAAGGCTTTGTTCCAAGAAGAAAACCCCGACTTCCACGAATGCTTTTATCACGTCTTCATCTTGTTTAGTTTTTTCGCAAAAGGTTCACTAGAGGAAATTATTTCCTTACACATAGAACAAAACACTTTATCACACTTCTCGTCCTATAAGATCCACTTATATTTGTCTTCCACTGTTTTTTAAAAGAACGCCCACCAACACCAGTTTTGTTTGTTTTTTTAGATCCAGTAGTTGAATCCGAGCCACCTGAAGCATTATCTGCTGATGACATCATAGCCATATCACTTTTTTTCATTGATGAGCGAACAATGAATTTATCCATTATAATAAAACGAATAGAGCAAACAAAGAATTAAACTAACTTAGACTTTTCCATGTATTTAAATGTATATGTGATATGTGAGGAGCGGTAGTTTCTGGAGGGGAGGAGTCACGAGGCTGTGCTTGCATGGGCCGACACGAGAGCGCCCATCAAAATTGGCATAATCCTTTTTAACCCTTTGAAGAGTATGGAAAAATAAGCAAAAGGAGTAAGGTCGTGCCGATACGTCATATGTAATGTTTTGCAATAGCTGTTGTTTTTTTAATATATTTGCTCTGCGATCTGTTTATGATGACGGACAAGTGTTGTGGGGAGGATGGTCAGAGCCTGGAATGGCTTTGTGGGTGGAGTGACCTGCCACAGCTGTTTTATCGTGGGAAACGCAAGTCCCGCATAAACGGAAGTACCCTGGTAAAGTCTCTGCCCAAACCAAACTATATATCCCCCCTCTCCACTCTATGAAAAAATCGGGCACTATGAAAAAATCATTTAAGAAATACAAAAAAAGATTAGAATTTCCGCCCATTTCTTCTTTCTTTCTTTTCCTTTTCTTATTTTATTTTTCTTCTCCCTTTTATGTGTAGGTGCTGAGCACCCCCACAAAAATTCTGGGGGGGTGCTCGAGCACCAGAGCATCCCCGGAGTCGGGGCCCCTGGTTACCATCACCTGGCATTTGTCCTGCTACACAAATTGACACCTCACAAGGCATAATTCTGTCCACTACTAACATAGTTAATACAGTAGAACCCCGTTAGTCCAAACCCCGCTAGTCCGAAATTCCGGATAATCCGAACCACCTCCAGGAACCAAATAGGCAAGGAAAGCTATAAAAACAACTGCAGATTTCATGAAGTGACAAATGATTTCATTACATTTCTAATAAAATGGTTACATTTTGCAAAATCAGTAGAAAATAATACTAACCACTGTATTAATCAGTAGGCATACAATTACTGGAATAAAATTCTTAAACAAAACTACAAAAACTACAAACTACAAAAACAGAATTCAATTATTGTACTGTACATTACTTAGATTACAGTTTCTATACTTTATTAACAGAATTTCCAAATAAACACTTCAATATTAACACTTCACTTATTCACTGGTTGCACAAAATCAGTTATTCTCTGCTGGCGTAAAGACGTGAATCTAGCAGACGACGCAATATTCCACCAGCATCTCATGAACATGATGTCCGCCGCAGTAGCGTTGGTATGCTGCTCCATATACTGCAGGGATATTTCCAGCGCCTTTGCTGCTTCTGAATGTGAAATGAGATGTTCTGAATCATCGGCTTCATCCATCACATCAGAATCTTCATCGAAGTCTTGTCTGATCAGGGAAACGATTTCTGTATCTGTCAAAACTTGGTGGTCTTCCATGTCAGCTGCCACCCACTCGTTCACATCTGTTTCGTCTGCTTCTTCACAGCCTGGAATTTGATGCATGAGCTGTAAAACTTCAGTCCTGTCATCAGCTTGTTCCGGACTATCAATGTAAGAGAGACTTGGCCATAATTTTTTCCACGACTTTCTCAGCAACTGTTCTTTGAGATTGTCCCATGCTTCACCTAACCAATAGATAATATCTTTGATGTTGATTTTCTTAAGACTTTGGAGAATGGTTTGTGAACTGTCTTCATTTTCAAGAAGGGACCTTAGAAGAATTTTTTTATACACACATTTCATGTTTTGTAGCACCTCTTGGTCCATGGGTTGTAACAAAGGTGTTACATTAGGAGGGAGAAAAATAGCTTTTATATCTCCATTAACAAGTTTTTCTGTCGAAGCATGTGATGGAGCGTTGTCAATGACAAGTAACGCCCGGGGTGGCAGACCATTTTTTTCACTGAACTTTTTTACTGAAGGAATAAACTGGACATGAAACCATTCCTTAAATAAAGCACTGGTCATCCATGCCTTTTTTTGATGCCTGTAGAATACAGGAAGCGAGTTCACATTGATGTTCTTAAATGCTCTTGGGTTTTTTGATTTGCCAATAACCATTAGTGGGAACTTATTAGTCCCAGCTGCATTACTGCATGCTAAAACAGTCACACGTTCCTTGCACATTTTGAAACCAGGTGTATTAAGTTCTTGTTTGGCGGCGAGGCTTTTGTTTGGCAATGCCTTAAAATTTAACCCAGTTTCATCGCAATTGTATATTTCTTGAGGTGAGTAATTTTGCGATGAAACTATGTCTGTGAATTCAGCGATGTACTCTTGTGCAGCCTGGTGATTCGCTGATAGTGATTCACCGGTAATGGATAACTGTCGTATTCCATGTCTTTTTTTCCACCGGTCCAGCCATCTGTTACTCGCAATGAATTTAGGATCACCATTCATCAGCTTATTGAGGTGAACTGCTTTTTCTTGGATTAGGGGACCACTCAGTGGAGTACCTCTCTGCCTTTCTTGTGAAAACCATATGAAAAGGGCTTCATAAATTTTGTCAAATTGTGACACTTTTGATGTATGGCGTTCCTCGAGAGTCTTCTCGGATGTTGTCGCACAAAACTGTTCAATCTTGGACCGGTTTTTCTTCCAGTCACATATTGTTGCTTTACCCACACCAAATTCGACTGCTAATTTCGTTCCACTTTCACCCTTGTCCAAACGTTTCAACACTTCAAGTTTATCTTTTAGTGCACATGAACTATGTTTCCGCTTACCAACCATTTTTATACAATACGCACTTAAAAAACAACACTGAAAACGTATGTAAGGTGTCTCACTACTGAAAGCAAGGCCACGAGAAGAAACAAACAAGAGTGGGGGAAGTGGGATTACTAAGAAACTGGCATAAGTCATTGACGCACTGGCGCGCCCGTGATAGTAAACAACAATACCGCACTAGAAAGCCACCGAACGTCAGTGTCAATACTGTTCACCTTATCTGTACTGTATTACAGTACTGTACTACGTAATATTTTATGAAATAATCTACTCTTATAAACCGTAAAATGTATTCGTTGAATAAAAAACGGGCATATATGAGTTACATATAAGTTAAAGACCATATTTAAATCAAATAAATAATTATAATTATTTAATAATAATTATTTCGGATAATCCGAATTTTTGCCAATCCGAACCGGCCCCGGTCCCAATAAGTTCGGACTAGCGGGGTTCTACTGTATTTCTAGCTTATGTTCTAATACAATATTTTTGCTAAAATATGTCCTTTTGCTATCTAATATTCTGATATTATTTACATTGAGTACAACTAATACAAAGTCTTTTGCTGTTATTTTTTAACATTATAAACATCCAATTTTGGACTAACATAACAGATCTGTCTCTAGGCTTCATGAGGCCTATAGTACTATGAGTTAGTTTTACTTCATACAATACAATGATTAAATTCTAATAGTTTATAACACTCAATATTTAATCATCATGAACCATACCAACTTTTGGTTAACTTCTTTTTGCTCAAGTCATGCCTTTTTCCTTGTATATTATCATTAATATCACTTGAGTTCTTGTACAATTAGGCAGCTTGTTATTTTTTCTCATTTCTCTATTATATGCATGTTATTCTATTCATCTCTTATACCTAAGTACACATTTTATCTCTTTCTAAGTTTTATAATTTGTAACAGTACAGACTGACTCAGTACCAGAATTATGGGAATTATGGGTATTTTCAATGTTTATATTATGTGATTATTAAACAGACAGAATGGTTAGGTACATTGTCCCTCTGGAAAAAGGAACAACGCAAATTCGGCCAGAGTAAAACACCAAGGTCTCCGGTGGACGTGAAAACATCAAAATATACCATGGCGGTGTTTATGACGAAGTACAACAATACGCATTATGATTGGGCTATAACACAGCTCCGTCATCGCTAAGAACAATGACGCACTGAGTACAATGTGTGTAACGAGGCGTTGTCCAGCAAGACAAAGCGGGATGACGTAAGAACTACACACACACCAGCGCAAATTTACATTTGCCTCGTTCTCATTTCAACGCCATTCTTCATAGCAGCCACAGCGATGTATCGTTGTGTGCACAAAATTTTACAATAATTTAAATACAACTGGCAAAATGTTGGCCATTATAGTGGAGCAAGAAAGGCTCATATAACTTGTTAACATACAGTTACTTAAAATGTAAATTCAGTGTAATATCAACCTAATTAAACGGCAGACTAAAAAAGCCGAACACCGGCTAGCACCATGGGTAGCAAGCACGATCAACGGATGGACATCAGCACCGATTAACCAGAGAAGTTCCTTTCATTATTTTCTATCTTATGAGCTCATTAATATTCAATTGTTAATTAAAGAATGTATGGGTCTAAAACTGAGTGTGCAAATGAGAGAGTGGATGCATGGCCATAAAAAACATATGCCGAGGGCATTGGTTTGTGTAATAAATTTAAACTCTATTCATTCATAATTTGAAGCTGCAGCAGTAATGTTAAACTGATATTAATCCAACAATAAAGCAATTAAAGAATACCAAGAGATATAAAAAGGCAACCGCCATTTTGTTTTGAGTCAGGTCACCTGACGTCATTGTAGTAAACACATGGTTCTGTATGTACGAACGTAGCGTGAAATTAAAACTAATGGTTAACCTCCAGAATATTGTGTTATCAATTGTGTCGTCCACTGTGTTTCGAAATCTTCCTGTACCCGAAACCCTGGAACCCTTAGGTATAAAACAGTGTATAAAAGTAGCAGATGAGCCCGGCTAATAATGAATTTGGTGAGTACCAGTAATACCGAATTATGGTATTTTTCATACATATCTTGCTAGATATATGTAATAATATTATAAGTAGTAAAAGAAAGAGAGTAGAATATTACAATTGCAGCCCTCACAGTGACTTATTAGTATGTTATATTACAAGTGCCGCCCTCACAGTGAATTGATTGTATGTTTAAAGTTCATTGACAAAGGTAACATTTACAAATACAAATATAAAAATATTATCATTATTATTGTTTATTAGTTTGATAAATTACAAATTGTATGTCTTATCTTGACATTCTTATTTTCTGGTTATTTTAACTAATGAACCTTGCCTCTTGGAGCAACAGGTCATGCTTATTAGAGATATTATTAATGGTTTATTATTAGTGATAATTATTATTTGGTTTACTGATCAATAGTCAGTTCACTTATCACTTGTTATATTAACAGTATTTACCTTAACTTATTATTGGTATTTCTGTGGTTTTTTTAATGTACAATATTAGTCCTTTATACTCTATCACATTTCATCATGTTAATATACAATAATACAACAATTACAACATCTTGGTGACCTAGTATTTGTCTTAGAATGGTCTATTTGTTATCTAGTTTCATCTAGATATAACATATAATAGGTTTATATTGTTTTCACTACATATTTTGTGTTTATAAGTGTGATTTCAGAGTTTGTTAGGTTAGGTTGTCACCTTTTACTTTCACTGACTAAATTTAGTTCACATGCTTTGTCTTTATGATTTATTTTAACCACTTATCCTTATTTATTAATAGTACTATTTACTACTTATCATTATGATTACCATTATCCAGTTTTTCCTATAATCCGAAGTACATTTTTTAATTACAAAACAGTCCTTTCTGATATTGAGTTGGTTACATAAATGGTATAGTTTGAAGGTAAAATACAATCTTATACTCTTATACAATATATTATTACAGAGCTCCTTATCATATTGTTATTCCTTCACTCTCCTACTCTTGCTGGGTAACTTGTTATTTTCAGTCTAAGTTATTGTTATAGTCAGGTCTTTTAGTATGTCTGGTCAGTTATTTTATTACTTAGGTTTCTTCCAATTTGGAATTCTATATTCTACTCTATTTATTCTGTAGATCGTCTGTTCTTTATTTATAGTGGTTGAGTTAGTTTAAACCCATTTTTACTTTATAAAATTAGCTGCTTTCATTATTCCCTTGATATCACCTATGTTTAATTGTCAAACGACTGTAGAGTTGACGCTTATGCAGATTGTTTGGTTGAAATGTATGTGGACGAAGAAGCGGAATTCCCACCGCACATCTGGGCTTCTTTATCAGCAGACAGTAACAGGACCACAAATGGCTGTGAATCTTTTCATAGTCATTTTAATAAAACATTCTACCATAGTCATCCATCTTTATATATTTTTGTAAACGCCTTACAGGGTATACAAATGTAAACGTACATAAAAATCCAAAGTTCAGAAAAGCCGAATAAAAGTAGAAGTGAAAAACAAAGTCAGCTGCGTCAAAGAACAATAGACATGTATATAATGAATGAATTTGGGATGTAATTGATATTTGTAGTGCCCCACGTTCTTTGGGAGCCAATTATCTACGGTGTAATTAATTAATTTGTGAATTACTTAATTTAATTTAATTATGTATTGATTAATGAAGTATACCCTTCACAGGCCAATTACAACAATGTAATTAAGGTACAAATCTATTAATTACTCAGGTTGCTTCTTTAAAATAATATGGTTCTTTATGTTTATATATAAACATAATAATATGGATCAATCACTAATGTAGATTGATTCGTGTGTTAGTTGCCATTTACGACAGTGTAATTAAAATGTTAAATAAGATTTCAGTATTCTCAAGAGTGTTCACTCAATACACATTAAAATTTATGTGGTTATAATAGTGAATTGAATTGTGGATTTACACTGGGTTTTCTGACAATGATGAACGCATTATTGATTTGCTTACGTACTAATTTATTATTTGTTTAAACACTTGTATTCAATAACAAACATATATCTTCCTGGTACTTGTAGATACATCAAACATATACATATCAAAATATAAATTCCTCCTTAATTGCTCTCTGAAATTTATACAACATAGATAAAATATACATACAACAAAATCAAATAATATTTACTTTATCTAATGCGTTCATTCATCCAGATGGATTGACTTTAATAGATCATGATTATATATTTGAATGCAACCTTCTTTTAATAACTTTTCTCATAATTACTCAGGTTAGATTCTTTGAAAGAGACAGGACAGTAGTTTGACTATACTAATAAAATCATACAGTGTTACTTGGTAATAGTTTATCCGTTATTTCCATCGGTGCTATATTCCAGGTGATGACGATTGTTTGAAGACGGTGCTCCATTAGATGATGATGATGATGATCACTTTCACTGGTTATTTGCACATACGTCGTTAACAGAATAGTGTAGGTGTGTTATGTTTATGCACTGTCCGCACAATTCACTTCGTCTCCGCGTATAACCATCATTATGTAATAAATGCTTAGTTAAGTGTTCAGTGTATTTCTTTGTGTGTCTACACAAGGTATCATTGAGTGGTTGTCTAATAGTTCTTTTGAATAAGAGTGTCTTGATTACTGTAAATTATGAATATTACTGTATCGTTCACGCACATTGTGAATTGTTGTTCGTTATACCTTTTTACTAAGTCGTAAACGATTATATATTTCTAAGTTCAATAAAGTTCAGCCCGAACTTCACTATGTCCGTTTAGTTCACCATATCGCGTACCTTGACTTCACGGTTGATCGATAATACCGATTTACTATCTAAAATTCACGTGACTGTTCTTGATATAAGTACGGCACTTAATAAACTTACGAAATTGTTTGTAACATTATAAAATTAATCACGAGAGTTATGTGTCTCTCTAATACTTTTATAGTCCGAAAATATTATAAGATTCTTCGCGAACTGCTTGATAAGTTATGTAAGACTCTCAAAGTTTCTCGATAAGACTGCGTCGCGAACGACTCAAAATTTTATGTAAGACTCCCTTGTCCCACGTCGGACACTTAGTTTTCATCAACTTCTCCCTACTACAATTTTGGTCTCTGGCTTGTCCACGCCTAAGATTACTATGATAGGCTGAATCACTACCCTCTTTCGGAGTCCTTTCCCACTATTTTGAATTCTTCCAGTCTTCTACCCTCTGATTTGTTCTTCTCCTAGTTGCTATGGAAACTGGCTTCTCCTTCGCTCTCTTTCGTGGAATACTTTGTTCTGATAGGTAGCTAGATATGTCCTTTGAATCGTCTTGTCCAGGCGTCACTCTCGTTCGGAGAAATGCAAGACATTCCTCGCCTGTCAGTCATCTTATTGTTTCGAGTTTCAAGCAAGGGTTTACTCTAACATCTTGGGTATTGTTCGTTTCTGTAACTTCGCGTCCTGGCCATTAACCGTTTTCCATCCAGTGTCAACAGCTGCAACCTCCACGCTTTCTCGTTGTAAATCTCAGCTTGTCACTTAGGCGTACATCCCGCTGTGCGACATTGCTGCTTCTATTCACAATTTGTTGCTTGGATAGTTTCTATTGACTGCAAAACTTCCTCAATCCTTTGTGCCTCGTCTCGTTTTTTGTCGTGAACTAGTTTCTTAGCTACACCCTTAAATGTATCTTCGCTTCGATTCTGCGTAAACATAAGACAGCCCAAGTACATTGTTCGGTTTGTTTTGGTGTCATAATTCTCCATTGGTCCTCTCCTGTCAACTTGAGTCGTCGTTCCTTTTGTTACCTCGTGCTGAACACGCTTCCATTGTCTGATATTGGCGTTAGTTGTCGCCTACCCCAATTAACTTTGTTTATGGCCCTTTTCTTAGAGTCCCTGCCACCGTAGTGTGAGAACAGACTGGTCGAGAAGGAAAATTAAATTTTGAATTTTTCGATTGCTATAGCGTCCCCAATGTGGATTTAATGACGTGACCTCAGGGAACAATTGAATCCAGATTCTGCGCCCTGTGTTCGCCGTGCCCAACTTCGTTTGTGAGGAGTGTATCTTGATGACCTACTTCTGTGATGCGTGTTGCAAGTGGTATACCCCCTTTTTGTTTAGATCAATTATTTGAATTTATTGCCATCCATTTGGATTGTTTGAACGCATTTTACATGAATACTTGCACGTGTTAATTGTGTAAACGTGTTTAAATCTTATTATAACAAATTATAAATATTCAATAAATGTTTGAACTAGCTACAAAACAATTTGACATTATCTCTTAAAAATAGACATGTAATGCATCAATAAATGAACTAATATGAAATTTAATTATCTGAAGACTACGCTTCACGTATTGTAGTAAAGAAAATCCTTGACTAAGTAGTCCAAGTATTCCTCTAGTTACCATCATTACATAATTACATTAAAATTTTTGTTAATAATAGTTATGATCGTTGTATTGTTACCCTTAAACTATACCACAATCGATCCTATTAACTAAACATGTACACATATTCTTAAAGTAACCATTAAGTAATCTTAACCTAACATCAGTTCAAATCTTAATCTAATGATTATACATGATTTCGTCAATTTGGTTTACTTTACATGAGAAATCTTGATCTACACTGATCATTCACATCCTTTCTTTTATTTATTACACCTGTGACAATTTATTGCCACATAATTAGATTACAGTTTTATAATGAGAATGTCTTTTTATTCACAAAATTCCATAAAACAATATTAATCAAAGTGTTCACTCACTTGTATCACTTAACGTATCGTTAGTCCCTTTTCCACATGTGTTATTCCTAAGGAATTACATAAATCTTTAAATTTAAATTTACAATACATATTGTGTTCTTATGGTTGGCTAGCCTGAATGAGATTCACGCGTCAACAACCCTAGCGTATGCGACTCAACTCATTAGCTAACACAACGAGATATCCCTTGATCTTCTCCTTGTATATTACACAACATCCTTTCGTTCATGGTACTTCTTAATTTGTCTTATATTAAATTTTCCTCGTACCTTGTTTTCATCTTCGCAATCGACGAGCTGGTAAGTAGCGTCTCCAAGGATCCGGTGTATTCTATATGGTCCACTATATAATTCATAGAATTTATCAATTTTCTTTTGGATTGCGTCGGATTGATAGTATGTTCTTATTAACACTTTCTCTCCGACCTCAAATTTAGTAATCGCTTTACTTTCATTAATTAACTTTGCTTGTTTTTCTCTCTTTTTCTTTATTTTTATGAATATTTTGCTATTATCTGTCTTTTCAACTCCGACAATATCTTGGTCTAAATATTTCTTCCATGCTCTTGTTGGTTTCCTGCCGAGGTGTTCTTCAAAAGGTGTTACCTCTATGGTGTCGTGGTAGACCTCGTTGATGCAGCTTTCAATTATTTTGACATATCGTGACCATTTGGTATGCTGTTTATGAACAAAGATTCGAAATAAATTACCAAGTTGCCTGTTGACTCTCTCAGCTAAATTGGCACACGGGTTTCTTATAGCTGTATATTTGAATGTTTAACTCCCTCAGCCCATTTATCCATTTCTTGGAAGTAAACTGAGTTCCGTTGTCGGTAAGTACCGCTTTTGGATAACCCACTTCTTCGCAGTATTGTTTCATTCTCCTTAATGTTGTCGTCGTGGTCGCCCTTTGGAGTGTAAATAATCTGACGTATTTTGTGAAATTGTCAATGACTACAAACAGGTATTTAACTCCGGCCACTGCCGTGGGCAAGGGTCCGTAGTAATCAGCACTCACGAGCTCACCCCTCCCTAACGGTGTAAACGCTTTTGTACCACCGAACAAAATCCGGTTACTGGTGTCCTTACATTTTTGACACATATCACACGTTTTTATGTGAACTTTCACTTTCCCTAGCATCTTGTCCATAGTGAAATGTTCTTGTAGCATTTCCATGCATTTTTTCACTCCTAAGTGTCCGTACATACGGTGGATTTCAGCAATTAAATTTTCCGATACGCTATCTGGTATATACAACTTCCAGTCGTTCTTGCGTCGTCTGTATAATTTACCATTAATGTATTTATAAAATTCACTTAGTTCCTTATCTACGCTTCCTACACTAATTTTATTAATAATAGATTTAAGCTTAATATCGTTGAGTTGGTATTTTCCGATGTCTCTGATAATTCTACTCACCTCCTTGTCCATTTTAATTGTTATATGGTTAACTAAGCATTCGTATATATCCTCGTTGACATCTTCTGGTGTGGCGTCTGTTGGATTTCTACTTAGAATATTGGCAACAACGTTGTCCTTACCTTTGCAATGTACAATGTCAAATTTATACTCTTGGATACTTAAGATCCATCTTGTTATGCAGGAATTGTTTAAATGACACTTGTGCATGAAGGTCAGTGCCTTGTTATCAGTGATAACGGTCAAAGGTTGTCCCAAAATATAAATGCGAAACTTCTCTAAACATCATACGATACATAGTAGTTCTTTTTCTGTAGTGAAATAATTCCTCTCGGCGCCTTTAAATGTTCTACTTGTAAACGCAATGACTCCGATTCTCCCTTCTTCATCTAATTGGTACAATTGACCACCATATGCAAAATTACTGGCATCACATTACATATAATACCTTTGATTAATTCGAGGGAATTTTAAAATAACAGTTTCAATAAATAATTCCTTAACCTGCTGAAAACAATTATTCAACTCCGGTGTCCAAATGAATCTACATCCTTTTTTCAATAATTCAAGCAGCGGTTGCGTGGTCTCCGCATATTTATCCGTGAAACGGTTATAAAAGTTGGTGATCCCAAGAAACCCTTCAGTTGCTTCTGATTTTTAGGAATAGGAAACTTCATAATAGCGCTTATCTTCTCCTCAGTCGCCTGGATTCCCTGCGTTGTCAGGCGATATCCTAGGTAAGAGATTTCCTGTCTGAAGAATTGTGATTTTTCTAAACTTATCATTAAATTTGCTTTTCTTAAATTCTCTAATAATAATTCTAAGTGTGCTAAGTGTGTTTCTAGACAGAATTTCTAATAAGAATAACACAGACAGTCATCCACATAAATAATAGTATTTCTTTTGACTTCTTCTTCTAATACCACGTCTAACCCTCTCGTTAACGCCGCCGAACTAGTGCTTAATCCAAATGGTGTGACCGTAAAGCGGTAGCACTTACCCTCATACATAAAGGCTGTGAAATCTCGGCATTCTGGCATTAATGGTACCTGCCAGAAGCTACTGGTCAGATCGACTGTAGACAAGTACTTCATCTCGCTGCATCTTGCCAATATATCATTTATCGGTGAGGCTCCCTCGTAGTCCGGGATTGTCACACTGTTTACCTTCCTTGCATCCAGACATAATCGGACCCTTCCATCCTTCTTTATCACAGTCACAAGTGGGTTTACAAATGGGCTGTTGCAACGTTCAATCACCCCAAAACGTAACATTCGACTTATTTCTTCCTGAACTTTCCCCTTGTATGCAAGCGGGACTGGCCAACCTCTCTGGAAATACGGTGTCCTATCTGTCACTTGGAATTCGTGTGCGTATCCGTCGATTCTTCCGAGGCACTCCCTGAATAAACTCCTGTTTCTTACTAAAATTTCCTTTAATCGTGTCAATACATTTTCATCTCCACAGTCAATACTTTCCACCTTTTCGTCAATACACTGCATGATTTCCTCATCTTCTTCTCTGCTTATCACCGCCATATGCATGATTGGTATCGTATACTCTGCTTCGTCAGCTTTTCCTTTCAGCTTGATTACACTTCTCCCTATATCTATACGACATCCGGTTTCCTGTAGAAAGCTCATCCCTAAAATACATGGTTTAACAAGATCCGGTATAATTAAAAACACACATTCGCTCCTAACTCCATCTAATTCTATATCACATAATATTTGTTTCTTAATTAATTTTGACTTGTTTCCTACTGCGCTAATTACAAGAGTGTTGGTCATGGGCAGTATTTCGTACGGTTCTATGCCCTTCTTATTTTGATTATACCATAATTCTGATATTCCGTTGATCAAACATCCAGCATCAATAAGAGCTAAAACAGTTATATCATTATTAAATTTTACAATTACTTCGGGACACTTTAATACCCGATGAGCAATTTCCTCTTCATCATCATACAATAAGTCATTTCTTAAATCTGGTAGAAGGATATGCACATTATTGGTAATGTCATCGTCCGGTAAATTGACTATCTCCTTTACTGTGTCGTATGATTTTTTTTCTCTTCCTGGTGCTGCCTTTTGGGTTTGTCGGCCGTCGACGTAGACGCACCTTTGTTTACGAAACTAATAGTATTGACTGGCTACCCTCCTGCATTCCGGTTGTATTGTGCACGGGCGGTCACTTTCTCACCCCATTCCCGTTTGGGTCTGTTGTCCTCTCTCTCTCTCTCTGTCTCTCTCCGACTTTCACCTTCTGCTTTCGCTGCATACTGAAATTCTTTGTTATTGCGTGGTCGAATCTGCGTGTATTCGACGATCAATGACTCGAAATTCGGAATTGTAGTTATACCTCTCGTAATAACAGCTAATTGTACGTCACGACCGAAATGACGTGCGATCTTACGAATCAATTGCTTATCAGTTATCGTGGGCGTCAGTTGTCTACTTTCTAAGAGAATACGCTCGATATATTGAATAGCACTTACTTGTCCGTGCCAATCAAATCTCCCATACTCGAGGTGGTCTCTAATTTCGTCTTGACGTTCTTGCCCCCAGTAGTTTTGCGTAAAGGCTTCCCTAAACTCTTCAAAAGTAGTTATCTGATTCCTGATGACTCGCCACCGGATACCGGCTGGCGATTGGTCCATCTCGAGATGCCTACCAATCCATTTAATACTGTCATTAGGATAATATGTCTCTTGTAGTTCCGATAGCTCCTTCAGGAATTCCATGGGATACCTATCGGTCCCATTATACTTAAGATCGTGATGTTGCGGTCCATTGATTCTGTTTCCGTTCCCACACTCACCTTCAATTAATTGCCTTTGCAGTCGTTCTTGTGTTTCTCTCATTTTTGCGATGTGGCACTTCAGTTCTTCAATGCATATAGTTTTTTCTTTAGACGTTTCGTCCAATTTCTGTTCTGTTGAGCGTTGTTTGTTATCGACTTCAAGTTTTTGTTTCATGACGTTGTTTGTGTGGCACTGCTCCTGCTGCTTCTGTTGTATTGTTTCGTGTAGTTTGGCTGCCAACTCTTCCTGTTTTTTATTACTGTCTTTTATGTGCATTTCTATTTTGTTGTGAATCCTTTTAATGCGTGTCTGAGTGCTCTGGATGGCTCCTTTCCACTCTTGGCGGTCTGTTTCACGTGCCTCCCGCATCTCTTCATGCTTCTTATCTGCGTCTTCCCGCAATTCTTTAACTGAGTCTTCTTGTTTCTTTTGCATCTCATTAAACTTCTCCTCCCAGGTACGTCGGTATTCGCGTATTTCCGACCGCATCTGCACTATTTGCTCAGATACTTGTTGTTTCACTTCTTCTTTGTATTGGTCGAGTTTCTCACTCTGTTTTTCCAGCTTCTCGCTTTGTTTTTCCAGCTTCTCACTTATTACTTTATTATTTTCACCTATTTGTGTCCTGATTTCTTCACGAATTATTCTATTATTTTCATTTTGTTTATCAATATTCTCGCTAATTAATGCCATTAGTGTTTGTAGGCTCACTTCTTGGGGTCTAGGCGTCGGTCCCCGCGCCCTGTCGTTTGGAGTCTCCACAACACTGTCTGGATCGCTAGGTGTGTTGTCCTCCTCGTTATTAGGCATACCTAACTGATTATTAACCTCAAATTCCACACTGTCCGAATTACTGGCCATCTTTGCCCTACTGCTAGTGATCATTCAAATTAGCCTCTACACTACGATTTATTTTTATCTTACTCTAGGTTAATCTACTCTACTGCCTGCTCTTTACCCGAACTTGTACGTGATACTCTATCGCGTTCAAGCCATGCGGTTGGGCGCAAAATATTTATATAATGAATGAATTTGGGATGTAATTGATATTTGTAGTGCCCCACGTTCTTTGGGAGCCAATTATCTACGGCGTAATTAATTAATTTGTGAATTACTTAATTTAATTTAATTATGTATTGATTAATGAAGTATACCCTTCACAGGCCAATTACAACAATGTAATTAAGGTACAAATCTATTAATTACTCAGGTTGCTTCTTTAAAATTAATATGGTTCTTTATGTTATTGATCAATCACTAATGTAGATTGATTTGTGTGTTAGTCGCCATTTACGACAGTGTAATTAAAATGTTAAATAAGATTTCAGTATTCTCAAGAGTGTTCACTCAATACACATTAAAATTTATGTGGTTATAATAGTGAATTGAATTGTGGATTTACACTGGGTTTTCTGACAATGATGAACGCATTATTGATTTACTTACATACTAATTTATTATATGTTTAAACACTTGTATTCAATAACAAACATATCTTCCTGGTACCTGTAGATACATCAAACATATACATATCAAAATATAAATTCCTCCTTAATTGCTCTCTGAAATATATACAACATAGATAAAATATACATACAACAAAATCAAATAATATTTATTTATCTAATGCGTTCATTCATCCAGATGGATTGACTTTAATAGATCATGATTATATATTTGAATGCAACCTTCTTTTAATAACTTTTCTCATAATTACTCAGGTTAGATTCTTTGAAAGAGACTATATCGGTGCTATATTCCAGGTGATGACGATTGTTTGAAGATGGTGCTCCATTAGATGATGATGATGATGATGATGATGATCACTTTCACTGGTTATTTGCACACACATCGTTAACAGAATAGTGTAGATGTGTTATGTTTATGCACTGTCCGCACAATTCACTTCGTCTCCGCGTATAACCATCATTAAGTAATAAATGCTTAGTTAAGTGTTCAGTGTATTTCTTTGTGTGTCTACACAAGGTATTATTGAGTGGTTGTCTAATAGTTCTTTTGAATAAGAGTGTCTTGATTACTGTAAATTATGAACATTACTGTATCATTCACGCACATTGTGAATTGTTGTTCGTTATACCTTTTTACTAAGTCGTAAACGATTATATATTTCTAAGTTCAATAAAGTTCAGCCCGAACTTCACTATGTCCGTTTAGTTCACCATATCGCGTACCTTAAGACTTCACGGTTGATCGATAATACCGATTTACTATCTAAAATTCACGTGACTGTTCTTGATATAAGTACGGCACTTAATAAACTTACAAAATTGTTTGTAACATTATAAAATTAATCACGAGAGTTATGTGTCTCTCTAATACTTTTATAGTCCGAAAATATTATAAGATTCTTCGCGAACTGCTTGATAAGTTATGTAAGACTCTCAAAGTTTCTCGATAAGACTGCATCGCGAACGACTCAAAATTTTATGTAAGACTCCCTTGTCCCGCGTCGGACACTTAGTTTTTATCAACGTCTCCCTACTACAATTTTGGTCTCTGGCTTGTCCACGCCTAAGATTACTATGATAGGCTGAATCACTACCCTCTCTCGGAGTCCTTTCCCACTATTTCGAATTCTTCCAGTCTTCTACCCTCTGATTTGTTCTTCTCCTAGTTGCTATGGAAACTGGCTTCACCTTTGCTCTCTTTCGTGGAATACTTTGTTCTGATAGGTAGCTAGATATGTCCATTGAATCGTCTTGTCCAGGCGTCACTCTCGTTCGGAGAAATGCAAGACATTCCTCGCCTGTCAGTCAACTTATTGTTTCGAGTTTCAAGCAAGGGTTTACTCTAACATCTTAGATATTGTTCGTTTCTGTAACTCCGCGTCCTGGCAATTAACCGTTTTCCATCCAGTGTCAACAGCTGCAACCTCCACGCTTTCTCGTTGTAAATCTCAGCTTGTCACTTAGGCGTACATCCCGCTGTGCGACATTGCTGCTTCTATTCACAATTTGTTGCTTGGATCGTTTCTATTGACTGCAAAACTTCCTCAATCCTTTGTGCCTCGTCCCGTTTTTTGTCATGAACTAGTTTCTTAGCTAACACCCTTAAATGTATCTTCGCTTCGATTCTGCGTAAACGTAAGACTGAGCCCAAGTACATTGTTCGGTTTGTTTTGGTGTCATAATTCTCCATTGGTCATCTCCTGTCAACTTGAGTCGTCGTTCCTTTTGTTACCTCGTGCTGAACACGCTTCCATTGTCTGATATTGGCGTTAGTTGTCGCCTACCCCAATTAACTTTGTTTATGGCCCTTTTCTTAGAGTCCCTGCCACCGTAGTGTGAGAACAGACTGGTCGAGAAGGAAAATTAAATTTTTAATTTTTCGATTGCTATATGTATATGTGACAAGATATTTCGAGGCTGCAATATGCTAAAATTATTTCTAAGTGGTACAGTGCATGATACAAAAGAGTACTGATTTTATTTTATAATTATTTATAAAAATATTATAAAAATTACTAAAAACAAAAAATTATAAAAATGAATAAAAAAGCATATAATTATATATCTACAACTGATGATCGCTAATAAGCATGAAATATGCTTTCTATTTTAGTTTATGAGGTTGACAAGCACTTTGAAAGTTAGTTTCACTATGTTGGGAGGGGGACATGTTTCTCCTCTGTCCTCTTTAATTTACATGCCGAACCCGAGCGGAGGTGTTATATGGGATTAACGTCATAAAATAAGACCCGAGCGGAGCTGTAGAGTGGTCAAGTGGAGGTGTAGTGCGCCCACTGAAACTTATGTTACTTATCTCCCAAACATGAAGAGATTTCCGTTCGGGCTGGGATAGTCCAGTCTAACAAAAGCGTTACTACACATGTAGGCTGGGCAATACCACGTGGTCACTGAAACCCAGTTAGTAGCAATTTACAATTTTCAAATTTTAAATAAAAAGTTTTTGGGTCAGTACACACTGAGTACAATTCCAAATATCGTACAATCAACGTGTTGGTTATGATGCAATTCTTTGTTCTAGATGATGAAGTGGAACATAGTACGTGGTCACATTTTACTTTAGTTATACAATTCAGTTTTGATAATTTTAATATTAAATCACTGCTGATTATTACTTTTAAGTGAGAAAAACAAATATATGAGTAGTTCCCACATAATTAAACTGAATGAAACATAGTTCTATTACGTCTGTTGCTATGTATGGCCCATATTTGCTATTTAGTTTAATTAAAAAATGCTAGTTTATAAAATTTTGTTTGTGTCTCTTAAATTTGTTACCTTTTCACCAATTTAGAATCGAAAGCACTGTTTTAAGCTGAAAATACATATTTTTCCACACAACATTTTTACAGTGGTACATGTCGAAGATTTGTAGAGAAAGAGAATGACGTCATGCTGTCCATTGCTTATATAGGGACTTATATAGTGTTTATAGACAAGGTTACTGAGAAAATAAACATACAACAACAACCCATAAAAATTAATTGTAATTCACATTATTTTTTAATAATATTTACAACAATGTAATTAAATGTAACTACTACACATATTTAAATTCTGTGCTAATTATAAAGAAGCTAGCACAGTCTTCTCAAGCAGCCTAGTAGCAGATTTTAATTATTTCATTCCATTATTTACTTTAATTTTATTTTTTATGCTTTCATTAAGTTCTAATTGTACATTAGAGATGTTTAGTAAGTATTCTAAACTGTATTTATTTGCTAGTTATTTAGTATTAGCTAAGAGAGAAAAATGAACAAGCAATTGATCTGTTTTGATAAAACCTGGTTATAATAAACTGTGAAATATTTTCTTAAAAAAGAAAAATAGTTACAAAGAAACTATAAATCAAATTATGTTCAATAATTTTATATATTTAAGTACATCTTATTATTCTTTACACAAAGGTACTTGGTTCTTATGCATACTTACAATGTAAATAATTCATTAGTTTGCACTAGTTGTTCTTGATTTGAGGAAACAAAATTTCAAATTATTTAGTTATTTTAAATGTAACTAATTCTAGTAACAATTACGCAGCAATATTTTGCTCCTTCGTATAAATGTTTGTTAGTGTGCAAACAGATTTCAGTGTAATACAGGGTTCTCATTTTTTATTTGACTGCAATATAGTAGAGCATTGATTAGTTGAAATGTCAATTAATTGTTGGGCTCACTCTTTGAGAAGAAGGTTTGTCTGGAAGACACAGCATTCTAATAATATACGATCTAGTTCTCATTAAAAATTGTTATCGAGGTCTGTAGAAATGTCATAGTGTGTACTGTAATGGATAGTTTTTTGATATTTGTAACACTCTATTTTATTTTCTGTAAAAATGTGTGTAGTTTCAACTTTATTGCTCCTTCCTTTAAGTTCTTGTTTGCTTAGAAATTTGAGCGATTGAACTGTAAGTTGAGCAATCTACAGATATTCCACTTTGTTTCCTATTTTATAAGTAGTTCTTTTTGCCATAATGTCGACTATTGAAGATTTTTTAATTTCACCATGATTTTTCATAGAATATGCACATTAGTTAATTTTGAGTTTTAGTTTTTCTTGTCAGAGTAAAGAGTAAGATAAAATTCCATTCTGGTGTTAAACACAGATTATTTAAAAAAATTTCTCTTATCTAGAAAAGTGTTAATTGATTGTTCCAGATAGTCAATGCTCTAATGTATACTTTTTATTGAAAACTAGAACAATGCCTACAAAAAAGTTAAGTGACAATTTGACTATATAGTAAAGATATTATGATAAATGATTATTTCAGACATGTAATTTCAGAATATGTAGTTGGAACCTACATGTATAACCAAGTATATTTATATTAATTTGTTCAACTTGAAATGGTTTTAGGAAGTAATATAAGTGGAAATAAATGTTTATATGTATTGTTCTTTAATGTTTATAACCAGTCTTTTGTTCACATGTTTCATACTCATCCAAACCATTGAAGCAAGATGTGAATACTTTAACCTTTACAAAACCTTTGAATACTTTAAAATATTAACATGATAATGTTTTTAGGCTGGGGGTCATTCCACAAAATGCGTGATGCAAAATGTGTAACGTCATCGAAAAATGTAATGCTCCAGGTGATGTTAACACTATATTTTTTCCATACTTTCGATTCCCCATTTGCACAGGAGAGTCTGCAGTTTATGCACATTATACGTTTCAAAAGCCTAAAAACATTATCATGCTTCGATGTTTCGGTTTCGTTGAAATTCTTCTTTCTTTCTTGCATTAATTTCACAAACTTTTTTGTTTGCTAAAAATCAAATTCTTATAATCATGTTCACATTACTTATATGTAGTAACACACAGCAGTGAGACAGAAAGAGCTTCACATACAATGTCTAGAAAAAACATGTTAAGAGAAAAATTTGATCCAGTATAAAACCATGGTGATGTTTAAGGATAAATTTTGAATGATATGCACTGATTAACCCTTACCAATCCTTGGATGGGGCAGCCCCACCTTGAAAAGTAACAGTTGCTATCCATTTGGCAAGACTCACCTGACATATGCTGGTGACTAACTTTACATGGGTTTTCGTGTATATCTAGAATTTCTGTTGAGTGGTGCACTCTGGAGATTTAAGAAACTATTTCCACCAAATTAAAAATATGTCAGCTGATAACCAGTTGTTAACAGACTTATGAGTCTTATAAATTAACCTCAAAAGTGATTTTGTTTTTGGGTCGTTCTGAAATTAAGTGGAAATTTCAGTCATTTGCATTTTTTTTATTAATTAATATCCTGTAGAAAGCTACAAAACTGATTTTATTTTAAAGATTGTTGTATTATTTATTATAGGCAAGAGTAAAACAAAAATATAAATGCATATTAATGGGAAAAAATATATTAACAGTAAAAAATGTCACCTCCATGGGTGTCCCCGATTGTGTTTTTAGGAGAATATGTTAATGCAATTTATAATCTTTTATATTTATGACTGTTATAAAGTCATATTTATATTAAACAACTCATTTACATCATAATTTATTGAAAGCAACTATTTAAAACAAACATTTTTATGTTGAAAAATACACAACTTTCCATGTCCCCACAGTCTGAGTCATCTCTATGGAATAATTCTGTTAGTTTCATAAAAATTTAACAGATGGCAACACAAGCTCAACAAATAAGTTGAAGGAGACTAAGACAGCCATCTTGATTGTGGTGTGAGTTGGTCCAACAGTGAGCATTGTTTTGGACTGTTTTAATTAGTTAAACTTTTTAAATTCGAGAGTTCTTTTTCATCGTGTCAACTCCGTGGATTCTTTAAGTAAGTAAGTTTTCTTTATATATTGACTTTTCAGTAGTATAACTTACTACTTGAAGTACTTAAAACAATAAACCAAATTACATTGCTGAGCTTCTTACAGGTTAGCCTCAAATGTAAAAAAATCGTGAAAATGTCACCTCCATGGTTAAATCGTTCCATGGAGGTGATGAAGATGCATGGAGGTGACAAAAAGTTGTCATTGGCTAACATTAGCTATTTATTAAGTATTTAAGAATATTTTTAAGCCACCTTTAACTAACATGGGAATTAAACACCTTTATTTTTAGGTTATATATACTTTTTATCTGAAGGCAGCCTTACCTAACTTATTTTAGGCCTCATTAATTCGATTTTGTACTTTGAAAGAGAGCTTTAATTTCAATAATGTCAAAGCCAAAGTGTCAAATTATAATACTGCTTGTTTGTATACATTATAGTTTCTTGAATATACAAACCAAAATGCTTAACACTACTTTCAACTGAAGCTAATTACTATTTTATAAAAATAATAAAGTTTAGTTTTGTTAAAAACTGTTATTTATTTATTTTTTTAGCTAAAACAAATGGCACTAGTTAAATGCAAGAAAGTTGAAATTGAAAAGTTAAGAAGAATAAAGAAGGAATCAGAGCAAAAAAGAAGAGATACAATCAGAAATGATCCAATTTTGTATGAAGAAGCCAAAAAGAGAGAGCGAGAAAGGTATCACAAAAGGAAAGCTGGGGGAAAAATTAAAAATATTTCACAGCTCAGCGCTAGAGAAAAAAGAGTTAGACGGCAAAAATGGGTTGAAAAAACAAGAAAATCTCGCTTGAACAAGAAAAAAGTAGAGGAACAATTAGAATTAATTACTACAAATACTCCACAAGACAGTGAAGTAGAGGCAGATGCTGGCGCTGATAACCTTGAAAACTGAGTCATTGGGAGAGCTGGAAGCAGCAGAGAACTGAGTGGGGAAAACGTTGCTAAAAGAAACAAGTCTAAAGCATACAGAGAGATAGAGCGTCTGAAAAAAGAGCTGGAAAAAGAAAAGAAAGAAATAGTAAAACTGCAAAGAAAATATAAGAAAAGGGTTTTTCGTTTGAAAGAAAATAACAAAAATTTAAATAGTCCACAGCAAAAAGTTAAAAGTATTTTACAGGGAGAAAGAGTTTCCACTAAAGTGAGGAGACATCTTGAATTTGGATCTGTGCTAGCTACCCAGATAGAGGAAAATTTCAAGAAAAACAAAGATTCAAAGAAAAGTAAAAAAGCTTTTGGTTTGGTATTGTCAGGTAAAATAGTGAAAAAGTATCGATTCATGCACTTGCTTCCAGTACACAAATACTGGACAAATTTAATTAGGATTGGTGAGGGCAAAAAAATTACTGACATAATGAAAAATGCAATGAAATATAATACAAAAAATGAAGTGAGAAAGAAAGGTGATGTTATTAAGTTCTTTGAACAAGATGACATAAGTAGAGCCTGGCATAAAAGATACTAAAACAAAAAATAAGATCAAAAAGCAAAAGAGACCTTTAATGGGAAGCCTTAAAAACCTCCACAAAAAATTTGAGGCAGAATTTGGATATAGTATACCATATTCTACATTTTGTTCATTTCGACCATTTTGGGTATTGTTGCCGAACGTAAAAAACAGAGATACCTGTGCGTGTGAAAAGCACGAAAATATAGGATTGATTTTTGAAAAATTGAAAAGCGTAAAAGTCCTGAAATACACGGATTTAGATGAAATGGTTAAGTCTCTATGTTGCAATTTGAACGAACTAAAAACTCGAGAAGAACGTTTGGAAAGAAGATGCCCAAACTGTCTGAATAAAAGTATTGAAATTGATGAATTCGAAAACAGCATGACAAGTGTAGAACAATGGAAAAGAAAAAATGTTGAGTACACTGTAAAAGGAACTAAAAAGTTTGCCAAAAAGGTAGTAAAAGAAACAGTGGATATTGAAGTTAAAGCACTTTTTGAAAAGTTGTATGATATGGTACCTTCTTTCATGCAACATGTTTGCAATATAATGCACCAGTATAAATCAATAAAAGACCAGAAGAAATCCATGAAATCAAATGAACTACTCATTCATGTAGACTTTAGTCAAAATTATGAATGTAAATACACAAAAGAAATACAAAGTGTTCATTTTGGCGGGTCACGCCAACAAGTAACAATACATACTGGTGTAATGTATTACAAAGATGAAAATGATGTCAATGACACAACACAGTGTCTTTCATTCTGTTCTATGTCACAAAGCTTGAGACATGATGCCAGTGCCATTATAGCACATTTGAAGCCGATTTTGATATATGCAAAGGCAGTCGTTCAAGAAATAAAAATTATCCATTTTTTGAGTGATAGCCCAACAACACAGTATCGCAATAGAACCATTTTTCACCTGATCTCAAACTACCTGGGAAAATTCAGGGGTACCAAAGCAATTACCTGGAATTACTCCGAATGTGGGCATGGCAAAGGAGCCCCCGATGGGATCGGAGGATACTTGAAAAGAACAGCCAACCAGCTTGTAGCTGAAGGAACTGACTTGCCCACATTTCAGGTATTATACGACACTTTACAAAGAACATGTGAGAATGTCAAGCTTTTTTTAGTAAACAGAGAAGACATAGAAAAAATGATTCTCTAATTGAAAAGGACATTCCATCATACGCTGGCACAATGAAAATACATCAAGTAGTGTGGAGAAAACTAGCACAGAATCTTGAAATGCGCAGATTAAGTTGTTTCAGCTGTGGAACAACAAAGAATTGTTCTCATTACGGCATTGGGGTTTTCAACCCAAGACCTAAACAAAAAGAAATATGTACATTTAACCTGCCAGGAATATCACGCCAGATAAAGAAAAAGGACAGGTTACACTATGAAGACATCTACAACAGTGACACTAGTGAAGACGGAGCAAAACACACTGTTACATAAATGACTACGTCGTTGTCAAAGTCTTTGGAAAAAAACAATCAGCCTCTCTTTATGTGGCAAATGTCACAGAGTGTGCAAAAATTCATTGTATGTCCGTTTCATGCAAAGGTGCCAGAACACAAAAAACAAATTTGTTTTTACAAAAGAGCTGGAAGCTTATGTTCATAGTAAAGAAGTTGTTGCTGTTTGAAACATCAAATTTTGAATTCAAGAGTGCAGTATGTTTTCGACTTCCCCGATGAATTAAGATTTAAAGTTTTTTAATTAAGTTAGAAGCCTAATTGAGCCTATGTCATGTAGGGAATTTAGGCAATCGTTCTAATAATTCATATTTGGCCTCTTTAACAATAATTATTTAACAATAATTCTCTTGTGTTTTTGAAAAACTAAGTTCCAATTGTTATGTATCCTACTGTACATAAATAAATTTGTTTACATAAAATATAATTACAATTTACTACTGCAAGGATTATTATTTAACTTTCCTACATCAAATAACTAACATATCTAAGATTTTTTAACTTGTACTATACGTAATAGTGAAACTTAAGCTCTCATATGTCACCTCCGTGGTAGCTATGTCACCTCCATGTCTTATGAAAATTGAAAATTAGCTCTGAAAGGCTAAAAATCATTCCTTGACTTCGTTTAATAGTTTACATGTATTTGATTACATCATAGGGACACTATTATTAAATAATAAAACTGAAATTATTTTGTACATAATATTTTTTTTGTTAGTCTGAAATTTCCACTTAATTTCAGAACGACCCTTTTATTCTTTTAAGAATTTCCTTTTACATAAAAAGTGTGAATTAAATAAAGTTTGTTAACTGAACATCAAACATTTGAATTATTAGAAGATTCTGACCCTGAGACTGCTAATAATAACTGTTTATGTTAATTGGTAATGTATCTAACTTTAGTGACAGCAGAGAGATAAGGTTGTCATGAAACTTTGGTATTAGAAAGAAGTTTTGTGTGTAACATTGTCATATTGGTTAGCAGGCCTGTATAACATGTGACAAGTTACCTGATAACAGTGGCGGCTGGTGGTTCCAAATTTTGGTGGTTGCAGTAGTCGGTTTAGTGGAGGGGGGGGGAGTTAAAAGAACACATTAAACAGGAGGCAGACCTACTACATATGTGCATCATACAGTGCTGTCGTATGGAAAAAATATATAAAGTTACTGTTTTCCAATTATTTGAGAAGTTAATTTATGGGAAATTCCAAGTAAGTTGTGTCGAGACAGTTCATCTAACAAACATGATGCAAGCGACTGAGGATCATGTTTGGGCAATGAAACCCCAGAATCTTACCAACTTCTTTAACTGTTTATCTTTCAACGACACACTATGACCATTGGAAAACATTAGCAACAACAGTGGTCTCATCAGCAATTACACCCAAATAATCCGCTTCTTGCATCTTACTCGTTATTTCTTCGTGGCATATTTCTAACATTATATTTAAAAAATCACTTTGAATGGTTTTTGAGGTGCCCTTAAATGCAGTTGCTACCTCTAAATGATATTTCATTGCTGTGTCAAGCTCAGAACTGAAACCAAATAAGACTCAAAATACTCCAGGATCTGATGAAGATTCAGTCTCATTATGACCCAGCAAAGCTAATTCAAAAGCTCCACAGAAGCGAATACAGTTTATTATTATATTTAAGACGTACCGATTATTGCATACTCTTTCGTTGTGTAAATCAATATTTCGTCTATATTCACTGTCCAGCTGCTGTGCTATACGTACCAAAAAGAGAAAACTGAAAAGCATTCTTTATAAGTAGGCCTACACTTAACGCCTGATGATTTCTTATTTTTTTCAGCTAGATGATTACTATCTTTCATTCCGAATTTCGTCCATGGGTTCCCTCCAAACAATAAACATGGAAAACAAAATAAAGAATTTCTTTCGTCACAACCACATAAGCAGTTAGTATTTTCATAATATTATACTTTAAATGATCGATTAAATTGTCGACCGCCTGATTTTACAATTTGATTTATCGTTAAGGGAGACATTTGGTGTCCTAGCCATTGGATCTTAACGTTATTCATTTTAAACTAAAAAAAAACACGTTTAAAAGCATGCAGAATCACTAGCTCCAAAAAGCACAGACACAAAAGCACGCAGCAGCATTAAACAAAGAAATAATAATACTTAACACACAGTTTAATTAATAAAAAGTTAATTGATACTTTATTACTACAATCTCAGTTATACCAAATTATTACTACAATTTTATAAATTCAAACAATGGGTAACGTTTATCTTGAACCAATGTAAACACTAAACCTGACACCTTACAAATCAAGAAGGCTGTGCTGACTTCATAACACAACTAAGGATGAGCTACTACGCTACTAGTGGAGCGTTGCAGAAGCTTGTGCAACTGCCTAGCCAACATTGGGAACATACGGCAACTGTGAAGAGTAACGCACGTTCTCCCATATGTTTGTGTAGTAAGCTCTGCCATATACTGTTCAAGTTGCAAGCGGCCTATATTAGTCTATTATTCCTGATAGACAAGGGGCTAAAAGCAAGGCTGTCACTAAAATACACAAATCTAAAACCATAATAAAAAGCCAAAATACTCATTCCTTATATTTTGGCTAAACAACTGATTTAACAATTAACTGATTCAGAGTAACAGAATATGGACTTAATTATAAAACAATGAATAATTTTTAATTTTATGTTACATACTTGTTCCCACATAATCAAGACACAGTATACAATGCTTAAATGTGTACATTAATATTTGAGAATGTATTGTGTAGAAGAAACTGGATAACCCTTTAATCAACAATTTGGATAGTCTGAGACTAACAATCTGAAAGTACATGGACTAATAAAGGAATGAAACATGTGGCAGACAAGGTTTTTTTTTTGACTGAGAGAATGATTCAGAAGCCAGGACATTCAAATGATCAAAACTCTTAAAAAATACCTATTAGCCTATTAGGAATTTAAGAGAAGTATGGAGTGTCCGATGTGAATGGGAACAGAGACTGTGTCGGAGGCCAAGGCTCACTTTGGGCTGTAACATTTGTGTGTGTATTGGTCTACCAATTTGCTTCAACTAGTGAGATAAGTAAGAAACATCTGTACAGAGACATCGTACCGTAATAGTGCAAACCATGTTTTTATTGGCTACTTCTACTCTCATGAGTTAACACATGCTCAGTAGTATACAAAGAGAATTTGCAAAATTATATTTTAAACTTATTTGTTTAAATTAAATTTGTATTCACTTATATAATACATGTTTGTATAGTTACGAATAATATATCAATACAGCTTCTTATTGCCATCCTTCCAGCACCATATAAAAAAATTGGTACAACTTGAAACGTAACAGTTTTGCTACTGGTAGAAGTATTATGACAAATTTGAGATATTTTACAAAACTGAAATGGAAATTGTATTATTTCACAGCTAAAATATGTAGGACTGCTTACATATGCTATTCATAACAAAAAAAGTGAGTAATCACCACTGATGATTATTTGTACAATGAATTTTGTTAGGGATGGTAATTTTGTTTTATGGTCACATATGCATAGTAACCATCCTGTAAAACATTACTGAGATCATTGAAGCAGTTGTAATGTAATGTAATGTAATGTAACAATGCTTAAACAGACAACAAGACGCATGAGAGGACATGTTTTTATCACAATGTCATAATTCTCAACAGCAGTGTGTCTCAACTAACAGTGGATATCTTTTATGATCATGGTGCACAGGTAATTTATTAATATTTTATTCTAATATATGATGAATGATGGCAGACCAAAAGGGTGTTTAGGAGATTAAATATCATTCAAGGCAGAAGCAGAATATTCAGAAAATGAAATAATGATAATTATCAAGTAGTTGATGCTAAGAGAATGCTTTCAAATGATAAAACAGAAAATCAAATACAACTATTTTATTAACGACTCGGAACAAAGTTTTTTATGAGTAAAAACATAAAGTTTTACCTTACAACCTGAACCGGTTTTCACTTTTAAAAAGCATCTTCAGAGGTTGCCGCTGGTAGTGCTGTTCATCCTGTTGTGGGTGACGGAATAGAATTTCGAAAGATCGATGTTGTGTGTGTGGGGTGAGATATGTTTGAATAATGCGTGCAATTTAAATTGTGTCTGTTCGTTTAGGATGTCTTTTTTATTTGTTTTCGTGTATTTGTATATTTCCAATCAAATATAAGGCTTCTGCATAACTGACCTTTTGAATTCTAAGAAAACAGCCATTATCCCTGGTAATCAAATTTTGTATCTGCTATTTAACTTATTTTACCAGCAGTATACATCATGAAAATTTATTATGTGTATGTATTCGTATTATCTATAAACAGCAAGTGAACTAAATGTGGACATTGATGAGAAGTTGTGAAAAATATACTGACGTCTGGCACTGACTGACTGGTATCTCACATATCTGAACACACTGAACTACTTGCAATGAATTCCTGAATTACCTAGTTTTCTCACATTATAATGTGTTTTTCAGCTGACCAGAATTTAATATAGCATTAATCTATCTCTTGAACTTATACAATTTGAATAAAAACAAATACAATTTAAGTGAATTCAAGGGTAAGTCTTCCAATAAAAAACACACTTTACTGCTAAAAATAAATACCAGACATTTCACCGAGTCTATAAGATGACCACTGAAGTGTCAAGTAATAGATAGCTCAGTATATCCAGCTTTGGCTTTTTCTAACACCCACTGTTAGTTAAAGTATTGGGATTTGATTTACATGAAAAGTTCAAGATTTTAACAGAAGTTTCAAGATAAGGAGAACCTAATAAAAGTTGTTTATATTACCATTATATAAAAACATAAATAACAGGAGTGCCATAATACTTCTATTCCATGAGTGGTGGTAAATCAGGGTAAACACAAAATTGAAACAACAGGGGCACTGTTACAATTGTTTTGGTTTTGTTGGTTTACGTAATAACCTACAATCTTACAAAAATAAACTAAATATTTAGATCATGATTAAACAAACGAACATTATATCTAAAAACATTGATATGCGTATCGAGGCAGCACAAAACTAAAACTCTGAAGGATTCAATCATCATTGTTCACAAGCACCATTCTTAAACAAAAAAAGAATTTTCCTCAGGTGAGAGCACATAACTAAACACTACTCAAATTTAACCTGATGTAAGCTGAAATTTGGAATTATTTCTTTCATCCATATGCATATGTGTGTATATATGAATACACACATAAACACATATAAAGGACAAATATTTGTGCATTACTTTATAATAAGAAGAGTAATCATATATTTTTATTACTAGATTTCTTTTAACAATCATTAGTCACTTTAAGTAAATATGTTTAGCAAAAAGTTTTTAAATTGTTTTGTTCATGATAACATTTTCTGGTTTACTTCTGCACAAACTTTGGTGGCATGGTGGCACTGATAAAAAGTTACCAACTTTTGTGATACAGTACTCAAAACACACACACACATACACACAATAAAAAAGTATTTATAATGTATTTATGAGACTGCACAGTGTATATAATGGTCTTTTTATGAATTACTGGTTTGTATTGCAAAGTATGGAGTATCAGGTTTTAGGATCTATCTATGATTTTAAATTTAATTAGATTTCCAGCATTAGCTAAATATATATCTGAATAATTTTATACGTAGTAAAAACTAAAGATTTTTGAAGTCTAATGTTTGTCCATAATAAATACTGCACTCCAGGAAAACAAAAATTTTAAATAAATGCTATGTAAATTATCTAACAGATAAATGAAAAATATTTAATTATGACATCCATCCAAAATGTTCAGTTCTTTAGGACTTCACCATAATTTGAATGCACACATAGACTATTTGTAAAATGATATGTAATAAATAATTTTCTTTATTATAAAACAATAAATAAAAAAATACCCACTTTCTTTATTCATCTCTGTTTCATGTTTTGCATTTTTGTATTTTTACTTGATAATTCAAATCAGAAAATGTTATCAGTAAAACTTATTGCTCCTTAACTTTTAAATCTTACAATTAATTCTTTAACCATCAAACAAAAGGAAAGTGTACATTATACAATAATTATCATCAGTATTAATAATTGTACACAGTTTTAAAAACGTCAGTCACACTTTTGTTTCTTCTTCTTCTTCTTCTTCTTCTTTACACTATATAGTTTAATTACAGCAGAGACAAACCATTAACATCATCACTATTATAGTTTTCACCGCCTTATTTATATTTCTATTATATATAAATTTATAATTATTTTATTATTTTGTTTATCACAGATCCACTGAAAATATAGCCCACCTTTTGTGTCTTGAATCGTTTACAAAAAAAAAACCTAACTAAAAACTCATTTATTAAATATTTTATTATACACAGTTTATATAAAAAAATTATTTTGTTTTCAAATAACAAGACATGAGCTCTAGTTAGTCATGTTATATCCATTATCAGTTCTCAAAATATTAATAGAGTTATCATACAAGAAGTTTTTACTGTTTTAAAGGAAACCAATAATCATTACAGTATTTTGAACAATAAGCAAGATATATGGTGTGATCAGTCTCTTTTTATATAACAAACATTATTCAAATTCTCACAAATTCGTTACAACAGTTAAGTGTTCCATACACAGTGGGTTTGTGTTTGCTCACAAATTTGTTCTTAATGTATGAGTGGTATTTCTCAGTTAAAGTTGTAAGTAGTAAGCAAACAAATTAGAATTTATAAATAGACAAATTATAACAAAGATTTCTGAAAATACCATAAAATATATAATTATAAAATAAAATTTATTCACTACAAGGTATTAACCTTGTAGTTAATTGTACTTTGTGTTGGCTGATGGACAAAGCAGTACATAATTCAAATGAAAACAGAATTTTTTAAATATTTAAATACTAAAGATATTTTAGTAGTATACTAAATTATCTAGTATGATACTAATTATCCTTGACAAAAGAAATGAAGATTCCTTTTGTCAAGGAATCTTCATTTCTTGACAAAATCTTTTACCAAAAATCTGTTAATTTAATGTCTTAGCACTTAATTACCAGGACAGTCCTTTATATTAACAAAGATAGCAGCATCAATGTAAGTATGATACGCATACACCATCTACAGAAATATTTCAGATATTTTTAGGCATACTGTACAATTTTATATCTTAATTTTGCAGTTTCTTCATAGAATTAGTTATCCATACATCTGCATATACTGCATTTCTAAAATTAATATGTTTAAAGATTTTATGTTCTATAAAAAGTGTTAATAAGTAATTATTTTATTATACTTGAGTGTGTCGCCATCTATGTTTGTCGAATTGAGTTATGTATCCTAGATACCTACATTGTTATTTACGTTATATGTGCGGTTGTCATGAGTGATTCAATGTATTGTTTAATGTACTAATAAATGTCAATTCATTTAATTAGATCATTGTGTTTTATCAGTAATTGCTTCATGGTAAATATAACAACAGGTTCTGGGCCCAGGTAAGTAATAAAACACATTGTTGAATCGAATTGTGGACAGTAAAAATACGCAAGAACCCTTTTTTTGTTGCACGTGTCAGTAAGAATTGAGTGCACAAAGTCAGTTGTAGAGAAGAAACTACATTAAACAATAGAAATGGATTTAGTCAGATCACATTTAGAAATGTTGAAAGATGATTTGCAAGGAGGTTCCAACTATGATTCATGGATATTCAAACTAAACCTAACCTTAAAATCAAAACGTATTTATCAAATCGCAACAGCAGTTAAAATTAAGCCTGAAGGAGATGAATCAAGCGCAGCTGTAAAAGAATGGATTGAAAAGGATTTAGAAGCACAAGTATTAATTGGATTGAATGTTGACAGTAATATAGCCAAGAAAATTGCAAGGTGCCAGTCCACAAATGCTATGTTAGAAAAGTTGGAAACCTTATATGGAAAAAAATCAAACGTTTCAGTTGAAGGCCTGCAAAGATTATTTTTTAATTATAAGTATGATGAGCACAAATCAGTAACAGAAAATTGCATGACAATTCAACAATATGCTGATGAATTGTCTGCACTAGGTGAAAGCGTTAAAGAAAACTGGATTATGCAAAGGATATTAGGTATACTTCCAACAAGACTACATCATTTTAGAACGTCTTGGGATAATGTTATTTCCACAGACAAAATGTTGAACAACATGTTTGAGCGTTTGAAACTTGAAGAAGACAGGCAAAAAGAAAGTGAACAGGCCAATAATGAGTGTCAGAATGCTTTCATATCAAAGGGACAGAACAATAATAAAACAAAACAAGTGAACGTAAAGGAATCCTTTAAATGTGGACAAAAAGGGCACATAAAGAAGTACTGCAAGAATAAACCTAGTAAAAGTTACATTGAATATTGTAAGAAAAATTATCCGTGTAATAAGTGTAACGAAAAAGGTCACTTTGCCAAAAATTGTACCAAAAATGTAGATAGTAAGTCAGAAAAATCAGACAAATCTACATCAAAAAGTAAACTGATGATTAATGTTGGATTGTCTGTTACTAATATACAATATATATCAATGAAGAATGACTATCAAGATCTATGGTACCAAGATTGTGGTGCCACTCAGCACATGACTTTAAGGAATGACTGGTTGAAAAATTATACTGTTTTACAAGAACCAGAAAAAGTCATGATTGGAGTTTCAACACTTCTAGAAGGTGTTGGTGTCGGAGACATAGATTTGTTAGCTTATAATGGTCAAGAGTGGTGTAACATAACACTGAAAAATGTTTTGTATACACCAAAGATACCCTTTAACTTATTTTCCGACACTAGTGCCTTGGACAAGGGTTATCGCCAGGAAGCAGACACAAATTGCTCGTATGTTTTTGATTCAGACACTGGTGAATTAACAGCCATGGCAAACAGAGATGGAAGATTGTTTAGAATGATGTTTCGCTATGAAAACTTAGAAAAGTGTATTGTTGCTATGTCAATTAAAAAGTGGCATGAAAAATTAGCACATCAGAATGTTAGTTATGTAAGAGACATTTTGAAGAAAAATAATATAAAGTATGTAGACGATTGGGATGACTATGTGTGTGAAGGATGCGTTTATGGCAAACACCATCGTCTCCCACATCCAAGAAATTTTGAAGTGGCAAAAGAGGTACTTGATGTAATTCATGTAGACTAGACTTGTGCGAAATGAATATAAATTCTTTTGGAGGAGCAAAATATTTTTTTATGCTCAAAGATGATTTCTCTCATTTTCGCACTGTCTATTTCTTAAAAACTAACAATGAAACTTTTGAGAAATTGAAAATCTTCATGACTTTAGTTGAGAATCAGTTTAGAAAGACAATAAAAGTTTTAAAGTCTGATAATGGGAAAGAAATTAAAAATGGAGATACTAAGAAGTTTTGTGAAGAACTTGGAGTTTTCCACGTTAAGTCGAACCCATACACTGCACCACAAAATGGTCGAATTGAGAGAGAGATGAGAACCATTGTAGAATCTGCTAGATCAGCTATACATGCAAGAAATCTAAATGAAAACTTATGGGCAGAAGCAATTCGTTATGCTACATTTACACTGAATCAGACTGGAACAAGTTCTGTGAAAGGTAAAAGTCCTGTGGATTTATGGTTTGGACGCAGAATTGATGTAAATAAGCTTAGAATCTTTGGATGTGATTGTTATGTTTTCATTCAGGATTTTAAGAGAGCCAAAACAGAAGAAATCAGAAAAAGGAATTTTCTTAGGATACAGTTTAGATTCAAGTAGTTACCGAGTTTACTTAACCCTTAATTGCCCGGGTGGTTTGGCGATACAATTTTGCCCGGGCGGCGTACTGAGTACGCCAGTCCATTTGTTGGTCTGTCCCACCAAATTATCATCAACTGCTTGTAATTTTTTAACACGTTGACTGAGAATGACACACCGTGTGTCATTTTGATAACAATTCCAAGTAATTCAGCTCCAGTAAATAAAACAATTATTTTTCTCTGCTCTAGAACGTTTTTCGTTTCATAATATTATTTCTTTGTCCTTCAATGTAATTATCTTGGTTATAAACAAAATTGTAATTATCGTTTGTAAACAAACGAGCTAAGCCGCTGAGATAAGCCGCAACAAACAGAACACTACCAAGAGAACATGTTTTTTATTGCACAACGAAGTGAACGTGATAACATTGAAAAAGCGAAATAATAAAAAAAAAACATGCGGGTAATTATATGCGTTTATTGAAACGAAATATGAAAGAGGAAATGGCTGTCCTACATATATATATTTTTTTTCTTACAAAAAGTTTCAAACAACATTTCGAAAATAAAAACAAAAGCACAAACAACGTTTTCAGTAATTATTGTCAAAAACTTAATCTTCGTCATCCAGTTCATTTTTATTAGCACATGTTCCGCAGAGATAAACTGTTTTCGCCAAATGAGTTTTGCATGTAAAAGCAGAACATTCTGAGCAACTAATCGTAGTGTAGTTGTTTTTTGCTCTTCCGCATGAAGTGCATCGTCCTTTTCCCTTTTTTGCGGGTGGTTGTATTTCCTGCTCCTCGTTTATTCCGTCCGAAGAAAGCACTCTACGAATTATTGCTTTTGAATGCACAGGTAGGCTTCGTACGTTTGCACGATCTTGAAGGTGTGGATTATGAGACACACGCGATATCGACAGTTTGGATATCGACAGGCGCGAGATAGACGCAAGTTTGGGTATTTTATGTGTGTTTTTTATGTTTATATTATATTTATTGTTATGTGTAAACTTGTATATACAGTGTTTTTAATATTTTAACGATCGACGAACTTCAACAAGGGATAATCCTGATGATGGAGCATATGTCCCGAAACGCGTTGAATTAAATATAGAAAAAAAGGCCACCAGACGGACAAGAAAAAGGTAAACTATTTTACTAATTATATTAATTATAAGTGGCCTGGATACCAAAAAACATGGATCCTTGGAAGTGGTTGAGGAAGATCACCATCTATTTCGGAATCACTATTGTGGTCACTCTGTTCGATAATCTCACGTTCGTCAATTGATTGAATGTCAGTGTCAACGCCTGAATTTTGCTTCTCTTCATCCGACAGTTCACGTAAAACACGTTCGAAATCTTCGGGCCGCACAATTTCATTCCGCGACATAGTTGGAGGGGCGGCGTACGGAGTACGCCAGACCGACCGGCAAGTAAAAGACGTCACTACTTCGGCTTGCGATAACAGACTGGTGAAATTCAAAAGGATCATTGTGCTCGGAGGGAGTTGGTAGGAGGGTACTGAGGGGGCCGTGCCTCGATGATTGGTAGGTTTTCATTTACAGCAAAACTTGCGTGGCTGGCGTACTCTATACGCCTACCCGGGCAATTAAGAGTTAAGAGACAAAAATGAAGTTGTAATATCAGGAGATGTGATATTTGATGAAAAAGTAAACAGTAAGTCTAGTTGTACAGAAATTGAAGCTACTTTGTCAAATGAAGAAAAGGAATACATAGTGTCAAGTGAAGAAGAAAAATCTGATAGTGAAAGTGTTTATGAAGGCTCTGTGTCTGACAATAATATGCAAAATGAAAGTCAAGAAAATCATTGTGTAAAGTGTTTGGAACGAGATCAAACTGTTTGTATTCAACCAGAGAAAAGAAGTCTTCGAAACAGGGCTACTTTAAGGATGCCAGCAAGGATGGTAGATTATGTAGTTGAAGACAACAGAAACCAAAATGTAAATATGGCCATGATAGGTGAGGTAGAAGATATTTCCATTTTACAAGAACTACAGGATGAAAACTGGAAGAAAGCAATGTTAGAAGAGTATGAATCTTTGATGAAGATGAGAACTTGGAAACTAATAAGTCTACCAAAAGAAGAAAAAGCCTTGACTTGTCGGTGGGTTTTATGCCAAAAACAAGATGGGCGATACAAAGCCAGGCTAGTTGCAAGAGGGTTTGAGCAAGAACAAGGAATCCATTATACTGAGACCTTCAGTCCTGTTGCCAAACATGCATCTTTCGACTGATACTCAGCATTTTAGCCTCTGATGGAATGCATCTGATGACTTTTGATGTGAAGACAGCGTTTTTACATGGATCTTTGGATGAGAAGATTTACATGTATCAACCAGTAGGCTTTGATGATGGCTCAGGTAGAGTTTGTGAGTTGCTCAAGAGTATATATGGACTTAAACTGTCATCGAAAAATTGTAATGTGAAGTTCACAAACTACCTAAGGAAATTAAATTTTGTTTGTTGTGACGATGATCCTTGTATTTATTATAATGGTGACAGAAGCATTATAATTGCACTTTTTGTAGATGATGGTGCTATTATAGGAAAAGAAAAACATAAAATGATAGATATACTAGATAAACTTAACAAAGAATTTGAAATTACATATAATTCTGGGTCAGACAACAAATTAACTTACCTTGGCATGGAAACTGAAATTAGACATAAGGAAATTTTTGTAAGCCAACATCATTACACTGAAAAGATATTGAAAAGATTTAGAATGGAAGATTCAAATCAAAAGTCAGCTCCAATGGAAATAGGTATGTTAACCGAAGAACAAAATTTTCATAATGATCAGCCACTCGATAAATCTGTCCCATTTCGTGAGGCAATAGGCAGTTTACTTTACTTAGCTACAGTATCTAGGCCATATATCAACTTTGCAGTAAACTACCTAAGTAGATATTCAAACAATCCCATGGTACGGCACTGGAATATGGTAAAACATGTATTTCGATACTTGAAAGGCACTGTAAACTTTGGAATAAGTTTCAATGGAGATTCTGAACTCGCTGCTTATTCAGATTCAGATTTTGGAGGAGACATTATCTCAAGACAGTCAACTACTGGAGTAATTATTATGAGAGGCGGTCCTATTGTATGGTTCACCCAAAAGCAGGGACTTGTTGCTACATCAACTGCAGAGGCAGAATTTCGAGCTGCTGTTTCATCGCTTGATGAAATTTGCTGGATAAAGAGACTTGGTATCGAACTTAGATATTTCAAGGATATTCCTACAAGGCTCTGTATAGATAATCAATCTGCAATTTTAATGTTACAAAATACTACAGAAGGCAAAATAACAAAAGGGAAGAAGCACATCGACATTCCTAGAAAATTTATACAGCAACACATTTGAAATACTGTTTTTTTTGGACAAAGTAAGCAGCGTTGACCAGTTGGCAGATATCTTCACAAAACCATTGTCGAAGAAAGTATTTGAATGACTCAGAAATAAAATTATTATGGAGGAGTGTTAATAAGTAATTATTTTATTATACTTGAGTGTGTTGCCATCTATGTTTGTCGAATTGAGTTATGTATCCTAGATACCTACAGTGTTATTTACGTTATATGTGCGGTTGTCATGAGTGATTCAATGTATTGTTTAATGTACTAATAAATGTCAATTCATTTAATTAGATCATTGTGTTTTATCAGTAATTGCTTCCTGGTAAATATAACAACAAAAAGAAATGTTACACAGATTGAGAGCAAACATTAATTGCTCAAATTTATAACATGTATGGAACACCCTTATGTATTAATTACATTTATGATTAAGCAAAATAATGAAATAAAGTTAATAACATGACCTTGAAATTATCAGTTTTTATTAGTACTCTAATAAAAATAAGCAATAAAAAACAATTATATAGTAAACTTAAATACAATATTACTTAACACATAAATAATAATGTCCACACTTTTTTTCAGTTTTCTTAAATAGAAAAATGGGGCAAGACATAATTATCTAACCCAAATTTAACTAAAGACAAGGCAGAATGAAGAATTCCCATCAGTTAAATTGTTGAGTTTATTATACATGTCTTCAGGTAAACTGTGTGATTTAGGAACTTTGTGTTTATGTTTAAAGTAGTGGGTACAAAACGTTTTAAATATTCTGATGCATCCACTATTTGTTTCAAGATGGAATGGGTTGGATGATTATTGACAAATTGTTCCCTATACTAGTGAAATTGTTTATGTGAGTCTGTTATATGATCAGAATACATATAAATACATATACGTATACGTGCGTGCATACATATTGAATATTTTAGCTCCGTTAATATATTTACTTTTTATGGTAGATTTAATGTCAATTTGATGAAGCATATTTTTTATAATTATTAACATTCTTTATTGTACCAGTACGTATTATAGGTAACCTGAATAGGGAGGATCCTGGTAAAGAACCAACTTTAAGTGATACAGTTTGAACAGCAAAAGTGGTGTTCAATAAAAAAAGAAAAACACTGTTAATATCAAACAGTTTAGACATCTGCAGATTATCAGAAAACTGAAATACAATGATTAATTAGGGGGAAATCAGTAGCTACTTTAGTAATCTGTGGGACTATTCTTCTGCCTCAAAATAAATAAGGTAGTAAAATATTACAGTATATAATGAACTTACAGCTATAGATACAAACTAAATTATGTTAACACAACAGTGATCCACAAGGATACGATAAATGAATGACATCTTTAAAAACAAAGAAAACATTTGGTAATTAGGTAAGAATACTGAACAAGTGATAAATAACGTAAAACATTGCCATCCAGTGTATCATTTTATATACCTACATAGTAGGCAAGCTGTTAACTTCAGGTATGAATAAATTATGATAAAGATCGTTAAAATTTAATATACTATACAATATTCAACAATGTAGGAGACACTTTGTATATAAAGATTTAAATAATCATTCACTTGGTCGTTTAACATAAAACTAACTGTTCACTGTTTCTCACTTATCAGAAATAGCGACCAATAATAAATTAACTAAATGAAATAAGAATTTACATCTAAAAAAATTACTAAACACACTACATGGCTATGAGAAATTAAAAAAAAAACCTAATTAATGAAAATCAATTTTTGTGACTAACAAAGAGCTCACTGTAGGTAGGCAACATCTTGTCTAAAAATGAATTCATCGTCTCACACCAAGGGGCTTCTGTGGTAGATCTCGTTCGGATGTGTGTTCTGATTGGTACTGTCATTTTGCCGGCTGCTACATTGCTATAACACACAAACATTATGTTAAGAACAAGCAATGACAAAGTGTCAAGAACTTTTGAACACAAGATATTTTAAAAAAAGCATATGTACTTGTGAAAGAGGGAAATGTAATATCATGCTGCAAGCATATGATGGTTGGAAGCATGTGGAGAGAATGGTTGAAAAGTAGGCCCATATGCAGATGATGAGTGAAGGAATTACTAATAAAAGAGGTCCAAAGATGGAAGAAAAGAGTGATGGTTAGACATGGGTGGAGGCAAAATCCAACGAGGGCTATACAGTCTGGCCACAAGGAGAAACAAATACAGCTACACATACAATAAATTATATGAATACAATTAGTTTTTCTTTTGTTTTAGAGTCCTACACAGAACTATAGTTTTCATTTTCTTTGATTAACAAGGACAAAATGCTACTTTTTTTAAGATGAATGGCTTCTGTAATAGTAGAGATTATTACTCTCTTTTCCTTTCATCCTTTAAATTATTATGATAATATGTAAATAAAACTTTGTTAATCATTTAAACCAAATTTTGCCCTTTTTATGTTATTTAAAATGCATATATAGACAAGCTACATTTACATACATGACATAACTTCCATTGTTTTAATGATTTATAAATGTTTGTTACTACACGTGTTGAAAAATAGCATACGGGTTTATTCAGGTGTTACAAGAATTATGATATATCTATTTTATTGACAAAAATAGTTGAGATTTTGCTAAGCCAGACAAGTATGATGAAAAAGATAAGATGTGCACTTCAAGATATGCTGTTCACCCATGAATATGAAATCTACATTAACTGTTTAAGAAAAGAGGAAGTGGGAAGATTAATATAATGGGTGTGACAAAATTGTCCATTAGTATTGTATGAAATAAGGTTACTCTATGAAATAGGAAGTTCTGAAATAATATGATAATTTTTCTATAGGACTTTTAGGTAAAGATTATCAGTTCTGTTTCAAATTGAATTTAACTTTCAGTGGCACAGCAAGGTGCACTGATTCTACTCTCCTCCACAAGATAATTAGAAGGGGGCAAATTTCTATACTGAGTTTTCTGCTGTTAAGAAAAATGTGAACCATGTAAGATGGGTGAACAACTCGGATCAGAAATACTACAGGGGGATTTCAAAAGGCAAGAAATATCACACTGCAATATTACAATGACTGCACTCATTAATAGTGCGGTAGAATAATGCAGTTGTATATAATGCAAGTGTTAATAATGGAGTTGTATACACCATCACATAAAAACATGTCTAACAGACATTTTAGAAGTATTTATTAAGCGACATCACAAATTTAAAATGTTACAAAATGACTAGTAGTTGGTTTGAATACATTAATTAGTAATGAAATAAACATACAAATTTCATGTAGGTCTGTAGCGTATTGTTGAAAACTCTATTGTAAACTGACATAAACAGAAAAATTATTTAAAAAGAGTAAAATAAATCACATATAGATTGTAGATCAACTATTAAGGTTGAGAGACCACTTAGTAGAACAAACAGCACAAAAATTGTACCATAACAAGTTTGTAAATGTTACAAACTTACATGCATAAAAGTTGGTATTAACTTTAAAGTTTATAATAGCAAAGCATATATACAACAAGACAATTAAAAACTTTAATATTTTGGGTTTAATTATTATCATGTCAATAACTATATCACTGTAATGATTGCAATGATGTTTTAACTGAAAATATCACCACAGATGGATACTCTATCTTGGGACACTGTCACCTGTAAATAAGACTTGATCAATTATAAGACATACTTTATCAATAGGTACTCAGTCAATTAAAAGATAGGGTTTAACCAACAACCTTTTGCAAAAAACCAGAGATATTTGTGAAATAACAAGCCACAGCTAGAATGCTTCTAATGGCAATAAAACAATTTATTGTAGTATATTCAATCTTTTGCAAGTAATCATGTTTATAGTTTCATAAAGAGAAAACAATTTTTTTTTTTTAATTCTGTTCATTTAGAATTCTGCGTCCTGGGCATGGGCATGGGCCTACCATCCTCTTGGCTGCACCTTTGCTTGCTTTGAACTAAGTCTATAATTTTAATATCTACCATGGCATGAAAGTAAGTTTGAATATATTTTAATTATTCTGTTAGCGTTTCTACAAAACATCTGAATATATTACTAATTAAAGTTTAAAGTAAAAACAAATTCCATGTTTTCTGGAATGTTTCAAGTACCAGTACACTAATGACATGAAATAAGGTGATACATTTTTTTTTTGTACAGGGTCACTCGACATGGGCCTACAAAGAAATTAACAATCAGTAAATGTCTCACAGACAAGTGATGCCATGATTGTACAAGTTTACTTACCGCTTGCTTTCGCTCCCATGTTTTCATGGCATATTTATATTTCTCAAATTCATGACACCAGTCTGAGTAGATCTTGTGATAATCATGACTCTTGCCTGGAGGCGAGCATCTGTGTGTATCAACTGTGATGTTGTACGAGCACAGTAATGATCCTCCGAGCCAACAGTCATATCGTCCCGAGTCTGCTTCATTGACAGTCACAATGACCAGTCCTCTTTCACAAGTCTCTATGTACTTGTCACCTCTGGAAGAAACAATTTTATTTATTAATATACTATGATATATATTACATGGATGTTTTTCACACATACTAAGGCAAAACATGGACAGCTCAAACCATTTTGAAGACAGTGGACAGTAATAATTTGATAACCCCATTAGCGTTTAAATGCCTGAAACTAGAATGTTGAAAGATAGAAATTGTAAAGCAATCAAAGTCTTCAAATTATGGTCTTACAGACATACTGTTAGGAAAGTCAGCAATGTATGAAATATTGATGGAAAAGTAAAATAAATTGTATGTAGACAGCCATTATGTAACCTTTAATGAACAGGCTATTGACGTGAGGTTCCTTTGTATGGCGAGGAAAATGTGCAGTAGACTGACTAACAGTGAGATTTGGTGATGAGTCGTATATCTGGTATACATAATTAAATAGAAGAATGCAAAAGAAACAGGGCTGAGTGTATGGATCAGATGAACAGTAGATTATTTTGAAAATTAATCACTAAACATTGCTCTAGCAACATTGCATGTTGCTGAAACCTTTTTTTCTCCATTCAAAGTTCTCAAATGATGCACAATAAAAGGAAATTTGTAGGAAATGACCAGATTTGTGTAAAGACAATTCACAGAAATTGCATACAAAACACACCATTCACACACTTCTGAGTTATGGACAGAAATAACACTATGCAAGTGCATATTTATAAAGGGGGGGGACGAATGGACCAGATCCCCCCCCCAGGAAAAAAGCTGACAAGGAATTTTGTTGATCACTTATTTCAAGGGTGTTTTATTATTTTTCACCTATATAATATAGTAGTAACTCTTTTTTAAATATAAAAAACTAGTTTATTACACAGCATTTGTGTATATGTTTGAAATATGCAATATAGGAAAATAAATGCAGTCAATAAGTATCTTGTAAAAAAGTTTCAATAATGTGTATTTTTATTGTGTCATTACCATTTACGTTAAAATTATTGATTTCAGGACGTTATCACAAGGTTTTCAGCCACTTTAAAGATAGTAAAATATTGATTAGTCTTAAGTTGGTTTTTCTTTTGTGTGAGGTCAACTCAACCGGCCCCCCCCCCCCAATGTCCAAATTCTAGATACACCACTGGCACTATGTCATACTTACCACAATATTTGCATCCAAAGCACAATATGACTCAAAGATAAAAAGCACATAAAAATAAAATGTTTTATTTCTGATATTGTGAGTTAAGATTTTTTGTTAGTGAGAAATGATACCTAATAAAATTATTAGTATTTAAAATTTAAAGTTTTTTACCTTAATCCGTCTATGTGACCACTTAATTTTGTCTTCTTTGTCTTCTTACCCGTTTCGGATTATGTTAATCCATCATCAGAGATTAAAAAAATTTGTTGGTTAAGACTTCGTTAAAACATTAAAAGTTACACTAAAAGACATTTAAGTATGTATTCCACAAACACAGCGACGTACGCGGAAGTGAGTGCACACTCAATACTGGTTAGCGATGTACTGCACAGGTTATTGGGGTTTTCATGCTATCTATTGTTGTGTTGGGGCGTGTATTCTATGGCTATGTTATTTATAACCTTATCATACAGTGTATGCGATTTAAATGCCAATTGTTCGTTTAATATATTATTGGGATTATTTCTGAAGGCTCGGTAAATTTCGAACTCTTCTACTGCATCCATATATCGTCCCTTTCTGCAAATGTGTAAGGGTTTGCAATTTGCCTCAAAATTTGTGTAATTATGATTCAATGAGACGAGATGTTTAGCGTAGTTTGATTTATTTATATTTGAAATGCTCGTGGGTAAGTGTTCTTTATATCTTTCAAAAAAACTCCTGCCAGTCTGACCAATGTAATGCATGTTGCAGTCATCACACATCATTTTGTATACACCCGTTCTTTTTTCAATTGATGTACGTGTGGTATTATTTAGCATTTTATGGATATTGTTGTTTGTTCTAAATGTGATGTGGATGTTATGTTTTTTAAAAGTATTTCTAATGAGCATTGAAAAGTTGTTAGTATAATCAACCGCCATATATATTGCGTTCATCGTGACACGGTGAGGGTTGTTAGTTCTGCGTTTGTGTTTAAGTATCAAGTGTTCAACTAATGAACTGCGGTAACCGTTGTAGCATGACAGATAATCCACTAAGTAATAATTCCATTATGATCATAAATACATTTAAATTACATTAACTCAAAAGAAAATTCAAAGGAAAATAATTGAATATCAAATGAAAATAATTAAACATCAAAGAAAAATACCACCATAAAGGAAAAAAGTAAACTTAAACCATAAAAATGCAACAATAAAGTATCAAGAAATAAAAATCCGAAGAAACTAAATAAAATCAGGAGAATACCCAGGTAGGATAGGAGCAGGTAATAAAGAAGAGACCCCGAACCAACCAACGGACACAAAATAAAACCAAATTACCTTGGAAAACCCAAGAAGGAAGAAGAGAAGAAAAGAAGATGTAGGATGGGAGAACTACGAGGAATACCCATGATAAACCTATTAATAACAATAACAAACCCCGAACCAAATTTTAATGTCACCCAAAGAAAGTATAACACCCCAACACCTCATAGAAATGTAAAATAATTATAAATAAAAGTGTTTAGTAGTGTGAATAGAAGTGCACCAACTAAAGTTATTATATAATAAAATAAACAAATCTTCACAGTCTATTATAACTAAAAGTTTGGTCTTAGAATATTGTAGAACTCAAGTATAAATCAGACCCAACAGTGTAAGTGAACCAGTGCAAGTAATTTAAATATACTAAACTTCAAGTAAAGGTGTAACTGTTACTTGAACTATGTGCTATTAAATAACTTTTAATATTTTATATAATTACAGAGATGACATGTCATGAAATATTGTTGTGAAAATATTTCTAATGTTTCATAGAAGAGGCCACTTTTTATCAAAAATCATTCTTGGAAATGTAAATGATAAAGAGAGCAGGTGGGGAATATTTACTGTGACAGGGGATTAAAATGTAATATACAATATAAACAGAAGGGACTGCAATCAAATTAAGTTTAACAAAAAATAAAAATTTAAATGGCTGATTATATTTGTATTTAAAGCCTATGAACTCCACATTTCAAAGTGGCAATAGAATAAGAATTATAATTAGTATAAGAATGTTTATTAATATAACAGTGTGCATACAGCCTAAAATGTTTATGTATGTATTGCGACAGTACAAATAAGTGATGTACTGAGCATTGAATATAAAAATTTAAATATACCTAATAAACTGTAAATAATTAATAATGAATTAGAAATAAGCATGTCAGGGATTGCAAGCTTGGCTCAGACAAAAATATGAACAGGTGTTTCGACCTGAAATGACATGCACACACACACAAATGTAACTGAAAGTGTGTACACCAGTATTTTGCTAGTGTGTGTGAACGCAGGTCTATGCAGGCGAGTTTACCACCCCAAGATGAATAATTGCATAAGTACTGTTTTTCCGTAATTATTCATAAACTATAATTGAGAAGTGAAATCCAAAAACACAATAAAATGTAATAAAATTTACTAAATACTGTGTACGAAAACCACGCAAAAGAGACACACCGTACGAGTGTAATAGTGAAATAACTGTGTACAAATCGAAAGGGTTAAGTTGCAATGTCCAAAATTACAGTGTACATGTGTTGTAAAAATAGTTATAAGATAAGTATAAGAGTATACTTACAGGACTCTGCAATTCGCAGAAATATAAGAAATAGCGAAATTGACAAAGAGTGGGGGAACTGAATCCAGAGACAGTTTCTGACATGTCGATTTCGTACCACTGCAGGTGTCGACCAAGACATGGGTATAAATAGGACACACAAGCTACAGTGGTTCTCTTTCGTAAATCATCCACGGTGCAGCGGGAGCTTCTGCCCGTCCGCACGGCGTATTTATTTTTTTGTAAATAGTTTAAATTTTCCAGTTACATACAACTATGTAACTAAGTTGTAAATACAATCACTTTTAAATAATAACAAAATTTCATAAGAAGATATACATAAGAAGATCCATTGATGTCAGAAACAGCACGACAAGAAGTTCCAGAGAGTGATACGACGCTGGACAAGAAAGTGATTCGACGCTGGACAAGAAGAGCGAGTCGACGCTGGACAAGAAGAGTGATTCGACGCTGGACAAGAAGAGCGAGTCGATGCTGGACAAGAGGAGTGATTCGACGCTGGACAAGAGGAGTGATTCGATGCTGGACAAGAGGACGCTGGAGTGAGAGACGAGGACGACTACAGATGGATCAAAATGATCGAGTGACGACAATAAGGTGATAAACAACTTATTTATATCTTAATCGTACAATGAACTCAAAGACAATTAAATACATTTCTATTTTATTTAAAAGTAAGAGCCAATGTTTATTGTAAAGTAGAATTAAAATCATAGATGTTTTAGAAATACGATTAACGTAACAAGAGCTCAAATTAATATGAAATAAAATGAATACAAAGCATTTAAATGAAAACAATTAGTATTTGAGATAAATCAGTACTGAGAAACAAAAGATAAATTCAATAACTATTAATATTTTGAGTACATTACAATATATAAAAAGATATTTAAATATTGATATTTTGAAACACATTAATTGACTGAGCAGTCTGGAAATGAGATTTTTCTTTAATACAATAATTAGTAGAATAGAATATTTAGTCAGTAAGGATGTATATAGCATAAGCCTTACGGCATAATAACAAATAATAACGAATGTTTTAATTCGAAGTAAGTGCTAGATGCACAATTTTATTAATATCAAATAAATTTGAAATACCGTTACAAGTTACATAGAGTTCTTATTGCAGATACACCTGAAACCCAATTTAAATGCTATATTGTTACATAATTTGTCAATCTTGAACGTGAGAACAGTCACGCCAAATTTATGTATATGTATTGTTGCATATAATGGCTCCCAAAGAACGTGGGGCTATACAAATTAAATTACATATAAATTTGTACACATAAATAAATATCGTTGCAGTATACTATACCAGATTATAAAATGTTTGTTATGTATTTTTAAAAATAGTTCAAACTAAAATGTCCAACTTTAAAGACTAGAAATTAATTTTCAATATTGTTTTTGTATTATGAGCATGAATACATTGCTACATGTACCAATAATTATATAAGGAAATATTATTTAATATTGTGTTAACTTTAGAAAGTCAGAAGGGGTATAGAAATAACATTATTCGAAAAACAGTCTATGTAAAACAATAGAATCTAGGCCAAATAGGAAATTCCAATAACATTATAATTGAGTATGGAAGTTAAATAAACCAAGTAAACTAATGAGATTTATATAAGGTGAATCAATCACCAACTACTATAACTGAAACTATACTTTAAAAGAATAAAATAAAAAGATGTATAAAATTATTAAAAAATTTTCAAAATGTAATACCTAATAATTTCAGAGGAGGAATAGTAAATTCATGAATTATAACTAAAAGAATGATCAATTGATAAATTTGTAAGAAATTAAGGAAAGCTAAAGATTTATATCAATCTGAAATTTATTATAATCATATTTATAACACATAAGATGGCTAAAATTTTGGACAAGAACAGGAAGCAGATATTGAGCCTATATTTCCAAAATGACAGAAATATAGCAATTTTGACAAAAAACTTTATAAAGATGGACTATTGTATGTCAAATTAAGCAGAAGGAGTCAAAGAAACCAATTATGTAATTACTAGTTCACGAAAGTAATCAATAACCAAAATATATTCTGAATATAATGTACTTTGAATCACATGCATAGGAAGTGATTTATATTTGAAACAATGCTTTTCTAATATTAACTTGGCAAGATATTTCAGGAGACGAAGGAAGTAAAACAGTTCTTAATTAACATTCGAAGCGAACGGTTGATTTAAGCTCGCGCTAAGAACCTATAGCGAATATTTTAATGGCGTATAAAGGTTAAGCATTTCATGCAGTGAAAAAACGAGAGTTACCGAAATTGATATATTAAACTTAAAATCAATGAACAATACCACCACAAACAGTGAAAACAAACCATACGTAACCGAATACAAGTGAAATAAACCCATAAAACTATCAAACATTAATAATTCAAATTACAAAAGAAATTCACGATTTTTCGCCACACACAGACAAAAGTGAACACACCAAATACAAAACATTTAAAGTCAGTGAACACAGAACACTTAACCAGGACACCTCTAACAACACAATAGACATTATCCAATATTACGGAGATCAGAAAGCAGTTGTGAAGGGAACTTTATTGTCAGAAATTCCAGCCACACCATTCTCGGTTTACTTCATCAACGAGGCAAGCAGCCATTTTGGAACTCCCAGCATGCAAAGTGTCCGCCAGCAATGAGATTCATCGCCTCTGCATTGGTTTGACAATTTCAATTTTATAAACATTATATATCATAAATAACTTTGTCATTTATTAATTATTAAGATTTATTTTGTGAATGTTATACTTCCTGTACTTGCCCCTTCTCTGACTATTATAATTATAACCGTTTCAAAGAACCATTCGAAAATATTCATATAATATAACCTGTATTGAGAATCGATTACCCCTGTGAAAGAGTCGAGCTTTATATAAATATCGATTTTAAATCGATATTTTCACAATAATTGTCAATAAATCATAATAATTCAATTATCTGGTTTTAAATTTATTTCACAAGTTAATATAAGAGTTTTCATTAACCACAGTACTAACTGGAAGGCGACCATTACTAAAGGAGAGTAATATACTGGAGCATAGAAGAAAATCGCCAATCGATTAGTGAAGTGATACAATCTTCTTAACTCCGGATTTAATTACAGTTAACCAGAAGTGAATATATTGACATTAATAACTTACAGAATTTTAAATTTTCGATGAAACCACATTACAAGAATTATTGCTTAAATATTTAAGCAAACATAAACATTTTTTTTTTAATTTTTTTTTAAATTAAATTAAAATTTTTTTATTTTTGTACAGAACAGAAATATTTATTTGTAACCGCATAAACAGGTCAGATTACAAATTGGCGTCCAACTAGAGGGCTTTAATTAGTGATTGAAGGACTACAGTAACTTGCCCAATTGCTAGTTCAAGCTTGGCAGCGGTTATACCGTCAAGAAGGAAACAACATGCAGCGTCGCGCTACTTCTAAGAAAAGGGCGGCAGAGGCCGAAAAGGAAGTCGATATGGGGGACAAGGCGGCAACACCCGTGGAAGATATAGAAGTATTAGTAACCCCGGTGGAACATAAACAACCCGCACCACCAGAGGAACAACCTGAAGTACCAACGCAAACAGGGGACATCAATGTCCCAGAGAAGGAGAAGGAGAAATCCAAAACAATGGAAGATAGCAAGATGGATAAGATAATGGAAATGTTCCTACAGTTGAGTAAGAAAATGGATTCCACACAGGAAGAAATCAAATCCACCAAGGAAGACTTGCATAAGAAAATGGATTCTACAAAAGAAGAATCGAGTAAGGAAAGAAAGGAAGACAAACAGTCCTTGAAGGAAGATTTAAGCGAAATAAATAAGAAACTAGAATCCACGAAGGAAGGATTAAAGAAGATGGAAGAGAAGATGGAGGAAACCAGTAAGAAGATGGAAGATGACAACCAACAATTAAGGGAAGAGTTAAGGGAGAATAGTAGGAAGATGGAAAACGACAATCAACAACTGAGGGAAAAGTTGGAGGCAAACAATCAGAAGATGGAGGAGAAACTGGATGAGAATAACCAACGGTTAAGAGAAGAATTAAGAGAAGTCAACCAGGAGAACATGAACAAGGTAGACGAGAGAATAGGGTTGGCGAAGGAAGAGTTGAACAGGAAAATCAACGACAATAAGAAAGCTATTAATAAAAAATTGGAACAAGAAACAATAATAATAAATCAACAAATCAGGGAAGTTGACGAAAGATGTCGCCAGACTGAATGTGAAGTACAGGAAGTCAGAGAAGTAATAAATACCGAAATTACCCAGATCAAAGAACGCCATAAGACTAAATTGGAAGAAAACCGAAAGGAAACACAGGAGGAAATAAGTAAGGTGCGTAACCAAGTCACAGAAAGGTGAGACGGGATGGAAGCGGTGATGACCAATATCACCGGTCAAGTGCGGCAGAGCCAGGAAGAGATGGAAGTGATCCGAAACCGACCAACAAACTTCACACAATTCCCCATAAATGAGAATCGAGAGTGGTTGAACTTCCGCCAGTATAAAAGAAAGCCCATGGAGTTCTTGGCCCGAATAGAGGAGTACATGGCCAAACATAGGGTCAACAGATGGGTAAACAACCGGGAGTTGTTAGACGAGTCATTTCGGGAATGGACGAAATTCGGGACGGATCATTGGTGGATGGCCAACTGTAGTGATATCGAAGATTACCAGCAGTTCAAGAGCTTATTTAAGGCGAAGTACTGGTCTGAGACTACTCAAAATTTGATACATGACAATATCTGTCACGGCCGTTACAAACAACAGGTGGGTAGCTCAATGACTGCACACTTCCTCGGCAAAGTATGTATGGCTAAGCATTTGGAACCAGCCATACCAGAAGAATGCCTCATAAACAAGTTATCATATCACTATGATGAAGAGGTAATTCGAGCAAGGAGAGGCAGCCAAATCAAGACCATACAGGCCATGACTGAACTTCTTGAAAATTACGAGAACAAGGAGTATTAACGACAAAGCCGGAGGAGGAATGATCGGCCAGAACCCAGGAACTATCCGTATACCAACAATGGTACCAACAACAACAACAATGGATACCAGGGAAACCGCGCCAATCCACCAAGTAATAACAACAATAACAATAATAATAATAATAATAATAATAATAACAATAACCACGTTCAAGGTAATCAAAATAATAATAGAACAAATAATGGTTATCAGGGTAATAGAAACCCATATTACCCAAACCCCAACGTTAATAGTCAGAGAAACCCCAACTATAATAACACTGAACGTTATTATAATAATAATCGTGGGTATCAACCTAATAATAACAATAGTAATAATAGGTTTTCTAGACCGAGGGTGAACTTCATACGAGCTGAAGATGGTCGCCAACGTAGGTACTACGATCAGCGACGCAACAGCTACCATGAATATGAGGATCGGCGGAGGAGCCGAGAACGTGATGAACCAAGGTATAATCAGACTAGACGGAGTACCAGTCTAGACAATACGGAACGGCAAACAAACCGCGAACAACCGTTAAATCATCGTGCAGAGCGGCAGGGACCCACTCAAGGTCTCCCGACTGATGCCTCAATCAGTGCGACACATACTAATGATGATATCGAACATTTAAATGGGAGGAGGCAGTAATAAATAACCTAGACCCATTACTGCTCCTAACTCCTGGGTATATAAATGAGTTGCCAAGAGCAACTGATACAAATCGTATCACAATAATAGGTTGCAATTATTTAAAAAACCTTCGACACGAGTTATTGGAGGAGGACGATACTAGCCCCAACAATAATACAAATAATGAAATAATACATATCGATGCGGAGGTAGAAGGAGTCCCCGCCAATTTAATGATCGATACTGGTTCCAATGTCTCTATAATTAGTACGACAGAGTTGGAGAGAATACAAAGGGAATGCAGAAGAGTGTTACCGACATTGCCGTTGAATAATATTATTTTATTAGGTGCCACCGGCCGCCAAAACAAGACGATAAGAAGACAAGTTTCAGCCAACGTGATTAGCTGTGGTATAGAGATTGACATGGAATTCTTAGTGGCAACCGGCCTGCCGTTTAACACATTAGTGGGGTGCGATGTGCTCAGATGGAACTCCGCCATAATCGATTTACGAACAGAGAAATTATCACTTTTTACGAACGGACAAACTTGGACGGCTGACTTGGTTGGTAGCGATACAGTAATTCCCAGCGATATCCACCAACAAATCCGTAAAATCAATTATATAAACAACACTCCTATGATTGAGCGGATAATGGACGATAACTCTAATGAGGATTTATGGTCCCAAAAGATCCAGGAAATCAGGGATTTCCGGGGCGGTATTACAAGGGAAAGGTTGCCAATACACCAAGCGGATAAATTAATAAAAATTTATGAACGATACCGATCAGTATTTTCTGACGAACCCGGTAAAGTCAAAAACTACCAGTGTACTCTACAATTTTGAGATACAGTGGACTTTAACCGGAAGTCATACCCCATCGCGCAATCACGAAAGGAAGCTGTAAGAGCTGAAATAAGTACGATGATTAACCGTGACATAATAGAGAGTAGCCAATCCCCATACACCAGTCCTATCGTGGCTATTCCTAAGAAAAACGGACAAGTCCGTCTTTGCCTAGATGCGTGAGAAATCAATAAGATGATAATTAATGACTAGACTTCGCCCGGTGAGATAGAAGAGATCTTAAAACGTTTCCACGGTACCAAGTACTTTAGTACCTGGGACACGGTGTCCGGCTACTGGCAGGTGGAATTGCACCCACAGAGTCGCCAGTATCTGGCATTCATATTCGAAGGGCGTAACTACCAGTTTAAGAGACTGCCCTTCGGACTCGTGAATTCGGTTGCAGTTTTTGTGCACTGCATGGACCAGATACTTGGCCAGGAAGCACTACAATTCACCAATTCACCACCGTATATGTAGATGATTTGCTTGTGACCTCAGAAACATGGGAGGAACACTGCTACCGTGTGGAACATGTGCTGAAGAAATTGGCTGCAAATAACAACACGTTGAAACTGGAAAAATCTCAATTCATTGCCAAGGAAATTCAGTTCTTGGGCTTTAAATTAAACGACCAAGGAATCTCACCATCGGCCGAAAAGGTAGAAGCGATTCAGAAATTTCCGGCACCAAAGAATAGAAGGCAATTACAGTCGTTCCTGGGACTCTGTAATTACTATCGCAAGTTCCAGGAAAAGTATTCTGAATTGATCGCCAGATTTCAACCACAACTGTCATCTAAAAATAAATGGATCTGGGGTATAGAGCAGAACGAGACATTAAAACTAATTAAAGAAAAATTTCTTGAACCCATAATACTTCGCCACCCAGATTTCAGTAAACCTTTCTTCCTAAATTGCGATGCCAGCGACATTAGCCTCGGCACAACGCTATATCAAGAGGATGAGGAGGGCGAACATCTCGTGATTTGCTTCGCAAGTAGAGCTTTAAACCAGTGCAAAAAGAACTACCACGTCACTGAGAAAGAACTGTTAAGTGTAGTGTTCGCGTGTGGCAAATTCCCCACCTACATCCTAGGTTACCCCGTTACCGTCCGGACAGACCATAAGTCCATATCGTTTCTGAGGAGGTGCAAATTGAGTCACGGAAGGTTGACCCGGTGGATACTGGTACTGCAAGAATACAATCTTAAGTGGGAGTACATCCCAGGAAAGAAGAATGTCGTTGCAGACGTATTATCACGTATTGACATAGAAAAGCAAACATTCGAGGGAGAGAAAGAAAGTGTACTCAAGATATACCACATTCTTAGCACCAGAACCGATCTAGCCTCATTATTAACAAACCTGAGCACCCACCAACAAGCAGACCCGAAATTAAGATCTATTAAGAATCGATTAGAAACAGGGGACGAGACTATCGCCCGATATTATCAAATTAATAATGATATTCTATTCATTAAACCATCTTTAAGGAAGGAGACATGGAAGGTAATCATTCCAACCCATATCGAAAAGGAGATAATAATTAATTATCATATTCGATATGGGCATATGGGCACCTTAAAGGTGATAAAGGCCGTGGAGGAGAGCTGCCACATGAAAAATGTCAACTGGAAGGTCCGGAAGTATATAAAAGGTTGCCACATTTGCCAACTCGTTAAATATAATGATGAGAAAAAGGAAGGCCAAATGATTCCTATAACATCACAAGCAAAGTTGGAAAAAGTATTCTTGGACATCTGCGGGCCATTTCCCCGCAGTGGCAGTCGTCACAGATATAAGTATCTGATAATCGTGATGGACCATTTCACAAAATTCGTTGAGCTATACCCAGCAAATCGGGCAACTACTAATAAAATTCTCGGAATATTAACCGACCAGTACTTCCCAAACGTCGGAAAACCAGTTTCGATCATTACAGATCACGGAACCCAATTCAAGGGGAAAAAATGGTGGGATACCCTACTATCTATGGGTGTTCGTACTTACAAAACCTCGTTCTACCACCCAAGCAGTAACCCGGCAGAGAGGGTGTTACGAGAAGTGGGGCGGATATTAAGAACATATTGCCACAATCAACAGAGGAGGTGGCAAGACTATCTAGAAGCCACAGAAGAATTCCTCAACTTGGCATACCACCCAGCCATAGGAATTACCCCATACTCCGCCATGTACGAGAAACAACCCCCAAGAGAGATCGAAGAAACATTAGAGTTCCCAAGAGATAATATTTATACTTTTGACAAAATAAAATTTTACAACAAGGTGGCCGAAGACCAGGAGAAATGGCGAACAAATATAAAAAATGTATGGGTAAAATAATAACCTATACAAGGGGTGAAAAGGTATCATTGAAAAATCGGGAATTACCCAGCTCACTGGAAGGAATAACAAAGAAGTTGTTACTATTATATACTGGACCCTATATAGTCTCCATGGGCAAAAACAATAATACTTATGAGATAAAGGAGATGGGTTCTGGTAGAATCAAAGGTGTATATAACCAGGCTTCCATGAAAAAATATCATGAGGAGTAAATTTTGTTAAAAACATCCAAAATCCAAAATATAGTAAGTACACCTTACTACCATTATTAATGAAACCATTATGAAAATAAAAGGAAAAGAATTTTGTTAAAAAACAATAAATTCTAAAATAATAGTAAGATCAACTACAAATAAATTTGAAAGAAACCATTTGGAATAATTAAAAAGAAGAAATGAATTTTGAATAAAAAACCACAAAATCCAAAAATATTGTAAGAACAACTTACTACCAGTATAAAACAAAAAAAATGTTATAGTCAACAAAATTCAAATATATGGTAATATCAAATTACAAACAAAGTATTAATGAAAAATATTTATGATAAATAAAAGAAAAAGAATTTAGAATAAAACAAATCAATTCTAAAATGTATAGTAATGTCAAATTACAACCAATGATTTATAAAAACATTCTATGAAATTAAAGAAAAGGAAATAAAAACCAGTGATACGATTAAATGAATAAACTTGTGTTGAAATAAAAATAATAAGACTTTGAAGTAATAAAAAGAGAAACAATGACCTCATTAAAAAATTAATTAAAGAATTCATTTGAATAAAAAATCAGAGAGAAGTAATTTGAGAAAAGGAACAAAAAATAAATGTAATTAAATAAATCAGTAATGAATATGATCATAAAATAAATGTCGAGTGTAATAAAGACAATTAGAAGAAAGTGCTAGAACACGGAACTAGTGGAATAAATAAAAGCTGCGAAACAAACAAAAAATATCAGAAAATATATGCTACCAATAAACAGAAGCAGACTGTGATAAAAACCAGAGAAGAATAAAGAATTAATAACAAAAACTTTATATAGAATAAACAATGATAATTATATTAATAAAAGAGCTTCCCACCATAATAAGAAATGAGATAACGATAAAGCTAACAAGTCAGAAGAATAACTGAGATAGGAATATTAAAATCTCTGACCAATATACGAAGTGAAGTATCCAAAGATATTTTTTAAATAGTCATAAAGTGGACTATTCTTAAATAATTTTTTTTTAATAACTGTCTGTAGATAAGTCCAGCAGTATTAATATGTTTTTGAGCAGAGATGATTTGCCTCTGTACTCAATTAGAAGTGAAGTATTGGCCAGCAGAGTATGTAGCCTACAGTGGCTCTCTGAACTGCCCCAGCTCACGTGTTAGGGAATGATAGGGAATAAATATCCCAGGGATAAAACACCAAGAAGAAAAATGAAAATAAAATAATAAATATGAAACTCAGATGACTATTACTATCAAGGAAGATCAATTAATAATGAAATATATGTAAGCGTGAATATGGAGGAGAAAAATTTAGAAATGGAAGGAAGTCAAGAATAATAAAAAATATAATAATTATCCTAAGCAATTATTTCAGACAAACCAAGTATAGTCTGAACTAATCACTTCTGGGGGAGGGCAATCTGTAGCATGACAGATAATCCACTAAGTAATAATTCCATTATGATCATAAATACATTTAAATTACATTAATTCAAAAGAAAATTCAAAGGAAAATAATTAAACATCAAAGAAAAATACCACCATAAAGGAAAAAAGTAAACTTAAATCACAAAAATGCAACAGTAAAGTATCAAGAAATAAAAATCCGAAGAAACTAAATAAAATCAGGAGAATACCCACGTAGGATAGGAGCAGGTAATAAAGAAGAGACCCCGAACCAACCAACGGACACAAAATAAAACCAAATTACCTTGGAAAACCCAAGAAGGAAGAAGAGAAGAAAAGAAGATGTAGGATGGGAGAACTACGAGGAATACCCATGATAAACCTATTAATAACAATAACAAACCCCGAACCAAATTTTAATGTCACCCAAAGAAAGTATAACACCCCAACACCTCATAGAAATGTAAAATAATTATAAATAAAAGTGTTTAGTAGTGTGAATAGAAGTGCACCAACTAAAGTTATTATATAATAAAATAAACAAATCTTCACAGTCTATTATAACTAAAAGTTTGGTCTTAGAATATTGTAGAACTCAAGTATAAATCAGACCCAACAGTGTAAGTGAACCAGTGCAAGTGATTTAAATATACTAAACTTCAAGTAAAGGTGTAACTGTTACTTGAACTATGTGCTATTAAATAACTTTTAATATTTTATATAATTACAGAGATGACATGTCATGAAATATTGTTGTGAAAATATTTCTAATGTTTCATAGAAGAGGCCACTTTTTATCAAAAAACATTCTTGGAAATGTAAATGATAAAGAGAGCAGGTGGGGAATATTTACTGTGACAGGGGATTAAAATGTAATATACAATATAAACAGAAGGGACTGCAATCAAATTAAGTTTAACAAAAAATAAAAATTTAAATGGCTGATTATATTTGTATTTAAAGCCTATGAACTCCACATTTCAAAGTGGCAATAGAATAAGAATTATAATTAGTATAAGAATGTTTATTAATATAACAGTGTGCATACAGCCTAAAATGTTTATGTATGTATTGCGACAGTACAAATAAGTGATGTACTGAGCATTCAATATAAAAATTTAAATATACCTAATAAACTGTAAATAATTAATAATGAATTAGAAATAAGCATGTCAGGGATTGCAAGCTTGGCTCAGACAAAAATATGAACAGGTGTTTCGACCTGAAATGACGTGCACACACACACAAATGTAACTGAAAGTGTGTACACCAGTATTTTGCTAGTGTGTGTGAACGCAGGTCTATGCAGGCGAGTTTACCACCCCAAGATGAATAATTGCATAAGTACTGTTTTTCCGTAATTATTCATAAACTATAATTAAGAAGTGAAATCCAAAAACACAATAAAATGTAATAAAATTTACTAAATACTGTGTACGAAAACCACGCGAAAGTGACACACCGTACGAGTGTAATAGTGAAATAACTGTGTACAAATCGAAAGGGTTAAGTTGCAATGTCCCAAATTACAGTGAACATGTGTTGTAAAAATAGTTATAAGATAAGTATAAGAGTATACTTACAGGACTCTGCAATTCGCAGAAATATAAGAAATAGCGAAATTGACAAAGAGTGGGGGAACTGAATCCAGAGACAGTTTCTGACATGTCGATTTCGTACCACTGCAGGTGTCGACCAAGACATGGGTATAAATAGGACACACAAGCTACAGTGGTTCTCTTTCGTAAATCATCCACGGTGCAGCGGGAGCTTCTGCCCGTCCGCACGGCGTATTTATTTTTTTGTAAATAGTTTAAATTTTCCAGTTACATACAACTATGTAACTAAGTTGTAAATACAATCACTTTTAAATAATAACAAAATTTCATAAGAAGATATACATAAGAAGATCCATTGATGTCAGAAACAGCACGACAAGAAGTTCCAGAGAGTGATACGACGCTGGACAAGAAAGCGATTCGACGCTGGACAAGAAGAGCGAGTCGACGCTGGACAAGAAGAGTGATTCGACGCTGGACAAGAAGAGCGAGTCGACGTTGGACAAGAAGAGTGATTCGACGCTGGACAAGAAGAGCGAGTCGACGCTGGACAAGAGGAGTGATTCGACGCTGGACAAGAGGAGTGATTCGACGCTGGACAAGAGGACGCTGGAGTGAGAGACAAGGACGACTACAGATGGATCAAAATGATCAAGTACGATTGACGACAATAAGGTGATAAACAACTTATTTATATCTTAATCGTACAATGAACTCAAAGACAATTAAATACATTTCTATTTTATTTAAAAGTAAGAGCCAATGTTTATTGTAAAGTAGAATTAAAATCATAGATGTTTTAGAAATACGATTAACGTAACAAGAGCTCAAATTAATATGAAATAAAATGAATACAAAGCATTTAAATGAAAACAATTAGTATTTGAGATAAATCAGTACTGAGAAACAAAAGATAAATTCAATAACTATTAATATTTTGAGTACATTACAATATATAAAAAGATATTTAAATATTGATATTTTGAAACACATTAATTGACTGAGCAGTCTGGAAATGAGATTTTTCTTTAATACAATAATTAGTAGAATAGAATATTTAGTCAGTAAGGATGTATATAGCATAAGCCTTACGGCATAATAACAAATAATAACGAATGTTTTAATTCGAAGTAAGTGCTAGATGCACAATTTTATTAATATCAAATAAATTTGAAATACCGTTACAAGTTACATAGAGTTCTTATTGCAGATACACCTGAAACCCAATTTAAATGCTATATTGTTACATAATTTGTCAATCTTGAACGTGAGAACAGTCACGCCAAATTTATGTATATGTATTGTTGCATATAATGGCTCCCAAAGAACGTGGGGCTATACAAATTAAATTACATATAAATTTGTACACATAAATAAATATCGTTGCAGTATACTATACTAGATTATAAAATGTTTGTTATGTATTTTTAAAAACAGTTCAAACTAAAATGTCCAACTTTACAGACTAGAAATTAATTTTCAATATTGTTTTTGTATTATGAGCATGAATAGATTGCTACATGTACCAATAATTATATAAGGAAATATTATTTAATATTGTGTTAACTTTAGAAAGTCAGAAGGGGTATAGAAATAACATTATTCGAAAAACAGTCTATGTAAAACAATAGAATCTAGGCCAAATAGGAAATTCCAATAACATTATAATTGAGTATGGAAGTTAAATAAACCAAGTAAACTAATGAGATTTATATAAGGTGAATCAATCACCAACTACTATAACTGAAACTATACTTTAAAAGAATAAAATAAAAAGATGTATAAAATTATTAAAAAATTTTCAAAATGTAATACCTAATAATTTCAGAGGAGGAATAGTAAATTCATGAATTATAACTAAAAGAATGATCAATTGATAAATTTGTAAGAAATTAAGGAAAGCTAAAGATTTATATCAATCTGAAATTTATTATAATCATATTTATAACACATAAGATGGCTAAAATTTTGGACAAGAACAGGAAGCAGATATTGAGCCTATATTTCCAAAATGACAGAAATATAGCAATTTTGACAAAAAACTTTATAAAGATGGACTATTGTATGTCAAATTAAGCAGAAGGAGTCAAAGAAACCAATTATGTAATTACTAGAGTCAGCTGCATGGAACTAGTATCGTCAAGGTCACACCGCTTACTTACAGTTTTGCCACTAAGCAACAGTTTCCCTTTCTTCCGAAAAATGCTACACTAGTAAGTAAGCCTACTTAATGTAAAGAATATAACAAAGTGAGAAAGTTTGTAATACATGCATTAGAGTACATTGTTACATTGTCAATAATTCTTAATAATAATTACATCACAATTAATATATTGTTAATAATTAATTAACAATTAATTTCCGTATCTTATACATAACATTCAATTCGACGCGTCAGCAATAGTTTGTTTGAACGAATTTTATACGCATCCTGTGTCTTAAGCTTGCCCCATTTAATTATTGAAGACACCGCACTATTCGTGACTCAGAAAAATATTCTATTTTTATTTCCTGCGCTGCTTATTAATAATTAAGTAAAAAAATTAGAACTATACTATAAGATGTTACATGCACAAGTAGCATAAAAATAATGGTATGTATAAACGTGAAATGAATTGGATTTCTTAAGAAAATAAGGATAATTTTATAAACAACAAATACAAAAGTCTCATGAAATAAATTTAAAATTCCTTATTTATTTATATATATATATATATATATATTTTTTTTAACTTAAATCTTTAAATATAGAATTTAAATTTATAATTCTATATTTTATGCATTGTCCTTACTAATTTTATAATTAAAATTTTCCTTATTTTATGAACTATAGAATTCCTTATGACTATTATAAATAAGCAGTATGTTGAAAAACTCACCTTAAATAGGGTTAGTCACACAATTATCACTTTGCAAAGTGATAGCACAGAGCACATTCATAACACTCCTGAAGAAAACACGCACACACGGTTTTTTATGTTTCAATAAAAATAGAAAATACTACGCTTCGCTATAGACACGTTTACCACCTATATACACTTGTTAACACTCCTGCAGTATTCGTCTTCGGATTCACTGGACTCAGGTTCGCTGTCACTACTCACACGTAAGTGTATGATGAAGGGCTCCACTGTGGTGTCTCTCGTGCACTGCTTTGAGTAATCGGCTTCTTGTAGTGCCTCCGCATGTCTTACGCACTTCTCCCAGTCTTCCTGAGTTATCCTGTCCAAAGCTTCGTGTGCAAGTTGTTCAATATCGGCCAATCTGAAAGTCGTATTCTTGTTTGCAACATACCGTTTAACTTGGGCCCATATCATCTCGATCGGATTATACTGACAATGATATGGTGGCAGGCGCACTACTGTATGTCCCATTTCATTTGCCAGTTGATCCAATTCGTACGTCTTCTTGGCCGTTCGGATCTCTTCTTTAGAAAGAAGTTCATCCCTGGTTTCAGCTGTGGAAAATGAAATTCTCTTCTTACGCAGCCACTCCATGATATCCGCTTTACGCCAGTTTGAACATGGTGGTTTATCTATTTGTACAGAATGATAGCTGGCATTATCCATCACGATGACAGAGCCTTCTTCCAAGGAGCGCAACATACCAACAAACCAGGTCTTAAAAACTTCAGCATTCATTTCTGTGTGGTAGTCAGATGCAGCTGAATGCTTACTGCCACAAAAGACAAGTTTGGCACCTGCTATGAAACCTGTACTTGCGGATCCAGCATGTGCAATAATCAGCCGGCCACCTCTACCAGTAGGTACTTTCAGCCCACCGTTCCCTCTGGAGTCTTGCCAGATGTATTTATTCGTATGATTCTGTGATATCCAGGTTTCATCCAAATAAATTATAGGCCTGTTGTCCTCCGTACGATGTATATGCATGGTTCTCAAAAACTTCGCTCTCAAGGCAGCAATGTCTCTGCGCTCCATTAAAAATTTTCGTCCATCGTTGCACTTCTTAAATTTAAAACCAAGCACTTTCAGAAGGCGAAGTACGGAGGCTTCTGAACCAGAATAATTGATTTTCTGACAGAGATCAGCTCGAATTTTGCTTGCAGTGGGGTATTCCCCTCGGTCGTAATATTCTAGTACGGTCCTGCGGACTATTTGTTTATTAAAATCGTCCAGTTCAGTGTTTTTGTGTTCCCGTTTATACCCTTTCCTTGGAGAACTGAACACAACACTCACGCCTTGATCATCTGCCGAAGCAACGGTATTGCTAATACGTTGCACCGACTGTTCAGAAATGCCACAAGCTTCCGCTGTCAATTTTCGAACTTGTGCAAAGTTTATGTTCCTCCTGGCTTCTTCATTATACGCAAGATTTTTAAAAAACTTGTAAACGTTTGCTATGATGACTTTACTTTGTTTTCTAATATCCTCTCGGCCCGCACGTACACCACCGCTGCTTGTACTCGAACTAAATGTAGGATACTGTTCCTCAATATCACTCATAATAAATACAAATTATTGAAATAAACTAATACACACACTGTCTACAATAAAGACGTCAACCGTTCACATGAAACGCACAAAATGTCTGTCAACAATACTAAGGACGATAAATATTTTGGATGTTTGTTGCTAATTCGTCTCTTCCTCACCTCGTCCACCCAACCTACTTGGAATGGGGTACTGTAACTGAAATGGGATTGGCTTTTGTCACAACAGCGACAATTTTGTTTACAGAAATTGCTCAGTCCTATTTATCTTTGTGCAACGGAAGAAAGGTAGTAGCGCGGGCAGTAAACATACACATTTTTGAGGGGATTGTAAAATGACAAAGGCATTCATAAAAGTGTCAGACAGCAATATTTACCGAAAAGACATGCCGACAGGGTATACGCAATGTGCATACCAAATGTGTACATATACCTAACAGAACTTCCGAACCATATGGCTTAGGAATGACCGTGTAGAGAACAAAAACAGATTCATTTACAAAAGGGAAAAGACCGTGAGTATGAAAAAATTAAAGCGACAACAGCAGGCAAGGTCAGCGTTCTCAGACAACTGTCAGTCTGTAGGATAACCGCCCATGAAGAAAACAGTAAAACTTTAATAAGTAAGTGCACTGTACGGAAATCACAAAATAACTGACCTAATGGTACTTCGTAAAGTTAGGGTGTGTATTGCTAAAAGGTTTAGATTCTAACATAAGAAAAACCAGCGCAGTATAAATAGTAGTTTCAGAGAACTGCAAATCGTAACAAAAAAAAAGCCAAAGAAACAGAAGAAACGCAAAGATAGAAATTCTGTAGATATTTACGCGACAACAAAAAATATGTTGCCGACTCACACAAATTTTTAGAGCTCAAATACTGGCGCCCAGAATTTAACTGAGTAGTGTTACCCACAACTAATTATTCCTGATAAAACAAATTCATTTACGCGATACGCATAAATAAATTTGAAACGAAGAATATAATGTGGATGTATGAAATTTGTTTTCGTAACACTGCTAAAACGCTACACACTGTACTAGCCGGCAACAACGCTGGGCGAGGGGCGTGGAGGTGACAGGGAGAAGCAGTGAAAGTGAGTGACCTTGACGATACTACTTCCATGCAGCTGACTCTAGTTCACGAAAGTAATCAATAACCAAAATATATTCTGAATATAATGTACTTTGAATCACATGCATAGGAAGTGATTTATATTTGAAACAATGCTTTTCTAATATTAACTTGGCAAGATATTTCAGGAGACGAAGGAAGTAAAACAGTTCTTAATTAACATTCGAAGCGAACGGTTGATTTAAGCTCGCGCTAAGAACCTATAGCGAATATTTTAATGGCGTATAAAGGTTAAGCATTTCATGCAGTGAAAAAACGAGAGTTACCGAAATTGATATATTAAACTTAAAATCAATGAACAATACCACCACAAACAGTGAAAACAAACCATACGTAACCGAATACAAGTGAAATAAACCCATAAAACTATCAAACATTAATAATTCAAATTACAAAAGAAATTCACGATTTTTCGCCACACACAGACAAAAGTGAACACACCAAATACAAAACATTTAAAGTCAGTGAACACAGAACACTTAACCAGGACACCTCTAACAACACAATAGACATTATCCAATATTACGGAGATCAGAAAGCAGTTGTGAAGGGAACTTTATTGTCAGAAATTCCAGCCACACCATTCTCGGTTTACTTCATCAACGAGGCAAGCAGCCATTTTGGAACTCCCAGCATGCAAAGTGTCCGCCAGCAATGAGATTCATCGCCTCTGCATTGGTTTGACAATTTCAATTTTATAAACATTATATATCATAAATAACTTTGTCATTTATTAATTATTAAGATTTATTTTGTGAATGTTATACTTCCTGTACTTGCCCCTTCTCTGACTATTATAATTATAACCGTTTCAAAGAACCATTCGAAAATATTCATATAATATAACCTGTATTGAGAATCGATTACCCCTGTGAAAGAGTCGAGCTTTATATAAATATCGATTTTAAATCGATATTTTCACAATAATTGTCAATAAATCATAATAATTCAATTATCTGGTTTTAAATTTATTTCACAAGTTAATATAAGAGTTTTCATTAACCACAGTACTAACTGGAAGGCGACCATTACTAAAGGAGAGTAATATACTGGAGCATAGAAGAAAATCGCCAATCGATTAGTGAAGTGATACAATCTTCTTAACTCCGGATTTAATTACAGTTAACCAGAAGTGAATATATTGACATTAATAACTTACAGAATTTTAAATTTTCGATGAAACCACATTACAAGAATTATTGCTTAAATATTTAAGCAAACATAAACATTTTTTTTTTAATTTTTTTTTAAATTAAATTAAAATTTTTTTATTTTTGTACAGAACAGAAATATTTATTTGTAACCGCATAAACAGGTCAGATTACAAATTGGCGTCCAACTAGAGGGCTTTAATTAGTGATTGAAGGACTACAGTAACTTGCCCAATTGCTAGTTCAAGCTTGGCAGCGGTTATACCGTCAAGAAGGAAACAACATGCAGCGTCGCGCTACTTCTAAGAAAAGGGCGGCAGAGGCCGAAAAGGAAGTCGATATGGGGGACAAGGCGGCAACACCCGTGGAAGATATAGAAGTATTAGTAACCCCGGTGGAACATAAACAACCCGCACCACCAGAGGAACAACCTGAAGTACCAACGCAAACAGGGGACATCAATGTCCCAGAGAAGGAGAAGGAGAAATCCAAAACAATGGAAGATAGCAAGATGGATAAGATAATGGAAATGTTCCTACAGTTGAGTAAGAAAATGGATTCCACACAGGAAGAAATCAAATCCACCAAGGAAGACTTGCATAAGAAAATGGATTCTACAAAAGAAGAATCGAGTAAGGAAAGAAAGGAAGACAAACAGTCCTTGAAGGAAGATTTAAGCGAAATAAATAAGAAACTAGAATCCACGAAGGAAGGATTAAAGAAGATGAAAGAGAAGATGGAGGAAACCAGTAAGAAGATGGAAGATGACAACCAACAATTAAGGGAAGAGTTAAGGGAGAATAGTAGGAAGATGGAAAACGACAATCAACAACTGAGGGAAAAGTTGGAGGCAAACAATCAGAAGATGGAGGAGAAACTGGATGAGAATAACCAACGGTTAAGAGAAGAATTAAGAGAAGTCAACCAGGAGAACATGAACAAGGTAGACGAGAGAATAGGGTTGGCGAAGGAAGAGTTGAACAGGAAAATCAACGACAATAAGAAAGCTATTAATAAAAAATTGGAACAAGAAACAATAATAATAAATCAACAAATCAGGGAAGTTGACGAAAGATGTCGCCAGACTGAATGTGAAGTACAGGAAGTCAGAGAAGTAATAAATACCGAAATTACCCAGATCAAAGAACGCCATAAGACTAAATTGGAAGAAAACCGAAAGGAAACACAGGAGGAAATAAGTAAGGTGCGTAACCAAGTCACAGAAAGGTGAGACGGGATGGAAGCGGTGATGACCAATATCACCGGTCAAGTGCGGCAGAGCCAGGAAGAGATGGAAGTGATCCGAAACCGACCAACAAACTTCACACAATTCCCCATAAATGAGAATCGAGAGTGGTTGAACTTCCGCCAGTATAAAAGAAAGCCCATGGAGTTCTTGGCCCGAATAGAGGAGTACATGGCCAAACATAGGGGCAACAGATGGGTAAACAACCGGGAGTTGTTAGACGAGTCATTTCAGGAATGGACGAAATTCGGGACGGATCATTGGTGGATGGCCAACCGTAGTGATATCGAAGATTACCAGCAGTTCAAGAGCTTATTAAGGCGAAATACTGGTCTGAGACTACCCAAAATTTGATACGTGACAATATCTGTCACGGCCGTTACAAACAACAGGTGGGTAGCTCAATGACTGCACACTTCCTCGGCAAAGTATGTATGGCTAAGCATTTGGAACCAGCCATACCAGAAGAATGCCTCATAAACAAGTTATCATATCACTATGATGAAGAGGTAATTCGAGCAAGGAGAGGCAGCCAAATCAAGACCATACAGGCCATGACTGAACTTCTCGAAAATTACGAGAACAAGGAGTATTACCGACAAAGCCGGAGGAGGAATGATCGGCCAGAACCCAGGAACTATCCGTATACCAACAATGGTACCAACAACAACAACAATGGATACCAGGGAAACCGCGCCAATCCACCAAGTAATAACAACAATAACAATAACAATAATAATAATAATAATAACAATAACCACGTTCAAGGTAATCAAAATAATAATAGAACAAATAATGGTTATCAGGGTAATAGAAACCCATATTACCCAAACCCCAACCTTAATAGTCAGAGAAACCCCAACTATAATAACACTGAACGTTATTATAATAATAATCGTGGGTATCAACCTAATAATAACAATAGTAATAATAGGTTTTCTAGACCGAGGGTGAACTTCATACGAGCTGAAGATGGTCGCCAACGTAGGTACTACGATCAGCGACGCAACAGCTACCATGAATATGAGGATCGGCGGAGGAGCCGAGAACGTGATGAACCAAGGTATAATCAGACTAGACGGAGTACCAGTCTAGACAATACGGAACGGCAAACAAACCGCGAACAACCGTTAAATCATCGTGCAGAGCGGCAGGGACCCACTCAAGGTCTCCCGACTGATGCCTCAATCAGTGCGACACATACTAATGATGATATCGAACATTTAAATGGGAGGAGGCAGTAATAAATAACCTAGACCCATTACTGCTCCTAACTCCTGGGTATATAAATGAGTTGCCAAGAGCAACTGATACAAATCGTATCACAATAATAGGTTGCAATTATTTAAAAAACCTTCGACACGAGTTATTGGAGGAGGACGATACTAGCCCCAACAATAATACAAATAATGAAATAATACATATCGATGCGGAGGTAGAAGGAGTCCCCGCCAATTTAATGATCGATACTGGTTCCAATGTCTCTATAATTAGTACGACAGAGTTGGAGAGAATACAAAGGGAATGCAGAAGAGTGTTACCGACATTGCCGTTGAATAATATTATTTTATTAGGTGCCACCGGCCGCCAAAACAAGACGATAAGAAGACATGTTTCAGCCAACGTGATTAGCTGTGGTATAGAGATTGACATGGAATTCTTAGTGGCAACCGGGCTGCCGTTTAACACATTAGTGGGGTGCGATGTGCTCAGATGGAACTCCGCCATAATCGATTTACGAACAGAGAAATTATCACTTTTTACGAACGGACAAACTTGGACGGCTGACTTGGTTGGTAGCGATACAGTAATTCCCAGCGATATCCACCAACAAATCCGTAAAATCAATTATATAAACAACACTCCTATGATTGAGCGGATAATGGACGATAACTCTAATGAGGATTTATGGTCCCAAAAGATCCAGGAAATCAGGGATTTCCGGGGCGGTATTACAAGGGAAAGGTTGCCAATACACCAAGCGGATAAATTAATAAAAATTTATGAACGATACCGATCAGTATTTTCTGACGAACCCGGTAAAGTCAAAAACTACCAGTGTACTCTACAATTTTGAGATACAGTGGACTTTAACCGGAAGTCATACCCCATCGCGCAATCACGAAAGGAAGCTGTAAGAGCTGAAATAAGTACGATGATTAACCGTGACATAATAGAGAGTAGCCAATCCCCATACACCAGTCCTATCATGGCTATTCCTAAGAAAAACGGACAAGTCCATCTTTGCCTAGATGCGTGAGAAATCAATAAGATGATAATTAATGACTAGACTTCGCCCGGTGAGATAGAAGAGATCTTAAAACGTTTCCACGGTACCAAGTACTTTAGTACCTGGGACACGGTGTCCGGCTACTGGCAGGTGGAATTGCACCCACAGAGTCGCCAGTATCTGGCATTCATATTCGAAGGGCGTAACTACCAGTTTAAGAGACTGCCCTTCAGACTCGTGAATTCGGTTGCAGTTTTTGTGCACTGCATGGACCAGATACTTGGCCAGGAAGCACTACAATTCACCAATTCACCACCGTATATGTAGATGATTTGCTTGTGACCTCAGAAACATGGGAGGAACACTGCTACCGTGTGGAACATGTGCTGAAGAAATTGGCTGCAAATAACATCACGTTGAAACTGGAAAAATCTCAATTCATTGCCAAGGAAATTCAGTTCTTGGGCTTTAAATTAAACGACCAAGGAATCTCACCATCGGCCGAAAAGGTAGAAGCGATTCAGAAATTTCCGGCACCAAAGAATAGAAGGCAATTACAGTCGTTCCTGGGACTCTGTAATTACTATCGCAAGTTCCAGGAAAAGTATTCTGAATTGATCGCCAGATTTCAACCACAACTGTCATCTAAAAATAAATGGATCTGGGGTATAGAGCAGAACGAGACATTAAAACTAATTAAAGAAAAATTTCTTGAACCCATAATACTTCGCCACCCAGATTTCAGTAAACCTTTCTTCCTAAATTGCGATGCCAGCGACATTAGCCTCGGCACAACGCTATATCAAGAGGATGAGGAGGGCGAACATCTCGTGATTTGCTTCGCAAGTAGAGCTTTAAACCAGTGCAAAAAGAACTACCACGTCACTGAGAAAGAACTGTTAAGTGTAGTGTTCGCGTGTGGCAAATTCCCCACCTACATCCTAGGTTACCCCGTTACCGTCCGGACAGACCATAAGTCCATATCGTTTCTGAGGAGGTGCAAATTGAGTCACGGAAGGTTGACCCGGTGGATACTGGTACTGCAAGAATACAATCTTAAGTGGGAGTACATCCCAGGAAAGAAGAATGTCGTTGCAGACGTATTATCACGTATTGACATAGAAAAGCAAACATTCGAGGGAGAGAAAGAAAGTGTACTCAAGATATACCACATTCTTAGCACCAGAACCGATCTAGCCTCATTATTAACAAACCTGAGCACCCACCAACAAGCAGACCCGAAATTAAGATCTATTAAGAATCGATTAGAAACAGGGGACGAGACTATCGCCCGATATTATCAAATTAATAATGATATTCTATTCATTAAACCATCTTTAAGGAAGGAGACATGGAAGGTAATCATTCCAACCCATATCGAAAAGGAGATAATAATTAATTATCATATTCGATATGGGCATATGGGCACCTTAAAGGTGATAAAGGCCGTGGAGGAGAGCTGCCACATGAAAAATGTCAACTGGAAGGTCCGGAAGTATATAAAAGGTTGCCACATTTGCCAACTCGTTAAATATAATGATGAGAAAAAGGAAGGCCAAATGATTCCTATAACATCACAAGCAAAGTTGGAAAAAGTATTCTTGGACATCTGCGGGCCATTTCCCCGCAGTGGCGGTCGTCACAGATATAAGTATCTGATAATCATGATGGACCATTTCACAAAATTCGTTGAGCTATACCCAGCAAATCGGGCAACTACTAATAAAATTCTCGGAATATTAACCGACCAGTACTTCCCAAACGTCGGAAAACCAGTTTCGATCATTACAGATCACGGAACCCAATTCAAGGGGAAAAAATGGTGGGATACCCTACTATCTATGGGTGTTCGTACTTACAAAACCTCGTTCTACCACCCAAGCAGTAACCCGGCAGAGAGGGTGTTACGAGAAGTGGGGCGGATATTAAGAACATATTGCCACAATCAACAGAGGAGGTGGCAAGACTATCTAGAAGCCACAGAAGAATTCCTCAACTTGGCATACCACCCAGCCATAGGAATTACCCCATACTCCGCCATGTACGAGAAACAACCCCCAAGAGAGATCGAAGAAACATTAGAGTTCCCAAGAGATAATATTTATACTTTTGACAAAATAAAATTTTACAACAAGGTGGCCGAAGACCAGGAGAAATGGCGAACAAATATAAAAAATGTATGGGTAAAATAATAACCTATACAAGGGGTGAAAAGGTATCATTGAAAAATCGGGAATTACCCAGCTCACTGGAAGGAATAACAAAGAAGTTGTTACTATTATATACTGGACCCTATATAGTCTCCATGGGCAAAAACAATAATACTTATGAGATAAAGGAGATGGGTTCTGGTAGAATCAAAGGTGTATATAACCAGGCTTCCATGAAAAAATATCATGAGGAGTAAATTTTGTTAAAAACATCCAAAATCCAAAATATAGTAAGTACACCTTACTACCATTATTAATGAAACCATTATGAAAATAAAAGGAAAAGAATTTTGTTAAAAAACAATAAATTCTAAAATAATAGTAAGATCAACTACAAATAAATTTGAAAGAAACCATTTGGAATAATTAAAAAGAAGAAATGAATTTTGAATAAAAAACCACAAAATCCAAAAATATTGTAAGAACAACTTACTACCAGTATAAAACAAAAAAAATGTTATAGTCAACAAAATTCAAATATATGGTAATATCAAATTACAAACAAAGTATTAATGAAAAATATTTATGATAAATAAAAGAAAAAGAATTTAGAATAAAACAAATCAATTCTAAAATGTATAGTAATGTCAAATTACAACCAATGATTTATAAAAACATTCTATGAAATTAAAGAAAAGGAAATAAAAACCAGTGATACGATTAAATGAATAAACTTGTGTTGAAATAAAAATAATAAGACTTTGAAGTAATAAAAAGAGAAACAATGACCTCATTAAAAAATTAATTAAAGAATTCATTTGAATAAAAAATCAGAGAGAAGTAATTTGAGAAAAGGAACAAAAAATAAATGTAATTAAATAAATCAGTAATGAATATGATCATAAAATAAATGTCGAGTGTAATAAAGACAATTAGAAGAAAGTGCTAGAACACGGAACTAGTGGAATAAATAAAAGCTGCGAAACAAACAAAAAATATCAGAAAATATATGCTACCAATAAACAGAAGCAGACTGTGATAAAAACCAGAGAAGAATAAAGAATTAATAACAAAAACTTTATATTAGAATAAACAATGATAATTATATTAATAAAAGAGCTTCCCACCATAATAAGAAATGAGATAACGATAAAGCTAACAAGTCAGAAGAATAACTGAGATAGGAATATTAAAATCTCTGAGCAATATACGAAGTGAAGTATCCAAAGATATTTTTTAAATAGTCATAAAGTGGACTATTCTTAAATAATTTTTTTTTAATAACTGTCTGTAGATAAGTCCAGCAGTATTAATATGTTTTTGAGCAGAGATGATTTGCCTCTGTACTCAATTAGAAGTGAAGTATTGGCCAGCAGAGTATGTAGCCTACAGTGGCTCTCTGAACTGCCCCAGCTCACGTGTTAGGGAATGATAGGGAATAAATATCCCAGGGATAAAACACCAAGAAGAAAAATGAAAATAAAATAATAAATATGAAACTCAGATGACTATTACTATCAAGGAAGATCAATTAATAATGAAATATATGTAAGCTCGAATATGGAGGAGAAAAATTTAGAAATGGAAGGAAGTCAAGAATAATAAAAAATATAATAATTATCCTAAGCAATTATTTCAGACAAACCAAGTATAGTCTGAACTAATCACTTCTGGGGGAGGGCAATCTGTAGCATGACAGATAATCCACTAAGTAATAATTCCATTATGATCATAAATACATTTAAATTACATTAATTCAAAAGAAAATTCAAAGGAAAATAATTAAACATCAAAGAAAAATACCACCATAAAGGAAAAAAGTAAACTTAAATCACAAAAATGCAACAGTAAAGTATCAAGAAATAAAAATCCGAAGAAACTAAATAAAATCAGGAGAATACCCACGTAGGATAGGAGCAGGTAATAAAGAAGAGACCCCGAACCAACCAACGGACACAAAATAAAACCAAATTACCTTGGAAAACCCAAGAAGGAAGAAGAGAAGAAAAGAAGATGTAGGATGGGAGAACTACGAGGAATACCCATGATAAACCTATTAATAACAATAACAAACCCCGAACCAAATTTTAATGTCACCCAAAGAAAGTATAACACCCCAACACCTCATAGAAATGTAAAATAATTATAAATAAAAGTGTTTAGTAGTGTGAATAGAAGTGCACCAACTAAAGTTATTATATAATAAAATAAACAAATCTTCACAGTCTATTATAACTAAAAGTTTGGTCTTAGAATATTGTAGAACTCAAGTATAAATCAGACCCAACAGTGTAAGTGAACCAGTGCAAGTGATTTAAATATACTAAACTTCAAGTAAAGGTGTAACTGTTACTTGAACTATGTGCTATTAAATAACTTTTAATATTTTATATAATTACAGAGATGACATGTCATGAAATATTGTTGTGAAAATATTTCTAATGTTTCATAGAAGAGGCCACTTTTTATCAAAAAACATTCTTGGAAATGTAAATGATAAAGAGAGCAGGTGGGGAATATTTACTGTGACAGGGGATTAAAATGTAATATACAATATAAACAGAAGGGACTGCAATCAAATTAAGTTTAACAAAAAATAAAAATTTAAATGGCTGATTATATTTGTATTTAAAGCCTATGAACTCCACATTTCAAAGTGGCAATAGAATAAGAATTATAATTAGTATAAAAATGTTTATTAATATAACAGTGTGCATACAGCCTAAAATGTTTATGTATGTATTGCGACAGTACAAATAAGTGATGTACTGAGCATTCAATATAAAAATTTAAATATACCTAATAAACTGTAAATAATTAATAATGAATTAGAAATAAGCATGTCAGGGATTGCAAGCTTGGCTCAGACAAAAATATGAACAGGTGTTTCGACCTGAAATGACGTGCACACACACACAAATGTAACTGAAAGTGTGTACACCAGTATTTTGCTAGTGTGTGTGAACGCAGGTCTATGCAGGCGAGTTTACCACCCCAAGATGAATAATTGCATAAGTACTGTTTTTCCGTAATTATTCATAAACTATAATTAAGAAGTGAAATCCAAAAACACAATAAAATGTAATAAAATTTACTAAATACTGTGTACGAAAACCACGCGAAAGTGACACACCGTACCAGTGTAATAGTGAAATAACTGTGTACAAATCGAAAGGGTTAAGTTGCAATGTCCCAAATTACAGTGAACATGTGTTGTAAAAATAGTTATAAGATAAGTATAAGAGTATACTTACAGGACTCTGCAATTCGCAGAAATATAAGAAATAGCGAAATTGACAAAGAGTGGGGGAACTGAATCCAGAGACAGTTTCTGACATGTTGATTTCGTACCACTGCAGGTGTCGACCAAGACATGGGTATAAATAGGACACACAAGCTACAGTGGTTCTCTTTCGTAAATCATCCACGGTGCAGCGGGAGCTTCTGCCCGTCCGCACGGCGTATTTATTTTTTTGTAAATAGTTTAAATTTTCCAGTTACATACAACTATGTAACTAAGTTGTAAATACAATCACTTTTAAATAATAACAAAATTTCATAAGAAGATATACATAAGAAGATCCATTGATGTCAGAAACAGCACGACAAGAAGTTCCAGAGAGTGATACGACGCTGGACAAGAAAGCGATTCGACGCTGGACAAGAAGAGCGAGTCGACGCTGGACAAGAAGAGTGATTCGACGCTGGACAAGAAGAGCGAGTCGACGCTGGACAAGAAGAGTGATTCGACGCTGGACAAGAAGAGCGAGTCGACGCTGGACAAGAGGAGTGATTCGACGCTGGACAAGAGGAGTGATTCGACGCTGGACAAGAGGACGCTGGAGTGAGAGACAAGGACGACTACAGATGGATCAAAATGATCGAGTACGATTGACGACAATAAGGTGATAAACAACTTATTTATATCTTAATCGTACAATGAACTCAAAGACAATTAAATACATTTCTATTTTATTTAAAAGTAAGAGCCAATGTTTATTGTAAAGTAGAATTAAAATCATAGATGTTTTAGAAATACGATTAACGTAACAAGAGCTCAAATTAATATGAAATAAAATGAATACAAAGCATTTAAATGAAAACAATTAGTATTTGAGATAAATCAGTACTGAGAAACAAAAGATAAATTCAATAACTATTAATATTTTGAGTACATTACAATATATAAAAAGATATTTAAATATTGATATTTTGAAACACATTAATTGACTGAGCAGTCTGGAAATGAGATTTTTCTTTAATACAATAATTAGTAGAATAGAATATTTAGTCAGTAAGGATGTATATAGCATAAGCCTTACGGCATAATAACAAATAATAACGAATGTTTTAATTCGAAGTAAGTGCTAGATGCACAATTTTATTAATATCAAATAAATTTGAAATACCGTTACAAGTTACATAGAGTTCTTATTGCAGATACACCTGAAACCCAATTTAAATGCTATATTGTTACATAATTTGTCAATCTTGAACGTGAGAACAGTCACGCCAAATTTATGTATATGTATTGTTGCATATAATGGCTCCCAAAGAACGTGGGGCTATACAAATTAAATTACATATAAATTTGTACACATAAATAAATATCGTTGCAGTATACTATACCAGATTATAAAATGTTTGTTATGTATTTTTAAAAACAGTTCAAACTAAAATGTCCAACTTTACAGACTAGAAATTAATTTTCAATATTGTTTTTGTATTATGAGCATGAATACATTGCTACATGTACCAATAATTATATAAGGAAATATTATTTAATATTGTGTTAACTTTAGAAAGTCAGAAGGGGTATAGAAATAACATTATTCGAAAAACAGTCTATGTAAAACAATAGAATCTAGGCCAAATAGGAAATTCCAATAACATTATAATTGAGTATGGAAGTTAAATAAACCAAGTAAACTAATGAGATTTATATAAGGTGAATCAATCACCAACTACTATAACTGAAACTATACTTTAAAAGAATAAAATAAAAAGATGTATAAAATTATTAAAAAATTTTCAAAATGTAATACCTAATAATTTCAGAGGAGGAATAGTAAATTCATGAATTATAACTAAAAGAATGATCAATTGATAAATTTGTAAGAAATTAAGGAAAGCTAAAGATTTATATCAATCTGAAATTTATTATAATCATATTTATAACACATAAGATGGCTAAAATTTTGGACAAGAACAGGAAGCAGATATTGAGCCTATATTTCCAAAATGACAGAAATATAGCAATTTTGACAAAAAACTTTATAAAGATGGACTATTGTATGTCAAATTAAGCAGAAGGAGTCAAAGAAACCAATTATGTAATTACTAGAGTCAGCTGCATGGAACTAGTATCGTCAAGGTCACACCGCTTACTTACAGCGTTGCCACTAAGCAACAGTTTCCCTTTCTTCCGAAAAATGCTACACTAGTAAGTAAGCCTACTTAATGTAAAGAATATAACAAAGTGAGAAAGTTTGTAATACATGCATTAGAGTACATTGTTACATTGTCAATAATTCTTAATAATAATTACATCACAATTAATATATTGTTAATAATTAATTAACAATTAATTTCCGTATCTTATACATAACATTCAATTCGACGCGTCAGCAATAGTTTGTTTGAACGAATTTTATACGCATCCTGTGTCTTAAGCTTGCCCCATTTAATTATTGAAGACACCGCACTATTCGTGACTCAGAAAAATATTCTATTTTTATTTCCTGCGCTGCTTATTAATAATTAAGTAAAAAAATTAGAACTATACTATAAGATGTTACATGCACAAGTAGCATAAAAATAATGGTATGTATAAACGTGAAATGAATTGGATTTCTTAAGAAAATAAGGATAATTTTATAAACAACAAATACAAAAGTCTCATGAAATAAATTTAAAATTCCTTATTTATTTATATATATATATATATATATATTTTTTAACTTAAATCTTTAAATATAGAATTTAAATTTATAATTCTATATTTTATGCATTGTCCTTACTAATTTTATAATTAAAATTTTCCTTATTTTATGAACTATAGAATTCCTTATGACTATTATAAATAAGCAGTATGTTGAAAAACTCACCTTAAATAGGGTTAGTCACACAATTATCACTTTGCAAAGTGATAGCACAGAGCACATTCATAACACTCCTGAAGAAAACACGCACACACGGTTTTTTATGTTTCAATAAAAATAGAAAATACTACGCTTCGCTATAGACACGTTTACCACCTATATACACTTGTTAACACTCCTGCAGTATTCGTCTTCGGATTCACTGGACTCAGGTTCGCTGTCACTACTCACACGTAAGTGTATGATGAAGGGCTCCACTGTGGTGTCTCTCGTGCACTGCTTTGAGTAATCGGCTTCTTGTAGTGCCTCCGCATGTCTTACGCACTTCTCCCAGTCTTCCTGAGTTATCCTGTCCAAAGCTTCGTGTGCAAGTTGTTCAATATCGGCCAATCTGAAAGTCGTATTCTTGTTTGCAACATACCGTTTAACTTGGGCCCATATCATCTCGATCGGATTATACTGACAATGATATGGTGGCAGGCGCACTACTGTATGTCCCATTTCATTTGCCAGTTGATCCAATTCGTACGTCTTCTTGGCCGTTCGGATCTCTTCTTTAGAAAGAAGTTCATCCCTGGTTTCAGCTGTGGAAAATGAAATTCTCTTCTTACGCAGCCACTCCATGATATCCGCTTTACGCCAGTTTGAACATGGTGGTTTATCTATTTGTACAGAATGATAGCTGGCATTATCCATCACGATGACAGAGCCTTCTTCCAAGGAGCGCAACATACCAACAAACCAGGTCTTAAAAACTTCAGCATTCATTTCTGTGTGGTAGTCAGATGCAGCTGAATGCTTACTGCCACGAAAGACAAGTTTGGCACCTGCTATGAAACCTGTACTTGCGGATCCAGCATGTGCAATAATCAGCCGGCCACCTCTACCAGTAGGTACTTTCAGCCCACCGTTCCCTCTGGAGTCTTGCCAGATGTATTTATTCGTATGATTCTGTGATATCCAGGTTTCATCCAAATAAATTATAGGCCTGTTGTCCTCCGTACGATGTATATGCATGGTTCTCAAAAACTTCGCTCTCAAGGCAGCAATGTCTCTGCGCTCCATTAAAAATTTTCGTCCATCGTTGCACTTCTTAAATTTAAAACCAAGCACTTTCAGAAGGCGAAGTACGGAGGCTTCTGAACCAGAATAATTGATTTTCTGACAGAGATCAGCTCGAATTTTGCTTGCAGTGGGGTATTCCCCTCGGTCGTAATATTCTAGTACGGTCCTGCGGACTATTTGTTTATTAAAATCGTCCAGTTCAGTGTTTTTGTGTTCCCGTTTATACCCTTTCCTTGGAGAACTGAACACAACACTCACGCCTTGATCATCTGCCGAAGCAACGGTATTGCTAATACGTTGCACCGACTGTTCAGAAATGCCACAAGCTTCCGCTGTCAATTTTCGAACTTGTGCAAAGTTTATGTTCCTCCTGGCTTCTTCATTATACGCAAGATTTTTAAAAAACTTGTAAACGTTTGCTATGATGACTTTACTTTGTTTTCTAATATCCTCTCGGCCCGCACGTACACCACCGCTGCTTGTACTCGAACTAAATGTAGGATACTGTTCCTCAATATCACTCATAATAAATACAAATTATTGAAATAAACTAATACACACACTGTCTACAATAAAGACGTCAACCGTTCACATGAAACGCACAAAATGTCTGTCAACAATACTAAGGACGATAAATATTTTGGATGTTTGTTGCTAATTCGTCTCTTCCTCACCTCGTCCACCCAACCTACTTGGAATGGGGTACTGTAACTGAAATGGGATTGGCTTTTGTCACAACAGCGACAATTTTGTTTACAGAAATTGCTCAGTCCTATTTATCTTTGTGCAACGGAAGAAAGGTAGTAGCGCGGGCAGTAAACATACACATTTTTGAGGGGATTGTAAAATGACAAAGGCATTCATAAAAGTGTCAGACAGCAATATTTACCGAAAAGACATGCCGACAGGGTATACGCAATGTGCATACCAAATGTGTACATATACCTAACAGAACTTCCGAACCATATGGCTTAGGAATGACCGTGTAGAGAACAAAAACAGATTCATTTACAAAAGGGAAAAGACCGTGAGTATGAAAAAATTAAAGCGACAACAGCAGGCAAGGTCAGCGTTCTCAGACAACTGTCAGTCTGTAGGATAACCGCCCATGAAGAAAACAGTAAAACTTTAATAAGTAAGTGCACTGTACGGAAATCACAAAATAACTGACCTAATGGTACTTCGTAAAGTTAGGGTGTGTATTGCTAAAAGGTTTAGATTCTAACATAAGAAAAACCAGCGCAGTATAAATAGTAGTTTCAGAGAACTGCAAATCGTAACAAAAAAAAAGCCAAAGAAACAGAAGAAACGCAAAGATAGAAATTCTGTAGATATTTACGCGACAACAAAAAATATGTTGCCGACTCACACAAATTTTTAGAGCTCAAATACTGGCGCCCAGAATTTAACTGAGTAGTGTTACCCACAACTAATTATTCCTGATAAAACAAATTCATTTACGCGATACGCATAAATAAATTTGAAACGAAGAATATAATGTGGATGTATGAAATTTGTTTTCGTAACACTGCTAAAACGCTACACACTGTACTAGCCGGCAACAACGCTGGGCGAGGGGCGTGGAGGTGACAGGGAGAAGCAGTGAAAGTGAGTGACCTTGACGATACTACTTCCATGCAGCTGACTCTAGTTCACGAAAGTAATCAATAACCAAAATATATTCTGAATATAATGTACTTTGAATCACATGCATAGGAAGTGATTTATATTTGAAACAATGCTTTTCTAATATTAACTTGGCAAGATATTTCAGGAGACGAAGGAAGTAAAACAGTTCTTAATTAACATTCGAAGCGAACGGTTGATTTAAGCTCGCGCTAAGAACCTATAGCGAATATTTTAATGGCGTATAAAGGTTAAGCATTTCATGCAGTGAAAAAACGAGAGTTACCGAAATTGATATATTAAACTTAAAATCAATGAACAATACCACCACAAACAGTGAAAACAAACCATACGTAACCGAATACAAGTGAAATAAACCCATAAAACTATCAAACATTAATAATTCAAATTACAAAAGAAATTCACGATTTTTCGCCACACACAGACAAAAGTGAACACACCAAATACAAAACATTTAAAGTCAGTGAACACAGAACACTTAACCAGGACACCTCTAACAACACAATAGACATTATCCAATATTACGGAGATCAGAAAGCAGTTGTGAAGGGAACTTTATTGTCAGAAATTCCAGCCACACCATTCTCGGTTTACTTCATCAACGAGGCAAGCAGCCATTTTGGAACTCCCAGCATGCAAAGTGTCCGCCAGCAATGAGATTCATCGCCTCTGCATTGGTTTGACAATTTCAATTTTATAAACATTATATATCATAAATAACTTTGTCATTTATTAATTATTAAGATTTATTTTGTGAATGTTATACTTCCTGTACTTGCCCCTTCTCTGACTATTATAATTATAACCGTTTCAAAGAACCATTCGAAAATATTCATATAATATAACCTGTATTGAGAATCGATTACCCCTGTGTAAGAGTCGAGCTTTATATAAATATCGATTTTAAATCGATATTTTCACAATAATTGTCAATAAATCATAATAATTCAATTATCTGGTTTTAAATTTATTTCACAAGTTAATATAAGAGTTTTCATTAACCACAGTACTAACTGGAAGGCGACCATTACTAAAGGAGAGTAATATACTGGAGCATAGAAGAAAATCGCCAATCGATTAGTGAAGTGATACAATCTTCTTAACTCCGGATTTAATTACAGTTAACCAGAAGTGAATATATTGACATTAATAACTTACAGAATTTTAAATTTTCGATGAAACCACATTACAAGAATTATTGCTTAAATATTTAAGCAAACATAAACATTTTTTTTTTAATTTTTTTTTAAATTAAATTAAAATTTTTTTATTTTTGTACAGAACAGAAATATTTATTTGTAACCGCATAAACAGGTCAGATTACAAATTGGCGTCCAACTAGAGGGCTTTAATTAGTGATTGAAGGACTACAGTAACTTGCCCAATTGCTAGTTCAAGCTTGGCAGCGGTTATACCGTCAAGAAGGAAACAACATGCAGCGTCGCGCTACTTCTAAGAAAAGGGCGGCAGAGGCCGAAAAGGAAGTCGATATGGGGGACAAGGCGGCAACACCCGTGGAAGATATAGAAGTATTAGTAACCCCGGTGGAACATAAACAACCCGCACCACCAGAGGAACAACCTGAAGTACCAACGCAAACAGGGGACATCAATGTCCCAGAGAAGGAGAAGGAGAAATCCAAAACAATGGAAGATAGCAAGATGGATAAGATAATGGAAATGTTCCTACAGTTGAGTAAGAAAATGGATTCCACACAGGAAGAAATCAAATCCACCAAGGAAGACTTGCATAAGAAAATGGATTCTACAAAAGAAGAATCGAGTAAGGAAAGAAAGGAAGACAAACAGTCCTTGAAGGAAGATTTAAGCGAAATAAATAAGAAACTAGAATCCACGAAGGAAGGATTAAAGAAGATGAAAGAGAAGATGGAGGAAACCAGTAAGAAGATGGAAGATGACAACCAACAATTAAGGGAAGAGTTAAGGGAGAATAGTAGGAAGATGGAAAACGACAATCAACAACTGAGGGAAAAGTTGGAGGCAAACAATCAGAAGATGGAGGAGAAACTGGATGAGAATAACCAACGGTTAAGAGAAGAATTAAGAGAAGTCAACCAGGAGAACATGAACAAGGTAGACGAGAGAATAGGGTTGGCGAAGGAAGAGTTGAACAGGAAAATCAACGACAATAAGAAAGCTATTAATAAAAAATTGGAACAAGAAACAATAATAATAAATCAACAAATCAGGGAAGTTGACGAAAGATGTCGCCAGACTGAATGTGAAGTACAGGAAGTCAGAGAAGTAATAAATACCGAAATTACCCAGATCAAAGAACGCCATAAGACTAAATTGGAAGAAAACCGAAAGGAAACACAGGAGGAAATAAGTAAGGTGCGTAACCAAGTCACAGAAAGGTGAGACGGGATGGAAGCGGTGATGACCAATATCACCGGTCAAGTGCGGCAGAGCCAGGAAGAGATGGAAGTGATCCGAAACCGACCAACAAACTTCACACAATTCCCCATAAATGAGAATCGAGAGTGGTTGAACTTCCGCCAGTATAAAAGAAAGCCCATGGAGTTCTTGGCCCGAATAGAGGAGTACATGGCCAAACATAGGGGCAACAGATGGGTAAACAACCGGGAGTTGTTAGACGAGTCATTTCAGGAATGGACGAAATTCGGGACGGATCATTGGTGGATGGCCAACCGTAGTGATATCGAAGATTACCAGCAGTTCAAGAGCTTATTAAGGCGAAATACTGGTCTGAGACTACCCAAAATTTGATACGTGACAATATCTGTCACGGCCGTTACAAACAACAGGTGGGTAGCTCAATGACTGCACACTTCCTCGGCAAAGTATGTATGGCTAAGCATTTGGAACCAGCCATACCAGAAGAATGCCTCATAAACAAGTTATCATATCACTATGATGAAGAGGTAATTCGAGCAAGGAGAGGCAGCCAAATCAAGACCATACAGGCCATGACTGAACTTCTCGAAAATTACGAGAACAAGGAGTATTACCGACAAAGCCGGAGGAGGAATGATCGGCCAGAACCCAGGAACTATCCGTATACCAACAATGGTACCAACAACAACAACAATGGATACCAGGGAAACCGCGCCAATCCACCAAGTAATAACAACAATAACAATAATAATAATAATAATAATAATAATAACAATAACCACGTTCAAGGTAATCAAAATAATAATAGAACAAATAATGGTTATCAGGGTAATAGAAACCCATATTACCCAAACCCCAACGTTAATAGTCAGAGAAACCCCAACTATAATAACACTGAACGTTATTATAATAATAATCGTGGGTATCAACCTAATAATAACAATAGTAATAATAGGTTTTCTAGACCGAGGGTGAACTTCATACGAGCTGAAGATGGTCGCCAACGTAGGTACTACGATCAGCGACGCAACAGCTACCATGAATATGAGGATCGGCGGAGGAGCCGAGAACGTGATGAACCAAGGTATAATCAGACTAGACGGAGTACCAGTCTAGACAATACGGAACGGCAAACAAACCGCGAACAACCGTTAAATCATCGTGCAGAGCGGCAGGGACCCACTCAAGGTCTCCCGACTGATGCCTCAATCAGTGCGACACATACTAATGATGATATCGAACATTTAAATGGGAGGAGGCAGTAATAAATAACCTAGACCCATTACTGCTCCTAACTCCTGGGTATATAAATGAGTTGCCAAGAGCAACTGATACAAATCGTATCACAATAATAGGTTGCAATTATTTAAAAAACCTTCGACACGAGTTATTGGAGGAGGACGATACTAGCCCCAACAATAATACAAATAATGAAATAATACATATCGATGCGGAGGTAGAAGGAGTCCCCGCCAATTTAATGATCGATACTGGTTCCAATGTCTCTATAATTAGTACGACAGAGTTGGAGAGAATACAAAGGGAATGCAGAAGAGTGTTACCGACATTGCCGTTGAATAATATTATTTTATTAGGTGCCACCGGCCGCCAAAACAAGACGATAAGAAGACAAGTTTCAGCCAACGTGATTAGCTGTGGTATAGAGATTGACATGGAATTCTTAGTGGCAACCGGGCTGCCGTTTAACACATTAGTGGGGTGCGATGTGCTCAGATGGAACTCCGCCATAATCGATTTACGAACAGAGAAATTATCACTTTTTACGAACGGACAAACTTGGACGGCTGACTTGGTTGGTAGCGATACAGTAATTCCCAGCGATATCCACCAACAAATCCGTAAAATCAATTATATAAACAACACTCCTATGATTGAGCGGATAATGGACGATAACTCTAATGAGGATTTATGGTCCCAAAAGATCCAGGAAATCAGGGATTTCCGGGGCGGTATTACAAGGGAAAGGTTGCCAATACACCAAGCGGATAAATTAATAAAAATTTATGAACGATACCGATCAGTATTTTCTGACGAACCCGGTAAAGTCAAAAACTACCAGTGTACTCTACAATTTTGAGATACAGTGGACTTTAACCGGAAGTCATACCCCATCGCGCAATCACGAAAGGAAGCTGTAAGAGCTGAAATAAGTACGATGATTAACCGTGACATAATAGAGAGTAGCCAATCCCCATACACCAGTCCTATCGTGGCTATTCCTAAGAAAAACGGACAAGTCCATCTTTGCCTAGATGCGTGAGAAATCAATAAGATGATAATTAATGACTAGACTTCGCCCGGTGAGATAGAAGAGATCTTAAAACGTTTCCACGGTACCAAGTACTTTAGTACCTGGGACACGGTGTCCGGCTACTGGCAGGTGGAATTGCACCCACAGAGTCGCCAGTATCTGGCATTCATATTCGAAGGGCGTAACTACCAGTTTAAGAGACTGCCCTTCGGACTCGTGAATTCGGTTGCAGTTTTTGTGCACTGCATGGACCAGATACTTGGCCAGGAAGCACTACAATTCACCAATTCACCACCGTATATGTAGATGATTTGCTTGTGACCTCAGAAACATGGGAGGAACACTGCTACCGTGTGGAACATGTGCTGAAGAAATTGGCTGCAAATAACATCACGTTGAAACTGGAAAAATCTCAATTCATTGCCAAGGAAATTCAGTTCTTGGGCTTTAAATTAAACGACCAAGGAATCTCACCATCGGCCGAAAAGGTAGAAGCCATTCAGAAATTTCCGGCACCAAAGAATAGAAGGCAATTACAGTCGTTCCTGGGACTCTGTAATTACTATCGCAAGTTCCAGGAAAAGTATTCTGAATTGATCGCCAGATTTCAACCACAACTGTCATCTAAAAATAAATGGATCTGGGGTATAGAGCAGAACGAGACATTAAAACTAATTAAAGAAAAATTTCTTGAACCCATAATACTTCGCCACCCAGATTTCAGTAAACCTTTCTTCCTAAATTGCGATGCCAGCGACATTAGCCTCGGCACAACGCTATATCAAGAGGATGAGGAGGGCGAACATCTCGTGATTTGCTTCGCAAGTAGAGCTTTAAACCAGTGCAAAAAGAACTACCACGTCACTGAGAAAGAACTGTTAAGTGTAGTGTTCGCGTGTGGCAAATTCCCCACCTACATCCTAGGTTACCCCGTTACCGTCCGGACAGACCATAAGTCCATATCGTTTCTGAGGAGGTGCAAATTGAGTCACGGAAGGTTGACCCGGTGGATACTGGTACTGCAAGAATACAATCTTAAGTGGGAGTACATCCCAGGAAAGAAGAATGTCGTTGCAGACGTATTATCACGTATTGACATAGAAAAGCAAACATTCGAGGGAGAGAAAGAAAGTGTACTCAAGATATACCACATTCTTAGCACCAGAACCGATCTAGCCTCATTATTAACAAACCTGAGCACCCACCAACAAGCAGACCCGAAATTAAGATCTATTAAGAATCGATTAGAAACAGGGGACGAGACTATCGCCCGATATTATCAAATTAATAATGATATTCTATTCATTAAACCATCTTTAAGAAAGGAGACATGGAAGGTAATCATTCCAACCCATATCGAAAAGGAGATAATAATTAATTATCATATTCGATATGGGCATATGGGCACCTTAAAGGTGATAAAGGCCGTGGAGGAGAGCTGCCACATGAAAAATGTCAACTGGAAGGTCCGGAAGTATATAAAAGGTTGCCACATTTGCCAACTCGTTAAATATAATGATGAGAAAAAGGAAGGCCAAATGATTCCTATAACATCACAAGCAAAGTTGGAAAAAGTATTCTTGGACATCTGCGGGCCATTTCCCCGCAGTGGCGGTCGTCACAGATATAAGTATCTGATAATCGTGATGGACCATTTCACAAAATTCGTTGAGCTATACCCAGCAAATCGGGCAACTACTAATAAAATTCTCGGAATATTAACCGACCAGTACTTCCCAAACGTCGGAAAACCAGTTTCGATCATTACAGATCACGGAACCCAATTCAAGGGGAAAAAATGGTGGGATACCCTACTATCTATGGGTGTTCGTACTTACAAAACCTCGTTCTACCACCCAAGCAGTAACCCGGCAGACAGGGTGTTACGAGAAGTGGGGCGGATATTAAGAACATATTGCCACAATCAACAGAGGAGGTGGCAAGACTATCTAGAAGCCACAGAAGAATTCCTCAACTTGGCATACCACCCAGCCATAGGAATTACCCCATACTCCGCCATGTACGAGAAACAACCCCCAAGAGAGATCGAAGAAACATTAGAGTTCCCAAGAGATAATATTTATACTTTTGACAAAATAAAATTTTACAACAAGGTGGCCGAAGACCAGGAGAAATGGCGAACAAATATAAAAAATGTATGGGTAAAATAATAACCTATACAAGGGGTGAAAAGGTATCATTGAAAAATCGGGAATTACCCAGCTCACTGGAAGGAATAACAAAGAAGTTGTTACTATTATATACTGGACCCTATATAGTCTCCATGGGCAAAAACAATAATACTTATGAGATAAAGGAGATGGGTTCTGGTAGAATCAAAGGTGTATATAACCAGGCTTCCATGAAAAAATATCATGAGGAGTAAATTTTGTTAAAAACATCCAAAATCCAAAATATAGTAAGTACACCTTACTACCATTATTAATGAAACCATTATGAAAATAAAAGGAAAAGAATTTTGTTAAAAAACAATAAATTCTAAAATAATAGTAAGATCAACTACAAATAAATTTGAAAGAAACCATTTGGAATAATTAAAAAGAAGAAATGAATTTTGAATAAAAATCCACAAAATCCAAAAATATTGTAAGAACAACTTACTACCAGTATAAAACAAAAAAAATGTTATAGTCAACAAAATTCAAATATATGGTAATATCAAATTACAAACAAAGTATTAATGAAAAATATTTATGATAAATAAAAGAAAAAGAATTTAGAATAAAACAAATCAATTCTAAAATGTATAGTAATGTCAAATTACAACCAATGATTTATAAAAACATTCTATGAAATTAAAGAAAAGGAAATAAAAACCAGTGATACGATTAAATGAATAAACTTGTGTTGAAATAAAAATAATAAGACTTTGAAGTAATAAAAAGAGAAACAATGACCTCATTAAAAAATTAATTAAAGAATTCATTTGAATAAAAAATCAGAGAGAAGTAATTTGAGAAAAGGAACAAAAAATAAATGTAATTAAATAAATCAGTAATGAATATGATCATAAAATAAATGTCGAGTGTAATAAAGACAATTAGAAGAAAGTGCTAGAACACGGAACTAGTGGAATAAATAAAAGCTGCGAAACAAACAAAAAATATCAGAAAATATATGCTACCAATAAACAGAAGCAGACTGTGATAAAAACCAGAGAAGAATAAAGAATTAATAACAAAAACTTTATATTAGAATAAACAATGATAATTATATTAATAAAAGAGCTTCCCACCATAATAAGAAATGAGATAACGATAAAGCTAACAAGTCAGAAGAATAACTGAGATAGGAATATTAAAATCTCTGAGCAATATACGAAGTGAAGTATCCAAAGATATTTTTTAAATAGTCATAAAGTGGACTATTCTTAAATAATTTTTTTTTAATAACTGTCTGTAGATAAGTCCAGCAGTATTAATATGTTTTTGAGCAGAGATGATTTGCCTCTGTACTCAATTAGAAGTGAAGTATTGGCCAGCAGAGTATGTAGCCTACAGTGGCTCTCTGAACTGCCCCAGCTCACGTGTTAGGGAATGATAGGGAATAAATATCCCAGGGATAAAACACCAAGAAGAAAAATGAAAATAAAATAATAAATATGAAACTCAGATGACTATTACTATCAAGGAAGATCAATTAATAATGAAATATATGTAAGGTCGAATATGGAGGAGAAAAATTTAGAAATGGAAGGAAGTCAAGAATAATAAAAAATATAATAATTATCCTAAGCAATTATTTCAGACAAACCAAGTATAGTCTGAACTAATCACTTCTGGGGGAGGGCAATCTGTAGCATGACAGATAATCCACTAAGTAATAATTCCATTATGATCATAAATACATTTAAATTACATTAATTCAAAAGAAAATTCAAAGGAAAATAATTAAACATCAAAGAAAAATACCACCATAAAGGAAAAAAGTAAACTTAAATCACAAAAATGCAACAGTAAAGTATCAAGAAATAAAAATCCGAAGAAACTAAATAAAATCAGGAGAATACCCACGTAGGATAGGAGCAGGTAATAAAGAAGAGACCCCGAACCAACCAACGGACACAAAATAAAACCAAATTACCTTGGAAAACCCAAGAAGGAAGAAGAGAAGAAAAGAAGATGTAGGATGGGAGAACTACGAGGAATACCCATGATAAACCTATTAATAACAATAACAAACCCCGAACCAAATTTTAATGTCACCCAAAGAAAGTATAACACCCCAACACCTCATAGAAATGTAAAATAATTATAAATAAAAGTGTTTAGTAGTGTGAATAGAAGTGCACCAACTAAAGTTATTATATAATAAAATAAACAAATCTTCACAGTCTATTATAACTAAAAGTTTGGTCTTAGAATATTGTAGAACTCAAGTATAAATCAGACCCAACAGTGTAAGTGAACCAGTGCAAGTGATTTAAATATACTAAACTTCAAGTAAAGGTGTAACTGTTACTTGAACTATGTGCTATTAAATAACTTTTAATATTTTATATAATTACAGAGATGACATGTCATGAAATATTGTTGTGAAAATATTTCTAATGTTTCATAGAAGAGGCCACTTTTTATCAAAAAACATTCTTGGAAATGTAAATGATAAAGAGAGCAGGTGGGGAATATTTACTGTGACAGGGGATTAAATGTAATATACAATATAAACAGAAGGGACTGCAATCAAATTAAGTTTAACAAAATATAAAAATTTAAATGGCTGATTATATTTGTATTTAAAGCCTATGAACTCCACATTTCAAAGTGGCAATAGAATAAGAATTATAATTAGTATAAGAATGTTTATTAATATAACAGTGTGCATACAGCCTAAAATGTTTATGTATGTATTGCGACAGTACAAATAAGTGATGTACTGAGCATTCAATATAAAAATTTAAATATACCTAATAAACTGTAAATAATTAATAATGAATTAGAAATAAGCATGTCAGGGATTGCAAGCTTGTCTCAGACAAAAATATGAACAGGTGTTTCGACCTGAAATGACGTGCACACACACACAAATGTAACTGAAAGTGTGTACACCAGTATTTTGCTAGTGTGTGTGAACGCAGGTCTATGCAGGCGAGTTTACCACCCCAAGATGAATAATTGCATAAGTACTGTTTTTCCGTAATTATTCATAAACTATAATTAAGAAGTGAAATCCAAAAACACAATAAAATGTAATAAAATTTACTAAATACTGTGTACGAAAACCACGCGAAAGTGACACACCGTACCAGTGTAATAGTGAAATAACTGTGTACAAATCGAAAGGGTTAAGTTGCAATGTCCCAAATTACAGTGAACATGTGTTGTAAAAATAGTTATAAGATAAGTATAAGAGTATGCTTACAGGACTCTGCAATTCGCAGAAATATAAGAAATAGCGAAATTGACAAAGAGTGGGGGAACTGAATCCAGAGACAGTTTCTGACATGTCGATTTCGTACCACTGCAGGTGTCGACCAAGACATGGGTATAAATAGGACACACAAGCTACAGTGGTTCTCTTTCGTAAATCATCCACGGTGCAGCGGGAGCTTCTGCCCGTCCGCACGGCGTATTTATTTTTTTGTAAATAGTTTAAATTTTCCAGTTACATACAACTATGTAACTAAGTTGTAAATACAATCACTTTTAAATAATAACAAAATTTCATAAGAAGATATACATAAGAAGATCCATTGATGTCAGAAACAGCACGACAAGAAGTTCCAGAGAGTGATACGACGCTGGACAAGAAAGCGATTCGACGCTGGACAAGAAGAGCGAGTCGACGCTGGACAAGAAGAGTGATTCGACGCTGGACAAGAAGAGCGAGTCGACGCTGGACAAGAAGAGTGATTCGACGCTGGACAAGAAGAGCGAGTCGACGCTGGACAAGAGGAGTGATTCGACGCTGGACAAGAGGAGTGATTCGACGCTGGACAAGAGGACGCTGGAGTGAGAGACGAGGACGACTACAGATGGATCAAAATGATCGAGTACGATTGACGACAATAAGGTGATAAACAACTTATTTATATCTTAATCGTACAATGAACTCAAAGACAATTAAATACATTTCTATTTTATTTAAAAGTAAGAGCCAATGTTTATTGTAAAGTAGAATTAAAATCATAGATGTTTTAGAAATACGATTAACGTAACAAGAGCTCAAATTAATATGAAATAAAATGAATACAAAGCATTTAAATGAAAACAATTAGTATTTGAGATAAATCAGTACTGAGAAACAAAAGATAAATTCAATAACTATTAATATTTTGAGTACATTACAATATATAAAAAGATATTTAAATATTGATATTTTGAAACACATTAATTGACTGAGCAGTCTGGAAATGAGATTTTTCTTTAATACAATAATTAGTAGAATAGAATATTTAGTCAGTAAGGATGTATATAGCATAAGCCTTACGGCATAATAACAAATAATAACGAATGTTTTAATTCGAAGTAAGTGCTAGATGCACAATTTTATTAATATCAAATAAATTTGAAATACCGTTACAAGTTACATAGAGTTCTTATTGCAGATACACCTGAAACCCAATTTAAATGCTATATTGTTACATAATTTGTCAATCTTGAACGTGAGAACAGTCACGCCAAATTTATGTATATGTATTGTTGCATATAATGGCTCCCAAAGAACGTGGGGCTATACAAATTAAATTACATATAAATTTGTACACATAAATAAATATCGTTGCAGTATACTATACCAGATTATAAAATGTTTGTTATGTATTTTTAAAAACAGTTCAAACTAAAATGTCCAACTTTAAAGACTAGAAATTAATTTTCAATATTGTTTTTGTATTATGAGCATGAATACATTGCTACATGTACCAATAATTATATAAGGAAATATTATTTAATATTGTGTTAACTTTAGAAAGTCAGAAGGGGTATAGAAATAACATTATTCGAAAAACAGTCTATGTAAAACAATAGAATCTAGGCCAAATAGGAAATTCCAATAACATTATAATTGAGTATGGAAGTTAAATAAACCAAGTAAACTAATGAGATTTATATAAGGTGAATCAATCACCAACTACTATAACTGAAACTATACTTTAAAAGAATAAAATAAAAAGATGTATAAAATTATTAAAAAATTTTCAAAATGTAATACCTAATAATTTCAGAGGAGGAATAGTAAATTCATGAATTATAACTAAAAGAATGATCAATTGATAAATTTGTAAGAAATTAAGGAAAGCTAAAGATTTATATCAATCTGAAATTTATTATAATCATATTTATAACACATAAGATGGCTAAAATTTTGGACAAGAACAGGAAGCAGATATTGAGCCTATATTTCCAAAATGACAGAAATATAGCAATTTTGACAAAAAACTTTATAAAGATGGACTATTGTATGTCAAATTAAGCAGAAGGAGTCAAAGAAACCAATTATGTAATTACTAGTTCACGAAAGTAATCAATAACCAAAATATATTCTGAATATAATGTACTTTGAATCACATGCATAGGAAGTGATTTATATTTGAAACAATGCTTTTCTAATATTAACTTGGCAAGATATTTCAGGAGACGAAGGAAGTAAAACAGTTCTTAATTAACATTCGAAGCGAACGGTTGATTTAAGCTCGCGCTAAGAACCTATAGCGAATATTTTAATGGCGTATAAAGGTTAAGCATTTCATGCAGTGAAAAAACGAGAGTTACCGAAATTGATATATTAAACTTAAAATCAATGAACAATACCACCACAAACAGTGAAAACAAACCATACGTAACCGAATACAAGTGAAATAAACCCATAAAACTATCAAACATTAATAATTCAAATTACAAAAGAAATTCACGATTTTTCGCCACACACAGACAAAAGTGAACACACCAAATACAAAACATTTAAAGTCAGTGAACACAGAACACTTAACCAGGACACCTCTAACAACACAATAGACATTATCCAATATTACGGAGATCAGAAAGCAGTTGTGAAGGGAACTTTATTGTCAGAAATTCCAGCCACACCATTCTCGGTTTACTTCATCAACGAGGCAAGCAGCCATTTTGGAACTCCCAGCATGCAAAGTGTCCGCCAGCAATGAGATTCATCGCCTCTGCATTGGTTTGACAATTTCAATTTTATAAACATTATATATCATAAATAACTTTGTCATTTATTAATTATTAAGATTTATTTTGTGAATGTTATACTTCCTGTACTTGCCCCTTCTCTGACTATTATAATTATAACCGTTTCAAAGAACCATTCGAAAATATTCATATAATATAACCTGTATTGAGAATCGATTACCCCTGTGAAAGAGTCGAGCTTTATATAAATATCGATTTTAAATCGATATTTTCACAATAATTGTCAATAAATCATAATAATTCAATTATCTGGTTTTAAATTTATTTCACAAGTTAATATAAGAGTTTTCATTAACCACAGTACTAACTGGAAGGCGACCATTACTAAAGGAGAGTAATATACTGGAGCATAGAAGAAAATCGCCAATCGATTAGTGAAGTGATACAATCTTCTTAACTCCGGATTTAATTACAGTTAACCAGAAGTGAATATATTGACATTAATAACTTACAGAATTTTAAATTTTCGATGAAACCACATTACAAGAATTATTGCTTAAATATTTAAGCAAACATAAACTTTTTTTTTTTAATTTTTTTTAAAATTAAATTAAAATTTTTTTATTTTTGTACAGAACAGAAATATTTATTTGTAACCGCATAAACAGGTCAGATTACAAATTGGCGTCCAACAAGAGGGCTTTAATTAGTGATTGAAGGACTACAGTAACTTGCCCAATTGCTAGTTCAAGCTTGGCAGCGGTTATACCGTCAAGAAGGAAACAACATGCAGCGTCGCGCTACTTCTAAGAAAAGGGCGGCAGAGGCCGAAAAGGAAGTCGATATGGGGGACAAGGCGGCAACACCCGTGGAAGATATAGAAGTATTAGTAACCCCGGTGGAACATAAACAACCCGCACCACCAGAGGAACAACCTGAAGTACCAACGCAAACAGGGGACATCAATGTCCCAGAGAAGGAGAAGGAGAAATCCAAAACAATGGAAGATAGCAAGATGGATAAGATAATGGAAATGTTCCTACAGTTGAGTAAGAAAATGGATTCCACACAGGAAGAAATCAAATCCACCAAGGAAGACTTGCATAAGAAAATGGATTCTACAAAAGAAGAATCGAGTAAGGAAAGAAAGGAAGACAAACAGTCCTTGAAGGAAGATTTAAGCGAAATAAATAAGAAACTAGAATCCACGAAGGAAGGATTAAAGAAGATGGAAGAGAAGATGGAGGAAACCAGTAAGAAGATGGAAGATGACAACCAACAATTAAGGGAAGAGTTAAGGGAGAATAGTAGGAAGATGGAAAACGACAATCAACAACTGAGGGAAAAGTTGGAGGCAAACAATCAGAAGATGGAGGAGAAACTGGATGAGAATAACCAACGGTTAAGAGAAGAATTAAGAGAAGCCAACCAGGAGAACATGAACAAGGTAGACGAGAGAATAGGGTTGGCGAAGGGAGAGTTGAACAGGAAAATCAACGACAATAAGAAAGCTATTAATAAAAAATTGGAACAAGAAACAATAATAATAAATCAACAAATCAGGGAAGTTGACGAAAGATGTCGCCAGACTGAATGTGAAGTACAGGAAGTCAGAGAAGTAATAAATACCGAAATTACCCAGATCAAAGAACGCCATAAGACTAAATTGGAAGAAAACCGAAAGGAAACACAGGAGGAAATAAGTAAGGTGCGTAACCAAGTCACAGAAAGGTGAGACGGGATGGAAGCGGTGATGACCAATATCACCGGTCAAGTGCGGCAGAGCCAGGAAGAGATGGAAGTGATCCGAAACCGACCAACAAACTTCACACAATTCCCCATAAATGAGAATCGAGAGTGGTTGAACTTCCGCCAGTATAAAAGAAAGCCCATGGAGTTCTTGGCCCGAATAGAGGAGTACATGGCCAAACATAGGGGCAACAGATGGGTAAACAACCGGGAGTTGTTAGACGAGTCATTTCAGGAATGGACGAAATTCGGGACGGATCATTGGTGGATGGCCAACCGTAGTGATATCGAAGATTACCAGCAGTTCAAGAGCTTATTAAGGCGAAATACTGGTCTGAGACTACCCAAAATTTGATACGTGACAATATCTGTCACGGCCGTTACAAACAACAGGTGGGTAGCTCAATGACTGCACACTTCCTCGGCAAAGTATGTATGGCTAAGCATTTGGAACCAGCCATACCAGAAGAATGCCTCATAAACAAGTTATCATATCACTATGATGAAGAGGTAATTCGAGCAAGGAGAGGCAGCCAAATCAAGACCATACAGGCCATGACTGAACTTCTCGAAAATTACGAGAACAAGGAGTATTACCGACAAAGCCGGAGGAGGAATGATCGGCCAGAACCCAGGAACTATCCGTATACCAACAATGGTACCAACAACAACAACAATGGATACCAGGGAAACCGCGCCAATCCACCAAGTAATAACAACAATAAAAATAACAATAATAATAATAATAATAACAATAACCACGTTCAAGGTAATCAAAATAATAATAGAACAAATAATGGTTATCAGGGTAATAGAAACCCATATTACCCAAACCCCAACCTTAATAGTCAGAGAAACCCCAACTATAATAACACTGAACGTTATTATAATAATAATCGTGGGTATCAACCTAATAATAACAATAGTAATAATAGGTTTTCTAGACCGAGGGTGAACTTCATACGAGCTGAAGATGGTCGCCAACGTAGGTACTACGATCAGCGACGCAACAGCTACCATGAATATGAGGATCGGCGGAGGAGCCGAGAACGTGATGAACCAAGGTATAATCAGACTAGACGGAGTACCAGTCTAGACAATACGGAACGGCAAACAAACCGCGAACAACCGTTAAATCATCGTGCAGAGCGGCAGGGACCCACTCAAGGTCTCCCGACTGATGCCTCAATCAGTGCGACACATACTAATGATGATATCGAACATTTAAATGGGAGGAGGCAGTAATAAATAACCTAGACCCATTACTGCTCCTAACTCCTGGGTATATAAATGAGTTGCCAAGAGCAACTGATACAAATCGTATCACAATAATAGGTTGCAATTATTTAAAAAACCTTCGACACGAGTTATTGGAGGAGGACGATACTAGCCCCAACAATAATACAAATAATGAAATAATACATATCGATGCGGAGGTAGAAGGAGTCCCCGCCAATTTAATGATCGATACTGGTTCCAATGTCTCTATAATTAGTACGACAGAGTTGGAGAGAATACAAAGGGAATGCAGAAGAGTGTTACCGACATTGCCGTTGAATAATATTATTTTATTAGGTGCCACCGGCCGCCAAAACAAGACGATAAGAAGACAAGTTTCAGCCAACGTGATTAGCTGTGGTATAGAGATTGACATGGAATTCTTAGTGGCAACCGGGCTGCCGTTTAACACATTAGTGGGGTGCGATGTGCTCAGATGGAACTCCGCCATAATCGATTTACGAACAGAGAAATTATCACTTTTTACGAACGGACAAACTTGGACGGCTGACTTGGTTGGTAGCGATACAGTAATTCCCAGCGATATCCACCAACAAATCCGTAAAATCAATTATATAAACAACACTCCTATGATTGAGCGGATAATGGACGATAACTCTAATGAGGATTTATGGTCCCAAAAGATCCAGGAAATCAGGGATTTCCGGGGCGGTATTACAAGGGAAAGGTTGCCAATACACCAAGCGGATAAATTAATAAAAATTTATGAACGATACCGATCAGTATTTTCTGACGAACCCGGTAAAGTCAAAAACTACCAGTGTACTCTACAATTTTGAGATACAGTGGACTTTAACCGGAAGTCATACCCCATCGCGCAATCACGAAAGGAAGCTGTAAGAGCTGAAATAAGTACGATGATTAACCGTGACATAATAGAGAGTAGCCAATCCCCATACACCAGTCCTATCGTGGCTATTCCTAAGAAAAACGGACAAGTCCGTCTTTGCCTAGATGCGTGAGAAATCAATAAGATGATAATTAATGACTAGACTTCGCCCGGTGAGATAGAAGAGATCTTAAAACGTTTCCACGGTACCAAGTACTTTAGTACCTGGGACACGGTGTCCGGCTACTGGCAGGTGGAATTGCACCCACAGAGTCGCCAGTATCTGGCATTCATATTCGAAGGGCGTAACTACCAGTTTAAGAGACTGCCCTTCGGACTCGTGAATTCGGTTGCAGTTTTTGTGCACTGCATGGACCAGATACTTGGCCAGGAAGCACTACAATTCACCAATTCACCACCGTATATGTAGATGATTTGCTTGTGACCTCAGAAACATGGGAGGAACACTGCTACCGTGTGGAACATGTGCTGAAGAAATTGGCTGCAAATAACATCACGTTGAAACTGGAAAAATCTCAATTCATTGCCAAGGAAATTCAGTTCTTGGGCTTTAAATTAAACGACCAAGGAATCTCACCATCGGCCGAAAAGGTAGAAGCGATTCAGAAATTTCCGGCACCAAAGAATAGAAGGCAATTACAGTCGTTCCTGGGACTCTGTAATTACTATCGCAAGTTCCAGGAAAAGTATTCTGAATTGATCGCCAGATTTCAACCACAACTGTCATCTAAAAATAAATGGATCTGGGGTATAGAGCAGAACGAGACATTACAACTAATTAAAGAAAAATTTCTTGAACCCATAATACTTCGCCACCCAGATTTCAGTAAACCTTTCTTCCTAAATTGCGATGCCAGCGACATTAGCCTCGGCACAACGCTATATCAAGAGGATGAGGAGGGCGAACATCTCGTGATTTGCTTCGCAAGTAGAGCTTTAAACCAGTGCAAAAAGAACTACCACGTCACTGAGAAAGAACTGTTAAGTGTAGTGTTCGCGTGTGGCAAATTCCCCACCTACATCCTAGGTTACCCCGTTACCGTCCGGACAGACCATAAGTCCATATCGTTTCTGAGGAGGTGCAAATTGAGTCACGGAAGGTTGACCCGGTGGATACTGGTACTGCAAGAATACAATCTTAAGTGGGAGTACATCCCAGGAAAGAAGAATGTCGTTGCAGACGTATTATCACGTATTGACATAGAAAAGCAAACATTCGAGGGAGAGAAAGAAAGTGTACTCAAGATATACCACATTCTTAGCACCAGAACCGATCTAGCCTCATTATTAACAAACCTGAGCACCCACCAACAAGCAGACCCTAAATTAAGATCTATTAAGAATCGATTAGAAACAGGGGACGAGACTATCGCCCGATATTATCAAATTAATAATGATATTCTATTCATTAAACCATCTTTAAGGAAGGAGACATGGAAGGTAATCATTCCAACCCATATCGAAAAGGAGATAATAATTAATTATCATATTCGATATGGGCATATGGGCACCTTAAAGGTGATAAAGGCCTGGAGGAGAGCTGCCACATGAAAAATGTCAACTGGAAGGTCCGGAAGTATATAAAAGGTTGCCACATTTGCCAACTCGTTAAATATAATGATGAGAAAAAGGAAGGCCAAATGATTCCTATAACATCACAAGCAAAGTTGGAAAAAGTATTCTTGGACATCTGCGGGCCATTTCCCCGCAGTGGCGGTCGTCACAGATATAAGTATCTGATAATCGTGATGGACCATTTCACAAAATTCGTTGAGCTATACCCAGCAAATCGGGCAACTACTAATAAAATTCTCGGAATATTAACCGACCAGTACTTCCCAAACGTCGGAAAACCAGTTTCGATCATTACAGATCACGGAACCCAATTCAAGGGGAAAAAATGGCGGGATACCCTACTATCTATGGGTGTTCGTACTTACAAAACCTCGTTCTACCACCCAAGCAGTAACCCGGCAGAGAGGGTGTTACGAGAAGTGGGGCGGATATTAAGAACATATTGCCACAATCAACAGAGGAGGTGGCAAGACTATCTAGAAGCCACAGAAGAATTCCTCAACTTGGCATACCACCCAGCCATAGGAATTACCCCATACTCCGCCATGTACGAGAAACAACCCCCAAGAGAGATCGAAGAAACATTAGAGTTCCCAAGAGATAATATTTATACTTTTGACAAAATAAAATTTTACAACAAGGTGGCCGAAGACCAGGAGAAATGGCGAACAAATATAAAAAATGTATGGGTAAAATAATAACCTATACAAGGGGTGAAAAGGTATCATTGAAAAATCGGGAATTACCCAGCTCACTGGAAGGAATAACAAAGAAGTTGTTACTATTATACACTGGACCCTATATAGTCTCCATGGGCAAAAACAATAATACTTATGAGATAAAGGAGATGGGTTCTGGTAGAATCAAAGGTGTATATAACCAGGCTTCCATGAAAAAATATCATGAGGAGTAAATTTTGTTAAAAACATCCAAAATCCAAAATATAGTAAGTACACCTTACTACCATTATTAATGAAACCATTATGAAAATAAAAGGAAAAGAATTTTGTTAAAAAACAATAAATTCTAAAATAATAGTAAGATCAACTACAAATAAATTTGAAAGAAACCATTTAGAATAATTAAAAAGAAATGAATTTTGAATAAAAAACCACAAAATCCAAAAATATTGTAAGAACAACTTACTACCAGTATAAAACAAAAAAAATGTTATAGTCAACAAAATTCAAATATATGGTAATATCAAATTACAAACAGAGTATTAATGAAAAATATTTATTATAAATAAAAGAAAAAGAATTTAGAATAAAACAAATCAATTCTAAAATGTATAGTAATGTCAAATTATAACCAATGATTTATAAAAACATTCTATGAAATTAAAGAAAAGGAAATAAAAACCAGTGATACGATTAAATGAATAAACTTGTGTTGAAATAAAAATAATAAGACTTTGAAGTAATAAAAAGAGAAACAATGACCTCATTAAAAAATTAATTAAAGAATTCATTTGAATAAAAAATCAGAGAGAAGTAATTTGAGAAAAGGAACAAAAAATAAATGTAATTAAATAAATCAGTAATGAATATGATCATAAAATAAATGTCGAGTGTAATAAAGACAATTAGAAGAAAGTGCTAGAACACGGAACTAGTGGAATAAATAAAAGCTGCGAAACAAACAAAAAATATCAGAAAATATATGCTACCAATAAACAGAAGCAGACTGTGATAAAAACCAGAGAAGAATAAAGAATTAATAACAAAAACTTTATATTAGAATAAACAATGATAATTATATTAATAAAAGAGCTTCCCACCATAATAAGAAATGAGATAACGATAAAGCTAACAAGTCAGAAGAATAACTGAGATAGGAATATTAAAATCTCTGAGCAATATACGAAGTGAAGTATCCAAAGATATTTTTTAAATAGTCATAAAGTGGACTATTCTTAAATAATTTTTTTTTAATAACTGTCTGTAGATAAGTCCAGCAGTATTAATATGTTTTTGAGCAGAGATGATTTGCCTCTGTACTCAATTAGAAGTGAAGTATTGGCCAGCAGAGTATGTAGCCTACAGTGGCTCTCTGAACTGCCCCAGCTCACGTGTTAGGGAATGATAGGGAATAAATATCCCAGGGATAAAACACCAAGAAGAAAAATGAAAATAAAATAATAAATATAAAACTCAGATGACTATTACTATCAAGGAAGATCAATTAATAATGAAATATATGTAAGCTCGAATATGGAGGAGAAAAATTTAGAAATGGAAGGAAGTCAAGAATAATAAAAAATATAATAATTATCATAAGCAATTATTTCAGACAAACCAAGTATAGTCTGAACTAATCACTTCTGGGGGAGGGCAATCTGTAGCATGACAGATAATCCACTAAGTAATAATTCCATTATGATCATAAATACATTTAAATTACATTAATTCAAAAGAAAATTCAAAGGAAAATAATTAAACATCAAAGAAAAATACCACCATAAAGGAAAAAAGTAAACTTAAATCTCAAAAATGCAACAGTAAAGTATCAAGAAATAAAAATCCGAAGAAACTAAATAAAATCAGGAGAATACCCACGTAGGATAGGAGCAGGTAATAAAGAAGAGACTCCGAACCAACCAACGGACACAAAATAAAACCAAATTACCTTGGAAAACCCAAGAAGGAAGAAGAGAAGAAAAGAAGATGTAGGATGGGAGAACTACGAGGAATACCCATGATAAACCTATTAATAACAATAACAAACCCCGAACCAAATTTTAATGTCACCCAAAGAAAGTATAACACCCCAACACCTCATAGAAATGTAAAATAATTATAAATAAAAGTGTTTAGTAGTGTGAATAGAAGTGCACCAACTAAAGTTATTATATAATAAAATAAACAAATCTTCACAGTCTATTATAACTAAAAGTTTGGTCTTAGAATATTGTAGAACTCAAGTATAAATCAGACCCAACAGTGTAAGTGAACCAGTGCAAGTGATTTAAATATACTAAACTTCAAGTAAAGGTGTAACTGTTACTTGAACTATGTGCTATTAAATAACTTTTAATATTTTATATAATTACAGAGATGACATGTCATGAAATATTGTTGTGAAAATATTTCTAATGTTTCATAGAAGAGGCCACTTTTTATCAAAAAACATTCTTGGAAATGTAAATGATAAAGAGAGCAGGTGGGGAATATTTACTGTGACAGGGGATTAAAATGTAATATACAATATAAACAGAAGGGACTGCAATCAAATTAAGTTTAACAAAAAATAAAAATTTAAATGGCTGATTATATTTGTATTTAAAGCCTATGAACTCCACATTTCAAAGTGGCAATAGAATAAGAATTATAATTAGTATAAGAATGTTTATTAATATAACAGTGTGCATACAGCCTAAAATGTTTATGTATGTATACTATACCAGATTATAAAATGTTTGTTATGTATTTTTAAAAATAGTTCAAACTAAAATGTCTAACTTTAAAGACTAGAAATTAATTTTCAATATTGTTTTTGTATTATGAGCATGAATACATTGCTACATGTACCAATAGTTATATAAGGAAATTTTATTTAATATTGTGTTAACTTTAGAAAGTCAGAAGGGGTATAGAAATAATATTATTCGAAAAACAGTCTATGTAAAACAATAGAATCTAGGCCAAATAGGAAATTCCAATAACATTATAATTGAGTAAGGAAGTTAAATAAACCAAGTAAACTAATAAGATTTATATAAGGTGAATCAATCACCAACTACTATAACTGAAACTATACTTTAAAAGAATAAAATAAAAAGATGTATAAAATTATTAAAAAATTTGCAAAATGTAATACCTAATAATTTCAGAGGAGGAATAGTAAATTCATGAATTATAACTAAAAGAATGATCAATTGATAAATTTGTAAGAAATTAAGGAAAGCTAAAGATTTATATCAATCTGAAATTTATTATAATCATATTTATAACACATAAGATGGCTAAAATTTTGGACAAGAACAGGAAGCAGATATTGAGCCTATATTTCCAAAATGACAGAAATATAGCAATTTTGACAAAAAACTTTATAAAGATGGACTATTGTATGTCAAATTAAGCAGAAGGAGTCAAAGAAACCAATTATGTAATTACTAGTTCACGAAAGTAATCAATAACCAAAATATATTCTGAATATAATGTACTTTGAATCACATGCATAGGAAGTGATTTATATTTGAAACAATGCTTTTCTAATATTAACTTGGCAAGATATTTCAGGAGACGAAGGAAGTAAAACAGTTCTTAATTAACATTCGAAGCGAACGGTTGATTTAAGCTCACGCTAAGAACCTATAGCGAATATTTTAATGGCGTATAAAGGTTAAGCATTTCATGCAGTGAAAAAACGAGAGTTACCGAAATTGATATATTAAACTTAAAATCAGTGAACAATACCACCACAAACAGTGAAAACAAACCATACGTAACTGAATACAAGTGAAATAAACCCATAAAACTATCAAACATTAATAATTCAAATTACAAACGAACTTCACGATTTTTCGCCACACACAGACAAAAGTGAACACACCAAATACAAAACATTTAAAGTCAGTGAACACAGAACACTTAACCAGGACACCTCTAACAACACAATAGACATTATCCAATATTACGGAGATCAGAAAGCAGTTGTGAAGGGAACGTTATTGTCAGAAATTCCAGCCACACCATTCTCGGTTTACTTCATCAACGAGGCAAGCAGCCATTTTGGAACTCCCAGCATGCAAAGTGTCCGCCAGCAATGAGATTCATCGCCTCTGCATTGGTTTGACAATTTCAATTTTATAAACATTATATATCATAAATAACTTGTCATTTATTAATTATTAAGATTTATTTTGTGAATGTTATACTTTCTGTACTTGCCCCTTCTCTGACTATTATAATTATAACCGTTTCAAAGAACCATTCGAAAATATTCATATAATATAACCTGTATTGAGAATCGATTACCCCTGTGAAAGAGTCGAGCTTTATATAAATATCGATTTTAAATCGATATTTTCACAATAATTGTCAATAAATCATAATAATTCAATTATCTGGTTTTAAATTTATTTCACAAGTTAATATAAGAGTTTTCATTAACCACAGTACTAACTGGAAGGCGACCATTACTAAAGGAGATTAATATAAGCCAATAATAAGGAGATAATAATAATAATAAAATTATATAAATATAATTTAAATAATAATATTATTATAAATATAATAATAATAAGGAGAGAGCATAGAAGAAAATCGCCAATCGATTAGTGAAGTGATACAATCTTCTTAACTCCGGATTTAATTACAGTTAACCAGAAGTGAATATATTGACATTAATAACTTACAGAATTTTAAATTTTCGACGAAACCACATTACAAGAATTATTACTTAAATATTTAAACATAAAACAAACATAAACTTTTTTTTTGAAAATTTTTTTTAATTAAATTAAAATTTTTTTTATTTTTGTACAGAACAGAAATATTTATTTGTAACCGCATAAACAGGTCTGATTACACCATTCATAATTGCAAATTATTAGTGTTCAAGCATCAGTGATCACAAAAGTGTTAAGTACTTTCTTTGAAATGTTAACTCAGACTAGCTGGAAGTTCATACCTGTACACAATTTGATATCTTCCTTTTTCTTTGCTGTAATGATACCATGTGACTGTCTGTGAACTGAGGACTTGTGGCATCTTGACAAAACATCCTAAATGAACGCTCTGGCCCCATGTCACTGACAGCTTCTTTTTCATAACACTGCTTTCACAGACACTTGCTGTGCTGTTGGTGACATCTTGGAGAAGGCTGTGAATGAAAAAAATCAAATAATTACTAATGTTACAACACATTACAATTACAATGTTACTAACATTAAAATTGGTTATAAATCCTAACTCTTTTGCCTGTAAGGGTTAAACAGAGAAGCACTGAAAGGAGTATGCTGGGAGGAACAAGGAGAGGCATGAAAACACTGTAATGGCTTTACAAAAACACTAGAATAGAGTACATAATTCACAACAGTTATATCAAATTTTGGTTTTCCATGCCCTTTTAAAATTGCATGAATACTATTTCTCTCAATTTCTGTTGTTATAATAAAGTCTGATGATGAGTCTGTATGATGAAGTAATTAAATTCATTCTGAATGTGTCAGGAGCAAAGGTTCTGAGTTATGAAGCAACAACACTCATGATACACTGATTGTGACTTTTTGGGCAAAACTAATACAAATTAATCGGCCACCTTACTGATCTGGCCGCAACTAACTTTGTCTTATTTATGAAACCAAAATCCACTTTGAAAGGATGATAATTTCATATAATTGATGATACTAAGGAAGCATTGTATACAGACCTACACATGATCCCAAAAGAGTTCTACCTGGACTGTTGGCATAAAGGATATAGAATTGAGAGTGGTGCATCAATGCAGGAGAAGAGTACATAAATTCCTTGTTATCAACATTTTTTGTATCTGTGGTACCAGTACTCTGATTTGTATTTTTTATTTATTTCTTAATCATATTTATCATCTAATTTACATATATTATGAACGATGGAATTATTAGTATTGGAAATGTATATAAGTATTGTAATTGTAACAGTATTAAAGAAGATTTTATTGGAATCATATCAAAGTTGTACAGTTATTGAATCAAATCTGCAAGGATTTTGGATTGCATTGATCTCCACATTGAAGACCAAGGTGATGGCATGTAATGGAAGTGCCCCCCCATATGAGCAAAAATTGTTGTAGATGGTATTGTTCTGGAGCAGGTCAGTTATTTTGAATATTTGGGCTGTGATGTGTCTTACATTACAAACAAAGATGTGATGAAGAAGTTGTACAAGCTGACCATATGCCTGGGACCATCAACAAGTAGAGAAACACACCGCACCTAAAGTTCTACAAGGTGATGGCCCTCCCTGCACGTCTCTATAGGTCTGAGACTTGAACTGTAACAAATTCCCAAGCTAGTTGTATTTGTAACGGGACAAATCTAAGGGATAGGGTTTTATGTTTAATAATTTGTAGTTGAACCTCTTTGAGGGAACCTCTTTAGACCACCCAGTGTATAACTTTTGTGAACAGCCTGTAGTGGAGTGCCAGGTACTGATTGTAACGACGTATGTGAATTCTCAGAAAAGGTCGTACATGTGCGATGCAGGAATTGCCACGAGGCGACAATCCTGGACTGTTTTCTGGTACGTCATAAGATTCTGGAATATTCCAACCAATCAAAATCAAGTATTGGGACCTGCTTCCTGTTGAGAACAGAAGCCGGTGAACGCTGAGAGACGCTTACCCATTTTGGACGCTTCAGTCGACTAGATTCATCCCAACTGCGTGGTTGTGTAAAAAATGTAAGGTTGGCCGACAAATACAAATGTTATATTAATTAATGTGAAACATGTAATCAGAAACAATCTAAAAAACAGTGTTAAACTTTAAAACAGTTTAAAAATGATTTTCGGAACGTTAAGTGAAAAAGAAAGTGAATCAACAGTAGTGGCGAAACATCATGGAGATGGCTACAACAGGGATGAGTACCTAAGATAATAAATTAACTAACTTTCACAGCATTTACAACTTTTAAATGGGTGATCAATAACTAAAAGAGGTCAGTAAACGGGGATTATTAAAGTATGAATATGTAAAAGAATGAGAGCGTGTGTGTCATGAAAGTACTGGTTTGCTGTAATAGAAATATATACCTAATGATGTAACACATAATAGTTTTGGAAGAATTTATAAAAAGAAAAGAGAAGTAGTTTTCAATCTAAGAAAATAAATAAGATGTGTTTTAACTTAAAAATGTGTTAAGTAAATTATTGCGTCAAATTACCATAACCTGTATTGTGTTGAAAAGCACGCCTAAAATGAACCTGGTAAGTATTAGATTCAAAAAGCATAAAGTGTATAAAGGTATCCATATTTCCCTCTAAAAATATAGGTGGCGACCTGTAAGTAATTTCGGAATCTTCTGTTCGATGTTCGAGTCAAGGAGTGAATGTTGAAAAGGCGTCAGAAGCGGGGGTAAGTAGACACATGGTAATATTTGTGGTTATTTTGGCATATAAAAATTTGTAAAGTTACAAATGGCGTTCCCTGCCAGGATAACTCCTCATATGAATTTATTCATATGGGTTTAGGCCTCCTTTGATATACAAGACAGGTTGTGATAAGCAGCGTCCTATTTGAAATTGCCGTATATAATTACGTTGTATATAAGTGTGGTTATGTTGGGTAGTATAATGTAATAGTGTAACTGAAAGTGCTCATAGTAGTACACTGAGTTGAAGAGTAATTTTTATACACAAAATGACACTGAATTAAATATTTCATTGCATTAACTGTTGAATTAAATTAAAAACATGGAGAATAATGAAAATGAGGTTAGTTTGACTGACTCAACGGTCATGAAGGAGTCAGAAATTCAGTCAATGACCGAGTCAGCTGTTATGAGTGGGTTGGAGGTTCATTCAACTCCAATTGCAGTTCAAGACAGTAAATTAAACGAGTCAACTGTTATAGGATGACTCTGGAATTCAGTTAACCCCAACCTTAACTAGTAAAAGTAAGCAATCTGATGACCATGTAATGAGATTTTTGCAACAGCAGTTTGCAAAGTTCAATATAAAATTTGATGAAGTAAGGGGTGATTTTAATAAACGTTTTGACGTAAAGGATGTTAAATTAACTGAACAGAATGGAAAACTTAACAAATTAAATAATCATTTTGATATAAATGATGTTAAATTAGAAAGTAAGTTTAACGAACTGAAAAGTGACATTAATGATATGAAGCAACAAAACGTTAATATTAATAGACGTATAAATGATATTGATGAACGTTTCAATACAATTAAAGAACAAGTCATAGAGTCTGTAAATGAGTGATTAGACAATCGTATTGATAACATACATAAATAAATGATAGATAACGTAAGTGAACAGTTTATAAACCATTAAGTGAAATAAAAGAAATTTTTGAAAGTCAAATAAATGAATGTAAATTTAACACTGTAAATAAAATTGAAGAAATTAGTAAAGATATTCAAATATATGCAACCAATACTGACAGTAAGATTAGTGAAATAGAGGATAGTTATAAGACAGAAATGCAATCATTAAAAAATACCGTAGAGATGATAAACAAAAATAGCATTCAGTCCAAATGTATCAATAATAATAAATTCTTTTCAACTGAGCAGAGCATAAGTAATGTTAAAGATGAGTTGAGTGTGGCGATAAGCCAGAAACTAAACAATGTTATGGAACGAATACTGATTATACGTGATGTAAATAGTGAGATTGAATTAGAGTCATTCAGTTGCGATAGTAGGGGGGTACACCCCATGGAGATTCTGAATCGGGTGAGGGAGTTCAATAAATTTAATCATAACAATTGGGAGGTGCAGTTATTGAAAATAGTTAAGTGTTTTAAGGGGAGTTCGGCAATATGGGCTGAGGCGCACAGGACCGAGTGGGAGTGTTATGAAAATCTTGAAATAGCTTTCCAAAATAAATACTGGTCGGAAGAGGACCAAGAAGTGCTCAGAAGTAAGATAATGGGGTCGGGTAATTTTGGGACTCATAGTAACAATGTTACCATTTACGTTATGAAAATATATAATGAAGCTAAGTACCTTGAACCTCCATTACCATTTAGGTCATTCGTGAGACACATTAGTAAGCAATTACCCTGCGAGGTACAGATTACCCTAATGACACGAGAAATAACGGACATAAGTTACTTGGAGAAAATATTAGACATTTCTCAAAACATAAGGGACAGGGATATGGGCAGGCGTCCGAATCCGCCGGTGTCACATACTAACGGGAATCAAGGACCAATAAAGGGGACCAATCAAGAGTGTCGACAACCGCGCATGGAGGTGCGAGGGGAGGCTATAACAATAGAAACAAGGTGTGGTCATGTTCAGAGTATCGTTTTGGAAACTGCTATCAGAACGGTGTGTTATAGGTGTAAAAAGGCAAGAAATTGGCAAAGAAACGGAACAGTGTCCAACCAAAACCATCAGCAACAGAGAGGAGAAGATAGCAGCCGAGGAGCGCCCAGAGGAGGTGGAACTGCAGCCAGAGGTCGCGGTGGATATTCACAGGGCAGTGCCGCCGTACAACAGGAAAACTAGCAAGGACAGTGGATGAAAGGACCCAACCATTGTCAACAGGTAGCAGCGGGGTCCAGGAGGAGTGTAGCTATCGGAGTCAGCTGATTAGCACTGATATATCCAAGGAATTAATGGAAGAGGACAACTCTGATGTAGTGAAACCAGAGGCGGGATTGACTGAGGTAATGATCACCATAGAAGGTAAGAAAGTGAAAACCTTAGTAGATACGGGGAGCGAGGTGTCGGTAATTTCGGAACATATTTTAGATGAATTAAAAGAAGTAAACAAAAATATTCCTTCATTACCCGTGGTCGGGGTTACTATAATAGGGATTACCAGGGTGAGGGGTAAGCGTGTCACAAAGCAAGTTCAATTAAACATGGTAATAAACGGTGGTGAATATGACAATACATTTTTAGTAGTACACGGTTTAAATTTGGAGGTTATTTTGGGTAATGATTTTTTAATAAGGCACAAAGCAGTGATTGATTTCCATAAACAGGTATTAGAATTAGATAATGAAATTGAGCCAGTCAGAATTAGTTTTGAACAGATATTGGACACAATAAGAGTTTCAGGTATAAAAGTGATACAAAACCGGGTCGGTGATAGGGACCCAGAAGTGAGAGTGAATGTATGTAGAGAAAGTGAGAGTGGTGAAAGTGAGGAACGAATATGGGAGGACAGGGAATATAAATTTTGTAGTAAGGGTGGCGTTGTAGTGAGTCCTCAACGTAAGGAGATGTGGCGGGTGGTGAAAAGTTTTAAAGAGGTGTTCGCAGAGTTGCCTGGTAGAGCCAGAAACTATGAATGTGTGTTAAAGGTAAGGGAACATGCACCCTATGTACAAGGAAGTTATCCGGTGCCATACTCGAAAAGGAGAGCGGTTCAAGTAGTTGGATAGAATGTTGGAGGGAGATATTATTGAGAGGTCAGTGTCACCCTATTATAATCCGTTAGTTGTAGTTATCAAGAAAGATGGGAGGGTAAGATTGTGTCTAGATGCCCGTAAACTAAATCAGATCATCATTCCTGACCATTAGACAGCGGAGAATTGAATGCCATTAGGAACAAGATATAGAAAACGAAGAAATTGTTGGTTTGAAGAAGAGACATGGGTGAGATGAGTGGTTTGATAAGGAGTGTGAAGAGGCAACTGAATTCAAAAACAAGACGTAGAAATTAATGATCCAAAGGAAATGCACCAGTGCTGTTCAAAAGGACTACAGGAAGGCCAGGCGGATGGAAAAGAAGATTCATAGAGGAAAAAAGAGGGAGTATATGATGAGACAGATGAAAAAGATAGAGGAATATAAGAGTAAAAGGCTGAGCCGAGATATGTACAGGAAGGTGAATGATTGAGACAGGAATTTCAGCCTAGAACAAATGCCTGTAGGGATAATAATGGTGGCCTTATGAGTGATACTGCTGGCGTAATCAGGAGAAGGACAGTACACTTCGAAGAGTTGCTAGGCTCAGTTGGGGAGGCTTCGATGGAGGCATCTGAGAATGAAGAGGAAGTAGGAGAATTCAAGGATGATGGAGAGGAGTTGGTGCCATCCTATGACGAGGTGTATGAAGCTCTAGAAAAGCATAAAAATAACAAGGCAGCAGGTTCTGATGGTTTACCAGGGGAACTATTAAAGAGCGCAGGAGGAGATTTTGTAAAGGAATTTGCCCATCTCATAGAGCGAATATGGCTGGAGGAGGAAATGCCTGATGAGTGGAAAAATGGGGCGGTGTGTTTAATACATAAAAAGGGTGATCCGCTCATATGTAAAAATTATAGGGGCATCTCTTTACTTAATACAGTATCTAAGGTATTGTCCAACATCATATTTTCTAGGCTGCTTCCCTACGCTGAGGAAAACGTAAAAGAATATCAATGTGGATTCACTAGGAATAGGTCAACAACAGACCAAATATCCTGGAAGAAACGTTGGAATATGGAGTGGCCACTTACCATCTCTTTGTGGATTTTCAGTCGGCATATGATTCAATCAACCGGAAAATGCTATATAGAGCTATGAAGGAGTTGAATATACCATCTAAATTGGTGCGTATGGTTGGAGTAGTTATGTCCAATTCTAAATGCCAAATCAGAATACAATCAAATCTATCTAACTCCTTAAAAAACATTGAATGGGCTGAAACAAGGAGATGCCTTAGCATGTCTGTTGTTCAACATAGCTCTAGAAAAGGTCATCAGGGATTCAGGAATTCAAACTAGCGGACACATATTTCACAAGGAGGTACAGCTTCTGGCCTATGCCGATGACATTGATGTCATAAGTAGGTCTGAGTCTGGCTTAAAGGAAGCCTTTCAGGAACTGGAGTTGTCCACTAAGGCTTGAGCTTGGTTATAAACCAAAGCAAAACCAAATATATGGTTGTAGGTGCCAACCCTCGTGCCCTGTCCCTGTGCATTAATGATTATGAATTTGAAAAGGTTCAGGGTTTTCCATATCTCGGGTCATATGTGGACTCTGGAAATGACTCCTCTAGAGACATTGAAAAACGGATAGTATCTGCTAATAGGTGTTACTACGGACTGGTGAAACATTTTAAGTCAAAATTAATAAGTAAAGATACAAAAGCCACCCTATACAAGACCTTGATCAGACCAGTCCTGATGTATGGCTCGGAATGCTGGGTGCTAAAAAAACTAGATGAGCAGAAACTATCCGTGTTTGAGAGGAGGGTACTGAGGAGAATATATGGCCCTGTGAGGGAAAACGACATTTGGAGGCGACTGCATAATCGAGAGTTGTACGAAAGGTTTAAAGATCTTCCGATCGTGCAACTCATACAAATTAACAGATTGCATTGGGCTGGTCATGTGCAGAGAATGGTGGAGGATAGAATCCCAAAAAGAGTTATGAATTATTTGCCGATGGGAAGGAGAAGGAAAGGAAGACCACGTACAAGATGGCTGGACCAGGTTGGTAAGGAGGCAGTGAGGCTGGGTGCAGCAAACTGGTGGACATAGGCCGGGAATAGAGACCAGTGGGGAAGATTTCTTTTGGAGGCCAGGGCCCAGGCTGGGCTGTAGCGCCGAGGATGTATGTATGTATGTATGTATGTATGTATGTATGTATGCATAATTCCTGACCGGGAGTTACCCGAAGCAATGGATGAGATATATCAAAAATTTAGTGGTGTTAAATATATGACATCATTAGATTTAACCGCGGGGTATTGGCAGATCCCGTTAGCGTTTGAAAGTAGGAAATACATGGCGTTCCTTTTCAATGGAAAAAATTACCAATTTGAACGGTAACCTTTCAGGCTCAATACCAGTTGGCCAGTTTTATAAAGTGTTTAGATGAGATATTACAACCTAAGAATTTAGAATTTTTAACTGTGTACGTAGACGATATTTTAATAGCTTCTAGGACATTCTCAGAACATATTGGGCTGGGCATGCAAAGCCCATTACCTGACATCAAACAAAACGATCCGTGACTCCCTGTGTGTCCGTTCCCTGGATGCCACTATACGGACACTGTCCCACAAATTCTATCATCGCTCCGCCCGATTCCAGGGCAACCATCTCATTAGCGCCCTCGGTCGCTACCAATCTGTGCCAGGAGAATCTTGGACCCGGCCTCGGCGAACACTCACCCTCAATTAATTAATGAATTGAACTCCCACGGCTGGTAGCAGGCCACACCCAAATCCAGAATTATCAGTCGTCCCTACGGCAGGAGCTCTATTGAAGCTCGGAATGTAGTACACGAGCGGGCGATGGGCATGCCCTTCGCCTCACACAGCCCTCGATCTGCATAATAGTTTTGGAAGCATTTATAAAAAGAAAAGAAAGTAGTGTTGAATCTATAGAAAATAAATAAGATGTGTTTTAACTGAAAAATGTGTTAAGTAAATTATTGCGTCGAATTACCATAACCTGTATTGAAGCACGCCTAAAACGAACCTGGTAAGTATTAGATTCAAAAAGGGTAAAGTGTATAAAGGTTTCCATATTTCCCTTAAAAATATAGGTGGCGACCTGTAAGTAATTTCGGAATCTTCTGTTCGAGTCAAGGAGTGAATGTTGAAAAGGCGTCAGAAGCAGGGGTAAGAAGGCACGTGGTAAAATTTGTGGTTATTTTGGCGTATAAAAATTTGTAAAGTTACATATTCAAGTGGGTGAACAGAGATTTCTTAGGCACGTGGCAGGATATACTCTTTAAGATTGCAAAAGAAATGTCAGTGTATGGGAGGAACCAAATATTGTGAGTATACTTGATAAGATTACCCGATATTATCTAAAATGGTTGGAACATCTTAACCGAATGGATGACTGCCACATCTGCATCTGCATAATATGGAATTATCAGCCGAAAGGACGGATATGTGTGGGGAATCCGAAGAAGCGTTGGAGCGACCAGTTCTGTCTATCTGCTTGGGACTGGAACAAACCATTTTTGGTTTAATCCTTGCTGAAGATGATGATGATGTCACATTGAAGAACATAATATTGTACACAGTTAAATTATTGGGATAGCAGAAAATTCCGTGATGTTCCATCACTTACTGATGGAGTGAATGGAACAGTAGAGGTGGCAAAATATCTAGAAGGTGAAGACCTGAATGATAAGTAACCTGATGAACTTCTTAATGTGAGTGTGAAGAATTATCTGAAATGATCTAAAAGAAGTTGCACAAACTGCCTGTGCTGAAGGTATTGGTAATGATGATGAGGAAAAACATTAAGCAAGAAAATGAAATTTGATATTATCAAATATTAGTAAAGAAATTATGATCTCAAGTAATCTTACTGAGGATTTCACCACTACTGATCCTGACACTAAGCATAGTCATAGTTCAAACAGGAACTATAGAATTTCTAATCTGTTTAGAGAAATTGCTATAATCATACAGAGAACTTCAAAAGATATTACTAGATAATATGAAACACATACAACAACTAGTTTCCTTTAAAATAAAATTGATTTAATAAATTTAATCAAAAACATTAATAAATTTGAGGAAATCTAAACATTATTATAATAATACTGTATTCATTGTGTAATGTATTATTCTAGTATTAACTTGTATACATATTATATTGGATGTAGCACAGGTACATGTAATGTATTTTGTACAACAGAAAATAACAAACTGATTTTTGCAGAATATTAACACTACAAATACTACAAATTTTGTGTCTGTAAAACTTCCTAATATTAAAATAAGATAAGGCAGTAGTGTACACATTTTTCTGTTGACTCCTTTTCTTATTCTAAGTGCTAACATTTTTAAATCATGGTTTGTGGTGCTCTTGAAGAACTTAAATCCCATGGATAACATGGTATTATTGTTCTTTGAAGGAGATAAGGCTTGCTAGATTGCATGCATACATCCAAAAATTTATAAAAAAATGTCCACAACTTTTGAACTCATGTTGAGTATGCAAATAAAATTAATTACTACCACCACCATCATCATCATTGTCGCCGTCATCATCAAATCATCATTGTCATCAATAATAATAATATCTAAACAATTTCTGATTTCTTATATAATTTCTATAGCTGCAAAATTAATTACTACAAAAAGTATATTGTTCTCTTGCACTTTTTTCTGCTGTTAGCAGTTACAATAATAAGCACGAGTTTTGCAGAGCTATGGTAATATTAAAAAAACGGTGTTACTTACCCAGGTGTAAATGGTCGGCAAGAATTACTGTCCTTATCCCAGCCACAGTATGGATCGTGAACACATCGCAAGCAATTATCGTATCTGCGATTACACATTACCAAGTCTATTTGTCTTACTCTCTCATCAGATGCCACATACAAAGATTTATGCTAGAAAAACCCCGATATAATAATTAATTGTATGATACAAACAGCATCTTTTAAATGAGCAAGTGAGTGAGTGTGTGTGTGTTGTATATTATATCTTATTAAAACTTACTAATTAGAAATATAAGTAAACAGATTTTGAATCTTCTGAATTTTGATGAGAGATATAGTAATATGTCTATGAGTTTAATAATATTTTTTAAACTTTACACACGTACTTTCTGTTGGTCATAAAACAAATCAGAATATTTGGGATTCACAGTTCTGCTAATAAAGAGTAGCCAGATTTATTTTTATTCATGCATGTTGCAATTTGTATCACATGGTTTTATAGTTGTATTCTTTTGGTGTTACAATTTTTGTGAGAAATACTGTAAATCAGAACTTAAGGATTTGTTCAGCAAATTGTATTGTATTGTCTAATTATAACCTTTTTATAGTAACAACATAAATTTTATTCCTAAAATGTTTTTTACAGACATTATAAAGTAATCACAAAACAAATAGTATAATGCATTATGCTACATAATATAATACGTGGGGTATAGCACAGTCAAGGAAATTCTGAAATAGGCAGTCCCTCACTAAGTCTTTGTTCATCCCTGTAAGTGCTAAGACATAACACATTCAAGTATAGTTTTGTTTGAGCAATCGTTGTACATGGTGAATTGCATAATGAATCATCAAATGGAGTTAGTTAGAAGTAGTTTCATTTCTGCAGGTAACAAATGCACCTGCTAATGTTCAGTCCACCCCTATGCATTGATTGCATATGTTCACTGCATGCAACTGTTGCACAATGACATTCAAAGGAATTCATGAAAAGTGCATTGAACATCCCTTTATATATAGCAAAATTGAAAGTTAAGGGCACGGAAATGCGCGAAACTCTTACGGTCAGAGGGGAAAGCCAATGTGGAGGTAGTCGCTGTGAGATGTGAGAAGAGAATTGTTATTATCAGCGATGGTGTTGCCAACCTATGAATATTGATTCTAATAGTAACAAAAACTCGCGACTGTTAAGGTTTGTTTGTAAATGTGTCACCACGAATCTCTATCTGAGTGTGTGTGTGAGTGTGTACCTACAGTCACACAGCTGTCTTTAAAAAAAGAATTATATGTTTACTGTTTCCAACGTAAATCAAATAATAATAATGTAATTGTATTACTATACAAATCAAGCAAATGATATGTACTGTTCACACGTATTGGAATTTGTTGCTGTTACATATCAGAATGTTTTATAAACATATCTGAGTGTTGTTTGGCTATGTCATTGTGTATTGCTGAGACGTAAAAAACTACAGCCTTTCTGACCATTTTTATCGCAATGGAATTTGCAAACTGTACACTTCCACTCCTTTATCTCTACAGTTTATCATTACATAAAGGAATGTGTTCTTCATATTAATTTAATTGCAAGAATCTTTTAATCCTGGACAACAAAAAACTGTGTATTATTACTTCCCGTGCTTGACTATGAATAACTTTCCTGTCTTTGCTGGTTGAAGGAGAAGTATCCATTTTAACAAATCTTGTTACTGGATGATAATACAAATAATTACGATAATACATAATTACAGAATAAAAACTACCAATAGAAATTAACTAAAAATTTAAATAACTAATAAAAATGAGTGACTATAAAACAACGATATAATTAATAATAAATTGAAATAATAATAACAAATGCAAGACTGAGATAGTACATCACACAGTAACTAACAACGTACAGGTAACTAAAACATCACGTGCAAAGTTGGCGACACCTTCACTTGCATACCAGATGATTCTCCGTTACCCTCTCGCCATTCACAATTTCAAAAATGGACTCGTCCATCCATAAATTGGTTTCTGCGCATATGCCCTTAACTTTCAATTTTACTATACCACATGCGAACTGCAGCAGTGACTGCACTAGGGATCAGTCAACATGCAGTGATTGCATCCAATCTAGTGTTCTTTGGTTGCTGCCACTGGATTGTTGTCACTGTTTTCATAATTGGAAAAATAATTAATCAGAGTTAATATTTTTACTACCTAAAATCATTAATCATATACAGTAGAGTCTCGCTTATCCAACATAAACGGGCTGGCAGAACGTCGGATAAGCGAAAATGTCGGATAATAGGGAGGTGTTAAGGAAAAGCCTATTAAACGTCAAACTATGTTATAATTTCAAACTACATTATAATTTTACACATTACGAACCTAATAATCATGTTTTACAACATACTACAGAAAAAATGAACTGAAAAAATGAACTTACAGTTACAGAATTGCCTGAAGTTAAAAACACTTAAAAAGTTCAGTCCTGTGATGATTTAAAGAAATTTTTGATCGTAGTCTGCTTTCCTGACGAGTGCCGTTTCTTCGCTGCCAAGTGTTGCCATCTTTGCAGCATCATTATGTCGATTCCTGTAGCTTCTTCTTGTTGCTCAATGTATTTAATTGCAGTTTCTAGAGCCTTAACTCCGTCGTTATGTGAAACTGTGAGAGGCTCAACAGTTGGTGCTTGATCCTGATCTTCAATTTTGTTGTCATCGCAATTGACAAGAGCGACAATTTCTCCATCAGTTACATACTGATAATCATCCTTCATCCAACTTTCGATTTCTTGCAAAGATGCATCCTCACATCCAGGGATACGTTGCACTAAAGGTAGAATGGTTTCTTCGGTTTCATCTGTGCTTTCCGTTTCCATACTTTCATCATCGCCTAGCAGCTTCTTCCATGATTTGGCAATTGTTGGAGCCCTTACGTCAGCCCAGGCCCTTGCAACCCAATAAGCAACATCCTTTACATTGATGCATTTCAATTTTTCAATCATGTCTTGTCCTTCCATTTCTTCTATCACTGTGGACAGTAGCTTCCTGTGATAGTTCCTTTTTATCATTTCCAAAAGACCCTGATCCATAGGTTGGCATATGGCGGTTACATTGGGGGGCAGAAACATTGCCTTAATGTCACCATCTTGAAGTTCCTCTGCATCAGAGTGCGTTGGAGCATTATCTACCAACAAAACTGCTTTTCTGGGTAAATTATTTTCTTTCAAAAACTTCTCTGTTGAAGGAATTAATTCCTTAAAAAACCAGTCTTTGAAAATTTCACTGCTCATCCATGCGCTTTTCTGACTGTAGTATTTTACAGGAAGAGCATTTTTTGAAACTGTTTTAAAGGCTCTAGGATTTTTGGACTTTCCAATCATTGCAAGGTCCATTTTGAGGTTTGCTGTAGCATTGCTGCATTCTAAAATTGTCAGCCTTTCCTTACTACGCTTGTAGCCAGCTTCAGTTCTGGCTGCAAGACTCTTACTAGGTATCATTTTGTAATTAAGGCCTGACTCATCACAGTTAAATATCTGATCACCCGTTAGGCTTTCAGTTTCAATAAATTCCTGAAATCTTTTCTTGAATGCTTCCATTTCTTCAAAATTCGATGATAGTTTTCACCACAAACACTTAACTGATGGATACCGTAGCGTTTCTTCCATCGGTCGAGCCAACCGACACTTGCTGTGAAATCTGGGTCCTCTTCATTGAATTCATTACGAAAATGCAACGCCTTTTGCTGTAAAATAGGCCCTGAAATAGGTATACCTTTGTTCCTGAACTGTGTAAACCAAACATACAAAGCTTCACTAACTTTTTCATAGTCACATTTTTTCATAGTTTTTCTTTCTTTTAATGCACCCTCCGTAACTCTTGATGCACACCATTTTTCTATTTCTATTCGTTGTTTTTCCAGTCTCCTACTGTTACCCGTCCAACGACAAAGTCATCAGCTACCTTCTGCATTGTCTCTCCCTTGTCCAGTCTCTTGATTGCCTCAAGTTTTTGTTCCATCGATACAACAACTTTCTTTCTTTTCGTCGCCATACTTGCATAAATTTCAACTTTTAAACAACACAACAATGTTTGTCAAATTAACACACACAGACACATATGTATATAACAGACAATAAACCGATCCGCGTACAATGATAGATAACCTGCACTGCACTGAGTAGTGAGTTGTGACAGTGAGTGAGTGAGGGTGGAGCGAATGACAGACACATGAGTCATAGTGTAGACTGTACAGTCGGGGTAACTAATTACCTGCGGTAGAGTTGGGAGGAACAAAAAATAGACTATGCTCACGCTCGCAACTTGCAGTTCTTGTTGCCATTTAATGCGTTTTTTTGTTGTTGTTTTTTTTTTTTTTTTTGCGGTGGGACGTCGTATAATACGGAATGTCAGATAAGCGAAGGTCGGATAAACGAGATTCTACTGTAAATGTAAACTGAACCTTGTTGCTCGGTTGAACAATTCCATTTGACAACTGCATGCAGTGAACATATGGAGTCAACAACAAATGAAATCACTTCTAATGAATTCAAATTTATGGTTCATTATGCAACAGCTGGAAGCGATGATCGCTCAAACAAAACCACCACACCCTTAACATGTTATTGGTCTTTCAATCTAATACTTTCTGAGGCTCTAAAATCTGTTTGAAAAATAAACTGACAAGATTATTGTTTGGTATTTGATGCAAACAATAATTATTCTTGGAATCACAAATAATTATTCACAGGGGGGGGGGAGTTCTTACTTTGGTAACTGTTAAGTTCATGTCAATGTGCTGTGTTAATATTGCTTCTTTTCACTGCTAGGAAGTAGCATTGGTTCTTAGCATATCATTCGGATATTTTATTGTTATTTTGGAGTGTTAGTGGTCTCAAATATTTCTACTAGTAATATTATACAAACCACTATGTTGTATTTGGTATCTGAAGGTTGGTAAATTACCTGAAGATGGCTTGACTGCCGAAGGCGCTCGTCAGTACCAAATACAACATAGTGGTTTGTATAAAATTACTAGTAGAAACATTCGGATATTGTAAGGAGTATAAGGAGGATACTGTAATAAGGAGGATAATGTAATCATTATGCTCACTTCCTAATAAAAGTGAAAGTAACTCTCGTACATGTCTCACTATTTCCTGCTGGAGCAATCAAAAAGATGCCCCCCGCCACACACACACACACACACACACACACACACACACACACACACACACACACACACACACACACACACACACACACACACACCTGAGTGGATAAACAATAAATAATCTACAGAGTGTAATCAGTGTGCTATGAGGACAAATATATAAACCAGACTTACCTCTCTTGATATATCCATTACTCTGATTGGTTCACCAGGAGTAACATCAAAGACGTCGAGTAGTACTGACTGGGATTCACCTTCTTCATCATACCATTGGACCACTTTGTACACTCTGCCTTGGTCTATAACATTTTGATACAGTTTTGTTCAGAACATTAGCAAAACAAATTTATTCCTATTTCTTTTATGAATTTGCTAACTGCTATAATTTTTTTTTTTTTTTTATTGTTCGACTAAGCTTTTCGTCATTACTGACATCTTCAGGTCTTAAACAACAGGTTGTTTAAGACCTGAAGATGTCAGTAATGACGAAAAGCTTAGTCGAACAATAAAAAAAAAATTATAGCAGTTAGCAAATTCATAAAAGAAATAGTAAGGATGGCTGCTAATTTAAACAATACGAAGAATAAAACAAATTTATTTGTTTCATATTACCTTTTCCATCTGTTTCAGTAAAAGTCTATGCTGTTTCCAATTGCAGTAATTAATTTTATGTGTGTCTTTTTTATTGTTAACAACACCATTGTGGCCTTAATATATTATCTGTCAATACCAGAAGTTGCAGTCATTCTGTGAGTGAGGCTTCCTCAGTGGTCAACTGATGCAGCCACTGAGGATAAGTGAAACATTTAATGTTACCAAAAATAAATATATCCTCAAACAGTGTTGAAATAATGTGCTATTTCCAGTTTAGTTTACCAACAAAATGTATAAACAAATATTCACATACATAGCAAAATTAAACAAAAATATAATAAGCACAGTTTATTGTAGCATCAATAAACAAAAGCAGTCACTGCAAGCAATTATGTTATAAAGATAATTAAATCAGGAAATTACATTTTTTTTACTGGTATGTAATTTATTATTAGTATTCTCTCTGTAAATGGAAACAACAAAGGGAGACCTGTATCCAATACTGCAGTGTAGCCAGGATTTTTCATGGGGAAGGTTACTCACAAGGGTTTTCCCTGGTCCAGGTGGTGCCTGCAGACTTTTTTTTAATAACCTCTACTAGTGATTGGTTCAATGGGTTGGTTGGGGGGTGGGTTGTAATTACCAGACATTCACTTGGCTCTATACCACTGGTCCAACAGTAGACAAATCTGGCTAACCAAGAGAAAAAGAAGAAGAAGAAGGAGAAGAAGAATTCTTCTTACAAGTTTATATTTTTTATTACTTTTGATGCCAACCCTGTGTGTGACACAAGCTATTATACAAACATCCTGGCAGCCTTATACAAAATCCACTGGTGGCCATATGTGGCCAAAAAGCATTTTGTACAATTCTTTTGAATGTTAACTGTAATGTTGTGCATTCAATTAACTAAGAGAAGAAGCATTTATATTTTTATAGTCAATCTAAACAATTTGGCCATTTTGTGTTTTTTGGTATTTATACTTCTGTAGGTTATATAATCTGACCTGTATTACATAGTGGCAAAATAATATTAGCCTACTCAATAAACACTGATCACTTCTACTTTTTTTTTTATTGACAGTGAAATATAAACTAACTTCTTACTTTGGTACAAAAGTGTTTTGCAGTTATAAGAAATTTTCTTAAGTCATAAGTCTTAATTTTGAAAATCCTAAGTCAGAATTTTTTGAAACATAAAAAAACGTAGTTTTCTTTACATTACTGCAAGTATATATTTATTATTAATATATATTTACACGTTTTCTACAATTTTAAAGAGGAAACTCTGATCATTATAAGCTGTTACATTTAAAACACGCTATTGGCAAAAATTTGTTTTCAGTTTTCAAGTATAACATTCCGGTTTTTAATGAGAGATGTAATAGCTCTCACTAGATGGTTGTATTATTATTTTAATTGATAAAATTGACTTATGAACGTTTTCTGTTTAAAGATTTTAGATTTTTATTTAATTTTATTTTTAGTTTACATTTCTACTACAACATCATAGTAAACATTCTGAAAACAAAAATTATAGTTTGGCAAATATATACTGAATTACTATATAATGTTAATAATAATGCTCCTTTAATGTAGTGGTGAAGTTTAAGAGTTAGGCAGGGTAGGGTGCCTTATGTGAACCACTCGGCAAACAAGGGAGGCAGTGTGGCCAGCACTATTAAGTTGCATACACTACTAACATGTAACTTCAATTCATCATAATAATAAACTTCTGCAGGCATACATATATTGCTTTCCCTTAGATAAATTTTTCAGAACAATTCTACAGGATCAGAGACTAATAAATTATTTAACATGTAACTGTTGCGGTTTCAAAAAACAATGTACTAAAAAACCATTTGGAAACACCTAGAATTTGTGTTCTGCTTCATAAATGTTAGACAACAATTAATAAATTAGAAATATTTCTTATGCAATACAGTTTTTATCAATTTACTCACTTGTTCCTGCATAGAAGACTGTGTAATCCATTTGGTCACCAAATATGTCATATTTCAGTTTATCAACGACCAGATGTGTAAACAGCAAGTCTCGTTTGTAGTAGACAGGTTTGTTGTCTCTATGAGCAATGGCTGCATCCATTAGAGGATGTGAGCGGATGAAATTCAGTACAGTGTCTGAAATAAAAATACACATTATTAGACTACATGATTTGTTTTAATAGATAATTTATATTAAACAATATTTTTGTAGATTTTACATCACATTTTTTAACAGTATACATCAAAGAGGTAATAAATTTTCATCTACAACCAGTATGTTGTTACTTTATGTTATTTAATGGTAAAATTAATTGTTATTAACAACTGATATTTTTAAAAGAGTTTAGAGAGTGGCCCAAAAGTGCTCTCACTTCCAGAATGAGATAAATCCATTTCAGGATGAATCAGTTTTCACAAGTATGGCCACTCTAATACCACTAGCCGCGAAGGGTTAGCATTATAACCTGTCTCACCAGCCAGGGAATTTATGGCAGTTTAAGGTACAATGTTGATATCTTATGTATTGTTCAACTTAAATAATGTTGCCTGACCAATATTGATGCTAAGCCCTCCCTGTGCTAGTAGGGTAACTTTAATATTTTGATGCTTTTAATGTAAACATTCTAAAATATGATTACATAAAAAGTAGATTAGATAGGTCAGATATCTCAGAAATAGGTCAGATAGATTTTGGAGATCTTTAGTGTGATTAAGTCCATGAATTTACAGACGTTTATTGAGAACTTTATATAAATCTATACAAGTAACTGTTCCATCAGAGATAATGATGTACACACCTGGCAGTGTTTCTGTGTCATCCACACATTTACCAGGTCTTGGTTCAGGTACTCTGTTGCTCAGGACAGGTAACCACGCTGAACTCGATGTTGCTTGTTCTTTGAACTTGCCCTCGAAAGCTTTCTGAATGTCTTCCAAGTTGAATGCACAAATTGCACTGCCCATTAAACCAGTGGTTGATGTAGTGAAGGTTCCATAGAATTTTGTATCGTCACCAGGTATTTTATAAATACTTTCTGCAAAGTAACAAGTTCACATTATGATTATATAAGAAACTGAAACTGACATGGGAAAAATAACATAAATGCTGAACAAAAGTAACAGACATTACAGTGGTGGAGTTTTTTAGTATTTAAATTTTTAAAATAGATGTTAGCCTTCACTTAATGAAGTTACAATGTAACATTTGGACTAGACAAGAAATTGGTAACCACCCTTAGGATAAAATATTACTAGAACATGAGTGAATAAATAGTAAGATTCTATTCTCAAGAGATAGATAAACAAAAGTCACATGAAATGAAAAATAAAAATTTATATAAAAGGAAAATGTTTTTATAACAATAGACTTAATAGACATCTCTTGACACATCTATAACTATGCAAACAGTCTTCCAACCACAAACGTTTTTGACTAAATTGTTCCATTTTAATTATGCATAGTAATTCATTTAATTTGTTTGCATTTTGATTTCCTGGCTCTTTATCAGTGAGTGATAAAATAGGTTTATATTATCTTGATCCATTAGATTTTAGTATCAGTCTAGCCTAAGAGTGGCTAAGAATGTCTCACCCAAATGAAAAGCTGCTTTTGAATTGATTCAATTATATGAATACTAATGTTTTTAAAATAAATTTTATCAGATTTATGCTGTCTAAAAATACTTGTAATTAAAAACAAACAATATTTTACAACCCAATACTAAAATGAAACTGCTTACGTATTTCATTGAAGTAAAATGGAAATTCTCCAGGTATAGAGCAGTTCAGCCTGGCTTTCAGGTAAGTTGCCCAGTTTTGACTGAGAATGTTTTTACCACCGGTATCCCTCTTACATACTCTAGCAACACGCGAATACACATTTTTTCCGCAGTTGATGTACTCGACGGCTGTTTCTCTGAAGAAGAATAACACGTGTTGTCCAATATCGTATGCACCAACAAAGTCTGGTTCTGGAATTGAAAGCAATGTCATTCATTATACACACTCTTTAATATTATTACATGTTACACAGAATAACTACCTGGTATTCCTGTGTATACCTAAATAATAACCCAAGTTTCAGTAGGAACAATGGCTAGTTCAGAAAGTTGTCTGCACAAGAGAAAATACCGAGAAAAAGCAACTTTGTACAACCTCATAACACTTATTAAATACAACTATATGTTTATAACTATACTATGACTATGACTATGACTATGCTGTATTGCAAGTATACTGTTATGACGGTCTACTTGATGTCGTAGGTACAGTGGAAAACAAAATAAGTACAAGACATCAATTAAGTTACTAATCACCAGCTTTAATTTCACAGTTAAACAATTCGTAATTAACAATACAGTCTCTACAACAAATCAAATAAAAATTGTTCACACGCAAATTTTATGTCAACTAATATTAAACACAATTGTTATTACAATTATACCGTCTGATTATAAAACACACTTAACTAATAACCACTTGAACGCGCACAGTAATATCGCCCGATAATAACTCTCGAACCGAACTGTAAATATATCGTAGCTATACTGAAACTAAGGCCGCTGCTGCCATGTATTTATATTCCCGCTCACAGACCAGAAGCTTCCAAACTGCGTCTTATCTCTAAACTACGGCATAATTAATTTCGGCCTTGACACAGTCCGCACGGCTGGCGACTTCGAGAAAACTCTCGCGGATGCGTTGACAGTCACGTATGCTACATACATTAGAGCGAGATTCTTCTGGCACATTCGACAAACACGTAGATTGTTCTGTGATGTCGTAACAATACTTTATAATATAATTAATATTATGTCGTACACAGTTTATTCAGATTTGAAATCAGATTATATCTACTTAAATTACTGTTTAATTGAAAAATCAGATCAACAAATTAGTAATCAAAGACCACAATAAGTAAAGGAAATGGCGTGTCCTATCAGTGTTTCATGAAATGGTTATAATAAAAGAGATTTAAACAACAAATCATAATACAAGCGTAAATAAAGGTATTATCAAGAGTTGTAAGCTACAATCTTGCCAGCAGCATAAGTGAAGTATATAATATAAAGAATATACAAATACACAAAAGATAAATATATTAATGAGGTATTAGAAAGTCTGAAATAAGAGAAAAACTAGGTCTAAATCTGCTAATACAAAATATACCAAACTGAAATAGTATGATTTTGTGCTTTGAATGACTTAAGAAAGCCTTCTTGAGAGAGTGATAAACGCTATTCTGTATGCAGAAAATGAAGGGGAACATCAAGATAGAAATGATAAAAATATAGCAAGTAAGAAGGAGAAAAGTAAAACAGAATTAATTAATTTTGGGGTCACAGCTAAAAAGAATACAATAATTTAATGTCATTATCATCATCTTCACTGATTAAACCAAGGATGGTTTGTTCCGGTCTCTAATAGGCAAAGATTAGAGCTGGTCACTCCAGTGCTTCCTCGGACGTCCCACACTTCTCCGTCCCCTTGGCTTATAGAGTTCCATAGTTGTTTGGGGATGCGGCAGCCATCCATTCGGCAAAGATGTTCCCACCAATTCAGCCGATACTGTACGATCGTGTCGAGTATACTCATAATATTCAGTTACTGCCGTATGTCTGTGTTTCTCCTATGATCATGGAGAGTATACCCTGCCACGTGCCGGAGAAATCTCATTTCAGCCGCTTGGACGCAACTGGCCTGGCCTTTCGTTAAAGTCCAATTCTCAGACTCATAAAGAAGAAGAGTGCGAAGAGCCACCACCTTGTAGAATTTTACAAGGTAAATAATAATAATAATAATAATACATTGAATAACAATGCATTAAATTATTGTTTTCAAAATAATATATTAAGGAACACCACTGACTGATACACCTTGATTCCTATGGTACAGTGACCTCGGAGATCTTGAAATGAGGTCTGTGATATAAACGCTTTGCAAGAAAACTGCTTATAACAGTTTTGGAAAGAAAAAAATTAAAACTATAACACTGCAAATAAGTTAAAGCCATATAACTGGTAGAAAATGTGGACATGGTGCGAAGATTCGTAAGAAGAAAATATTTCATTTTGGTGTAAATGAGTGAAGTTCTGGGCATCATGCTAACGAGAAACGCTTAAATGTAAAGCAGGTAGTATTCGTTAAGCAGTGGCTATTCTAGCCTGTGGGCAAGGCCCTGCAGAAGCCCAAAATGTTTTCTTATTAAATTTTTAAGTATGTACTGTATGCACTGTTTGTTACTATTTGTAATTGCAAATTATTTTTTATATTAAATAATTATTGGTATTTCCACTCACTACCGGCAGTGCCTACTCCACATATAAGCTTTAGAACTGCCAATGAGATTAGGTTCAATTGGAAAATGCAAGACTAGAGCTTCTGGCACATGCTGTACTTCTGTCTTACACATACTACAATAAAACATTTTGTTTGAAAGTCAGTATATATTTGTAGTACATACACTGAAGGAATTGCCATTTTTAAAAAGTACAGTAGTTACAGACGAGCAAGCAAAACAAGTTTGAGTTGAAATGACTATACTATAACTATACGATATTTAAACAAAATTAATGTAAAAAGTTAATTCTAGCATAAATATGGAAGACAAATAACGAGCAAAAAAAAAGAAAGAAAAACACAAAAGATAAAGCTAAGTATTGTATTGTATTACATTATTGGACGACAGGGTACCGTATGGTGTATAACAAAACAGACAGAATAAGCATACCAAACGTCATACATACGATAAGACAAATGTATGTATATGAAGGGGACAGTTGGTTGTCTGACGAATACATTGTACTGAATATCCACTTTGTGAGCGGCTGCAGTACCTCATTCTTTCAGTGTGCATCTTATCTACTCACAAAAACAACACACACACACACACACACACACACACACACACACACACACACACACACACACACACACACACACACACACACACACACACACACACACACACACACACACACACAAGCCTCTAGCAACGACTAACGCATAATAATATTTTTGAAAATTACAACAGACAGGTCAGTACAAGTTACTTCTCATATTTTGACGTAGAATACGTCTTTTTACGTTTCGTTCCACTACTGACGCCACGAGCATTACGAAATTGGATTACCAAAGATCTTTAAACATTTTCAAAATTGCAAATGATATACAAAATGTAATAACTACAATTAAAAAAACGAAGGACCAAAGAATATAATGCGTTAAGATTCAAGGTTATGACATCATGTGTTTGGCCGCTCGAGTATAGCTACAGTTAGTATAGCTCGAGATATAGACGTGGTATTTCGGACTGCTAGGATCATCTCAACGAGACATCAATATTAACATATATTAACAATGGCAACAAAGAAAGACTTGAGAGCTTTGTGACATTTTGCAAAATATCGCATTATATGAATGCACGAAAGGATAAAGAATATCGGAAACGTGAAAATCCAAGAAAGAGAAGGTCCAAAGCAAGTCAAAAAGCCCAAAACGTCAGAGACAACGAAAGAAAGTGGAGGCGGCCGAGCGGCAATCAAAATACGTCTACTTTATGCATACAGATATGGCTAAACACGTTACAGATGACATGATCCAGTCCATGGATTTGAGAATGATGATGATGAGAAGCGTATACAAGTATATCGGTCAAACGAGTTCGAAAAAATTTAGCAAGGTGCGACTAAACACATTACTGGAGTGTGCTTTAACAATGGATTTGAATTCTCATTGTGGTGATACCTTGTAGCTTCAGAAAGATGAAAAAATGGATGTGGCAAAATCAGTTCCAATACTGCCGAGTTTCTGCATGAGAACGTAGAAAATTTTGAGATATCCGTCAACGTAGATAGTTTCTATTGGTTCCAATGTGTGCGATCACCATCCACAAGTCACGAGGATTATAACATTCGGTTATGACAGAGCACAACAGAACCAACTAGCTTACGTGGCGCTGAGTCGAGTCACTGCGTTGGAAGGACTATATATTACGAATATTAAACACGACTTCAACTTCTACCACCGACTGTAAAAGAAATTCCTGACGGGTACGCGAGATTACATCAGCAATGTTGCACACTGTCACACAGTGAGTACAAGCGATCTCATTAGCCGACGAGCATACAGGGAACAGCGTCACGGTGACGATAACGAATATAAACGTACAGAGCTTATTCTCCCATGTACTTGACATCATGACAGACGAGTTTATTCGGAAGTCAGATTATCTCGCGATCTCAAAGACGTGGATGGATGTGTCGCGATCTATTAAAACAGAGGGGTTTCTAATTAAAGGGAACAGATGGATCAGTCGAATATAAATTTACAACAGCCGTCCTCTTCAAAACATTTGTCGTCTTCCACTTCAAAATCTGTGTCGCCTAACAAAAGACAAGGAGCAAGAGGCGTCGCGATCTATAGGAATATGAACAGATACAGGAATGGATGCACAGTGATCGAGCTTGACTTGAACCCTAGTAAGCGAATAATTGAAGATTACGTGGAAGACACGTGCCTATTCGATACCACATACAATGGAAAGTCACGATTCATACTGGATGCGTTTACATTCACCCGGACGTTTCCATCTCTATCTCGAAATGCTTTGAGTTTTCATGATGAAGTATTCGGAGAACGCTAAGAAAAGTCAGCAAGAATGTAACTGTGGACACAGACGTGCCGATGATACTCATAGAAGATTTCGTTGATGCTCAAACCAATTTACAAGCTATCGATTTCATGAATATACAATTAAACTTGGCCGACGCGATTGTCAACCACGCTGGGAAACACGTATATATCGATTTGACTTTCGCGAGGAATATTACCATCGATCTCATATCGCATGTGAAATATTTCTCGTTCCATAGACCTCTCGTCAACGAGATCATTCTCAGTGTAAGCAAATAAGTAGCTTCTGTAAGTTGTAAAACTTCGCAAATAAATTTCTTGAAACTAAATTTATGCATTCACTCGTTTAGAAGCCAACAGCCGAGCGACTCCGACGTGTTCTACGCCTAAAGACTTGCGGCCGTGCGTCCGACGCAACCCCCGATGACTATTATTATTATTATTATTATTTTGTGGGGGGGTTTGTGTTTCCTGCAGCGGATTGTTTACCGCAACTTGTGTTTTAGCCATTATGCGGGCTGATGCAATACTAAAGGGCAAAACATTTTTTAATTAGTTGACTAAAATTAATAGGCCTATATACTATGTGCAGAAGAAACAGGGTTCGTATATAAATTGTTTCGTTCAAGACATATCACAGAATTGTATGTCGCTGACAGAGAATGATATCATCAACGTTAGTAGAGGGAAAATGAGAGTTCTAACGCACAAAGGAATGCCGCCTTCTTAAAAAACAATAAAAAACACTAAAAAACATGATCTAAGAGATGACGCCGCCACCGCTGGACCGCAGCATCCCAATGGACCACAGCATCCGCGAATTTCCGCGAATAAAATTTTTTTATTTTTTTTATCTGATTTTTTATTTTTTTAATTTTATTTTTTTATTTTTTTTATTAAATTGATTTGCATATCAAGGGGGTGGGATGAGGTTCAATGGACCACCATCATCCGTGAATATAATTTTTTATTTTTTTAAGAAAGCTGATTTGCATATCAGTGGGTGGTGTTGGGTGGGAGGCTTTTTTTATTTCATATCAGTGGGTGGGGGTGGTTCCAACTCGATGCATTATAGTGTATATTAAAATATATGATCAGGTGTACCAACCTTTGCATGAGTTCAAAGTTGTCGGTGTGTTATAATGTATATTAAATCTATATGAGCAGGTTTACCAACCTCTGTATTATTATTATAGTGTATAGATATTTTATATGAGCAGGGTTGTCAACATTTTCTGTGGCGGGGGGAGGGAAATTCAAATATGTGTTATATAGTGTATATATTAAAATATATGATCAGGGTTACCAATCTTACATTATTGTGTGTGTGTATAGAGCAGATCTGTCAACATTTTTTTCTCTTCTGTAGTGGGAAATTCAAACTATATGATCATAATTGTTACTCTCTCTCTCTCTCTCTCACACACACGTTGTGTATGTCTCTCTCTCTCTGTGGTCAGTACCGTGCGCATGTATATAAAATTAGAAAGTTTATATTTATTCGATAAATATTAACGCCCTCTCTCTCTCTCTCTCTCTCTCTCACTCTCACTTGTTTCAACTGTGTCAACAAATAGTAACGTCCTCTCTCTCTCTCTCACTCTCTCTCTCACTCTCAAGCGTTTCAACTATGCAAGGTTTCATACCCTTTCTCCTCTCTCTCTCTCTCTCTCTCTCTCTCTCTCTCTCTCTCTCTCTCTCTCTCTCTCTCTCTCTCTCTCTCTCTCTCTCTCTCTCTCTCTCTTACCGTGTACATTGAGTAGTCGGTGTGATGAGTAAATAATTTTAGCTCTCTCTCTCTCGTTGTCAAAACGCCGTCTTCATTTTTCAATGTATTAAATAATTAATTAATAGTTTTATAATGCAGTCAGTGTGATTGATCCTTGTTAGAAATATATATATTTGGCAAATATTAACTATGTAAGTGTGTTGTTGTCAATGAACTACTTACCTGTGTGCTGTTACAGATGACAAATCCATCCGTTAACGGCTTAGCAATCTTCAATACGCTCTTCTTCATGTAGTACAATACTTCTGTTTAATGGGTACAGTTTACACACGCACATAGGTTCAGTAGTGTATAGCGAAATAAATTAAAATTATACACACACACGAAAACGGTGGTTGAAATTCCAGTGTGCATACAACGTCTGGCATTTAAGGGTACGTGTGTGGACAACGCTCACTAGTATGTTTGTTGCAAGTAAGTATACATTATGGAGGGTGGGTTTTACAAATAATAATAATAAAGTGTGTACTATATACATTTATTAAAATACATACACAGCTCCAAGATTATATTAAACTAGTTTTACAATTAAAAATACATACACAGCTCAATATTATATTGTTACAGGTATTAAAATATATCTAAACTAGTTTTACAATTAAAAATACACACAGCTCCAATATTATAATGTTACAGATATGAAAAATATATATATTTAAAACTAGTATTTACAAAATGTGTATAAAATAAGACTTAAACACGTCTATGTACCGCGTTGGACAATGGTGTATATTCTACAAGCGTATCATGTAGTATCATACAGTAGGCAGTCGTCTGTGTAGGAAAATTCATTGACGATTCAAATTCTAAACGTACATCAACTGCTGAAGACTTAAGCGCATCGTCCTGTTTGCTACAATCGAATACAAACAGCGGGGCTTTTGATTTGAATAATTCTGGTGTCAGTACTGGGCTGACGTCTAAACGGTGGTAATACGAACTTTGAAAACTGACGTACATATTGTACAATAATGCAAAACGGTCTTTCCCAATATCCAAGTTTAAATTATCGTAAGGATAATACTTGTCGTTTAGAAACAGTCTCGCATTGATTACATTACAATGATCAAATTCATCGGCGTGTGCTGTCAGTACATTCTTTCTTGCTGTCTGAAACGCTAACACAACAAAGCGTGGTTTTTCTAGCTGACTCGAGGTCTTGACAATCCAATTCTGCCTTTTAGTCTGTGGTAAGGCAGGATACTCATGCAACTCCCAGGTCCTAAAAGGCATAGTTATCGGATGGTCATTCTCTATGAGTCGTAACAGTGGTAATCTGTACGCATTAGCTACATGTACATAAGGCATTTTCCAGTAAACTTTATCTAGTTCAAGAACACAATTAGCAGTCGTTTGTCCGCTTTTTAAAACCATAGCGTTTATGTCGGTAGATGTGCGTAGGAGTATAAGTTCTTGTTTCACGTTCAGCACGATGCGTGTATAGTCTTCTGCGAATCCCATTAGCATTTTCAGTGGAATACAAAAGTTGAATTCACCGTCATCATTCACTTTTAATACGTTTGTGGTCGGCGCCACCCAACCTGCGTTTTTCATTGCGTCACGTGTATTGTTGTTGAGTGATAGAAAAGTTTTAATAGTTGACGTAACACCGACGTTTCGAGTATGGTCCACTACCACACCGGCCAACTCGTAACGAATCTCTTCAAAGAGAAATGCTATAGCATTGTTCACCAGTTCCACATTCAATGCAGTATCTGCAGCCACACTAGGGTTTTTAACCAACTTGCCTTCGATGTAGAGGAAACTTTCCGACGGTAGTGTAAAGACGTCCTGTTGTTGTATCGGCACACGTATCTCATCATTGTTTCCATATCTTGTTGTTGCGTACGGTGCGTGTGAATGAAATGAAAAGTGTGTGATACTGTCTTCAAAGAACGGTTGCTGCTCCACAGATAATATTCCACTCGCCATGTTACTTGTTTACAACAAAACCCAATGAAATCAGAAAACGGCGGTTAACTGATGTTAATCGTTTCAGTTTCGAACGAGTACTGATGCGTTTCCTAACCGATCTTTCTTCTTCTTCTTCTTCTTCTTCTTCTTCTTCTTCTTTTATTGCCGACGACTGTGGTAGCAGCGGTGGCGAAGAAACAAAGTACAAGCCCATGTCTATAGTCGTTTTAGATGTAAACGCACAGTGATGACTTCGCCGCGAAAATCTATTACGTCACCGTCCTGGTCGTGTAAAGATAATGTTATGTTGTCCAAACGACTCACATTCACAGGTAGGTATATGACGTTTGTAGGTGATTCAATTATTTTGAATCCTGGTTCGACTGACGGATAGAATGAGTGCAGAGTGTGCTCGTTTTTACCGTTCTTGTATGAGAAAAAAGCTTCCATAGTGGAACGTTTTAATCGCACACTGAAGACACACATGTATCGAGCTTTCAGCGAACAAGGACACTACCGCTGGTTAGATCTACTACCTATATTACTGAAATCGTACAACAATACCACACACAGAACCATTGGTATGAAACCGAGTGAAGTGAATGACGCCAACGAACATATAGTGTTGGAACGAATAAGGAAGAACACAGCGCCTAAAATCAGTCCAGCGAAACCACCCAAATTTAAAGTCGGTGACCGTGTTCGTATAAGTAAGCACAAAATGACGTTCGTCAAACGTTATACACCAAAGTGGACTAATGAAATATTCACAGTGGATAAAGTACAATCCACTACCATCCCCGTCACTTATCTGCTAAAAGATCATCTAAACAAAGTGTTGAAAGGTGGTTTTTACGAGCACGAGATTAGTAAGTCCAAAGTCGGCGACGTATACCTAGTGGAAAAGGTGTTACAACGCAAAGGTGACAGAGTGCGTGTTCGCTGGCTCGGTTTTGATGGTAAACACGATGCATGGATACATAAGAAAGATCTAATATAAAAAAGGTGACAGCACGTGCTGAAAACAGTATGCTTTCGGTATTCACAAAGATGAAGATTGTACAGCAAGCAAACAAATTACCAATAAAGGATATGGACTTTTTGGCTGGTGACGAAGGCAGTGCTAAACGTAAACATGGTCCGCTATTACCTAACGTTAGATTGCTAATGACAGATACAGGCAGTCTGATGTATAGTATTCACGTATAGGCTACTCATAGTACCATATCAATATCTGTAATGTTATTTATTTCCAACTAAAGTCAGAGACACCCCAGTAGTTTTTCACCTAGAACGTATACAAAACATCTGATTCTTGTGTGTGTGTGTGTGTGTGTGTGTGCACTTGATATTGCGTAAACGTGTCTGCTCTGCTCTACCTGAATATTCTCATGCAATAAAGGACGTGCCTCGGTCATTACGAATACTATGTCATGATCCGACGCGCGCACACACGAACACACACACATACGCACACGTAATCACACATCCGACGTGCACACACACAGACGCATACGCAACGTAACCAAACACGCACACACGAACACACAGACGCACACGCACACACAACGAGCGCACACGTTGGCATGAATCATGTTAGGTCCAATTACGTTGTGTCGCACTTACCTGATATTTATAGATGACTTCCCTACAGAAGCAGATAACAGATTTAAATAATACTTTCATGCTTTTGGCTGTCCTAAAAAACATACCATACTATTTCACAGGACGTTATGTATTACAGCATTTTTAATTTCGATTAGCAACACTCGTAGACGGATATGGGCGATAGCTATTTCTGTATGAAAGTAAGCCATGTGTCAAATTAGAAGGTGAAAGTAAAATGCATCGATTTAGAAACCAAACCTCTGAACATACATGCAATTATTTTATAGTAATCAGAAATGTGTGTGTGAGAGAGAGAGAGAGACAATTTAATGTGTATCAACTTTCAAACGTGTACGCTACCGCCGTATGATATATATATATATATATATATATATATATATACACACACACAAGACGACATGTCACTATTTCTCATTTGTATGAGACACTCATCGTACAATCGGCTATTGTGTGTATAACAACATTTAAGAGGTAAGTAAAAGATTTGCATATGTTACTAAGTAAACATAATTTTATTGAATATTCAGATTTAATTTAAATTGAGCTTATAGTCGTCTATTTGATTTTTTGGTCTGTTGCCTAATGAAGCACATGTGCTTAGGTCAGTTACTGTTGTCTCTCGATAAGAACGGTGTTTTTGTTTGATAGGGGTTTGACAGATATTTTTGATGTGTTTGTAGATTTCCAATTTTATACTCATACGTCTGATCAATAAGATCTTTTGTAAAACTTAATGATTCCGTTGAGATGACGTTTAGATAGAATTTACTGATATCACGAGTAGGCCTACTTAAATACGTTCAATACAAAAAGGATTAATTGCCCTACACCTGAGTGCTGTATTTTACGAATCCGTGCGTATTTGCTACATAAGGATTAATATAATTACTCATACGTCTGATCAATAAGATCTTTTTACAAATGTAACGAAATTTAGAAATGCATTTTCTCATAACAAAATACAACGTACCCTTTCATTTTATATTCAAACTATTCTTACCTGAAACAGAACGTTATATAGATAATACGCTGTCCTGTTTTAAAAAAAATTTATTCAGGTATTAATCTGTTTGTTTAAACGTTGATCTACGTACGTGAGCGTATTTGCTACATAAGGATTAATATAATTACTCATACGTCTGATCAATAAGATCTTTGACAAATGTAACGAAATTTAGAAATGCATTTTCTCATAACAAAATACAACGTACCCTTTCATTTTATATTCAAACTATTCTTATCTGAAACAGAACGTTATATAGATAATACGCTGTCCTGTTTTAAAAAAAATTTATTCAGGTATTAATCTGTTTGTTTAAACGTTGATCTACGTACGTGACCATACGTACTTGTTTTCGTAATGTTTGTTATAATACCTTTCCTGTTCTGGATTTATGGTATGTGCTGTGTGTGTGTGTGTGTGTGTGTTGAAAGCCTTATGTATATATTTATATATAGCACATAATGTATATGATAATGAAGCAGGTACTGTTATTATTATTATTATAGGAACAAGAAGGATGGATCATAGACTAAACACCACATCAAAACAGGCGGAGGAGGACCTTCTCCATAAATGGTTTTTTTCTCCGAAACGGTTAACACCTGTAGAAATTACGAAATTAAAAGCAATAGTCAACAGGCCAAGCTCAAGTATAAGACCATTTCTAAAAGACTTGATAAACAATTTATAAAACCCCAGCGACCTACATCTCGTGTTTCGAGGCATGAGGACCCCCAACGGCGTAGGATAACAGTACTTGTTAAGGTAACAAACTACTTTTAATAAACAATTTTTTTATCACTGTGTGTGCGTGTGTTTGAATGTAGTGCAGATTCTAATTTACAAAGTTTTGATGAATACTATTTGAAAGGACATTAACTTATGAGGAATTAATTTCTATTTTTAATTTATTTCACTATACACCTCTGAACCTATATGTAATTATTTGTAAACTGCGTTACCTGTTGCAGCAAACGTTAACACTAGAACGATTATATTATTATTCAGTGATATATACATACAATTTACTTATCATATAATCTGTATTTTTGTTTTACATATTTTGGATGAAAATTACATACCACTCTTTCATACAGTATTTTAAATTAATAAAACAGTGATTTTGTATTATTACTGTGTGTGCGTGTGTTTGAATGTAGTGCAGATTCTAATTTACAAAGTTTTGATGAAAGGACATTAACTTATGAGGAAATTAATTTCTATTTTTAATTTATTTCACTATACGCCTCTGAACCTATATGTAATTATTTGTAAACTGCGTTCCCTGTTGCAGCAAACGATAACACTAGAACGATTATATTATTATTATTATTCAGTGATATATACATACAATTTACTTATTAAACACTTTAAGGATTGTAACGTCTTACAATGACTATAGCATATTTAAATCTGTTATCTGTTTTATTGGACCTTGTGTGTGTGTGTGTGTGTGTGTGTGATTACGTTGCGTGTGCGTCTGTGTGTGTGTGCGCGTTGCGTGTGCACGTCGTATGTATGTGTGTGCTTACGTTGCGTGTGCGTCTGTGTGTGTGCGCGCGCGTTGCGTGTCCACGTCGTGTGTGTGTGTGTGTGTGTGTGTGTGTGTGTGTGTGTGTGTGTGTGTGTGTGTGTGTGTGTGTGTGTGTGTGTGTGATATTTAACGTGATTTTAATGTTGTTGTATTGTTATGTTGCAGGTTGCTTCTCCTACAAGTACGACACAATTATATATAAACTTTCGAAAAAATATCAATTTTACAATGTATTTATTTAATTATGAATTGTGAATTTTATATTGTGAATGTTAAACTATATTTAATCATTTAAACAAATTATGACTTTATTTTATTTCACACTACACCTCTGAACATGTGTACAATTGATTTATTTTTGTGAACTGTATTACTTGTGGGAACTGTTACATCAGAAGATTTGTATGAATTTCAACCACCGTTTTCATGTGTGTGTGTAATTTTAATTTATTTCGCTATACACCACTGAACCTATGTGCGTGTGTAAACTGTACCCATTAAACAGAAGTATTGTACCACATGAAGAAGAGCGTATTGAAGATTGCTAAGCCGTTAACGTATGGATTTGTCATCTGTAACAGCACACAGGTAAGTAGTTCATTGACAACAACACACCTACATAGTTAATATTTGCCAAATATATATATATTTCTAACAAGGATCAATCACACTGACTGCATTATAAAACTATTAATTAATTATTTAATACATTGAAAAATGAAGACGACGTTTTGACAACGAGAGAGAGAGCTAAAATTATTTACTCATCACACCGACTACTCAATGTACGAGAGAGAGAGACAGGAGAAAGGGTATGAAACCTTGCATAGTTGAAACGCGTGAGAGTGAGAGAGAGAGAGAGAGAGAGGACGTTAATATTTGTCGAATAAATATAAACTTTCTAATTTCATATACATGCGCACGGTACTGACCACAGAGAGAGAGAGAGAGACATACACAACGTGTGTGAGAGAGAGAGAGAGAGAGAGAGAGAGAGAGAGAGAGAGAGAGAGAGAGAGAGAGAGAGTAACTATTATGATCATATAGTTTGAATTTCCCACTACAGAAGAGAAAAAAATGTTGGCAGATCTGCTCTATACACACACAATAATGTAAGATTGGTAACCCTGATCATATATTTTAATATATACACTATATAACACATATTTGAATTTCCCTCCCCCCGCCACAGAAAATGTTGACAACCCTGCTCATATAAAATATCTATACACTATAATAATAATACAGAGGTTGGTAAACCTGATCATATAGATTTAATATACATTATAACACACCGACAAATTTGAACTCATGCAAAGGTTGGTACACCTGATCATATATTTTAATATACACTATAATGCATCGAGTTGGAACCACCCCCACCCACTGATATGAAATAAAAAAAACCTCCCACCCACCACCACCCCCCTGATATGCAAATCAGCTTTCTTAAAAAAATAAAAAATTATATTCACGGATGCTGGTGGTCCATTGAACCTCATCCCACCAAATCAATTTAATTAAAAAAAATAAAAAACCAAATAAAAAAATTAAAAAATTTATTCGCGAAAATTTACGGTGCTGTGGTCCATCGGGATGCTGCGGGTCCAACGGTGGCGGCGTCCAGAGAGAGCTAAAATTATTTACTCATCACACCGACTACTCAATGAACACGGTAAGAGAGAGAGAGAGAGAGAGAGAGAGAGAGAGAGAGAGGAGAAAGGGTATGAAACCTTGCATAGTTGAAACGCTTGAGAGTGAGAGAGAGAGTGAGAGAGAGAGAGAGAGAGAGAGAGAGAGAGAGAGAGAGAGAGAGAGAGAGAGAGAGGACGTTACTATTTGTTGACACAGTTGAAACAAGTGAGAGTGAGAGAGAGATAGAGATAGAGAGAGGGCGTTAATATTTGTCGAATAAATATAAACTTTCTAATTTCATATACATGCGCACGGTACTGACCACAGAGAGAGAGAGACATACACAACGTGAGAGAGAGAGAGAGAGAGAGAGAGAGAGGAGAGAGAGTAACAATTATGATCATATAGTTTGAATTTCCCACTACAGAAGAGAAAAAAATGTTGACAGATCTGCTCTATACACACACACAATAATGTAAGATTGGTAACCCTGACCATATATTTTAATATATACACTATATAACACATATTTGAATTTCCCTCCCCCCGCCACAGAAAATGTTGACAACCCTGCTCATATAAAATATCTATACACTATAATAATAATACAGAGGTTGGTAAACCTGATCATATAGATTTAATATACATTATAACACACCGACAAATTTGAACTCATGCAAAGGTTGGTACACCTGATCATATATTTTAATATTCACTATAATGCATCGAGTTGGAACCACCCCCACCCACTGATATGAAATAAAAAAAAACCTCCCACCCAACACCACCCACTGATAACGTTAATCGATTTAGATTTTAATTTTTCAATAGTTTCGGCATATCTTCACAAATATGCATTGGGTGCTTCCCAGATTGTGCTCGCGAATCTCGTCCTCTACAAGACAATTCTCAGGCCGTACCTCTGGACCTACTGCATTCAGCTATAGGGGACAGCAAGTAATTCAAGTAGAGATCATGCAGCGCTTCCAGAACGTGTTACTCAGGACAGTGGTACATGTCAAATTACGTCATACAGAAGGACCTCAAGGTGCCTTGTATCCGAGAAGATGTTACACGTCATTACACGAAATATAGAAACGAACCAATAGAGCACCCCAAAAACGAGCTAGCAAAGAAAGTGTTGGATGACGCAGGACACAAAACCATTATAACGCCTCAGACAAACGGCCATGTCAAATAGACTTTTGACTGTTTTTTAGTTTTTTTTTTTAGATTAAGATAAGGGAGGAGTGCTCACTGGACTATCCTCTGCTTGCTATGTGTTTCTTTTTTTCTTGTATTCTGTAAATTTTGTTTAACGTTACTAAATGTATTTGTAATAGATTGAAAAATCAAATAAAGCAGAACAAATTTTGATTTAAATGATTTCAATTGTTATAATTTTGTTTACATAATCAGCTGTTTTGAGAATAATTTTGTATTATTATATTTTGTATTATAAATGTTGTATTATTTTTTTGTTACCTTGAAATTATTTCCCCAAGGTTGTGTCGTTTTACTTTTGAAAGAACAGTGTTGTGGGTGGGACTACAAATTACTTAAATCAACGTGATACTGTAAAAGGTAAATTAAATAATTTGTAAAAGCAGAAAGAGAGAGAGGGGGAGAGAGAGAGAGAGAGAGAGAGAGAGAGAGAGAGAGAGAGAGAGACGGGGAGACAGCCGGTGCCACTTTATTGGACAAATAATGACAAATGGTGAACGCCTAACTATGGTGGTATGGGGGCGAGTGAGAGAGAGAGAAGAGTTAGTCAGACGACGGAGAGAGAGAATGGGAAGGAGAAAACAGGGGATTCTAAAGTCATTATAATTTTCAAGTAGAAATCTTCTTATGCCTCTAATTATCAAGCCTTTGTAGTAGACAAAATGTGCCATAATTATATACCTCTCTCCTCAGCATGCTGTGTTCGCAGGGAGGACGAGAGAGAGAGAAATAGAGAGAGAGAGAGAGAGAGAGAGAGAGAGAGAGAGAGAGAGAGAGAGAGAGAGACGCACTAAAAAGAACACAATGCACATCGGGATGGATTACTTCTCGCCACCTCTACCGCTGGCGCGCGCGATTTATGATAGGATTTAAACCCTTTTATGTGACAGAGGAAGAAGAGGAAGAAATCTCGGAACCAAGTTTTATTCTGTATTTGGAGTCACGTTCTGTGCGCTCTACAATGAGAGTTAAACCTATTACACTTCGCTCCCCCTCTCTCTCTCTATCACTCTATCTTGCTCTCTATTACTGTGTTCCAGTACGCGCGCGAGCGCCCATCTTTTGTGCGTGTTTTATTCAACCATAATATAAAGAATTCTGGTACAAAAGTTGAAAAGCCGTAACACACACACACATTCGCGTCCTTATATACTCCTGTACACGTCCTTTGATAAATATATATAAAATGAGGGAAAAGTCTATATCCAGCTCGATAGCTATCTGTTTTCTACAGCGCTCTCTGTCCGTATCTGTCCTACGTATCACACGTATTCTCCGCAAATATTTACTTAAACTATATAGATCACAATTGCAGTATTGTCAGCGATCTGTTGTGCGAACCGAACCCACACGATGGTTCTTCGGCATCCAGTGAATACGAACGAAACGTGACTGAACGACTTTATTGTAAATTATACAAAGATTTTTTAGAAGATGATGCAGGTTCCTTTTCATCGTGAAAAGTGAAATGATCTGACGTGAGTGAAAGAAACAGGAAAGAGGAGACAATGATGTTTTGTGGCGTGGGAAGGACACAAAACTCAGGCTAGAATTACGCACACAACTATGCGTCGCCAACTGCTAACTGTGCAGGAACAGAAAGATGTGTTAGTATGGAAAAATAAGGAAAGAACTAAACTATGAAAGTAAATGTTACGATGTTTCAGGTGTAGAAGCTCTCGGATAAGGAAGATGGCTGTTGTTCAACACACACACACACCAGGTCATAAATTGCTGTCTTTGCTACAGAGGATAATATTATAAAATAGAGCAATAAAAGCAGGTGAAATAATCGCGGTGTTCAGATTTGCAGATGATACAGCGCTTCTGGATGATAGTAAGTGTGACCTACAGGGCAAAATCTGAATGGAAATAAAACTTAGTGAGTTCAAAATGAATGACATGAACTTGAAATTACGGATAAAGGAAAAGTACGAACAAAGGAATGTTCAACTGGGGAATGTTAAGTAGGACAGGTAAATAATAATTTTCGAAGATCCGTCGCAGGAGAGTCTCGTTGATGAAGGATTCGCAGAGGACGTCAATTCTAGGATAGCACGTGCAAAAATAGATTTTACGAGAGAAAAGAGACTGCCAGCCTCAAGAAACACTGAAAATTGGAATCCAAGAAAACTCTTATGAACGGTTCTGAATAACGGGCCATTAGGAAGAGAGACGTTTGAGACATTGTGCTGGAGGAAGCATACTTTAATTCTGGTGAGCGTTTAATTTCTTTAAACAAATGGAAGGGGAAATATTGTGGTCACACATCCTCTAACATTCCCGTGGACACAAAGACTTAATTGTTAATGGTTATTGTAAATAATGCTCAGACTATCTCTGAAGGACAATAGAAAATGTTTCGATTTTTCAGTTGAACGAGAAATTTCGAGGGTTTCAACTCCCCCACTCCAAAACTCCCTCTGCCTATGTCCATACGTCCAGAAGATTTACGGAAGGATACAGTGAGCAATGACAAATCGTCCAAGAAGATAAACAACATACGAAATTACGTTTTCCACTGAAAATATTGCGGAAAAGAAGGAAATGTCTGGTCGGTGTAGTTAGTTAGCCAGAACATCGACTTGGCTGTGGGTATTGAAAAGAAAGGTGGTGCTGAATAGAGGCCACGAAAGGTATTCTTGCAGATACTCTTGTATCAAGTACTGTAAATGCAAAAACTAGTTTGAAGGAATGCACGATATTAAACAGAGCCGATCGTCTGAATCGTCTGCCTAGAATGTAGCCGACCACCAATATCCGGCTAAGGTTGCAAGACGATATTTTGTGCATTTTACAGTTATGTACGAGCAAAGGAATGATAATCCACATACATAATACGGTATCATATTATATTAACCATACTGTGATCGACTTGCTTCAATGCGTATGGAGGAATACTACTGTGAAGTATAAGTGGAAACTAATTAAGCGCGAAAAGATTTTCATACAGAAACAAACTTTTCAAAATAGACATAGTAAACATACATTAGGATTGCCCACACGCGCGCGCGCGCGCGCACACACACACACACACACTTGTAAATTGTAAGTTGCTCACGAACTGCTGAGTAATATATATATTGCTTGATCTGTATTCAGTTGGAATATCGTTGAAAACCCACGATCGCAGCTACATTCTGTTTTCAAATAACGTAAATATTTACTGTTTATGCGGAGGATTTGTAATTTACAGCAAAAGCGTGAAATTCCGCGGAGACGTTCCCCGAATTCAGAACAACGACAGCGCTTGAATGAACATCATACACAGTACAAGAGTACATCTTTGACACGTGGGCGGGCTGAGGATGGGGATGGGGTTCGGAGGCGCACGTGGTCGTGGCTGTTGTTGAAGGAGTTGCACAAGACGGCGACGAAACTTTATTAACATGCCATCGTCGCTCTTCACTGTTCAAAGTGTAATCATTGAGGCGTGGTAACACGCAGCGTGATTATTGTTATGCAAATGATCATCGTCATCGACGAAACAAAACTCAGCGCTGTGTTCTGCTTCTTCCCCCCCCCCCCGCGTCTCTCGCTAGAGCAGGCCAATTGAAGTTCACCAGTTTGTGAATCCGTCAACTTTTTATGCACACAGTTTTGGAAAACGTTTCGAATCGCAAAACAACTGAAATAACAATCTTCTCCTTCCACGCTCCGTCGTTTGACTCTCGAGTGTTTGATGGTAATTTCGGGTTTTAGTATCTAATTGTTCTTTCCCGACTATCTCTCCTTGATATAATGCATTAATGTATACAATCCGGTAAACGTCGATTAATTAATGCGCCATGCTTCCTTAAAAGAATCTGCCCCTCTCTATAGGCTCTGTCCCCAGGTTTGGCCCACGTGTTTTTCCGTTAGGACGTCACTCGTGATCTTCGCCTCATCTCCTATCATACCACCACTTAAATTACACAGACGCTTTCGAACATAGAATAAGCCTATACATTGTAAACTTACCAAAATGACTAACAATCTGTTAACTTTCTTACTGTCGTCGTTGCAAGTTTTGACAGGAAATTAAAAATTCAAACAATGTTCGTTTACGTACAAATATTTTACTGTGTTATTGCCGTATCAAATAAAAAATACAGGACAAATTTTATAGTAGTGTTTCTTTATAATATAGTAATTTAAATTGGCACCTATTGGTTGACAGATCACGTAATAATTTCTCTCGTCGGTGAGCCACACAAAAAATTTGATACTCAACTAACTGTAATCTATTCAAAAGAATTCTTTTTTTTTTAACATTCTGGCGCCCCCTTCAGCAGGCGCCCCGGGTCATAGGACCCGTCTACTACACGACTTTCTATTCCCCTCGTCTTGATGTGTTCAAATTAGCTTGTCTAGTGAATACGTTTCAACAACTATCTTCTATCTGTACTTCATGGGATCAACGTTACTGCTCGCAATCGGTGGTTTCCAAAGTATGGGGGGGGGGGATATTATATGTGCGCGCCGAAAAATACTGCCAGTAACTAAAAAACAAAACGTCAACCTACAGCCTAAGATATTGAAACTGTGTATGCTAAAATAATAACTGTAACTGACGTTTGAATGAAAGAGCTGTTAATTTATTTTTGGTTAAAATTGTCAGTGAATATTCTCAATTATTATAAAGCGTCATGAGATACTTGATGGCTTTTCGACTTCTTACTTGTGTGAACGCGTTTCTTTCGTTAGTTTTTTTAAAAATAATTACTTCAATAATCTTAGAGTGGAGCAGGGGTCTCCAAACTTTTTCACTTGACGGCCGAATTGAAAAATCTTGGAAGTCAGTCGGGCCAACACACACACACACACACACACACACACACACACACACACACACACACACACAACTTATTTTTTTAAGTTTACGAAATAATAAAGTCAATAAAATAGGTATTTAAATAAACATTAAGCAGACTTACCCAAAGAAAACAAATTCATTTACTCAAAATAATGTAAATAAAAGTAAGGAAAAAATAACATTCAAAGATATTTCTTATGTATTATTTTTTGTTTTCTTTATGTACGTATGAGATGTGTGGAGTTGCCTTCGAAATATAATGTCTGTCTATTGTGGGTCAAATTTTGATGCTCCTATCACTAGAATGGATTTCAACTGTTCGTCTGACAAGTTAGCCCTGTATTTCTTGTTTAGCTATTTAGTACAATGTTATAGTATCTGAAGTGTTTTGACGATCTATTTAAAAACTGCACGCATCATCGGCCGGGTTGCCGCGGGCCGTAGTTTGGAGACCCCAGCAGTAGAGTATGACTTTAGGTTCAAATTTAGTCCGGATAAGAAATCTGCAGAGCGGCAGGCCGTTGTTGGCCTTTGCTTACTGTTAGCTTCTGACGGGACTCCACCCGTTAATTCTGACCTTCTTGGTTGCATATGGAAGCATACAGGTCTCTCGCGGGAGGAGGCAAGAACGTCAGCCATTACACTGCAGAGTAGGTTATCATTAATAGTACAATTATGTTGACAAGAGTAACATTTTACCACCACAACGAATAAAATGAACACTAATAATAAAGTACGAGCCTCAGAGAGAAAACACAAAAGACTAATTAGGCTATACTTTTCTTGCTACCGTAACGGGTTAAACTTCAAACGTTTGTGCATCGTTTGATGCTTAAGCGAAGAACGCATCGAGACCTTGACAGCAATGAATACCTTGGACTTCATATCTGAAGCTGTTTAGAGATTTGCTATTGACCGCAAAAGAAGAAAGCGTGAACACGCCAACATGAAAATACTACTACTGTTTGCCAACACACATTATATAAGTTATCTGAAATAATGTCAGAAATCGCGCTAGGCGTAATCAAGGAATTTACTTACTTTCTCTAAATTTGAAAAAAGCATTACTATACATTTGAGATCTAGAAAAGATCACCATTAATACAAAATTATTAAAGATTGTTAATATCCTCTACATTCTCCCAGAAGATAAAACAGGAAGGCAAATGACTTGGTGCCACAGAAAGATGTAATTACTCAACTAACTGTAATTTCTTCAAAACAAATGCCCTTATTTCTTTATCGTTTCGGCGTCCTGGACCTCGGGCCGGACGTCTACTTCTAGTTGGCGTCTAAAAAACAGTGTTTGTTGTTTCAAAGGACTTAAAACAAGGCGTGAGATCGCCAGCTCTATTTAAAATTTATCTCGAAGAGGTTCGGAGAAACTGGAAGAAGAAATTAATGTAAAGCCATGAGGTTATTCCTAACTGGTATCGTCTTATACACATTATGTTTTGCAATCAGGTAATGATTGCCCAAGGTTAAGATGGTTTGAACTAAACGACATAAAACTCAGGGATGTATTCAGGAAGAGGGAGTCACAAGTAAATATAGAAAAACCTGAACTGATGAATACACATGTATCGGAGGACAGTAACAAGACTTAATACTGGAAGATGGGAGAAAGATAAAGCAGTGCAAACGATATAAGCACTGAAGGGTGAAATTTTTACAGGCGGGGACAGTGCAATAAAAAAAAATCCGCCTGGAAGGAAATCTACTTGGTTAATAAAATTAATCAAGAGTTTTCACTAGGATTTTTAGCGGTAAAATATTTTTACAGATGTATGGTTATTGGCCCTACCTTTAACTCCCAACCTGGAAGACCACGAACTTTGATCACATGATGTTCTTCCCTTAGATATGTTGTTTTCGCTACAACTACGAGTACCATACGAGTACCTTTGCTTTTATAAATATTCCCCCTAAAAGCTAGGTTGCCAGCTCCGGCAGTTCGCCGTATTGATGTTCTTCATCTCCGCCGTCGCTGCCATTGAGGACTTCACCCGTAACCCTGGGCAAGGGACCATTAACGGGTGCTAACTTCACAGCAGGTCAGTAAGTCCCTGAAATTTGCGGTAGGCAGGGATTGAATTATTTTCCCTGACATGACTGTCCCTGTGAGCCGCTCATCACCCATGACGTCACGACAAAATTTTAAACTTTCTAAGTTGACATCCAAAAGAAAATTTCAAAAAGAACTACAACTTACCTTGATGACCGGCTCACCATTTCACTGGAACTAGGAGAGGCCTCCTAGTGGAAGAATATCCACATGCTAGGTCCATTGGGGAATTGGACGAATGAGGTGACCTCAATTTTACAATTTCAAAAATAACAAGTTTATTGAGGCTATCTTTTTTTTTTTTGACAATGAAATTTCATACAAAAACACAGGCTGTAAGTTATTCCATTAGAATTATGGAAAATGTGTAAATATTTAAACTATGACAGGGTATTCAAAATTTAAAAGGTAAAAGTATTCAATATTCAATATTCAAGAAATATTCCATGAAAATTATACAAAATATATAAAACATTTAAAATCTCTGGCATGCCATACTGAAAACTATGCAAAATATATAAAACATTTAAAATCGCTTACATGCCATACTGAAAACCATTAACATGCAGCTTTCAATAATATAACCAACTTTCTAAACCCTTTCACAAGCAATTCTATCGTACATCATAAAGCCACAACAATTTAAACAATTATATTGCATAACAACATGCGCCCTCTGAAATCATTCGTTAGAAGGGCGAATCTTCAAATTAATAAATTATCATGCAACCAAAGATAGATCATTATACTCTTGTGTGGAACTCGCAAGTGCATGTGCTCACCCTGCCCTAACTTGCATAAACTGGTGAAGCACCACAGGTCACAGATTTCAGAGTGCACAATCATATAAAAACTCAGATAATCAGTACATACAGTTATAAAAGTAATAGAATAACAGTTTCCAATAGATTTTTGCAAATAGTTTTAACAGGTTCACAGTTTTAAAAATATATTACAATTTTCCACATATTTATTAAAAATAAATAAATTTTACTAAATAAAGTATATATCAACAATTATAAAAATCACAATGTTTGTTTAATGTAAAACTCCCGAGTTTTTTTTTTTTTTATGTACCTTTATTTTTATGAAACAATATCATTATTCATTGAGATGTACTGGTATCATAAATCTGTGCCAGAATGGTGTTTCATAGCTAATATTAAGTTCTGAAAAGATTTTCTGCGGCAAAGGTAAGTTTACTAAATACCCCTTTCCGTTTGTTGTAACACAGTGACAACTTTGACAGTGTCAACACAGGAATTACTGTTCTAGCACAAGGTAATGTGTTGTTACAGCAGTGGGTGGACTGAAACTCTTTTCACCAGCAGATTTACACGTTCCAATAAGAACAGCCACCATATAAGTTCCACACAGATTACAAGGAAAATTGTACTCAATATTGCATGCGTATATGGAACACCACACAATTACATGCACACACGGAATAAGAGCATTTAAGCAACTCAGCTGAATTTTGCCCCACTAGGCCAAATGAACACCTTGGCCAATAACTAACACATTTTCTTAAGTTTTATTTTTGTGTTTTTTTTTGTTTTCTTTTTTTTTTTTAGGAAAAAAAATGTTTTTTATTTTTTTTTGTAGTGTTAAAAAAAATTAGCCAGACCCCCACTCGACCCATAAAATCCCAGGGCAAAACTTAATAAATTTTATTTCTCCATACCTGTTCATAGTGCATGCATAATCACGCGTGCTGTGTTCCTCAATACTTACACACGTATATCACACAATTTAACATCCCGGTCTTCACAGGATCACGGACGCCGGCCCCCAGGGACCCCCATGGCACACTGTCCCCTTAGCCTGACATAATCATTAAAAAAAAAAACGCCGGCATAAAAAAAAACCACAAGACTTTTAGCTCTCTACAAAAGCCCAACACGTGGTCGTGATCAGCCCGTGATGAGAACAGCTGACCGGAACCAACCCATCGAGTCAAAAACGCAACTCTCCACTCAACGAAAAGAAAACCATAGGCCAACCACTACTTGAGTCCGAAACAATCTCACTCCACAGCTCACAGATTTACCAAAGGCGCCTGCAAATTACGACGAAGTTCAGCAGACTCCCTCTAGCAGACGAAACGAAAGATACCGTAGTTCGAAGTTACCGTAACGTCTCCCAGATGGGGTAAGATTCGAAATAACAAACAGTCGCCGTAACGTCTCACAGATAGCGAAGTGACACTGTCCGGGGCGAACTACCCAAATGCATGAAAATATCGCCCGGAATCCGTATAACCACTACTTGCCGTACACCTAGGTACGGCACACCTGGGAGTTCTATTCGCTATCCGTAACGAGTTTCGTGAAGACCAATCTCGTGTAGATAATATCTTCACATTAAAACAACTTCTTGAAAAAGAATGGCAAGAAAAAGTGGTGTCAATGTTAGAGCTGAAGAAGTGTTAGATACAAACATCGCTAGCAGTATAAAGATAGGCTCAATACTGTCTGATGAATTTACAGTTATCAAAGGACTGCGACAAGGTTGTGCTATAGCGCCCACTATTCAAGGTATACTTCAATTCAGTCTATGACATTCGTCGCATTCCGCATCTCAACCGCCTGTAATCTTGTTTTCTCAGACAGTACCTGATAATTCCTGCTACTCATATCCTCCAAGTTCCTATCCTGCGCATCCTATCTCCAAGTTCTTCGAGGCCTACCTCTTTTCTTGCGATTGAGCGGATGACATTTTAGACCATCTGTCGTTCCTCATTCGCTGTAGATGTTCATACCATAATACAGTAAAAATTAAAAAAATCAATGCGACTATTAATTAAAATACGTTGAGTTAGAAACATTAGTCTTCGATTGAGAAGTTGTTTTTGACCGTTTACAATTTCCGACTGTTCAGGACGCACGAAAGTGCTACTGTATCTTAGAAACGAAAAACACAGAGGCACACGCGCGCCCCTGTGTGTGTGTTTTTTACTTGTATATTTTACATTCCCCTGACGGCAGCGTCCGCCATTCTTTTCTCTACACACATTTTCAGTTCGCTTTTTGATTTGATTTACCGCGCCCGTGGACAGCGCGGTCGTTAGACAGGGAGAGGTATACACGCGACACTCGCTTTGATGTTGTTTTTAGTACCGACAAAATCAGTTTTACACCGTAATGGAGGCCGTAATGCCCTCTGCTGGCAAACAACAAAGCGCCAAGACGTTTAAACTAGTAAACAGATACGGAGAAACAGAACTACAAAAGAAAGCTCCAGAGTGCCGGGGATACAATAACCTAATGAGAAATACACTGGAGCATACAGACACTCAGACGGAAGAAACTGAAACACGAAACGTCACGTAGAAGCGATTTTTATGGTACTAAAGTCGCCTCTCAAAGTTCAAGAGTTTGTTTTTGCAAGTTATTGTTACATTTATCAACTCGTTCTAAGATATCATTCCAAAAAAGTGATAAGAAAGTGGTTTGGAAATTTTGGAATTTTAATTCAAGGCCTTGAGCTTCCAACCTTACTGCAGGTTTAACACCTGGGTCTTCAGATATTTCTTGAAGGCAACTTTGTATTTCTTTATAGCCTTTCACTAGAGCTTTTACTGCATCCGCCCTTGCAGACCAACGGGTACCCGACAAAGATTTGACCACTGGAGTTTTATTTTTCTCAAGATGCGTTTTCAAAAGCTCCCATCTTATGTAGATGCCGAGAGAAAGTTGTAAAGTTCTTGTACAAAAGAAAAAAATATTACTACTTCTGTACAACACTCGGGAGCTGTAGAACCTACAAGGTTAAGCGAGTGTGCGGCACATGGCACATAGTCTGCAAATTTATTGTGCCCCTTAATCCTGTGTAGGGGCCTGACATATTAGATGCGTTGTCGTAGCTTTGCACCCTGCAGTTTTTAATTTCTAAGCCCAATTCTGTCAGACATTTCAATAAAGCTTCTTCTAGTTGGTCAGATGAATGACGAACCCGTGGTAGGAGCTTTAAGTAAACGTTGTTTAGGTTCTGCTTCCATCAAAGATACGTATCGAAGCACTACTGCTAATTGATCAGTGTGAGAGCAGTCTGGAGTCGAATCGACAATGAGAGAGTAGTACTTGGCATCCTTTACTTCTTGTAAAATTGTTTATAGAACACAACTTGCCATAATGTGACTAAATTCGTCACAGGATTGGGCTGATAAGTAAGACACATGACCTGAACCTTTATTAGCATATTTTGAAAGATGCTGTGAAAGAAAGGATCATATTCACTAATCAATTCCAAACATCCCAGATAAAGGCCATTTGAGGTAGACCCAATACGTTCATTGTCTCCCTGAAAAGGCAAGCCTCGTGATGAAAGAAATCTTATAACAGAAACTATTCTTGATAACACATTTCGCCAGTATGTTACTTCTTCTTCATACTGATTTGATAGAAAAGTTTGTATTTTCATGGATTTTTTCGCCTTGTTATGTAAGTAAGAATATTATATCTGTGATTAGGCGACTGCTCGTGTTGTTTGATCAACTCGCTGCCATGTTTCCAATCGTTAAACCCAAAGAAAATTGTGTTTTGTTAATATTTTGTTGAAATAAGCAACAAGGAACACAAAATAGCTTGCCTGTAGACTGGGAGTACAGCAGCCACTTTCTTACGAAGGTTTCCCCGTTTAGGAGCGTGCCTTTAAACAAATTAGTTGATAAAGTGCGCTTTACTTCATTTTTGTAAATGCGCTCAGACCCTGAAAAATCCGTATTTAAGTCTGGTTCGGGAGAATTTTCTATAATATGCTCAACAACAACAGATAAATCCACATTCCAAGTAGCAGGATCTTGTAGAATAAATGTTTTAGGTAGTTGGCCTACCGTTTGGGAGCTGCTTTTAGATAAATCTGGCTGTTGTTCATTCAAGATATCAGTTACTGGACTAATAGGCTCGGTATTAACATTTACGTCTGCGGTATTATTCAACAAAGGTGTAATTGGTTTATTTGAGCCTACCGCATCATGGTCGCTTAGGTCTTCCTCGTCGTGCCTTGAATGATCGGTTAGGTCTACTTGTTTTTTATTGGTGGATGATGGTTCGCCTTCATCTAACAAGTCAGTGTGGCTGTGGCTGTACTTGTACTCGGCTGAGTTGTAGAAATGTCCTGAGTTGTAGGGGTGAAAAATAACCCAATTTTGGGAACCTTTTTTAAAAAATGTGCCTCCTCGTTTTGTCTTTTCAAAACACGTTTCCTGTTCTCAGCACCACTTAGTTTTTTATTCATTTTGTGTTTTATCCAGACCAAAATATCTCAGCATTAACTATTAAACACTAAAACACAAACACAAACGAAGTTTGGTCGAGTTTACACTGTAGCTGGTGTTAATAACACAAGTCATTAACAAAAGAAAACTGTCAAATCTGCTAATAGCAATATAGTGTGTCGTGTATTAACGGATTTTAATTTTTACTGGCAAATAGAAAAAATACAACTATACGGTACGTAAACAAAAACATACACAAATACTAAGTACAATCCAGTTCATCGAACACGATCACATCGGTTGGGATCAGGGCCGGCCCCAGCGCTTCTGCCGCCCTGTGCAGTATTTGTGAGTGCCGCCCCCTCCCTATTTTAACTCTGAACACATTCACGCACACTAGACCTACTGTAAAGATACGGCGATTGCCTTCAAATGACGACTAGGAATATTGCAGTGTTGTGTTTATCAAATAACTAGAACTTTTTCGCGTTTACGAAAGCGGCGAAAGCATGCGGCTATATAATAAAGCTGTTAGGCTATATAGCTTTATCTGAAATGGAAGGTGATTTCCTTTGTCTCCAGCCTAGGTGAAAAGATAAATTCGTCGGTGTGATTTATAAAGACTACACTAGGGAAACAACAAACTATAAACGTTTGACAGTTTTTATCTATGATGTAATAACTGAAATTATATATAATTATACATATTTCACCACTAAGAGAACACATTTTTTTGCACAACGAAGTGAACGCGATAATATTGAAAGAGTATACTGAAAGAAACATCAAAGAGGAAATGAGTGTATTAATTATTTTAACCGCAAAATGAACAAGTTTGTTGTCAATAAGAGTTGCAAGTTACTGATATTGAGTAACGATATCAGGCGACATCCGCCGCTGATCCTTTATCAAAAGGCTCATTTGATGTGAGCAAACATCACATGAGGCAAACATCACACACACACACACACACACACACACACACACACACACACACACACACACACACACACACACACACACAGAGAGGAAACTATGCGTAATAAAATATTATTAATTACATTTTCCTTTCATTAGGTTCTCACGATTGGGTAGGACTGGAGCCCTTCGACACAAACAAAGCTGTCTTATACGCCCACTGTGGTTCATACACGACAAAATCTATGCGAAACCAGCAGGCGTATACGACCGCTACACGTTTTCTTATATTATTAGACTCACAAAGGAAAACGAGTGACTAAATACTATTTTTTCCTTGATTACAAGGCTGTTCCTGTTAAAAAATAGATTTTGTCCCCACAGAAGAAAAATAAAATTTACCGTGGTCGTAAAAGTGTTAAATACGACAGAAGATATGACCTCTTTTATAAATAAATGATGCATTTCAAAATGCGTTCCTTTATCTGCAAACCCCAGAAAGCAAACTATCAAAAAGAGGGAGGTGTGTCATGCGGGTTGCACAATCAGTTGCAAATGAGCGGCGGGAGACGCACACCGTGGTTATTTCCATATTTTTATAATTTCAGTGATAGCAAATTAATGTTTTTATAAAGATGAAGGTACAGAAAGGTAAAACAGGAAGAAAAAAATTTCGCTTCAGGATGTCATACGCTTCAGACGGATTAGGAGTCAACGTGTTAAGTGAATAATTTTATTTTTCCCTCAATTTCAAAACTTAACATCCCGGAATCTGCCGCCTTTTAAAATTTGCCGCCCTGGGCGGTGGCACGGTTCGCCCCTGCCTGGAGCCGGGCCTGGTTGGCAAATTAGCAACATCATAATGCTCAAAGCGCCATCTGCAGCCGCAAGTAAAGATTACCAATGTAAACACTAATTAGGCGTTCCCGCCAAACGCCTGTTGGCTGCTTAAGGCCTAATGTTTACACGTCAGCACGTAAAGAAGAGGGCGCTACGAAATGTTTCGTGATGCGGGTTTTCCGTGTTCACTGATAGGCGCGACAGCCGACAGTACAGCGTACAGAGGCGCGTGCCGGCGTGCATTCGAACGTAGTTTCCTTCATTCCTAGAATTTTAACAATAACACTCAACTGACAGCTGTCTTAACGCGTATTTTTTTTCGTTCCTTGGCGCCCCCTTGGACCAGGCGCCCTGGGCATTTGCCCAGTCAGCCCATTTAAAGCCCGGGGTTTGTGTAAGATCCATTCATAATTACTACACGATGTATAGTTAAAAATTGCAAAAAAAGGCAACACACAACACAAAACAACACACAAAGACATACACAAAAACCAACGGTCCATTAGAAACGCTCGATTTTCGTATTCTTACAGTAACACACACACACACATTTCATCTAAGATCAGTAAGTGTTTTACGATACAACACACCTTTTATTCCACCTAGAACTGCCAAGCGTTCAGCCAAGAGCTGCGAACTTTCAACGCGTTTCGAACGTATAACAACACAGACGTCGTGTTGACGAAAATTTTTATATCGAAGACATGAGGTGGGTTACACGTAGTGAACCTTACAGGCAGAGATCACTACTGTAGCGGAACTAGTGATGTGTGTGAACAGAGATCTCTAGTGAATGATTCCACACGGCGGCGCACGTTCCTGTTCAGTGATCACTTTACCGTGTCTTGTGATCGTAACCAATCGCTCGAAACTTCTCCCTTACAGTAACACCTTTGTATAGTTTACACCGATAGACTGCACATCATACACGCTAATGCACACACGTTAGATTTCCATTCTTCTGCTTCATGCTTCGCCGTGTACATGCGCACATTATACACGCGCGCGCGTGTTTGTGTGTGTGTGTTTTGCAGGAGATACAAATCAATCTGTCGGTTATAACAAACTCGGAATTAACTTTGAATTTCCTCCGTTCTCTTTCTCCCTACTGCGTCTGTGAGTGAAACCAAAGAGAAGGAGGGAGGAGAGAGAGAGAGAGAGAGAGAGAGAGAGAGAGAGAGAGAGAGAGAGAGAGAGAGAGAAAGAGAGAGAGAGAGAGATCTAGCCGATTCAGTCGTCTGTGTATAGTTTCAACTAACGGCCGAGGAAGAGACCAATCTGGCTGAAACGTAAAGAGGAAACGGAAGACGGAGTCGGCGACGGCATTAGTATTCCGAGTGCCAGCCACCAGGGTACACTCGGCCTGTCACACAGGTGACAACGTCGGGTAATTTAATTATTTCAGGTGGCAACCCTGCAGAAAGTTAGACTTGCTTGATTTTACTCCATCCGCCCCTCGCGTAGTTTGCAACTTGGCGAGAATGGATTCAAGTTTTTCTCTTTTTAATTTTATTTTATTTCCTGCGCGCGACTTCATTGGAAAAGTTAAATATATTCCGTTTATTTCGCTCGGTAATTTCTTTTTTTTTTTCCTGCATCATACCGATCGTAGTACGCTAACTTACAGGCGCTGTCAGCGTCGGTGTTCGTCTATTTATTTAAAAACTTGTCTAACTCAGAACGAGTATTTACATATCTTAACTTACTCGTAGATATCACTCTATGACGTTCGATAGAGTAATACATTTCGCGCTTGCATGGATGTGGATAGAGGGATTCAAAACGCGAACTTTGGAACAATACAGAGTCAACTCGAAGACAGAAACACGTATGAGAAAGTCCTGCGCGACATCTGTTAAACGATAGTGGAAATTGCCTGAATATTTACATAAACCGAATGGACGCTAGTGCGTTTGTTTCTTGTTTATCGAGTTGAAACGATCACGTGCAAGAAATGAACTGAGAAGGGCAAAAAACAAAGAAAGGGGAGGTAAACAGCACAGAGCACAACACGAGGGAGTGGAGAATACCGTTCCGGGTAGTTGAGAAAATGATTTCACCGTATTGGATGACATTAGGTAGGAAAATCTACATTCCGTACTTAGAATGAAAGGCCAATATCTGTGTGTCGAACCTGAACGGCAGTTACGCGATCACGTCAAAGATATGTGCGCGCACACCCCTCCCAACACATGCACACTAGTGGAAGTAGAGTGGAAGCAAGTGAGAGTTATTTGTGGCCGGGTACATCTTGCCAGGGAACCAAACACATACAACAAAACAACCCACTTTCTAATTATTTCAATTGCAACTTACAGATTTTACAGACAAAGACGAATGGACAGTGTTTAATAAGTGGTATACTTCCAGTGTTAAAGACTTGTCATTTAGTATTTGCGGCTTTTATGTGGTGTGACTGCGCTAAAAACATGAAATACGTCAACACTGTGTCTTAAACTTTTCTCTTTATTGTAATTTTATAGTAATTACTTAGCCATATTACTAAGAAACGCCTCAGCATAAGTTCGTTTAAATTACGTTGTTCCTGATAAACATTTGTTCCATTATCTTCAATGGAACATGCTGGATGTGTATTCCGAAGGCATACAATTAAGTCGATTTAATTAAAGTGCACGTTAATGACAAAAGTCGTCTTTTAATGATTCAGCGAGGAACATCACATTTTTTGGGACACATAATAATACGTACGGTATTCAGACGCTTAAAATCCAAGGAAAGATGGTGGATTGGAAAAAGAAGAAATGATATGTCACCTAGCAGATTCCTTGACCAACTGTCAAACCTCACAATTCCCACACGGGCTGGGGAAATTTACCCTCCTCCTCTTGGTAATATTAACTGTCTTTTTAAATTTTTATTTTGAAAGAGAACTTTGGAAGGAAGAAGCATTTTTTCTTCCTATAATTGTCCCCCACCCAAAAAAAATCTGTCTGAAACCGCTTCAGATAAATCACGAGGACAGTAACCACTACCGCGACAGAATTCTTTTCCAACACTCTACGTCATGAGTCAACGAAAGCGAAGTGAACCATGCTGTGAACCAGCCACAACTGTTTACCGACTTATAGCACGTTACAACTGAACTTGTTTAATGTTCACGTTATCAGCTTCGTTGTGTTAGTGTTTTATTACTTTCCAGTAGTACAAATCGGTACTGAAAGCCAAAGAAGTACCAATTTTCTAACGGTTTAGGGGAATAAAATTTTTTTGCTACGACGTTGATTTGGAGAAATAGGCGAGATAATTGCCTCTTGGCGAGCAACGGCAGTTAGCGTCCCTTAATGTGCTTCTGTATTTATCCCTAGCGTACGCGCACGCTAAATATACCCGTCCAGTTACACGCACCTGTGCGTAGCGTCACCCTACGTGACCGTAATTCGATAGGCGAGCGTCGTTATTAATATCCATAGTTAGGACACGCAGAGAAAGCCACGGGGGGGAAGTGACATTACAAAAATTCCTCGCTGTATTAAATGCATTTTTATTACATCTGAAATTTATGTAAATGAGTAAGACACACGGAGGGTCTCGGGACGTTTTGCCCAACTGTTACATTCGACCCCCCGCCCCCAGCCTGACAAGCTGCCATCCAAAAACTGTTTTCGCTCGCTGCTCTATTATAAACGATCTTGGACGACCTTAAATTGCCCGTACACACTTGCATTATGAAATTAAGCGAAGAAAGCGCAAAGACAGAGGTGTTGGTAGCAGACAACCAGACCAGTTATGGGAATAGACAGCCCCCCCCCCACACACACACACACACACACACACGAAATAAGTAGTGTAAGAGAATGGTGGTTTTGGGGGTTGAAAATAACTTCGCTTAAGGTTTTAAAAGATTTATTATTATTAAATTGGACTAAATTTAATTAAATATAATTAATTCACTACCGACTCGGAACACAAAGTTTTTTATGGGTAAAAACGTAGAAGTTTTACCTTCTAGCCTGAACCAGTTTTCGCTTTTAAAAAGCTTCTTCAGAGGCTGCCGTTGGGAGCACTGTCCGTCTAGTTTTTGGCGACGGTATCGACTTTTGAAAGATCGATGTTGTGTGTATGGGGTGTGATATGTTCGAATAATGTGTGTGATTTGAATTGTGTCTGTTCGTTTAGGATGTCGTTTTATGTGTTTTCGTGTGTTTGTATATTTCCAATTGTTCAAGAGTGTCTAGTTTTCGGCCTTTTGTGTGTATGCGTAGAATGTCTATGTTATTGTCGATGTTTTTGTATGTGTGGTTTGCTTCAATGAGGTGGTTAGCAAAGGTGGATTCTGTAGTGGAGTGTAGTGCCTTTGTGTGTTCAATGTATCTTTGTTTGAAGCTACGTCCTGTCTGGCCTATGTAGAATTTGTTGCAATCTGAGCAGTTCAGTTTGTAAACACCAGGTAGATCGAATTTGTTTTGTGCTTTGTTTGTGTTTCGATAGTGTGTGTTCTGTTTTGTTTGTAGTTTTGTATGCGATTCTGTATCCTATTTTTTTGAAATTGTGGGCTATTTTTTCAGATTGGTTATTGACGTATGTTAGTGTTATAAATTTGTTGTTTTCTGTCTTTGTCTGTTTGTTTTGTGTTTTGTGTAGGAGTTTAATTATATCCATAAATTTAATTATAAATTGTAATGCTTTATACTTTTTCTTTTACACTGAGAAACAGAATTAGTATAAATAATTGTAAAGCAAGTAACAATTTTAAAAATAATTTTGCAACTACTTAACGTTTTTTCACCTAACTGTGTTTTATGATGCACTAAATTTTATTATTTACTAGTTTATTACAAAGTATGTTCTTAAAGAGAGTAACCTATTTCAGAAACTTTTAAACAGTTAAAATAATTTTTCTTATACTTTGTTGTGGCGCCCTTGGATCAAATACTAGATCAAACACCCCGAAAACATGATATGTATTTTCCTTCATCTTTGAACTTTCTTCAAGAAATATCTGTTCTTCTATAATTCAAATTTATCAAATCCTTTCCCACCACTTTTTTATTAGATGGCGATTGGGGAGTAACAAGGTAAGAAGAGGTAGGGTTCAAAATGACCGCATCTGTAAAACCAAAGTTGCTGACATATTAGTTTCTCCTGAAAACTTATTCTGTTTGTTCTTCTTCGCAGGAGGCTCCTGTTTTCTTTTTTTTTTTATAATATTATATTTACAGCGTTCAGCAGATCAAATACTAAATACCTTTTTTAGAGCACGTGTCCGGTCTTGAATTTCAGACGCTCAGCAGTGTCTCTGTTCAGAATTTTCATCTTACACTAGTAACATCAATCATATTGTTGTCGCTCTGACATAAAATTGTCGAAGATCATAGAAGAACTGACTTTTGGCCGCCAAGGACGAAACACTACCGAATAGGAATCGGTCTGTCAACGGATTTCAGAGATTTTGCCTTCCGTTTTTCGTTCAGTGCTTAATTTCTGCTCACAGGTTTTCATAAAGACGCGGTTTGTTCAGATAGTTTACGTTTTCTTGAAGCGCTTCAAGAGGCCTTTCGTTTCTGTTGCTGTGAGCACTACGGGTTATAACCATAACAAGATGGTACTTGACTCTCAATCAAAAAACTAAGAGCCGGTATAATTATGTAATTAGCCAGCTGAAGCTAACGGATTCATCAAAGTCTCTTGGAGCTGCGGCAGGAGAAAAACAATCAGATGTGATCGAAAGGTCTGGCCAAAAAGCCACCGGCCATAAATTAAGAAAAAGCATAGGAGTAGCCAAAATTTGATTTAATCAGTCTCTTGAAGAAGATGATAATCGACATTCAGAAAATGTAGCTACTAGTAAAGGTAATTTTCGTCGGCCTAAAAAGGAGTAATTAACACTGGGCCTGTTCCGATTCAATAAAAAAATTTGTTTTCCGATGGTAGCTTCGGTAAACGGCGAAAAGAGATTACAACAAAACGGCAAGACACGCACGATTGGAAAGGAAACCACGTAAATATTCTGTGGATGAACAGGGAACTAACAGAGAACATGAATAAAAAGCAATGACAAACAGAATTATCACTGTTGCACACCACTAAAGAAAAATTATTCCAATTAGCGCTTTCAAGCTTCTCAGCTCATCGTCAGATCGGAAATAACAACAACAGAATAAAACAAACTCTTCACACCCCCACCCGCCCCACTGACCACACACACCTCCGCAAACAAGCTTTAAGTCAAATGTCCCTTCCCAACCTCCGAGTCCTATCACCCCCGTCTGTACAGTTACATATTTTTCTAGCACATTCCGTGTGTATGTGTGTTGTGTGTGTGGCTTGATTGCGGGGGTGTGTGTGGACAGTGGGGCGGGTAGGGGTGTGAAGAGTTTGTTTTATTCTGTTGCTGTTATTTCCGATCTGACGATGAGGTGGGAAGCTTGAAAGCGCTGATCGGAATAATTTTTCTATAGTGGTGTGCAACAGTGATAATTCTGTTTGTGATTATAACCACTAACACAACTTTCTTAATTAAAAAACAATTGAGATATGATAAGTGCTTACGTTTAATTTTATCACATTACGTATCCGCGTATCAATAAATAATCACACTGTTACCAAAAAATTACTATATTAACAAACAATTAATTTGTTCGTTTGGAGGCGCGTTGAACCGAGAGGAATTACGTATAAAATAATGTCTGGCCACCCACGGCCACGACCTCGGGAGTAGTAGGGTGTAGCCTGAAGACGTGAAAATGACGACTTTTTAAGGTTAAAAAACTTTTTAAGACACAACAGGAAGCTCACAATCCAGAACCACTATAAAACATTTTTCACCTGCGATAATGCTGAAATATCAGGAGGAACAAAGCTCACGCGCGCAGATATAATTTAATGTTGTGTTTTACGCGAGCGAGCGCGTAAAACAAAATATGTTTTTGTTTTGTAAAGGTCAAAGTTGTAAAAGAACAACTATTGGTTTAAGCATTCAAGAAAAAAACTAAAAATTATATATAAGTGACTGGAGAGTTCATAGTGAAATAGGTTTCATAGATTATAATACGGGGATTAGGCAGTGCGTAAAAAGACGATCTAACTTGTTTTGTTTCATACTCAGTCTTCCAGTAGATTGAAAAACCGTGAAGAAATACAGTTGCGAATAATTAACCAAGGAAGAACTTAATTATTCCTTCAAACTGACAATTAATAGTGTAAGTTTTTAATTAGTAATTGAGTGCATTAAAGTCTATTTTTCATCAACCACGACACTGCTATCTTTTCGATTTTTCCGCGATACTCTTCCCGATTATTAGCGTGGATAATAGAAAACTTGTCGTAACTAAAAGTTTTAGTTAGTTGTACATAATTCTTTCAAGCGTGACTAACGGAAGCATGTAGCCTACTGATCATTACAAACTGTCCAAGCGCGCTGCCAGCCCGGAAGCTTGTCGCTTCCATCCACCGACCGATCGGTACTGGATGCCTTATCACATGTTATCTGTTTAATAATGTCAGACCGATTCAATCGATCCGCTACGTTAATTATAAACCGGTAGCGAGATAGCGAGTGTTGTAATTGATGACTACATATGCTTGTAGCTCAGGTGTTCCGTTACTCGTTCGGAAATCGCTTTAATTTTATTAGTTCGACACCTGAAGATAGTAATGGGAACGCCTGTAGTGCAAGGAATCCAGATTATTTAGGTTCTACTCCTACGGAAGCCTAAAAAATAAAACTGATTTTATCGAATTCCATGCTTACAACGTAAGACAAATGGTCAAATTATGCAGTTAGGTGTCTTCCGACCTGTCTGTTGCACAGCATATTCTGTCTAATGCGACTGACTGTGCACCTATGTATCAATTTACTGTGTGCGCTGAAGTGAGACGAACTACCGGGTGTAAAACGTTACCCGTTGAGACAGGTCTCTGCACATCTCATACCGCAGACACGTTAGGAATTGTCAAGCATAGATCGGAAATCTGTTATTTGCTCATACTGTGATGAACAGCAAAGTCTCTGTCTGACCACGAACATAACAAGGTGGTGAACTGAGACGTCATTTAAAATCGGCGAATTAGACGAACGTGTAAATAACAAATGCGTTCGCTTCGTCTAGTGAGCTGTGCTGGGCGAGTAATACACATTTCTTCTTCTTCTTCTTCTTCTGCACTACAAGGATTAGGCATTTGCCTGTTCCGTCCTCACAAACTTACGACCACCGTTTTCGTGGTCTGCCTATATCTCTTTTCCCTCTTGGGTTGTAGTTAAGTATTTTTTGGGGTATTCTCCCATTTCCCATTCTATTTACGTGGTGTTTCCATCTTTCTTTATTTCAGTTATTTTGTTTATTTATTGCATATACATTTAGTTCATTTCGCACGTCTTCATTGCTTACTAAATCTCTTCTTGTGCAGCCTTTGACCTGTCTCAAAAATCTCATTTCTGCTGCCTGTATTTTGCTGTCTCCTTTTTTGGTATTTATCCAACTTTCACTCCCGTACATAAGTATAGGTACAGCCATCGTTTTATAAACGTTTTATAAAATTATTTTATCCTTGTGTCTTTTCGTGTTTTGTTATTTAATGTTTTATTTATTGTGTCACATATTTCCTGGAACTTATTTATTTTATTTTCCATGTCATTGTCATAATTGTAGCTTGTGTCGCAGCCCAAGTATAATTTGATACTTGTCCGATTGGCTTATTGTTGACAATTATTTTCGACCTAACGGGATACTTGCCTTGGAAAGCCATAACTTTCGTCTTATGCAAGGAAATTTTAAGATTATATTCTGGACATATTTGATTCAGTCAGTGCACTGCCAGTTGTAATTTATCTTCACTCTCTTGTATTATTATTTTATCGTCAGCAAATAGTAACGTACTCAGGTAAGTATGTCGGTCTAGCTGGACACCAGGATATTCCTTTGATTGCCATTTTTTAAGAACATTGTCAATATATATTGAAAAGAGTGGGAATATATATTTTCTTTCATTGCTATTTAGTGTTTAATTTGATTTTATATTTAAAGTTAACAGTTATAGTTAGTGCTTGTATATTCTTGACAGAGTTAGGGGTACGCTTGCGGGGTATAACCTACGGTTACTTTAGCCACACGGTACACAAAGCGGTAAAAGATAAACCGGGGGGTCAGAGTCATTTTAAATGTGGTGCTATAGGAAGTTACTAAAAGTATGGTGGGTCGACAAGTCACCAATTAAGAAATACTTGATAGATTAGGCGAACGAATAGAAATGAAAATATGTTGTACAACGAGGAGGCGAATTGATTGGACACTTTATTGTAGGACATTATCAAAACAATAACTGAAGGTTTCTATTATCGGAAGACCAAGGTTCCAGTATATGAATCAAACAGTAAATAATAACAAACTAAGAAACTGTAGTTTCTATTAAAAATATATACTGGACGGGGTACAAGCGGTCCATGTGCAAAACAGCTGACAGCTAATCTACGGACTGACGTTAGATGAAGAAGAAAAAGAAGAGAGTACATGCCGATGGTACGGTAGTACCCATCTGATTGTGAGCTTTCAGTCTTCTCAACTGATAGTGGCTGGGTGATCATTGTGTCTGTCTGAACGTCGTGGAAAGAAAACAGTTTTGTTATTCAGTGGACCCTAAATATTTTACGATGTGTTATTGTATGCTACGATTCTGTACGGGGTTATTCTGACGACGGCATTGGATTTTAAATACAGACATGAGACAGGAAATTATAACGACGACGGACGACCGAGAAAGGAGTTTCTATTGAAACCTAAATCGAAAACTAACAGAAAATATCCTGCCAGCTAGACCAGTCATACGCCCTCTTTATGGCTTTGAATTGTTTTTCTTAAACAAAAAACTAGAAAAACACAGAAACAGCAGTTTGTTTAGGAGACAAGTGGTGTTTTACAACGTGGAGGCTATTTTGAGATAAATTCGCGTGGCACATAATCGACGTGTAGTATATTTTGTTAAATGCAGTTTTATTAGATCCCGAGCTCTTACAAAACTTTAATTGATTCCTGAATAACTTCTCTAGCCTCATCCCGTGGCACGGGGGGGGGGTTACACAATCTTGATGTCGTTTACAATCACAACCGGTTCTTCTCCCTTCGCCGACCTACCCTTCTTTCATCCCATATTGTTTTTCTTGCTTTTTTTCAAGACTCTCTTGTCGGAGACAAAGCCTCTTCCACTGTCTCTTTTTTTTGTAAACAACTTTTCCTTCGCTTTGTATGCGTCTTAATCTCAGTGACTGAGCGATTACTACACTGCCAGCATCAGTGATAAGATTAAACATGTTTATTGTCAAATTATACACAGAATTAAATGTATAAATATAAATACATAAAATAAATGATCAATTTTTCAGTTTAGTACTTTGATTTAATGTTAGTTGCTTTTTGTTTTACTCGTTACGAGGCTTACTCGTTACCATCACGGGAGTCTTCTCACTCCACTGGATATCGTTTAAACATTATAATGAAAGCAAAATACGCACATGAGAATCAACACAAACAAACATACATACTTAATTCTAGTTTTGGCGCGCACCACGGCAACGCTAAGCGCTTACCTACTATTCTATTTACTGGCTGTTTTTAAAAGCGCTTACATTGCCGTAATTGCCGTATATATGTTTACATACAATCCTGTATAACCATTAATTAAAAAAAAAAGGAAGAGTCTAAAGAAACGAAGAGAAAATACCGATGCTCAAGCCACGATTGTTGGGTGCTGATAGATGGTTTGAAGAAGCGGTTACGAGGGCTAGGGTGTTACGAAGATGGTTAAGATTAGAATGAGGCAATTAAACACAGGCTACGGGTACGTGGAATGTTGGATAAACCTGAGGCGTAGCTTGCTGTGATGGTTTGGTGATATGGCGAGAATGGGTGAAGAGAGAACGCCGAAAGCAATATGGGAGATGGGGACTTGAAGAAGACTCGACTGGAGTCAAGCTAAGAGAAAAACAGGAGTCAAGAAGACACGGAAAAAATCATCATCTTGGGTAGAAAAGGCTAAAGGGATAAGCAAGTACCTTGTAAGCAGGTTAATTAAGTGTGATAAAAGATTCGAGTGACAGTGTGTTCATCAATATAAAGTGTATACAAATCGAGTGTAACACGGCAGGAAAAAATTAAACCACAGAAAAAGCGAAAGGATTCTGCTCATGTACGTCATCGGTTTAAATTAAAATATAGGCCTGCTTGAAGCATAAAATATTCACGAACTATGCTGCCAATTACTGGACTCAATATCAGCATAAGTATATTGCATCTTACTCATAATCATCATCATTATCATCTCTCTCTCCTCTCTCTCTCTCTCTCTCTCTCTCTCTCTCTCTCTCTCTCTCTCTCTCTCTCTCTCTGTCATATGCGCGCGCGCGCACACACACGCACACACCTGAAACCCAGAGCGGGTTTTAGCTTTTTCAATGACTTTCCCCATTCTGTACCTCCGGCCTTTATAATCTCCAAATTCTCACTTCGATGTCCTTCAAATCAACCTTTATCTCGTTCAAACAGCGTTTCCGTTATAATTCTCCATCGATATTCCCAATGCTTTTACACTCTGATACAGTGCTCTTGGTTATTCTCCACACGTCCGTCATCTCACATGTCTCAGCCAAATTAATCTTCAGTTCTTCTTACCAACTGTACTATATCAGCGTCTCGCATCATCTGATACAGTTCGTAAATCATCAGTATTTTTCAGAACCATCAACATTTCGTACAAAGCCATAATTTTCCTCAAGATTTTCTTTCTGATGTTCAAAGTTCTTAACTTTCCAATCCGAATGTGACCACTTGTTTAATAGGGTTTGTTTATATTGTTACGGCGTCTCCTTGATCGTCGTATGGTACAGTGGAAAACAAAATACAAGACACCAATGACGTCACTGATTACCAACTTTAATTATCATCATTAACAATTTGTAATCAACAAGATATCTCTTACAACCAATCAAGTAGAAACTGTCCACACGCAATAATAATGTCAACTAATGAGTCCCGCACAATTATAAAACACATAACACTTTGCCACAATACTTCGAACCTCACCGGAATAAATCGTCACTAAAACTGAAACTAAGCGGCGGCTGTCGTTGTTTAAATAGATAGGACAAGTGATCCAGAATAATCCATAATACGCGTCGACACTACTAGAAAACACTAGAGCGTAATTGCCTTGAACACAGTGCGCGCGGACCGGTGAAGTCTGGAACAGCCTCGGTGGTTGACGCGTGATAAGTGTCACGTAATTGTCTTTCGCCTCAAAGTGGCAGCAATATGTACACACGTACCAGCTGGGCTCTGCTGCGATAGCCGAGACACATGTAGAATGTTCTGCAAGCGCGTAACAATATGTTTTCGGTTTCAATTCTCTGCTTGGTTTTGATTGGCCTTTCATTGGAACGATAACGCCTATTCCTAAACGACCATCCTGCAATGTCTCTGCAGGGCGAAACAGCATAGAAGTAAAGCGTGAATCGACCCCTCCTCTAGCTGCAACTTTACAGAACTTTAAACTTGCAAATTGAACGTTTTAACTAACTTGAAGTAATTATGTACGCATTTTGCGATTACTCTTGCTGATGTTTTCCTACAGGCGCAATTCATTTATCTGAGCTCGATTCTGTTAATCGTACGAGAAACGATAATATTTCACCACCAGTGACGGTAAGTTTTTGTTGATCGAAAATAACCTCTCGTTAAAAAACCGGAACAAGTGGTTTGTAAAAAAGAGAGAGGAGTGGTGACGAAGCGAGCGTAAAGAAAATGGGGGAGGAAAGGGAGAATAGAAAAGACTACGGTCAGTAACGTGTACACAACGAGCGAGGAAGACATTGGAATGTACAACGTGCGAGTTATTGCAGTGCACTTTCTACGGACATGTGCAGGTACTGAAGTCGCTGTAGGAGTAAACTATCCCCAGCCGAACAGTGGGCATTCCGTACTAACGCGCGAGCTAGTGTTGTTTTTGATGCATAATAACTTTTTAATAAACAATGTGAGGGAACAATGGGCTGTGGAATTTGTAAGTTCCACAGCGACACACACACACACACACAAGTATTGCAGTGGGATGCTCGCCACCCACTGTACGATTTAATTATATTAATTCCGGAGGTATCTGCGGTATGGAACTACAAATATTGCTAATTACGTCTACGTACATAAACGGTACGGCGAAACATGGTAGTTAATCAATTACAGTAAAATAATGTGTTTATAGATACTGAGCCGTGCACGTTATAACAAGTCATCGGGCAGAGAATGTTTCTTCCGTCGTCTTTTCTGTCGTTGATTGCTACAATTGAAACAGATTTATCAGTTTTATCAAAAACAGAAATCAAATCATTCGATGCAGTACCATTGAAAAGCACCGAATTTTGTTCTGTGTACTCACGCGTTTCTCATCCCCATCATCATCTTCAGCAAGGATTAAACCAAAAATGGCTTGTTCCGGTCACAAGCTGATACACTAGAACTGGTTACTCCAACGATTCTTCGGACGTCCCACACCTCTCAGTCCTTTCGGCTTATAATTCAATATTTGTTAGGGGATGCGGCAGTAATCCATACGGTTAAGCTGTTCTAACCAATTTAGACGATATTGAGCAATTCTATCGAGTATACTCGTAATATGCAGCTCCTGCCGTACAGCGACATTTCTTTTGCGATCTTGAAGAGTATATCCTGCGCCACGTGCCTGAGAAATCTCATTTCGGCCGCTTGAATACGACTGGGCTGGGACTTCGTTAAAGTCCAATTCTCAGACCCATAGAGAAGTGTGGGGAGGGCCATCATCACCTTGTAGTACTTCAGCCGTGTTTCTTTACTCGTTAATTTTAGAGTCTGCTTGATGGTCCCACGCATATGGTTGAACTTGTGCAGTTTCTTCACCACATGATTGTTTGTAATGTAAGATACATTACAGCTCAGATATTCAAAATTACTAACTTACTTCAGAACTTCAGAACAGTACCATCTCTAACAATTTTTGCTCGTATAGGATCAGGTCCATGAAAAGCCATTACCTTGGTCTTTAATGTGGAGATCTGTAATCCGAAATCCTTGCAGATTTGACTCGATGAGTGTACAGCCATCTGCAAGCTGCTTTCCGAGGCGATAGGATAGCCTGGTCATCAGCAAATAACAACGTGTCAACTGCAGAGTTACCAAACACAAAATGTTCCCGAAGGTTTAACACATAAACAAGTAGGTTAAAATACAAAAGAATGGAAACCAGACAACGCGAAGGGAAAGCGAACAGCGATAAAAGATTAGAAAATAAATTTTAAAAAATTCTACGAATATCGCTATAGGTTTTATGGCATTTTTATGAAGCAGGGAGACAATAAGATGCACGCCCGACTGATATCATTGTCGTCGCAAACACCACTCGCCAGCAACCCGAATCCCTGTAGCATACTCAAATTACTACATTACTATGTTTTTTCTTTTATATCTAATAACACAAAATAAACGTTTAGGACCCCAGTCACAACTCAGTATTGACGCAAAAAATATTCTCTCCCTCTGTGATTTATTTGTTAGAAAACAAGGGTGGTAACGATTGTTTCTAATTATTATTGTCATCATCGTGCACAGAGCAAATATTGTATTTTATACGCAAAATGATTACACGGAGCACCAGTGACTCTCGTGTTTTGCGTTAATTGACTGTAATGCCGAGGTTTCAGTACATCATACGCGAAAAATGTACATATATATAATTGGTATTTCTCTTGTACGGTAATAATAAACGTTTTAATATAATTAAACCGCTCTCTCGCAGTGCAATAATAATTTGTCAAAGCTTTCTGCGTCGTTTGGTAATGCGGTGCTTAAAAATCTCTTTATAACGCCACCCCCAGCGTCGAGTCTTTATTAGACTACACAAACGCGTATCCATGTAACGTCACAAATAACCCATTATCAGTCGCTCTTTGATTGCTATTGTTACTAACGAAAATACGGATTACACAGATGCAAGCTTCTATCAATTCTTTTGTCCCATTCTTGTCGTCTTTTGCCCCAAAACTAAACATTAAATTCTGTTTACAGAAATCTGTAAAACCAATTCCTGAACAAAATTACATAAAACTGAAACTGTGTGGCTTGACGTGAAGGTATAGGCTACCTACCTACAGCTGATAATAAAGTTTCCTAAAAAAATTCTTTGATACTGCCGAAATTATTCTTCAGCATTAAAGGAGATTATGATTTCGTCAGGCGAAGTTACATTTTACACTAAGTTATGTAAAATTACCGATAAAGAGGAACCGAGAATCCTTACAATTTGGATTAAACATGCAGTAGCCTAACGAAAGGAGGAGGAGCTGCAGCAGAAGGGGAAAAAGAGATGAAGAAAAGGAAGCAAGAAAAATAAGTAAAAGAGAGGAAGCAGAAGGAAAATTATATTCTGAAAATTAAAAACCACTCACAATCAGACGATTAGATCATATTGCAATACACAGAGGACAGTTTAAGAAAGTATCTCATAAATTTAATCAACACGTCGCTCAATATAATCGATACTTATAACTTTTAGAGGAAAATGTCTCATTAGATCTAAGGTAGTTACTATTACCAATACTCAAATTTTCAACAATGTCAGGGTTGTGAAATTACGAAGGCAAATTGCAAGGCAGGAACTGTGAAAGGCAGGGATACGAATCGGACGAAGGCATCAAAAGAAAGCCGAACAAGTTTCAGGCGATTTCAAGAACTATTAAAAGAGCATTGGGGAGAAAAACAAAACTGAAATTGTATAAAAAAGAGACATGAGCATTAACTGAGAAGACTGTAGGTCTATATCCCGTACAAGGTGTGGAGATAAGTTTAGCAGATTTATGAAAAGACGTACAGAACGCCAGAGTTTAAGTTGCTAGAAATTAGGTTTGAAGAAGAAAGACTCCAAGCAATTTTAAATTGTAAATTTAAAGAGAAGTGAGGTATAGAGAAGAGAGACCCCGCATATCATAGCTTTAAACTAGAGGTCGCAAAAAAAGACAACACCTAATTTTGAGAGGCAAGGAGAATATGTATAGAATCCAGTTTGTTCATTCAGGAGTGAACAACAACATTGATAGTGTGATAATGGTGAAAACCGAAACTAAGAGCGGTCGATGGATAAAAGTGAGAACGTTAGAGCAGCAGCATGATTTAGGAAAACCGGTCCAAAATGTGTGCAAAAGATCGCCCAGGCGTTAGTCTCTAGAACCATTTAATAAAATGATTCGTATCCGCTAGTATTGCACTCTTTCAGTTTATATTAGTTTTTTACAGTAGAAAGTGGTAACTGTGACGAGGACGTTGAGATCAGAGCGGCAACGTGAATTTGTAGAGATAAGCCTCTACATGAATTTGTATGGAATAAAAGAATCAGGCAAGGGGCGAAAGACAAGGATACGAATCGGTATTATTGTAAACATACTGATGAGTGGCGGAGAAGGGTGAAGCACGTAGCATCTTACGAAGGAAAGGAGGGATAAATTTGTGCGGTTACTCGTGAGAATAAAGAACGAAAACAGAAGCATGGAGAAGAACTGAAACGCACGGTCAATAAGAAATAGATACAGAACCGGAGACTAACCTCTTTATACGATTGACAGAAGGCAACTAGGAGGAAAGAGAGAACAGCCTCCAAAACACGTCGAAGAAGAAGAAGAAGAAGAAGAAGAAGAAGGTAAATTATTCTTTTATTTCTATTGATTGATTGACGCACTGACGCTTTTAGTTTATATTTTTCTTTCTCCTACCTGTTATTTTTCTCCTTTCTTCCTTCAGTTTTGATTTGGTTATAAATTTATTAGTAAGTGTCCAATACAAGTCACACAGCTACAATACGAACGCTGCGAGCGAGTTTATAATGGAGACGCAGAGTGCAAGAGGCCGGGTCGTGTGCTGTAACAGCTGGGCCAAACGACCGAGCCCAGTCACCGCCACCTGACCCGCTTGCTTCTCTGTATCAATCTAGCTATCATCCGTGCGAGGCCAGACAGAATTTAATAAATTTAAAATGAAAAAAAAGGTACGATTCAGTTGGTTCCAACACCACGGTGCGTTCTATGGGTGACGTAACATAAGCGCTTTGTGCCATGGTTATGAGAGTTATTAAAGACACCTCTCTGTGTTGTCTAAGCGCGGCGTGTTCTCTTGTAATTACTTAAATCGTTTGAAGGCGTAGCGCATTAAGGGGAGGACAACACGACAAATAAGCCTCTACAGGTCCGCTTGTGTACACAATAAATTAAGTTTTTAATCTTCTCGTTGTATGCGAGAAGCGTGCGTGCAGTTATTGCGAGCGAGGCAACTGTACTCCGTCCCTTAACGCCATCAAGACGAAACGTTTTGCGTTTGCTAGTGGCAAAAAGAATAGTCGTAATTCAGCAAACGATTAGTCACAATCGCAGTTAGTTAATTTAATAGAATTTTATTTAAATCTCACTTTCTGACGTGCGAGAGAAAGGAAAATTAAATTTTATAAACTAACTAGCTGTTACCCGCGGCTTCGCACGAGAATATTTTATTTTTAATAAGTATTTTAATATAATTTTTATTGTCTACATCTATTTGGCGTTCTGTCAGCTCGTATAACAATTTTGTACTCATTAGTCGAATTCTCTCCAAAGCTGTTTTCAACAATTGTACTATTTTAACTTGTACTAAATTATTATGTTGGTGCCACAGCCTTTGGAGATTTAAAAGTTTATAAAGCCTTTGGAGATATTTATAAAGTACTCGTTAACTCAAAAACGTTAGGTTCTTTATTTTAAGTGTTACTGTGCTATAAGCATTGTATATCGCATTAAACGTTATGTTTCCTCAACCATGGCTTTTATTTATTTCAGCAGTAAACTAAAAACCATAAACCGTTGTCACCTAACCTCACAAATGAAAACAATACGTATTTGCATTAAGAAACAGGACGATTTACAATTAGTACACTTCTTCTTTTCCACATCATAATATATTGATACAATCGCATATTATATAAAACATCGAAAATGTGCTGCAGGAACGGATAAAGATACAGTTCCGATGCCGCTAAATAGCTTTTGTTTATTTACTTGTTACTATGGTAATTCATTCTGGTCTCCATGGCGTTGTTGCCATCTTTATACGCGTTAATAAAAGGGTATAATTAAAAGAGCCTAAAAATCAAAGGGCAGATTATCAAATTCCAAGTTAGACAGTGTTTTTCGCCGTGTGTCAAAGGTTGCCTGTGCAAAATTTGGTGGCAATCGGTGTGTCGGTGTATCGGTGTAGATTTGTATTCAGTACAAAGAAATCCTCAGACTTTGAGTTTCATATATATAGATGACTCTTGGAAACTGTTGTATTGGAGGATAACAAAAAATGTAAACGAGAGGACCAAATAGGAAATGAAGACTTTCGGAGAGAATTGGGGTTTATATTACCAATGACAGAATAAAGCAAAATTAACTTGAGGTTAGTGGCCAGAAGACGGAGTAAGTGCCGAAAGCGCTTTATACATACGGCGACGTAAGCGCGTGGACATTGTCAAACCGAACATTTAGAGAAAGCAGCTTCTATCGATAATAACAAAAAAAGAATACAGAGCGAATGGAAGATAGAAGGCTAACTAAAATTGTAAAATGTTATAAACCGAGACGAAGAGAGACGGTATAGAGCGAGAAAGAGGTGGCACAAGGAGGGCGTAACAGGCAATTAATTCTTGATTTATCGAACTGTGAAATCAGTGGTTAGAAATAACTGACATAATCGAATGTAACTTAGTCAAGTACAGCTGCGATTTAAAGTCAAAAGATCAGACTGTGACTGACGTTTTCAAGAACTAACAGTGAACTTCGTTACACGCAAAGATCTGTAGGTCTCTACAGCTGGCACGCGAGTTTCACGGGCCATAAACGTTCGTCAATGAACCGGTTTTATTGCGTTCACCTATTAACTGTCCTAAAGACTTAGCATTCGGAAATCCTATATAATCTACTAATTTACATTTACATCTATTGTTTGATGCTAATGATAAGGTACTGCTGTCTGATACGATACAGTTTGAGCGCGTTTTTAGACAAGAACTGACTAAGGGCTGAAGTTAGTGTACAGCAAAGGCAGCGCACAGTACGTTTAAAACGATTTTTCCCTATATTCAAATATGCTAATATTTCCATTTATCGTTTGTTCCATGGAGCGTTAAATTAACGACTCCCCCGCTTTGCCTCCCCCTTACGTTATAAAGTGTATACCGACCCTCCTTCTCCCACAGACGCACTCTCTAACGCTTACCTTAACTATGCGTCCAATAGAGTCTTGCCTCTTCAGCCCGCTTTCTCCCTTATTCCAATACGTTCTTGTCTTTTCTCGTATTTCAGATTTTCCTATTCGTTTTATTCTCCCCCGACGGCAGACGTAGAACTGTGCTCGCTTTCTCTCCGTTGTAATCACGAAACTCAATTTGCAGTGCATTAGCTCTTTCTGTATTACAGCAATAAAACTCTGTTCCTTACTATATCAATATTTATTACTATTTTTTTTTTTTTAAGAGAGACGTCTTGACTACGGTCGTATTCGAGTAGCGTTCTTGCACGTCCGTCTTGTTACTTGTCAGTAGCGTGAACACTCGCATCGGTGATCACAAGCGACACTGTCGTCTGGGCCAGTCCGAGAAGTCTGCCGCTGCCGAGCACGCCTTTTCCAACGAAGGCCACAACACCTTGGTCGGTGAAACCCAGATGTTGTCCTCGATTCGGCGGTACTATGCTCGTCTGCAGAGAGAGGCGATCGAGATTCATCGCTGTTGAGATCGAAGCATGAACAGAAGGGAAGACCAATCGTAGGGGCAGCAGCTGTACGTGCCCCAGCGTTTGCAGTGTCCGAGCAAACCCGATGTCTGTCTGATGCTACAGTTTGCCTGGGTAACCATGTGCATGTTTACGATGAATTCTCCGAATATGTTTTGGAGGGATGTAGGCTGTTAGTGTAGTTCTGGACCGCAGAGCTGTCTGCAAACAGTTTTTTCCATGAGCGCTAACGGACGACTAGAGAAGGGAACGGTGGTTATAGCTTGAAAAGGAAGGAATTACTTAATTACTACTTACGTACTGTTTATGGAAAAGTGATGGGTGGGCAAGCGACGCAAGGGCGGCGGTGTGGGGCAGAAAATTGCTTACGGGAGTCATTGAGCGTTTATGTTTTCGTGGAGGTAGACCTTCCTCTGTACTAAGGCAGCGGAGATACGGGTAGGACGATGTAGAGGCTCGTGTGAACAGTTTGAGTGGAAAAGAGCGGACAAACTCATCGATGGTTGAAACCGTCAACCCTCGCCTGATAGCGTTAATGCGACATACCAGGGAGAACTGGAGATGTAACGAGGTTTTGGGATTGGAATAACGTGCAATAACGTAGGACTGAAGCAGGGACCTGAAAGCAGGCGCTGCGTATATTAGGGCATCTCTAAGGAAGACAGTGGCGGCTCGTGGATTCGAGGATTGGTGAAGCAGAATCGGTGGCAGTCCCCCCCCCCCAATCATTTATGTGAATATGTTTCTTCCTGTTTTGGAATCATGAATAACATATGGAGACAAAAGAAAAGTATGTTAATAAAATTTACAAATAAAGTAGTTAAAAATAGTAAGTACTTACAGGCTTGCATTTTATTTCTTGAACACAAGGTCAATTCTCCTCTCTTTCAAATATGCAAACTTGTCGATAATGTCGTCATAAAATGGTTGTACATTATTTAATTCGTTTAACAGTTCCTTTTCTATGGAAATTTTTGATAAGTTAGTAAGTCTGTCCTCTGTCATTGTATTGCGCAGGTATGATTTTATTCTTTTTAAACAAGAAAAACTTCGTTCTACGGAAATGCTTTTGGATGGAATAGTTACTATTAAACAAAACAGTTTGTAAGCTTCTTTAAAGATGTTCCTGTTGACAGCTAAAAGTTCCATCAAGTTTAGTGTTTCCATTTGTCTGTATTGCTTATCCTCATAAATAAGCTGTAATTCGTTTTTCAGTCTTTGGAAATCGGTAAACAGATTAGGGTAGCACACCTTTAAGTTACTTAATGCATCCGTGGGAAAGTTTTCAAAATACGTTACGAACTTTGAAGTATCCATTAATGTAACAAACTGAAGCTTTTCCATATCATTAAAACGTGTGGCTATTTGTACTGAAAGGTTATCTAAAATTTCATAATACAGAATTTTGTATTTTTCAGAAAGTTGATCTCGTGTGAGTGTAATTCTTTTCTGCCATTCATGGTATTCAGTTGGAACTGTTGTTTTTGAAGCAGCTAAATCGAAAATTTTCATAAATGCATCATCAGTTCTTTTGCTATTTATGAGTGTTTGCGTATTGTTAACTTGCGAGATACAGAAATTAATGTAAAATGATTCTTTTGTAGCACATCGAAGAGAGCATCCGTGGCTCCAAAAATATCGTTAAAAACGACAACCAAAAGCGTAAATTCAAAATCATTAAATTTATTTAAGAAGCCATCACTCTGCCTAATTGATGTTTGATCATAATTTGAATCATTCACAATTTTAGTGAATACTTCTTTTAATGAATCCCATTCGTTATATATAGTAGGCTATTCACAATTTTGGAATTAGACTTCCATCGCGTAATAATGGAAGTAGGGATTCGTCTTCCAACGACTGTGTCTACTGCGTAAGTTCGCCTAGCAGAACTGTGGAAAAAAGACGGTAAACCGTTAACAGTTGCAAAAAATATCCGACATTGCGAAATGATGTTGTAGCACTAGATTCAAACGATGCGCCATGCAGTGAACAAAAACCGCTTGTGGCACTACTTCTTTGATTTTTCCCCTGACCATCAAAACACTGGGAATAAGTTTGATTTATAGTCAAATTTTTCGAGGGACTATAACACAACGTGAAACAGTGTGTCGGCAGTCCGACTGGAACTAACATCATAAAATCCCAAAAATCTTTCCACCAGCTTTCCTCCGGGAATAACGTATCTAATTATGATGCTACATTGAGATTTGTGGACATTGTCTGTGGAATCATCCACTTGAATTGAATAAAATGTACTATCTTCTATTTCCTTTGCGAAGTGCTCATCAATATATTGTGAAATGCAGTCAATTATTTCATTCCGAATAGTCTTAGAATTGCCGGCAAAGACGGGTAAGATTTTTTTATAGTGTTCTTGAATATTTACAGGGCTTATCGATACGAAGGTTTCTAGCAGTTCTTTAAAATTTCCGCGATTAATAGATGATAACTCTTCGTGGTGACCGCGAAATGCTAATTCTTGTTTACCCAAGTAAAGAACTGCACGAATAGGAAGATGCATGAAATGTCTGTTAAGCCGAACGTTGTCATTGAAGTGTTTAATATACAACCTAGAATTTTCTTTCAAAGCATCCTCGATAGTACTTAAATTTTTCTTTAGTTTTGAAAAACTCAATGCACAAAGCATGTGCTCAGAAGAACCTTCATGTTTGGAAAGAGCACGAGTAACGTTACCGAAATCATCAAAGCCGTTCTTATTCCACGCACTTGATTTAACACTAATAATTAAGCAGGGCATACAAAAAAGTTTATTTAAATAATAACTGCCACGCAACCACTCGAACGTTGAATACCAATTTTGTTTAAAGTTGCGATTGTACACCTTGCCCTTTATTTTTGCAACTTTATTTACTTTCAATATAGGCATAGGTTTTTAACAGCTTAAAAGTTCTCCTTATCATCATTATTCCATCTTGAAAATGGTGTTTCTAATAAAACACATACTGGGTCATATGAAGGAATCATTCTGTAAAAACTTCACACACGATCAAATACAACGAACAAAACAAACGCGCTGGATAGGTAAAGCACTGTATACGTACACAACTGAGAAACAGCACAGCGAGCTGCTTCACGTGGGTGGGGGAACGCTGAGTACGGCTATACGTTGTCATGGCAACCGTCATAAACCAAGCATTGTTAGTGACGTATTAACTGATGCAGTATACAAGTTGCAGAAAGCTGCTTCTACGGTCTCAGCACTTTCCGCCACCAGTAGTAGGCTTAGGATCGCAGCGATGTCCAGCTTCTGTAACCTAGTTCCATAGCGTGTAAATGTTATTTTAATTATTATACAGACGAAATTTAATTTAAAAAAATATTTTTAAACACAAAATTGAAAATAATTTTGTGTAAAAAGAAACACACTGAACCAGTTATTTTAGGTGAAGCAGCGCTTCACCTGCGTCACCTGACGAGCCGCCACTGAAGGAAGACCAGGTAAAGAGAATTTAGTGCGCACAGGCACTAAACTTCCATTAGATGAGAAAGGAATAGCTTGGCTTTGACGCCGCGGGCTCGCTGGAGACACTGGGAGACGTGGGCTGCGAAGCTAAAGCGCCGGTCAAGAGTGACGCCCAATTACTTCACAGACCGTTTCTATTCGATCGGGCTCCAGTTTAGGGAGAGGGGCCTGGCATCGGGAAGTAAGCTGACGGAAGAAGGCAATCGCCTCGGATTTTTCCGTATTCACTGCCACCCTCCATTTCCTTAGCCAGTCCGGAAGAAGAGCGACCTGATGTTGCACTACTCTAGCAGCATAATGGATGTAAGCCAAGCTATAGTTTTAATGGCGTCACCCGCATAGTTTAATGAGTGACTCCAGACTATACAGGCAGGTCGTTAGGGTACACAAGGTACAGAATGGGGCCGAGGACAGAGCCTTGAAGAATACCTGCGACTATCGGCCGAACGGATGAGTACGAATCATCCACGCAAGAGTCTCCAACCACGGCCGATTGTGGTCCACAACACCTTTGTAGACGGTAAATTGCTCCACTGGAGGTACAAGTCCCAACGATCCGCGGCGGGATCAAGCAGAATCTGCTTGACAAGGTCAGATTGAGCAATAAACCTGCGGTTTACGGCAGGGTCCCGGGATTTTGACATCTCCGGTGGAGCTCGCTCCGTTTGCGGATGGTTAGAATCACCTCTTCGGGAAGTTCGATCTTTTGTTAGTCTCAGGAACTAGATAAGTGTGCTGGTCCACAGCGGACGTGACGACTTCCTGAAGATAGTTGGCCACCCGGTCCGCATCAGCCGGATTGGCGATGGCATCAGCCAGGTCCGCATCAGCCGGCGGGTCAGAAGGCAGGACTGTTGGGCGGAGTTCGTCGTGATAGGAGCCCCAGTTTACTCCCCTGACACGGTATCTACTGTGATGGGACAGGCCAGGTCCTCGATGTTTATCACACTAGAAAGACACTACTATGTACTTGACATTTATTAATACGAAATTGCTCACTTGTCATTGGATCGCTACGTATGGTAAATTTTATTACACGGACGCGAAGTTAAAAACTGAATACACACCAGAGAAGACTGAAAGCGACCGAATTGTGGCGTACGTCCACAATTACTGAAAACGTCATGTACTCCATGTCTTAGTGACGAATAATAAATTATAAATAAACCTTTTACATTTACTGTTTGTTGTTCAGCTTTGTTGAAGATGTTGAGCAACAAAGTTCAAGGAACGTACATCCCTAATTAACATACAATAAATATTTACAGAAAACGTATTAAATTTGAGTATGATGGAAAATAGCGGAGCACAAGCGAGACTCGAACCTGCCGGTTAAAGTAAATGATGTAAGTTTATTTTTCCGTTAATTACGCGCGTAGGCACACGTAGGCATTGCGACGTCCAAGTACGTGACGCCGCGTCCTCTCACGTTCACTAATTAAAAAATTCCACATGACAATCAATTCTTTGTGCCGCGCCACCGCCTCCATCCCCGTACCCCGTATCGCTCGCTCCCTGCAAACCCGCTATTCGCTTTTTCTTAATTACGGCATAATTGGACGCATAAATACAACTTTATTGTTTTCTTTTTTTAATATGAGAAACGATCATAAACGTTCTAGGGAGGCGCGTATTTACGGGGGGGGGGGGCAGCATCGGACACCCCCAGAGGGTCGAAAAAAGTTGAAGAGGAATTTTGTTAATCTCTTTAACTTTTAGGCTGTTTTAATAGTTTTAGCTGTGTACGCTTATTAGTACTATAGACTACTACTATAAAGAGTTACTACTATATTTAGTAGTAACTCTTTTTTAAAGAGAGAAACCTGTTTATTACACAACGCTTGCGTATACGTTTGAAATATGTAATACAGGAAAAATGATTCAGTCAATAAGTATCTTCTAAACAATTTACAAATAGCGCGTGTTTTCATTGTGGTGTTACAATTTACTTTAATGGTATTGATTTCAGGATGTTATTGCCCGTTTTTCGGTATCTTGAAAGATAGTAATATTGATTAGTAGTAACCTGTTTTTCTTTTGTATGAAGGCAACTCGACCGCTCCCCCTTCAGGCCAAATTGTAGATACGCTACCTTAGATTAGTAACGCGTATGCCCTTTACTTCCTAAACTATGGAAAAGCTCGTAAACAAATCATGAACACGCACTGGCTAGTGTGTATAAAATATTTTATATACGGATATGTATAAAGGCATCAAAACGTTCCAGGTTTTGGGTTTTCTACAGATACGTAGAGACATTATTTGAAAAATACCTTTTTCTGTTTTGAAGGTTACGTGGCATATGGAACATAATTTGTGCCACTATCGGAATTCTTGCATTTCATGGTACGCTGAAATACAGATTAACTTCAAAGATAATGAAAGCGAAATGAGAATGCGAGGGATAGTTTGCTTGGGGGGGGGGAGAAGAAATTCAGGTGGTGTAAAAGCATTTTCCAGTGCAACGACACAATGTTTAATTCGCGTCTAATATGAGTTCTGTAAGTACAATAGGCTATTTTTACTTAACCAGGTTACTGGCCTGCTATAAAACCCCCAACCTGGAGAACCAGGAACTTTGATTTCGGGCTGCTCTTCCCCTAGAGAGTTGCTTTAACCTCAGCTGAAGAGCTCTCTCTGCCGATCGCAGTAGACTAAGTCAGCCCACGTGTGCAGCCGTTGGCTTACTATAGGCTCCTCCGCCTCCACACTAGGTGCACACCCTGACGCCGATGTGCACATCCTGCCAGGCCAGGACCCCAGGATACCCTCAGGCTGCCCTGACAGATCCCCAGCTCTCGTTTGCTTACCGATAAACTCCGCCGAAGGGATTGGCTACCACAACCTGCTCTGCGTAACAGGGCGCACCAACGTGTAGGTGAGAGTGGAGTTGGTGTGGAGAGACTAGTTCATTTCTCTTCAATGAAATCATATGACCACGGAAGGAGACGGTGTGAACACTTGAATCGCATGTCTGGTACCCGTGGCTACCTTGGGTTATCACCCTACTGGGAAGAGAGATGTCGGTAGTCCGGGGAGGAGATGGGTTCCGGAACAGGTATAGGGCCTGACGCTCCTTGGAGTGGTGATGATGATGAAGATGAAAAGCGTATTCTTGGACGAAGAAATTATTTCTTCGTACAGATTCTTATTTCCAGAAGAAATTAGCTTTTCTCCTTAACAGTATTATTGAACGAAATTTTTGAATATTTAAAAATAAAAGTAAGATGCTTCAGACAGAAATAAATGAATTCCCCTCAGTACGATTGTGAAAAATGTTTTTCAAGATTTTTTTGTGGGGGGTGGAGAATTTTTCTGATTTTCTCCCACGTGAAGCCAGCCTTGAATAACGATATAAAGAGAGTTAAATAAAAATATTAAAATGAATTCTATGAACACAGAATTCCATTCTTACACTGTCAAAAGACAAAGTAGCAAAATAACTCAAATATAAAGAATACAAAAACACGCATGATCACACACACACAAACAAAACTATGTCTTTATGGCTCATATAAATTTTCTCAGAAGAAAGCTATCAACGGGAAAGGGAAGAATAAATATATTTCCTGCAGTACGCGTGCTATTACTTCCAACTACATAAAAATGTTCCAAGTGGTTTTCCTCTGAAAGCACAGACCGGTTGGCACCACTGGTAGGTAGCAGACGAGATATTAATTTATAGGTCTATTTAATTGAAAGTTAACAAACTTACGACAATAGTTTATGCGTGCGTGTAATCGTCCGCAGTGCTAATGAATGCCTTACATAGTAGTGTATGCTCGTGTTTTGGCATTTCACTGTCCGTCTACCTATCTAAGGTCCAAGCGCGCGCGAACATATATTCTAAAACACACGCACACACCACGAGTAATGTAAGCCTGTAAACGTAGAAGTATAAAAGTAAAAGCCTAAATATTTTTTACATACGCGCGCACGTTTAAAAAACTCATACGCACGGGCTCTCTCTCTCTCTCTCTCTCTCTCTCTCTCTCTCTCTCTCTCTCTCTCTCTCTCTCTCTCTCTCTCACACACACACACACACACACACACACACACACACACACACAATGCAAAAATTTAACTAGAAACTTGCTTTCGCTTTTTTATGAAATAATTATTAATTGTTTTTTAGGCAATGATATAGTTCCTACAGCGCCGTCATAACATACGTTTCAATGTTCTGCGTGTTTCGGAGTCTCATGGTTTTAACGAATAATAGATACGAATTAATTTAAAATTTACAATCAAAATTACATTTTTATTTATTAATTTAAGGTCGTTTTACTTTTAAAATCGAAGTGCATGTCGACTATCAGTTAAAACACAGAGCCTACGCCGAAACAAATTACTACGTGTGAACGCAGTGAAATTATGTATAAAATACTAGTATGCTCCCAGAGCCGCAGAACTTGCTCGCTATTTTGAAGAAATACATTTATCATTAGATGAATTTCAATATTAAATAATTTTTCAATTGCCAGAAAAAATATAAACACTCCGATCATTTTTATTTAGTAAAATAACAACGGTCAGATTCCCAAGAAGGGAGAGAATAACCAGCGAGGAGATCAGAAGAAGGATGCATGCAGAAGACACAATTATTAACAGAGTAGAACGACGAGGTCTAAGGTGGTTCGGTCACTTACTCCGAATGAACAGAGATGGCCGAGGAAAATATTTCAGTGGAGGTCCCCAGGCAGAGGAAAAGGGGCAGACCTAGACTGTTCTGGTATGAAAACATGAGGAAGCCCATGGAACATCATAACGTGGCAGAAGAAGATGCACAGGACAGAAATAGGTAGCGGTTAGGTGTGGATATGCGGCAATAGCCGATAAAAATCCCTTTGAAAAAAAAATAACATCGGTAAAGTAGACAACCATAGACAAACACTAAACATTCTAAATTACAGCACTGTTCTCTTTTTATTAAATTTATAACCGTAATGCTAAATGAAAAATGACCTAGTCATAGTTTTAAATTTTATGTATGCTCACATAGATACATAGGCCTATATCTAATACTTTTCACAAATATATATAACTGATAACAATATGTTGTTTTTTTTTGCAAATATAGCTTATATTCTTTTTGTAGGTGGTCCAAAGTTTTAAAGGGGTGTTGACAGATATCAATTTTGTCACATTATTAAAGACACCGAGTTTGTATTTGAATAAAATTTTTGATAACTTTGTGCCCCAGGTGAACTTTTACAATTTTCTTAATATTTGGACTTCCAATTTCGGTCGGTGTCGGTGCCCTTAAAGTTAAAAAAATTTCAGAGTAAACGTTACATTCGGATTTAGGTTAAAATTCTAATAGTCCGATATCCGGGATACAATTTAAAAAAAATGTTGATCCCTTTCTTGGACCCTAGAGCCCCAAAATTTTGAACTTCCTAAACTGATCAATATATTCATATTTTGGTTCAAATTCTATTTCGTTTTTATACTACACAAGGATTTTTGCGATTTTTCAACATATTTTGACCCTCCCGACACCCTAATATTGGGGGAGACAATATCATAAACAACAGAGGTTTATAATGTACGGACATACATGCAAAATTTACGAAAATCGGTGTTGCACTCAACAGTTTCGAGTTATCGGGGACATACCCCTAGAGAGAGAGAGAGAGAGAGAGAGAGAGAGAGAGAGAGAGAGAGAGAGAGAGAGAGAGAGAGAGAGAGAGAGAGAGAGAGAGAGAGAGAGAGAGAGAGAGAGAGAGAGAGAGAGAGAGAGAGAGAGAGAGAGAGAGAGAGAGAGAGAGAGAGAGAGAGAGGAGAGAGAGGAGAGAGAGAGAGAGAGAGGCAAACAGACAAAAGATCCAAAAGATCGACTTAAAAGTGAGAACTAGCTTCCATCGCTTCAATTATTATCATACGATAATATCAGGTTCTCACGTTTGTAGTAGGTCATATAAAATTTATCATGTCAGAACACAAATTATTGTATATGTATGTGTTACACATGCAAACACACATGTATATTATAAACACAAGCGTATATACAGTATATGAATGAATGTGTGCGTGTAGTATGTGACTATGGAAGTTGAGGACTTTATAAATATGGATTATTAATTATTTCATACACGCATCTCTGAGGATTTAATTTACAAATATATAAAAAGTTTTGTTACGTTTGCAGTTCATCATGTTTGGTAATTATATTTCAAATAATTTGATACGTCTACAAAAGACTTATATAAAGTAAGCAAACACGTTAGGAAAATAGTTTGTTTATACAAGCAACTTACAGCTTATATCTGAAACAGGAATTAACAGTACGATTGTATTACACATTTTGTATATACCTCGAATTTAATCCGAAACACCAGCGCATCAGATAATATACGTATATGCAGAACACACACACATACACACACACCACACACACACAGAGAAAAAATAATATTAATATTTTACAGTATGAATCTAAACTGGGCCATAACACCTTTACAAAGAAAGGTGAATGAGGGTAAAAGAAGACTAAGACAGAATAAATACGAAAATACGGGAAATAACAAGAGGAAGAATTAGAACAGGTCGCCACCACGAAAGGTGAAAACATTTTTCTAAAGTTGAACTATCACAGAAATCGAGCTGCTAAAGGAAAGTGTAACAATTAGGCCTCTCTTTGTTGATGATAGGTCAAACCGGTTACGGAGACCGACTAAGCATACGGTAGGCTGTTGAGCTCAGCAGCGTTAAGTGATTTGTGTTTAATGCAGCAGTGGTGCCCCCCCCCCCCCAGTGTGTCGCAAGCAATTGTCCGCATAAATTGTGCCGTATGCAAAACAATTACGTACCTTACTATATAATACCTCTCGGTGTTCTGCTTATATGTATTCGTGCATATATTACATTTTTATACGTCTGCACGAAATTACAATGGCAAACGTATAGCATTAAAGGCGGAATATTTATATCTTCTTCACTTAGCTATTGGGCAGATTGCCTAGTGTTTTATTAAGCGCTTCTCATAAACCTAATCTGCGGTGTCCACTAACTAACTTGACATGATCCTAATCCTTTCGTGAACATGTCAGGCTGTATCCAATTGATAGCTACTCTACGTCTGACTAGCTTTGCACGCACCACTTGAAAGCAATAAGACTGTTCGAGCCGACTCGGCTGCGTTGTCGTCCAGGTCCGAGCTTTAGGATAAGGATCCGAGCTTAAATAGTAAGGATTAACAATATCTAATATCTTTCTATTGCACTTCAGGTACGTGGTAAAATGGCAGAATTAAATGTCACCGCGTGTTTGTGAGTTGAACAGTTTGAACTGATTTCCAGCAACAATTTCTACACTGTTATCTATATCATCTGTTTCTTTTCATTTTGTTTTTCTCAGCGTCAGATTTTTGTCATCGGCATGTTTTACGGTTACGAGTCAAGGTATAACAGACGAGAAAAACAAATTAACAAAATAAAACAGCCGTGAAACCAGCAGCGAAGGCGTGGTGGAGCAGGTGACCGCTGCTTGACCTTAGCCTGCTTATTTCTTTCATAAATTGTACATACAAACAACACATACTGAAATAATAAAAACAACAAATGTGTACTCACTGTCGAGCCATTTCGAGTCATACTTTAACGTCCTCTTGAACGAAAACTCTCTGCGACCTGTAGTCAGATTGTGAAGGTCGGTTCGGAAGATGACGGCGTCGGCCTTGGTGAATTCGGCGTTGGTGCCGCTGTAGAGTCCGGGAAGATCTCCGGGGTTACCCTTCTCCACCCAGACGGCTGTCGAGTTATCGGCCGGGTCGTACGGGCACTTGGCGATGCCCATCCCTACGCCGGGCACGTATTCGTTGCGAGGCAGGTGCGTTAGGTTCGACTGAAATGAAGAGAAAATTTGTCACAAACTTCAATCCGAAGTAGGATGTAACTGTTGATTGGATGACAAAGGGTACACACTTTTTAAAAGACAGTAATTAAATAACTATTATAAAGTACATCACGATCATTATTCAATTTGTCATTATTAAAAGTACAATACGAAATACATCTACAGAGTGTTTCTGAAGTAAGGAATATTTATTAAATATTTAAAACTATATGGAGGTTTCATCAGACGCTTCCAAAGTTTTTTATTTGTTTACACTTTACACTGTAGAATAAACTTATAGCGTATTACGAAAACTAAATTCTGACGCGACAAACAGTGTTAAAATTTTAAAGCGACTATAAAGGTTGAAGGGTGTATATTAAACGATTTAAAGAACGTCTACTGAATAACGACGTTGAAAAATAAGTATAATTACGACAATCTGTAAGATGAATCATAGTTAACCAGATTTTTATACGAATTTCAAGTACCTGGATATGTGTAAAGAAAAGGCAGCTTCTTGAACGCATACAAAAATGTTAGGTGTATGTTGTAGTACAGACAAAATAGTTTTAAAAAAAAAGGTAACGAGTAGAAAAAATTTTTTTCTTCACAGTTGTGTTGAGAAGTACGTCCTGTAAAAGAAGCCGATAGTTACTACCACCCTCCTAGTTAACGGTTAAACTGGGACAAAGGGTTTGAAAATTGATTTTTTTGCTAAGAATTTACAATATAACAGGTTTGTCGAAAAATGTAACGAGAAATTTTTCAAAGCTTAATTTGTTTCTTTTTTGTCATATGAAAGGAACTGAAGGGCATAAACGTTTTTGAAAGTATAGTTTTTTCACAAATAACAAATCATTTTTGTAAGAGAGAAAATTATTTTATTTTATAAAACAGAATAATTTTCTGTAAGGGAGAAAAGAGACTTAGGACCATTTTTACAATACTGACAGATACATTAACAAGAGCCCCTCTATGAAAAACAGTTTGGGTGAAGCTTAATAACAAGAACCAGCGTTTGAATTAAAAAACTAGAACTATCGTGTTCTTCAGATGAATATTACAATTATTATACATCCAGAATTATTACGTATCAAAATTAAATTATATAGTCAAAAATCCTTCCAGCTTTCGGTGTCGGACGGTAAGTACCTTTAAAAACATTAATATTATTTTCAGTGACCATACAGCGAACAACATATGATTATTACCGCTTGTTTTTGTACGCACTCCGAACGAGTGAACGGCGAATAGTGGTCTTACTCTAATAAACAGTACGACTTTCCAGCCATACATCTGTTGTAATGGATGCGATGGACCCCAAATGAAAAGAATTTAATAAATTCGTTTGGGATATAACATATTACATATGGTTACTCATTTTTGAGTAAATTACAAAAGTCACGAGTAACATGTGAAAAAAGCCATAACTTGAAAAGTCCTTTAGCGTCACTTTATGTCGTGAGATATCGAGCGGACAATCGAATTAAAAGAAATTTTATACGCTTTGTAACATAACTCTTGACGTTTTTGGATAAAAGTTTTATTTTCAAAGAGATTAGAAAAAATAAATAATTAAATAAATAAAAAAATAAAATAAACTTTCTACCTAGTTTTTATCAGTACAGTATTTTAAACTTCCATCTAGGGTAGTTACAATCAGGGGTGCCGATCCCCCAACCCCTATGCCGCTTCCCCCAAAATTTTATTAAAAAATCCCCCCTTTTTCTGACAAGACCTTTTCTCTCTTTTAAAATTTCTTACCTAATCGAGCAAAGGCCGGGGCTTTCTAACTTAAAACTATTACAAAATATTACGTTTTACCGAAACGATATATTGATTGTAGGTAGTTATAAACTAAAAAAATAAGAATTTCTAATATTTTCACGGTGACACGTTGAACTCGATCTGTAGCCTGTTTGAAGCATCGAGTAGAAGACTAGATCCTTTTTTCCGTGGACACCGCGCCTACAGCCCGCTCGAAAAAGTCAACTGGGTACATTTATTGTGCGTCCGATATACGTTTTTTACAGTATTGTCAAATTGGGGAAGATTTTTCATGCAATAGTAAAAAAAATCCCCCCCCCAATTTTCTAAATGTCACCAATGGCGACACGATCCCCCCCGTGTAGGCACCCCTGGTTACAATAGTGGCCCATTAACATCTGTAATGTATTCTTTAAAAGAAGTGTTTATAAACACATCTGCGACAAGGAATCGCTTGATTTTTTTCTTTCACATTAAATTTTTTGTGTAATTTTACTTCACTGCAGGGCGTTTATAAAACTATAAGTGATTTCTTACTGAACGAACAGCTGAATTTAATGTTCTACACAGTATGCTACAATACCAGATCAAGTCCACAGTATGCAACATATAGAGACAATCTATACATAAAAGTCATTGTTCTGCGCCTTGTTAATACATATTTTCCGCTATTGTTAATAATTACATTAATAAAAAATTTACAGGCATTGCACAAATGCAATGCACAGAGAAGGGCATTGAAAATGCTTCAATAAATCTAAAAATAAAAAATATATATATTTATGTTCATTCACCAATCAATGAATTCATTCTTCATTTACCAATGTACAGATTATAAGTTTAATGTAGTCGCATTCATAAGCGAAGTTTTATATGTGTACTACGTTATTGACAACAAAGAAGTAGTTTCTATGGAAACTCACCGGTTCCCATTTTCGATTACGCACCAGCGATCGGCCGCAAATGTGCGACACGTCCTTATAAACATTTTCAATGTTAAAACATTCATTTACAAGGAAAATGGGGTACTATTTCTTGTACGCTTAGCCCTTTCGAAGGTTTACCGTGTTATCTTCTTCAGTAGGGCTGACCAATTTCAGCTGTTATTATAGACCTGACGATAGAAACTGAACACCGACTTCGAGGTGCGCAGTGGAGTTGCGAGGCTGATACAATTTTCATTTACTCCACACATGCGCACAACAGTCTTGTACAGTGTTTCATAGTATGAACATCGGCCAGAAAAATGGAAGCATGTGTGTGACACAGAGGGAGTCGGTGTGGAAGTGAGACACTTCTAGAGATTGTTGTTAAAATTCATCCCCGGACTGTTTGGCCATGGTCCATTGTTTTCAATAAAAACAGGCGTTTCGGCAGTGCCATCGACTGCCATCATCAGAGTAAATTCTGAACCTGAACCACAGTACTGTTGTCACTAACGTCTACCACTCTGCGTTAACGAAGTTCGAATTGACACTGATGATGGCAGTCGATGGCACGCCGAAACGCCTGTTTTTGTTGAAAACAATGGACCACGGCCAAACAGCCCGGGGATGAATTTTAACAACATTGACTCCGGTCATGTAAGCCTACGAAGTATACTTCTAGAGACTATTATTTCGTTGTCTCCCCCTCTTTCCTCTCTAGACAACTTAGCTATACTTTTAAGTGGGGGTAAGTCATTCGCTGGATCGGCGCAGCTTAGCGGCCGAGAAAGGCTGTCACGTTTCTAACAGAACGCTACCTGTGGCTACCTGCTTACCTGCTCTTTTACTTAACGGGTGTTTCCAATCTACAAAATAACTTAACACACTACGCGTTAAATACAAAACACCCTTGTGTCCTGATATACAAAAACTCGAAACTTATAAAACGAATACCAACAAGTGAACAAGAGTTTAGAAAATCTTTACAATTACCAACTACACGCACGCACGCACGCACGCACGCACGCACGCACACACACACACACACACACACACACACACACGTGTACTTACATACGAACACATAAAGAAACAAACATAAGTAACAAAAATAAACTGGAAAATCCTAAATAGGCCTACAAGCAGGTAGATACACAGTTCGATTTAATACCAAACGAAATTAGACCAGTCGCACTGAATAAGACGACATTGTAAGGTCTTGAAAAGGCTTTGCGTATGACAAATAGTAAGTTGTCTTGTATTTTTTTTAAATTAGTGTAATAACATAAAATCATAATGGTTAACAAGCTCGTAATTGTGGCGAAACAATGCACATACGAGCTCATCTACGCTACAGGATTGTTTCACTGTATGTTTATATGATGCATAAATTGGTAATTTTATTACTTCCATGTTACGAAAGGAAATGGAAGTATGGTGATCGCGAAAAAACTCGTGTTCGAGACAAGGAATGATTCTGATTGTACTACCCTCAAAACATGAAGAAAAGTCATTTTCCGAAAAGTGTCTGTGTGTCTATGTGTAGAAATTTTTCTATGGCGAACGATAATTGCTGCAAAATCAAACAGAATCAAATAATTTTTTACATATATGCCCGAGTTGTAGAAGACTCAAGACCGATTGATTTTGGTGAAGATCGGTTAAGGGGAAGAGGTAGTTTACCTGTAACGTTTTACGTTTTAACAAGAGTAAAGTACATAATTTTGATAAATAATGTATCCTGAAAAGGTCAGAATAATCCACTGTAGAAAGGTTGATGAAATATCTATAAGCTGAAGGGTAAGGGGGTAATTTTTGTATAATGTTATAAATTTATTCGACCGAAAACTTAAAAAAATTTGAATAAAATATTAACAATTGATATCGTTCCATGTAAACAAAATATCACAACCACGGATATGTAAACAAAATAATTTTTCGTTTTCAGAAATTCACAGATTACAAACCCAGGGCGGTATTCACTTTCTTTCGTGTTGTTTAAATAAAAGATAATTTAATCAAATTAATTCTTTATTTTTAATATATTAACAACTTTGTACGATTCGTATTTTGATTATCTTTCTCAGCGTTTTTACCAAAAGCATGCTGATACATTTAGTTCCGTTCTGAGTGTACATATTAAAAATAATTATATAATTAATTAGAACATGGAAGTCATGAATGGTTCTCCATACCGATTTTTTAATAAATAATTGTATTTATAAAAACTAAACAATTTATAAACGCATTTCATTGTTGTTGAATAACTCTCATCACGTTTCAGGAACAAATTGTTTTCTTTCTTTCTAAACAATATCTCGTTGCCCATTATGTTTGTGGTTCCGTATCTACACGGCGCTCTATGAAGTCATTTACTTAAGGGAGTATTGCCTATGTATATTTATACTCTACAGGTTCAAAAGCTACTCTCCCCTGCTTCTTAACGATTACATCACCTTGACGCGGCGAGGGAAGCCAATGCGGTGTTAAACAGCGAGCTACAGAGTGGAGACCGGAGCGGAGCGCTCCTTGTCGGTCACTACCTAAACACTTTGTGCTCCCCTCCAGACACAATAACATTAGCACAGAGCAAACTACATTACCGTCATTGCAAACACCACCGGACAATTTGTGCAGATTATTTTAATGGATTATTCAGTAGCCTATGATGTGACTGCACAATTAATGACACTGACCCCCCCACACACACACACACACATATGTACTTGTACAGTATCAACGGTGGGAGGGGTGGGAATTAAACTGCTAGTGTAATTAACTTTTTTTAACATTGAAAATGTTTATAAGGACGTGTCGCACATTTGCGCGTGATCGCTGGTTAGTTATCGAAAATGGGAACCGGTGAGTTTCCATAGAAACTATTTCTTTGTTGTCAATAACGTAGTAGTACGCATATAAAACTTCGCTTATGAATGCGACTACATATAACTTATAATCTGTACATTGGTAAATGAAGAATGAATTCATTGATTGATTGAACGAACATAAATATATATATTTTTTTGATTTATTGAAGCATTTTCAATGCCCTTCTCTGTGCATTGCATTTGTGCAATGCCTGTAATTTTTTTTTTTTAATTTTTGTATCGCCCATCTAAGGACCACATGCCAATTTTAATTCTTTTCTTTTTCTCCAATATTCTTTCATCTTTTCACTGTGTCTCTTCTTCCTGTCTTCAGTCCACTGTGAACCTGCGTTTTTCTCTCTCCTACCCTAGAGTCCTTCCATTTTTAACACTTTTGCCTGAAACACTTCTCTTTTAATTGCTTCTTCTGGATGTATATTATTTCTTTCTAAATCCTTTTGGACTTATTTAATCCAACTTGATGTTGACTTCTCCCCCCACAGATATTTGAAGATCTGCTTTGTTAACTTATTGTCGTCCATTCTATATAAATGTCAAAAAATAATAGTCTTATTTTTCTCACATTAATTAACATTTATTATTTAAACTATTTTCAAATAAAATAGTCAAATCAACATTTGTTTCGATCGTACCCATTTTTTAAGGAGTTATGTTCCAGGGGTTGTGTTGTTGCCTCGCTAAACCGCTTGTCTTCAGTTCGAATTCCCGCCGCGTTCAAAAATGTAATCTGGTTTTGAGACGGTCATGGTCCCCATCCAAATGTAATGACAGACCAGCGAGTAGTATTTGTGTCTAGTAAAACCTTCCTAGTCAGCTGTTCGGAGACAACGTTAAACTACAGATTCCACATACAGTGGAGTGTTCGCTTTAAGCCGGACTGTTAACGTCGTTTATCTGGATGCAAAAGTAGTTCTCATTATAGATATAATAGCAGTGGTTTGTCTATATCGTTACGGCGATCCAACACTTAAATAAATATTTAGTGTCACGTTTTTAACAACTGCAAACAGAAGACACAGAACAGATGCTCGATTCCCACTCAAAAGAATGTACTGATGAAGGTGTACTAAAGGTTTCGCGAAATCCTGACAACGAAGAAGAAATCGTCAAGGAAGAAAATGAACCGAAGAGACCTTTAACAGTAAAGGTTTTGAGAAGTGCATTTCAACTTATCGAGGAAGGGCGCCACGTTTTGAGAGACGAACGAACGGGCCGTGAATGCTACACGGTGGACAACCCAGGTATTATCAAGAAATCTACAAAGAAGTAGAAAACACGCACCCAATCAGTCAACAACCTCTCTACTCCACCAACAGAGTGTGGCGGTAGAAAGTGATTTCGTTTCTGTTTTTGACTGGCCCATCCGACAACGTGAAAACGGTGAAAATTGTGTAGAACTGAAGGTAAATGTCGAAATTCACTTACAATTATAATTACTGTACTGTATGACAGTATATTAAATATTTACATGTAAAAATTCTATGTTTCATTAAAAATTTCCTGTCTTTTGGACTGTAATCTGTCTCTACCGCTTATGGGGAAAATCGTTTGGCTTTACGTAGTTTCAATTAACGTGTTTCATTTTAAGAACCCACCTCCAACGTTAACGTTCAGAGAGGTCGCGTACACGGTGACGTATGCTCCATTGGTGCTATGAGTGTGCATAAAATAATCTTACAACTTTTCACGCGAAATTTAAACAATGCATATGCTAATTCGGAAGATTAATAAAATTAACGTTTTGTTATATCAAACGATTCGAAAACGAAAAATATTAAACAAGTTTTAGAGTTACTACCAGAATAATCAATCGATGTAGCATGGCACACGTTACTGTTACGAGCTGTAGATATTACCTACAAGATAAACGACCGCGCGCAGTCTTCCTTTGCTGAAGGTAACGAGACACAGTGAAGGCGAGGGGATACCGTTACTCATCACTCGCCTGTGTGCAGTGTGCTAAACTAGCAGGTACGAATGATACCGTTCCAAAAAATAACAAATACCTGTTATTATATACCTATTATACATAACGTATATTATATAATTTTTATATAATTTGTCATAAGAAATAAATTACAACTAAAAGTATTAACAGTGTTACTTTACACTGTGACTTAATTAAACTATTACTGTTTAAAACAAAATAAGAAACAAGAGAATTTATAGGCCTATCTCCCTTTGGGAATACTAATTTAAGTTTTCACTAGGAGTAAATAAACTAACATTGGTTAGACAAATCAGTTGCGAAATTCAGCCAATGAACACTTTGTAGTGTTTTACAATAGGAACGTTACAACAATCTCATCATTTACGTGAGATGTACAGTGAAGTTAAAATCATCTCCGAAATCACAAAAAGTATAATATGGCCTATCAAATATCAGCCACTGTAGGTTATAACACAATATAATTCGCTTTTTCAAAATTTACCAAGTTGGTGACTAGTACAATATATAATTTATTATAATCTGAATTGTATATCTGCATAACATACGAGAATAAATGTAACATCAGTATGAATGTTTTCCATTTATTAAAAACAGCTTCGTCTCTTTGGCATAGAGATATTCTGAACCTCGCTGTTTTGCTTCGTTTTGTACTTGTATGGCAATCGGCACATGCGCAGAATGAAGTATTCAGCACCAAACTAATACTGGTAGTACTCGTTCACTTGTTGTTACTTGTGTACCCGTAATACCCCTAATACTTGTAGTACTCGTTTACTTGTTGTTACTTGTTTACTCGTTAGTCGCGACTCGTAACTGCCAGGCCGCGAATAACTGGTATTTCAACTTTTCAGTCACTGTTATATCATTTCCACAAAAATATCGTTCGAAAATACCTGATATAGGTATATCGCCCCACCTCTAGTGTGCGGTTCCAGTACTGCACAAGCTGGCATCAGGAAGTTTCTGATTATTATTGCTGCGTTTTGTATTGTTTAAAAGATACTCTAACTTATGATTAATTGGTTCCGAGGTTACTTAAATAGTGTTCCGATATTTTAGTTATCTTAATTTTTTAATATGGAGAATCTTGTATATTGTAGGAAAAGGTTAATCAACAAAATTTTCAGTGAGAACTTTTCAAGAAAATTTAGAACTTGTTACGAATGGTTGACGTTGCCCCGAGAAACCCAACTCGACTTACAACACGTGAGATACAGAACAATATATTTAAATGTAAAAAATTTAACGCGGTACAGGTCACGTTCAGGTCCGAACTTTTTGGAAGTCCAGAAATCCAGAATTTTTGAAGTTGTGCTTTGAAATCCAGCATTTCAGTCACTACAAAACCCCAAAATCCACTATTTCGCTAAATAAAAGGTTATCGTTTTCAAATATAGATAATGCTTGCCTGTGACACTGCAATAAAAATGAGTAAATGCGAAGTACCGTATAAAAATACCAAAATTTACAATCTGCTATCGATTTCAAGTGAAAAGTTTTATAATGTACATTAGCAAACAATTTAATATTGTAATTCGTAGAAATTGGATTCTACTCTGTGTGTGTGTGTGTGTGTGTGTGTATGTGTGTGCGCGTGTGCGTGTTTTAACTGTGTCTGGTAATATAGTTTGTTAAAATATAATATCAAAATGACAAGAGAAATGAGGCAGTTTACAATGTTATGTTTGTTTGTATGCAATCGTTTGATATGTACGTTCCTTGCTCTCTTAACAACGGACATTTTCCACCACTGTACTATTTTGAAAGCGACGTTTCAACTGTCAGTATCCGTTGGGTACAATATACGTTTAAACGGACACAGAAACATAAGACACGTCGTTCTATTACTTGGACAAAACTCGATGTGACGGACAATCAGAGACAAATGTGTATGCCACAAAAACATTAAACGATAGAAATTAAAATAAAAAAGATTACATTCATTTTTACTTTGTGTATCTACTTTTTTTATGTAGAACCTACCCTAAAGCTAATACACCATTTACGGTCGGTTGAAAGATCTATATGGTGAGTAAAAACTGCATTTTTGTTTACTGTCTTAAATTAAGGACGGTTTATGTGAAAAGACTGATACCAAGTTTTTACGGCATAGTCAGTCGTGGTCGCAGATCTGTACAGTCGCAAGAGAATAATTTTGTCTGTAACATTTGACACATTACTTTTTCTTAAACACTTATACATATATTCTTATATAATTTTATAAATGATAGGACCACAAATTAACTCTTAAGATAACGGTTGGTATACCTGGTATCAAACAGTTAGGATTTATTTTGAGTTTATGGCTGAGCTGATTGTTGACAATCATTCAACAAACAAGCCCAGTTTATCATAAGAACAGCGTCTTTTGTACAATTAATTATCGATAGATGAGCTTCGGACATATTTTGACAAGGCCATGAGAGACAATAAATATCGGTATGGAGAACCATACATGACTTCCATGTTCTAAGATTTATATTTACAATCATTATCGACATGAAATATTTCCATAGAAACTACTTCTTTCTTCAGCCTTAACCACAGTACTGTTGTCACTAACGTATACGACTTCACGTTATCGCACTCGATTTTCACTGATGATGGCAGTCGATGGCACTGTCGAAACGTCTGGTTTTGCAGAAAACATTGGACCATGAACAAACTGCCCGGGAAGGAATTTTAACAACAAACTACTTATTTGTTGCCGATAACGTAGCACACATATAAAAAATTATCCCCTCCCCCTTCAACTACCCTTTTTATTTATAGATATTTCATCTACCTTTCTACAGTGGATTATTATGACCTTCTTTTCAGGATACTTTATTTATCAAATTTAAGTACTTTACTCTTGTTAAAACATAAACGTTGCATGTAAACTACCCCTTTCCCTTAACCGATCTTCACCAAAATCAATAAGCCTCGAGTCCTCTACAACTCAGGCATATATGCAAAAAATTACTTTATTCTGTTTGAATTTGCGGCAGCTATCGTTCGCCATAGAAAAAAATTTACACACACACACACACACACACACACACACACACACACACACACACACACACACACACACACACACACACACACACACACACACACACACACACACACACACACACATTTCAGAAAATGACTTTTCATGTTTCGAGGGTAGTATAATCAGAATCAGCCCGGGTATCAGCTGTTGTGGGTCAACACAACCAACCCTTGGCGTAACTTTAGAAAGGCTGAAGCTAAAATGATGATTTTAAACGAAAACTCTCTACAGAAAAGATTATTGAAGGCTACCAAGCTTACATATTGGGTTGTGTATAAGCAGACCTTACGTGTTAAAAAAAATGTCTTCATGCAAACACTTAGAATGCAGGCTATTCGAAATTACTCTTTACTTGTTCTAATTAGAACATTCGTTCAGAATAGACATTTACAAAATACAGTTTCGCTCCACTGAAAGATAAGCTTACAGAACACTTAAACGTATAACCAGAACAATTCAAACGCTTGCAAGCAAAGCAGAAAAACGCCGTAATCTCTCCTGTATTCACACACACACACACACACCGCTGCTTCGCCACAACGAGTGTATAGCGTAAAGCAAGAACCAGTGCACACACAAACAAAAACGATACAGCAGTCAGCCATTCTCCCTTCCAATAACGTATTTTCCTGCTCCCTGTTATCGCCACAAAAGAAACTAACCAACACTATATTCCCGTAGCGGTTACAGCGGTAAATACGGAACGTAGAAAAAGGCGCTTTAACAAGGTGCCCTAGTGCATTCTCTTTCGAACTTTATAACAGTAACTCGATCGTACTCACATACAGTACTATCAAACGGACGCAAATATTGTTTTGGTTTACTCTTCTAATTAACTGTTAACTAAAAGTGCATAATAAAACCGTGTTAAAATAAACCTGGACAAGACCATTGAAATATTTGATAAAGCATGAGAAGAGGGGATCGTAATACGGAAAACTGGTGAAACCGAAATCCTAGACAAAATCTTAAAGTTAAAATTGTATCAAAATTTATGTATCGCGAGGCTAGAGCGTTAACAAAAACTTGACAACGCTTAGACAAAACGTCAATCATTATATACATATGCTTAACAGACGGTGAAAAAAACGTTAAATAAGCGAGACCTGGAATATAACACACACACGCGCGCGCGCGCGCGTTATTATTCTTTTGACTATGAGTGTGTTGTTGTTTGTTTTGTCCATGATACTTCGACACCCTTCTTCTATGATGTCTTATACAGGAAGGTTTTCATATAACTGTGTGTGTGTGTGTGTGTGTGTGTGTGTGTGTGTGTGTGTGTGTGTGTGTGTGTGTGTGTGTGAGAGAGAGAGATCGTTTCTATTGCTGTCATTGCTTTCCTTCACTTTTTCAAACATTTGCTCTGTTTCTCCTAGATCTTCCAGGTCTACCACTTCTTTCTTACATATCCATTCCATTCTACTATTTTTTTTCCTGTGCAATCCAGTGTATCTTTCTCCGTTCATATTCGTCTTTTGACATAATTCTTGGAACGTCTTTCTGTCCAACTCTACAACTCGCCTCATAAGGTCCATTTATGTTGTCTTAAATTTTATTTATGTTATATTTGTTTGTACAACAGACAGGGGGGCGACACGCCGCAGGTCTATTTAACATTCAAATTTATGGCGCGCGCGCGCGCGCGCACACACACACACAATAATTATTATACATACTTAATAATTTGGTACAAGTAATAGTACGACCTACATAAGAACAACGATCATGATAAAGTCACAGGTAGTCTGGTTATACTTTCTGGAAACTTCTCAGACGCACTGAGTGTTGAAAATGGCCAATGCCAGGAAGACGCCCTGGTATGCCTACCGCTTAATATTGGGTTGGGGAAAGTTACTGCATAATTAATTTTATGAGAAGAGACGGTGCAATTATCGATAAACAACTACGATAAATTGGTGCAACTATCGTGTCATGCGGATAGCTTGGAAATTGTCGCAAGAAGTCAGGGAGTACTGAAAATTCTCAAGACCTCTCTCCCATTGCAGATGACAAAATTCTCTACAAAAACCAGTCGAAAATCACGTACACAACTGCGGGGAATCCACATATCAAGTATAACCCCTACTATCACAAAAAATCGGTGCGATGATTTCTGCCATTGATACATCACCTTTAAGCAGAATTTCTACTTACCTTTCCTACTAGTAGAAAATGTGGAATCTGAATGAATCGTGTATACCATTCTTCGCATTCTATATTCCAATTTTAAGTCTAGACTTCGGTCTTGGTCATCTTCGAAGTGGTTTCTCTTCTCTCTCCTGATTGCTCTTCGGTACACGAAGTTTCGGTATCATTTTCTCTCTTTTGCTGTTGTCTGCCAGTGCCATACGTTTTAGGACTGCATACAGTCCTATTTTTAATTTTGTTCCACATTGAAAGCCCACAGGTTCTCCAGTAATCCACTTGCATTGCTTTCAGTTCAACCTCTGTTATTTCTGTAAAGTCCACGCTTATGCTGTAGTATTAAGTTATCTACGATCTTCACTACGGTCTTCTAGTTAGGGTTCTTTTAATTTTTATTGTTATATTCCTGCTTCATATAATAGTGTATCTGATCTGCCTAGTGCAATCATATATTAACACTCAAATTTATAAATAAAAATAACTCTGGCATGGCAATAATAAATTAATAAATTACCTTAGATCCGTCGTGTGACTTTGTTTTATTTTTTAGAATTACGCGTTTCGGAACATATGTTCCATCATCAGATTCATTTACTCAGTTGAGATCGTCAAATGTTAAAATCACGTACTCAACTGTTAAAAACACACGCAGTATTGGTGCGCACCCTATGAAGGCTGACCGGATACATCGCACCCTATGAAGGCTGAGTATCCGGTCAGCCTTCATAGGGTGCGCACCCATACTGATGTGTGTTTTTAACAATTGAGTATGTGATTTTAACAACTGACGATCTCAACTGAGTAAAGGACTCTGATGATGGAACATATGTTCCGAAACGCGTAATTCTAAATAATGAAACAAAGTCACACGACGGGTCTAAGGTAGTTTCTTAATTTATAAATAACGAAGTGACTTGGATACCAATAATAATATGTATGTCTTGGATACCAATAATAATATGTATGTCAAAATGGTAACAATGGTGAAATCAAACATAGGATTACAAGAGACAGAACAGCTACGTACTGCCTGAGTATAAATTTTATGTGACTAATTCTAGATTTTATACTGTGTCGGTTCTCAAAAGCTGAACACGTATAAAAGCAAACGAAAAGTAAAAGATCAATATTAGATTAGCTAAAAAAACGACTGTGTAGTAGCAGCAGAAGCTGAAGATGACTTAGCATGCCAGTTTGACTTGATTTCAACGCAAATTTAATTTCGATAATTGATAATTAATTATTATTTGACACGAGTTAACAGACCTGTCACTACCAGACGCGCTACCGCTCAGTGGCTGGCCGAAGCAATCACGGTCGGGGCGCGTGACCCAGTTTTTCAACGACAAGGTACAGTGTGGCGGTGCGAATTTATTGTCCGTTTGGTGTCAACCGAGGACAGCAATGCAAATCAATCGTTCGACCGTCGTTGTTCTGGCCGTAAAACATACACACCGATTCCCTTTATTATGGACAGGGTTCTCTTTATTTCCTTCATCTTTTATGTACGCGACAGGCTTGAAATCCTCTGAGCACACAAATAATTTAATTTTTTGTTACTTTTTGTACATCATTCTTCTTAACGGTATCGAATTATCTTCTGAACACCAAAGTGGCTCCTGTTAAGCAAATTCAAGGAGGCAGATGGCCAAGAAGATATTACAACCACTGGGCTACTAGAAAAATTAAACAAGGCTTCTTCTATCACGAGGCTCTCATATTGGTCAAAGAACAGGAGGAGTTGAATTAAAGCGATTAGGAGGAGCGCGATTATGGTAGAAAAGAATGACTATCCTTTAAAAGAAAAAAGCCGAAAAAGAAGAAGGAACTTTCTTTTCTTCACCTCCTTCCAAGATTATGCTAAAAGCCTGTACCGATACGACTAATTTTCCTTGCTTTCCAAGTCTTGCGTAATGTTTTTCACCATCTGTTAAGCATAAGTATACATTGCTTAAATATTCTAGATTAACCGTTTCTTCCTGTCTTTCTTTTATTGACGTTGTCGTCAAGTTTTTGTTAACACTCAAGCCTCGCGATCGTTAAAAATTTGCCAATATTTTTGATACAATTTTAACTATAAGTATCTGCCTAGGATTTTGATTTCACCAGTTTTACATGTAACGTTCGCCTCTTCTCATGCTTTTTCAAATATTCTGTCTTGTCCAGGTTTCAAGACCGTTTATTACGCACTTTTAGTTAACTTCTACCACGTGCCAAGTGATCACACACATTCTTCACAAACTTTATCGAACAAGTCATCCTGCACAAGTGGTTTTTACTATTTTTCTCGTATTCGCAGCTTATATGAAGAGGGTTATAAACGGTTAACTCATTTCGTATGTACTAAATGAGCGACTGCGTATATACGAGCAGTTGGCTCACTTCAAAGACTATCGCTTCGAAGTCATTAGAAGCGAAAGCCTTTCAACTTCCGCTAAAATCTTTTTTCCTACCGTTTCAATTTTCCTGCATCACGTATCTATCCTTTATATGGCATGGGTATTCATCACTGTGAATTACAGTATTATAATTATTAATACTGTAACCGTCATAGTTTTCTACGATTCGTAACTGTCGTAATACTTGATACCTAACTGTCGTACTACTATACAACGATAGTTTTGTAGTATTTGACATACGAGTTTTTGATCCAATACACCGTCAGTTACCCACAAATTTCCTGGAGGTCGTTGATGTTCCCTTTAGTATCACTACCATGGTTAAAATTCATATCACAATCCAATTATTAAAACCGAAAAATTTATTTCAGAAAATATTACTATTTTCGAGCGAAATGAGAGGCATGAAACGCTATAATTCTGGTTTTGTATTAAGAAACGTGTCTTCTTAGTGATGCAGATCTTAACCACTTTACCGCTATTAATTTGTTTAGTTCATCAAACTGTCTGAGTTTGATATTGGTCTGATCTTTTCCCGTCAATTTGAAGGTCCTGTTATTCTGATTACAATCACCAGTTCGTATTATGAGTTTTGCATAGTCTCTCCTCAATTGTACTACTTTCCTTTCGTTCTCTATCTAATCCATTCATTGCTCTTCTTGTCTTTGAGCGAACGCCACTGATTATTCAGTAAACGGATATTTTGAGATCCCAAATCTTCTTAAATTTTTAAGTTAGTCAATCTCTCTTCCTTAAACGTCGAAATTTGAATTCCGCGTGTTATTTGACGTAAGCTCTAAAGAGTTTTTGTTTGTATATTTTACCACAAAACGAGCTTTAAGAATGGGAACTATAATACGATATACCCAAAATCTTTACCATTTATCCCTAAATTCAATATGGTTTTCTTGGTTCTCTATTTATAATTCATCCGCAGCACGAAAATAGCGAACAAAGAAACTCCGTGATGTGTACCACACGCTGAGACACTGTAACGCACCGTGATTTTACTCTTATTATAAACAAGCAAAGTCGTTCTCCATTATGAACAAGTATTACATTTTAATTATCTGGGATGTGATATTATCTATGATTCTGACAGGGATTTCAATATCACATTCCATGAATTTCATGTGCGGCTAAGTAGTGAGAACTTTAAGAGGGACAGCCCTACAGGAGACACAATTGAAGTTATACAGTCATGTTTGGTGCAGTGTTAACGTATGGGAGCGAATACTGAGTAAGAAAGATGTCACTCGCATCCAGCCCATGGAAATGAAATTCGTTAGGTGCGTGAAAGAGTGTACGTTAATGAAGAGGACGAGGAATAAACAGATCAGAAACGATTTCAACATTTTCTCCCTTTCTCCTTTTTCGTTTCAGTTACTTACGGGCTGCGATTACATAATTTCCTTCACCTTCTTTTCTCCTTCGTAAGTACTCAATCATTCTCTGGCTTGTTCTTGCTTGTTCGTCTTCTGGTTTGTTTCCGGACACATACTTCACCCCAGCAGTTTATCTTCTAAACACTTTACTGTTTCTTACAACCTCTCCTTTGATTCCACATTTTTCTCGGTACTAATGGACTTCTTTCACATGGTACTTGTATCTTACTATTCTTCTGCAAGGTAAAGATCTTGTTTGCTATTCTCTGTGGTTCCATACTTCTAAGGTGTCCACAGAAGCCATTAGTATTTTTTTATCACGGTGGAGATTTTCTGAAACTTTCCATACTACTCTTCGTTTTTTCAATTTGTGAAAAATAAATCAACACAGAGAAAAGTAGACGTATGGACAGAACGAGAACAACAGAATACTCAGTTATACTCAGTTTCTAACATTATAAACCCAAGAGGAAAAGATCTGTCGGTACGATAAGGAAACCGGATCAGCCAGCTAGGTCTATACTCCACGAAAGGGAGAAAGAAGAAGAAGAAAAGGAGGAGGAGAAGAAGGAGAAGAAGAGGAAGAAGAGAGGAAGACTAAAACGCGGATCAGAAAAAATCATGAAAATAAACGGCAAAGAAAGAAATACACACCGCCTAGATGAAACAGCTTGATGAGGTAAAAATAATTATTTTTGTATCGTTATATTGTTGTTTGTCGTGGTATCGCAAGGGTATATTTGTTTTATATTTGGACTTGATAACGGTTGTTGCAATCATTCGTCTTCTGCCGAATGCAACAATCCGCGTATTGTACCTTGCCCGACGCACTGACGTCACGCCCTTCCTTTTACTAACCCTATCGTTGGCTTTGTTAAATCTCGTCAGTCTCCCATCAAACGCTGTGAGCAGAGCGGCCCGTCGCCGGACTTTCGTCAAGTTTGGGAGCCTCAATAACCAAGGTAACTATTATTGTTTTTTGAGCTATCGTAAATCAATGCTAGTGGCTAATAATTTTGTGTATTACGTTTGTAACAAAAAAGAAAACCTGTAGATGTAAAAAGATTGTTATCCGTAACCAACCAAGATGTATCTTGTCTGTAATGGTCAGCCTAGCCTAAATTTAAATTTCAGTCAGTCAACTTGATGAAAAGACCTAAGATATGTAAGGTTCAGAGTCAGTACTCGTTATATATGTAATTTGAAGTCGTAACCTTGTAATGCTATTTTGTAATATTGTAAATTGTAACACGCACTGTATGAATGCATGTGTGCGTGTTAATCGAACGATGTGGGTACAAAAGTGTACTAAAAGATGTGAAAACTTTCAGTTCAAAACTTGGTTCAACGTTCCGGGCAGAAGATACGAGAACACGAACTTGCGTACAGTTTTACACGATCTTCCAGCACAGACATAGCAGTGGTTCCAACCAGGTACTGAGGAACACGCAGCTGTAGCGACCAGATACAGCAGGTTGCAAAAGGACTTATCTGGATTGCCAAGTAACATTTTTACCTAATAACTTACGGTGGTAGTTGCTGCATAATCACGAAGCAAAAGCGAGACAAACTAGTTACTCATCATAAGTTTCATAATTTGTTATGAAATAACAATATGAGCGCTTTAGAAGAATTCGAAATCTACAAAGCATCGAGAACACAAAAAAACCTAGTACTCAACGATCAATTGTCGTTTAACTCGAACAGCTTGTACGATACTGCGTTACAACATGTTTATCAGATTATAGACGAATGAGAAATCAACAGTTGCGATTATGAACCCGAACAGTGCGCACTGATTCTTCGCGCGGTACGTTATTAATGTAGTGTGTTTTTAATTATGTTAGTAAAAGTTTTTATTTACGTTGACAAGTTCTTCATGTGAGAACGAAAAGTTTTTAAACCTGAAGATGGGAACATGTTTCCCGAAACATGTCGTGTATGACATATAACGAAGTCGCAAGATGGAAAGGAAATAAGGTAAAACTATAAGTTTTATTTCATCATAAGTGTCTGAAACAATTTTATAAACTTTTGCGATAGATAACAGTGTGAGAAATTTATAAGTAGATCACAGCGTGTACGCTGAACACCATTTTGTAAACTAGCATTGATTTATGCGACACCCCCATATTTAGCATTTAAGATTTTCTATATTCAGTTTTTCAAAAAAAAATTGGCTCAGTACTGACCGTTGCTGACTGGCACATAATTAGGCAAATTTTAGAGTCTCGTAATGTTTTTGAAATAAACGGGTCGCATCCGACACAGCTCACAGATTGATGCTTTCAACAACTTCTTTTACTCGCACCTGCTCCTTTTATATAATTATGTTAATTATAGAAACACTAGAGAAATACGTTGCAACACAGAAAAGGTGTCTTAAGCATTTTAATGTATTTAGATATTATATTATGTTATTTGTGTGTATGCTGAACACTTCCGGGGCCCGGCTGCGGGAAGTGCTACACGGTGGAGACACTGAAAGGCCTCGTCCGGATCATGACAGATAGCAGCTTCGCTAGTGAGCAAGACGAAGTTGGTATTGTACTACGCACGCGCGTCCACACACACGCACGCACGCACGCACGCACGCACGCACGCACGCACACACACACACACACACACACACACACACAAAGTGGTTTTATTATACCCGTATATCTTTATGTGTTAAATATATAGAAAACAAAAATTTCTTGTATTATGTGGGACACAGGAAGTGCTTGCCATGTGAGTGTCATTGTGTATACATTTTAAGCCTTCCGAATGTCTCATTTTACACATATCGACGAACCCGTCACTCTGAGGCGGAGCTGACAAGCCATTTGCCTTTCCCTTTCCCTTTGTTGACGTCGCCCGTCACCGACGATGGAGTCTCCCATTGTTTACAATGAAAGTGTCGCCCGAGTCTAAACATATAACTATCCTATACACAACGAGTTGAACTACACCACCTGACGTTTTTTCACATTCTCGCTTCCACTCTTCGAACTTCCTCTTCCGATCGGTGGCTCTGCATTGCTTTCTTTATTTCGTCTCATTGCGAAAGCTTCGGTCGTCCAGTTTTTATTCACTGTTGACTGGCAACTCCGCACACTTAGGGGGAACACATTTATAAATTCTTGTCACATTCACACATCAGTTCAGTTGCATGGCTTGTACGGAATTTTAAAACGAGATTGAATCAGATGGTAAAACGTAAAAATGATTCGTTCCTGGGCAATTCTCCCACCGTAATTTTATTTTGTAACATGTATTCTAATTTGGTAGATATCGGATTGACTCGACCTTGAGCTGAACGCAGAAAACAGAATAGCGTACACATGCCATCTGAGTCGGATGTTAAACCACTGCGCCACCTTGCCACAAAAATATCTACGCGATATATACTGTACGAACAAGAATATTTCGCAAAATGTTAGCAAGTTACGATTTAGTGGAGAATCAATTACACTTTTTTAAAATTATTAATACGGATTGAAGGAGTGACACGAACTTGGGGTTGATAATAGAGGAGACAATCCCGATATAAAGTGACAATGAAGAGACTACAGGCTGTACCAATATCATAACTGCTTAACACTCATTTAACAAAGAACAGATGATTACAGTCCCGTCCGTAAATTCGGAGTTAAAATCTGAATGCTTCTCCATTCCCAATAATGGTTTTTATTTTATGTTCGTTATTTTAATAGAGACAAGTTAAACAGGTGTAAATTCAGCCTCATCATGTTTAAAAGTCATCAGTTTTTTATTTCGGAATATTTTCTTAAAAATTTCTTGTTGTGCGCTGATGTGACCTATATTCTATTCCACTTTACATACACCTTAACTATATCCAAACAGTCAACATTTAATGTAGATAAATTACAACAATTAGTATAAAAACCGTCTAATTCTCGTGGTAAATAGTTCTCAAAAGTCTTAAGAAACTAATGTTTCTGAAGGCTTTAATAGTACTCAGAAGGACTTGTTTCATAACAGTTCTCCATACACTTTGCATAATATTCAATTTAGACAAACACACTTCAGCAGTTGTATTTGATACCAGAATTGATATAAATATTCTCACTTTTTGCGTTCGGCAAGGTAGAGAACAATCCATTATCGGAATGTGAGTTCATTTTTACACCCCGGAATGTAAGGGCGCCCGAGGGCTTTAGTAGAGCAGCGTACCAATAGGTATGGCAGCTAACAATTAATCTAGAATTTGCGGTTCGATTAGCAGGTGCACCATAAACTCAAGTGTGTTTTTATCACGTGTGCGTCAAACTGTGGAAATGATTACCTGAAGTTACAAGGGTAATGCTGGCCAGGAACGGCTCACATAAGGCAGCCTACCTTGCTTAACTAAAGGAACAACAACAACAACAATAATGATCATTATTATTACAATTATAATAATAATGATAATACTAATTATTATTAATGTGAGGCCCCGCCCACGGCGAGATCCTCGGCGGCCACTGAGTTCACCTATAGGGAAATACGACACTGGTGGAGAGTGCTGCATTAGCTTCTGGAAGGCTGGAAGAACAGATAGATGTAGGCGAATGGAAGGAGGTCGTAAGGTCTTCAGTTCCAGTAACCTTAGTATCCTGTGTGGCGATTGTGGATTAGGGGTCCCAGAGTGACAGATAAATGAATTAAGTCATCATACATATTGATACGGTAACGCAGAAAATAAAGTAGATCAAATCAGTTAATAATGTAGATCGTAATTACTACACCGTAATGTAGACTGTAATGGTGATTACGTAATGGAATTTATGACGTATTCAATAACAATATGTTGCGTAATGAGCTTTTAATAGCGCGTTCCAGAATATTCCCAATATCTGCAAACGTTGAGAAACATTTTTTAGCCTCGAAATCCTTTCTGCGTCATTCAAAACTTTTGCCCAAAATAAACAAAAGCAGAGACAGCGCGCGGAGACAGTGATTGAGGAACATTTTAAACTATGCAATCGTGCGCAGAAGTTAGTGATTTAAATGGTGTTAAGTGTAGTTATTTCTAGAAGTGATTTAACAGGCGTAATGACTAGGGCAATTGTTACTATCTACTGTCAATTGGGGCGTAATAGATTCATTTATTTGCGTACAAGCATTGATGAGTTAATTATAAGTTGGAGAAGGTATTATTTTACTTTCTCTGGTGTCAATTTCGCCACAGTAACGATAGGTATTCACGTAAAAACACAATGAAATTATAATAAAAATAAATAATTTTTTCTGAAAACAGAAAACCTTTTGTTTAAAATGCTCGTCTCACATATTTACCTCAGCATAATTAGAGACGGGCTGTATTAACGAATAAGCGATGTTTTATTACGCTTCCTTCGTAGAACGAATCGAAATATTAATCGATTACTCACTGATACAATCTGCCTCTCGTAACAGAAATGTAGTATGTGAAACGCCCGTAGATAAACAACTTAATTATTTCTGTAATAACTGTGATATGACTTTAAGAAATTTTGAAGTATAGTTACGATTTCAGCAGCTTGGAACAATACAAGAGTAATATTTTTTCCAAAATTTGCCGGAGACATAACATTTAAACCATAAAAAAATAAATACCTTAAATACACTTTTAGGAAATACTGTAATACAATCGTGCAACCATTTCGTATTTTTTGTAAATTTTTTTCCGAAGGAAATCGTTGTTGGAAGACAAAAACAAACAAACAGGCGTTTAACGATACGACAAAACGTCCGTACACACAGATATAACTGCCAATATCCGAAACCATTACCCACCCCGTCAAGCTGGATTACCGTAATACAGTGTTAAGAACGCGGTAGGAATTTAAATGGAAGCACATAGAAGTCGGGCGAGAGGTGTGAGTGTGTGTTGGGATGCAGAAGCGCGACGCCAGTTATCCGCTGCGGGAATATACACATTCTCTCGCTCCAGCGGTTGTTTCTTTTTGCGGCGAATATATCGATAACAGCAGGTAAATAAGTCGACTGTGCGTGCGGTATCGCCTCGGGGGGAATCGACTATCCGATCGCTATATCGCTTTTCTTTTATACCTCGGTGTATGTATGCGCACATATCTGTTTTATCTGGCCTACATACGACAAATATTCCTGACGTGTTTACTATGCAGGCCTACATGCGGTTTACACTTAGCAATCCTGTTGAAAAAAACATGTTCATTTTTCTAACAGTGAATTACCAAATTCTCCATCACTGTCTATGATATTCTTTCGACGGTTTGTCGTTGGTTATAAGACATGAATTTATTTACAATTTTGATTTTATTTCTTTTCGGGAATAACATCTCCGAAATTCTGGAGTAAGATTTTCTTTACTGAATCAAATGTTATTGTGAATTTGTTGTTAATGTTTTATATTAAAATTATCGATATTTGCATACAATGAGACGTGTTTTCATTAATTAATCGATTCTTGAAACGTCACAAAATCACGTGGCAACAATAGACTGCTGAAGCAGGCCACACTGCTGTTTTGCCGCTAGGTTCAGGTTGGGTAGTTTACCTGAACTTTCAATATTTATAAGGTAGATATTTTGACGTAGACAAAAAAGCTAAAAATCATTAACATTACTGTTATAAAGTCGCAACATTATAAAACTTTTTTTTAACGTCTTCTGAAAATATGGCGGTTTTTTTGAAGTACATCATTTTTCGAAGTTCCCAGAGATTTGGTTTTACTAACTGAATATGATGCTTCCACTGGTCAGATATTTTTGATCTCAAGAGTTGAAGTAGGCCTACATTCTTTAAAATAAGAACACGCTTATCGACGCAGATCTTTTCAATCTGTGCATATTTTTCTCACTTTTAACATGTTACGCAAAACAAAACAAAAATAAAGTCTATTAATTTCTTTTATTCTACCCAACACCATTTAGAACGGTTGTACGTAGGATAAATAGGGTTGTTTCGGACTGCGATCGGTTGCGACCCAGTCGTATAAAACTCGGTCAACTGCGACCGAGGTGGAAATCTGAACCCGATGATTGCACGGCCCCCTAGACCTGGTGATTGCGACCCGGCTAATTACCATATAAAATATCACATATACAGACACTGTTAATCACATATATAACATGAAATAAAATACCATATAAGCTAAGACACAGATTACATCTATCAAATTTTGTCTGAAGAGATAAAGACTCACGCGTCCGGAAGGGTAATGCGCTACGACAGTTTTCAATGTCTATGCACTGGTTACGACCAATCAACTTTCAGTGTGTTATCTTCGAGTGAATTTTACCCTGTCCTAAGGTGGTGTTAATCGTTAATAACATTTTCATGTTATTATTATAATAATATACAAATTACCATTATAATTCTGTTCATTCCTAACCTAACCTAACACAACCTAGCCTAACCTAACGTAACAAAAATATTGTACTCGTACAAATGAAAACGTTACAGAATTCAAACCGTGTCGAAGTTCGGAACAGGGACGTTTCTACTAGTTGCTACAGATTCGGTCAGTTGCGACCAAGTGAAAGTGCAGAGCGGGTAAAGACAGGTAAAAACGTGGTTTCGTCGCAACTGATCGAGACCGCTTGTTTCTGTATAATTGTAATTTATTCGAACGACACAGAGCCAAAGTAGATAATTACAATACACATAATCCTTGCACAACAAAGAAACAATCGTCACTTCAACACGTTTTCATGCTCGATAGAATAACGAAAGATGCGTTACACATAATAATACCAGGAGAGTGTTGCATAGCGGCCAAGGACTGACAAAGCTACAAATCATCGTGACATTCGACACACAGTATAAATGAAAACAGTAAAGAACTAAACGACCGTCTAGACATAGTGACAGTAGTATTGGCTCGTATGGTTGAAATAAAAAAAAGTAAAAAATTAAAAAAAACGCTTTTATTTAAAATTAACAAAGTGATCAATGTACTAAAAAGGATAAAATAATTTATCTTATACCAAATATATTAACAACAAATGAAAATAACGTTTATTAATCAAAAATTTTTGTAACATTAAGTATCACTGATAATAAGAGCGTGGGCGCCTAAGGAATGATATTATAGGCCTACCATGTTTAAATCAATCTTCAATAAAAAAGATCTATAACTGATACTATTTGTTCTACATTTACTATCACTGATAATAAAAGCATGGGCGCCTTCACTTAGACAATGTGATCTTAAACATAAATTCGAAAATATAATTAATCAATATCAAAATGAATTTTATATCTCAAAAATAATATCAAAACTATTTGTTTATATTCAGTGCATTGTGTATTTTTTTTATTTCAAAATATAATCCTTGACAATCCTAATTTCAACGTCCCCTCTTAATAATAGTTTGTAGTGTGAAGTATAATGTTATAACTTGATTCAATGGAAAGGAATCTTCAAATATCTGCTATTTTTCCAAATTTAGTTATACTATGATTCTCTTTACAGAATGTAAATTTTGGAACTGCGCACGATTGTACTTGTAAGACAAATGTACACATATATGCATACTCTGAAAAATTTAATTCCTCAATAATCAAATAAATGTAAAACAAATAGTATCAGTTATACATCTTTTTTATTGAAGATTGATTTTAACATGGTATAATATCATTCCTTAGGAGCCCACGCTTTTATTATCAGTGATACTTAATGTCACAAAAATGTTTGATTAATAAACGTTATTTTCATTTGTTGTTAAAGTATTTGGTATAAGATAAATTATTTTATCCTTTTTAGTACATTGATCATTTTGTTAATTTTAAATAAAAGCGTTTTAAAAAAAAAATTTTTTACTTTTTTTATTTCACACTTTTTAGTCAAATTGTATAGATAAATTACATAATGAAAAGATAATGATACATAAACAATAAACAATTATTTATGAAATTCTTACCAAATCCTCTACATCCATCAAACATTTTTATTGATCTCCACCTCTTTATATAGAGGGTATGTTCTTGTAACCATTTAATGCATTGTAAACTTTTTCATGAGATATAGATAATTCTCTAATAATATTCAAGTCTACAAGATGTTCAGTAACAATCACTATTCTAGCATTACTTGAAGATCTTGGAAGCATATTTGGTCGTTTTTCACTGACTTCAAATATGTCTTTAGCAAATAGTACCGCTTGACCTCGAAAGCCGTATTGACCAAACTGTCCGTCAAATTTTATAATTTTAACAAATGGTATTATTCTTAAGAGTAATCTCTGTTCACACTGAGACAGTTGTTGCAAAACAGCAGGTTGAACACCAGGATCCAAACAGTTCCAGTAAGCCTTTGAAGGAAATGTCACTTTATTTACTGGTGATATGTGCTTTACACCTATGACAAAGAAGTAGGGTTGATGTTTGCTTTAGTTCATTAGGTAGGTATGATTCTGCTGCTGCACTAGGTCGGCACGTTGCTACTTGATTCGGACAGCATTGTTTTGTACAAACATCACATATTTTATCACAAAATGTATTAATAGATTTATCAAACGTTTGCAAGTCAATATTCAACTGTGATTTTTTTTGCGAGTATTTTTGTCTATCATTCTCCAATCGAATTTCCCGTTGTTGTAACGTTTCAGCAGCTCTTACTTGTGAATGATACAAACGATCACGTTATAATCATGTTTCACGTTGTTCTGGTGTTTCTTTTTGTAATTTCTGTGACTTATACATTTTGTATTGCATTAATCTAGCTTCTTTTTCTTCTACTGTTTCGGAAGGTACTGTTAATGAAAAGCATCTTCTACCCATTTATAATCTAGCTTCGAGATTGTTATTTGACTGTTTCGCTTTATATTCTCTGCATTTTAGTAATCTGGCTTTCTTTGTCTCGATATCTTCGTTTTTTAATTTATCTAGTCTTTTATGGCGCTTTTTTTCCAATCACCTTTTTTCTCTGAGTAGTCGTTTCTGTTTGACTCATTTTTCAACACCTAGAAAATTAATTATTCATTAAATATTTTGTACACAGTTTGACAGTAAAAGTAAATTTTAGCTAATTTGAGTTTACAAGTAAAATTGTAAGTTTATTGTTAATTTATTATTTAAATATTTCTTACAATAGGCAAACCGACATAACTTCTCTTTCATTGGAAAATTTCAAAGTGAAACGTTTTGTACAAAGTAAAATTACTTACCGTTATTTTTAATCACGTAGACAGTTTCACCAAACTGATTTTAATTTTGATTGCTCCACTAAGCCTAAAAGTATCCTGCCCCCCTTACGAAAATGTTTGCCGGCCGCTGGTCCAGATGACACAGTAAGTTTGTATTAACGTAGATACAGCAAGTCAAAAACCAAATGCCATTATTCATTTTTCATTTCACATACATATTTCCAACGGTTGATACTGGAGGTTAAAGACTTTAGTTATACCCATTGTTTACAATTAAGGACTTGGAATCGAACATCAGACAAGTTAGGTGTACAGTGAACCGGAGTTAAATTATAATCGAGTGATAAAACTATATAGTGAATTGTTAAAATAATAATAAATGAATTATATAGTGGAAACAACCAAAAAGGAATATAAAAGTGTGAATTTAAAAAGGAAAGTATTGTGATATTAATCAAATTTAAAAAATTTTTAACGGTTATCATAAACTAACCTGTGACACTATACATACTAGCGAACTATTTTTTCACAAACACTGAACTATCACACAATAACACTGTTGTAATTTTTTTTGTTAGTTGTTAATCATTATTTTTGTGTGTTTAATTTTAAGAAGTGTAGTATTAATTAACCTAAAAAAGACCGTATCTGAGATCGAAAACTTTCAATAGTGCCATATACCAAGCCAGGATAATTCATATTAAGAATTATTTATTTATTTTAATTTTAAAAGAGAAAAATTCAAAGTGAAACGTCTTTATTTGTAATCACGTAGACAGTTTCAACATTGAAAATGTTTATAAGGACGTGTCGCACATTGCGCGTGATCGAAAATGGGAACCGGTGAGTTTCCATAGATACTACTTTGTTGTCAATAACGTAGTACACATATAAAACTTCGCTTACGAATGCGACTACATTTAACTTATAATCTGTACATTGGTAAATGTATGTATGTATTTTTTTCATAATATTGTATTGTCACGTGATTCAAGTGTGTATGCAAAATTTCACATCGGGAAGTATGCGAAAATTCGATTTGAAAAATCCACTTTAGACCGACGGGAAAAGCAAGTTAAATAAAAGCGTTTAATAATGTTAACCTGAAATACACTAATTGTAAATACCGTTTGGCGTATAACTGCGATAACTTTTAACTAACTGAAGACGATTTGCAAAGACCACGTGGAAAGAATAATTTTTGAAAGACCAGCTAAAGGAGTTAATACGATATAAAAGCAGAAACATAAAATCAAACAGTTGGCGCCAAAAAAATTTTGAAAATTAATGACAATTAGAATCTGAAATTTTTTAGAATGACAATTTATTTATCTGAAACACTATACACATCATAAAATCCCTGAGGAATTCTTTAAATAAACATCCTGAAAGAGAGAGGTAAAATAAAAGGTAATTAGCAGCTGTACTGTAATACTCTTCATAACTTATATAATAATGCCAGAAAATTTTTCCTAAATTATGGTTATTATTGCCGATAAGCATGTAATCACCTTTTTTTTTTTAAGTAGAGTACATTATTTATTACTATTATACTACGTGAGTTTAAGAAGCTTTGTTAAGCGAGTAGCGTAGTGTAGGTCCGAAGAGTACAAAACAGTCAGATTTTGTTTAACCAAACAAAGCGGAGTCTTGAGATTGCACACCTTACATTAGGCGCCGTGACAATCTGCAATTACAGTTACACCCGAGTTGAAACGGCTGCTCTACCTCAGCCCGGCTTTATGAATAGTGTTTTTGTTTGTCTCGTGAAGGGCCAATACTCATCCGACCAACGGTTTTATGCTCTCTCCACACACAGGCGTGCTTGCGCGGACACACACACACACACACGCATAAAATCCCAAATATCTAAACATATTTTATTACTGAGAGCTATGGGTTTTATCGTATCAGATAACCGAAAAACACATTCACAAACGTTACTTTAGGCTATGTGTTTAAACATCCTAAACATATTATATTACATACGATTTATATTGTATTAGATTTCTAAATACAAAATATTTTCTATTCCTTTCGACGTCTTCTAGTTGAAGATCATATCTGTTGGTAACTTCTTGTTCATAATTCTGGTTCTTTCTGAGTTATCATCTTCCGTATGATTCCCATTTTACTACTTTATTTTTGTACCTTATTTTATTTTTCTGACAGTATCGTTATTTCCACAACCGAATCCTCTGCTCCATTTAGTATACCCCAGAAGCTACGATTTATACGACCACCCTTTAGAATATAATGATTTAGGCAGCAGAAACATGAACGACGAATATTTTTTTTTATAAATACAATTTTTTATATATACAACAACGTGGGTCGTCATTGTACATTATCGACAGTATACTGTAAGTCAGTCGGCTTTACAAGCACGAAAACCGTGTATGTACACAATACTTTTAGCTGACACAGTAATCGTGTTATTTATGCCCGCAGGTGTGCAGTCAACTGTCTCATGTTCTTCCACCTATTATGCCGTCAACACCATCTACGCCGTCTTTATCTATACACCATTCAAACAGATACGTCTCTATCTGTTAGTTTGTTTGAAAGCAAACGAATGATTCTTCGGGGATCCACATAATAAACCCCTTTGTGAATACAGGTCGGGTAAACCAAATCTGGATTTGCGCTTTGATTCAACTTCATTCAACAAACGACACTTGAGATGAGCGGCAATGAAATTCAGGATGGAAAATTATACGGTAATAATATCGAAATAATTATTTTTGTATACAACACATGTAGAGTAATTTTAGGACCACGCGTACAGTTCAGTGTACACTCGTACTCTGACATCAACTGTCTTAAACTAAAATACTCGACATTGTGCGGGATCTACGGAGCAAAGGAGTCTGTGTACATGTCTACTGTATAGAAGCCCATTTGGGAATCAGAGGCAATGAAATAGTGGCCCACATTTCCCCCCCTCCATGGGGGGAAGTCTATCCACTTCCGGATCTACATCGCCACTTCAAATCCACTGCTCAGTGGATTAATTGGTACGACTCTTACCCAAATGGAATCACTTACAAGATCATGTTCCCGTGTGCACCTGGTTTCGTGATTCCCCATCGAAAGAGAAAACTACTTAATCAAATTTCGACGATGCGCAGTGGATACTGTCACTAGATTCTATCTTCGCCGCCTAGGAGTGGAAAAGTCGAGTTCCTGCGTAGAAGAAGAAAGCCTAGAATACATGATGTTGCGCTGTAAACGCTTTGGACGAGGACGATCTTGTTTATTTACACGGCTCACTTTCAAGACCGATAATCCTTTCAACCTGTGTCAACTTCTAGCCATGAACAATGTCGACATAGGCTATATAATATAATATACGATTTTATATTAAAAAAAAAGAAAAATCGGTATGGAGAACCATACTTCCATGTTCTAATTAATTATAAAATTATTTTTAATATGAGCAGTCAGAAGGAAACTAAATATATCAGCATGCTTTTGGTAAAAACGCTAAAAAAGATAATCAAAATACGAATTGTACCTAGTTGTTAATATTTTAAAAATAAAAAATTAAATTATCTTTTATTTAAATCGCGAAAGAAAGCGAATACCGCCCGGCGTTTGCTGCCTGTGAATTTCTGAAAACGAAAAATAATTTTGTTTACGCGTCCGTGGTTACATAGCATGGAACGATATCAATTGTTAACATTTTATTGAAATTTTTAAGTTTTCGGTCGAATAAATTTATAACATCAATACAAAAAGTTACCCCCCCTTCAACTACCCTTTTCATTTATAGATATTTCATCAACCTTTCTACAATGGATTATTGTGACCTTCTTTTCAGGATACTTTATCTATCAAAATTAAGTACGTACTTTATTCTTGTTGAAACGTAAAACGTTGCAGGTAAGCTACCCCTTCCCCTTAACCGATCTTCACCAAAATCAATAGGCCTTGAGTTCTCTACAATTCGGGGACATATGCAAAAATTTATTCGATTCTGTCTGAATGTGCGGCAGTTATCGTTCGGCATAGAAAAAATTCTATACACAGACAGTTTTCGGAAAATTACTTTTCTTCATGTTTTGAGGGTAGTACAGTCAGAATCTGCCCTTATCTCGAACACGATTTTTTTCACGATCACCATTCTTCCATTTCCTTACGGAACATTGGAAGTAATTATTCATTCTTCAACACGTAATGTATAATGTCACTATACCTATGGCTGTCACTGTATATTTTATGATGATGTCAGTAAATTTAGAAAAAAAACTCGTGTTATACACGCTGGACTGAATAGAGTAGTTTGCGATGCGGACATGAGTCTGTGGAATGCCAGGTAGAACAATTCTATCAATTGCATAGGAAACTGAGACAGTTCCGAAGGTGACAGATAATTAGGCAACTTCTAAAGTCGATGCAGTTGTATAAAATTGTGTGTATCACTGACGGACATCATAAAAACCTGTCATAATAATAATTTATCAAAAAAATGCATTTTTGCCACGGTCCATAAAAGTGCAATGATCCACCACTACGTCTCGCTATGGAGACATACAGTACGCATAGTTCCCTTATGGGCCACGCTAGGCGAGTGTGTTTAGAGATTGAAACAACAAATCGATTTACTTTTAAAATCGGATCCGTTCACCATTAGCAGACAAATTGAATCACAAGGAGAACTACTGTGACTAAGCTAACTGTATACCAGTGGGTACAAGTAATAGGAATCGTTATAAAGAGAACTACGTTTGACCACAGAATATAACATCGATTTGGCGGATACTGAGAATAAGAGAACATGGGCGCGCGCAAACACACACACACGACATGATATGAGTACGTAGAGGCGTACCTGAGAGTCAAATATGAAATTTAATTTATTTTTATCTGACGTCATCCGTATACGCACGCAGATTATATTCTACATGTCAGTAGCAGATGCCGCGACGTTTTGATGGCTTTTATTGTTTGTCAAACTAGTCACTGTGTGTGCGAGAGAGAGAGGGGGGACGGGCGCACTCTAAATGATGATACATACGGCGGTGGTGGTGCAGTCGCGAGATGTCAAATCAAAATTGAAACGTCAACTCGATCCAATCCGGACCACTCGCTAAACAATAATTCCACTTCGTAATGATTACGAGGCTCCAGTTCGGTTCAATTGGAGCACTTGAAGTGCTCGGTATTGTTTCACGCCGTTTTTAACGCGCTCATTGTTTGCCATCCACGGCCAGAAAACCGTATCCACCGCAGTCTAGACGGAACGTACGTGATAATCAACCCGACAGAAATACACTGTTTTTAAAAATGCAATTCATTGTTTTCGTATCAAAGTTATACCTATTTTGAAACCTGTTTATCGTCCAAGAGCGGTTGAGATGATTAAACAAACGACCAAAAGAAGAGAGAAGCTATCTGCCAACCGCAGCTATCACTTGCTCAGAATATAGTAAAAAAACCCGTTTAAAGAAGTCTATTTATGATTGTAACGGAAATTATATGTATATATAGAGAGCAACTGAACTGTTATTGGCATGTGAAAAGAAAGTATCGAGAAACGCTAGCCCCAAAGAATATGAAATCCCCCCGCATACCCCCCCCCAATTACAGTCCCAACAATTCAAGGTTTCATGTTATCCGAAGCTTTCAGTAACAATATTTACTACATCTTTATTTATTTCTTTTTTCATTTCCCAATTATAGAAATCTTGTGAATCAAAAGACTCAAAAGCTTTCATTAACCGCGTATAAAGTTTTAATATTATTCTTAACACCAGTAAAATATATTCATTTTGTATTTGTAAGTGTTCTTATTTTTGTTTCCTACAATTTTATACCGTACCCTATTAATGTAAAAGGTACACTGATAGGTACCATCCAACTCGAATTATTGGGTTGTTTTAGATACATACACACTTATGTGGCCACAAGAAACAACACAGATCTCGCTCTTTACTGTCACACAGATACTCGAAGCGGGAAAGACAATGTAACCGTTCATTGTAATTTAAAGGAATTTTTGCGCAGCTATTTAGGTTTATACGCAAATAGACAGTTTCTTACTGTAGAGTTTACGTGTACGCAAAGGGAATCTGAGTGAAAGAGAGAGGGGGAGAGGGAGAGACAGACAAACAGGTAGAGAAAGAGTATGTGTGAATGGAAGAATTAAAAACGCGGAGTTGAAACAGAGCGCGTGTAAATTTTCCAAAACGACAGAACAAGTGTCGACCAGGAGACCCGTTATCAATGTCCTTAAACTCTCCTGAGTCTCCGTACTTTACTGGCGGCAGATCACATTAAAAACACATTTAAACACACACACACACACACACACGCGCGCACACGCGCGCACGCGCACGCACGCACACGCGCACACGCACACACACACACACAACACACGCAGTGACGACAGAGAGCGTTCCGAGTGTGCCATCTTTTTAATAAAAAATAAGTGTATTCCGATACAACATTAAATTTATCTGTAATTTCTGTTGAACGGTTATGTGCACATTTCCAAGTCGTTGGAAACCTTCGTAAACACATCTACAAGTGCGTTTGTGTGGGCGCGCGCATAAGTATTCGTTTAAGTACTGCTGTTCAGATACTGGATTTTAAATTTTACCAGAACGATTATTACCACTACGCTTCCGACTGCGGTTATTACGGTGAATCGAATGTGCATGGACGGTATGTAGATGGGAGCAAAGTATGAGTTTCACATCGCTTGCAACTACATTACATGCACATAGATTCGTTCTGTGTGTTTCTATATATGATTAAATAATAACGGCATCTATCAAATATGAATAATATTCAGAGTATAAAGATTCTGTACTGCTTATATTATATAATGGATGTGACAAACACGGTCTTTGGTTATTTGATTAAAAGAGTAATTTTCTGAGACATCCGTATTTGGTAGACAGTTGAAAACCTGCAGTAGTCCTGTAATATATTTCTTGTAAAATAAATTTTTCTATAAATTATAAAATTTGTATCTTTTGTCTACCAGAAGCTTGAAGCGGGAAGACTAAATAGGGACGCACAAGAAACACTTCCCCTAACCACTGCGCATCCTTCGTTCTGAAATAATGGAATATGTTTTTATAAGTTTTTGCACAAGATTATCTATCACAAACACGAAATTGTTTCGATATGACAATGGACACCGCTGTTGTACTGCGCAATTGATCAGGCCAAATCTAGGAGCTGTTTCCCTGCTTCAACTAGATTTTATTCTCCACATAAAGGCTCTGTGTAGCACTAATTAGAGGCACTATCCACATAAAGGCTCTGTGTAGCACTAATTAGATGTTGTCTTTCCTTGCCATTATTGCCCATAGTTTGCTCCGATTCACCCCGTCAAACGCCCCCGTCAACCCTTTACAGATTTTGCAAGAAGATTCTGTAAATGCTGTTTGATCATTGGTAAATTGTGTTCGTCTCTGTTTCGTGCTTGATGTAAACATACAAATGTCAAGTGGTTGTAATTATAAGTGCGCCACATTTAACAGAATAAGTCCAGTATCGACAGGATGAATGCAAAATTGGTAGCGCTTGAATTGTAATATGAATCCAAGCCGTTACGTTGTGTATGACTTTGTTGCCACAAACATGGCTATGCTCTGACTAAGCTACAATATTTGTATAATGGTTTATAATTTTCATTTAATTCAGTTTGAGTTAACTTTCAGAGTTGCAGCTTTCAGAATTTTGGCGAAAGATTTGGTTAGTGCAAGAAAATATAATTTTAAGTCGAACGGTTAGTCGCTACGCTACAGGAAGCCTTCCGCCATAGTCGCATCCCATCATACTCAAATAAACGGGTTAACCCGCGCGCACACACACACACACACACACACACACACTTTGTCTCGTGATGACCGACCACTTCCTAGATATCCTGGTCAGGATATGCATACATATATATACTTATGAGTTAATTGGGATGTTTGATTTTGGTGGAGTAGGACACTGAAATACTTCATCCAGTGCGAAGCGACGAGTTCGCGGTTTTAACAATGAAAATATTGAGATAAGAGCGGATGGCTAGAATCTGTCTGATTCGGTTTAAATAGGATCGATGTTTCTTGTCTTATGTCGTTGCAAAATTGTGTACCCTCTACAATTTACACAAATGCGTATGGTTTTAATTACTTACGTAAATGACCCAATCCTTGGGGCTGTGAGCGTTGGTACCGCAGACGTACAGTCTGGTGCCATCTCCCATCGGCTGTATCACTCGGATGTGGTTCCGACAGTCGAAGTGCTGGAACAAACACAAGCAGTATATTAATGTACAGTCACCGGGTTCATGTAATATACCATATGCATTATATATAACTGTTTATTGGCTATCATTTTTTCGTACAACTGACAACATTAAGATATGTTAAAAACTGTTTAAAAACTTTTTTTTTTGATACAATTTTTTATCCAAGTCACTAGGAATTTTATCATGATCACAGCTTTCGTGTACTAGGTACTCTGTCTGTTACGGTTCCCATCTTTTCCACGGTCTATCTAGACTTCCTATTTTCTACGGTCTTATATCTCTTGCCTTTAATTGGCAATCTAGTTTCTTCAATTCTTTCCAGATACCATACGGTTCTAACTTAAATGTATTCTGGACAAACAAAGATGCAGATTATTCTGCCTTATGACTTCGTTAGTTCTTCGCTTCGTGTGACTCTACACGTCGGAAACGCCTCATTCTGTGTGAGAGCTTGTCTTAATACTGAGATGAAACGCTTTAACTATTGCGGTTAACACGTAACACACAGTTTCCTCGTGGAGTTCACGTCTGATCTTAGCGTTGTATCATAATATTTGTAGTATGTTTTATCTCCAGAAACTAGAGTAAGAATTTTCTGATGTGGTGAAACGTCCTTCGAAATGTGTAAAACGAAACAGAAACGAAGTTGTTGAGAAAATCATGTACAACGATATACCGTATACATTTTTCCACAATATTATTACATGTAGGCCTAATTATTTGCTGTGACTATGGTATAAATTAGCTACTGTGGTAAGGTAAGCTGTGGTGTATTGTAAGCTATTGTGTAGTTGCTATTGTGCAGTATTACGGTTCTCAAAACGGTATTGACTTAAACAAATGTCCAGCGGCATCACTGTGAGTTTTCCACCGTGCTCTAGAATAATCCGCTTCGAGTGTTTTTTCGGTTATCACGCCGTTGTTCATTGCCAATATCCTTTAAAAATTCAGGACGGCCGCAATTCAATCGGTCAGTTTAGCGAATGGTCTGACGGCGATGGAGTGCGCGCGTTAGAGAGTGATAATTAGCAATTTTGTGAGTGTCAATTTTTCTGGCGTTTGATAATTTTTTACGCTGGTTTAACATGACAGTCCACCCTATCCTCGTAACAATAGGCGTACGTTTCAGACTCAACTGAACCAATGAGGACGCTTTGTTGTAGAACGGGCAGAATGTTTGGGGTTAATAGAAATGAAGCAGTGTTGTTTGTTAATCTCCGACATTAAATATAAAGCAGTAAGCAAAGAGGTTTGGAAAATAGTTCATACGGCAGATGGTTATGGGCATTATGAGAACATGTAAACAATACTGCGAGATGTTTCCTAGAAGAAGATACTCTGGATAAGCTAATAATAAAAGGAGGAGGAGGAGGAGGAGGAGGAGGAGGAGGAGGAGGAGGAGGAAGAGGAAGAGGAAGAGGAAGAGGAGGAGGAGGAGGAGAGAAGAAGAAGAAGAAGAAGAAGAAGAAGAAGAAGAAGAAGAAGAAGAAGAAGAAGAAGAAGAACAGAACAGAACAAGGACAAGGAGAACAAGAAGAAGAAAAAGAGAGAAGAAGAAGAAGAAGAAGAAGAAGAAGAAGAAGAAGAAGAAGAAGAAGAAGAAGAAGAAGAAGACGACGACGACGACGACGACGTAGAGAAAAATGCAGGCCAATAATCTTTTCTACGTCCTTAGAACTTCACCATCACTCTAATTCCTCTAGCCGGTTCGTGTGCGCCGTCACTTGATGCTCTTCTGTTGTTATACAACGAGTTGTGAAGAATGCCTTTGATATCGATGGTTGGTACATCAAGAGAAATTACAGTAACGATGGTGGATGTTTGTTAGAAGAACTGTCGGAACTACAGTGAACGTAACGAGAAAAGTAGTAAGGTTATTGCCACATGTATACGTAGTTCGAAAAGAACAGGGTGCAGCCAATCGCAGTCGTCAAGCTCGTACCTGCTACTCTTCTTGCTGCCGGCGTGTGTGTGGGTTTGAGTGCAATCCTTTCATTGCTTCCTTATTCTAATACCCTGTGAGGGTTACATCATTTTCAACTGCTGTTGGTTGAGTCGTTTCTCTTTAAAATAAAAAGGGGGTTTTATTTTATATTCATAATATTAACTATGAACCTTTCCCTTTCCTCCCCTTCTACTTGTAAATACATGTAGCGTCACTCCTTTCATCTTTTATCGAGTGTTGGGAATTTTTCATTTTCTCATTTAATGAATGAACGAGAGAAAAAGAGAAAACAGAGAGAGGGAGAAGACGAGTAGGGAGACAGACGGAGACGAGGAGGATCCGTCGCTGTTACAATCTTTAACAGTTTTTTCTCAAAGATTATTTTATTCCTATTTTTGTTTGTTTTACCTTTGACTACTCACGTTTAGACGTGAATGACATTTTGCAACACGAACGCGTTGTTGTTTCAAAGACGTTTTTATTATTCTTTTTATTTTATTTATTTTTATCAAAATGTCAAATGAATACTGAAAACGATGGCTAAATAGATTTTCTTTTACTTATTGCGTCTCTGACGAGTGTCCAACACGTCAAATCTGGCGACAGAATTTCGTGCAGTCTGAGTTTGAAAAAGTTTAAACTTTAAATTTGTTCGCTGTAGGAGTTAATCTTTGATTTGTTTTGGTATTCCGTGTTTGAGGCCGCGTTTGTTGTTTTCTTTAACCAGACTTTTCGGGTTTATCTGCGGCAGTGTTTCTTGACGATTCCAGCGCTAGGTGGCAACAAAACCTAACTACAAACTGTTGAAGACATGTGCTAACTGGTAGACACTATGAGCCGGTATAATAACGTATGAAGCAAGCTCACCACAGTCACTAAAGACGGACTACGAACACGCAAAGCGAAGCGTGACACATTTATAAAATATTGACAGTTCTAGCGACGATAAATGGATTAAATCAGGATATAAGGATTTGAAAAATGGCGTTTCTACAGCGAGCTAAAATTGTACTCCGATGGGGACGACAAGAAATCGTACAATCAACTAAAATCTTTAAATATTTAATTGCAATGAGATGATAAAAATCGAGCGACCTAAAATGGAATAAACATCTTCAGAGAATACAAGAGATTATACTACCAGCAAAGGCAAGAACAAAAACCTAGATACATTCCGAAACAGAAGTGGCCGAACAAGTAAGACTGCCTAACAGATGAAGCGGAAGGGTGGAAGAAGATTACAGATACACGTATTTAAGACCGTCATACGAGCAAGTTAACTTTACATACGACGCTTGGTTGAAAATTGTCTTTACAATTTTAATTACACGAGTGCGATGTTCTCGTTTTTTGTGACTGTTAAGACTAACAGTGATTAAAATATTGTTTGTTGCCTAAACTTCCATAATGATCATTGTTTGTATGGTCGAATATGCTTTTACAACTTCATTACTCTAGAAGCACAAAAGCACGTTTTTTTTTGAAAAAAACGAGCAAATATGTGTAAAATTTACTCGCATCCTCATACACATACACGCGCACTCAGACATTTAAGAGACGTAATGACTAGAGCAATTGTTACTCTCTACTGTCAATAGGGCGTAATAGATTCATTTATTTGCGTACAAGCATTGATGAGTTAATTATAAGTTGGAGAAGGTAATTATTTTACTTTCTCTGGTATCAATTTCGCCACAGTAACGATCGCTATCCATGTCAAAATACAATGAAATTATAATAAAAATAAATAATTTTTTCTGAAAACAGAAAATCTTTTGTTTAAAATGCTCGTCTCACAGATTTACCTCTGCATAATTAGAGACGGGCTGTATTAACGAATAAGCGATGTGTTATTTCGCTTCCTTCGTAGAACGAATCGAAATTTTAATCGATTATTCACTGATACAATCTGCCTCTCGTGAAAGAAATGTAGTATGTGAAACGTCCGTAGATAAACAACTTAATTATTTCTGTAATAACTATGATATGACATTAAGAAATTTTGAAGTGTAGTTACCATTTCAGCAGTTTGGAACAATACAAGAGTAATATTTTTTTTTGCAAAATTTGCCGGAGACATAACATTTAAACCGTAAAAATAAATAAATACGACGATCACACCTCGCTGAGGAAGGCGAACATCACGCCGAAACGCGTACGGGAAAAAACAAAGTAAGTTTTCACAAGTGAAAGTTTAGCAATTAATATTCATTAAATAAATACCTTAAATACACTTTTAGGAAATAATACAATCGTGCAAGCATTCCATTCAAAATGCCCATTAGGGTTTTATACACGTACAACAATGACAGCTGGGTCAGAAACACAGACGACAAACACAAGGATGTACAAAAATTCGGAGCAGTACAGAGAAGCATGAACATACTGTGGTGGTAATAACAAAGCGATAACGAAAACAAACTAGAATAAATGATATCAGTTACAGAATTAAAATTTCAGCCAAAATGGAGGTGGACGGAATATTTAGATAGTCAAGAAGACGGCAGACTAGCTTGCTAGATCGCATGAGAAGAGACATACTAAGCCAAGATGTTGGATCTTTGCAAGATAAAGGGTGACGTATATAACAACAGTGGTAGAGTGTCCGCGAAATGAAAACGAACTCCTCAGTTTCTGGAGACTTACTGAAGAGGTAATTGCTCGCCGGTGGCCAGACGAGATGATTATGATGATGATAATGGGAACGTTCTTGTGTGTTCTTTTGCAATGTGACAAGCACTTCAATATACGTGTACATAAAAAGCCTCATTTACTATGAGTCAAAATTAAGTTAACCAAGACAAATGTGGTTTGATTATACTGTCACTGGGTTAGGAACTTAGATTGTCTGTAGAGTTAAGACATTTACAACAATGAAGTAAAGTGTACAATGTCTGTTACAATCGTGTAAGTACAGAATGTACGGGTGTCGTTAGAAGCTAGTATTGAAGAACAGTGACGTTACGTCAATCCATGGGCACACTGTTGAATATATTTTTTAGCATGCAGGATGGGTGTAAACATTGCGGCTAACAAACTATCCATAAACTAATAAAGTAATAATAATATCCACCAGAGCCTCCTTGGTGTCGTAAACCTCTCAAATTTGATGACATAATCTCAGAATCCCCAAAAGCTACTACAACTCCATACATTTTCTTGTCCAAGTTCTACGAAAAACTTGATAAATACACAGAGTACACTCATGTGTTCACGGATGGTTATCGCACAGACGGAAACAATGGATGTGCAGTAATATTATCTGGACATGAATACTTATTCAGGTTGGACAGGGGTCTGCTCGGTTTTTTTCTGCGAAGCATATGCAATTCGTTCAGCACTGGAAATAATAAAAGATTCCATGGGCTCCAAGTGTATTATCTTCTCAGATTCTCGAAGTGTTTTAGATAGTCTGCAGCAGGAGGACAGCAAAGAACCCATTATTCAAAACATAAGTAACATAACCCTTGATATCTCAACTAGACAGTGCAAGGAAATTATTTTCAGTTGGATACCATCGCACATCGGAATTAAGGGCAACGAGATGGCTGATAGGGCTGCGAAAACGGCTACGTCGAGTCAATATCATCCTCACAAACTATCCCACAATGACCTTAAGAAATATCTTCATTTAAAACTTCTGGAGCACTGGAATGATGAATGGCTTAAGTCACCACCCGCCAAGCTATTCCGAGTGAGAAAAAATATTTACGAGCAGCACTCACTTGGTACAGACTCCAGGAGAAATCAAGTGGTCATAACAAGACTCCGCATCGGCCACACGCTACTGACTCACAAGTACATTTTCACAAGAGAGCCTCCTGCGAAATGTAATCGCTGTGGCACGGTTTTGTCAGCTTTCCATCTTGTTTCAGAGTGCCCTGCTCTTCAACATCTACGAAGCAAATTTAATATCCCTGCCGATGTGCGAAAAAGTTTAAATGACAAGACTGCAGCCGCCAACATACTTCTCCTCTTAAAAGAGATTCAGTTGTTAACAGCAATATAGGTACGAACTAAGAAAATTATAAGAACATTATAAATTGTGTAATTAAATTAATGGACTGATATGTTATTATGACTTATGGTTATATAGTTGGTATATCTTGTTACTTAGTGTTATATTTATTATATGTATACTTAGTTATATTTATTTATGTGCATGATTTGTATTTATATTGCTTGTGTTGAGGGGAGTTAATATTTCTCATTTTATTTTGCATCAGTTAAACTAATACTGTTATTTGTTAAATATTTTTATCTATCTCATTTGTTTACACTATTTAGTATTTAAACAAATATTTACTATATGTTAATACATCTGTTTAAGAATCTGTACTAATTCATTTTTGTGGTCGCTAATGACCGTTGCTGTTGCAGCGACCTTAAAAAAAAAAATAAAATAAAAAAAAAATAAAAATAAAAAAACATAATGTTAAATAAAATAATATTAATCCTAACTATGGATACAGGTAAATGCATAAATTTAAGAAGCACGTGGTTACAAATGTGTTGAAAACGGTAGTTGGACATTTTCAGGATGTGGTCTATGTAGGCCTATTACAACTCGTTTGCAAAAATCGGCGCTCAACATTATTATGTTGTTATCTTTTCGCCAATATTGCATATTCTGCATTACGACGTCACTGGCCGTATGCGGTACTGTACTTCTGTCTACTAATATACAAAGACTATAATTTTAATATACTGTATAGATGTAAATTCAGTAGGTAGCATATGGCTTCATTTTATCAATTTTGGTTCAACAGTATATTTGCAAATCAGTTAAATTTCTAATAAAGTAAGTTATGTTAAAAAAACACAGGCTTTTGCTATTTTCCAAACATTTAAAGAGCTATCTATACTTTTTAAACTCAATTTAAAACCTTAAAAGATCTTCGCTTATTTAAATTTTATAGAAGGAAAGAAAGGAAAATAATTTTCGGGTATAAAGAATATCCACGACTAACAAATGTATTAAATCATTGATCTGAAATCCTTTTGCAGGTTTATGATCATACCTCAACCTGTCATATTGCAGTGTATAAGAGTATGGAAGAACTACAGCGGAATGCGGTAACAGAATCGGTACGTTCCATAAGGACAGAGTTATAAAATCAACGTAAATAAAGCACAATGATGATCACAACCGAGAGAACAAATGGAGGAATATTAACTGGGAAGGATAATCTCGTTGACCACTAAGGTGTCTGCTCTGGAGCAGGTAAGAAGGTTGACGACAACATGAAACCTCATGTACAGAAAGTAAACCAAACAAATCAGCAGATTTTTAATGTTATTGTGGGTAAGAAGAAGTCAAGTTACGTGTACACAAGGCAGTTTTTCTATCCATAACTGTATGAGACAGAAAAAAAGAACTCAAAAACTCACCCTCCTAGAGAAGCACAAAAGCTAGAGAACGAATTAGGAACATGATCACCAGAAATCTAATTCAGCAGGAATCATCTGTGGACATAATAAAGAGAAGAGCACTGCAGTGGTTCCATTATGTAATGAGGAAAGGAGAAAGGAAGCCGTGAAAGGCGTCCAGACGGAGGGAGAGTAAGTGGACGACCGAGACTGCAATAGGTTGATTGTATTCAGAAAGAGGAAGACCTTGTTGGAAGTGAAGCACCTGACGCTTAACGGCAGAAGAGGACCGAAAAGAAGAAGAAAAATGTGAGAAGTGCATACTACAGAAAATTAGATACTCAAGAAATTGAACAAATGAAGCACGTGCTACCTTGAACAAGTATGAAATTTTGATATTTGGTCAGTATGATTACAGATGATAATAGGTTACCTCGGAAGTGGAAAAAGAGACGTGCTAAGCACGCTATTCAGAATAAAAAAAATCTGATTACAAATGATTATGTGGATTCATAAATTAGGAAGATCTTTTGATGTACAAGTTTCTGATAGATATTCGATATGAAGCATGATAATAAATACAAGCTTGACAGAAAAAACTATTGTTGAAATTTTAACGAATGTATAAGAGAAAATAAAATTTATATAAGTAATAGGAAAAAATGAAAGTAAAATTTCTAGGCATGTTCAGGTACAATTGATTCTGAACATTTTAAAGAAAAACTGTCAAAAGACAGAGAAGAGATGGAGAGGTTGGAGTACGTACGTGGACGATGTGAAGATGATATTGGGAGCTGGAAGGTGAAATGGCGGAGAGAAAGAATTCCTGATTGCAATGACGAGTCCTGGCCATTACACGAAGAAAATACCGACAGACAGAATAAGTGTACGTGTGTGTTTACGTCACATATACTAGTATTTACGCCTACATACCGCATCACATATTCTTCATACATGAAACATTTGAAGAATACACACGATTTTTTAGTAGTTTTAAGGAAAAGAGTCAATATATTTAATATTAACGTAAACCAGACGGCATATTAAGACGAGATATTTCTTGCAGGCGTCGGATAGGATATTTATTGCGTTGTCCACTTAACCGTGTACTGTGGCGTCAATAAAGGCCAATACGGTTTGTATCTGAAGTGATTAGGGCCCACCCTTCCTTAGGCCAACAACAATAGTAGCAGCCCTACAACCTACAAGATTTACGACCTTATGGTAAGTTAATCGAATGTTGGTCACTACTCCGGACCATTGTGAAAGGCTAAGGGCGTGTACCACCCTCTCTTCTTTCCCCTTTCTATATATATATAATGTAATAACACGACAGCTATTAGTAAAGAAAAGGGACGTGAACGCTGCCACTCTTGAAGGGGGGGGGACGGAATCTACCCTTGTGACTGACTGAAAGTAGATGGATTACACTTATTGAATTATGTTTTTACGTAAGCCCCGGGGAAGGGCGAAGGACTACTGCCCTGCACAACAGAAAGTAATTAGTTTATCATTGCTACGACAAGATATTAGCTCCATTCTTCTGGCGTTTCGTGACGCAACCAGAGTCTTCCAAAATTGTATCTAACTAACCACCCCCAATAACTGTGAATAATACTCATAATGTAAAGTATTTAGAAAATAGCTAACTTGATTATCAATTAAAACATATTTTTTGTTGCTGAATACGGCTGTTCATTGTTTCTTTAATTAAATTTATTCGGGTTGTTTAAGACCTGAAGATGTCAGTGATGACGAAAAGCTTTGTCTAAATAATAACAATTATAGCAGTTTAGCAATTTTATAAAAGAAAAGTAAGGATGGCTGCTAATTTAAACAATACGAAGAATAAATTTATTCGATTTATATTAATCCACGTTTTCACTGTAAGCAAACATAAAGAGACACAATATATTGCAAGATTAACCCATCTTTAGTGTGAAAAAGTCAAATTGTAACCATAGACAACGAAACTATGACAATTGTTTAAGACTCTGTGAGGCTGTTTACTTTGAAGACTCTGAGTACATTAATTTTTCTATTATAGGGCACCAGCCTGTAGACGGGTAAGTCTTGCGGTGGGGTCAGGAATTCCGATAACTTTCATTCAGGGTTGTCTTCCACTAGGCTTTGATGCCCCAATGCAAGGCAACAATCCTATAACAACAGGAAGCGGTATATTATGTGGGATCGTGTAAAGAAAGAGGTCATAAGAGAAGAATTACAAATTTTCAACTTAAATGTAAGATTAGAAGATTGTAAACAACGGTGAAAGAACAGTTAGAAAGAATGTCGGAATCAAGACTGGCTAAACAAGTCTGGAAATATAAACCTACTGGTGTGTGTGTGTGTGTGTGTGTGTGTGTGTGTGTGTGTGTGTAGACCCAGGAAGAGACGGCTGGAGGCTCTTTGAAGGCGGAACAGGCAGCATCTTGCCTATGCCATGGTGTGAAGAAGATGAGGAACCTATCTTTTGACTGTCGTTTGTATGACATTAAAGTATTTCTACGTACAGTTAGTCCTCTCTGACGTTGAGGATGGGCTCCTAGAATTCATGGCGTTAACTGAAACGACATAAAGCGAGGCAATTTTTCCCATAAAGAACAATAGCAAAGGTAGAGACTAGGTTCCAAAACGCAAGGCATTTTTAATAAAATTCAAGATATAAAATGTGTAGTGTGTTGTGATTACGGTAGCAAACCACAATGTAGTAAATGACGTTTGATATAAAGTCTTCACAGTTCTTGGCAAGGATTCGGATGGGTCACACTCGGAACACCATACTCTGCTGTTTAATCACTTCACCCGCTACCGTAAAGAAGGAACGGAGAGATGACCTTTTGTTGCGTTAATTTTCTTTTCCACCCCTCAATAGCATCTCTTTTGTTACAAGAATCACTAAACAGCGGTCAGTTATGGCGTCATAAGTTGCACACAAAAATCAATTCGCCCAAGTCAGTACACATTACCGTCACCACACTTAAGGCTAACTGCCCTCCAGTAACAATTAACGGTCAACCAATACCCCAAGCTGAAAGTGCTAAAGTGCTAAGTACCTTGACATGCACCTGCACAGGAGACTGACGTGGAAGAATCACATAACTTGCAAGCAGACAGAACTTAACCTCAAGGTCAGAAGTATCTACTGGTTGATAGACACAGATCGCGGGTAAGTCTTGTCAACAAACTTTTAATATATAAAGAAGTTCTTAAACCGGTGTGGACTTACGGTATTCAACTTTGGGATACTGCTAGTGCGAATAACATAGAGACTATACAGCGCTTTCAGTGCAAAACTTTAAGATCAATAGTGCGCCTCCGCAGGAAACACATATCTAAATTAGAATACCATTCTAACCCCCTAGAAACTAGTTTGTTGGATAATAGTGAAGACATTTCTAGACTAAAAAGACATGAATTGTTAGACCTGCCCTTCAGGTTCAACGAATAACGTGAAATCTGTATTATCTGTAATATAGCCTAGGTATCATTTGTGTTCATGTCAACACTAAGCATTAATGTCAACTGGTATTTCTGCCTTATAGGTTAAGTGTTTAATACAGTGACGTAATTACTCAGTTTATGCCAATGACGCAGCAAGTGGTAATGGCTTTATGTTTAGTTGTTTACATGTTTGGACATTTAGTATTTTAATTATTGTATTTGTGTATGTGTTTAATCTATAGACAATAACAAGAAGAGCTGTCAATGGACAACTCTTTAAATCATGTATGTGCACGTCACTCTATTTCTATGGCCTATATTCAAACGCTTGTTTAGGAATACGGGTGTCTACTACGCGTTCCACATGGGACTTACAATTCTGCCTGTATTCCTTTATTCTCTCCAGAACCGACTGTAACAGGTCTTTCCTTATGTCGTCGTTTCGTACATGATATCTCAAACTACATCCCTTAACTGTATTGCATTTCCGAAGCCTGTATTTTTGAAATATCCTTTTGCAGGAGAGTCCATGTTTCACATCCGTACATTAAAGTCGGCACAGCCACGACCTTATAGAATTTCAGCTGTGTCTCCCTCTGCGTTTTATTCTTCAATAGTCGTCTTATTGTTCTAAAAGTATAACTAAGTTTAGTTAACTTTCTCTCGATATCGTTATCCTTCCTCTATGAGATACCACATCCCAAATAATTGAAGTGTGATACCTGCTCCAAAACAGTATTATCAATTAAATTTTTATTCTTACAGGGTTATTCTGTAGGAAAGCCATTACTTTAGTCTCAGTATTTGAGATCTTAAGGTTGTATTACTGGCAGACTGTATGCAAGGTATAAATAGGCCTTTGTAACTCATTTTCACTCTTCCATATAATTATTTGGACATCTGCGTATAGTAATGTGCTAAGTGATCCCTTATCCGAAATTCGTATACCTGCAGGACAGACGTTCATCCATTCTCAGTATGTACAGTCCTTATAAAAATAATCGCCAAAGTCTTTTATGTAGTGAAGTGTTGGAGTCTCGGTGACGTTGTAACGAAAGCACTGTTACTTACAGTGTCTGGCCCTTAAAGATACACGACGTAGTGTTAAAACGATGTAAAGCGAAGAGCCACAGTAATACGAACGTAAATATATACGAACGTGTAACGTTTGGTCTTGGATGCGGATGACGACTACCAACAAAACAAAACAATACAAAAGACGTACATAATTCACGCAGGTAGAATACGGTGTCTCGGTACGTCGCGCGCACGGACGAACTCACTATATATAATAATTATATATTTATATTACATACAGCGTTGAAAGTTATATATCATTAACGGTGCCGTGAGTTTTTTAGTTAATCACAGGGCGCTGTTTGTTTGTACATTCCATCTGGTGGTGGAATGTAATTACATCTCAACACCCCTAGCCACTGCCGGCTCTGGTCTAAGTGATTTATGTTGTGTGTTAAATGTACCCGCGCCAGTCACATACAAACACACAAACACGGTAAATTATTATTAAGATTTTTTTTGCCCCCGGGAGCGGCGGCGTATTAAGGCGGACAAGATTTATTTATTTAAACTCCAACGGCGTGAAATTGTAACGGAAAAATCCTGTTGCTGCAGCGGTTAATCGCTTTTGCAGTCAGGGTGAAATAATAATAATTAGATAACAGGCGGGTGCGTGTGTCTTTGTCTCTCGACTCCTCATGGAAACCGTCTATAACAAGGAGGTTGTAATCAGCATAGTTGAAGTAGACCAAGGAGGAACTATACACTCGCGCGCGCGCGCGCGCGCACACACACACACACACGTCTGTCTGTGTCTTTACCTAGACGGAGATTAAAATCAGGATGGGGATCAGTTCCAGTTGACTGCGGAATAGATGAAGTTACAAAAACTGAAGAGTACTACAAAAAGATACAGGAGAATGAAATGCGACCTAATAATTACTGGTTTGAGAGTGAGTGTGTGTGTGCGTGTGACTGTGTGTGAAATTAAGGTATTGCACAATCCTCTCCACAACTCCCTTTAGCACACATTAATGGCTTTATACCCACTATGGATACCTATGAAGGGTACACGTGTGTTATTCTTACTACCGTAGGAGTTCTGATACGTCTTTTTAGATACTCCATTTCTATTGCAATCAACCTTCCCTTTGAGTCTATCTCAGATACATAACAAATCACTGATGTCATCAAAATTTCACATGTCCTTTGTTTTTCTTTTATATACTTTCGTCTCACCGAAACGAGTTTGGACAGTAGCTTTTTATTTTGAGGCTATGACTTATTCGCTGTTTACCATCAGTCTCTCTAAATCTATCATAAAAGCCTTTAGAGACTTTTTATTATTCATCTGATTGATTTTACCATCGTTATTTTTTTTTAATATCCCGATTTTTGTGTACGAGTTAATAACCGGGTATTTTGTTTTTCAAACTAATTTTAAGGACGTATTTCTCGTTAGAATAACACACATTCTGATGATACCGGCATTAAAATTAGATCTCTTTCATGCACTAGAGAAAGCTTCCAAGAGACACAGAAGAAGATTTGTGCAATTGGATTGCGTGCAAATAAAGGAAGATCAAATTTATGACCGCAGGAGGAAGAGGCAGATGCAGTGTGCCAGCATTAGTTGTACCGGGAGGTGGTTACTTGCTTTCTCATACTCAGGCTATGAAGATTCTTTTGCGTAATGAAGGTTAGTATAGTATGAGGAAGAGTAACATTCGGGAAGAGTTGAAAGGTCGTGATGAGACTGGCTTGATCGTCTTGCTTGGACAAGTAGTTGACAAATTATCTTCAAAATTTCGAGTAAACAAACATTTTACATTCCGAATATCACACAAATTTGGGGTGATCGAAGATGCATTGAGCGACGTAACAGTTAATCTTCCTCAGTACATGAAGTACACAACAAGAAAAAGATGACTTCACTAAGTACAATACTTGACTATTTCTTAGATCACGAAAGCAAGTGTTCGGATGTCATATATATCGGATAAAAGTATCAACGACATTGTTCGCTTTTTGCGCTTTATATTAATAGCAATTTTGTTACCAACATTAACCAATACTACCGAACAATATTATATTGTTTTCCAATATTACCGAACAATTTTTTTTCAAACTTTTGTTTTGTAATAATATCTTTTACAAGAAAAATATTAATATCCTTTCGTGAAAAAAAGTACAAACATTGAACAACGCTTTCAGGAAGCGAGTGATTTTCTTGTAAACACCGAAATTCATCGAACGAAGCCGGAGCAATTAAATATTAATTTAGTCTGTTAATTTCAAACAACTCAAAAGTCTCAAGCACTTTGTTTTAATACGCACGAAGGGGGCTTATTATTATACCTTACTAATTTTATTAAAGGGCTGCTGGTTTACAGTAAATAACGACCCAACCCTGCATTGACGGGGATGGAAATAACCAGGGTTTGCTTTGTCACTGAACAACAAGAGGAACACAGCAACGTAGTACTTATTAAATTAATTAAGACATTTAATAACGAATACCTGTATCAGGATAATCCACCGAGGCTGGTAATTATAGAAAATATTTTGTTTTGTAATCAGCGTTACAGAGCAATGAGCATCGGCAGGTTAAGGGTAAGGCGAAAGCTAAGGTAAAGGGTGAGTTATCTGGAAATTAAGTATTCTATCTTCTTTTTCCCTCTACCAGGATTAGGCTTTAAGCCTGTTCCGGTTCCATAGTTTTCCCCAGTCTGTTACTTCCACTCTTTTCGAGGTCTAACAAGTATCTCCTGTTAATCTAGTATTTCCTTCGATAACTTTCGTATCTACATGTTTTCTTTCATCTAGCCTATTTTACTTTTTCTATTGTCTCAACTCATCACTTGTTTTCACTTCAGTTATATCTTTATTCCTTACTGTGCCCTTTCAAAGAAATCTCACCTGGCGTTATCTCATTCGAGTGTCGTCTTAAAAGTACCTATGTTTCCAAACTGGAAAGCAACACTGGAATACGCGTGATCCATTTTGGGCAGTAGAGTCATTGATGAAGAACTGGTAGGTGTAAAGATGACAAAATCGTTTGGGTAACTTTATCGTAGGATAAAATATTTTCTTACCATTTTTATAAAGACTGGATGAAAACGTCACGATTCACATTCTCTGCTCTATGAGTACAAGACATTACTTTAATGACTTAATTTTTTTAAAATATTTTATAGAAGTAGTGAAATGTTAATTGACTTGATCGCAGTTTAATAGAAATAAAAATGTTTAAAATACCATAATAAGAACACAAATATGGATAGATAATAAATTTTGAAAAATTACACAATAATAAACTTCTGGAATACGATTATATAACATACATAATTAAAAATCTTACCGATGAAATAAATTTACGACCATAACGAAAGCCATTCACTATTTCGTTTTGGTCCGCTTCTGAAAAACACAGCGCCAACAGAATTTACGTTGCTTCACTTCCCATTTGATACATAGGCATTTTTAAGTCTGATCCAACCAGTTTGCAGCAGTGTCAATTTCTGATTCATGTGAGAGGGGTTTAGCGTTAATGGATACATGATAACTTTGGCCTTTCATCGGGTTTACTAATCGGTTTAGTGCAGGCTATATTAATAGCACAGCCGATATTCAAGGAGGACAGCCATAGGCCAAAGAGGAATCTCCGGATGTGTACACACTCTGGTGAAAGAACGTAACCGAAACATCCCCCTGATGAATAATGCACACGTGGGTAATGCGCTTTTTTTCAGAAGGCGGTTATTTGAAGGGTAGGAACGGTTATAGCGGTGTTCGTTCGGTAATTAATATTCTGTTATAGTAAAAACGAAGTAAGGATGGAAGGGTGCTATAAGAAGGATGCATTGATTTGAGGAGGTGGGGGAGGAGAGTTGTGTGTACGTACAGGACACAGCAATAACCCTAGTTTAGTCCAAGCGTGCTATCGGAGACGTTAGTAATGTAGGGGATGTATTGGCAGCGCGCCACGAACTCTGCACTAACTCCACCAATACACGCGCACGCGCATGCGCAGGCCAAAAATAATTTTCTTTTGCCTATCATCGCCTATGTAACACTTGATATATTGCCCAGTCAGAAATGATTCCATTGTACTGGTTGGCCCGAGTATAATCACTGAATTTAGTGCATCGTGACTCGTGCCAGAATGTTATTTACTAGTCTACAACCGCGCGTCTATAATGTTACTACAAAGAGGAAAAACATAAACGACCCACAAGGGGTAATAATCCCGATTCATTTTTACGTCGGAAGTCGATTTTCACGTTCGCTAATACAAAAATGAGAACAAAAATGAACAGAATTAATTTTTACAAAATTACTTCCAACCGATTTCATAATACATAAACATTCTTAATATGATGCAAAACATGTCTATTTATTCTATCGGTAAGGTTCTACTAGCACGATTGGCTTCCTAAAGTCTTTCTTTCTGCTAGGCAGCCTCGTCCACTCATAGGTGTTATAATTAAGGAACGGATTTTTAGGTACATCATATTTTTATATGTAATTAAATATTTTTCAGAATAAGTTATTAACACATATTTTTAACGTTCCAATGCAATGCGTTGATTTTTCAACTTGTATTTAATAAACAAACACTTGGTAAGTTCTACAGATGATTTTATTTTCCTGACAATTGTTTTACCAGTTACGGCAGCTTCAGAGGTTGGGTTACAACTGACAGGTTTGAAATGTATTTCTTATTTTCTTACCTTTGTTAGGTCCGTCTTGTGACTTTTATCTTTAGAATAATATTAGCGTGACGCGTTTCAGGTCATCTGACCCATCCTCAGACACTTGCTCGAAAACAGGTCGTCATATATTAAAATCCAATTAAAATAAAAACACACATATGTAAACTCATTGTCAATAATTAATGTTCAAAACATGAATAACACTGTTGTCGTGGTGCACCACGCGATTACCGATCGATACGTAAAGTTACACTACTCAGTATCGCACAAGTTCAGAAACTGTTTCGCAATTTTTAAGGGCACCAATAACTGCATTTCCCACTTGTCTTTCTACCAAGTCCGTAGTTACATCAGCACTTACTCGTATTTTCTCACACAAGCGTGATATTTTGTAATGTTTCTTCATAGCAGTTTGGAAGATAATCTTTCTTAAAATAGACTCATCCGGAGGATCGAAGTTCGTGTACTTCACGAGAAATTTCCAAGCATTGGGTTGTTTACTTTCCCTGAACCATGTGACAGACGATGAGCGAAGGTAATGAGATGGTAGCCTCTCACAACGTTCATTTACTTTTCTGCCTCATACAAATAGAAATAAAAGATAGACTTACAATTTTTCAGTATACCGAGTTTATAGTCTTAAGACGATAAAGGTATTCCAAAGTTAGTTAAACGTTGGAGGTGACTTGAATTATTGCATATCCAGAGCAGACCAAACCAGACGCTATTCTGACGTACAAGTGTACTAGCTATATGTTATCTTTGCCAGCGGTATTTTGCATACGCCAAGAGAGTAGATCCTTGTTTTATATGAAACAAACAAATCCTCCGACGTCGCAATGAATAATGTAAGAGACAGCCGTTCGCCGCCATAAACAATTTTATGTTGTTAGCGAAACCCAAAGGGTATTGTGCGCAGAGGCGTTATATCAACTTTGGTGTCCTCAAGCTTGTTTTTATACAAATATATACTTTTGTTTTATACGTCTTTGTGAGTGTAACATTCCGTTGTGTGGTAACATTCCGCTCGCTCATTCGCACGCCCTCTTTGTGATACTCTCTTTCGACTTCTCGATTGTGTTTTTACAATAACAGCATAGAGGAATTCACTCGTATATTACCATCATGCTTTTTTTTGTATCGGCCATCTAAGGCCACATGCCAGTTTCAATTCTTTACTCTTTGTTCTTTTCTTTTTTCCAATATTCTTTCATCTTTTCACTGAGTCTCTTCTTCCTGTCTTCAGTCCACTTTGAACTTGCGTTTTTCTCTCTCCTACCCTGGACTTTTTAACACTAATAATAATGGCTCCCGTGTGTACCACCTGAAGTAGTGTAGGAGAAGGCAGGGTAGGCTGCTTTATGTGAGCCGTACGGCATACAAGGAAGACAGTGTGGCCAGCACTACGCTACAGCCGCCCGTTATTATCCCCAGGATGTTATCCCAGGTACTCATTTTCAACAGGTCGAGTCGACCTGGCGGCTGAAAAACACACCCCGGCTGAACCCGGGACCTCTAGGTTAGTAGCCAGGTGCCATACCCACTGGTCTGTTGAGCCGTCAGTTAACACTTTTGCCCGAAAAACATCTTTTTCAATGGCTTCTTCTGCGTGTATATTATTTTTTTCTAAATCCTTTTGAACTTCTTTAATCAAACTTGATGTTGACTTCTTCTCCCACAGATATTTGAAGATCTGCTTTGTTAACCTGTTGTCGTCCATTCTATATAAATGTCCAAAAAATAATAGTCTTCTTTTTCTCATTGCTTATGTTATATTTTCTATGTAACTTCATACTTCATCATTACGTCTCAATTTCCAACTTTCTGAAGTTTTTCGTGGGCCTAATATTTTCCTAATAAATCGTATTTCCAATATTTCTAGTTTGTCTAAATTATAATCCAACCATCATGCTTTATATTTATACGTTTTTTTTTTGTACTACGGACCTACGACTAGACTCAGCACACACTAGAAAGCGTTTGCACATGGGAAATAGATAGAAAGCCTGCTGCCTAATCCCTAGAGCATGTCTGCTGTTGAATTATGATGGTTATGTGTCTCGTGTAACTGTCTTGTATAACCAGCGTCCTGTGACACATTTATATGGTTTTGGACGTAGCACTGACTTTATCCCGAGCCTATCCTATATGCACAGCCACAGCGAGTGGGTCAGACGAAAACCGCTAAACCGTGGTGACGGCCTACAAGACGGAAACTCTTCCTTTATATCTTATTGCAGGACGACACTGCAAGCCACCGTGTTAGGAAAAATTAGGTCACACCTCGAGTTTAGTTGTTTATTAATTTTTTCTAATAACCTGGACTACAGTGTGTCTTATAAGGCAAGCAACGACGTGGTGCATAAGTTGCATAAGTTCAACCTTATGTGCGGGACCATCAGGCGAACCCTTAAGTCAGCAAGTAAAGGAACACGTCTAAAATTCTACAAGGTGATGGCTCTTCCCACAGTTCTTTATGGGTCTGAGAATTGGATTTTAACGAAAGGCCAGGCCAGTCCCATCCAAGCGGCTGAAATGAGATTTCTCAGGCACGTGGCAGGGTATACTCTCCATGATCATAGAAGAAACACAGATATACGGCAGGAACTGAATATTATAAGTATACTCGACAGGATCGCTCAGTATCGGCTGAATTGGTGGGAACATCTTTGCCGAATGGATGACTGCCGCATCCCCAAACAAATATGGAACTATAAGCCAAGGGGAACGGAGAGGTGTGGGACGTCCGAGGAAGCGCTGGAGTGACCAGCTGTAATATTTGCCTATTTGAGACCGGAACAAGCCATTCTTGGTTTAAACCTTAAGGATGAAGAAGAAGAAGATTAATTTTTTTGAGAGAGATTTCAACAGGCCAAGCTGTATCTCGCTTCCCTTGTGCGTGTTGGCCGATTATGACAATCGTTCAGTCCTCTCTGTTTGGTACCAACTTCCCAGAACCGTCCTCTCTTGCGTCTTCCTTCGGACGTCCCTCTCCTGACATTCCATTCGCTGGGGACAGGCTGCATAGACCTAAGTTGGTTTTAGACTGTTATCTGAGATAATCCGTTTCCAACGTCTTGGAGTATTCGACGCTCTGTTTTCGTAATTCCACCCGATCTTCTCCTTTAATTCATCATCGCCTTTAAATGTTCTGTTTCATTTATTTATCCGGGTCTCACGTTTTAAAGTTGAAGATAAAAATGCTTTTAAGAATAATTTTTACACGAGTTTCTGTTTTTTACAAATATTATTATTTTGTATAACTCTATTTAACTTGCGTTTAATTCTTTCTTTCGTGGAAACTCTTTACGTTAGGGATTTCTGACATACTTTGAGAATGTAGGAATGTCACAATTGCTAGTATCAAATAAATGAATATTGTTATTGATAAAGTCTAATTCGTTTGGGTCTGTATCAATACCACATGCGCAATTATACGTATTAATATAAATTGTTAGCCCCCGTTTAGAATATTCTTTCTCAACACGTTTCCTAGTTATATAATAGATAACATTACATACGTTCATGAAATCGTTATTTTAGTCGCCGTGGTTGAATTAATTAAAGGCGAAGCTTTACTCTGACATATTTTTATTTGAACATTCAGTATTTCCTATTGACTCTGGCTGTGTAACTAACTAGTGGGCTGTGACAAAGGAGACTACCCCGGCAATGTCTCTCCTTTCTTTCCTCTATAACGAACGAACACGATAAAAATACATTGCATTGCAAAAGTTGTTACTTAAATACACAGTGCCAGAGGCGACACGTCAATAGAAAGGCCATCATTAACCTATAAACACTCTGATGACGTCAAACTAGTATTGCTGTTGGATGGACGCGTGTACTCACTGTACACAAAAAGCATTTATTGATGTTGTTCACTCCATTGTCCGTTGGTAACGTGATGCAGAAATATACTGTATTTACTACCTGTGTAGGTAAACGTTTGTCCGACAATAAATATGGAACGGTAAACATAATGTTTCATGAGGCTGCCGAGGAGGTGAAAATGATGACTATGGTCTGACAGTCATGTTTAATTTGGACAAAAGAATGGAGACGCAATGTTTGATATTCGCAATCGAAAAAAAAAACGGTGGCTTTATTAGTAATGCGAGCGCGCGCGCGCGCGCGCACACACACACACAGATGAAAGAAAAGAGAATACTGAAAATAATTATTCACTAATCCGTTAAAAAGAATAACGCAGAGATGCAACAAGGGATAATTCTGCATTATCGTTGTGGTAGGGGGAGGGGTGAATCGTGTTTCGCCGACTCTCGTTGACGCCTGAGGTATTAACTAACAGAGTTAAATTTTCTTCATGGACTTACGCCTACCGTCTGCATTTTACATCACCTGAGTAGCCTATACTCACTCTCTTGGTGGAAACACTCAGGTTACCCAAAAATAAAATACATATTATGATTACGTTTAGGCTCGTGAAATTCGTTATTAAGAAAGTCGCGATTTTTTGATTGAGCATATATTTTGATTTGATGTATATACATATGTGTGTGTGGGTGGGGGTTTAGTCCAAAATCATTTACTGCACAATGGTCGGATGACGTTTCAATTCTGCACAGATTTAATCTAACCTTTTTCCTCCTTCTCTTCATCACCGTGACCATTTCCATTTCTGAAGGGAATATTAATTCACTATCTTTCATGCAATTACATGATATCACGTTCGTGTAGGACTCCTTCTTAATTTTCGTTTTCCCAAAATTCTAACGATCTTGTCTCTTCCTTACGCATTAAATGTCTCCACCAACACAACTGATTTCCTTCTATAAATTCCCGGTAAGTCGAACCTTTAAATCTCGTCTACTGTCTACATTTATCATTACAACGTTCTCCTTAACTCTTCTCTAACATGATTAATCTTCACGGCCTGCACTTTGCTTTTCTATCTTTCACCCAACATCCACGATCCAATTCCAATATCAAAATAAGTCTTTAAACTGTTTTATTTATTCTTTCAGTCTGTTTAATCTTCCGCGTGTTAAGCTTACATATGATAAAGTTACACACACAATATGCTATACCTATCATGTAGTACATTGATACTACTCTAACTATACAGTAATACGACGTCCATACAGTTATAGATAATAATACATTTCCACAACTGCATATAGACTTTCTACCCGATTCTAGCATTTCTTCTAGCCTTTCTATATTTACCTCTCCAACTATCTCTTACCATACCCCTTAGTCCAACCCTGGCAAGGCTTTTTTTCTTCACTTCTTCTTTTTTGTGAACTCTTTTCCTCGGGCCTTCTCCTGTTCTTTCCCTGAAGGTTTCGTCTCAAATACTCTCGTCGTTAGTGTATCCTCACGCAGGCATAATACATATCCCAGCCAATTCAATGGACCGTTGACAATCCATTCTTGTGAAGTTTCTATCTCTTGAAGCTGTCGGTTTTGGGATTTTCCTTTAATTCGTCTAAAGAATCTCATTTCCATGACGCTGGCCCTTTATTTATGTTTCCCTACCTATAGCTCAAGCTTCACTTCTGTGAAGGAGAATAGGTCTGGCTATCACCTTGAGTATTCAGTCATTAAATTGCCTTAAATAATATCGCATTTACTTCTCTAAAATTTTCTGCTTATTTATAATATTTTCATTCACAACATGTTACAGTTTACGTGGTTTTCCAGTCTTCATTTGATTTCCACATTTTGTGATAATTTTTTATCTATTACCGCCCTCCAGGTATTGAACAACTTTCATTGTCTCATGGATTTAAATTAAGTCCCTCGAATCACCAATTACCATCACTTCAGTTTTATCACTTCTAATTCTCATTCACTTCTCTTCTAAAACTGCGTTCCATCATGCTAATTCTCTATCGCTTCCAGCTATTAGCACTATGTCGTCTACATAAGCCTCTTCAGAAATATTTACCTTTTCATGTTGTTTCATGTAAACATAGTTATATCTCTTTACTTTTTTCAAAACATATTCTAATAATCTCATTAATAAATATTATTAATAATCATGGGCTCGGTCTTTCACCTTCTTATAAACCTCCTTTTCTTATAAAAGATTTTGATTTTGCTTATTATGCAAACAACATTATTATTATTTTTTTAATTATTCGAATCAGCTATATATCGACATTTTTCGTTTACAACGTCCCATAATTTATCTGCAGATATTTTATCAAAACACCTTTTCAGTGATTAAAAAAAAGAAAATAATTTCTTCCTCTCTTGCAGCGCTTTCTGTGTTATCTGATTTACCATGATTTTTGCTAACATCAAACATCCTCGTTTCATATTGAACTACTGAGAATGAATCACATGGATGAACGCGTGATGTCAGCAACCCCAAAATCAGTTCTTAGCGATACGTTTGTTAAACAAACTCATGGGAAAGCTAAACGTTCAATGTACTGTCTAGGAATGTCGAACAAGGAACCGGATAAGCAAGGTCGACCAAAGAACGCGAAATGCAGTGTGGCTGCGAATAGGGTGGAAAATGAAAGAGGAAAAAGGAGACGAAATGGGGTTGACGCCGCCAGAACCGGAAGGAAACCACACACAAAGGGATGACGACGCCTTTCAGAGTTCCCCATACACTGCCGGCCGGTCTCTTCACAGTTAACGAATGATTCTCTCAGGGAAAATACTAAACCGATTCACTAACTAAAGCAATTCAACTCCTTGGAATCGTATTAAATGATATACGCCCTTTTCAATAATGATTGAATAACAAACATAACAAAAAAAGAAAGAAAAAGGTTCGATAAGTAAAATTAGGAAAGCTTACACAACCAAATCTGTTGAGTTTGGTGGTTTCAATTTACGCCCTTTTGTTTTCCATAAACTTCACGTTTTCTTTGACATTAAACGTATTTAATGCATTAAAAATTTCGTCCACAATAAGTTTAAAAAGTTTAAAGAATGCGTATGTATTAAAAAGTCTGTAAATTTAATAAAGGAAACTTTGGATGTTGTAAAATTTTATTCATGAATACAAGAAGGAGATGGTGAGTGTTGGACCCGGGTGGCGGCGTGGTAAGCTGGATTTGCTTCCAAAGTGGGCAAATGTGGGTTTTGTTTTATTTTTTAATGTTTGTTTTCTTTTTAGAATTGTTTGAAGACGGCTATTGATTTCCGGTGTAGCCGTCAAGTTAGTTTTTAAAAATTGAAAAGTGATGGCTAACGTTGGTTTTTTTGAATTTTCAAACTGCGGTATCTCGGATTAGGAAAGATAAAGCTGGTCTACGCGCAGTTCTACTCACATTACCATACTCCAATAATTCATGGCTAAAATTTAAATTAACCTTAAATCATCTTATTAAAGTTTTTCAAACTTAAGAACTAAAAGTTCCAAGGTTGATAGTTCTTAAAATTGTTAACAACGGGTCTTTTGTTAAAATTGTCGATGTACGTTTCGGTCGACACACGCAGCAGCCATCTTCAGTAGTAGGGGCTAGATTGCATAGCCCTGACGCGGGAATAACAATCGTTTGTTCTTTCCATTTTCGGGTAATACATAATCTAGCCTCTGCTACTGAAGATGGCTGCTACGCGTGTCGTCGAAACTTATAGCACCACAATTTTAACAACAGACCTCAAAAACTATTAACAATAATGTTGATGGTATTGGCCATGTATGAAAGCCGTCGAAATGAATGAACTGAAACCGCGTTCCATGGGTACGTTGGTGCTTTCTCTACTATTTTCCTCCGTGTTCACTGATCTGCATTTGTTCCTTATCATTACTATACTTTTGTATCCTTTAGTTATCTGATTTTCTATCTTATATTCGATCTACCTCTTGGATTATCGCCATACGAATTCCATTGCTATCCTACAACTGTTTTAACTTAAGAAATAGTGGTAGTCATACTTTGAGGTCTATGGCAAGTCAACAAACGCGCAACAACGACTTTCGGCTGTCTTACGTGTCCAAACCGCAATTCTGGAAGCGGGATCCGGTCCATAGCGGTATCGACCGTACGTCACCACATGGACGGAAAAATAAATTCCTTCCAAAGCTCTGGAGTGGTCAGACTCTCTTACCCCTCGATGTTAGGCCTACTGTTGGATGAAGAACTTTAGTAAGAAGTTTAAAATAGTCTTCGAGTTAGTTTGTTCAACGCGAACCAATCAGACACAAAGATGAGGCCTCATGTGTTTACGAAAACCTGTATATAACCATATGAATTATTAACTTCTATTTCAATTATAACTCTATTACGTCTTAACATAGGTCTGTTTAAAAACTCGCAGAAGAAGTTAATTATTTCCGTAATAACTGTAATGGAACTACATCGGGGCCTTGAAATTTTTAGTTACAATTTATCCGGGCGAGCACTCACACATTCACTATGACTGAACGGTAAATCCAAATTTGGATGGATGCCCACACCCGCAAAGGCAGACACGGTGGTTCAATTTGATTCGATTTATTTACGTACACTGCAGTGTCTGTGTCCGCGAGCGCAATCCTACATTTATATTTTTGACTATTTTTATACATTATTAAATTACAAAAACGACGTATATTTAATTAATGAGGCCACATTAAACTCGCTGAATTTTGGTGACGATATTATTTTGGTACAATAATATTCGAAGAAAACGACGGTGGTGCATATTATATCTTACGGAAGGCGGAAGCTGAGTATAAAAAATAAGGCCTGCAAATAAAGTTCAACAAGCCAGATTATATGGTAATAGAGAGCGTAGAAAGTGATCTACATATAGAAGACGAGTCGTTAGTTAAGTGCTGCTGGACTTACGGACAACAATATCGCACAAGAAGGTAGCAACGAAGAAATTACATAACGAAATGTCAAAGGGAAAATGGCAGTATAACAACTGCACTCAATTCTTTGGAATAAAAATATCAGGAATAAGTGTAAAAGGATAAAACTGCAATACAAAGTGTTGCACTATATGATATAGAGGCGTTGGAGATCTCAAGGAAACTACACGAGGAGAAGTTAAAAGCGATGTAGATTAACTTATGGCAAGATGTTTTATAAAAAGGACAGATAAGGTACGATAAGGAACGACGAGATGAGGTCAGATACCAAATGTAAATATCCTGGAAATAATTGAGGAAAGAAGTTTAAATTTATATAGGTGGTATCAAAAGATAAAATGGGCATCTAGAATATGACACTAGAGTGCCATAATATTGTTACGACAATCATGGAATGCTCTTGGAAAGGCGAGAGTATCGTTCTCTCGACTAGCCCAGCGTGTCTCGTCTGTGTCAAGGCCATCCACTCACTAACACAAAAGTACCTTCCAGACAATTCGAGAGCACTTGCAAGTATGCAAATTAAGCTGGCAAGCCGTCAAATGAATAGAAAATTATTCTGGAAACCTATAGCCTATCTGCAGGCTATATATGGGCAAACAGCCGCCGGCTTTGTTACAGCGGGCGAGTTCTTCAGTGCGGATCAAGTGGCTGTTAGGAAAATTGATTATTGTGTTATAATTAGTGCGGAACTCTTAATAGTTAACATTATTACTGCGTGTGGACAAAACTTGAATTATTGCATGAGAGCACCTTGTTGATTTCATATTTGACTGGTAAAAAGTTGGTAATTAGTGACTTTATTGGTGTCTATATTTTGTTTCCACTGAACCACACGACGATTACGATCCGTGAGACCGTCGTAACAATATGATTCTCATAATATGATGGAGTGAAGCAAGCGATGCAAACAAATACATGCGAAAGAGTAAATTGGCTAATGAAGCCGAACCTTGTATATGAGAGATGTCGCAAAGCGTAGGTCCCACTCGCAGGGATAGTAGTAAATAAACGTCTTATTTACACAATCTTTGCCTTCATTCTCCCTGTAGCACATACGGTTAACTGATCAAACGTCGGATTAAAACTTGCTACTTCTGCTGCCGAGATCCAATGTGACGCTTGTCAACTTGACGTCTCGTTGGCATTGACGTATTTTGTCTTAATTCAATATACGTTGAATTTTCTTCTTCAAGACGAAGCACGTCGCGTTAAAAAACGAAAACGTCACATTAATTAGATCACTGGAGAGTATGGAGTACTAGGGGGGGGGGGGTTAATTAGGCAAGCAATACACTGCTTTCGGAAACTCGATTATATGGGAATAAATTTAAAGGATAATAGAGTCGCAGTGTGTGTCAGTCAAATTAAATGCGAATTAAAGAGTTCCAAATCATAATCAAAGCAAGCAAGTGGTAGTAGCAGGAGGAGGGATGAGTGCGCATCCACTCTTGTAATAATTCAATTTGTGCAGGAGTGGTGGTAGTAGTAGTAGTAGACTAAACTTTACAATTTCTAATCCTTCATCTTGGAGCAGTAAAGCGAAAGGGTTGGGTCGGGTTTGGGTACGGGTTCGGTTGGCAGAGCCCAACTTTCTGCACAGACGACGAGTGCCTTCTTGTGTTCATTCTTAACTCGATTAACTTTTGAAACAAAGAGACAGAGAGACAGCGATTTCTGCCAACCCCTCCTCGCTCTCTCTTTCTCCTTCCATCCCTCTCTTCATATAAAATAAGGACAGAAATACTGTCAAAAAGTTTAGTGTATACAGGCCATATTTTATAAGTCGTCTTTTTCTCCCCCTTGACTTCTTGATTTTCCTGGAAGCATTTGTCAATTAAACGTCAAGTAAATTGAGTGAGTTACGCTGACACTCGTAGAAATGCTGTATTGGAATTTATTATTGCCACTGGGTAGTAGATATGTTCCAACAATAACTTACTGTTTGAGCAAATACGAATTATTTTCGCACATTAATGGGTAGAAATAGTGTAACTGTTATTTTATCTGGTACAAACAAGGTAAAAATATTAACTTTTTAATACGGAATATTATTTAGAGGCATTTTTATGAAAAATTATATAAGAAATTATGAATTCATGAGTACATTTAGCACAGACTTCATGAAATGTAACAATTAGAATCATGCTCGGCGATATGCACAATTAAAACTGAACAAATTTATGGCAGTTTTCACTTTGGTGTTATTATTATGAATGTTGGACTTTAACTTAGAAAAACAAAAGAAAATAGAAGTATCGGATTTGAAATTGTTACCCTGGGTCGCCTACTTAAACATTGCTAGACCGGGAAAAGAAAATGCTATTTCGGAAGAACTGAATTTAAATGTAGACACCGCTTGTGCAAAGGAGTGTAGAACGATTTCGAAACCGATGATCAGATCAACTCATGAGTAGGAACATGTCTTTCATTACTTCTTGAAGCTGATGATGATTAAAGCCCACAATTACAGCTTACATATAAACCTTGGACGATCAGATCAACAGAATGAAGGCTACCTACCATGCCAGAATTACGGCTGCACGAAGAACTAATGGTATTATTTTCATAGGATACTTGTTGCAAAAGTAGAATAGAATAAGATAGAATAGATGTTAAAAACAGATTTCAAAATGTATTCCACTAATCAAAAAATGCATATATGTATATATATATATATATATATAATAGGCATATAGAACATATTATATCTCCGAAAAGATGTCAAAGAAAATAAAAACCGAACACATATTAAATGACTGTAACTTAATCAAATGATAATCAAATTCATGAAATCTGGCGTGAGGGAATGAATATAGAAGAAAACAGACGTTGAGATAAGAGAAAATAAATTGGAATGGGCAGTACAAGAATTCAGTAGATAGGGGTAAGCAAAAAAAAATATAAACATATAAAATTATGGAAATTGGACAAAGAAAGGTTATGCTACGTACAATCCTGCTACAGACAACAAAAGGTAGTTGCAGATAGCACGAGGAAAAGTAGAACTACAGAAATAAGAGTATTACTACAAAACAGTGAAGTAACCGGTGGTAACACAGGCAACCGGACTCACTAACAGTTATGAAGACAAATTAAAAGTATTTCGAGAAGAAAAGCAGGAGACAATAGGAACCAAATCAAATAAATCAAGAATTATACAAGTGAAATATAACTACAGTACAGTACTTAAGTAAATACAATATAATTAATTTAAGGGTGGGGCATAGTGAAAGTTATATCGGCACAAAGATTGAGATGATGTGGGAATATGAAGAGAAAGAAAGAACACACAAAAAACTGTTAAGTGGAAACTACAAAGAAAAGTAATCCAGAGGCATACTAAAAATAAGAAGCGGAGATCAGGGCATTAAAGTTTAGAAAGCGTGAAGCGAAAAAATTAAGAATAAGAGGGAATGAAGGAGGATTTCAGAGGACATAAAGAAACATAACAATCATTAAAGATATGAACAAAACGAACTGTGGATTGATTTCCCGCCACCAAAAGTTATGTCACCGAGGAGGTCGAATGTGTTAGCGTGCCTTTAATACACATAAATAACAACAACAACAAGACGATAATAACGGGCATCATCATCATAATAATGATGATGATGATAATAATAATACTAACGATAACAACAACAACATATAGGCCTATTGTACACAGCAACGGCAGTACCTTTCTAACAAGCATACGCTAGCTCATTACGGAGATTCCGAGATTAATAGCCTATAGAAAGGGCAAACACCTGTTAATTTTATTACCCCCCGCATGTAGGCTATAACTAACTGTAGCTGGGTTTATAGAAAAAGAGATCTGTTTTGCTCACACTCACATTCAGTGTTCATGATTGTTTCTTTTTTTATATACGATTACAATTCGTTATCAGTTTTCGAAATAGATTGTAACTTGGTAATTTTTACCAATGATTTGGTAAGTTCATTGGTAATGAGTTCATTTGACTTGGTGACTTATTATTTGCTGTGTACAACGTATCTTTACAACGCAGAACTGTTGCAATAGAATTGCAGTTGTTATATAGAAAACTAATAATGATTTGTTCCACTATTTTACGACAATAAACTCATGGTGACGTTGTACAATAATATAATGTTCGTATCTTGGGATAAGAATAGATGAATTAATACTGTCGAGACAAATTTAAGGAATGTTGGTTTACTTAAAATTAATTAGATGAAAAACGGTTAAAATTAAAAGTTTTTACAAATTATACTGCTGACTAACACTAAATCACCTAAGTTTAATGAAGAAAGTTGTGTTAGTGGTTGAAATCACAAGCTGAATGATCACTGTTGCACACCACTATATAAAAATTATCCCGATTAGCGCTTTCAAGCTTCACAGCTCATCGTCAGATCGGAATTGAAAGAAATAATGTGAAAACGACCCTTCACCCCATCCCACCCCACCCTGCTCACTCTCAACAAGCCATGATTCAGATGTCCCTTCCCCACCCCCTGAGCCCTGTCCCTCCATTTGGACAGTTACATATTTTTCTAGCAAATTCCTTGTGTTTCAGTGTTGTGTGTGTGTGTGTGTGTGTACATTCCTTTTAAACCTACCGTCTTCCTCTCCACACACGTGGGTCAGTCACACACCTTATTTTAAAACATCCAATTAGTACTATGCAATTTAATTCTTACTCTTATCTATATGTCCTCTATCATTTACTTCTTAATTATGTTATAAAATATTTCTTCCTTATCAAATTTAATTTTAGTATTAATTAAATTGTCTAACCCTTTTTCTCTTTCTTTCAATATTTCTAACTCCTCTCTAAGCTTCCTTTCAACTGTGTTATTTACTACTTTTACAATTTCGTAGTCTTCCAGAGGATTAACAAACTTATGGTTGTCTTCTATGAAATGTCTTGCGTATAACGAATTGGTTGTTCTATTACCTTCTCCACGTCTGTGGTCAGACAACCTGCATAAGAATTTTCGTCCTGTCTCACCTAGGTACACTTTGTTGCAGTCTTTACATTTTAATTTATAAATTCCGCTTTTCTGTAATACTGGAATTTTTCTACATTTTTATTCCTTATCTTATCAAATACCGTTTCACATTTTTTAATAGCTATATCTACTCCGTATTTATTAAAACATTTTATAATTTTTCTACTATGTGAACCTAAGTATGTCAATGACCCTGCATAATTCTTTTGTTCTGGTTCTATTTTAGCTTTTTGTATGTTAACCCTTTTCATAACTTTATCCACTACGTTGGTGTTATAATTATTATTCCTTACAATTCCCTTTATCGTTTTTAACTCCCTATTTTTTGATTCGGTTTCTTTTAAATACTTCTGAGCTCTGTAACAAAATGAATTGATTGCCGCCATTTTATATCTATAAGGGTGGTAAGACTCTCTTGGTATAATTATATCAGAATACGACTCTTTCCTAAATATCCCAAACTGTAGTTTTTCATTATCTTTAATTTGTATGTTTAACTCTAAGTAGTTTATTTTAAATACAACTATTACATTAACGACTCGGAACACAAAGTTTTTTATAAGTAAAAGCATAAAGTTTTACCTTACAACCTGAACCGGTTTTCACCTTTAAAAGGCTTCTTCAGAGGTTCAGGTTCAAAGCCTTTTAAAGGTGAAAACCGGTTCAGGTTGCAAGGTAAAACTTTGTGCTTTTACTTATAAAAAACTTTGTGTTCCAGTTTATAAACTCATTTATAAACTCATGCACTTCTTCTATGCTTCCTTCCCAAATTACTAATACATCATCAACGTATCTAGACCATAATTTTATATTGTCTTTATACTTAGTGGAACTTATTAATTGCTTTTCAAAATCATTCATGTATATTTCTGCAAGAATAGGGGATAATGAAGAAATTAAAGATAATGAGAAACTACAGTTTGGGATATTTAGGAAAGAGTCGTATTCTGATATAATTATACCAAGAGAGTCTTACCACCCTTATAGATATAAAATGGCGGCAATCAATTCATTTTGTTACAGAGCTCAGAAGTATTTAAAAGAAACCGAATCAAAAAATAGGGAGTTAAAAACGATAAAGGGAATTGTAAGGAATAATAATTATAACACCAACGTAGTGGATAAAGTTATGAAAAGGGTTAACATACAAAAAGCTAAAATAGAACCAGAACAAAAGAATTATGCAGGGTCATTGACATACTTAGGTTCACATAGTAGAAAAATTATAAAATGTTTTAATAAATACGGAGTAGATATAGCTATTAAAAAATGTGAAACGGTATTTGATAAGATAAGGAATAAAAATGTAGAAAAATTCCAGTATTACAGAAAAGCGGAATTTATAAATTAAAATGTAAAGACTGCAACAAAGTGTACCTAGGTGAGACAGGACGAAAATTCTTATGCAGGTTGTCTGACCACAGACGTGAAGAAGGTAATAGAACAACCAATTCGTTATACGCAAGACATTTCATAGAAGACAACCATAAGTTTGTTAATCTTCTGGAAGACTACGAAATTGTAAAAGTAGTAAATAACACAGTTGAAAGGAAGCTTAGAGAGGAGTTAGACAATTTAATTAATACTAAAATTAAATTTGATAAGGAAGAAATATTTTATAACATAATTAAGAAGTAAATGATAGAGGACATATAGATAAGATTAAGAATTAAATTGCATAGTACTAATTGGATGTTTTAAAATAAGGGTGTGTGACTGACCCACGTGTGTGGAGAGGAAGACGGTAGGTTTAAAAGGAATGTACACACACACACACACACACACACACACACACACACACACACACACACACACACACACACACACACACACACACACACACACACACACACACAGAAACACAAGGAATTTGCTAGAAAAATATGTAACTGTCCAGATGGAGGGACAGGGCTCAGGGGGTGGGGAAGGGACATTTGAATCATAGCTTGTTGTGAGTGAGCAGGGTGGGGTGGCAATGGGGTGAAGGGTTGTTTTCACATTATTTCTTTCAATTCCGATCTGACGATGAACTGTGAAGCTTGAAGGCGCTAATCGGGATAATTTTTATATAGTGGTGTGCAACAGTGATCATTCTGCTTGTAAATCACCTAACATTAAACACCTTTTTGATGGTTTATTTTCACACAAGTTTTAGTCATTAATATTTCTTTAGAATTTTTTGTTTACAAGCGGCGTCATTGTATCCAGCATATAATCAAGGAAGAAGATAAGTTCTGACAACTGGCCCACTTTACCGACGTCGTTGTGGACAAAAATGCAACATAACAATCATTAAAGATACGAAGAAAACGAACTGTGGATTGATTTATCATCGCCACCAAAAGTTATATCACCTGTGACGATTTAATTGAATATAGAATTTTAAATAAATAAAAAATTAATTTACTAGCAATTAAGTATTTTTAAATCGCACTATTAAACCTAAAGCCCCTGTCCTAACTCAGAATAAGTATGAGATGTAAATGGAAAATCTAACTAAAGCATTAATAAAAAATTCGAATTGTAAAAAGTTATTAATATCACAATTAACCCTTTGCTAGTCATCATGCGGTGACCTGTTAATTCCGGACACAACGTGCATAGCGAGTCGTCTGTAACTTAGGAAGATATAAAAATCATAATCTTTGTAATTAGTAATTTGAAGGCACAAGAGTAGTTAAAATAATTCACTTAAATTATATATGTAGAATTAATGTATTGTTTTTTTTTTTGTAATAAGAATGTCAATTTAAATAAAAATAGGAACTATATTATCGCGGAGTACTTGCCCCTCTCCGTTGTAATGTGCCAGTCGAATCGAGTAGAGAGTCACAATGCTGCCGTCAGAGCGTATAGAACTACGAGCGAGAGCTCCACCAAAATGCACTGTTTAAATTTAATTTTAAATGTTAGCTACCACTGCTAAACGTGGCGAGCGAGTGTAATGTGTGAATTGTAGAAAGTTGTGTTAAAAAGAAAAATGTAATAAGTTAAAACAAAAAAACTAACAAGAGAAAGCAAGATGACGTCTCCCCTCAAGAGGTAAATTCAAGTACAACTTTACACATGAAGATGTGACCTGCATAAACTTCACATGTGGTCGTATACGAGGCATAAGACGCTGACGAGGACCTACGTGGATCTACACCAACTTAAACTAGAGAAACTTCAATCTCCGCAGTGAACCACCTATCTAGTACTTGCCGAAGACAGGACTCAGATGACGACGCCGACTTCAAGAATTCCCAAGAGAGACACCCCAGGACGAGGTTACCACGTACCACGACCTATTGTAAAGGTGACTCGATAGCTTGCCTATCGAGAGTTAATTATATTTGAGACATAACTTACAGAGAAGAGAGACTTTTCAAAGACTATAATTTTATTTAAAATTTAAATGAGACCAACTAAGAGTTTACTGTAATATTCAATATCATACGTTGTAACGCATTATATGTAAATGTAAATTATAATCACTTTAGTTAATAATACCATTCTTCAAATGGTAAAAGAAGTCTTGCAAGCATCTAGATGAACACAAAATACTCAGAAGTCTTTGCTATAGATATACTTAAAGTAAACTCGGATCCGAGGTAAAAGAATACATAATCAGTTTGATCCCCAGTTTTTCTGAAAACCATTCAAATATTTTACTCTAATTAATTATGTCATGGGATCTTTTCGTATCAGTTGTTAATAAACAGAAGTCATCTTATTACACATGAAAATGAGTGCATAAATCAGTGAAATACCTTCCCTTGTTTCCTAATAATTAGCTTAAGTAATTTGTTCAATTATTTTGAGTTTAATAACAGTTCGTTACAACGTAGGCAGCCCATGTAATTGGCAGGCGTCAATTAAGATGGGTTCCCTGGATTTGTAACGTGGTAAGAAACGTTACACACCGAGGTAACGGAATTCCAAAACAAAGTTTTACGGACCATGAGAATGCACCATGGTATGTTAAAAACGCCGATATCTAGGTATTCCAACAACTAAAGAAGAGATTAAAAGGTTTGCGAAGAAGCACGAAGAAAGGCTTCACCTCCACAAAAATGCAGAAGTTCTTCAGCTGCTGTACAATCAACACGTGTTCCGAACACTGAAGAGAACAAACACATTTGAACTTGTGTAGTGTTTTGTCTTATAAAAGCAGAGCATTGTGCGCGGGTGAGAGTGTTTAGTTAAAAACACCAGAACTAACTAAAGGATGTCATTGGACTTAATTTGGCTGATATGTATTTAGTATTAAGAGGTATTAGAGATAAGTTGATGGTTGGTCTTACAGACCAGTATTAACATGTTGAATTCAATAAAAAAAAAACGAGGTAATGTTATGTTATTGAGTCTTATCAATAATAATGCTGACTCAAGTGATGATATAAGTTTCGACACAGATATGGAAGGCATTCAACTACTCTCTCACAGCAACCGATAATATACAGTACACCGGTAATTATCACAACTTATATTTTCGTTTTAAATAAACTTTACTTTTTTGTTTTGTTGCGATTTTTAAAAGGTTAATAACAAAAGCCATTAATTGGTGTTATAAAATATTTCATTGACGGTCTGACGCAGTCACACATATATTACTTTGGTCAGGACAAATTATTACAATTTAAACGTATTTATACAGTATCAGTATTTTATGTACCTTGTCTGTACTCCTTCTGTCAGAGTAACACGCCTCTGATTCAAGCAGCAAATAGCGTTTCAAGTGTACCTCGCCAGTTTGTTTACATCACGATTAAAATAAGAACGGAAAGAGTATAGAGTTGCTCAAAGTCGCTTTCAGGTTTTTATAAAATTTTACACACGAAGTGACCACACCTATATTGGGCTAACACCAAATCCGGTACGTTTCAAGTGAAATTATCTACCTAATTACTAATGATTTTATGCTCTTTTCAAGTCATTAGTTAAATTATTAATAAAAAAACATCTTCGCATTCAGCGAAACTTACACTTAATTATGACAAGTTGATTGTTATAACTTGAACAGTATTCTTGTCAAAGTCTCATATCGAAATCTTAATTAACAAGGGCGCTATTTTTTTCCAATCTGCGTGTAACGCGACACAAGCACATGCGCACTAGACTACCGTAACCCGAACTTTACGATAATTACGCACATTTTCGTGTCTCGCACTACATCTTTGGACTTACTAATAACTGATTACGTAAATACGAAGTTCCCTACAAGCTAGAATACATATTCCTACATGCAATTGTCCATGTTTCACTCATTCTCTTATTTTCATGACACGGCTATTATCAGCACACACTGTCCTAATAAAATACATGCAATACGATTTTCTATTCACACACACACACACACACACACACACACACACACACACACACACACACACACACACACACACACACACACACACACACACACACACACACACACACACACACACACACACACACACACACACACACACACACACACACGCACACGCGCGCGCGCGCGCACACACACACACACAGAGCCGTGTATTACTTTCATTATATGCATACACATATGAATGTATACATGAATTTACTGTCACACAAATTAACGCATGAAATGTTATCGGAATTGACACCAGTAGCCTAAGCATCGCACATTGAACACATGTGTAATATTATATAGTTGCACAGATGAATAATCTCAGTGTTAAACAAAAATAATTAAAATTATACCCGGAATGTAATATTCATTCAACGATGCGGTTTTAATTTATTTACAATTAAAAACTATTAAATGTCCGCTTTGACACAATTAATTTGTGAAATATGAATCCGGCGGCTTTTATGACGGAATTCTGCGAAAATGTAATTTGATATTTGCGAATATATTATTACAGAAATCCCGAGGAGGGGTTGCCCATTCGAACCCACACGCCATCTTTTTCCCGGTTCAACGGTTTCTCACGTAATCAGTAAATAACACAGTCGTCGGGCGACGAACAAGTCGGTTTCATGTTTTGTCCAACACTACGACGTTTGTTTATCACGTATGATTCTAAGAAGAAAGGGACGCAAGCAACGAGAGTTTTGTATCCAATTGTGAGGTATTTTCCCGTGGCACGTTAGCTAAAATGTATTTTTTTTTATATTTTACATTTCACACGCTAAACACAAGTATTCTGGAATCGCTTATATTTCTAAAAACATTATCGACAAATCACATAATATATAGCCACTACTGTATCACATACTCTACTTTGAAAGAGTATCGAGAGTATCTTTCACTTGTATCTTGTTCTGAAAAAACTCGAAACATTTTTTTTTCTTATCATAACGTTCGTGTCATAACGTCTTTTGCTAAAACACTCTTTAGCTATTCTACCGTCGCTCATATTTAACAACCCTTTCTCTCAGAAACCGTAGTAATTTTATCTGCTGACAAACATGACTGCTGATAGAGGATATCATTTTGTTTCAGTCTAATCTCATGGATATTGCGAAGCCTCCGTGCTTATCGAAGGGTACTGTAAAGATTCTGTCACCGTTATAAGCTACAGCCAAATCCCACTATAAAAATTACAAAACACGCACACAAACACACGCACTCGTGAACTTAATGTATGTTCGCAGGCTGAGCGTATGTGTTTGGGGGGGGGGGGGCTCGTACGCGCCATATATTACGTCCACAAAGTAGACCTAATTTCATTCTGTTGTACGTAGTCTCGGTTTAATTATCAGAAACAGTATAGAAAAAAGTTTTTTTTTGAAGACGGACCAAGTTGTCGATTCGTTCGGCCGTAAATTTCAAGTGCTCGTTAACGACGGTGTCGAGACAAGACAAGTTCAAATTTCGGGGTAGCGCTCATTCACAATAATTGTTTGAGAGAAGCTGAACTGTGATAAAGAATCCACCAGAGTCGTAGTTAGTAGGACACATTATATCTTTAAGAGCGATATGCCGTAGGGGGAAGGTGTGGATAAGTGGTTCGGATATAGGTGTATAAGACGTTTTGTGTTGATATTGCTTATACAGTACACTGAAACACACAGAACGGAAAGTAAATATGGAAAGTAAACAAAAACGTTGAGAACAAAAAAAAATATTTACCGTAGAAGTCAAAGTGTAGGCCTACTTATTTTACGTAAGAGCTGGGAGAAATCTGTAAGTAGGAGTGAGGGTTGAAGGTGGGATATCACACCTTGTGCCATTAAGGAAATGGTTACTGTGGGGGGGGGGCAGAACAGACCAGACTAGATACTGCCATTCGTCATTACAGTTCCCTTGGCTGATCATGAAATATTAGGCGATACGCCCGCCGTCTGGCGTCTGATTGATTAAACACACCGCACCGCGTCGTATATCGCATTACCGCTACTTGTTCTAATTGCGTCTGACACTAAACTGCCCTCTATCGCTCTATATTTACATTAACTCTGTCTTCCTGTCTCTCCTCAGCTACCGTGTATCTGTCTAAATATATCTCTTGTCCTTAATGTGTCCGGCGCCCCCCCCCCACACACACACAGAGTTAAAGATGAAAAGATGAGTAATGTACAACAAAAAACACGCACATACTATCTCTCTATATTACATATACACTATTGCAATAGGTGAGATTTGCAAATAAAATAATAATTTCACTCTTAACATATGATAGCATGTTTCAATGAGAATTGGTCAAAGTAAAAGTTATTGGAACATTGTAATATAGACAATAAGAATCATGTCGACATTGTTAGATTAAGTTGATTTTTGACTGTATAAAAAATATGAGTATTGTGAAGTAGTGCGAACATATGCATAGGCATATGGCGAGTGCAGGCGTGAATAACTGTGTTTCGAAATAACAATAAAAAACGAATTAAATTAAATAACTTTCGTGTAAATCAAATGTTCGACATAAGACTTTTACCAGAATGTGGGTAAAATAAGACCAATCTGGTAGTAATGTTTGTTAATAATATAAAGAACAAATTATGAGTTTTTTTTCATAAAAAGGTTTTATCACCCACAAGAAAAGCAATCAAATTATACCGGTTTTATTTGCACGTTTTACATTGCCCATATGCAATTTCTTACAAGTAGAATGTTATCTGGACTGTAGCGTAAGGGTGAGGGAACGGTTTTGACCAGTGAGATTGGCTAATATATCAGTTGATTTGATCCGTGACGAGATGCAAAGCAGTCTACCGTAGAACTCATAAGAAGCAGTCTCGTTACTCTCTATAACGTGTAATCGTTAACTCTGATTCAGTACGATAGGTCTGTCAGGAGTTACGAACACAAATAGTATAGTGCGCGGCTGAATAATCGAGTGCTAATTCGGTAATAGTTTGAAGATCGTCCGCTTACGAATTTTGAACACATCAAGTTGGCGGAGCTATATAATTAAATAATAATTAATAATAATAATAATAAATTAATAATGAATAATTTATATTGTCATATAAGTACCCAACCCGTAAAACGACCCTGAGAGCTGAAACACAGGAGGAGATCCTGACGAAGAACCACAGGAGTAGCGGCGGTATCCTGACGACTACCTGAAAGGAGCAGCTGTCAACACTCATCAGGAAACGAGGAGAAACACCGCATCATTCATCACATCAGGAAAGTGACCACATTTATATAAAAACTAAATAAATCAATAAAACTATTAAACTAAAGAGACAGAGAACTTATAGAAATTAAGATATATGTCATTACAGTGTAGGAATTGTTTTTAAGTATAACTGAAGATCAACAGAAACTGTTTAATTAATTTTTTTATTTACAACAAAAGTAGTAATTTATTTATTTCAACAGAACGATTAATTTATTTATTTTGTATTAAAAACTGTCTATTAATTTTTGTTGTGCTAACATAAACTGTAGTAAATTCTGTGCAGCCTAAAATTAAGAAAATCATTAATTAAAGTCAAACATTTCCATATCTAGATGTCGACTATTTATTCTATGCGACTTTGTACATCGCAATATATAGGCTAGATATAGAGCAGAAGTATAGAGGCTATACGAAAAAGATATACTTCATATTTTAAACAAATAACATATTGAGACCAAAGTTTCAGACAAGTAAAAAGATTCATAAGAAACGACAGAACCACCAACTGCCACTGTCGTGCCAAGAAAACATTATCATTTGGATTTTGTATGCTTCTTTACAAGTGTTCTAGTTGTTTTTAGTTTGTATGAAAAATTTGCTAGTCTCAGTTTGTCAAGTTTTTGTGACGGCGGTACAGATGAAATAGTGAGACATGAAACGGTTCGCGCAGGTAGTAGGGGGAGGCAGAGAAGGCAGTGCAGGATGTGGGGTGTGAGGTGACCAACCACAACACACAACCATGTGACACATCAACCATGCAGCTGTTCTGAAGACAAAATAATTGGTCCCAAAAAAACAACGCGTCGAAGATACTCATGCGCAATGAGATCTTTTGACACTGCGCAAACAGATACCCGTTTCATGTCTATTACCTGCATTATATACGTAGACCAGGCCTTTGTGTGTGTGTGTGTGTGTGTGTGTGTGTGTGTGTGTGTGTGTGTGTGTGTGTGTGTGTGTGTGTGTGTGTGTGTGTGTGTGTGTGTGTGTGTGTGTGTGTGTGTGTGTGTGTGTGTCAAATTACAGACAACGAACTGGCGTTGTATTAAATGTTCTAATTATGTCTTTTATATCCGTGACGACTTTAGAGCCGACAAGGCCAGGCTACATATGATCCGTCTGAGTCATATGTTCTCAGATTAATGTAACGTTATGGGTAGGCTGATTTTTAAATTTTCGAGACAATTTACCCATTCACACACCCTTAAGTTATAATAGCACTTGTTCCTTGATAGCAAAAGATGGGCGAAAATATTTTTAAAAATTTGTGCTGGCACGGAAAATTACAAAGATAATTTTTAAGTCACTTTATGGTAAAACTGTTGTATTGTTGAACCGTAGTCCATCGATAGAAACTACATACGTTTGGACTTCAGCTCGCGAAAGCATCTTCTTCTTTCTTAGTTTTCGTGAAAGTTTTATTATGATTTTGACGAAAATTTCTATTCGCAAAGGAGTCCGACAAGGTCTGTGCTGTCTCAATGCGCTTTCTGATTACCCGTTCGACGAGCCACTTGAAACTACATAGACAGAATGAGAATAAATGGGGCTAATGTATACATACACTACTCGTTACGCAGACAGTACAGTACAGCTTATGGGCTTGCAGTACACAATGTTAGTGTAGTATTTACAGATTACAGCGTTAAGAAAAACAGAAATCACGTCAACACTACCAAGCCAGTATGCCCCAGAAATGCTAAACAGAGCAGATCACTAAAAGTATTTGGGATGCTAAGCAATTCGAAACAGGATCCTAATGGAGAAGTCAGGATCCTAAAAAGCCAAGACAGGAAAAAGAAGTAGTTTTGTTAGACTTGACGTAAATCGACAAACACCGAAACATCGAAGGCCGACTCAAAATCTCGTAATGTTACGTTAAGTCCACTTTTTTGTGTGCAGTTGAAACACGGGTCTTCTCTTTTGAATCTGTGGAGAAATATGTTGGCCTACCGCAGGGTTTAGAAAATAACGTGGAACGAAGAAGACGTATGTAGAATGAAAATGGTTTGACTCGAAAAATCAATAAAAACGTCTAGAATGGACATGTTTTTTACGAAATGAAAAATACTAACCCTCCAGCTTATAATTAAGGGTAAGGTTAATCAAGAATGAACTGGGAAGAAGTCGACTGCGTAATATTCGAACTTGGACCAGTTTACGTATCGGAAAAGACATTATTAAGCAGAGAAAATTCGCTAGGGATACAAGAGACGAAATGTACAGCACCCGCAAGAGAAAATACAAGATCCATTTTTAGGTACGTTCGAACTGACCGCGCCCCACTTCGGAAGCCACGCTACTGACTAGTATACCACGCGGATTATTACGAAAAGGTCCTGACAGATAAGTTTATGTGTGTGCAACGCTACCCGCATGATTATAACATGTCTCTTTTGGGTTTTGTAAAACAAGTGCGCGCTCCGATAAGTTAGTGAGTAATGAACACTTAGAAGGACTAAGAAGAAGGTTATATACAGCGCTAAGTAACAACGCGAACTTCATAAATTCTAATAGGCAAACCGACACTGAAGTAAGTAAATAAGTAGAGGGGTGCGAGTGGAGGGGGTGGTTTAATGGAGGCGCATTACAAGCCGTTCCGCAGGTAAGGTATCCGTTACAGCTGCCAGCTACGTGCCTTACCGACGCCTGATGCCTTAGTCGACTCGACACACACACACACACGCACACACACACTCACTCAAAAAAACGGTCTCGCCTCGAATTTACACGCACGCGTATGAACACAGCATGCTTTTTGTCGTAGACGAGGAGGGCATGCGTCGTCACATCTCAAGCTCTCACTGATAATAAGATAATAAATAAGAATTTATAGGAAATTATGTCAGCCGTCTGTTAACTCGGATCCATTTGTGTATTTTTTATTTACAACACCCTTACTTTTTAAACTGAGAATATTTTAATGTTTATTTTTAATATCTTCATAAACGCTCAATTTTTCTTGTTTCATATTTTATATTATTATTAATAATAATAATAATACAACTTTTACAAGAACATGTTGTTTATTTCGTAAATCTGATGATGATGATAGTTAGATCACTATCGAAACATATATGTAATTTACAAAATGAACAGTTATTTTTAATACTACGGAAATGATGCAAAAATTTAACTAGTATTCTCCCTGAGCTACCGAACTGGCTCACTAGGTACGAGTACATTTATCATTGGGTAAATTTTGATATTAGACAATTTTCCAGTTACCATAAAAATTACGACAATCCCGATTACCCTACAATTTTTTAATTAGTAAATTAACAATTGTAATCATCTGACAACCGCTTTAGATGTATTGAAATAAAGGCTGTAGATGATTAAATTCCAACAACTGGATTCGTGTAAAATTCCTTTTAGTTTGACACCCCACTGATTTTTTACAATTTTCAAATTTTTGATCCCATTTTTCGACCCTGTGGTCAAAAAATTTGAAATTTCCAAAACTATACACTATATTCAGATACTGGTTAAAATTCCCTTTCATTCAATACGCCTAATGAATTTTTGGAATTTATCAAAATTTTCACGCATTTTTTGGCCCCCGACGTCCCAACATTTTGAAATTTGCAAAACATCATATACCGGTTAAAATTTCCTTTAATTTGAATTTCCACACGAACTTTTCAAAATTTTGCACCCTTAAATTTTTGCCTCGAGCCCTTTTTTTTTTGGAGATCAAGCTAGAAAGCAATACGGTTCTGCAGGGTAAAAGTATGGACACGCATGCCAAGTTTTACGAAGTTGCCGTGAGACATAACCAAAACAGATAGACAAATATCAAACAGTCGTGTAAAAACTGAGAACCCGCTTCGCCCGTTCAATTATATCCTGTTACTACGCGTGACGTGCTTAGGAATCCATCTTGACATTAAAATCGATTGGAGGGAACATATTATATAAAACGTAGGCTATATAGATTGGATTGACCCAAATTTAAAAAGAAAGTTTACTGATCACTCGGTGGAAAATAATAAATCTCACTTGAAAACAAAACCCTTTTATACGAAACTGTAATTTGAAAACATGGCATAAGATCATGCGGACAAAGAAGAAGGACGACGAGGAAAATGGGTAGAGGTGGAGAGAAGGAGGAGGGGGAGGCGAAGGAGACGACGGAGAAGAACAAGATGAAAAGATAGACATTTTTAAGGATAGCAACGGCAGAAGATTTCTTATCACCCTACTCGCCTTACATTCTGTACCTAGTATCTTTCAACGTTCTCATTAATCAGAAAAACATTATAACTGGAACACGATTTAGTAAACCTCCCGAATCTATTTCGATAGACAGAAAATTTCTTCCATACCAAATTACTTGGCCGGCGAATGTATACCTTTCCTTATTGAGACCGTGAATGCGAGCTTTCATACAGTGACACAAAGGATGTTGTAGCTTCACGGGTACTTTGCATAACAGACCATAAACCGTGCCCGCCCGCACACGTCGTGTCGCATTCACACCACTTTTATACGTTTTTTATAGGTGTTTTTGTTGTTTTAAAAGACGAGGCTTCTGCGAAAGTTGTCTGTAAAACAGCGCCCGTATGATTCGACGTCGTAAGATTTGATACCCTACCGCCATGGCTTCGAGACTTATTCCGAGTCATGACGGATAGCACGGCCGAAAGACATCCGCTGCTTTGTTTTACTGTTGTCGAGACAAATGTAAGCGTTACAAAATGTAGAAGGCTCCTACTGCTCATTATTTAATCTCGTGACAGTTAACATTCTTACTTAAGAGTCAGTTACCTTAAAAATGTTTTATCTGCTACGAACAGCAAGCATATTTTTATCTACTTATTCACCAACTTCTTAAATAATAAGTAAAATAAATAGTGACATATATATAATATACATGTCTAAAAAAATTAGGATGAAAAACCGTAAGATGCCCGACAAAAAACCTTATACTTCTGAAACCATGTATCTTATCAGACTGAAATTCTTTTGAAATGAAAACAATTATTACCTAAAGTCTGTAGAATGGATGTGACTGTTTATTTTTCAGTTTATTTATAAACATTTTTATTTAAAAATACGTTAAAATCTGTGTATTGAAAAACTTAATTATATGTTTTGAAAAAATCTTATGTCCACACTACAGTTTCTAATGAGTTTTGCTACAAGAATTTTCTCTCTATCTATCGCATAGCTCGAGTTATGACAATGTGTAATATTTAAAAGGTAGGAAAATCTATTTTCAAAATGAAAAAATGTTAATAAAAATGCATGCTAATATAATTACATCTCTATTAAAACTTATCTCAATACTTTTTAATGATAATAACTGAATTTAGCTATTTTTCTTGAGCAGTATAATTTTTATTTTACTCAATATTTAAATTAATTTTTTTATAAGTTAATACTTTTGTGAAATGTAGGTTAAAGAATGGAATATATCAAACACAACACTTTATGATATCGGAATGCAAATAAACAAATTTTGGTAAAAAAATATTTCTATCATTTTATTGACAGAATTTACTTCCCGTAAGTACCTTAAATTCGAACTGTAGTTTTCTTAGCAAAAAATCAAACTAATTAAAAAGTTCGTCTTTTGTTTTAATCAAAAGGTAGTGATTGGCCTTCTGTACTTGGATTATACGTAAATTCGCAAACACAGCCCTGGAGATACAGAGTTCCCGAGTGTGAGTCTGGAGAAGAGTACAAGTAACTTTATTAAGCTGTTGAGCTTAATAGCTCAACTAGCAATTGGAAAGGAAACCGGATGAAGAAGGAGGAGAGGACGTCAGAGGAGGAGATGGTGTGAAGATGTGGAAGGGGATATGAGGGAGATGCGAGTGGCAGGTTGGAGGAGTGAGGCTCTGGACAGAACAGAATGGACTCCGTAGAGGACCAGAAAAAGAAAAAGAAGAAAGAAGCTGTCGAGTTGCTAAAGGAAACATATTTTATTTCCCATTGTTCATTTGCGACATTCACTATACTCGAAATAAAGAAAAGACATTTTCAGAAGAAGTAATTTCATTTGTAATCGTTGCTGTAATAAAATTAGTAACAGAGACAGTTTTTTTTTGTTTTATTGATTTATGTCGAAGAAGAACGGTATATTTTTTCCATAAGAAAGAACAGAGTATCCTGTTGAACTAATTTTCGTCAAAGGAAACTGCCACTGTTTGTTGCGTTTACTGAACAGATACAAGTGTGTGTGTGTGTGTGTGTGTGTGTGTGTGTGTGTGTGTGTGTGTGTGTGGGTGGGAGGGAGGGTGAGAGAGAGAGAGAGAGAGAGAGAGAGAGAGAGACATACAGACAGACAAAGCCCTAAGTAACTGACTTGCAGTGGGCTATTTATCGTTTTTATAAACCAATAATCAATAAAATAAGTCATAGGTTACATTAATACAATATCTAATACGTAATTAACACCTTAATGAAGGTCTTCTGGGCTTACAGTACAGTAATATAGTGACGTCACAAATAATGACAGTGCGGTACGCGTCCAGTTGTAAGTTAATAAATATACTGCGACGCTATATAACATTATAATGCGTCATTATATAACGTAACACAACGTTGTGACGACAGGTTACAATACGTGTCTGAGTGATGTTATAAAATACTATATAATACAAAAGTAAAGTACCTCTTGGTATAAGAGAAGCGGTAAAAACTTACGCTTTATTGTTACTGCCGATGTTATTTCAAAACAAAAATACGAATTTTCCGTGTTTTAAATGGCGGTATGCCAATTCTGTAAAATCTATGTTTTAGAAACATGATGAATGAGTTTTACACGAGAGCAAGAGGTCGTTTGCCGAATTCTTTGGTTACAGATGTCGTGGGGTGGGTCTTCTAGAACAAAGTTTCTTTCTAGGCCTCTGTCCTGTTCTATAACAATGGTCCTACATGCTGTCACTCCACCTCTTCCTTGGGCGACCAATGCTCCTCTTGGTGTTTGGTTGGCTATCTCTTGCCTTTTGCACTAGCCTTGTGTCAGCCATTCTTGATGTGTGTCCATTCTGTATCCTTCTTATTTCTGCAGTCTAAGAATTAATGTCCGTTACATTACCATTTCTCTGACACTATTGTTTGGCAACCTGTCGTTCCTTGTCTTTCCTAGTACCCTCCGTAATACAGTCATTCTACAGTTTGTCGGTTTCTTTGGCTTGGTCTCTGACGCACAGAATATTACTGGACATTCTGTGCTTTTGTAAACCCTAGTTTTTGCTTCTTGTGTGAGGTATTTATTATTCCATATAAGGTTATTCACGCATCCAGCAATTCTTCTTGCTTTCATCAATTGATGTTCTATTTCTTCATCTGTCCTGCTGTTACTTGTAAGCCTTGTTCCTAAGTAGTCTACACGTGAGTTAGCCGGGAAAAAAGGAGAAAACTGTAAGTCTTGTAGAAGTTAAAAGACCTAGAGTTAGAACTCCGTTATCTGGACGGTCAGACTCTCACAGTAACCATCAACATAGTTGGAAGGACATGCGGTACCACAACACCATAACGAGGAGAGAGTACAATGGAGGAGGAGAGATTTTCATTTGCCTAATGAACATCTACCGAACGATATCACAATAATAACATTTTGATTAAATTACCCCTCACCTAAAATCGCCCACTCCCAGCAACTCTCACACCAATGGACTTAAATAAAAGTGGCCTAATAGAAAAGTTGAATTCCTCGACCCCCGACACCCTGAAACGACAGATCGCACAGGGTATTATCAATAGAACCTCTCATCCCACCGCTACTTTATCGACTCCTGCCGCTACCACGGCATATAAAAACACTTTCTATACTTATTAAATTTCCTTCCAGTATTACATTATTACATGAAAAAAGTTTTAAAAAAATAACTCGACACAAATTAATAATATTTTCCCCCTTACAGTTGTACGGTATTTTCCCCCTTATACAGGAGGACGGTCGTATCCGATCCCTCTAGCCTTGGGTTCTAAGTAAGTGTATCAAATTTGAAGTACGTTCTCCAGGTTGTTCGAACGTTCTGTACGAACACGACATGCGTTCAACAACACAAACTTTTTCAGCGTATTTTCCAGACACTCATGATACTAAACAGTTAAGCCAATAGAATCTATTTGAAAATTCCATTCGTTTTTTAAACATGCTTCCTCCATTTTGTCACCTAATGATAGTTTTATGTGTGTGTGTGTGTAGTTTTCATTGATATTAATTAAACTAACATGTGAAAACAAATGTTAGTTTTCCGTGGACAAAATAACGCCAAAATACTGTATGTGTACTAATGTTTACGGCAGTACGCAAAGAGTCTGTTAATATGTGTGTGTATACATTGACAGAGTAACGTGAGAGGACTGTGCAAACACACACCGATTATACTAAGCGAAGATGACGACATAATAGCGGCAACAGAGCCTCAGTCAGTACAAACATAAGCACGCCGAGTTTTCAGACAATACAGAGGCAGCTTAACGCAGCAGCAGGTCCACTTGGACAACAATCGATTGTTGCACACTACAATGTGAACAGACGTCACTTACCGCTGTCTGGTGATTACTCCGCTAACTACATGTACCTGTGTGTTTGTTCTTACCTGAAACAAAAGAGAACGCAACGGAATCAGTGGGAGAGATTTTTGTGATCACTGGTTTTGTTGAATATCAGCTTTTAATTTCTTAGTGTGCAGCTACTATAGAAACTAGTTGAAATTCAGTCGCTTCGTTCCTACTTTTTTCACGCAACAAATAACAGTATTTTGGCGAAATATTAGGGGAATGTAATTTCGTTTCGTTTTCTTTCAAACGAAAGCATTAGACGTTAACTACTGTACGCATACCTACGCGCGCTCGCGCGTGTGTATACGCGCACAATTTGCTACAATTCTTTTCTGTTCATTTACTAAATTAGTTAGCTCCCCGAGCTGGAGAACTCTCATATTTTGAACGAAATACATTTATTATTAGATTACTTTCAATATTAGACCCCAAATTTACATTCAAATTACGAAATGTGTTTTAACTAATTCAGTACATTTCAAATTACGAAAAGATTGGTTACTCTAACAATGCTTTTTTAGTAAAACAACAATAGTAAAGAATCATACAATAAAAACTAAAAAAAAAAATCCGTACTACCTAATTTCTTTTAGCTAAATTTATAACGGGATGCCTACATTACAAATAAATCAGTCCTTTGAAGTTCATGTATGTTTCAAAAGATATTTATAGGTCCGCATCAAACAGTTTTTAAAAATATAAGTTACATAAATGGAAACAATATGTAAAGATTTTGTGCAAACATAGCTTACAAATTTTTTGAAGGCGGCCCAAAACTTGCAAGAGTTGTTGAGAGACATTAATTTTATCAAATTTTAAAAATGCCTGGTTTGTATTTTGAATAACATTTCTCATAACGTAATGTTTAACACTGACTTTTAGAATTTTCACAAAATTTTGATTTCAAATTTTGGCTCGTGGTGCCCTTAAAGTTAAAATATTTTCAGAGTAAACAGAATAAAATAAATCGGATTTGTGTTAAAGTTCCGTTCAGTCTAATATTCGGTGTGGATTTTTATAAATTTTGAAAATGTTTTATACGTTTTTGGGTCCCTAGTGTCTTAAAATTTTGAAATTCCCCAAACTTAACGCACTAATCACATTTTTGCTTCTCAAAAGTAAGCAAAAATCATCTTGCTATATTGTAAACTTATAAAATATTAAATCTCTCTCTCTCTCTCTCTCTCTCTCTCTCTCTCTCTCTCTCTCTCTCTCTCTCTCTCTCTCTCTCTCTCTCTCTCTCTCTCTCTCTCTCTCTCTCTCTCTCTCTCTCACACACACACACACACACACACAAAATGTACACTAATTTTCTTAATACCGTAAATTATGTTACCTATTATATTTTGGTTGTGCATCCATTTAACCATTTATTTTTTGTTCTCTTTGCAGCATAGAATAGCAAGGTGGATAGGATGTTTTGCTACGAAAAAAAGGGTAAATGGTCACGCAGATTGCTAGACTGGAATCTAAGGGAGATGGAAGACGAAGGGATGATCTGGTTAAGCGACGAAATGTAAAGAATTGCTCAGGAGAGAACTGCGAAAGCATTCATTAAGCAGCTGGCAAGGAAGAGTTAATGATAATGATATACATAAAATTAACAGAACCCGCAGCAAGTTATTTTACAGTATAAGATGGAATTACATAATTGTAACATATTTTATATTAAAAAACATTAATTGATACTTTCAACATGGAAATGTACACATAAAACCACGAACATACAATCAACTATCACAGCACATTGTCTTCAAAATATTAGAACAATTTACCAGTTATTATAAATGGTAAATTTAATTTAATGAACGTTAAATTTAAGTTAAATCTTTTTACGAAACTAAACTTAAAATTTTAACATGAACTTGTATATTATACAATAGTATTTGTATGTTATACAAAGTATAAGTATGTAATATTATACCAATATACAGTTTACACACGCATGTACGTAAAATCAACGGAATTTTACAACGATGTACTATTAGTAATTTCTTCGTTCTTCAATCAAACTAAAAAAATTTGCAAATATAGGAAAAGCAAAAATAAGTATAAACATAGGATTCAGAAGCGATCAGGGCCAGTTTTGGATCTGTGATATTGGTGTGCGTTAACGGAGTAGTTGCGACTTGTGAATTATTTCGTGTGATTTCGTTAAATAAATGATACCTATTGTAAGATACATTAACGTATGTTGGCCAACTGAAGTCTGAAGAATTCTTGTATACGAGTTTCTATTGCTATTTCATTTATTTAAATTTTAATTAAAATTCTAATAGGGATTTCATCTGGTGTAAATTGTTCTATTTCCATTATTCAAATACGTCTATCCGTGCGGCGATTTTGTAATCTTAATTACATACTTATTCCTACGTTATCTGTATAGGCAAGTCAATGTACACAAGTAAGATTATAATTTGTGTGATAATCTTGCTGACTTAATCTATCGTCAGTAATAAATAGCATTATAAAATTATTTATACAACATGTTTCACCAGATGCCTTCACCGACGTATTATTAAAATTAATTTCATTAAAATACATAAATGCGAAATGTAACCGAACACGTCTTCTTAATTTGCACGAAAGTGAGCCGTTTTATGGAACGTTATATGTATTCCGTGAAACGTGCTATGCGAACAACTCTCATCTTCTCACACGTTACTGAACTAATTCTGCGAAATTTTAACGTGAAACTTTCTCCATCGTGTTACATATATCAGATTATTGATCGACACGGGGGCACTTTGTCGAACAAAAGTGGGTCATTTAGAGCCGCCCACGGCATACATAATCCGCGTATACTTTAGACACGGCGAGAATCAGCTGTTAAAAGTTTTACACAAAGAACGTGCCCGCGACGCGGCTGGCGCTGATATTTTATGCGCCACCATGATCGCGTACAAGATTTGTGCTACAAGTTTTCTTCCGCCCCATCGCCTTGTGTGTTTAAATTTCCAAGATTTAGATAAGAGATTTTAATACACTTCTCAAACACAATTTTCCCTGAAGGACTGTGTGAAAAATCCCTTCTCATGAAATCGATTTTGATTTAATAATTGAAATATTATCTTCGTCGAATAAAGTTACTTAACGTTTATTCTATAAAACGTTCGAAGTCTTCGCATAATGAAAATTATCTTCTTCTCTATTACAAAAATGTTTAACAAGATAATGGTTAGCATTCAACCACAAAGGCCGTATCAGTAATGGCTTTGGAAAAGTTCAGCTTTCCATTAACGGCAGACGCAAGTTTGAAACAAACTTTTAAACAAGTGATACTGACTACTTTATTGAGTTTTCCATGTACATATATGCATTATGCTTCGTGTTGAAATTTCTTTATTTTCTTTGTGGTCCAAGTATTCGAGTCATCGTCAGCCGCACACCAACAGTTTCAAAGGACATGTAAACGACAGAGCTCACCATCAGAGCATCAGCCACGCCCGTGTCACAATGAAGAAAACAGAGTGCCTATCAAATCGTGCGAGCAGTTAAAAACGTGATTACGCACATGAGAGATAACAACGTGATATGTGACGGGAACAACAATGTGCTAACTAGACACTGACATTTGTCTTGAGAAATCTTATTGCGTCTAGGTTCTGAGCAAAAACGTCATGTTACCAGGACTCAATGATAGACGCGTGTGCAGTGATAGTCAGTTAATTAGTAGTTGTTATGAGTAGCCAATATACCAGTGGCGGCTGGTGTTATGATTGCAGCGTTGCACAACCACCAATATAGAATACCTAAACTGCAAAATAATATACGAAAACATTAAGCAGCTAAAAGTATAATAAATTTCAACGGAGAGCGTGTAAGATTCTACGCGGTAATGTTCACGTACAATTCAAATGTGGCGCGCAGGCTGGTGGTTGTAGGCCGGTTGCAACTTCAACAGTATATGGCAGACTTCACTACACAAACATAGCGCTACTCTTCACAATTGCCCTATGTTCCCAATGTAAGCTAGGCGGTTGCAAAGTTTCTACAACGCTCCACTAGTAGCGCTGCAGCACAACTTTGTGTCATGAAATCAGCACAGCCTTCTTGATTATGAGTTATGTCAGGTTTAGTGTTTACGTTGGTTCAAGGTAAACGTTATCCGTTGTTTAAGCTTATAAAATTATAGTCATAATTTTGTATAACTGTGATTATGATAGTTTAATGTCTTTTAACCGATCTCGCATCCACTCAACCAACTACTGCAATCACCAAAATTTGGAACCATCAGTCGCCATTGCAATATACTGTTACGATTTGTGTGGAGTGATAAAAGATATTCATTTCTTTGTAACTGTGGTTCAGTGATCTTAATGGATTAGTGATTGTTAATATTTATTATTAAAAGGCGTAATAGATATTTGTATTATAGTGATTTGGATATTTAGAACATGAGACGGTTTTGCTGTCTCTGGGATAAGTTTATTTCATAGCATTAAAAGTCGCTGTTATGTCAGCGCGCACACACACACACACACACACACACGCGCGCGCAATAAAATTATAATTATTACTGCAAGTAGATTGTTCTTATTTTTTGTCGTTTTATAATTAATTATAATTTATATATAAAATATTATATACATATACACACACACAGGCCTACACATAATGAAGCATAGAAAAAGTAAAAATTTACCATATCATGAAAGTTATTGAAATTAACGGGTTTTTAAATTAATATTTCGGACAATAATTACGTACCCTAGCTCATGCGCACTCCACACACGTCCAATCATCGTTTCGCACCATTTCACAGCGCTAAAATTGTTTCATAAGCTTAAAAGTACTTAAAACTAACATTTTTAATAATGTTCCTTTTAACTAATACATAAAGTACAAACCTAGAATCTCTACTTATTCACACAGCGTCTTGATGTGCTATCATATGCTTTTAACTCTTCTACATTAGATATGCAATTAGAATGTTCATTGCAACACACACACACACACACACACACACACACACACACACACACACACACAATGTATTGATAATGTTTAGGTAAAAACGTTAATTTTGGTAAAGATCGGTTAAGGGGAAGGGATAGTTTACCTGCAACGTTTTACATTTTAACAAGAGTAAAGTACTTAAAAATTCATGCCCCGAAAATAAAGTCATATTAATACACTGTAAAATGGTAAATGAGATAATTATAAATGGAGTGAGTGTAGCTGAAGGGGGATGAAGGGGAGGGATGATTTTTTGAAAATTGTTGTGCTGAAATCAAGTAAAGTACGAATATTTGAAGGATAAGATACCTTAGAAATTACATATGATAAAACTATTACTCTATGAAAGTGTAAATATCATTAATGGTGGGGATCGGTTGAGGAGGAGGGATGATTCTGCGTAGTTCAGTTTCTTTATAAAAATAAAGTACCTAATTTTTATAGATAAAGTGACTCGAAAATAACTATATTAAACGACTACCCCATAATAACAAAAATATCTATAAATAGTGAAAATAGTTTGAGGGTGGGGGATATTTTTTTAGAAATTATCGAACCGAATTCAAGTAAATGATTTTAAATATAAATCTTAGAACATGGAAGTCATGTATGGTTCCCCATACCGATATTGTGTTTGTTTACGCACACAACTATTAGTAAGTTTTAATATAATTATAATGCTTGTTGAATTTATTTTTGGACAAGATAGAATTACGAGGGGGAGAGAGAGAGAGAGAAAACAGGAAGACGATGACTTGCAATAGAAAATGTAGGGGAGTCTGTCAGTCTCTCCCCCTCTTCTCTCTCTCTCTCTGTCTGGCAGTATATAATCTATGTAAACGCCTTACTAATAAGCTTGCCGTACGTACTCGGGGATTACGCGCCGAGCAGCTCCAATCGACATATTATCATTATTATCAACATCACTGCCACCATCATCAGCGTTATCGTCGTCGTAGTCGACATCCTCTACGGTGTAATCTCCCCAATTTCCTCAATGATGTGAGATTGCCGTTACGCTTAACACAGCTTCATGCAAAATTTATATGCGTCCCTAATACCGCAGGTAGGTAGTCCTATGTACTGTACTGCCTTTGTAGATTACGTCGTGTACGGAGCGCGCATGCATAATGCGATACAACGAGAAGGCATTACGCTTTATAAATGTTGATAAATATTAGTATAGAAATTTATAAATACGACGGGAAAGGTTACAGATGAAATGAGACATTTGCACGAAATAGGGACACATTTAACAAATGAACCGAGGGCCGACCGCCCAATTGTTCAAGGTTAAGTAATTAGCCATCCGTCACTTTAGAAAGGACCTACGGCGTTGTTCGACGCCAATTCTTCAATTTTCACGTTGTTTTCCCTATGGCTTTCCAAATCTTTGTCATCCACGATCGCCCAAGCACTCGTCCTGTCTTGCGAGACCGAATCGGCTCCTGACCATGCGTTTGTGACTACTAAAGTTGTTTCTTTACTGTATGTGGGTCTATCCGTTCTATAAAATCTTCATATCTTGCTTTACCTATCTGCAATACGCTTAAATACATCTCGACGGCTTCGACTTTCCTCTGCGAGTATTCCAGTCTTCAAACCAAACCGTAAGGTAATGAGCTTTTAAGAAATGCGTCATAAATTCTAGTCTCTAATCTGATTCAAGTCTTTCCAATTTCTCCACTCCGCAAAACGGTGTTTAAACGGTATATCTACAACTATGAATCTTGAGAGCTGTATAAAATTTTGAAGATAACGTACATAGATTATTGGAGAAACAGACTAGAAGGTAAGCTGAAAGGTCTTCTTCCTTATCTATCAAGGACTAGTCGAATCACTTGCTCCGGTCCCAAAGGAATAAATCCACTATACCAACGCTTCCTAGGCCTTCTCATACTGCGTTGTTCAATAGGGTTGTATTGCCAAACTTCCTCAGGCATTCTGTTATCTGGGATCCTGTTCAAATGAGCAATCCGCCACTCCTTTTTTCTGAAATACGATCTTGGATACTAAAAATCGTTTAATGGGGAGGTGTAGATCTAAAACGACTTATTTCTAATTAGCAAATGGATACGGTTTTTTTCAGCTGTACTCAGTTTTTAAACAACACACTGAGTTTAGCAATGTCTCTGGGGGGAAAAAAAAATAAAAATGGGGAGTCGTGGTTGAAGAATCCTTCCACGGAAAAATTGTTACATAAAACAAAGTATTAGATCAAGTTAGCGATTTTTGATTATTTTGACTGTCATGTCTGGCAGATTGTCAGAAAGAAAGTAGATGTAGAAAAACGAGTAAACTCTTTTGTGAACCATTCAAACGACTTTCACAAGAAGAATTCGGAAAGAACGTTGTCATTAAATTTTACAAAACTACGGCGTTTCTTTTGTTCCAGTACGGTTGTAAAACTTGGGTTCTCACCTCACATCAGTGCCAACGAAGTGAAATAACAGAGATTTTGCGAAGAAACGTAGGGGGGTATCGTTGTTAGATCACATACGAAAGACGTTATTCCACAAAACCTGAGGGTACAAAGTATTCGTAATACATAAGATGGAGGCAGGGACGTAAGAACGAGCTGTGATAGAATTCCGAAAAATATCTGGAGTATACGAAAGAAGGAGAATAAGCAGGCCGAGGAACAGATGGAATGTTCAGGTGTTGTAACGTGTCGACTACGGCTATATAACAGACTATGCAGTTTACGATGATAGCGAATGAACAGACGATCGAAGATGAACGAAAAGAGTCAGGGAACGGACAACCGAATGAAGAAACATGAAAGGACGTTCGAGAAAGGCATGGATCGTTAACGTTCACGAAGCAGTGACAAATAGAGGACTAAAATACATGATAAGCATACGTGTTTAATAAATACATGTTTGGGGCGAGACACGGCTTGGCCTGTAAAACTAAATAAAATAATAACTAGTAAGTTTCTATTCATTTTGCAACCTTTAACCGGACTGTTGGTTCCTCATGTTTTAGGCCGTCAAGTAAGCTGTTAATCGATCTATCGTTAAAGTCTCTGTACCCTTTCATCCCTGCTCCCGCAGCCACTTGGACACACGAACCTCTTTCTTGGCGTTTCAGAAACCACAGACATGTAGCTAAGCCCCCCAGTCATCGAAATTTTCTTCATACGTGGCAATATTTCCTGCAATCTTCATTTCCTCTCGTACTGCTTTAAACACGTCATTGCTCGCCTTGTCCTTCCAAAAAATATTACTACGTACAGTTTGTTCATTCTTAGACTGGATCCTGATGTAAACCGAAGCGGATCGGTTAGACGAGTGCTCGTATCACTAAATCCTCCGTTAGAAAATAAATTAGTTCTGCAACTGGGCTGCGCAGTCGTGATAGTTTTATGTATTGTGTAGTGTTGGTTAAAATAAATAATAGGATGAACTATAATAACAATAAATAATAATAATAATAATAATAATAATAATAATAACAAAACAACTATTCTTCTTCTTCTTATTGCTATTATTATTATTACTATCATCATTATTATTGAATGCACTAATTTAGACATGATTACGTCTTTAAAAATCTAAAGATAAATATTTAATTTCAAACATATGTGTGTCTTTCTTTTCTATACAATCGTATATTACATATTTATACAAATAAATAAAAATATATGTATATCCCCCGCGTAATAATTTATTCAAATGGTTTTAATCCATCCGCAAAACACAATTTATTTAGCAGTCTCATTAAACGTAAAATCCACACACGCGTGCGTGTAAAGACACTACGAAGTAGGCCTATCATTAAATGGGCTGCGTGCGGTAAAAGGGATAAAATCAATTACTGCAAAACGGCAGTAGATACGATACTATACGATAAACAAAAAAAAAAAGCTAACCACAAGCAGCAGTGTATCAGCGAGCGGTGGTAAGGAAAGCCGTGTTTCACTCCGTCCGGTCGCCAACCACGGGGGATTATTTTCCCGAGTTGGCACCATCAAAAAATTATACGATGCTATTACCGCGAGCAACCCTACCCTGCCACCGACCCCCGGCTGGCTTCTTGTTATTGTAGTACGTGTTTTTATCCCCTTCCCTCTCGCGTTGTGTCTTCCTTTAACACCACCGTCTCGCGGGGCCCCGCTCCCCTCGTACGCGCGGGGAGACTTTCCGACACCTACCTACGTACTGAGAGTGTACCAATGCGCGAGACTGGAAGAGACAGGAGTAGTTAAAATAAATCTACAAAATAACATTTCACTACATACACAAACGCACGCCCGGGGAGTTTGGGTGTAAATGAGAGAGAAAGCATGATTAAACTGGAGTACAAAGTTCTACTGAAGTAACTTTTACTAATGATATAAACTTGCTTAATTAATTCATTAATTAATCATTTCATTTTGTTACAACTTTCGCGCCAGTTTTATACAACAGCAACACAGCCAGCTGTCGTCGCCATACCTTACACACACGCACACGCGCGTGCGAGGGCACCACGCTGTGAAGAAGTAGTTACAAGTCGTTAATTTGCATATATAAAAGGCGTTGAGAGGCGCGGGCGGTGTCAAAGCAATCGGTGATAGCGCAACCCACTCCAGAAATAATTTACAGCCAATCTACTGTGCAGTATATCACTGCGACTAACACGCCTATGCCGCACACACGAAACCGGCAGTAGAATCTTCACACACGAGACGCCAAAAGTAATGGCTGAAATGTAATGCGGCGCACAAAACGAATTTGTCAATTCCCAGCTTAGGACTAAGAGGGAAAATAATTAAAAAGATCATTTCCCCTCGTGTTTCATACTCTATAAGAGATATGGGTATCACAACATCTTGTATGACTAACAACTTGCATCTGCTTAACAAAACCTGTGTTAAAGGTTGTGAACCGCTTTGAGAAACATTTATTGTGGGCAAGGCACTAGGGGAGACTGTGTACTTTCTCCAAAACTCTTCAACATATTTGTCTCATCGTTTTCGCTACACAGTTTTTGAGCATTAGTCTGTTCCGTCTTCATTTATGATCACTTTACTTTCCTTCTTCCTTTTGCTTTGTAACTGCGAACTTGTCTAGACAGTAATCCGTTACCTTATCTACCCATGTGCCTCTTTCCATTTATGCGTACGACCTTCTGCGTTTTCATTAATGTTGTACAGTTCGTCGCGAATATCTGGATTTCTATTTCTGTCAACCCTCGTGCGTCCTTTAAAGCCGTAAGATTGCATTTTGTTTTCAGTATCTGTGGCCATGACACATGTCTCACTTCCATATAATACAACCAAAAGCAGCAACCGTTTTTTAAAATTTAATTTTTGTGACTGGTTGCACTGTTTTCTTAAAAATTCTTTTGACGGTTCCACATATCGCTTGATATTTCCATTTCTGTGTCAACGGAGATGGAGAAAGGAACACACACACACACACACACACACACACACGTTTGCTAGAATATAGATACTACACACACACGCCCGTGTAATGGATAACCACATTTTGAGTGCTGATTTTTGACTTTACAGTTGTGTGTTTGGCGTCAGCAACAATTGTCCTGATGATGACAATATACATTGTCGAAACGTCGACACAAATAACTTAAAATTTGTTTTATATTTTTGACCGATCCTCACAAACCCTTCACCGGAAAATGTATTTATTTATATAATATTTATTAATTTATATCTGATGATGATAGTTGGATTATTATCGAAATATAGGCTATATATACAGTAATTCACAAAATAAAATATAATGTAAAGAGTTTATTAATAATAATTATATATATATATATATATTTATTTGCGGATATTGAAATTGGTTTTTCGCATCCTAGCTTCCAAACTTTACGATCTTTCCCATCATTGACTTCAGATTTCGCTGTGACATTGCATTCCTTATACCTTCTATCAAAGTCTCTCGTGGCCTCCCTCTTTTTCTTCTCTCAAAAGGGGTCCATTCCAGTAATTTCTTTGCCCATTTATCATTGCTCATACGGTAACGCCGTCCATTCTTTTTATATAAAACGTTACGTCACGTCATTATGTATAAAACGCTTGATTGATTTTATATATAATGTCACACAAACACACGTATAAAACAGAAGTGAAAACAGAGAAGCAAAAAAACAGATAGAGCTTGGCAAGCACTGACGAAACGATACTACAAAATAAAGTATCGCTTTAAAGTATTTATTTTTGAGTCGTTTTGCAAGAATGAAAAAGTAAGTGTTATTGAAATAGTTTTATATTACCATTAAAATTACACACACACACACACACACACACACACACACACACACACACACACACACACACACACACACACACACACACACACACACACACACACACACACACACACACACACACACACACACACACACAGAGAGAGAGAGAGAGAGAGAGAGAGAGAGAGAGAGAGAGAGAGAGAGAGAGAGAGAGAGAGAGAGAGAGAGAGAGAGAGAGAGAGAGAGAGAGAGAGAGAGAGAGAGAGAGAGAGAGAGAGAGAAGTGAATCAAGAAGCAGCAGAGCTCGCCAAGCACAGAAGATGTGTGTGTGTGTGCGCGCGCGCGCGCGCACACTTACACAAGGTGTCCTTCAGGAATGGGACATACTTCAAAAATGCGTTCTACAGGCTGAAATAAAAAAGAAATTTCATACAAACACAGGTCCGAAAACGCTTCGTTTTCGATTTATGGCCTGCGAAAAATTTCATCTTGATTTGTGCTCCAACCCTACAATAAGTTCTATTGTAATTCTTGAAACTTAAACTAAAGGATAATTTTGGTGGTTTCGTATGGTTTTTGACCTGAAAATTTGAAAGAAGAGGGTTCCAGAACTGTATCGTGAGTAGTTTTATAGAAAAGTTTCGTAAGTCTCAAAAAAGTGGTGTAAAAAAACCCACTCTTTTAGGTTTGATGTGAATTTACCTTTTTAAATTGCCAATAAATAAATGTTTGTAATGCAGTTTATACAGAATTTAATTCTGAAAAATTTGATGAAAATTTTGTTTAACTAATTTCCGAAATTAGTGAAAATTGGTGAAAAACGAGAATGACGGTTTTAGAAGGGTGTTAGATCTGCTGATGTAGTTGTGTGGCTGTGTTTTGCGTTGTTTCTCAACGCGTAAGTGTTTACGACTCTAATGGACCATCAGTTTAAGCACGTTTCTGCTCGCCATGTTTAGTGTTTGTCTGTTATTTCGTGTATGTACAATATGCGTAATATATTTTTATTTTTAGTTTCTTCAAAAAGGAAATGTGCTAAATTTATATTTTTGTCTTTTGATAACCAATTCTTTTTCGTAAATACGAATTAATAAGTCGATCATTTTATTTTTATATATTTAGTTAGTTACTTCATGCCATCAAAGTCTCGTTTCTTTATATTAATAAAGGAAAGTTCATTGTGTAGCAATTATACTTAGCGCAACGAACACAAAATCCTATGACCTAGCCGGTGGTTTATACATTATAATTGCGTTCGGTATAGTCACAGAATTGTTATAATATATATTTGTAGTGTTGCAATACATATAGTGCGATACACGTCACCGAAAGTCATCTGCTAAAATAAAAAAGTAAATGTTCTTGAAACAGTGGTCGATTGTGAATATAATTTCTTCGAGAACGGCAGAAGAAAGTGCAGTGAAAATGTGTGAAACAACACAGACACACGTGCGCGCACACGCGTGTATATTATAGTAATTTTCTCCGCATTGAAGTATTATACTACGCTCGAACGAGTCCGCTGGAGAAATCAAGAGCTGTACCCCTAACGGTCGCCGTTGAAATCTACCGAAACTCCGCCGCGTAAACTCTCTCGCGATCTGACGTAAAGTTCCATTCTACGCGGATAACCCGAGAACGCGCGCGCTCACACACACACACTCGCGTAGACCGTCACTAATGTGAGCGCGCATTAACACGTTATTCATCTCTATTTGTCCTTCCGTTAATGCTAACGAGTTTCATTGCTCCTGCTGGTGCCGCCAGTATAACCGAGAGATACGACTAACTACATCTGCATAAGACAATGCTGACAGCTTTTATCGCACCTAATAACAATTACAGATATATTCTGCATATCACGACGCTTGCTCGCCTAATTAGGTCTTTCTAATCTGTGTTAACGAACACAAACGCGACTAATCTTATTTACTACTAACAACCGTAGTTTTTATTCAGCTTCAAGTTACGTACTTTCTGTTCCGCATCAAGAGACATTAACACAGTTTCAAGCGTAAGATCTAGAAATGTTCACTACCCGTTTATCTCGAGTTATGTTATTAAATTAAACACTGTAATTGTATGAGCGCGGGAGCACATATAATCACGATGTGTAGGTATATGACAATTATTATCAAGACTTCTTCTTCTTTCAGCGTTAACGTCGCTGCAACGAGAAAAATCCTCAAAAAATGTTTGTGTGAACATGGATCTGTATGGTATTGGAGGAAACGATTATATTCTGACACATAGTGCTGTTAAAGAATATATAAAGTATTTCGTGGAAAGATGGACGATGACTAAACGTTTAAAAGGTTGCGTCAAAAACGTACCTTGGGTAATTCATATCAGAAGGAACAGATGTTTGTTGAGATATAAAAAGGTACTACACATAACGAATTAAGCATCTGAACATAAATAAATAAATATATATATACATATATGTATTAGATATGCGACATAGAGAAAGTGTTTCTTTTTTCGATTTATTTTAAACTCTAGAATACATATGTCTGGACAGCCAATCAACCCCTTTACAGTATGGTTCTGAATGTTGGACCTCGACAGTTGACCAGCAAAAGACAATTTAAATATTGAAAATTAAATATCTATTCTTGGTTCGGGAGTAACTTTTCGGGGCCGGAAAATGAACAAGGAAATTCGGAGAAAGATCTTCAGTTTGAACAAGATCTCCGAAAACCGATGCCAGTGGTTCCAACATTTGGACCGAACGGATGTCAATAGAGTTCCCAAGCAGGTTTTCGTATGCACATCACTTGAATTAATTACCTTTGGATTAATACTTAACGATGACGATGACGATTATGATAACGACGATGATGATAATGATGATGACCTCTGATCATGGGAGTGAAAACGTTTTACTAGATTTGGTTATTCCTCTTGGAAGGAAACACTGGTAGCATTGCCTCTTAGTAATATGATTACGATATTAAAGAAAATTTTGATGAAAGAAATTCCAGAGAAAGATCAAAGTTCTCCAACAAACACAACGGTAAAATCTGCTTCAAAAGAAAAAGAAAAAGTAGACGGTGTTCGCCAAGACGACTTCAGAATATGGCCACTACCAGACTCCGGATTCAGGTTGCAACACCTGTTTGTACAAAGCTACTGAAGCGTCACGCCATCACATATTATTTTTCATTTATTGTGCTATCTTCATCCACTTGGGGGGGGGGGGGAGTAAGAGGGCGATGTCTGTTTGCATGTACAGTCATGACCCGAGTCACGTGAAAACTATAACTCTATCGTTAGTTACCCTAATTGTTAGTCCGCAACGGCCCAACGAGTACAAAACAAATTTTATTTAGAAAGCAAAAGAATAATTACTAAACGAAACGGTATTGCAGAACGGTAAACACGGGCTCACACATTCCAACGGACAGATTCGCGTATCGTTAAAAAAATTCAAAATTAATTTTACTGGTAAAAAAACTCTGAAACGTCAAGTCCAACGCCGGCGCCGCGCGTCTGAGCTCTAATTTCTCGCTAATTGTGTTTTAACGATAAAAGAATAACGCACGCACAAGTATGATCACATCAAAGTGAAAAACGCTTTTGCGGCCGTGTGTGTGTGTGTGGTGGGTGGCTGGTAGGGACTAATTAAAAACTAAACCGCACAGAGAGCAAGGCGACCAACAGCAGCAGCAGCAGCCTTCGTCGTCAGAGGGTATTTCTTTCCAACTGCTTGACCTCACACACTGAGCAGCGCCGAGCACCACTTCACAACTTCTTTCTTACCTCTTTTTGTCCTTTTCATTTTCACAGGAAAACAAAACCCACACAAATGCCTGTATTCTAATTTTTCATAACGCGTTTTTTCTCCTGTTCTTTTACGTTTGTTCGCAGTAATGAAAGGAAACTGAATAGAAATTACCACTCAACCTCGTCGTTTGTTGAGCGAGCGCCCGCTTTCCGAAATTAGTTGAACAATACGGTGAAAAACGAGAATGACGGTGTTAGATCTGCTGATGTAGTTCTGTGGCTACGCTTTGCGTTGTTTCTCAACGCGTAAATGTTTACGACTCTAACGGGCCATCAGTTTAATTGGTGATTAAGCACGTTTCTCAATTGTGTTCAGGTATCAATAACTTCTAGAGCCCGACTAGACCTAGTGACTGGAGTTTTATGTGAGATATCGAACACTGTGCGTTGCACGAGTTCAAAGTTCTTCCTGTTGCTAGAACTGCAATTGGGGCAGTAGCGAGAGCTGTGTTGGTCACTCATACAGGTAAGAGTCAATCACTGGAATTAGGTTTCACGATCATAGTCATTTCCCCCGCTCAAAATCATTTTCTGAGAGTGTAATTACAAAGTAATTATCATCATCGTTAGTGTATCTGAAACGTATTTATGGAATATTTGACAACAGACTAAGAAGAACTGAGCGATTTACAAATTCCTAGGAGATAGGTAAAAGAAAACTCAAATATAAATAAACACTTTGGTTTTATAAATGGGCGGCTTGGGTGTTCAGAGAGCGGTAGTATCTTTTGTACCGTTCCGGCCACACCTTCGAATGGGTTCCGCAGACTGGTTCACACCTGCCATCAACTCTCACTTGTTAGCTACCGCCTAACACTGTGCGTTGTCCACCTACAGAACCAAGTGAGGGAGATCTCAAGTTCTGGAGGTACTTCGGAGTTGTAACTTGGTTGGAGCAGAAACAAGTCCCAGGGAGTAAGCGTAGCCCGGTAGCTGAAGCAACTCCACGCAAGCTCGGAGGCACAGGAGGCAGCCTCTCCACTGAGCTAGGGAGCTGTAGGCCAATCCCCTTGCACTCCTGAACCAAAAGTGATTTAAAAAAATAGACAGAGAGCCGGACGGACTAATCGGACATCGATCTGCCGAGGACTACGGACTGCGACTTGCAGTACATGGAATTAGAGGGATAAATGGCATGGAAGGTGGGTGGTAAAGGAAATCAAACAAACTAAATTGAGAATACTTGCTCTAACTGAAACAAAGAAAAAAGGACACGGAATAGAGAAACTTGAGGAAAGATTAAATTTTACGCGTGTATGTGTAAAAGAAGAATTGATGTTACCCAATTTTTTGTGAATAATTTTGTTGAAACATAATGGATTAAATTGAATACTATTAACTGTGTTTTATGAAGAACATTTATTGTAAGTTAGATGGAGAGCTGATTTCAATGGGTGTTAGAAAAGCGTGATGTCAATTTATTTAGTAGCGGAGATTTTTCCTGACCAGTCGAAAGATGTTCGTACGGACCAAATTATTTATGTACGTACATTTCTCAGTAATCTGTTGTAATGACATATGAATATTTTCTAACATCAGAAGCGTCTATGTAAGGGGGTGTGTATGCAGAAGACGTTCCACATGGAAGGGGGTGTATAGCGGGGTTAGGATACTCGAAAGAAAAACTACAGTCTTTGTCCCTTTGTCCCCTGTGCTAACAAGCACAGATGCGGCAGAAAAAATTCTGTTTTTTACGTAGAGGTTTATCGAGATCGCAAGGAACGATACTTCAGACAGAGACATCAGATCAGGTCGCCGGATCATGGAGGGGGTGTCACTTATAAAGACGTCATTGGAGTATTTATGAATTTTTTTTGTCTACTGAACTTTTGTCATATCGGATGCATGAGGAAGAATAGACTTCATTTGACTATACTGACAATCATAAAGAAAAACTCTTAAATTATTAAATGTGAGAGTCAATGTAGACAATTTTTTCATTTAAAAGTCGGTGAATAGTTCTGTGGTGTTTCACGAGAGATGTTTATTTAATTTAGGCTGTAAGACAGCGTGTATTTATCAATTAGAGTTTCATGTTTTATGTTCATTTTTCCTCTTAAAATACTACTAATTTAAATATTAACGTTTTATGACGTTAAATTTTAATTTCTATATTGATTATTTGGGATGTGCCAACCACTTTATACTGAGATACTTAGTTTTTAATATTGTACCCAAACTTTATGCCCTTTGTAGTGGTCAAAACGTCATGTCGCAATATGCACACAAATAAAATTCAGATCGCTTTCGTCGTATTTGAAACTTTTATAATTCACACGTCACATTTAAGGTTTAAATAAAGTGATACAGTATAAATAGCCTAGACCTACATACGTTGACACCACGATTAATACGTAATTTGCAAACTCTGATACATTCGAATAAATAAGTTATAAAGGAACAGTGTGAGGGTGTTTATATCTGCACAGTGGGTGACGGCCACGTGTGGGTGCAAACAGCTCGAGACGTTAATAACTCTACTCTTTGTGCGTACACAATGCTGATAGTGCCATTATGAACGTTATAAATGGAAAACACAAACGGAAGATCGTACACTTTGTCCACTCCTTCGCCTAGTACTGGTTTACATGAAAAGACGGTTTTAGTGTTTGTTTAGGAAATACAAAATACGTCACTTCTCTTCGTCAAATACCAGAATGTTTAAAATAAATCCTTCATTATACGTGTATATTAAACCGATATAAACAACTTCTGAGTTAGTAACAACTTTCCTGACATAAAAGTTATCAAATCTGCGATCAGTAAACAACGCGCTGCGGTATGTCTCCAACTTTACACAATAATCTGTGTATTCCATTTGTTTTCGAAGTACAAAGATTCATAACACTCTGCAAACAACTTGTACTGAGGCAGGGAAAGAGCCTTTCGCCAAGTGTAACAAGAAAATACGAGAGACTCTCGTCTGCCTGTGCAGAATCTCTTTCAGCACATTGCACATTTACTTATCGCTTACGTGCAACTGTGTGTTAATTACAAATTACAAAATACATAAATAGAAAAAATACAGTTCGTTAGAATTTCTCGCTAGGTTCTACTTCCAACTTCCCCTTCATACACACACACTCACACGTCATTGTGGAACAGTAATTAAAACCGTGACACAACAGCACAGCAGATCGACGATCACACGTTAATACCCTTGACGTCACATCCCAATTTCAGCGTTAATTACCTGTTGTCAGGTCACAGTGTAAAGTATTCCCCCGCTCCTAATCTATCGTGGTTTTCATCGTTAACAATACCACTATTTTATTTTTCTTAACAGCCAAAAATTCGTCAATTCTACAAGGAGGCATCCTCAATAACTCACCAAACTCGGCCTTAGCGAGATCTATCGGAGTGATATCTATAATACTAAGACTAATTTCAACCTGGATGACTGTTACAAATTACCGACTGTTAGGAAACCAGTTTTAAATAACATCATAGAATCATCGTAATACAATTTAATTGTTTTAACGATTATAAACGTTACGTTTTATATTTATTAATTGACTTTAGCTATGTTGTAAGTTCCTGGTCTGTTTTGGGTAGGGACTGTAATTTGTGAGTTTGTATGTAGCAGTTGTTTGTATCCCTGTTCCTATGAACAGGGAGAGGGTCAGACGTTGGGCTCAATCCGCTAGGTTATGCCCCAGATCACAAAGGGCGCCAGTCTTGTTCTAACGTTCACGTCAGCACAACTCTAAGCTCGCGTGGATATAGCCTACTTCAGGGAAAGCATCAGGCGTGGTGTCTCTCGACGGTAAAACCACAAAAAGTTAAAAGAAAAATTACATGCCTTTTCCAACTTCATGCCAATCGTGCAGCGTGGACTTCTGACTTATTGTTCAACAAACACGAGACCGAGCAGGGACGGGAGAATCTAGAGTTTATTGGGCTGCGACAGGACACACACATACATAATCGAACTGCTGAGCATCACCAGTCTCCCAGCGCATATCTGTCGAATATTAGATTCAGTCTCAGTCGAGCTGCGAGGATGCCTGATTATCGAATGAACGAAACGTTCAGTATTAAGGAAAGTAAAATCATTTCAAATGTAAAAACAACAATTTTCTCATGAGCGTAAAATATTCTTAGTTTTGATTTCGAAGTATTCCGGGCGCATAGCCGTAGTCCATTGTCGAGTGTTGTTCTGCACCCACAACTTCAACGTATAATCTAGTGTAATCTTCTTCCGCGGTCGCCATGACCACTCCGTCAGCGGGAAAAATAGTCCCGCGCGATTTGGTGCTTATTCATATAGTCATATCTGATGGCGATATCTTTTGATCGGCACAGTGTTCTGGTAATTAGAGGGACAACCTACCGCGGAAGTGAAAAAAACAGCATTCTGTAAGAAAAGAGTGTATCAAACAACAAAGCAAACACAAGAAACGCATAAACAATACTCCATAAAAAGTATTACCTAGAGAGTTCCGAAACACCTGGCTGAAGAAACACCATCGAACACGGCCTTCAAAATCCTAGCAAAAGCGAATATTTTAACCGTAACTGTGAAAATAAAAACAAAAGTAGTGGAAAATATTATACACGACGCATGTAGCCTACTTTTATTGTTGCGAACATAGACTACGGTTTGTTTATCATAAATCGCGTGTTTATGCATGCGCTACGAGTACCGCCGAAGCCAGTTTTTATTCAACGATTCGAATATGAACAGTTCTCAAGACGTTTCTACACTCAACGAGTATACAGTCTAAAAAGTGTAAAACATGATAATTAATAGGTACGTACGCTATATGATGTAAAATATTAGTAATGTGCAGTTTAAATGACTTTAAACAGTTTTGTATAAGATAACGTGATTTCTATAAAATAGAAGCTTACATCTCTCGTCAGCCTCATTTGTTCGATTTCCTCCGCAAATAATCTTGTGATGCGCTGTTTTTGTCAGCTGTGCGTTCGGTTCTTATTACAAGCACTCTGGCCGCTGTCTTGTCGGAGTCATACGTTCGAAACCCGCGCCGACGAACGCTGACTCCCAACGGAAGAGTATCAGATCCTCTACGTTACACTTATGTAACGATTCCATTGGGAGCCGATGAGACTAACAATCCCATATTGTAAAAATGCATCGTTACGAGAGCTAGAAAACATGTAATCACTGGAAAACAATGTAAACAACGGTATATGAATAAACTTAGGTTTCAGAACATGGAAATAATGTTCAATACGAATGTCGTTAAAGGGAATAAAAGACTGTTGAGCAAGGAGTGTTATACGCGTATTACCGGTATTTTAGTGAATTTTACTACCTTAAAGATTTATTTAAGTCGTCGCCACTGACGAAATGAAGAGACAAAACCTGTCGAACCGTAACAAGTAACAGAACAGGGAAATAAGACCACACATAGTAGGAGGCAGCCATTACGGTCTCATTATTGGAGAAGGGAACTGGCTGAGAGTGAGTGAGCGAGCGAGCGAGAGTGTCTCGGGTTAAACTAAGCAGAAAACACAACAACATCCACACCCTTCTCCGCAAAATGTTTCGCCCCGTTGAAAAAACGTTGCGATGTCAAAGTTGCATGAAACCGAGTGCTACCAGCTTTCCTAAAAACATTGTAATCGACTGTGCAAGACTGCATACGGAAACGAGCTTTACAGAAGGAAGTGTCGAAAGGAAAAGTTGTGATTGCCAAACTCAATCTACAGTTTGATTAATTTAAAAATCGAACATAGGGACAAAATGATAGGAGCGATTTATTTGGCAGTTGTAATTAAAAATACTTACTTTTAGGGTAACCAATGGGTCACTATCTGTAACAACCGCAGTTAAGGTTTTCAAATTAAAATTAATATTTAGACTGTCTAGTGAGACAAATAAATATTACAGCATTTTGTAATTAACCTTAAGAATACAAACAAGTTTAACACTCGGACTTATTTAAGTTAATTTATTTAAACAAACAGAATAAAATAACTATTCAAATTATGTTCCGGGCTGGAAGGTCGTCGTCTACTATACTCAACCTGCTGACAGATGTTATGATCAGACGTTTCGGCCTCACCTCTGCAGGCCATCTTCAGTGAAACAACTGACAAGGTGTGCGTCAGTAAAACCACAGTACTGTGCCACGGTACTGTGACCTATTTCTTAAGATATACGTTGATAATAAAAAAACATTCCGGTTATTACCAACAAATTGTAAAATACTTCTGCTTTTGGTTAACAAAATTTAATTTGGGTTTTTTTTAACAACAAATACATCAGAGAATTTTTTCCTAAAAGAACATTAAACTGGACTTGTTCATTTTCCTTACTGCATATTCTATGAAAAAGTTAAATGATAATATCGTTTACCACCAGCATTATGTTTTAGGCGTATCTACCCATAACGCGCGCGGCTAATTTGTATCATAAAGGCATATAACAAATCAGAAAATAAAAAAGAATCTGTTTCATGCCTGTAAATGCGCGTAGAAGACCAGAGTAAGTAACGAAAATAGCGCTTGAAAGTTTGAAGTTTTTAAAGGGATGAAAAATTACATATTAAAAAAATTCTCCAATTTATATCAGATACTAAAAGTCAAATTTGTTAGCTGTAAAAAATACTCTTTGCATTTTTCGACAAAATTTTAATTTTACAGTTTATTAGCGATTAACCTCTTTTCACGTAGTTTTTTATATCCCATTTTAACCAACGAGTGTGCAAGTCACTCATGATTTTTTTAATAGTGCGTATTTGTAAATACGAATGTTCAAATTTAACATTAACTACTTTTTAACTGTTTAACAGTACTATAGGTTTTATACATTTTAGTTAATTTTATTAAATACGATTATTTTCAAAATTTCACTTAGAAGCTTTCTCATGTTTCCATTAAGGACTGAGACCAGCTGTGTTTCAAAGCGTCCTTTAACATTTACAAGGCGCCCGATAATCCTAGTTCATGATATCGACATGAAGGACAGCGTTCACAAGTAGCGTTTCCACGATCGCCTCGCCATCCGTCTTTTCTGTAATTTTGGTCCCAGGGGCTATAGGAGAAAGTAGTAGTTTGATAACATCAAAACATATCCGCAGAAATTCTCCAAAGGCTTGACAATAGCCAGCAGCTAGGTGTTTTCTCGTTACAAAAGTCTCTTCTGCATTTGCAAACTCTTGCTATAACAAGCGATTATTCACTGTTCAGTCTTTGTCTGTCTAAGGTGCACTTTCCTTTTAGAAAATCGATCTGAGTAACGTACGATTTTCAGCATCCTGACCCTTTTGTTCACATTTTCTTGATGATTTAAATATTTGTTTTTATTATCCTTTGGTCATGTAATGTTTGGCAATAGTAGATTACTAACTATTCAAAGAAAGATCTCCAGGAAGCTCTGAGCACCGTGTTTAATCTTCGGAATTGGTCAGTTTATCACCCTACCTGTTTTATTAGGATTCGCACTTACACCCATTGAAGAGATACTTAGTGTTTAAACGCATCAGAGAGGACGACTTGATTCGAAAGGAACTAACTTCGTTAACAACGGGCGCAGTTCCCTCTTCAAATAAAACCACATCAAGGAGGAGAACGGTTAATTTCTGCACAAACAAACGGGCGGACAGAGATTTCGACAAAAACTGCAGTCGGCCAATAAAACTGAAACCCCAAGCGGTAGCCGTAACATTAGGAGTAGCAGTGCTAGTAATTTACTACCCCCAACACTTACCTAAACTGTAAAAGTTGGGTAGGGGAATGAAATTTACGGCATGTAAGACGGAACAGAGGAGCGGTGGTCAATAATGAACAGAAAGCAAGCAAGGTGAACCGAAGGGATCCACGGTAATCATCACACGACGGAGGAAAACTTTGAAGACTAAAACACACACACCTGCGCACCGCAGAATCTTAATAAGCTTCGGACTATTAAGTTTCGTTCCCTTTAATGTGGTTGCTTTTCCACTCGTGATAGGCAGATCACTATATGTAAACTTACAGATGGGAAAAATGTGTGGAGTTCAAAGATGTTGTATCATTTATAAGTTAAGAACGTGAAAAATTCGCGTCTTGTTATATGCTACAGGCTACCAGTGACTTCCAACTGGCGGTCCGCGGTCCACGGCACACTTTTTATGCGGTCCGCCACCTTATCTTACAAAATCAATTGTACTAATTAATCTATTTACTTTAATTTGTAAATGAACGGTAAAGTATTATTTTAATTGAGAATGGTCTTGAAAGAGAAACCTGTGAAAAGCTGTTTAATTGATTCACTAATAAACGTGCTGTAGATTTAATTTTATTATTAGAAATAGAATCTGTACCTGCTCAAGTCCTCTTTTATTTTTATCATATTACAAGTCCCAGACTATTTCCTTCCGCCCCTCAGCTAGACAAAACAGACGCGTCTAGCGTATATATTTCGTCCTTGATTCTTAACGTTTGGAAGTACATACATCTGTGAAAGCATATTCTCCACAATGAAGTTGATCGAGCACCACACCCATCGCTTTTCATCTACTGAGATTAGGAACAATTCAGCTCGATGTAGGCATTCCTGCTTTAGTAGCTTGCACTATGGGATCCCGCTTGCGTGCATAGTTAACAGGATGAACATCACGTCTTTTTTCCCTTCTCTTCAAAATACAACACAGCACGGATCCATTTTCAGTACTGATGATGGCAGCGCTGAAAGAGCTTGTTCACACCCACTTCCGATATTTTTGACGCACGAGAGAAATCGGAGTCAAATCGGGTGCATAAAGAGGCCTAAGATGTTGGATTACAGCCGCGGACGGTCCGTGTGTTAATGCGTCCAGTGTTACCGTCTTGATTCCATTCGCGTTATGAAAGGCAGACATAAAGGATGATACTACAGTATTATACAGTGGAATACTGTAGTTTATATACTGTTCATACAGTTTTATGACGGACAGCAAACTCTTAATATAGTTGTTAATAAAATGTAAACGACTCACTAGCGTCGCGTCTGCAGATATAACTAGATTTCAACACTTACTACAAAATTTCATGTATTTAAAATAACACAATTTTTATGCGGAACGTGCCACTAAAAATCTATTTGTAACACTGTTCGTTTTATCGACGTTCTGTTTTACTTAAATAAAAATCTTTCCCTAACTTGCCTGCAATCTTCGATTCTACATTTCAAAAGTCTAGATAACGCGGTTTATCTCTATATCTCAATGAAGCGCAAGACAATGAGGATGCTTCACGACTGTATAAGAAGTGGACAATGTATGCTAATTTCCATTCGTCAGCACTACATAAAATATTTCATTTTCAAAGCGATCACGGAGAAAAGCTTTCGAGAAAAATCGAACAAATGTCATATAATGTTTTCAGTTAACACGAAGACAGAGTAAGGGGGGGGGCTCGTACAGTAGAGGGTGTGTGTCGTATTACGGTGCGCTAGTTTTAAGATTTAATTTAAAAGACTGGTAAAGGGATGAGGGGCGGATCAACGCTGAGAACCGGCAGCGAAGTAGTAGTAGTGTATATAAAAGGTTTTTAATTTGACAAACTTAGGAACACGACGTGGATGGGGCGGGGGATGAGCGAGGGCGCTCAGCTGTGTGTAATAATTATTACCGTTAGTTACGTGCACAAAGAAACAGGGAGGGACGCGCGGGTCACATTATCATCCGCGCGTTATTTAAATTATAATAACAACACGACAGAGCGATCCGCTTTGTGCCGTTAACAATCAGGAAGCGACGAGAAGATTTACTTCCTCGATGCGCCCTTTGTAATCCCTTCGGGTTTTTAATGCTAGAAAAGGGCTGAAGCACTGGATCTGTTGTTGAGGATTATCTCGGAGTCTTAGGGCGTACGTCGTCCGTGCGAGTGCTCTCGGCCTGTATAGCAGTTGTAGGAAACGCTGTAATGAGAAATGAGAAACACGGTAGAAATATTCCTCTAACCAGTTTCGTTACACCAGTCAACAGCGTGTTCGGCTGCAAGGTGACCCCGACCTTTTGTGTCGTAGAAACAACGCAGCCACGTTTCCAAACGTACAGGCCTATATCAAAACGTCTTTCGGCTTCTCTAGATAGAAAATCTCCAACTATTCCTACTTAACTGCTGCTAACTGGGCTCGATGGTTAGCCAGTAACCAGGAATCCTCTTTCTCGTACTTCTGTGCGTCAGACTACTTGAAAAATAAATTAATTAATTTTGAAATAATAATAATAATAATAAATATTATTATTATTATTAGCAGTAGTAGTAGTAGTAGTCACCATCGTTTGTTGTCCAGGTTTAGGCTTTTCTGCCTGTTCTGAACTTCATCTCAACCTCGGACGACTCATATTTCTTTTTCCATTGGGGGCATACTCCACTATTGTCCCCGGTATTCTATGTGAGGACAAATGTAGGACATGATCCCTCCAGTTCACCTTGTAACGATAAGCCGTGGAGACAATGTCTCCAATATCTAATGCCGCTGTATATCAGCGTTAAGTATTCTACCTAGTACTGAATACCCTTGTACCGCCCGTAGGATTTATTATAATAACAACAACAACAACAACAGTAACAACAATTATTATTTACTGAATTACCATTACTAAATATACTTTTCAGTTTTGGAAATTTAGAAATTTGATGAAAACAGAGCCAAAAATAAACCATAAAAACTCTGAAAAATCTATGCTGGGTATCAGACTTATGGGAATTTCACCCCAAATCCGAATGTACCGTTTATTTTGAAAATAGTTTACCTTTATGGGACACAGCCCAACATTTTGAAACATTTCTAAAGTCTATGTGGGGCATCAACTTATGAGGAATTTTGCTAAAATATGAACTCGGTATATTCAATAATTAAACAAAATCAATATATGCTAAACCTCATGCAAATTTTGGACCGTCTTGGACCGTTTTGTAAGGTATGTTTACAAAAAACTTTACATATTAGTATCAGTAATCACTTAACAAAAACAAAAATAAAATAAAATGAGGTAGTACATCCGAAGAACTTTACTAACAACTTAAAAATTAAAATTTATTAATTTGAGTTTCACGTAATAATAAAAATATTTCGCTCAAAATAGTAAGCGAGTTCACCAGCTTAGATAGTTTATTAGTTTATTCCTTATTAGCTTGTGACTTTTATTCCTAAGTTTCCCGCTGTGCAGTCACTCTTACCACAAGATTAATTTGTTCTGGAAGTATAAAATTATTTTAAATAACCTATGTTTCAAATAATATATCTAGATCACTACCGTCTCGATGAATCAACGGACAATCGATTTGTGTTTCGACGAGTCGAATTACCTTGTTGTCAATTGAGTAATTGTCGTTTCATGAGTCGCTGATGACGCAAATTAGCCTGTGAAAAGTATTCAATTTACGTAATATTACGAATAAAACTGATTCTTATTAATAATTATACAACATACACACGCGCGCGCGCAGTACACACCTTACAAGACGTTTCGTAAGACCATTAAACTACTCGAAGTATGTTGCTTTATACAACGAAACAGGTGCGGAAAGAAATCTTACATCCACTTAAAAGTTTGCTGCTTGTTTAGCAGTTATGTGTGACGCAACCATCTTAACTCAAACGGTGGATGAACTGACACCACCACCACCACCATCACCACTACTACAACTGCTGCTCACTTTGCTCCCTTATTAAGGAGGATTGGCCGTGTCGGTGTTACTCATCACTTAAAGTAACACGTATTACTTCCACTGAGCAATAAGTGACTGAGTGAGTAATTTCTACTACCCCCTTACAACCAACACTAACAGTCTTAGAAGTGAAAGTGAGAGGGGAAGCGGCGAACACTTTGCTAGTTATTGGTCAATAATAATCGTTTGGAATTTACGACCGTGTGGCGGATAATGACACTGGGGAACTTTACACCTGCTCTGAGTACACAGCATGTTACTGTCAGGAGCGAAGAGAGGGTTCCATTTCGTTAAAACTGTTTTTGGTCGTCTTTGGTTGCACTAGTAAAAGTAACCTCTGAAAGGCATTCTACGTTCGGTATGACAGATGAACAACAAAGAAAATAAGAAGTGAATTCATAGAACAGCAATAAGACGTATAAGAATTTATGATTCAGAAGTAGAGTAATTTTAATATAACAAATAAAAACCATTAAGAACAACCGAAATGGATGCCGCGTGTTACTGACAAAGCCTGCCTAACTCAACCTCACCGTTGTATTGCCTCAACGGCACCAGACGAGCAGCCGGAAGAACGTCGATAGAAGAATAAACGTGATGAAAACAGAAATTATGGACATTACGCATTCTGTAAGAGACGACGTCATAAATGAATCGTTGACAGCATAAGGACACGACCAACGAATAGACGAATACAAAAAGCCAAATAGTGTTGAACTAACTATCCACATGTAGAAGTACACCAAGCAGAGAGAAAAATATGAGGGTAGAGACCTTAAGGATGGCTTTCAGAACAGCGAGAAAGACAGAGATTGTAGATAGAAAAACGTCGGAGAACACTGCTGCAGATCGATCTACATTGATGACAACAGGTGAACAAAAGCCTTATCATGACTGTCAGACAACTTTATGACGGAGCAGGAACTAAAATTAAGACTAAAATAACGCAGAATACGGACTTAGAATCACGGAGGATCTTGAATAGTAATGTTGCTGTTTGCTACCGATTATATCCAAAATCCGTCTTGAGAATGTTCTAACCGACTGCAGGAATGCATAAGAGTACGTGCATGCCATTACACATCTACGAAAACGATTCTACGCAGACGACCAAATCGTACTTGCTCAAGACTCTGATAAAACATATTGAAGAAAACTTAAAATAATGGCTAAAAGTAAATCAAAAAAATTTGAACATGTGTGCACAGGCGGAGAACAGCAGGGTCACTATTATCGTCACCGTAATCACTATCGCCATAATTATCATCATCTTCCGGTCTGCTGCGCTCTCCAGCCGTGGTGAAGGTCACACGACATCACCGCCAGACAAATCGGTCTGTATTTAATTACGTGCAGTGACGAGCTGAACGGTGGGGAGAGATTTTTGTGTGTTCAAGTGTGAATGTCGCGTTGTTACTGACAAAGCCCGCCACTGCAGCCAGACTTTTGTATTGCCTCACCAGTACGCGGATGGGTTAGCTTAACTCGGCCTTGACACGAACCCACAGAACAGTGTGACGAACGAACCTCATGCTCCATAGCGCTGAGCTTTCTTGCAGCTAATTTCTATCTTGGTTGGTCAAATAAGAAATATCATGAAGGAAAATAAGAGATGGCATAATAGATAACAAAATGTGCTTAAAAATATACTGTAGATTGTTAGGCTGTAGGTGGATCAAGAACTGAGAATATACAAAACATCAGAATTAGAGAAATAGACCTAAGTAGAAGTGAAAAATAAATCTACACAGGAAACCAAAAGGAAAGAGAAACAAAAACCAACGAAGAGTTGGCCAGAAGAGAGGGAACAAGATCTTGAATAAGATCGGTGCTTGAACGAAGGGACGTGGGGTTCTCAGAAAGTAATGAAGAATACTACAGGCAATACATAAATACGATTGCAGACGACAATCTGTATAAATGTTTTGTCAAAAGGAAATTCTGTACCATCCGACTTTGGGTATATCACCCAACCTAATGTTTATTTCTTGTCGCCACCGCAAACCAGCTTTTTGTAGGTTGCTGTTGGCATCAAATCATGATGCTGCAGGAGAATACAGACAGGAGTCAGAGGGTCAGACGGTAAGCAGTGATAAAACGTTTCACAGAATACATGAATAAATCATACTGGAGAAGCCTCAACAATACTGAGTATTGATATTTAATTAGGAGCAAAGCAACATGATTGTCGTACTGTACAGAACAGATGATGAAAACGCATGCTTGGAGGAAGGAATACTTGGGAACACTACTACTTTAAACAGAAGGCGATTACCAGGACATTGTGAAGACTTCAGAATATGGCCACCCACCAATCTGTGGGTTGAATTTTAACTAATAAAGAGAGCAGGTGAGCCTAGTTAGTGGCAGAACGAGACGTTTGTTAACGCGGAATAGGAAAATTAAACAAAAAATCATGAGGTCTGTTTTAGAAAGATGTGAATATTATTTTGTTTTACATGCATACATAAGTGTTTCTGCGGGTGTAACACCACACGGTATCCGCACAAGCAGGGGTGCCTACAGGGGGGTATCGCGTCGCCATTGGCGACATTTAGACAATTTTGGGGGGATTTTTTTTATTATTGGTTGAAAAATCTTCCCCAATTTTACAAAACTGTAAAAAACGTATAATGGACACGTATCAGACACACAATAGATCTACCCAGTTGACTATTTCGAGCGCTGTGTGCACGGAAAAAAGGATCTAATCTTCTACTCGATGCTTCAAGGAGGCTACAGATGAGTTCAAGGTGTCACCGTGTGGCGGCTAATGGCAAGCACCGAAAAGGTCAAAAAACAGGCTGAAATTTTTAGCATTTTATCGATAAAAACAGCTTTAAGTGAGACGTTTAAGTTGCAAAACTAAGCAGCTTTTCAATAAAGTCATAGAGTACTGGCATTGTAAAACAAATCACGTTTTACTGAAAATATTAATTTGTGATTTATTATTAGAAATCCTTATTTTTGTAGTTTATAACTACCTACAATCAATATATCGTTTCGGTAAAAGGTAATGTTTTATAATAGTTTTGAGTTAGAAAGCCCCGGCCTTTGGTCGATTAGGTAAGAAATTTTACTGTAATTTTACTGTAAAAGAGAGAAAAAGGGGTTGATTTTTTTATAAAATTGGGGGAAGCGTCATAGGGGTTGGGGGGGATCGGCACCCCTGCGCACAAGAATATGCGATCCCAAAGCCTGTAGAATCAGAGGCGACGGGCATGCGTATCACTTCACGCAGCTTCTTTCCTGTGTAACTGATTTGTCGCCGCTACGAATGACTCGTTTAATACAAAGCATTTTTAAACTTTTTTTTTAATATCAGATTTGAAAACATAGTTATTATTCTGGAATGACGTACTTTTACTTAAAAGTAAAGTTAAACAACCTCGGTCTCTATCGATCTCAGAATCAACCTGACGCAAGTTTGAGAATTCTATAGTTGGCAACTGCGATAAAAAGTGTGACAAGGGGTAAAATAAGGAAAAACCGTTTTACTTATTCATGAGCACGTCTGTCCATCACGGTGTTATTTTCATTTAGATGTAAATTACTGTATTTACAACAATAAGTTCCACAAATCTATGCCTTTTCCTCCCACAATCAATCTGTCGTCGAGACGCCTTTCCTTCGCGTAATCTACCGCACTGATCTCTGCACTTACGTTTACGCAGACTTGTCAGTATTTACACGAGTTCCATTAGACATTCTGATATTCTCTGAATATCTGAATCCTTGAAACTATTAGTGGTGTAAGTCAATAAACTATTAATGGCGTTTTGAAATATTTAGTAGTTTAGAAAAAATATCTTCTAACCCAATACATTACAAACATAATTTTTGTACTATTGTTCGAAGGCTTTCACGCTTTCACGGCCGGTGTCAGTTGAATTTAAACTATCTACCGGGCTGTTTGGCCGTGGTCCAAGTTTTCATTAAGACCCAACGTTTCAGCAGCACCACTGGCTGCCATCTTCAGTGGATGTATCGATTCAACCTAACGCGGGGTGTCGTACGTTAGGCCCACAGTAATGTGGTGAACCGCGTTAAGTTGAATCGATACATCCACTGAAGATGGTAGCCAGTGGTGCTGCCGAAACGTTTGGTTTTAATAAAAATAATTTTTGTACGTATGTTTTGCATACTAATTACTGTCATCTACCTTACAGTCAAAGTACACATTCCAACTTTCACATATAGCTTAAATTTTCAAGTTTTTTTTTTTAGTTTTGTTGATCACGACGTGCCATGGCGCCTCTGATGAGCACACATAAACCTTCCTCAGAAACAGGCAAAATTCGTTAGGAAAGTTCCGAAGCGGATTAAGTATTACTTTCTTGATTCACACCATTACCGATTTCGAACATTTTCGATTGTACTGACTGATTTAGTCGTACAGCGACTTGTGCCATTTTGTTGAAACTAAGAGTAAATACAAATCAATTCATAATAACGAATAAATAGTAATAAAAGAATCAGTAAAATTGTTTAAACTGTATAAGTCATATTTGTTAATATTTGTCAGGGCGTGCTATTTTTTTGTTAGAGTAATATATTATTAATAAAGTATACTTGTATACTTGTCATTATTATGTGTCTTCTTTATTTGCCATAAGTCATATTAGCCATATTTTTGTAATCTATGTTTGTTACGGCGTGCTATTTTGTTATTTGAACCGAGTAAAAAAAAAAAAATATATATATATATACATACATATATTATAACCTACTGCTTTTGTGTGTGTTCGTGTTTACGTATTGCTATGTCGGGTGTCACACTCCGCGCACTTTTTTATACTTACTGATGGCTGGTTCCTCTGCGACGATGTTGTCCTGCAAGCACCACTTAATCTACTATATGTATGTGGGCGTCACTTGGATATTTTGTTCCAAGAAGTTATTATTATTATTATTATTATTATTGAAATTAAATTTTGATTTCTTAAATTAATTATATTAAAAAAATGTGAACAAGACAGTTTGAATTGAAAATAACGTATGTTTAATGAACTTTAAAAATCGTCTGAAGGAATTAACAAAATTGCAGAGTTACAAAAATATTATTCTTGACAAGTTTTTCAATTAAGTATCGGCTAATAAATATTTATTTACTCAGTTGAATAGCATGCGTTTAGTGTATGAAAAATCTTTATACTCAGGACGTGACTCCTTTGAACTACCAAGACAAATCAATAGGATGCTTTACAAAAATTGTGTGATTTGAAGGTGTGTGACATGTGTAGTACAATTGTGTGACAATGGATACCAGGTAAAAATGACTTTAACTTTTGAACAACTCACGTTCCGGTGGGTAATTATTTCCTGCACTGGACACTTCTCTTGGTGACGTCTTCAATCTTGCCTCTTCGTGTATATGTTTCTCGTGCACTGGTAATTATTTATAAGTCAAATAACGGTTCTTAAAACTCCGCACGATTGAAATAAGTTTCGCACTGTATCTATGCTTTGAATTCTGGCGGCGGCGATCAGCTGTCTGTGTGGTTTCTCGATTCGGCCGTCACAGCGCTAGTTTCAGACTCATGTAGAAAAGCTTGTGTCAGTAAATCGTTTTGGGAATGTTGTCAAAGTCAGTTTGTCTTTAGCAAATACCAGGAGAATTGATTCTCTCTATTAAAATTCGGTCCTTTTCAGGGCCGCTAGTATTCTGGCTGTGTGCGTAATATTAAATATGGCGTGTTGCTGCTCTATTCAACAACACGTTGGCGTATACTCCTTGTAGAGGTTAAGTCAGTATTTTGTCATGTACGGGAAAAGCCTTTCTGTGTTCTCGTGTCGAATTCTCGTTCTTCGATTTCGCCTCGGATGTGATGATCAGTTTCGTGGGTGATGTGTCTCTTCTGGATTCAAAGCATAAAGTGTTTTCTGGTCAAATTTCGTCTTCCTTATATACTCTGTAAGGCTCATTGTTTTAATTTTTTGACATGAACTTCCGGTGTATTTGTGTAAAAATTCCTTCTAGAACGTTCGAGAATAATCAAATGGAACATCATAGAACAAATTTGACTTCCGTAGAAGCTTTAGAACAAAAACTTCTTATTCTTCACACTAAGGATATTACTAAAATTTTTCTGGTATTTGTCAAACAATTTTACATAACTACTTACAATCTGCATGCCATTACTATTTTTGGATTCTCTGCTTTCAACTGAATCTAATGATACTAATTACGATTGGTTTTGAACAAATTAAATCTAATAAAATAACATAAAATACAACTCTTACCTTGGAATGTTTTCACAAAATTCTAATTTTCTACTTACTAAAATGTTATGAAGTTGCTTGGTTCTTGCTATAACATTAATGCATAACATAATTATCTTTTCATAACAAAATAAACAAATATTAACACATATAACTAATAAATAAGTTCAGTTTTGTATAGGCATTACATATGGCCTAGGTTTTTTGTCACTGGTTCTTTACAATAATTTGTCTTTTTCGGTATCATATATGGAATTTTTTGGGTATTCACTGAGAGTTTGTTATATTGTTTATCTTTGGTAATACCTGGTTTATCCTGATACTTTTTATTTTTACTGTAAGATTACTTAGCATCATATTGTTTTGCATAAATGATTTGTTTTCTTGGTGTGACAAATTTCACTCTTATATTTCAAATTCTTTAAGAATTAAGCTTGTTTTCAACTGAGCAAGTATGTTTCTAATGTGCATTATAGGATTGTACCTTTTCCTTTATTTTTTCTAATATTCTGCAATCATTCTGTCAAATATGACTATTTTTGTGATTGTTTTTTGGCCTCAGCCTGGTATGGTATAGGTAAATGGTTTCATAACATGACTGTTAAATTGTTTTAGGTGGTCATATATATAAGTATAGTTACATTATATTGTACTTCAACTTTAGAATACAATTTGGTTGCATTTTGACAACATTAAATTCATAAATATTACCATTTTATAGGTTCATCACATGTTTTCAGTTAACAGTGTTTTTGACTATTTTAATTGATTTCTAATCAATTTACAGCTTTCTCTATTTAAGATAATTTGTTCATCTCTGTCTAATTGACATTTACATATAGTTTTTATATTAATTCTATAATAATTAATTTTCACATAAGATCTGAGTGATTGGTCTCAAATCCAACACATTAATATTTTTTGTCATAACATTTATATATTTTTTATTTTAACTTATATCCTTTTTAATGGCGTATTCAAATCATTTAATACATTTATTTTATTTATATTACAAAGTATAATAATGGATCTTGTCCATTAATTCACAATAAATAGTTTTTTATACCCTATTCATAGTTACATTTCTTAATATGTAATGGCCTCATTTTGGTCATTTCTGAGATTATCTGGTTCTCTTATAGTATATTACTAGTTTTACACTGCTCTTCACTTAAATAATATATATGGGGTTTGAGTCTTAGTCATAGTCTTTGTCGTTTTTTCATGTTGATGATATTAACTATCGGACAATATTACAAAATTTTTCGGATTACTTGGGTTCGATACTGTTCACCTCACTTTCCTCTTATGATAAATTACTATGCAAATAATTTCCTTTATGGAACGTTCTGTGACGTTACAATATATATATATATATATATATATATATATATATATATATATATATATAGCATTCTTGTCATTAGATTAAGTGTCTTCCTTATTTGCTTCCAATCCCGAAGGAGATTTTTGGGTTCATTATTATTTCCAGAATGTAGTGTTCAAGTTTCAGATATCAACATTATTTGACCCAGGAGACTAAAAAAGAAACTAAAAATGTGAAAAAACTGTCAAAATCCAGCAGGATGTCAGACTGAAACGAATTGTAACCCAAACCGAATTGCTGAAATTATTATTATTAAGAGCTTCCAAATCAGAATGTTTCGACTTTTTAAACATTTATTGTATGATTGTGCGCTCTACAATTGTTGTATTGCTAAAGAAATATTGTTTTGTAAGTAACTCGCGAAATTTCTTGTAGGTTTTCTATGTAATATCTTCAAATTATAAATACTTCTGCAAATAAAATTCCACCTGACGAGAAATTATTCTGTATCTTCAAATGTTTTTTATGAATTAAATTGTTTCGATTATAATTCAGTCCAATTACACGTTAATTCATAAAAAACCTCTGCAGATACAGAATAGTTTCCGTGAAACGTGCGTCAGGTGGAAATACAATAAATTTTACTTGCAGAAGTATTTATTATTCGAAGATATTACTAAAAAAATTGTACGGAAATCGGGATTTTTGTAATTTCTCTCGTAATTGAAAAAATGATCTAATATCAAAATTGATGTAATAATAAATGCAGTTCGTTGAGAATAGTAAGCGAGTTCTGCATTTCGGGGACCATACTTGTAATAACACTGACAATTTAGTACGTTAAGAAAAACGAAGTGTAGCAAGTTACGCACACGGGTGCACACACACGAAACAGTTAGGTTTCAAGTACGTATTATGTATGACAGCGTGTTAACGATAGGCAGAGTTGGGTTGTACACAGACAAGCCGCAGCAGCTTGTGACACGGATGATAGTGTGTGTTTACACGGCGTCTCTTTGTTACCCGAAGTGTTGTGTCAACACCGCAGTGCCGCTGTTGTTGTATACCTAATATTTGAGACATCGAGACGTAGGCGTTTGTGTAATTACCGCTTTATAGTGACAGTGCATTGTCTTTTCGCAGCACAAATTGTACACATTTGATAAGAGCAGCACTTTTGTGAGGCGAAGCTGGTGAGATTACCACCTTCACCTGTACGCGATTCGATGACAGCTTCAGCCCCGCCCTTACTTTTACCTCACGAGTGGTCTTATTATACTGGGCCACTCGAGTAGGTCGCGCGCGCGACAGACTAGACGCCCGGGTAAGCCACCATTGTCGCCTGGCCTAGCTTCCGCAGTGGCATGGGCAGGCTTCCGCGGTGGCCTGGGTTGGTTACTCCTTCACTCACTATGTGAGATGTCGTCGTCAAGTGAAGAAGACGAACTCTGTCTGCTTCTCTTACTAAAAAGAAGGAAACGTAGACGGAACAAGGCGATTGGTTTGCATCCATTACTACTAGGAAGACCGTCTAAAGGAGTCTTTTACACTCTTTATGAAGATCTCAGGGTCATTGAGTGTCATCTTCGACATTGACTGTATCAAGAATTTTAACTACCCACTCTGGGGTTTCTTTTTCCGGCATTGTGAATGAGAACTTGTAAACAAACCACCTGCTCATACAACGCCAAAGGGAAAACTTAGTCAAGGTCGAGGGTGGGGACGCGACTGTGGCGCGCGTCAGTGGCCCAGTATAATAAGCTCCACAAGAAACAACGACCCGCTACCGGCGCGACAGACGCTCGGGTGAGCGTCTGGAGTGGCTAGCTCATGCGAGAGACGCCACCCCTAGCTTCCGGGGTGACCCAGTATAATAAGCTCCATATGGTTACGTGTATTGCTAAGAGCGGCTTGTCTGAGCGTCTAAGCTGTCGCGCGTGCGGGCTACTCGAGTGGCCCAGTATAATAAGGCCCTAAGGTCGGTGCGTACCGTTGCACTTGGCAAAAAGGGACCTAGTTAGGTCACATGAACGCACGGTGATTACAAAATACAATTATACACCATGCACTTCAATTATAATGCTCGCATATTAAAATAATTATTTTTATAATTATTACATATTTTATGATAACAGCAGTGAATCGGATACTTCTGGAAATGCTTATCTTGCTGCTTTAGCATGAATCTGTAGAACGCAGTACTCGCCAGCCTACAGCTCACTATAAGCAGTTGAGTCTTAATGGAGTCATGGATCGCAGTGCAATGCACTTTTGATGTGAAACGGTGACAGTTGTGTGGTCGCTTCAGATCAGTTTCGAAAGCAGATAGGTGTTAATACACCGGAGAATTTAGCAGCAATGACAGAGGCCACGGTTCTGTCACTCAACGGAGTTCGTGCCTCTCGGTCCGTTTGAAGTCGGCCAAAATCAGAATATAGTATTTAGTTTTGTGAATTTCAAAACTTCAGGACACGATGGCTGAAGAAGGCAAAAAAGTTTCAAAAAACTGTAAAAATGCATGCCGGAGGGAGTAAAGGGAAATGTCCAAAAACGTATCAGAATAAACGGACCTCTAGCGTAACTCCGAATGTACTGTTTACGGTGAAAATTTTGGAACTTTAGGGGCAACACGGGTCAAAAACTGAAGTCAAAATTTTGACACATTTAAATAGTCTATGTGGGGCATCAAACTGTGAGGAATTTTATTGACAATACGAACCCGGTATCTTCAATAATTTGACAGAGTTCGTAAGCTACGTTTGCAAAACAAACTTTACGTATGTTTGCAAGCCTGCAAGTTATTTAAGTATGTTTCTACGACCATTATCAGAAATCACGATTAAAAAAAATTAATTCCTCCTTTCAGCCAAGGTTTGGGGCCAGAGACAATTAAGTACTATTGTACGCTCCATTTCACACACACACACACACACACACACACACACACACACACACACACACACACACACACACACACACACACACACACACACACACACACACACACACACACACACACACACACACACACACACACACAATAAACTTTAAAGGTTATAAAGTTGTCACAAGTGTTTGAACTGGTGACAATTCTGGTCCTGGCACTGCAGATATCGCGGATACACTGAGTTATAAAAACGTCACAGAACGTCCTTCAACGTTTGAGTGTATATTCTTAAATCTATATTCTTGTACCTACTATACACTTTATCTTTGACTTGACCACCAAAAAAAGCCAATTGGTGTGGGATCTATATAGTGAATTTTTGAATCCCATTGTCATGTAAATGAGCCTTTCAAAGGAACTCTGCAAGGTAAGTCGTTTAGTTTAGTAATGTGTTTCGTTTAATAATTCATATAACAATTGTTTATTTCTACTAGTAATTCTGTACAAACCACTATGTTGTCTTTGGTATTGACGAGCGCTTTCTGTAGTCAAGCCACCTTCAGGTCCTTTACCAACCCTGTTGGTACCTGAAGAAGCCATCTTCAGGTCATTTACCCCGAATCATTTACTGCCGAAAGCACTCGTCAATACCAAAGAAAACATAGTGGTTTGTACAAAATTACTAGTAGAAATATTTGAGACCACTAACACTCCAATACAATAATAAATTGTTTATTGTCTGGCTCTCTACCAGTATAGTGATAGAACGATGTTTATGTTGTTTTTATTTCTTAGAATAGTATACCTGATGGCGGCTACCGATTTATGGTAAAGCCGAAACATTGCAATTATTTTGGAACGCTTTGCGATTTTTTCGAGTTAGTACGTTGCCAGGTAAGAATTTACTGCACAAACACTGGTCGAAGTCCTCAATTTTCAACGTATATTTAACAAGGTTTTGTTTTACTCAAAGGAGCTCGATGCTTTTCTTTCCCCGACCATTTAAAGAACGAACAGGTTTTATCTCTTTCCCAATAAAGTTTATGAGCGAATAAAACAGCCGCTGGTTCAAGTGTAACAGGGCGAGCGTCTGCCTGGTGATGATCAACTGAATAACTGAACGTAGCAGTCGTGCGTGCACTTTGTTGTACCCGTTCGACTCCGACCCAAACCGTCCGTCGTTCACTTCAAGATAACGTCAGAAATCGTATTAAGACCCCGCTTTGGATAAACAAGCAGCAAAATCGTGTACGCACAAATACAAACGCGTAAACGTGGACCACATTAACTTAGACCTACTAGAAGAAATGAAAGAAGAGTAATAAAGAAAATGCATTGACAAATAAAGATGGAATGTATGGAAAATAGGGAAACATAAAATATTTAGTCCAAGATAGGGTAGTTACCTCAGGATACGACGATGATCTTACTGAAATCCAACCACACTGTAGGCTACAGCTTAAGGTAAAGCAAGTTTTAAAGCAATAACAAATCAAATTTTAAAACAAGTTGCAATACAAATTTTATGTAGGCATATTGTCTACAGTGGGTTGTTTATAGCAACTGCAGATTCCCACAACCAACGCGACAAGCTTTCCTATTTGTGTATCGTCTTTAGTAAGTTGTCTATCCTCGTTGCTTCATCTACGACTAATGTAATAGACAGTTACCCACGTCCGGTAGTCATTTCGTGAAGGTTTATTAACACTATGGTACAAGTTCCTTCAAGCTCAGAAGAAAAGACAAGTAAAGACTAATCAACATTACTATCTTTAAAGAGGCTGAAAAACGTGTGATAACATCCATTAAAGTAATCGGTAATCACACAATAAAAATACGCGTTAATGAATGATTGTTTACAAGATTCTTATTGCCTGAATTGATTTCCCTATATTTCGTATTTCAAACGTAAGCGCTATTGTTGTGTAAAAAACCTGTTTGTATATTCAAAAAGAGTTACAACTATATTAGCGTGCACAGCTGAAAAAATAATAAAACAGCCTAAAAATTAGGCCTACGTCGTTGCTTGTATTATAAGACACACTGTAAGCCCAGATATTCAAAATGTGCGGGACACTAGGCGAACTGTAAAGTCAGCAAGTAAAGAAACACGCCTACACTTCTACAAGGTGATGGCGCTTCCCACGCTTCTATATGGGTCTGACAATTAGACTTTAACGAAAGACCAGGCCGGTCGTATCCAAGCGGTTGAAATGAGATTTCTCAGGTACGTGGCAGGGTATACTCTCCATGGGCATAGAAAAAGCACAGACGTAAGACAGGAACCGAATATTATGAGTATACTAGACAGGATTCTCAAGAAATAAAGAGCAGAATTAAAAAGACAAGAGCAGTGTACACTAGAATGAGCAGTTTATTCAAAAGTCACGATTTAACAATAAACACAAAGATGAGACTTTTACGCTGCTACGTATTCTCAGTCCTCTTCTACGGTGTAGAATCTTGGACTTTGACTGAAGCCACAACTAAAAAATTGGTTCGAAATGTGGCTTTACCGTAGAATACTGAGCATTTCATGGACAGCACATATAATAATGGACAGCGTTTGTGTTTGTGTGTACACGATTTTGCTGCTTGTTTATCCAAAGCGGGATCTTAATACGATTTCTGACGTTACCTTGAAGTGAACGCTTAGGGTACAAAATGGACGCACGACTGCTGCGTTCTTAGAAAGATGAAGAAAGAAAGGGAAGTTATTAACACAGTGAAGATAAGAAAGCTTCAGTATCTGGGACATCTGATGAAAAATAAGCAAAGATTTTACTTATTGTAGTCCATACTACAGGGAAAAGTACTTGGAAAGAGAGGATTTGGGCGACCGAGAATCTCATGGCTGAGAAATTTAAGGACCTGGTTTGGCATGAATACAACTGACTTATTCCGTGCAGCAGTACAGAAAGTTAAAATAGTCTGTATGATATCCAACATCCGAAATGGATAGGAACTATCAGAAGAAGAAGAGACAGGATTGCCCTGTATCGGCTGAATTGGTGGGAACATCTTTGCCGACTGGATGACTGCCGCATCTACAAACAACTCTGGAACTATAAGCCGAAGAGACGGAGAGGTGTGGGACGTCCGAGGAAGCGCTGGAATGACCAGCTCTTAACTTGCCTGTTTGAGACCGGAACAAACCATCCTTAGTTTAATCCTTGCATATGATGATATTGATGAGTCTAAAAATTAAGAGATTACCAAATCAGTCAACTTCTTTCGACCCTCTGGGAGGGGGTCTGGACTCGTTCGCCCCCCCCCCCCAGGTAAATACGCCTCTGACATATATTACATTAAACGTAACATATGCTTTACATTATAGGCGTTTTATAAACTGGTTAGAAAATTTTAATATGAAGCAAAATTTAAATTAAATTACAATGCCAGGGCGCCTTAGTAGACACTGACTTTCCTGTCGCTGCTGTACTGACAATTACTGCTTTCTGAATACGGTGCACAACGTGGAGTCACTATTCACTTGGCTGTGGTTGTGAACTAACTGGCGAGGAAATATATTACGTGGAACACTGTATTAGGTGTTGGTACCGTTCCAGCGTTATGTGTTCATATTTCTACGTATTCGATTATCAATTGAATAAGCAGCGTTTATTCACTGACTTCACTTGGAATTTGGCCCGCGTATATGAAACACAGATAACCCAGTTACGTAGCAGCACGAAACCAACGTTTATTGCTACACAAACGCCAGCCAGATACTTTACATAACGCCTAGTAAGCACCACCACGACTGCGTACATTACAGTCATACGCTTATGTACACAATACATGCACAAGCAGTACCAGACTTCCCAATATTCACTTTGTTTTCGTTTCTGGGTGTTGAGGTTGTGATCCGTTGTCGTCTTATGAGCCAAGTATGCCAAAAAACCTACCGAAACGTCATCAGACTCCTTCGGCGGAAACAAAGAAATTCAATGTCAGTTCAATCCGAAACAACACACTATAACCTACACGAAAAGATGTGTATGTATGTACGCGCATGCGCGTGTGATTAAATCATTGTGAAATTTTTCTCAGAGACGGCGTGACTTTTTTATCCGAGATAATTTCATAAAAAATGTTGTTTAAAGGAAATGCTGCAAGAAGAATGTTCAGTTACATTAATGAATCATAATAAATTAATCATGCAACGAAGAAGTTAAGGACTTAAAATTGGATGTGGTCAGGATAAGAGGTGTTGGAAAAAGTAAATACTTAGGCGTTATTTTCAACAAACAGGGAAGCAGCAAAGATGAAATTCAAGAACGTGTTAACAAGGGGCGAACCGTTATAAGGACGCTGAATTCTCTTCTATGGAAAGAAGTATAACAAGAAATACAAAGAAACACATTGCAACGTGACAAATGGTCTCAATATAGATGAATATAAAGAATAATGAGTTTCAGCTATTATAAGTGCCTCAATGAATAAATGAATGCTTGAAATAAATAATATTAATATAATAATTAGAATTAATAGAAGAAAATTAGAAAATAAGACAATGTAGAACCATGAAAATATAATTTTACATGTGAAGTGTTGTGTAATGTGAATAACGAATAAAATGTTAGGGAAATATATTCATATGCTACAAGGTCTGTTCTAGAACATTCAAGACAGAATAAGTTGGAAACACGTGGCCGCGTTCACCCAGATGTATTTCGAAAATACACTGATTCTTATGCGGAAAATCTTGACTATCGCGAGATAGCACTACTTAATTCATAACTAAATTATTTTGAGTTCTAATACCCAATCGATCTAGCAAACGGGCAACTCGTTGCTAAGACCCAGTACTCGTAACCCTTATGTATAACGTACAGCTGATACGACAAACTCGCACAGAGACAACGTCTGTTAAGGCCGTGCTGTTAGGTTGAATTGAGCGAAGCTTCTTCCGCAAGGGACCAAACTGAATGAAAATTGGAGCCTCCGATTGGTTAAAACCCATAGCACGTGATTGATGGGTTAGATAGATAGACATGTGTCCTGATCAATTTTGCTGAAGACTGCAAAAGCATGTATAGGATCTTATCTAAAAGTTTTATGATTTTCAGAAGGTAAGGATTCTTTAGAAAAGTGAATTCTGTTAAAAAATACATATTAAAATAATATGTTTTGAGTATTTGACATATGAAAAATGTAGCGCTAATTCAGAAGTATGAGCTGTCCAAGTTTAAATTCGATACGTTAATTTACACAAGAATTATTCATGTAAATACGAACAACACGCGCAAAAATTTCGCACTTGACATGACATAAAATAAATTTATGGGCATTTTGACAGACAATAGTTAATTACCCATTTCTAATTTCACAACTTACAGCTATTTTACAAAATTTTAACAAAATCAATTTTCAACATGTCTATAACGTCATAAAGTGTATAAAAGCATGTAGTCATAGCTACAAAGACCCTTTTCTGCGATGTTCCATTGCAATATATAATAAATTAATCATCATCATCTTCACAACACGGCATACGCAAGGTGCTCTCAAAGATCCTCCAGCCATCTCGTCCTGAGTCTACTTACACACCTGTATCCTACAGGTTTGAATTTCCAGATTTGTTTGGCCAGTCTGGAATCCGACATTCTTTCTAAGTGTTTCTCCACCGTTGTTTGCAATTTTTCATTCAAGTTAAAAACTTTTAACTCTTCTCTTACGGCCTCACTCTTTACATGGTCAAGTTTAGAACACCTTTTAACCCCTCTTACCAACGCCGTTTCCGAGGCCTGTATTTTATTGTCTTGCTTGTATTTCAGTCCATAATTCACACCCATAGGACAGTACACGGACTGCCATAACTTTGTAGAACTTTAATTTTGAATCTCGACGTACCTCTTTTTCTAAAAATACGGTTGATTGCCCCACAGATCGTCTGGAACTTACCCGGCTTAACATCAAAATAGCATAATTGCTATCATAATCAATACCATTTCCCAAATACTTAAAAAGGCTCGACTGTTGTAGAATTCGTTCATTAATCATTATTTTTGTTCTTATTGGTTCCTTGCCTCGAAGTGCCATTACCTTTGTTTTCATAGTGGAGATTTTCATACTGTATACCTCCGAGTACTTCATTTCAAATCTGATGAAGCTTAAAAACAGATTCTTCGAAATCAGATTTTGTATTCTGAAGTACAAGCAAGCCCTCACAAAACAACAGAACATTCAGATATCTGTCTCGTGATATCTTAATACCAGAGTTCACTAGATGTTTCCATTTCCTTACTAGATCGTTGATACAAATGTTAAACAGAGTAGGTGATACACTGTCCCCTTGTCTAACACTTTGATTGTCAGATATTTGTTAAGATATCCTACAATTATTTTTAACAGCTATTCTTGTTCCGTTATATAGGCCTTGTATATTTCTTATAACTTGTTGTGGATATCCCCGTTCTTCTAATATTTTCCACAGCAAATTTCTATCTACTATATTAAAGGGAATAATCTAGTAAAGAGATACGTGTGGAGCGTTGCCCTATACGGGAGTGAATCTTGGACAATTGGAGAAAGTCGCAAGAAAAGATTTCAAGCATTTGAGACCTGGTGCTACAGAAGAATATTCAAGATAAGCTGGCGGGAGAAGAGCTTTCTACGTAATTTAAAAGGCAGAAGAGCTAAGCTTATAGGGCATATAATAATAGAAGGAACAATCGAAGGGAAGAATCACAGAGGACGACCCCGTTTAGACTACATGAAACAGATTACGGTCGATATATACTGCACATCATATTGTGAGTTGACAAGAAAAGCAGAGGAGCGTGAAGAATGGGGAGCTGCTGCCAACCAGCCTATCGGCTGCTAACCTAGAAGAGAGATATTGAAGGCTTTCTCAAAGTCAACGAGAAAATTTTTCAAAGCCATTAATTTATTGTGTCGAAAACTTCATGGAAAAAGGTCAACCCGGATATTCTGCCTGCTCTTGGTCACATCAGTGTTATACCGAGCCTGTAACAGGGTTCGAGTGTTATGACAGGATACCAGTAATGACCGTTGGGTTGTACACAGACATGCCATAGCAGCACTGTAAACACTGTCTCATGTATCGTACAGTACGCAGTACACTGCTTCTCTGTTTCCTAAGTGTTGTGCCAACACTGTGTTGTGTTGGGCTCACGTAGTTAAATTACAGTGACAGTCTGTTCTCTTTCCAAAGTAGAAATTCAACGAACTCAACGGGCGTTGTAACTTCTGAACTGAGAAGTAATATATACGAGACTGAGGACACGGCCAATTTGAACAAGACTACATTCTTGGAAATTAATATGCTCAACACAAACGTGAAACGTCCACATCACCGTAATTTCTCAAGTGTGGAACCTTTCAAATAGGGCAGTGACTTCAAGATCAAGTGATTCACAATAAATGGTTTATCATAACCTTAATTAGTTGATGTGAGAGTTCCTTCTCATTGTTGGGCCCGATCTTGAGACTGGTGTACTTTAGCGATGATTCCTGAATCTATCACTTTATAATTTCACTACACGTTTTCAGTACTCACTTACGGTATTAATAATTAAATACTTTAGCAAGTAATCGAGAATACAAGCAATTAAATCTGTAATACACTGTGTGATCCGCTTTTCAGTAAAACTGTATAAGTTTTAAGTAAAACTCCTAAGTAAAACTTGACTTACTAACTAAAAAACCGACTTTATAAGTATAAAACATAACTGCATAAGTACGACTTTCTGAGTTGACTTGCCGAGTATGACTATTTAAGAGTGACCTGACTGTCTAGAGTTTCCAAGAGTGACTATCTATAGCGGTAAATTTCTTCACCCCCTTCTATTAAATACTTCTGACTCTGTTTCTCAGCCACCAATCGGTCTATTCTTCTTCCTACTAATTTTTCCTATCTATATGTAACACTATTTTTAACTAGACATAAATTTCTACAATTTACTGATCACTCTTATTATTGGCTGTCAGATCCCTTACTTGCACTAAAATCGACTTTTGCTATTTCTTCCGTTTGAAACATATTCTCTGATTGGCTTAAAAGCTTCCTCACTTCGCATTCTCCGTATCCACATCTAGACCTAAGAACGATAGCATTTCCCTGACTAACCGTTCGTAATTCCCAATTTGTCACAGGTATTGTGAAAACTGTTGAGTACTTTACCACCTACCAGTGAAAAGATTAGTTACAGTAGCTCTGTGCATTTCCTAGAAGTGACCGTAGTTTATTCAATCACCAGTAAGTACTGTCTACAGAATTGCCTTTTATAGCAAAGACTGTTTTTTGTGTGTGTACATACTAACATGATGCCTTACTTACACGAAACTACTGTCGGATGTTTTTTCAAGGAATTTCATTAAAAAGGGGTTTAGACTACTGGGGTCTTGCGTACTGTTGACAAAGCGGGGTATATGCGTCAGGTTGAACGATTATTTTGTTTGTGGATGCTTTTAACTGACAGTTCCCTGTTGACATACTAACTGTTTAGGAACATAACAATGGAGATAGTTCTTTAAAAGGGTTTAATGTTATAGGCTTGTTCCATAACTGCATTATACATTACACGCCCATATACTCGCTGTGCAGCCCACACGAACGTTCTCACGCTCACTGTTCGTGTGCCTAACTCGTATGCCATACTGCGGGAAGTTCTTACAGATTATACACATTTTCTTTTAAATATAACAGTACTCAAGTACCCACTGATCTTCATAACGTCAAGCGATATATCAGTATTATTGCTCTTCGCCTACCTAAAATTTATACTGTCTTTTTCTCTTTCTCACATTTTATTTGCATTTATTGCCTACTATTTTTACCAAACTGTTTCGCTGTTTCGTCATTCACAGGCAAACACAGTATATTTTACGAGCGAGGTACAGCTGGCAACAAATAGATAAGATAGTGAGAAAGAAAAAGAGAGAGAGAGAGAGAGAAAATTTGGATCGAGCGAATCACATAAATTAACGTACGAATTTATCTCGTGCAGCGGAGAATTGAGTACACATAGAGTCTAACGTACCGTTCTTACGATGTCTTAGGTATGTTCGGTTAGGTTAGTAAATTATATCTGGTGTCAGTGAGTAAATCACCGGAGAGAATGTCAATAAATAACAAAGGAGACATCTCGCAGATTGTTCCCCCCCCCCACACACACACACACACGGTGTCACGTCTCAGCGATTTAAATACACTGCTCGCCCTCTAACGGCAGAGAAAGTTAAGCGCAACGTAATCGTCTATCGTGTGTTTTGTTACAACCTTGTAACGACCCTGATAAATTCCCACTTAATAAAGATTTCGTTCTTACTGACCGACTTTATCCTAGTTCACACTATTGGTGTGTACTTTTTAAATAGAGCATCGTTCAAAATATAAACAACAACTACTGCTACATATATATTTATCATTCCTTTTATTTATTACTTTTCTAATAACAATAGTAATATTAACAACAACAACAACGATAATAATAAGAATAATACATTTTACTGTAATCAATTTCAAGATGCCTAATGTTTAATTTCTTACAAACGAATTTACTTGGCACAAAGCATTCAAATAATATTATTACTTGGTGTTCATCCCTAAGGCAGGTCTTCAAGTGGTAAAAGCTCACCAAGCTGTCCTATCGCATGCCAGTCTTTTCGTTTCTTCGTAACACTCTCTGATTTTAATGCTATCTATTAACTTCATTCTTCTACGCCCTCTTCTTTTTTCTCCTTCTATGACGCCCTCCATGGCAGTTGTAAGCAAGCAGTCTCTTCTTAAACAATGACCTAACCAATTCCTTTTCCTATTTTCTATTACCTTCAGGATTCTTCTCTCTTCCCCTATTCTTCTTAAAACTTCATCACTCCTTACTTTATCAATCCATCTCACTTTTTCCATTGCTCACCAAACCCACATCTCAAATGCTTCTAATGTTTTCTCATCCTCTTTCCTCAGTGTCCATGTCTCTGCACCATATAAAGCAACGCTCCACACATAACATTTGGCCAAATTTTTTCCTAAATTCTTATTAATTTGAGATTCGTGTTAATATGAATTAATATTAATATTACATATCATAATATATAACTTAATAATGTATGATTTCTATATAAGTAACTTGATGAGTTTCTTGCAGTATTATTGTATAATATTGCTACGACAGCACAGAACAATCTACGCATTTATCGAATGTGCCAGAAAGATCTCGATGTAAGCGTGTGGTGTACGTGCTACTAGACGCATTTTGCGAGAATCTTCTCGTCTGTGCCGGGCTTCGCTCGGACTGTGTCAAGGCCGTAGTAATTACGTAGTTCACGAGAGGTGTGATTAGTGACTTAATTGGTGTCTTGTACTTATTTTGTTTCCACTGTACCTACGACGATCGAGTAGACCGTCGTAACAATATTATATATACTGTATTTTCAAATTATAATTACTTTTGCAAGCAGTTGTATTGTATTTTTATCGTCTCAATTGGTCTTACGTATGTTTCACTGAATATATCAGTACCGGTACCTTCAAAAGTTTGTAAATGAATTAACAAATAATCGAATTAATTCGATTTCAGTAAAGAAACTAAAGAATAATCGAATTTATTTCGTTCTTTATATTATTTTATTTAACCTCCGAAGACTCTGATGTATTCGGTTCAGTAACGAACTGAAACGATAAAAATACAATACAACTACTTGCGTAGTTATTATCAGAGTAATTATAATTTGTAATTTGATAATATATATAATACTAAACACAATAATGTACGCCTATACAGTTTATCATAAAATTATGAGACGGCTAATACGCGTATAGTGTACTATGAAGAAACCTGTATATAAATTACCAATCATGTTTTTAGTACGCGTGGTAAAATATGCCTTAATTTTCAAACTTCATCTTGATGTTCATTAAACTGTTTAGTGCTTTTTGTTTTTCTATAAGGTTGCTCCACCCTGGTTAGTTTTTTATGGCGAAGCTTTCTTCTTCCTTCCACCAATACATTTCTTTAGATATTTGCTATGTATTCTTATTCGTGGTATGACAGATTCTTTGTTGTGAATGTTCTCACCGTCTCCCTGCTGTTATAAGACAGTCCACGTGTATTTTTGCCTAACTGCATTTCAATTGGCGAGTCTTTTCCGGTAGGTCAAACACACTTTCAACAGGCGGTGTGTTTATTTTCTGTCTTCAAAGTTACCTGCCGGTGTGTTTACAGACGTGACCTTGACTTTGTCGTCTCTGTCTGTCTCTCTCTCTCTCTCTCTCTCTTAATCTCAGTAAGTAGTATTGTAGCGCAACGTCTAAAGATTTGTTGTGTACACAAAGAATGTGCGAGCGGGAGCGACTGTGTGAGTACAATATTGATCGGAGTTAACAGTGACTGTATACAAATACACGGTGTTCGTTTTAAAATTCCACAATACAACGCAACACTATTCTTCATATAAACCTTATTTATATTAAATCAAGCAAAATGTCATATACAGTATATGTAACACAGTATTATATAATGTATGTAGATGTTTCAAATAATTTTTTTAACATTTACAAGCCTCTGATGATGCTGGTATTTTTCAGTGAAACGTGCGTCAGGTGTTGAAACGACAAACACTATATTGAATAATATCACAATAATGCACACATATATATATATATACACACACACATACGCGCGCGCGTGCGCGCCTTTATTCCCTCATCCCCACAGACATCTGTGGACCTCTTGGCTTAGATGTCTGTAGTATATAGGATGTCTTAGGCCCCTAGTCGTTCATTTCTACCTTTCTAACGTCTTTCAAAACATCAACCGTTTTCTTTTTTCTTGCTCTGCTCCCTAGCGGCCAAATTCATATTGGACAGCTGAAAAAGTTACTGTGTACGGTTCTTGTTTCACGGGTATTGGACTCATATTTACAAAACCTATGTCTTTAGTCCAAGAGAAGGAAGAAGGTGAACGAAGACTCAGTGTTACAGGTGTACATAATTGTCTACTAGCGTTGCGTATTAGAATGCTTTATTCACGGAATCTGTCAATTTCCAAGTTCTGAAATAATTTTATATTTCTTTAGTATTTGAACATGTTTTGAACCACAACATTGTCCATTTAAAACTTACTGATGTTTTTCAGAATTTATAATACATGTAACTTTGACAAACTTCTTTAAGCACAGCCTTGTGATTATTTATTATCGTTTTCTCCAAGTATCTGAAAATAAAACTACCCAAGGTTTAAAGGGAAATATATACAGTACAGATTTTCGTCTTATCTGGAATATTTCGACTATATTAACACAAAAGACAATTTTTGTTTAGGTAACGGTCATTTGACATAGCAAGCTCGACAAACGGTCCAGTATGAAATCGATGTAAGTTCAAATTCTCTTCTTGAATAATGAATCCGGAGATCGGCCTGCAGCAATCCATCCTCCAGTCGGTTTGATTCTCTCGCACCCTCTTCATACCAACATAGTTTCTGCAACCAACAGCTTCCATGTCATATTGGAAGCGCGGTAATCCTCTGCACCTGTTTCCTTTTAGCGTTCTTTCCAGCATAGTTTTGAGTAAGCTCTCGTGTCGTAGAGTATGTCCTCCGTTCCTCCAAGATGTTATACTCTTCCACAAGATACTACGTTCTAACTTCTCGTTTGTCAATCCGTCGCTCCAACTAATCCTCGTCATTCTTCTGCAGCACCATTGCTCAAATTGCTTAATTTTCTTTTCTCTTCTTTTCCTTTTGTCTAGACTTCACATCCGTATAAGACATCACTCCAAACAAATGGCGTCCGTAACCTCTTCCGTGCTATTCAGCCAATGTTATTAGATGTAAACAAACGTTACTACTTAATGGATTTTATTTTTCCCCTTGCTTCTTTCATCTTTGATGACTGTGCTTGCTAGGTACAGAAATTCTTTTTCCGCCTCCACAGTGTCACCATTCATTATTACCTGCACTGTTAGAGATCGTAGAGTCCCCTTTCTTGTTACAAACTATTACCTTAGTTTTCCCATTATTTATTGTACCCATTTCCCATATCCTCCATCCTTGGTTTACTCACCGTTGAATCTTGTCACGTAACGTAATATCCTTCCTTCAGCCGATGGATAAAAGCGTAATCGCAACTTTAAAGAAAGTTTACAGAAAACACGTTTCTGTCTGCTGAAAACGATGATGTTGATAGCGTTCTGGCTTAAAAAAAATGAATTTGAAAGATTCTTGCTACATGGTTGTGGACGCTTGGAATTCAACTGAGACACGCAACTTAAAACAAGCTTGGAATAAATTGTTAAGTAGGGAAAAAAGACGAGAAGAAAAACAAAATGACAACGTGGATGTAACTGCTACACAAGAAGAGGAAGCTGAAAATATCATCGTAGGAAGGGATACTTCAAAGTCATATGTTACAAAGTTAAAATTCAATAACGAGTGTGACGATGACATCATGGGACTGGTTGCACGGCGATGCCAGCGATGACGGTTTTCAAGTGATGGCTGACGAAGATATTGGTCAGGACATGTTGATAGAAGATGACGAAAAACTGAGGATGTAGAGGACGGACCTGACGCTGCTGGACCAAACTGCGGGCAATCTCATGCGGGAGCCTTTGAAGCCCTTGAGACAGAATTTAAATCGTTTAAAGTGGAAAGGAGTCCGGCAGCCTCCAATGTTACAGCTCAAGCGATTTAGCGGTGACAAAACGTAAGTTGTTGCGTCAAACAAAAAACTGATAACTTTTTTACGAGTAAAAACGTATAATGACACTTACAGGTAGGCATACAGTTAAAACAAATTTTTTAGTTTATCTATTCTTGTGACGTGTATATTTTGTAAATAAATATGCAAATAATGTCCAGCGTAGTGTATTTTTTTATTTCTTGGGGGCTTCCCTCCGTTTATACGCTACGCACATCCGGGTTTTCTCTCAATCCGGAGTACCCTTAGTCCCAATTGATCCGGGTAAGGGAGTTTCCACTGCACTTGTTTTGTTCCTACATAGAATGGCGATGCCTGTCGCTAGTGGTCTGATTACAGGAACGGACAGGCGAAAAGCGTTAATTGGACAGCACACTGAGGCAATTCAAGAGTCCAAGCTGCACAGAAACACAGGGCTCTGGAACGTTTCCAATATGAATACTCGCACGTTTCTGGAAGCCTTAACATGGCGTACGACCAATTACGACGGCAATCATAGTTGTAATCGCCATCGCAACTGTAGTGACAAGGTAACTGTGCTGTCTTAAATCAAGAGTTACGCGTACATGGGTACTGTAGGCTCCGTGACGTCCGTGGGAGTTGTTCATTCTCCTCTCTGCTGTTCTTAAACTCTGACAATGGCGGGCGCGAATTCACGTTACCTTTCTCTACTCATATTATCGAATCAATAAACTGAGCATCGCGCTGTCAGACGGCCACTATTACCTCGCAAGGCAATGCTAAAACAACTCGTGACACTCTTGCACAGAAACATACATCTTCACTGGTTTAACGCTTCCCCAATGTCAATTGTATATCACTAACCTGAAAACATTAACCACCCGTGATTACCCACTTAAATTTACTTTCTAAATCCAAGTTAATATTTTTACCCGTGCTTTGTATCTGCAAATATATATTATAAAATATTTAACCTAACGGCTGTTTAAAAATTCGTTCTCTACAAACAGGCATGAGGGACAACCCGAAGCGGGTCTTACAATATTAGAAAGTAATAGAATGGGTAGATTCAATCTGCCAGCCTTGAGAAACGGTGAACCAGTGTGTGATGACACTGGCCAATAATTAGATTCGAGTAAGGCAACTTGAGTATATAGATCCAAAGAAAGCATAGAGACGATTCCAAAAACAGCTTAGTAAAGCTGATTCACAAAACCCAAACGATTACTGTCTGTAACAGACGGCGTCGTAACAGAAATGTAACATTTAACACATAAGTATGACGTTACGTGGTGGCAAACAAGATGGTGCACTTGAAATGCGCAAAACGCAGTCGCCGATGACTCACCTGAAAGTCACACATTGGATGCTTACAATTTTAATTGGAAAGACATCACACAACGATCTTTGAATAAATTCTAATGTATTATATGTTATAAAAGTACAAAGTTTCTTTGTAAATTTATTTAATTCTCCCCCTCCTCCTCCTCATCATCATCATCATCACTACTCCAAAGATTAGGCCCTAGAGATGTTCCGGAACCCATCTCCTCGGTCTACCGACATCTCTCTTCCAGTAGGGTGATAACCCAAGGCAGCCACGGATAGACCGATATCAGGCATGCGATTCAAGTGTTCACATCACCTCCTTCTGTAGTCTTCAATTTTCTGGTGCAACGGATTATTTAATCCTATGAAAACAATTATACAATACAACATATGAAAAATCTTATGAATTTACACTATATGCTTACATGAACCACGATCATATGGAGTACGAAACGATATCAACAACATATTAAACGTTAAGGACTTCTCAACAGAACTGAAAAAGGACGTAGAATATAGAATTAAATACATTATAAAATTTTATTAAAAAATTAACAACATCGTCGGTTAGAAATGAATATTTTTCAGAAGTCTCGTTAACTCGACTCAGAACGACGTACGGCTGGACTCTGCACCACTCAACTCTATATAATACGCGGACTCATCTTCTGGGGAAGTTAAAGGCGGACTAAGCGTCGTACTAGCCACATTACCCTAATGTTACCGACGCAATATGGTCTAAAGTCCATGCTCTGTTGCTGCAACCACTCATTTCTTATTTTTGCCTCTATTTGGTTTGGAATAAATATTCGTTCACACGGTGACACTAAATCGTGACATTCAGTTTCGTGACATTAAATGTCGCAATTAGTGTAATTGACTGAACAGTCCATCGGCGAAAGGTCACGATTCCATGACACTAATGTCGCACATAGAATATGTTTTATATTCCCACCGTGACACGGACATAACCTCCGCGCCCAATTTCACTGTATGAATACCCGATAACAGTGGAAGTGTGACATTATACAGGCAGGAATGGTTACATTGATCCGAATTTATTGTTTACTTTCAACATTGTTTTTAACTTTAGGGTACCACGGGCGAAACGTAGAAGTCAAAATTTGTAAAACCTGTAAAAGTTTGTGTTTTATCAAATTATGAGGAAGTTTATTCAAAATATGAAATCGATATCTTCAATAATTTCACAAAATTAGTCCTAACGATAGTCAGCACTCGCAGAACAATTTGGGCCACTTCAAAAAGTTTGTAACCTTTTTGGAAAAATCCTTTTACATATTGTTATCAGTTAAACAAAAAAAAAAATAAAATAAATAAATGAAATAAAAATTAAACACGAAGTATGAGAAACAACGTACGGTAACCTCCTGGCGTTTCTCGTATAACGTTAAGAACTATACTCCAGCTGTAACAAATTAAAATTTATTCATTTAAGTTGCATCCTATAATAAATGTATTTTTTCAAAATAGTTAACGACCTGGGTAGCTGAAGGAGCTTACTACTTAACATGATCATCCAATCAGTTAACACTTTAAGAGAATTATTTACAATATCGAGCTGTTGTGGACCCTTTTTATATTCACCACTATAATAACAAGGGCAATGATGAAGCAGAGTAAAATTTAAAAGTTTCTGAACCTGAATCCTTGAGAGCTCAGTGAGATCAAATCGTGGCTCATTTTCAGAAAGCTGAAGTGTTCAGTGGCATGACACTACAGAATTGTGCGTGAACAACTAATGCCGTGACAGCGAATGTCGCGTAGTGTCACGACATCAGTCAACGAGGCTTAACGTGACACGACATTTATGACGACATCCTCAAGATACGTTATCTTAGGTCTTCCTTCATAAGATTTTGTACTCCAAAATGTTTGTAATTAACTCATTATTATGTCTTATGTGATGCCCTATAAATTCCAGTTTCCTTAGATTTCATTTCTTGTAGTAACTTTCTTTTCTCTCTTTCCTCTTCCCATAATACATCTAAATTTGTTTTCCCAACAAGTTTTTGGCACTTTCAGTCGTTCCACATTTCTGTTCCTTCTCAATACGTAGCTTCCCGACATTCACGTCTCGTTTTATTGTGTACATAAGACTAAAATAGTGAAGGATGACCTACATTACACTTAAACCCTGACAGCGATATAAAAAGAGCAATTTAATTTAACTTATTGACGTGAGAGGAGAAAAATGGACGAAAACTCGGACGCAGACACAGATACAGGCACACACATACGCGCGCGCGCGCTCAAGGAATATTCAGGAAGGTTAGTAAATTATGTCTTCTGCATTTGCTGTCACAGTAAATCACGTAGAGACTGTCAATAAATAACATCGCGGAGACACGAGGAGATTGTTTCCATTCCCTCCACTCTCTCTCTCTCTCTCTCTCTCTCTGAGTATCACTGAAGACGGTGTTACGACTTACCACTGTTGATTCAAATACGGCCGACCCCTACACGTTAAACAATTTTATTGGCTGCTACAACATATACTGCTGAATCCTCTGTTAATGAGATTTCGTTCTCGACAAAGACGTTACATGTCAATCCACTTGACAGCACTCTCTATATCCTTTTTAAATTGAAACAACACAAGACCCACACATAACTAACTTCCGGAACGGAACTGCTGTACCGGATCCGGACGACTGGATCGTTACTGCCATGCGCAATGCTAGAAAAATACGATAAAAATTGCGCTCGTACGATAATTTCATCTCCCACTATGACAGTAACCGCATAATGTCCGAAATGAACGCTGTGTGTACTAATCACTTGGCACCAATGGAACGATGTGTCAAATATATTTACAGTAAAATTCGTTAACAATTTGTTTATTATCAGCTTTTCTTTTCATCGACTGAGTATTAATTACCGTATATGGTTAATTATTGGAAGCCTCCTTCAGCCAGAAATTTCGGATGTTAGTTCATATTAGTCGTGTCAGACCTACGTCTCGGTCTTAGGCAACGGCAACGGCTCACCACAGAGGGAGCCGGCGAAACTTTTTATTTTAATAAAACTTAAGGCAATCATCACCTGTAACGTGCTTAGTGTATAAACTTTGCGGGGAATCTTTATCAGGCAACTACCAAATCTATCCTGTATAAGAATATATCTTAGCACGTGTGTTGCTTATTGTTTATTAGCAGGGAGTGATGTGTCTCTTCAATTGTTTCACATTTTATGGTTTTTGAAGTGAGAATTTCATATACGTCACTATGGTGCCCGGCTCATTCCCGTACACCTCGTGCTCCTAGGGCACTGAACGGATTCAACGAGTAACGAAATATGAAACAAAAACGACGAAACGAAAAAGCAGTGTTACCAGGTCAATCAAACCTCTGTTCCCACATATCTATCCAAAATTTCCGCATTTCCACATGTGAGCATGTTCTAAATGTTTAAAAACTATTTAAAAAATAACGTAACTACTAAAAATAATTTTATTTATGATAAAAGAAAATACATTCACATGCTGAGCGATCGAGCTTTTGAAATCATTGTCCGTGGTGCAAGTGGTGGGCACATTGAACATTTGTAAGGCAGGAAATAAAACATGATTGTGAGTAGAATTCTTGTGATTTGGTTGGAATTTTGAATTACTTTTCCTTAATAAAATAATGCGTTATGAAATCGGTTCGTTCTTTCTGAATAACCTTGTATTTTTGTATATCAGTGATCAGTGTTCTTTTCAGGGCTTGATTCGAATCACAAAAAACAAAACGACAAAAATTTACATTAATATGAATGTAAATGAAAGTTTAAACAAGTAATAGTTGTTTAGGTTTTTTAGCATAAGAAGCCTTAACAATAACATTAAAAACCAAACTCACAGTACTAAGTACTAAGACCAAAGCCAAAGTAAGTACTAAAAAAAAAAAAAAAAATAGGCCTAGTTATTATTTTTTGATGGGAGAAACTTAACAATAGGTCAGTCTATGAGTATATTAAGACAGACTGAGAATACTGAGACAACGATAATAAAAGGAATGACAAACCAACCAAAAATAAGTCAAGGAGATTTGTTTATAGAAGATTAACAAGCCAGAATCTAAATGGAAGATTGAATGATGTGGACATCATCGTACAGATATTTAAAGCGCACAGACTGAAGTGCTATGGTCACGTACAAAGAAGTCATCGTTAAAAATGCTTTATAAAAATGGAAGAAGCAACTAGGAAGCAGGGTCAGGAAAACTGAAGACGAGACGGTAGGTAACTCACTGAATACACAAAATGCATAGGAGTGATAATGTATAGGCCTATAAGAAGATAAAGGATAGGAAGACATGAAAGAAGATGATAAATGAGACCAGGAGGGATCGCAGCTTGTAACGAAAAAGGGCGAATAAATAATAATAATGGCTTGTTTTCGTACCATTAAATTATTTTAGGAGGTCAGAAGTGGCTTACAGCATACAAGGAAGGTGGTGTAGCCAGAAATTCGCTTCGCTCCCCCATGAATGAAAATTTATTAAAAAAGATAACCAAAGAGATCACAAAAGACTTACGCCTGTTTCTGTTTCTAAATTGTGCGTACCCCTGGTTCAATAAGTCGCAGCCCGTATAGTATGTTTGCTATTCCCAGTACACAATAACGTGTTGACAGAGAGAGTAAAATTCTTTCAGAAAGGTATTGGAAATGTTCCAGCGTTATGTGTATTTATATTTGCGCGGACAATTGGCTGTCTATCGATAACAGTTGGGGTGTCGACTACGACAAAACATTTTGGTTGATTCAGCGATTTACTTGGCAACGGGCCCGCGGTGGCCGCAAATTTTGGCCGCTGCTAGCCCTCGTTTATTATGACGCTTATTCCGCTCAGGAGAATCAATGTCCGCCGGAAAACCAATGGCTTGCTGGAGACTCGTTATTAGCAGTATGTAAACAAAATTTTCCGCCCACACCCCTTTGTGTTTAGGAGAAGTTCGATTACGCGTGCGACAATTATTTTCGTTGTTGCGCGCAGTCGAGAGTCGAAAACGCGATCTGAATGGATACAGGGGTCGTTGGAATTATCGACTTATATAAACAGCGCAGTATTAAAAACGTAAAGAAAAGAAGAAATAAAAAAATAAAAGAAACAGTAAACAAACATAAGAATTATGATTTCGTATTTTCATTACCAGATTGCAAACTCAAACATATAACTTGAAATCACACTACAGTATCAGATAATTACAGTTTTTAATTTAAACCATTGTTAAAGCGGGCTTACTACAGTTGTAAATGCAATACAATAAAGTGTATACGAGCCGGTAGTGTTAGCGGACATAACTATATAGCATGTAGTACACATCGCATGTTTTAAAAATAAACCAAACAATAATTCTCGCTTAAACATAGTTTAACAGCGATGTTTTCCGGATTATAGGAGATTCGGGTTTTCAACTTTCGGATCGTCGCTGTATCGCGTTGAGATGCATGTACCTCGTAAACACAGATGTATCCGTGAAGGGGTTTCTTCTTCTTCTTTGGATTGCCATACCTCACAATATGAATCGACTATCATCCTGGTCACAAAACAATTCTCTTGATCTTTTTAAAAACCACTGTCTCAAATTTTCTAATCGGGATGTACGTTGACAAACATGTTTCTTGTTTCTCTTAAATTTTCCTTGCATGATGAATTGCATGATGAATTTATGATGTCTTACTATATCGGTCTAGCTAAAATAAGTCAACTTTTGTGTCTTTATAGTTGTTACGGCTTTTGTATTTGTCTTCAGTCCTACTTGCACTTCAACACTGAGAATTCGGTTTGTCCATTTAATCTTCAAGACATATTTTAAACGCTTCATTGCTTTTACTGCGACTATGTATCCTTATGGGGGGGGGTGTATTAATTTTCTATAAATATATCTATCCATATAGTTTTTCAACTGTATAAGAACACTGAGAGATCATATATGTAACCAAGTGATACGAAAGGTATGCATTATAGAGGATATTGGGGATAGAGTGGTGAGAAGAGGTACAGAATGGGACGAGCAAATGGGTAGAATACAGACTGAAAGGTAAGCGAAAATTGTATGAGATGGACGACCAGCAGGAAAGGGAAAGGGGAAGGAAGACATGGAAGGAATCGTTGTAGTGACCAGCCAGTAGCTTAATGATGAAGTAGAAGGAGCAGAAGGATGAAAAGAAGAAGAAGAAGAAGAAGAAGAAGAAGAAGAAGAAGAAGAAGAAGAAGAAGAAGAAGAATGAGGAGTGGGAGGAGGAGAAAGAGGAGGAGAATGGGTGATAAACATTACTTCTCACATAGGACAAAATATGTACACGATCATCAACTTCGACACAACTACGTAAAAGAAAAATTAAAATTTGTACAGTAACTGAAAAACTTTCTGTCCGGCTTTTCGTGAAGATTTTGCGTATGTTTTAGTCTCCTTAGTAGAGGTTCCTTAAGTATGTAGGTGGTGGAGCTGCCACCTTCAGGTATCATAACGGGCCTGTTTTCTATTAGGGTTGTATCCCTTAGCCGAGGGTTCCAGTTTTAAGGCGCTGGAAACTCGCCTTTCAGCCTCTTCCGACAGTTACGTAACGCACATCCATTGTACCCATATGCCATACTTCCAGGGGCCACGCGGCTTTCGCCTTCGAGGACGTGGAAGTAGGCTTTGCTGGCAGAGCTGACTAAGACATAAAGATAAAATTCTATAAAGTAATGGCAACGCCTGTTTTAACTTATGGAAGTGAAACTTGGACGATGACGAGAAATGATGAGCGAAGAATAAAAACAAGTGAAATGAAGTTCTTGAGAAAAACCTAAGGTTGCACCCTTAGAGATCAAATACGAAATGAAGATATAAGAACCGAGTTAAATGTGTATATGGCCAGCAGAATAAGGGAAGCACGAATAAAACGGAGGCAGCATATCGAGAGAACGGAAGATATGAAACTACCCAAACAAGTAATAAGATACAGACCTCAAGGAAGACGAGATATATGTAGATCGAGGAAAAGATGGCTCCAGTGAAGGCGGAACAGGTTGTACGCCCTATACCTTGACGTGGAGGAGAAGAAGAATACTGATAAACTTATTGTTGCTGAAAACAATGATAATAAAAAAAAATGTAACCAACAGGATGGCAAAGAGAACAGTCTTTTAAATATCGCGGATAACAGAAGATAGGATGACCTATGGATCGACGGCAATAACAGGGATCAGCACAGACCGAAGAACCTAAAACCAGAAGAGAAAAAAGAAAACAAAAATTTTGTTGAAATCGAAGATAAAAGTACAATAATGATATTACATTAAAGGAAGAAAGACATTACTTTTAAAGTTATTAACTCCTCTGTTGTTTCGTTATAACCGAGGGATAAGTTAAACGAACTGCAGCGCGAGGAAACAAAGGGGCTGTAAAATTGGATATCGTAGGGAGGTGAATAGTGGCGGGTCGAGGGTAGAGAGAGAGAGAGAGAGAGAGAGAGAGAGAGAGAGAGAGAGAGAGAGAGAGATTACCAGTATCTGTTTAATACATAACGTGAATTGAACGCGTGTGAGTCCGACGGGAAGACGATGGTGTAAATAGCCAACAACATTGTTGTTCCGCTATCACATGAGTCTACCCTCCCCCCCAACCACAATCTACCTTGCCGTTATGTTTTAACTTTATAGCAAAGTTCAAAAACTGCATAACGTTTGAAGGGCTACACACACAGTGGATGAATATCTTCTTCTTCTTCTGATTATTCTAACAGTCTAGTATTGGATCCCCGTCTTTTGTAACCTTGCTCATTTCTGATATCCACGTGATTTCCTGTTCTAATTGAACCCTGCTAACCACCTGTCTCAATCACATGTCTTTTACTACATAAATGTATAAGTTTTTCTTCTATATGCAGGAATTACTTATCTGGTAGATAAGTAAGACCCTGCCTATCTAAGATATTATGTCTTGATGTAAATTCAGGGGAGAAAACGTTCACACTTGGGTTTATTCCCACCACGGAGAACGTAGAAACTAATCTTGACTGTAAACTATCTTCGCTCTAAACTTAAATCATGTTTTGTCGGCCGCCGTTAAATTTCGTCGTTGTGTTTTGCTTCACATATTCGAATGTTTCTCCATTAGAATTTACAATGTCCTTATGTGTATTTATGCGCGCGCGCGCGCGCGTGTGTGCGTGCGAGAGAGAGAGAGAGAGGGGGGAGAGTATCTACAGCTGTCATTGTCTTCTTTCCGTCAATCACTATTTAGATCTGCCTTTGTCTTTTTAAATTTCACCCTCGGTTGTATCTCCTTCACATACCTCCAGGGTCTCCGAGGTCTATATCTTTTTTTTTTATTCCTGCGGGGTTCTAATCCCTTACTCTTGATGTCCTTGAAGTAGGCCTGCAACTTGTTCTTCTGACTTATCCGTACTATGTCAAGCTCAATGACGTTGACGCAATTAACTAACTTTATGCGAACATTGATACATATCTTCTCCACGGAAAAAACCTCGATTTAAGAATATACGATCCACAAAATAATTATCAAGAAACTGCTACTTTTCTGTGAACTGTAGGGACAACTCAATACACTACACTACTGTAAACCAGAAATTCCCGTAACTCCTGATTAGCGCATCATTGCATTTAATCCGATCTGATGATGAGCCGAGAGATGTGTATTTAATAGCATATTACTACCTGCAGTTAGTTCATTGAAGGATTAACCTTATCACGCGCTCACCACCGCCTTCGCTCAGAGCGGTTGAGGGTAGGAACGATAACAATAAAATGCATACAAAATAATTTTTATAACTTAGTACACGTCGACAGCTTGTGAACTTTTGGTCACTTCAACGTGAGAATGGACTTTCATACGTGAAATCGTGTGTGATGACAGATTTTATGATAGGCTACAAGTTAATTACTTTTCTTGTTAATTCACCGCAGATCTCAAGTTTTTCTCCGATTATAAACACGGTAAAAGATAACAAGTTTTGTTCAGTTCAATCTTTCGAAGAAGCAGTTAGCGAGAGAAAGAGTGAGTGAGTGAGTGAGTGAGAGAGAGAGAGAGAGAGAGACAGAGAGAGAGAGAGAGAGAGAGAGAGAGAGAGAGAGAGAGAGAGAGAGAGAGAGAGAGAGAGAGAGAGAGAGAGAGAGAGAGCAAAACGCCGGAAAAACGCATACAATTACCATTTTTTACTTGCCGGAGAGTGTATATTCCGGTGTGTGTGTGTGTGTGTGCTGTATTTACCGACACTTGGAACACGTACCACGTACGCTCCGCACTTTCTCCTCCTTCTCTTGCTGCTGCTGCTGAAGTCGTTCGGAGAAAATTACATTTTCTGCTGCTGCTTCTACTACTGTTGCTAAATTATGACACTAGAGGGCTCCACTCTATTGCACGACATACATTATATCGCAGTAAAGCGTTGCCTTACCTGCCTACCTAAAGCACTCCCTCCCTTCAGCCCTGTATTACACACGATATATTATGGCCTACGTATATTTATTACGTGTAATTATAAAAGTGTGAATTCCGCTCACCTCAGACTTCCCTTTGGAGACGCAGTTTGCCACGTTACTCGGCTCCAGGTTCAGCGAATCTCTCTGCAACAGAAAGTTAACGTTAATTTAGTATACAGTTATTGAGTTACACAATTGTAAACATAATTTTTAAATATAGAACTACAAGTCATTCGTTTACTGTAGTGCCGGATTGAATTTGAAGTGGGGAAGAAGGGGGGAGTTTACCCAGAACGAAATTAGTGTAAAAATTTATTTTCTTTTTACCAAAATTATTAATTTTTTATGCTTCTGTAAAGTTCACTTCACAAGTTGTTCTGATGCATTTATTTGTACATTTCAGAGATCTGTTAAGCAAGTACCAGGCCAATCGTGTTAAAGCGATCGAAATGAGATTTCTCAGGCACATGGCACGATGTACTGTTCAAGATCGCAAAAGAAATGTCGATGTACGGCAGGTGCTGAGTATTATGAGTATACTTGAGAGAATTGCCCAATATCGGTTAGAATTGTTGGAACATCTTAACCGAATGGATGACTGTCGCATTCCCAAACGACTACGGTTTTATTAGCCGAAAGGACGGAGAGGTGTGAGGTGTCCGAAGGAGCTCGGAGTGACCAGCTTTAGTCTATCTGCTTGGGGCTGGAACAAATCATTTTTGGTTTAATCCTTGTTGGTGATAATGATGATGGTGACGATGATGATGAGTAAATTTTGATTGTTTTAATGTCTCTGGATCAATATAATTTCACCATAGTAAAGTCCTCTGCCTAAGTAACAGTATACAACATAAAATATTCTTCTTTTACTTCTTGCTTGGCGCTGCAAGTCTATGTAGGTCACAGCCTAACATTCTCAACTCTTGTGCATTATGTTCTCCGATCCTCAGCAACTCTCCACCGATTCCTAATTTCCATGCTTCTCATATCCTCTACCATGTTTTCCGACCACTTTTTTCCACTTTGCTTCCATTCGAAGCATATTTCGCAGCCATTTAATTTTTTGAGACTTTATTAATTTTACGTACATCTGCAGGTTGTATTTAGACTGTTTATCTAACAGTTGATTCGAATCATCCAGAACACTCTTGATCTTGTATACGGGTTCAAATGTCTTCCGAAGTAGGCCTATTTTGCTTAAAACGTCTCAACAACTCTTCGTTCTTTTTCAGGAAGGTCCATGTCTCTCTGTCTTCTGTTATTTTTTGTCTAATAAGACACTCCCAATTTTGACTGACGACCAAGTACTTTTAGCTCAATAACACTAACTTACTTATATAATAAGGCCTATTATTCTTCGCTACTCGGCTCTTATTCACCATTTGTGTTATAAGATTTCGTAAATAGTGAATCCACTGAAGCTGCTCACTGATTGAAAGGTACAAGGAATATTATTTTCAATTTTCTTATTCAGTTTATCTATTGCTTTGCATTCCTATGATTATAGGTTTGTCTCAATTGGCAATACAAGCCGATACAATTTGTAAATGTACATATAAAATATAATTATTATTCAAAAATATAGTTGTGATTCCATGTTCCCTCCCAAGATGAAACAAGATCAAGCGATGTAATTCAGTTTTCTGAGGCAGTTCATTGTAAGACAGTATCACTATTCAGTGTTACTATATTTTCGTACTACATTGAATCGGACCCCCAAGGAATTGCCTGGCGTCCCGTTGCTTATGCCGTCACGTGGAAAACGATGATGGACGCCGGAGTATGGCATGAGTTGCCAGCGAACAGAAAGAGTGATATAATACTGTCCACATATATAAATTTCGTGAGCATATTATTGTTGGATAGTTTTGTTCTCATATGTTAAACATTGTTCGACTAAATCAAAAGTATACGTCGACAGTCTGAGCTAGCAGCTTTGCCGTCTATTTCACACAAAATTTAACCACTTTATTCCACTGCCAGAATTAAGGTCAGCTACACTATTTTAGCACTACGGTACTCAAGTAGGCGTACACGTATGGCTAGTACTACGTCTCGTTCGTCCTTTACTTCCTTAGCTGATTTAGCCAGATACTCTTCAGAACTGGGCCAATCCGGCTAGACATCATGGGAAACGATTCACACACGCACTGTGAATGCAGATATCGTTAAAGAGCCTTCTCTGCTGCTGAAATAAAGCAATTTTGCTGTTTATGGTAAGACGGACTCTTCATTCGTAACAAATAATGCTAAACATTCTCACTTGAGATTTTTAAAATTTGCACTCGAATACAAAAACTACTTTTGCGTACTGCTAAATAATTACTTCAAATCTTACTAAGAGTTATGACATTCTTGTCAGTTCGAAGCAAGCATCGGTTCCCAAGTTGGGTCGTAACCTAGCAGAAGATGCGAAAAACATAAGCCAGTAATTACAAAAATAATAATTTTCTTAGCGTCAAATATTAAAAGTTATCTACAGACACAGACAATTATAGTTGATAACCGAATATTAAATGAGTGTTAATAATTGTTTGTCGGTTAAAAAGCTTTGTGAAATAGTTGGAAAGTAGTGGTTGGAAACTATTTTGTAGAAAAAATTTGAAAAACGTAAACGTATTATTTATTTGGATCTTTGATTTCACTCTTCCTATCGACGCGTACTCTGTTTTCTGTACATCGATTTTCTAGTCGTACGCTTTGTATTCCTCTTGCAGTTTACGATCCATGGATTCTACAGCTTCCAGTTTCATAGATATGAATGAAATTTATCGTCATTAATCATATTTCGTCTTCGTTGTAAAAATAATTTTTATTGTTGATATATTTTAAAGCTATATTAGTATATGGTATATTTTATTTAAATTAATAAATAATTTAATTAAACACAATTTTTTTTATCCCTTTACTGATGAACTATTATAAAATAACAATACTTCTATACCTACACTACCATTGTTATTTACGTAAACATGTCTTTAATAGGTCGAAAAGGGATTGTAAAGCTTTTGACGATTCTCGTGTAATGGAAGTTTGGTATTCGTCGTGCTCATGTACTGAGAACCCGTATGTCATTTAACAACACTGTTCACTGTCTACAGACGATAATCAGCAAGTCGCAAGTCGCATTACTCCTGGGAGGCGGAGACATGCGCTGTCGAATTTTATGACCGCTCGTTTTATAAAATTTTCCAGCGCTTTTGTTCACTCGCGCAGTTAATTTCTAAAAGCTTTTATCACGCGAAACGAAGAATTAAAACAAAACAAAAAAAAGTAAAACCCAAAGTAGAGAGGTCGCAGTCGCCGGCGCGGCGTGTTCCATTAAAACGCGAATCTAATGCGTGAACTTTGTACAAAGTCATTAAAAAAGAGAGACAACGACAACAACAACAGCGGCAGAGGTAAATGGTGTTTAACGGCAGAGCTTCTTACGTGAAAGTTTCGTCGGCGGGTAACGGGTAACGCAACGTTTCATGAGGCCACCAATTACCGTCAGTCAAATGCCGTTTCTCTCTGCTAAATTATTGTTGCCGGAGCTATCTACCTGTCAGCCACAACGTACTTGGCTGCCTTGGCTCTCTCGGAATAATTAACTTTATATAACAACCCCCGTCCCCGCCCGCACATCCGATCCAGTAACGTGTAACCGATTCCTACAGGGCGCTCCTCTGCTACGCATATGTCACACAACAAGATAAGCCTTCCGAAACTTGGAGGTTTTGTTTCGTACATTAATTAAATATTCCACTGACACGTGGTTTATCAGTGACATAGTGTAACGCTCACACTCCATTTGATATGCTTGATTGCAGAATAAACCCAAATGTCAGAATTGTGTATTATTCTTTGACTTTCGCTCACAGAGAGATTAGTTCTTACGCAGCCCAGTGTTTCTATAGTCAAGTTTCAGTAATATTACTTACAACGTCTCTTACCTGCGTGTTATAAAGGGAAAGGAAAGGGCACATATGAAAACTGAACGTAGCACACTAAACGTTTCAACTTCTCGAATAACTCCGTGACTGTCAACGGGAACGAACGTTTAGTCACTACGTATCACATACGACATTAACATATTGTCGTATCACACAGAAACGGTGCAACTTAACTACTGAAAACGTGACGAAATTGAAACTGATAACGAAAACTTAGCAGTTCCTAGTGCTGCTGAGCCGCGTTTGTTCATACTTGCTTAGATACCAACTCGGAACATAACATGTTAGACCATGCCGTCAGGTGCGAAATTTTATTCAATAGAAAATAACAGAATACTTATGTTACCATAACAAGGAGAGCCGCTTTCCATTAATTTTACACTATTAATGATAAAAACTCTGCGCTTGAATGATAATGTGCAGCTAAGTTTGATGTATAGATTCCTCATTACATCTTAACATTTTTGGTTTGCAAATACCAATTAAACAGATCCCTTTTAATTTGCTAAATATGAATTTCGTACGATGTTGTACGATCATCATCATCATCATCATCATCATCATCATCATCATCATATCCAACTTCGGCTTAGACAATCGTGTCTGTTCAGATTTTAAGCAGACTGGAACTGATTTACCCATCTCTTCCTAGGGCGGTCAGCCTCTCCTTGTGGCTTATACAGATAAAATAATTTAGCGAGTCGATCTTCCGACTCCTTTAAAATATACCCACGTCACTACATTCTGTATTCCTTCAGTTTCTACGAACGCACCTAACTTCCATTTTTTTCTCTGATTTCAGTATTCCTTCTCCGACTACACAGTCTATTAAGTCAGCAAAAGGTCTCAGACGTTTCATTTCGGCTGCCTCAATTCTTAGATCTCCAGATCTCTAATCCATAAAGTGGGGACAGCTGTTAAGTTACAGAATTTCAGTAATCTTTCATCCCTAACTTTATTAAGGAGGGCACGTTTTATTGTAACTGTAAGCTGTTGAAACCGCGGTTATTTTCCGTCATGCTCATTAAATTGGATGTAGAAGACGTCAGAACTTAACTGAAATGGTTTATTTGTTCCAAGGTTTCATTGACAAGTATTATTTTCGCCATAGGAAGGTCTTTTACCTCGGGACGCCATTATTTTAGTTTTCGTCGTGGACATATTCCGGTTACATGCTTCTGCTACCCAAAAGTGATAAAAAATATTAAAAACTTCAAGTATTTGGGTGTAACAATGACATCGGATAGTGACAGCAACCAAGAAATAAAAGTAAGAATAGGAAAAGCTAAGATAGCAACAAAACAATTAAACAGTTTGCTTTGGAGTCCACGGATAATAAAAAACAATAAAACTATAGTCGAAAGTATAGGCCTATATGGAGCAGAACTGTGGGAAATTAATAAAAGATATAAATCCATAATAAGAGCTATGGAGATGGATTAATGGCGGAGGTATTGTAGACTAACCAAGACTAGATAGAGTGAAAATGCAGAGATAAGACAAGCGATGGGCATCGACCTTGACATTATAGAAATAACAGAAGCAAGAAAACTGTATTGGTTTGGACACCTAAAAAGAATGTCGGGTGAGAGATGGCCAAGGAAGGTATGGGAATGGACTCCATCCTCTAGAAGAAAAAAGGAAGACCTAAACATTCTGGAAAATGGACGTCGAAGATACAATGAATGCAAGAGGACTTACAGACCAGGACTGTTTAGTCCGGCGCCAGTGGAAGTTAGGATGCGAGAGGCGGCGCCAGCCGTAATTAAATCGCCTAAAAAAAAACATGCTTCGCCACCTTATAAGAGACCACACTGGTTTTTGTTAATTGTCATCCGAATCTGCGAAGGTTATCCGATCAACTGTATATTGAAGTGTGCGCACAATATTATCGTGAGTCATGAGGCACGTAATAATGTCTTATTTAGTCTGTCATACCTTCAAGATGTTCTTTTGTGTAAACACACACACACACACACACACACACACACACACACACACACACACACACACACACACACACACACACACACACACACACACACAAATTGTACCTATTTACGACTCAACACTCAACACTTCAGTTTGCGCAGTAACCATGATTGACAATGCCACATTAGCCAGAGTACGCTGTGACAGGAAGCTGGTACGAATATGCAGCATTACTATCTGATGGTAACATAACTTTGAACCGTGTACTTCGTTTGTGGCGAAAGCACATTGTCAGAGCACGACTCCGTGGCGATCGGAGAAACCGTGTATACATTAAAACACGTTTTGCCACACACGCGCGCGCGTGGCTTATATTCACAATCTACAAGAACGAAATCAGTCGTAATTTTTCTCTCTGTTAAATATTGACTTATCGTGTAATTAATAATACGTTGGAAGAGACAAAATTATGTTTTCCGTTTGCAATGTTCCACTACAGCGTACAATTGATTTTTAATATAAAATTCACATTAACAGTATGCATACGATATTCAATTTATTTTAAAATAATTGGATGCTATTTATTTATGTGTTATGTTTATTCAAATTTAATCTTTATATTGATTCACCGCAGTATCGATGCTCGATGTGAACAGTACCGCGTATATTCTTCTCGGAATAATATAATTATTTCATTGTTTACAAATGAACAATTATTTATTTTGTAAACTAAATAATAAATATACGTTTCATTTCAGTATTACTTAAATTAATTTAACCAGTGCAGAAAACTAAATGAATATTTTGTCTCGTTTTTATGAATGTTTAATGAATTTTTGAACGTCAGTAGTCATTCTGATACTTTATACTCAGATTTGGAAAAGGGAAAATTTTAACATACCACCTTCAGCTCTTTTTGGTGAACCTTACTACACCTTGAGTCGTTCAAAGCAAGGGTTAATTTATAAAATTCTAATCAAGCATTGAATGGAATCACTACTAAACTAATATTAATAATTATTGAAATTTTAATTATTACACCTATCTTGTAATTGATATGTTAGGTATAATTTTACTAATAAATAACTGTTTACTTAACTCTTGCTTTGGGCAGCGACTCTTATAGTTTATCCCAGGGCGCCAGTAATAAATAAACACAATATTAAATGTTATAATTTGTATGTTTAATAATTTTTGCATTTAAATATTACATTTAATAATCTTGATTTTTTAGTAATATCAATATGTAAATTTTATGATACATTTCTTTTGATTGTGGGTTCTTTGAAACTGATTGGGGCACTAATAGTCAAATTTCAAGAACTGACTCTAGATTACAATATTACATGAGTGTTCATTAAACTTTTTTACTTGTTCGTTGAATTCCACAAATCTGCGAAGCGCTGTGTCAAATTCCTTTGAACGTTGTCCGTACTTGAAGTCCTGAGGTCAGCTGCTGAGCCGTATATCCTGGTGTATTTCACTCGTTGATTACCATTTCACTTGTACCCCAATATTCACATACACTAGATACCATTCACTTTAAGATCTAGAGAGAATGCGAATGTGCTGTATTACACACTGTTTACTGAGCACATAATATATAAGTTATTGACGTTAAGTGCCTTCAACACAGGACAATATGTAGCAATCGTCAGCTTAATTGATACGTGACAAGTTCCGCTGTGGCATTTACTTTGCCCACCGTACGCTCACACTTCGAAATTTGGTTTAGATTCAGACGATTTTTTGTATATTCGATATAGACTTATTATTTTACTCGAATACCGTTAATTACATCTGACTTCTCTACGGATTTACTTTCATTATTATTATTATTTAGACGATTCAATATGGTTATTAGTTTCACCCGTATTGTAACTTTACCGTATACTGAATACTATGTTCACTAATAATTATTTCTTAACAACACTATTGCGAGTCTAATGAATGTAATTTCTCCGCAGACTGCCCCTTTCTCCAACTACTTTTTTTTTATACTCAACTAAGAACTACCCTCACCTATTCCTTACAGAACATTTCCCGATTGGCTACATGTGCCGCGAAATTCAATCTACCCAACCGATCAAGAAAATTCTCCCGAAAAAAAGATGACGCGTTTTTTTATTCGTCCAACAACTGCGCGTTCAAAAATAGTGGGAAAAGACGCGTTACATGATTTCTCTCTCTCGACCCTCTCCCTCACACATAACGGTCCTATTGTTGAAAGACACTCAACTTTCACAAGCTTTCATTTATTTTTTTCTAGTTTTTAACACAATATAATTTTATGATAGGATGTTTGCTACGTGACTTTTTCAGACTTTCTAGCCGTCTGACGGTCGTCAGCTCAAGGCTGCGTTTCTTTGAAAAAACCCCGCACCTCTATTTCATAACGGTACTTTCTTAGTATAGTTTCTATAGCTATATTTTATTTAATATCAATAAGACATGACTTTATCCCCGTAAAACTGCTTTATAGTCAATTTTAACGTCATAAACAATTCATTAAACTCACGTTAAACAGAAGTGGGGAGGAGAATGGGGGAGGAGTGGTTGCCAAAGAGAGTGGTGAAATGGATACCATAGGAATACAGAAAAAGGGGAAGGCCAAAAGTAACATGGATACAGGGTGTAAGGAGATCAATGAGTGTACGAGGTCTAACCGAAGAAAACTGCAACGACAGGAGATATTGGCAATTAGGCATCAGACAACGTCGCAGGACGTTTTAACCCGAATTATTTCGAAACATTCTTGCCTCAGAAAGATGCCTTCATTCTTTACTGTCTGCCGGTCACAGTACACCGACTCAACTGGCATTCTCGGTCTCGGACCATTACAGGCCTCCGCCTAAGCGACATATTACACCGATATACCAATAATCAGACACTAGATAAACCCAGGTTGTTTTGGAAGCAAGGTTCCCATTTCTCGTCTGTTTCAAACCGATTGTGCCAACGGTAGTTACGCCGTTTTTCAACTGAACTGACACACATCTAGAAAACCAGTATCCCACGATCACAACTGATTCTATGAGAGTAAAAGACCGTTTTCAGTTAGGAAGTGGAACCCGTCAACCTGATAATTCACCGGATAACGTTGAAGGAGATAGAATAACATTTATTTTTTGAAACTGTCCCTTTATGCATACCCGCAGTACATTTTCAATGTTTTTAATATGCGATTGTATCGATATATTGCGATATGAAGAAGAAGAAGTGTACTAATTGTAAATTTGTCCACTTGTTGATGTAAAGTGAAAATAAGTGTTGTTTTCATTTGGGAGGTTAGGTAACTGTTTTTGGGCTTTTAGTTTACTGGTGAAATAAATAAAAGCAATGGTTGGAAAAAAAACATGACGTTTAATGTGTATAGGCTATACAATGCTTATAACAGAGTAACACTTAAAATATAGAACCCAACGTTTTTAAGTCTAACTACAACAGTAAATGTAAACTGAAAAAATATTTATGGTTAATGGAAAAAACAAAAAACAATGTATCCGACCGAACGTTACACGGTGCGCACCGAGTCGGACACGTGTGTTTAAATAGTGTACTTTTATGAATTTTAATATTTGACGATCTCTTCCCGAGTGATACGTCTGATGATGGGACATAGTTCCCGAAACGCGTAACAACAAAAACAACGCAACGAAGTCACAGGACGGATTTGAAATAAGGTAATTTATTATCAAAAATGTGACTTGGACCATAACCAACAATGTTTAAACAAAAAACAATGTATTAAGGAATGACAACATATGCTCTACATATTGTACATAATGGACATTTGGTTAGCCACAAAATGAGTACTTGTTGGAAAACGAATGTTACCGAAAAAACGAGTTCTGCCACAAAAAAGTGACATGTATAACAATAGGCAAGGGGTGGCCCTTACTTTCGAGTTTGGTGGCTTTTCAGTGATCTATTGACAGAACGAGTATTAGTGAAAAAAGGAGTACTACTGGAAAAACGAGTTCTACTGGAAAACCGAGTACTGCCACAAAAGGGAGACACATGTAGTAATAGGCAAGTTACCCTTCCTTCGAGTTGCATTTTCCCGTGGTTTTCACAAGAAAAACCGAGTTTTACATTACAGACGTATTGGTTCCCATATGTAATTTCAGCTTTCCTGTTAACCTAACGACATCAAGTTTTGGCGTTACAGGCACGCGCCGGTGATATATTACCGCTACAAACATTTTTCATTAAAAAAAATTACAAACAAAACCAGTTGCAATCGCTAACCAACTATTTTGCAACTTAGAAATTAAAATTTGTATAATTCTTCACCTACATAAAATTATGTGCGATATTCACTACAAATCGAAGTCAAAAATAGCATAATCGAAATATCGAAAACGACTGCGGGTACGCATAATGGGACAGTACATAATTGTTTTATACGACCATTGCCACATGCCGCGAAACCAAACTAATTCCGCTGACAGAAGGAAGCCGACGTGGAGTTGACACTTCGCTTGACCGCAAATGCATACCTATCAGAAGTGCAAAAATAAGACAGGTAATGCCACTGAAGGTCGGTGTTGAATCCGTAAAAGGTAGCAAGGTGCCGTTCCTGCCCATAACGCACGTGAGAAAACTAGGAAGTTTGCTGTGGTACCCATTTGTAACGCGGTATATCAAGAGAGCTGATAAAGATTAGCCTGTGGTAGGTCATCGAGAATCGCCAAAGGGGTGCCCTAATAGCAGAAGGTACTTCTACCACGAATGGGCTGCGAAAGGGAAATAAAAACGAGATCAAAACTGTTGCGAGAATTCGAATTTGGATACAGAATTCAAACCAAGAATATAAAGTACGGATTTGGATTCCCCTCTGGAATGTACTTGTCAGTTCCGCGCTCTCTCTTTCTCTCTCTCTTTCTCTTTTTTTTCACTAACACATACATGAAATAGACGTAATCGCTTGTCATACAAATGTAAATGATCTGTATCTTACATCAACAATATTAATAGGAATATACTAAGAGAAAGAATGAAATCTAGAAGACCTATTTATAACACGGTCAATTAGGAAAGTGTCGAAGAGAAAGGATACAAACTGGCGGATAAGAGAAATTAAGCGATTACACGCTGGTGACTCAAAGGTGTACAGAGACGGAGACAGACTAAGGAAAAGTTGAAGAGAAACCCTAGACAAGAAGACGTAACACGAAGAAAGCATAGATCTTGACCAACAAACGACGACAAAGAACGACCATCAAAAGAGAGTGGAAAACGGAAAACATCGGGGCACATTATAAGACTAACCTACCTACGATGGTAAATACATTATTAATATGTCCATGAAACTTCGTTATGTCGCATTAGCGAGTGTGTCGGGGTTAATGACCTGATTTACGTTATGGATACGCGTTTTACAAGTGTGCACATTATACGACAAATGTTCACTGTAAACTTATTACGACTGAATCTGTATCGTAAGGGAAACTGATAAACAGGAAACTAACTGATAAACATGAAAAACGGACAAAACAGCCGAAACGAAAGCTCGGAACAAAGAGAACGCCTGGAGTTAAACTAGCTTCTGAACGCAAGAAAAAAATCTCACCTTATCTTTAATAGAAGTCGAACAGCAGGCGACTTGACTCTCGACAAAGAGAAAGAGAGACAGTATGATAAACTTGGGAAATTCGATTTAAGTAGTAAAAAAAGAAGAAGTCAAGCGTAAAGTGGCAGCGCCGTGGACGCGAGGAAGATATATAGTTTACAGCGATGATATTACACTAGTATCGGACAATACGATAAAGTAAATAGATATTACTTAGTGGCCGTGTAGAAGGGGTATAATAGAAAGTAAAGTTGTGGGAAAATCAATAACGGAAAGCGAAAAAACTGACGGTGACGAATCCATGGCTTTACAATCAGAAACAGAAAGTCGGAAAACAAGATAATGACGCTTGTTCAAGCTACGGATCTGCGAACTGTATTCACACGGTAGGAAAGAGAACAAAGCAAATTATGTAAATGGTAAGATTAACGGATTATTAATTCTGTCGTTTGTAGGTTAATTGTAAGTGGATTATGCAAAGCTGCTCGTGTACGGTTCTGAAGAAATATAAGTTCGTTCCCGGTGATCGTCGAAAATAACCGGGCACGTTTATCAAGCTAGACACGGTGGAGGAGGAGGAATTGTGTGTGTGTGTGTGTATTAGTTATCGTTATCTAGCCGAAGTGTTTCAGATAAGACCGCTGTATTACGCTCCAACTATAGGGGTGGGTAGGCAGGGAGAGTCGTAACTTGGCTGGTAAGTAAATTTTACAATTTAATTCTTCTCATGTTATATCTATTTAGTGATTTTTAGTTCAATTAATGATGTCTTCTATTCTACGATGTTTTAATGTAATTTTCATTTTTACACCTGAAGACGACGACTGATTTATAGTGGTCGAAACGATGTGTTAATTAAATCGTAACGTTGGCCGAAGTCCAAAACACGAAACGAAAGCTCGTAGTGATTCCACACTCGTAACATACTTGAAAAAAATGTACGCCAAGGGTATTAGTTTTAAGGCTCATGACCTACACTGATCCTACGACCGCCGCAGAGCCGTTTGATTATGAGTCGTCAACGAAACCAGTGTGTCGTCCCACGCCAATAGACGAATTAGTATGCCAGTTAATTTAATTTAATCGGATACAGTTAACTCTTTAACAAATGAAGTTAATGAAATATACGTATTTCCATACACTTCACAAATGAATCAATTTAATCATGTTAGTATTTACAATTTAAGCGTGTAGTATTTATAAACCTTGTGACAATAATATAAGTTCGCGCGCGCGCGCGGGGGTGTAGACTATATGTGAAACATATTTTACTGCTGCTTTATTAACGTGCATGTAGCCTATTAATTTCGCTAATTAGCTTTCAAATCAATATCAACAGACACAGACTCGTTTGGACGCTTTTCGCTGCCTATTTCTACACACGGTCTGTAATTTCTATGTTTATTTCCCCATTTATAATTGTTTAAACTTTTTAAAAAAACGTTAACAACTTATTTTAAAATTATTCACACATTCATCCATAAACACTACGGACTAACCCGGACGACACAGTAAATGCCATTGTCTAGACTATTTGGAAGTAGGCCTACTCGAATGCGTGAATTCGAGTACATTAATTTTTGAAGTTTAAAACAGATACGTACGTAGTGTCTAAGCAATGGCTTATACGTTTAATTGGCAGCATGGTTTCTCGTTGCTCGGTTTGGGCGCTGAGCGTTGTCGGTTCTGGATACGCTCGAGTAGTTCATGCACATCCATTCCACGAGGCTGTTTCCAGATGGAGAAACTCTCCACCAGACTTGAAACTACACTAGGTTACGCTGCATCCTGTTTGTCTGTACGCTTGTGTATGTGGAGCGCTTCTCGATGTAGTGTCCAGAACAACGGTTCCGCCTTACCGAACCAGGCCGTGTGTGTCTTCGTATTTCAAAACGTATTCAGCACTGAGGCGGTCAACTTTACGACGACAGGTACAGGAATGAAGAAACTATGAAATGATGTGGTAGCCGGCGTTGAGACATTCTCGGACAGAGTTTATTCAATGCACGCGAACCGTGTGTTTGATCGAGCCACCAAGTCATTCACGAACTGGTAGAAACCGTAAAGTGCGGGAACTCGTAACTGTAGACCATCAGAACTGTCAACGCAGGCGAAGAAGGCCGCGTGAACAGAACTACGTCTGACCTTCTTAACGACAGACTACGACTCGATAGCCTGACATCAAATGACTCCGGCGTGAGAGTTCAAATATTACGATGACGGCCAAACTTCGTTATATTGTAAATCACTGAAGAATAAATGATTGTAAGTGGGCAAAGAAGCGTCGTTTGGTGACAGTAACGATGACACACGTCACTCTGCTTTGAGTTTGCCTTTGGCCTATATTGACTCCAACACAAGCACGCGCGCACACTACACGTCGACTGCAATTTGTGGTTGTGTGTGCTGTTCACTTTGTGTAGTTTTGTGTTACCGTGTTAGCTATTCTGTGACGCGTAACGCGGTTTATGTTTGCACTACGTCCTTTATCAGTCACGGGTTGTAGTTCATAGCTGCTGCTTGCTAATGAAACTTCAGCGCAAACAAATTAGTTTTTCCGTAATATATCGACATTACATTTAACCACATCAAGGAAAACAACAGCTTTTATTTACGACGTAAAGCCTTCCTCGATAGTTTACGGAACAACCAGCAGATTGGAAAATGTAATAGACTTTGTAAGATGTGAAACTGAGGCGGATAAATACGTTGAATCATCATGCAGACGACACAGCATTCACAAACAAATTGCGTAGATTTTCCTCTCTCATGTGTGAATTACGTAATAAATAAAAACATATAATCTGGCTTTTAGAGTGTCGTTTTATACCAAATAGTGACAAAGGAGAAGAGATATGTATAATTCATGGATAGAGGATAATTCTTATAACGCAGTTAATAAGTTCAGATACCTGGATAACATGATAGATAATGAAGGGTCCATAATCACGACAATACATGACAGGATACAAATAGGAAAAAGGATATATTGTGCCAAAAGTAGACTAATGAGAAGCAAACTCATTAGTCGTAACAAAAAAATAATAATATATAAGGCACTTATCAGACAAGTTGTTACTTATGGAACGAGACATAGACGTTAACAAAAAGAGAACAAGAAAGACTAAGAAAGTTGTTTGAAAGAAAGATGTGTTATAGCCCGGTTAAAGAAGATAAGGAATGGAGAATAAGAAATAACTAGGAGGTATATGAGGTCTAAGCGTGACGACATTGTGAGATTCGTAAAGGCTTAACGAATACAATGGCTAGGACACCTAGAGCGGATGGATGATCAGCGTATGCCAAAGAAAATCCTGAGGGCGCAAGTCTATAAAAGCAGAAAGGAGCCGACCTATAATAAGATGGTTCGATGATGTGCTGGCTGGAAGACCTAAGAAGAATGGATGTGAGCGGTTACGCTGAAGTGGCAATGGGTAAGAGACATTGGAAAAGATTGGTGTTGGAAGCCAGGGCTCGCGTTGGACTGTAGCGCAGAAGAAGAAGAAGAAGAAGAAGAAGAAGAAGAAGAAGAAGAAGAAGAAGAAGAAGAAGAAGAAGACAAACCAGCAGCTTTCTCGTTCGTTTCTACGTAATAAACAATTACGTAAAATTAATAAAAATTTTAGTGACAGTGTACTGTCCACAGTTTACGTGCCGATTCACAACAGGTTAAATGCGAGACAAACAAGATTTATTTAAATCTGAAGACTGAAGTGGAAGCCCGTGGTCAGAAGGATTTGAGTGAAACTGAGAAATACATGATTCGAAGACGATTGCGGGATATAGAGAAGAGAGGATGGAGAAGAAAGCGTAGAAAGAGGAGGGAAGTACTGAACTGAATAACATTATAGAAAAAGGTTAAAACACGTAGTGGATTGTAATAAAGAAGAAGACGGTAGGTGAAAAGAAAGTTCTTGGTGGTGAAAGGATGAATCACGAAAAATAGAGAACTTTAACGCACCACCAACCTTATTAGAGATATTGCTTAGAAGTACGATATTACTTAAGACCATCGATGTATACTATATGGATCGCGTGCTGCATTCACTAAATTCGGTCCGACCGTACAAAGTCTGACATTTCTGTTTTTTTATAGCTTTTGTTGCTTTAGCGGATTATACTTTGCGTTAAATGGTATAGCTGTGTCATTTTTAACAATTAATATTTAAGTTTATCGCTAAGTTCTGTTGCGTTCATAAACAGTTCTGTTGCGTTCTTATTTATGAACATTTATTATTGAAGCCAGACGAATAAAGATAAGAATAAGGGAAACAAAGAATAAAAGACGTGAGCCGTAAACTTTAAAATGTTTATTGCGTAAAAGAAGCTGGCGTATACGCTCGCCATGGTCGTTAAAGTGTTCAATAAGCAATGCTAATTTACATTAATTTTTTTAATTTTATTTAATTAGCTACCTATTAACTGTATAAAAATTGTTTACATTAAACATTACTAAATAATAAAAATTTATTTAACTTTTGGCAGACACCAAGCTTAGAGAAGGTAGCTGCAGCGGTTCTTCCCTTAGCAGTATTATAGCATAAGATTTTATAAAATAATGTCATTATTAATTTGATAAGTTTCACTTCATGGCTGTCTTCAGAAAAATCATTGTTTGAAACATGTTTTCTAAACACTGTGCCGGCAAAGTTTTTGCAAGCTGATATAATCATTTTTTGTATTAAGTTTACTGTCAGATATAATCAATAAATTATAAATATATTTTACAATCTTTAAAACGTCTAATGACGCTCTAATTAATTTTCCGCTTGATACAAAATCAGTAAAATGAGTGTAAACGCTTAAGTTATTGTCATCTGTTATCAGTTAGGCAAAAGTAAAAACAAACTGTTATAATAATAAAATCTTCATAAGCACAAATTTTCAGTAGAACTGTCCCAAATGTAATAATTGTAAATTGTTAAAACAAGTGCATTACTGACTGAATGACTCGTTTAATACACGTGTTAACTTAGCGCCAAACGCTTTATTTCCAACCATTGTGTGGGACCGTTTTCTGCCGTTCACTTTGCCTGGCAGCACGCGATCCATATAATATACATCGATGCTTAAGACTGACCATTGTTTAATGCGTTAGGAGGAGGGGAACGGTAAATTTGGTTATTGGTAGTTCGGTCTAGTACGGCCTATTCAATCAACTGGACAGGTGTAGAACGATCGCTGACTACGAGACGTTGCTATAGCAACCGTCAGCTAATTGGTGTCACAAGTAACGTTTCCAGTCGTGTTGCACGTGTAATAGTCTTGTCGTGTACACGCCAACGCTGATTTATTAAACCTGCAAACTCCAGTACTCAGGTATTTTCATTCGGCCGGTGTCCCTCGCGGTAATTCGATTACTACGCACACATAGTCCTCGGCGGTGTGAAGCAATTAACGGGAGGGCGGCAATCGGCACCCATCACTCGTGCCAGCCGCGCCCACGCGGATTGCTTTCCTGTTTTCATCCATCCACAACGATACGATTCCCACGTCTGCTGGGAAATCAATCGCAGCCTCACCCCTCCGCCGATCCGCTCTACGTTTTACTACCCTAGAAATCTTTACAAATGTTTATATTTTCAATTTGTAATTTAGGGAGGAGGTGAAGCAGTGTGGTGCGAGTTCTATCCCTCCTTCTTGCCTCCTTGCACTCGTACACTAATCCAATTGGTTTTGATCAATTGTTAAAGTTGATTGGAGAAATAGATTTTGTAGCTGCTGTTGCTTGCACACTCTCTTCGCTTTACGGGTTGCCGAATAGAACACACACACACACACACACACACACACACACACACACACACACACACACACACACTTGCTTACGGTTTACTTGTTCTTTTTTTTATGTGTTCCTTCTGTCGCCGCTTATCAAGCGGAAACGAAGAAAGCTACCTAGCTCAGCGGAACAGACGAAGTCTCGTTATGAGTCTGCTAAGCTACTTTTGTTCCTTCCCTTGACAACTGATTCGACCAAACTACATACGATTTTGAATACACTTGTGTTAGTAAATATTACGTATCCGAGTGTAAACACTCAGGACGTGTGCCTTTATGTTATTTTTAAAAATCTGCTTACAGAATTATATGTAACAATGAACATTTTGTTGCAGGCTGCCGATCACTTCTTTCTGCACATCCCGAGTTTACATATTCTGTAACAAATACTCGCTCAGAACGAAACGGTTAACAGACTGGAAACACGAAGACTGGCAACAAAAAGAGCTGAGTGGAACTGTAGGTAATACTCTGTTGATTCCTTAAGTTTTCACCTTCGGCCGACGTCTTACTACTGTTCGGGCTGTCAGGCTGTGGTCTTGCAGACGTTTCAGCGTCGCCATTGGAGGCAAGCCTTTGCCACAGTGCTGTGGTGTTACTGACGGATATCTTGTCAGTACGAATTTAAGTCATTTTGGACACTGCAAATGGCCTTCAATGGCGAGGTTGAAACGTCTGTTTTGAACAACTGAAGACCACGGCCTGACAATAGTTCTTACAGTTACGTAAGCAATACCGTCTGATAGTTTGCGTACTTATTTCAGTGTGTCTAGGGCAACGCAGAAGATGTATGTCAAGAAAGATATTGATTAGGGGCAAGACAGATAGTCGTTATAAATGCACAATGACTTTTCATCGACGGTCGAGAGAGTGTGTATTAATGGGATACATTTATATATTGCACATTTTTGTAAAATCTCACCATCGCCATCGTTCACGTTAATATTTAGTGAGATACTAAACATAAAAAAAAAACGCCAAGACAAATTCAGTAAAGCGCCAAGTTTTGAGTACCTCATAATCATCACCTCACCATGGCAATTGCCCCTGTTCCGACGATCTTCTCGGCCTGCCTACAGATCTTCCTACCTACAGACTGTAGGCCATTTTCGTATTTGCTTCGGAATTCTACAGTCCTTCGTTCGCTCCACCATCGTTGTATATATTCATACATTTGTGGGCAACACCGGTTTCATGTTCAACTCATCGCTCACAGTTTCATAAAAATTTCTTCTAGTGCAGCCTTTAACAACTTAGAAAGACGGAGCATTTATACAGTTTGTATCTTACTTCGTTCTTTTCTCTAAATAAATCACGCGACGCTACCATACACGAGAGTTTTAATTGATATTCCCTTATACAACTTCAGTGTAGTACGTCGGCGTGTTCTGTTCTTCGAACGTCTTCATGTTCCTTTGCATTATAAGATACCTCTGAATAATTCAAATAGGCCTACTAAAAAGTAAGAAAACTACTCCAACTATTATCAGATACTGGAAAATCGGACACAAAAATCCAATAAAAATTCTGTGTAAGTACTAAGTTAATAATTCTTATTTTAAGTATTGAAACCAAAGATTATACAATCGAATTACGGCACAGGAAATGAGATTCTTAAGACGAGTTAAGGGCTGTAGTCGAATAGACAGAATAAGGAATGAAACGATTAGACAAGAACTTCAGGTATTCAACTTAAATGAAAAGATAATATTTAATAGAAACAAGTGGCAAGAACATTTAGAAAGAATGCAACAATACAGGATTCCAGTAAAAGCTAGAAAATACAAAGCCAGAGGAAGAAGAAATTTAGGTAGACCAAGGAAAAGGTGGGAACCGTAACAGGCAGAACGCCTAAAACATGAAGTGAAGAAGAAGAAGAAGAAGAAGAAGAAGAAGAAGAAGAAGAAGAAGAAGAAGAAGAAGAAGAAGAAGAAGAAGAAGAAGAAGAAGAAGCAGAAGAAGAAGAAGAAGAAGAAGAAGAAGAAGAAGAAGAAGAAGAAAGATTATACATTTTTAATTTGTATTGCGTAATTCTTAGCCACAGACAGGCTAACATAAACGTTTTGAGGAAAAAGGAATTGTGAAACTCAAGAAATAATGGAATCAGAACAAAGAAAATTTAACGTAAGGCTTTTGCACTAAGCGTAGTTCTGAATCGTGGATCACTGGGAAGAGATAGGAGGAAACGTTTAGGATTTACGATTAGAGGGTTTTCACATTTGATATTAGTGGAGAATACTGTGGATGTATACCGTGGGCAATGGAACTGTGTTTAAGAGAATAAATTTTGGAAAAGTGTAGAAATGGCTTATCGGAAACAAATTCTGTTTGTAGAGTACATACTATTAAATTTCAAACATTACAAGGAAAGACTCATGCGGGAATTGTAGTAGAAGCTAAGGAAAAAGATTATTAGATGTAGTAGCTGCAGACTGACGTTTAAAAACGTACGGTGATTCTAAACAGACACAGAGATAATACAGATAATAATGTTCTAAATATTTGACGAAATACAGTATGTGAGAATCAGAAGTTTAAAATAAAAGATTTGCACCTAAGACGGTTGATTCAGAAATAAAATAATAAGAGTGAATGTACATTTTCTCTTCCGTTAATAAAAACGTTGTCTCATTTCCATACTATGAAGAATTACCAAGGGTTGCAGTCAATCCGTTTCACAGTCAATGGGACTCAAGGGGATAATATGGCTAGCGCCGTGCTGAGTCGCCCCTTTAAGTCCCCTATCTAATAATGACCAGGGACTCTTTTATTGTCTGAGGCGATTCTAGGTTTCGGTCTTTCAAGCTGCAACGTAGAGACCTGTAATAAATACCATGATAAATCACCAGTAACCCCCGAATTTGATAAATATCGAAACGAAAGTTTGTGATACGGAAAGTGTGATATATTTATATTAGTTTACCTCTCTCTACATATAATTGTTGAGAAAATGTAATTACGTATATTTCTTAAAAAGAATGACAGAATAACTTGGAAAGTTTTCTGATATTGTAAATTTTATATGGTAGAATGTTAACTGCTATAAAATCAATTTTCTGTCACTAAAAAAAAAACATCATGTGATGAGCTATCGACAACACAGAACACTCTAGAATGTAGTGAAATATGTAGCTGAATTCAGTTTACTCGAAATTAAAGTTTTATTTATTTATTGCGCTTATCAGAATAGTTACGAGATTTTAAAAACTAGAATTTCATACCGTCAGGTATTAATGTTACATTAAGAGGGATCTGAAATAACTTATCTTTTGTATCAGATATTTTCTATCCAAAAATAAAACTCAGATTATGGCTGGCTTCCAACTATAGGGAACCAGTAAGATAAAAATAATTATTTACAATCACGCAATGGCGCAATCGAACCACTTCAAATTATTTCGGGTAAAAGGTCAGACAGAAAGAGGAATACATGTAGTAAAACACACGAGTATCAAATGACATCTGGAACCGTCGTCAGAAACCTTAAGAAGAACGTGCGACAGTTACTAAAACTTGAATTTCACAAAACGGTAGCTGATCCCGTTAATAGATACACGGCTTATGGGCACAGAAATTGGAAACAAAATCTGTTTTCGAGACGAAATTACTACGAGGTATGTCAGGACGCACGAGAGCTGACGGATTTGAAATCAATATGTTAGCGACGAAGTAAATACGTACATCACTCAAAAAATAAAAGCTCTCGGGAACAAATGGAAAGGTCGCTTACGAAAAATGGATGAAAGACTGCCTGAAAAAGCTCCCAAATACAAAGCAAAATAAAGGTGGAATGTGGGACGACAAAGAAAACGTAGTCAGAAACTTGAAGGGCCAAATGCCTAAAGAGTACAGCAGAGGCGATGATGAAATATTTCCGTCCGTCACAGTTGGTGCTTTCGGTGACATTAATTCAGGCGCCTTACACAACCATCGATGTACAGTATGCTATATGGATCGCGTGCTGCATTCACTGAATTCGGTCCGACCGTACAAAGTCTGACATTTCTGCTTTGTTATAGCTTTTGTTGCTTTAGCGGATTATACTTTGCGTTAAATGGTACAGCTGTGTCATTTTTAACAATTAATATTTAAGTTTATCGCTAAGTTCTGTTGCGTTCATAAACAGTTCTGTTGCGTTCTTATTTATGAACATTTATTATTGAAGCCAGACGAATAAAGATAAGAATAAGGAAAACAAAGAATAAAAGACGTGAGCCGTAAACTTTAAAATGTTTATTGCGTTAAAGAAGTATACGCTCGCCATGGTCGTTAAAGTGTCAATAAGCAATGCTAATTTACATTATTTTTTTAAATTTTATTTCATTAGCTACGTATTAACTGTATAAAAATTGTTTACATTAAACATTACTAAATAATACAAATTTATTTAACTTTTGGCAGACACCAAGCTTAGAGAAGGTAGCTGCAGCGGTTCTTTCCTTAGCAGTATTATAGCACAAGATTTTATAAAATAATGTCACTATTAATTTGATAAGTTTCACTTCATGGTTGTCTTCAGAAAAATCATTGTTTGAAATATGTTTTCTAAACACTGTGCCGGCAAAGTTTTTGCAAGCTGGTATAATCATTTTTTGGTATTAAGTTTACTGTCAGATATAATCAATAAATTATACATATATTTTACAATCTTTAAAAAGTCTAATGACGCTCTAATTAATTTTCCGCTTTATACAAAATCAGTAAAATAAGTGTAAACGCTTAAGTTATTGTCATCTGTTATCAGTTAGGCAAAAGTAAAAACAAACTGTTATAATAATAAAATCTTCATAAGCACAAATTTTCAGTAGAACTGTCCCAAATGTAATAATTGTAAACTGTTAAAACAAGTGCCTTACTGACTGAATGACTCGTTTAATACACGTGTTAACTTAGCGCCAAACGCTTTATTGCCAACCATTGTGTGGGACCGTTTTCTGCCGTTCACTTTGCCTGGCAGCACGCAATCCATATAGTATACATCGATGTACACAACTGTTAAACTGTGTCAAGTTAAAAGCCGATTCACGATTTCCTGTATGACAAGTGTACATCGCGCTCACTGCGAAGAAATTGGCGAACAAGATAAAACGTGAAGACATGTCTAGAAAAACATTCCACTTACGCGGACAATTTTTTTACGGCAAACATACGGATTCTGCTTTTTTCCCTTTGTTAGTACTTACATTTTTACTGGTGAAATAAAATACTATATTCAGCGTACGCAGAGATAAAATATTTTTTATTTATAATTTAATAGAGGTTATTACGATAAAGTATTGATAAGAGTAATATAAGCGGAACGATGAAAACGAAACAGCAAGGTACGATACATTACGAGGTCGGCGGCACTAAAGTTAGACCGCGCGCGTGCGCGTGCCTAATGTAGTGTAATACACAGCTGACTTCGCTCTCCATGGTGAACGCAAATAAAATTCGCCATTCAATTTCTTTCGATTTTATATTCGCATAATAGTAAAAAGGAGCAGGCGGAACATTATTACAGGTATTGTTGTCTTGGTGCGTGATGAAATTACGTTTGAATAAAAGTAAAAGATCAAACTGTAGATTACAACCTTTCGTGTTTCAAAGTTTCAGTACCTAGCAGTCTATTTTCTTTTATTCTGTTATCGGGTTCTAAGGAAATGAACTGAGTATCGTTTGAAGTCAGAAGTAACTGAAGGACATGTTTTTTTAACAGATTTTGTTTTGTTTATTTCTTTTTCCTGAAAAAATAAAAGAGCGTCTCGAAGTTTACTTGAAAATCATACACGACGCTGTCCCCTGCACCGGGGTCCACTCTACGTCATGCCTCCTCCTCGATGTTTCTACAATAGGATCTTCTTTTTGTTCATGTGCACCTGTCCTGGTATTTGCCAGTTGTTTAGAATTTCAGAACACTTTCCTTATCGTTCAGGATTGTCACTCCCATTTAAAGTCAGGACGGATTCTATGGATCTGCTAACTAGAAACACACCCTACAAAAAACCTGAGATTCCTCTATACTATCTCTTACGACGTAAACACTCTTAGAAAGGTGTACACAGCTAGTTATACGACTCTGTACCATACGTGGAGAAACGTATGGTGTTCAACTTTGTGATGCTTACTTGAAAACCGTATACGACGCTGTCCCCTTCAGTGGGGTCGTCCTCGATGTTTCTACAATAGGACCCGTTTTTCCTTCATGTGCACCTGTACTGGTATTTCTCTGCCCAAAATTTCGTCTACGGGGAAACTTCATACTGGATGTTTCAAAGGGCAGATTAGAAAGCAGTAGTTGTGAACAACACTCTCCACCAACCACGAGCGAACTCTGCACGTGACAAGGCGACGTATCTGTTCCTCAGGCTTTCACGGCCTGCGTCGCGACTACTGAAACTACTTCCCGCGCTGCAACGCCGTGATCTTCCACTTTCTTCTTCGTTACGAAAGATGTTGACTCTTACAGACGTTTCGGCTTCACCTCTGCAGGCCATCTTCAGTGTCGAAAGGACCTGACGCACTGACACGGTGTCCGTCAGTACACCACAGTACTGTGGTAAAGGCTGACGTCAACATCTTTCTAACGAAGAAGAAAGTGGAAGACCGCGCCCCTACACGCGGTAAAGTAGTTTTACTAAGGCGACACATGTTCCGATACTCCAATCCGTATCACCGTTAAGAAAAAGAACATCGCGTGACGGTCAGTGACGAATACAGTGTACTCTATGAATGGCTTTCATAATCCCCGCCCTTTTAAAGACAACGGTGCAATGGTCCATCTTCCTGGTACTGACAAAATAACCGAACTATGTATACGTATCTGGTGTGAATATGCGCGCGCGCGCGTGTGATTCTGTACAGTTGCTGCTGTTTTCTACCATTTAATAACTGTTTCCAGTCCCCGTAATAAGGCTTTAACTTTTTAGCGTTCTTTTTGCTTCATATATTCCGTTTTACCGGGATTCCAAAGACAACTCCTTCTTTGTTGTGTAGAAATCCTACCTAAGCCATTACTTTTGATATCTACGACTTTTCTGACACGTCCATATCATGTCAACTTTATCCTTCGACATTACGCATTATGTGGTTTCCAGGCCTGCAGATCTTGTCCCCGTTTTCTCGTTACTCTACAGTCCCAGTTCTTGAAACTCGACAGCACTTCTCGGGAAATAGGGAATACAGTGTACGGCTTCGAACGCCGTTATATACCGCACCCACTAAGGTATACGAGCCTCAAAGCAATGACGGACGAGATGTTCCTATTGGGTATATTGTTTCGGACAACAGTCACCTAAACAGAACAGTCGCCGTCTTCTAGCGAATTACTTAAATTAAATAGTGCAACAAACAGCATACTAAAAAAAAGATCTCGTCGAAAAAGTCAACACAAAATAATCGAAACGAACAATTGACGACTCGGATTAAATTGTAATTACAACATGTAACTGTATCTGTGAAGATGTTCCGTCTGTCAGCGCGAGGGATTACATCCTCTTACTGTTTTGGTCATTACTCTTCGTTGTCACAACTTTAGTGACGATGTATAAGATTGTACACTATCTTAACAATATAGTGTACGATGTTCTAGATACCGTACATTTTTCTAGTCGACAGTGTATTGTATAATTTCACTGTTTATCTACGACGCCACTCACTGTGACTGCTCGAAACATTGTCTTGTTGTCATTTTATCAACGGTGACTGAAATCATATACCTAATAAAGTAACACTGTATTATACATTTTTATCTTAGTGTTTCTAGTATTGTATCGGCGAAATGAAGCCAGCTGCTTGATGCACTTTCTAAATAAACAAACGGTACTTTTTGATTATCTGTAGTCGCACTACACTTTCGATGTTTTGAATTCGCGTTGTACCGGTACGACATGGCGTGAAGAAAAAGTGTGCCGATTCTAAGATTGCATTGCTTAACAGCGTCTGAAAATACGTAAAGTTTTCATACGTTATGTTAGAAAAGTCTGTTTACGTTTTTAGTTTATTCTGTACAAAAACAATATTCGTGTTCCGGCAAATCAAAACGTTTCCTGAATACGAGGGACAGTCAAAACGTTGGCTGAACTGGCACAAAAAAAATAATATGTGGATTATGTATGAACATTTAAAAATTTTTCTGAAAGTACAATTGAAGATCTACTTTTCTATAAAGCTGCTAAATTATTTACACGTTAACCATAGTGTGTCACGAATTTTCGACGTCACTGCTGAAAAATTCCCATCCAACATAGGATAATTTAACCATTTCCGCGCTGCACTTTGGACTTCTTCAGCATGAGATATCGCCATCTCGCAAGGGGCTCTTTGCAAAATTTTCAAGGAGCTTCTTCGTGACGTGAGCAAATTTTTCGATATTGCAGACGTGCAGAAATAATGTAGTAGACGCTTCAAAGCGAAAGACCGAATGTAGCCACAGTTTTGCGCACTATGTTTCGCCTATTTGCAAGCAACAATTGGTGAACACCATCGGCGTTGTCATCTGTTGTCCAAGTTGATGGCCGGTACTCATCCTCGATATTCGTGAACCAATTTTCCAAAAACTTTGCTTCACCATTTTGAGATGGACTGGCGTAAAAATGTTATGTCATCATACATTCCCCTTAACTGGCGGGTATGAATTCGCGTTGTACCGGTACGACACGGCGTGAAGAAAAAGTGTACCGATTATAAGATTGCATTCCTTAACGGCGTCTGAAAATACGTAAGTTTTTATGCGTCAGGTTAGGGAAGTCTGTTTTCGTTTTTAGTTTATTATGTAAAAAATCAATATTCATGTTACGACAAATCAAAACGTTTCCTGAATACGAGGACAGTCCAAAAACCTACTTCGCGGATTTCTAATTTGGATGTTACTTGCAAATTAACTGACACGTTTCCTGGCTAACAACGGACTAACCGCTCTGGGAACGGAAGGCGGAAACGGAAGTTAACTAGTTTTGCCAAAACTTTAATCAAAATATCACTTTTAGAAAAAAAGAGTATGGGCAAATGAAACAGGCTTTTGACTGGCTCTCGTATAATGATTGTAACACAGCAACATTAAAACCCACAGAAAAGAATGGTTTTAACAAATTATCAAATGAACGTTTGACAACTAAATATAATACTCGTAACGTGATAACATTTATTGGAAACCAATTTAACAGAATAACAACTGAAACAGTATTAAAACCTCAACTACCGTACCTAACCTTGTGCATGGAAAACTTTACGTACTTTTTTACACATATGTACCATACTAAGTATGTCTTTACGTATCGCATTAAAGTATACGTACCCTACAAACAAGATACCGAGGTACCGGAAAGTAGTCTAAGGACAGGGAATGCGATACCCAACAAACTACTGTTGGTTACAGAAAGACAAAGCAGTGAAAAGTTTAACGTTTGAAGGAAAAAGTGAGATCTGTTACACTCCAGCATAATGAACCACCCGAGGGCCACGCCGCACTGTTTCGAGTTGGGTTCCTGGTTATGGATTGAACATAACAAGTGAGCATCATTTTTACATTCCTTGATTTCTATATGTTTGCTTCAGTTTATGTAGTAACGTAACAGTAGTATGTTTTGCCACCAGAAATGCTGGTTTAGAGTATTTCTATGAACGCTTAGCATAGTAAATAATGTATGTATTATAACGTGGTATTTTTTCTTGTATAATATAATATAAATCTAAATATAAATCTTACCCTTCAATGTAATTATATCCTGTAGCTCCAAGTTGTTGGTGCCAATTTTATATGTAATGTGAAATAAAATATTTAACTCGTATTCAATCTTGTCTTATTTTCTATAAATTTTATTGCTCTTTTCTTTTTAACATATATTGACATTTATTAACATACAATGCCCTTCTCTTCAGTTAGTAGCTCCTTTAGATTCGATAACATAAAAACTCTTTCTCAGGGTTAATAAAAAAATTAAAGACGATGTACAGTCAAAGTCATACATATGATAGAAAATATAATAATTATAAATCGGTTTCAGTAATGTGATGTTGTGTATGTGTGTTGGGTCATGGGTTCTTTGGATTATACAAAAGGAACAACTTAATTAAATCTGAACAACTAATAAAAAAATTTCAATGAGAAAATAAAATTAATAATCATAATGTTTATAGTGTTTTTGTTATATCATTTCACTGTTCTAGTGCTTTAAATTGAATAATGATTGAACAAATGTATGTCTTAGCATAACAGAACAATCTCACCAAATTGTAGTTTAGTTTACAGATTATTTTCTTGTTAGAATTCTTCTGGCCTTCAGTTTTCCGTGTATTATATTAAGCCATTATAATTCTCATTATTTCCGGAGTTTTCCTTCATTAATTTACTGTGTGACTTTTTTTTTGTAGAAAATGTTCAGCTTCAAATTATATCTGTTCTGGCTTATTTCAAATTCAACAACCATAAAATTCCTTTTAATCTCTAGATTCACTTAGTAAAGCTCTTGGCTCCACGACATGTTTTATGGGTCACAGGTTTGTTTTTATACCCTATAATTAACATGATTTATTATAATCTTCTTTTCACTCGTCACTGATGTATATCATTAGTTTCTAGGGATATATTCCACTAGTTTTAATTACTGTACACCTTGTTTAATTTTATTATATTAGCTATACGAGTATAGTTGTTTTATATAAATTATGTGTTATTCACTGTTTATATTATAACCAGGTCTATTTCCTATACACTTTCACTATACACTGTTTTTTTAACGTTAATCACCGTTATTTCCACTTTCTTACGTTAGGTAGTTTGTGATTATTGTTTAATATTATTTTAATTGTTTTTTAATATCACTTACAGTTCGTAGTGCAATTACACAAAATAACTGCTTGTGGTTCGCAGACCTCTCTATAGGTTAATAGGCTTATACAATAACAAATGTGTTTTTACTTACTTCCTAGCTTGTTAACATTTATACACTATATTTCTATTTATTAACAACTATTAGTCATAGTAATGTCGTCTGATAGTCTTGTCATTGTCATTAAACTAATTAATTCATATGTTTTCATTTCCTATTTCCATTATATGTACTTATTATATTATTTCCCTTTTGTCTTTTATTACCTTTTACTCCTTGACATTATTATTTATTTTTAAATAGTTACATTTTATTTTCATTTCTTTATTTGTTAAATTGATTTTATACTTCTTTGTATTTTATTTATAAGAAAGATTGCGTTTAGGCATAATTCACAACGAATTTTGATAATTAAATTATATTTATTCTAGGGCATAATCTTGTTATGTTACTATATATATATATATATATATATATATATATATATATATATATATATATAATAAACTCAAACTCTGAGGATTTATGTGTACTGAATACAAATCCACACCGTTACACCGATTGCCACCAAATTTTGCACAGGTAACCTTTGACACAATGTGAAAAACATTGTCTAGCTTGGAATTTGATATTTTGCCCCGTTTGCATGATTTAGGTCCTTTTAATTATGCCTTTTTGTTGACGCGTATAAAGATGTCAACAACACTATGGAGACCAGAATTAATTACCATAGTAACAAGTAAATAAACAAAAGCTATTTAGCGGCATCGGAACTGTACATTTATCCATTGCTGCAGTACATTTTCGATGTTTTATATAATATGCAGTTGTACTCTATCGATATATTACGATGTGGAAAAGAAGAAGTGTACTAATTGTAAATTGTCCTATTACTTAATGCATGCGAAAATACGTGTTGTTTTCATTTGTGAGGTTAGGTGACAACGATTTTTGGTTTTTAGTGTACTGCTGAAATAAATAAAAGCCATGGTTGAGGAAAACATAACGTCTAATGTGTTATACAATGCTTCTAACACAGTAACACTTAAAAGAATTTAGCGTTTATGATTTAACAGGTACATTATAAATATCTCCAAAGGCTTTATAAACGGGTACTTTTAAATCTCCAAAGGCTGTTGGACCAACATAATAATTTAGTAGAAATTAAAATAGTACAAGTGTTGAAAACAGCTTTGGAGAGAATGTGACTAATGAGTACAAAATTGTTATACGAGCTGACAGAACGCCATATAGACATAGAGAATAAAAATTATATTAAAATACTTATTAAAAGTCAAATATTCGCGTGCGAAGCCGCGGGTAACAGCTAGTTGCCAATAAAAAGCGACTTAGGTAAAAACAGGCTTTTTCATTAGTGCTGTGTGATGTTTTTGTTTCTAAGATTTCTATGAATCGTTCTATGAATCATGTGTTAGTTTAAAGTAATATTTTGAGGAGAACGACTTTCAGACGGTACCAATAAATCAACACCAGACACAGTAACATCATTCAAAAGTTTTATTGCTTTTATCTAACCTACACTTAATTTACGATTCTTTTCCTCAGATGAAATAATTCAATACCCCCCGCTACAGCGTGGTTAGCAGGCGTTACAGTTCACAAGTTAACAGTTAACACGTTTTCGATTATTGTATTAAACGTATAAATAATATCCATAGGCTACTACATATCGGTCTCGATAATACAATGCGGGTACAGATAACAGGAAAGTACCAAACAAACTAAATAGTTAATAACGGTGTACTGTCCACGGGACCGATTCACAACGAACATGAAACTTCGCATATTTGATGCAATGCGGGAAGACAATATATTGTAGGCCTATTTATTATCCCGGCGTTCGTTACTTGGTCAACAACCGTACTGCGTTTTCCAATATTTTGGTCACATTTATATATATATATATATATATCTCCCCATTTTAATTTAATTAAATATTCACGAGAAATGTTCTTGTAATATAATCAAATACATTTTAACACACTCAACAACTGCGGTGATGAAAACTACAACACTCCACGGCTTGCAGTATTAGTCGTATAATCAAATTTTGTTATGAAATTTAAGTTTCGTATATAAATAAAATGCCCTTTGTTGTTTAGAGCACAGTATGTACTGATATATTAAATTACAATGAAATACTGCGGTATGAAAAAACAATCCAATCGCAGACAATAATAATATTAAATTCAGTGCTGTGATCAAATTAATTTAGAATATAATGTTGGCACAGCTGGGTGGTTTGTACGTATACTTCCTACACACAAACGAAAATATTTGTTACTTTATTTTTAAGCTGGTTAGATTATATAAAACAGCATACGTTTTATACGCGCGCGCGCGCGCGCACACACATACACACACACACACACTCTTGCATACTTCACTGCACTTTTGGTATTGTTGGCTTTCTGTAAGTTACTGGGCTTTCCTACTTCATTCCTTTTTCTAAGTTTCTGTATCGGACTGTCTTCCCCAGAAGCACTCAGAGGAACATCTCTGTGAAGCTCAATGAAGAAATGAGACAACACTTCGGCACTCGTAACGTACAAGAAATGCAATAAAGTGCCACAGGTATCTTATAATTTCTCAACTGATTTTAGTCACTGATATTGATTGCGATATTAAGGTAACAAAATTTAGACGCGTCTGTGGAACGATTCATGGGTACCTGAAAAATAAAACACGGAAGGATACCCGAATTAAATTTTATAAAACTCTGGCTGCCCCCACATTCCTGTATACTAGTGAGACATGGAGGGAAATAGGACAAAAGTTCCAAAAAGTTTAAGTTCCAATTTCAAATAATTGTTTTTCATTACTACGAGTATTTTGTATCCGAGCAACAGAAAGTTAGTGTTATTATAAATTTTTTCATAACCTACTTAAACTACAAAATTTAGAGCTTCAAAATTTATCGTAACTTCATTAAAAATTTGATTTTGATCCGATATGGCCGAACTCATTCAGAAGGGCAAAAGACAGTTTATTTACAATTCTGTGGTTTCCTGTATTACAAACATTCATCGAATAAGGAAACTGTCTATTGGCGTTGTAGAAGGAAAAATGAGTGCCCTGCTTGAGTTCAACGGAAAGTAATTGACACGAAATTATTGTTCGTAAAGGTGGTGAACATAATCGTAACATGGGGTCTTGGAGAAAGGGACGTGCATAGGAATCAGGCAGCGGAAATGAAATTTCTAAGAGGGACGCAAGGTTGTTTTCTCTTGGATCGGTGAAGGAACGAGGATATTAGACGCGATTTAAACGTTGTGTCGTTGCACCAGAAGATTGAAGACCACAGAAGGAGATGATGTAACACTTGAACCGCATGCCTGATATCCGTCTACCTGTGGTTGCCTTGGGTTATCACCCTACTGGAAAGAGAGATGTCGGTAGACCGAGGAGGAGATGGATTCCAGGAAAGGTGTAAGGCCTAGTCTTTTGGAGTGGTGGTGATGCCGATGATGATGATGACTTTTAGTACAGTCAACTGACGATTGGCCGGGGGTGAATTAATCGTAGCAGAAAGACGAAGTTAAAAATGAGAATAAACGATTTAGAAGTTCTGTGGAAAGGACAAAACGCTAAAATGATTGCATAATAATACGAAAACTCGTATTTTACAGTAGGCTTACTAAACAGAAATTTCGTTTCTTCGCTTTTATTATAAAACGTGATTTACACATTTTTATGTTAATGGTTTGACATTTTTTTATACAATAAATAATATTCTTAGGTCGTAGCCTACTACGGAGTCATTAATAAAGGAATAGGTCCGGGCCACGGTCGATTGCTTTGATTTGTCATCGTCTACACCTTACGGCTACCCACCGGAGGTCTTCTTCAGTAGAAAGAAGTCCATAAAATGTTCGACAAAGGGTGGAAACGCGAAAGGTTTATAAACTTTTTTCTACTGAAGAAGGCCTCCGGTGGGTGACCGAAACGTCTGGACAATGCTTAAATGCTTAAAATCATTCATAAACACGACAAGTCGTTTTTTTTAACGCCAAACATGCCAAATATATAATGCGCGTAGTATACAATACTCTTTTCCTCAAGAGTGCTTTACTGTGTATTATTCGATTTAAGGAATTAAAGTCTTTTCGTAGTCTACAAAAGACAGACTGCTGATTGTTATGTAGAGTGCAGATAGAACTCTACGTGTCGACACGACATCTATGTATCAATAGAACTCTACATGTTGACACGACATCTATGTGTCAATAGAACTCTGAGAACAGATCTGCTATCAAATTCCATCCCGACGCCCAGAACGACCTGTTTCACGTAATCCCAGACTAATGCACTGACATTATCAAGCCAAGTATAAGGGGGGCAAGGTTTTGTTTCCATAAATCTCAAACACTTGTGTAAGTGCGACAAGTAGGACAATAGGCTTTAAAATGACCGCCCCTTCACTACATGACCTTCAGTGATAGTCCCAATCTGTTACTAGTTTGGTAACTGTACAGAGAAACACATTTAGTACTCTAAATTTTCGGAAAAATGTTACATACAATCGTCGGAGACAGCTCGGACTTCAGATTAATGGCCATGGCTAAGAATATTCATAAAGCAGACGGAAAGAGAAGTCCAGGTAGACGCGAACCTAACAGACAAGGTGCCTAATACGTACAGAATGTACGAGAGATGGCATATACGATAGTCTTTTGTGACCGTGACATTACGTCCACCGTCTGAAGCCAGTTTATTCGTCGAACAGAAACACGTCGACATTTTCTGTTCAGGGGTTTCAATTTTCCTGGTCCACAGATGATCCGCTTAAAATCTTTATCGCAAAAGTACTGAGGGATTCTAATCTGCCCAGACCAGATAAGCGTCTGTAGCAAGGCGCGAAATGGGTACTCAGAGACTACCGAGTTTCTGCATTCCACTACCGTGGTTCTGATGGTGTAAAAATAAAACGTGACAGGCATCGCTACTGGAAGTTTTATGCGACTGGCGTTCTGCGCACTCGATGCTTTGTAATCCTGTAATCCTTCTTAATCTGATGTGCATTTCTTCTTAAAAATTTATCTTTGCAGTCGTAATTAGAACGAACGGACGAGGAGGGGAAACGAAACAGTAAAGGGATGGAATGACAGAGGCGGTAAGTTATTGGTCTGCTCTCTACAGCAGCAGTAGCAGTAGTAGTAGATTGTATTAATTAAATACAGTGAAACCCTTAGCTATATAATAATGTTAACTTGGGCGGAGGTGGGATGGCTGGGTGCAAGGGACAGGGGTGCGTGCAATTCGTGGCTATAATTAACAATCCTCGCCTTAAGACCTTTCTGACTCCCTCGCTGCCCCACCCGTCGCTGGCGGAACGCGTGTTTCTGAGTGAACGCGTGCTCCTTCAAAACGTCTTCCCTCGGGCCACACAAACTCCTTTTGGGAGCGTTTCTTTAATTGATACAGTAAACGGTGTTAAAGTCTTAGTTCTTATGACAATGAGGCCAGTCGAATATGAACACACACTCACACACTAAATGAAAAATGTCTATCATGCATGTGTATTGAAAGCTAAGTGAAAAAACGGTGATTACATTAAGGGAGAAGCAGCCGTTTGGGTTGAGTACCCTATCACTCTGCTGTACATCATTCCCAACGAACACTGAAGACGTTCCTCTAGTTCAAAAGAAATACTATTCCGTTAAGAGCGTGCAACATTCAAACATCCCATTATAAAAAATTTATGGAAAACAATTGTAAATAATGTCATGTTTAGAATTCATAAATATATTACACTTAATCGAAATAACTCCAGAATTTATGTGTGCTATATTGATAGCCACACTTCACATCAGTGGGGTAACTTCTTCTTCTTTAGCACTACAGCCCAACGTGAGCCCTGGCTTCCAACACCAATCTTCTCCAATGTCTCCTATCCATTGTCATCGCAGCGTAACCCCTCACATCCATTCTTCTGAGATCTACCAGCACATCATCCAACCATCTTATCCTAGGTCGGTCCCCTTTCTGCTTTTACAGTCTTGCGCCCTCAGGCATTTCTTTGGCTGGCATACGCTGACCATCCATCATTCTAGATGACCTAGCCATTGTATTAGTTGATCCTTTACGTGTTCCTTATCTTACAATGTCCTCATGCTTGAATGTTCTATCTCCTGGTTATTTCTTATTCTTCATTCCTCATCTTATTTAACCGGGCCATAAACGCATCGTAGAATCCTTCAGTCAAACCTTCTTAGTGTTTCTTGTTCCTGTTTCTTAACGCCCATGTCTCGCTCCTCTGATTAACAACCGGTCTGATAAGTGTCTTAAATATTTTTATTTTTGTGTTACGACTAATTAGTTTGCTTTTTAACAGTCTACTGTTAGCATAGTATACTCTATTTCCTATTTGTATCATGTCATGTATTGTCGTGTTTATGGACCCTTCATTATCTGCCATGTTACCCAGGCATTTGAACTTATTAACTGCATCAACTGAATTATCCTCTATGCATTAATTGTATAGATTTCTTTTGTCTGGCAAAGAAATTTGCATATATTTAGTTTTGCTGATATTTACATCCAGTCGCATTCCTGCAGATTTTGATTCAACTCCTTGTATATCTCAACTAGCCGGTGTCTTGATCTGGCTATTATCACAACATCGCCAGCGCAAGCACATATTTGGCTTGCCTTATTTAAATATTATTCCTCGTTGATCTATGTCTTTAATGGCATCACCTTGCTGAACTCCCTTATTCACTCAGATTCACTGCAAATGAATCACTCAACATGTTCTCATACATAATTTTGGCTTTTATAAATCTCATGGCCATCTTCGTTAACCGTATACGTTTCAAAGGAATTCATCGCATGCCTTCATAACATTTTACACTTCGGACACTAACAAATGTCTATCTAAAGTCCACAAACAGCATGTGAAGATCTATATCATATTCATAGTACGTCTCTATTATCTCCCTGATAACAAAAAATTGATCCCCGGTATTCCTCCAGAATTTTTTCAGCCAATTTTATCAGCTTGCTTTGTTTAAAGTACTGTATTCAAATACAGGCCCATATTAACATAATGTTATCGCTACGTAAATAGGCTTAACTATAAAACAACTAAATGACATATAAGCTAACAAGGAAATAATCTGAATGTACATGTACATATGTAGCCATACAACTCAGTTTTTCCTTGTTATAGCCAATTACTGATGCTATTGAATCTAATGATAATAATATTATCACATTATTATGTAATAAGCTGATAAACAATTTGTATTAATTGTACTGTCTACTAATAAACAGACCCGACAATATATGTTCAGCAATTTCTCTGTCGGCTTGTTAGTTTAATTTTATTTATCTGCAGAGTATCTAAATTAATACGCTGGATCCGTTAATTACGCGGATTCGGTGGAAACTAAACATGTAATTAAAGAAGGAAACATTAAATTAATCACATTACGCGGCGGGTCAGCGGAAGCTTAGCATAATAACAACAATAATGACATTTAATTAAAACACGTGGGATTTGTGGCGAGGGGACGCAGCGCCGGTGAGAGCGATATCTGTTCCGCCGTGTTTTTTGTTTTTAATATTTTTAATGTGTTTTGTTGGTAAAACTGGAAACGTCCGGCGATTCAGTTGTCGGGCGTGAACCGCTGATGAATTAATGAAGAAAGTAAATAGATTATTTAATGAGGGGGAGTACAATGACAGCTTGTGACAGGCACTCTTTGATGCCTAGTAATATCTTAATCCAATAAGTAGCTTCGACATGAATACACTCTTTCTAAAATACCAAATGCCCTTTTATAAACCCAATCTATAAACGGTGTTAAATGGGCTCGTCTACCAAAAGTATTTGTTGGATTTGTAACATTAAATATTTTCTGTTGTAAAGCATATACTCTGTGAAGAGACAATCGTGAAATGTCATTTCTCAAACCGGTTAAAAATCGTGTGACAAAAATACTAACTACTATATTAGTATTTCCACGTGCAAGCACACAAGGTCTGACAGCAAAAAGAAGGTAGAGAAAGAATTAAAAAAAAGCTGATGAAGAAACGTGATCTTTGTTTTTACTGGTGCTTATAAAAAACATTTGACAATTTAAATCTTTTATCTCCTAATTCAATACAGTAAATGCCTTACAATAATTGTAACCCTTTTTATATTTTTTCCATTTATTATTAAGTACTCTTTACCTCTTTACGTATACCCCTACCCTATTCGGTTTTCGTTATCTTTTGTGTTCCTTTTCCCCAGGAATAAAGAAGCGAATCCTGAATAAAAGAAACAAAACAAAGCTCAATGTTTACTGTAACTCGAACAGGATAGCTTTTTAGTTTAAGCGCAAGGATTGAAAGATTTATTAATTATTAACAGAGATAGAAAATCGTGCGTTTCAAAAAAAAAAAGAAACATGGTACAGCATACGTGGATTCAAATAATATTTTCACTAACGGAGCAAAATTTTGTCTACTCGAGTCAGTGGGGTAACTAGGAGATGCTTCTGGGTGGGAGGATGTGACTATCTTCTGTGGGGAGAACAGACTAATTTGAAGGTCAGACTCCTCATTTTCCTCGGGGCAAATACGAAATTCAGGATCCTTCCTGTATAATTTTATAATTTTTTTGGATCTCAAAGTTTTTGAGTAAGCCAACGTTATCTATAGGTATGCGTCGAAAAAATATGGAAAAGCGCCGATTTCGAAATATTCTATCCTGACTAACTGTTACTCAGACTAAAGGCAATAAATCTCACGTCATTACGAATTACATTAATTGTAAATTTGTATTTTTAATGGATCTTGAGAAAACCAGTCTTTCTGAAGATATATCGAAAAAACACAGTTTTATTACACCCTCGCACTTTAAGTTAAGAATGTTATCCCGAGAATGTTTAAAGGAACTTATAATCCACCAATAAAATCTGTCATTTTTCCGGAAAATTAAAGTCAAGAAACTGTTTGTTTACCTGTACAAAGACGACGGTTTAAACCATAGGGATTTAATACACTAGAGGAGTCATGACATTATCCTCTAACGGGAAGTGTGTATGGTGGGGGAAAAAGATAAAGTTAGACTAATAGGCTGTGCCTTCGTTCGTAATTATTTTTTTAATGCTACAAATACATTCGTTACTTACAAAATATTGAGTGACTGTAATTATTAAGAAAACTATTTTCTTTAATTTCCAAACATCGTAATTTCTTTTATTCCTTACTAGCTGTTACCCGCGGCTTCGCACGCAAATATTTTGACTTTTAGTAAGTATTTTAATATAATTTTTATTGTATATGTCTATTTGGCGTTCTGTCAGCTCGTATAACAATTTTGTACTCATTTGTCGAATTGTCTCCAAAGCTGTTTTCAACACTATTTTAACTTGTACTAAATTACCAGCCTTGGTGTTTAAATGTTGGTGCAACAGCCTTTGGAGATATTTATAAAGTACCTGTTAAATCAAAAACGCTAAATTCTTTATTTTAAGTGTTACTGTGTTAGAAGCATTGTATAACACATTAAACGTTATGTTTTCCTCAACCATGGCTTTTATTTATTTCAGCAGTAAACTGAAAACCAAAAACCGTTGTCACCTAACCTCACAAATGAAAACAACACGTATTTCCTATTATTGCATTAGTAATAGGACAATTGACAATTAGTACACTTTCCACATCGTAATAGGCCTATATCGTACAATCGCATATTATATAGAACATCAAAAATGTACTGCAGGAATGGATAAATGTACAGTTCCGATGCCGCTAAACAGCTTTTGTTTATTTATTTGTTACCATAGTAATTCATTCTGGTCTCCATAGTGTTGTTGACATATTTAGTAGTAGTATTTAATATATTTCATTACTTATTCATTGCATCATCAGAAATACGTATAAACATAAATTTTACAATCGTTTAAGACAATTACAAAATATATAGACGTATCTGAATACAAAATAACAAAATATATCGATACAATCGCAAATTAAAAACATTAAAAACTGCAGGAAGGGGATAAAGGTACAGTTCCGATGCCGCTAAATATCATTTGTTTATTTAATTGCTACTATGGTAATTAATTCTGGTCTCCATGGTGTCGTTGACATCTTTATACGCGTCAACGAAAAGGCATAATTAAAAGGGCCTAAATCGTGCGAACGGGGCAAAATATCAATTTCCAAGTTACACAGTATTTTGCGCTTGTGTCAAAGGTTACTTGTGCAAAATTTGGTGGCAATCGGTGTAACGGTGTGGATTTGTATTCAGTACCAATCCTCACACTTTGAGTTGTATATATTGCGACAAAACAAATATAAGGCATAGTATTAAAAACACAATAATAATAGAGTCTTTTATCTGGAATAAGGTATATATTTTAGTATACTCGCGCACTAAATTCCCGCTGAACATGACAGAAAATAAATTTATGGGCATTTTGACATACAACAGTTATATACCCATTTCTTAATTCAAAACTTATAGCTATTTTACAAAATTTAAACAAAATCAATTTCCAACATGTCTATAACGTCATAAATTGGTATAAAAGCATGTAGTCCTAGCTACAAATAGTCTACCCTTTCTGCGATGTTCTATTGCAATATATAGATTTTATATCGTAATTATTTATATAAACACCTTATTTTAACACATGCAAATGGCTTAAAATAAACGTGCGTTAAGTGATTATGGAATTTCCCCCAAATTTTGTTAACTGGGTGGGGGGGGGTATTTTGGGTATTCTGGGTGTATTGATTCCCCCCCTCCGTAGTTATGTCACTGAATCCAGTTATATAATGATTAAGTAAACCATTAGCTCATAGCTATTACAGATACTGAGAAAAAACGAAAATGTATAGACTAAAGTGACACTTGTAAGACAGGATCGTGTAATCCACTTAACGTTGTAACTTAAGCCTATATTGTAATCGAATCGCATAGAACGTCGGCTGTGATTTCATACCGACCTTAAAGTATAAACACATCGCACAAGCATAAGTATGTTTCGTTTCAGGGCCGAGTGTAGTTTTTGATAATTAAATTTACCCATACGCACCGCGAGGTAGGTGACTTTATTTTACAAAGCGCCAGACATGCACAGTATTAAATTATCAAGTGAAAACGGCGTGCACGAGTGTGAGGGTACGTATGTGTGCGCGCTGGCGTAAGCCCGAAGTAAGAATCCTTGAGGTGTCGGCAAGTGTGTCTCATTAGTAGAGAAGGTGTCGTCTCCATACCCCTAATGAACCCACCTATGTCCTATGCCACCACCCCTTGTACAACCCGGACACAAACTCGACTGACTGACTGGACGTCTCTTAAACATCACACGAAATGTGTCAATTTTTTTAACAATTCAGTTTCGGGGAATTCAGTTTGTCAGTTGTGTGCTGGCAATCTGACAAAAATAAGGCCAGGCTGTTGAGGTGTTGGTTAACGCTCTAGCTAGTAAAACAAGTTAATACTTTAACCCGTTTTTATCAAGACACAATGCGTTCAATGGAAGAAAAATAAATTATTACAGTTATCTGATTTCATAACCTACATTAGCAAAGGAAGAATTCACCTCCTAATAAAATATCATTATTAATGATAATTAGCAAAGTCAATAAACATAAATTAGACATTCCTTGTTAAGTATCAAACGTTGTGAAAAAAATCATAACAGTTCATCATCAAGTTTTTGATATTATTTTAACTATCTTGACGTATGAAACATGAAACTGACAGATTCAGTATCTTCAGAGGTTATAAATGAATTAACAATAATGACCTCATTTATAACCTCTGAAGACACTGAATCTACCAGTGAAACGTACGTTAGGATAATTAAAATAATATCAAAAACTTGGAGAAGTGATATAATTCGATAACATAATAATATTAATCAAGAATCCTGCAAGAAACTTGTAGAGTTACTTATAACAGTTCATGTTCAGTATGACAACTAGTTCTACAATACCGCTGTTTGCAATATCCGACTCCACTGGACAAGTATTGTGCAGAACACAGTTTCAACTGATGCGTTCGCTTCGCATCTAGACTTAAACTGATTAACTACTTAAATTTAAACTAAATTTCGAATAATAATTTTAAAAAATATTAATATTTTTAATATGCGAATAGAAACTAACTTCAAACAGAACTGCATGGTAGATCGATTGGTTGAAAATTGTCGATTACGTGTGAACTTACCGGCAGGAACTGAAACCGCAAAATCTGCGTCAGCAAATAATCAGCTAGTTAGTTTAAACTATTCACGTTAGCATTAATTAGTTTAATTTGTCGCCCACGTATCACCGGTTTTTCCGTTACAATTTTCCTGGTGTGTATTCCAATATCGCAATCCGATACTGCTGTTAATTAATGGTTTACTAACGATTCTTGGAAATACAATCTCTAATTCTTCGCTTATATTAAACGCGTAATCAGTATAGGCTACCAATGTTACCTTTTCCTATACCAATACGAACTTTTCTCTCTCTCTCTCTCTCTCTCTCTCTCTCTCTCTCTCTCTCTCTCTCTCTCTCTCTCTCCCTCTCTCTCTCTCTCTCTCTCTCTCTCTCCCCCCTAACACACACACACACACACACACACACACACACACACACACACACACACACACACACAGAGTTGTTCATTATTTTGATTAAGTGTTATATGGTATCTATTAATATTTTTAATATAATAATTTAATTTTTACTGGTAGTTAAATACAAACTTTTAATATATTTATACATAAGCAAACGAAATAGCAATATCTTTATTGCAGCTCTTCCTTCTCTCATTCCCTGCAACATTTTCTGTTGCTTAAAAAAGTACAAATCTCATGTCATTTAACTGATAGGAGTTATCTTTCTCCCGAGATTTCCGTTCTGTTTCTTTGTCTGTGGGCTTCAATGCAGACTTATCATTACCTTTGGTAACAAGTTCTGTTCTTCATTGCTGTGATGGTCTAGATCCGCCTCAACGCCCACAGAATCGATTATGATTTTCCAGATCCTTGACAGATGGATTCTACTTTCCGCCCAAGTATCTGCCTGGTATGCATGGTTTCCGACATGAAACGTGATTGCCTACTCTTTACAGGCGAAGAGTGTGATCCTGTTCCGAGGACCTGCACATATTGCATGAAACACCTATAATGTGACGACATTAGTAAAATCGTTTATTGCCAAATAGCTTTTCGAAATGTTACTGCGAGATAATCAAATCCTACGAACATCGTGCGTGGGGAGGGGGGGGTGAAGTTGAGAGAAAGGACACGCACACAAACGCGCCCGCGGCCAAGACATAAACTCTTGCTAGATAACGACGATGAGCCAACTTATTTTTGCATTTTTAAGATGAGGAAAAAAAGCAAGGGAATATGCAGTACGTTTCTGAAACACTGAAAAGTCCGCTGATGACGATGGTGGTGATTATTCAGAATGCACCCAACGAATTCGTAGTAAATTTTTATGCGCAAACGTTTCTATGGTAGGCTCACAAATATCTATCCACTACTCAGGGGATTACTTAAAAGTTTCCCACGAGATGGCGCTGTGCAGGTTTGACGCAGAGCGTTTAAATATTCGGCTAATACACGGTGACGTTTCGCTAATTTCTCGTGGGATGGCCTGCAATAACGCTCAAACAGACGTATAAATAAAAAAAAAGTATAACTTATTCCGATCATGAATGCAGGCAGTGTCAGTGACGGGAGAGGGAGGGAGCAGTTGCAGCAGCAGTACGGGAACGAGGGGCGGTGAACTGGTGCTTGAATTTATCGAACGCACTTGATTTGTAGTTACTACCGCGATCCGTGAGACGCGGGGAAAATGGATTTACTTGTAATGTAACTGGAGGAAAACGGGATTTGTCTGCGAAATACGAAACGTGATTTGCAATAAATGAGAATAAAGAAGCGGAAGAATAGAAAGGTAGAATTCGACTCTCCGCCGTTTCAATTTATATCCCGTTTATTGTTTTCACAGCACATTTCCTTCTGTATCGCATTGTCCTAATACTGTACTGCAATTGGGCAGTTCTGACGGTTTAACGTTTTCGCTGATCAACACGCCGGCGTACTAAACGCAAACCAGCCTATGCTTTACTACATGTTACAAGTTTGTCGCTGTGGGCAAATTACGTATGAAATGTTTCGCGTAACAGAAAACAGACTTAATCAAGTACTGGTCTCAAGTGTATATTCACTTAACTAAGTCATTTAGGTTTGTCATACTTCGAACTACTAATATGTATTTAACAATCCATTACTCATTGGAAAGTATAACTAAAATAGTCCATTAAGGCCAAACAATATACATGTGATTCGGTCACTATGATAATAATTTGAAGTGGACCTGCATAGAGAGAAATATAAACAAACGAAACATTTTTGAAAACGTAAATATTTATAATTATACGTCTAATTGCCATTATAATTACTAATTATTTCCAGTTACACGGCTTCCGGTGAAATACATCTTTACGTTTATATCTCCTAAGTATACCTTTGTCAGAAGTAATGTTTTAGTTAAAAATATCGTTACGACGGTCTCCTTGATCGTCGTATGGTGCAGTGGAAAACAAAATACAAGACACCAATGAAGTCACTAAAAACCAGCTTTAATTATCACAAGTAACAGTTTACAATCAACTCGTACATAATTCCAGTTAGATTTGTCCACGCGCAAATCAAATATAAACACTTCCACGCTATAATCACTTTTCACTAATACACCGCTTGCGGCGCACTGTGTAAATCGCCCGACATACCGCTGAATTCTAAGCGTCAGGTATGGGCTATTTATAGTCGGCAGGGTTCCATAATATGCGTCTTTACAAACACGTGAAAATTCTAGAGAACGACACCATCGAACGCACGAGACGTTCCGCATTACGTATACTGCCTCGCATGTCAAGCGTCACGTACGCATTACAGCTGCGGCAAAGAGTAGAACAACGTTCTGCAATGTACCAGAACGTTCCGTAATGCCCTAACACTTTTTCCGCATTACCTAAAATTTTTTCTGACTTAATCAGGAATTTGTATTTAATCAAAACACCGTTTCCGACTACGATAATTAAAACCACAGAAATACGCACGATTTGTAACATTTAGAGACCTATGATTACTAACGAAAAATACCCTCACTCAAGTTGAAAAGTTTTCGTTTGTTTATTTGGTAAACTTATAATACAAACGAACACGTAAGTTTAATTACATATATTGTGCTACTATTACTACTATGCTTATTAAGACTAGAACTTTATTTTAAAGCATGATTACACAGACTCTCAATCTCAGGGCAAACAGCATGAAATTTATATTTACATACATCACAATCAAACTCTTTTTTAACTTATAAAATATCAATAAAGAAAACCAATTTTCTACTTTATTTTAATTAATTAATTTTATATCATTACTATAACACAATTTTGTTACAGTTTAACCTATTTCAGTTTTAAGCCTATCGTGAATTACTGCTAGTTCCAGCTAACGCCATTACCCAGTACTCCGCTACTCTAACTTCATTTTTCTTTTCCCAAAATCAAGATGGCTGACTTTCTCAATATGTAGCAGGTTTATGTTTTTGTTCCCAATCAAATATACATGTAATTTTTCGTTACACTGTTTAAACCTGAGTGTATTTTATTTTTGAATTTATACTGTATATATAACACTGTTTATTACATTAACTCGCTATTGTTTAATACATTAACTCACTCATTACTTAAATTGCACTAACGAAGTGTATGGTGTTCAATTTCGTGGTTATAAATTCCCCAGTTCAGTGCTTTGCTTGGATATTGTTTATTTGTTATATGGTCTTCACTTGTCTATAGTTGTTTTACTAAATCTTTCTTTTTTTATAACTTTTTACGTAATTGTATGTTTTTCTGTTACTTTCTTACTTTACTTGTTTGGATATTTTTTCATGTTCTACCTTTCCCCCCTTAATTTACCATTAGGAATGGTAATTAATTTCTCTTGATAGTAATAATAATAATTAATTTCTCTTGATTTATAGTAATATTCTTCTTGTTCGATGGGATCTAGTTAAAGGGTGAAATTAGAATGGTGTTCTTTTTGAAACTGTTAGAACTAATTGTTGAAAAATATTCTTCTTTTTCTTCATCGTACATAGTGTTACACTATAATACTTTATATTTGTTAATTTTGGTGTTTCACTTCGAGTTCTATACCCAATATGTAACTTATATAAATTTCTTTTTATACAATTTACATTCTTTTTTTGACATTTTACAATTATTAATTACTTACGAAATTTATTATATTACCTAATTTTCCATAATACCCGTGACACTTGATTATTCTCCGTTACTTTACTTTATATTTCCTTAGAATTATTTTACTGTTTCACAAATTGTGATTTACAATATTACACACATAATTTAAGATAGTTAATTACAATTTCATCATACGCTTCTTCTTCGTATTAATTTTTTTAAACATTTACAAAGATTATCCTAATAACTACTAAAGGTTTCAAGACATTTTACAAACTCAATATTGCCTAAAGTTTACTTTTAAAACACAAAACGTTTTTACAAAATTGTAATAAATTAACTTAGTTTCAGTAGTTGTAATATACTGTTGTAATTTACAACACTAGAATATGTACGTTTTTATGGCTGTGTGCGTATGTTTATCACGTCACGTGTGAGTGTTTGTATGTGTATGGGCGCGCACGCCTTCTTTTAAGACACGTATTTCTTCCATCGCCTCGTAAATGTCGTCACGCCAATTCTTTGTAGACCTCTTTTTCGTGCTTCTTTCAACAAGCATTCGTTCTAATCGTTTGGCTGACTCCATCTATTTGTCTCTCTAACCTCCCCTCTCTCTCTTTCTGTCATGGATTTTGGCGCAGACAAACTATGCGCTATAGTAATCCATTCGCTTCCCACGAACGCATATGTCTCAACATCATACACTACTTGACAAAGAGACAAGGAACGATTACAGAATTGTGAGACTTGAAGGCGATACGAGGGAAAGTGGTGAGGATACACGGGACAACTTGATGGAATCCTCGTTAGAAGAAATACGGATCGCGGGAACACTGCATTAGGCACATTAATTATATGCATTAGGCCTATTGTCGTGCGGAAAAGGTTAGGTGAGAAATTGCAGTTGAAGGCCAACAAAGAGGTCTTTCCGTCAAGTGGTTGCAGAAATGAGTTTCAAAGGATAAAAGGTTTAAAACAGAGGATGATCAACAGGACGGCACGACGACCTCAAAATATGGCTACTCACCAGTTCCCGAATTGAGGTTGCAAAAAGGCGTGAACATAAAGAGAATTCCGCCTTCTGTTACATTCGTAAACAGGAAGGGAATTTTCGCAACGCCCGGTGACCCACAAACTGGCCACACTGGTCAATCACTCCAGGGAGACTCGACGCTGCGACGGTTAATTGAGCTCCGACCCGATACAGCCATCAATACTACATCACGCTATTGTTTCACCAGTTATATAGTTTAACATAGTTTTGTTCCCTTTTCAGAATGTTTATTTTTGTTTTGTTTTTTACTTCAATTTATTTGCTTTCGTCATCGTCGTCATTCCAAAATTAGTTATCATCTGATTAGGCGATAGCAAGATCATTACTTAATTTTGTTTGCTTGGGCTTTCTATATATCTCATCCTTTAGATTCATCCTTCAAAATGTGATTGGATAATCTTTTCGCTTCCATGTTCAATCAATTTCCATATACTGGTATTCTGGGTTAATGTAGAACATATATAAATTCTTTATACCAAGCCGCCCTGTAAGTATCCGTCCACATTTTGTGCCCACGCATGTGACAGTTATCTTAATAATTCAAAAGTCCGATTCCTACCATGCGACCCCATCACGGTTAATTTTCTTCTTCTCCCCCTTCACACACACGCTCTAGACCAGGGGTCTCCAAACTACGGCCCGCGAAGGCTCATTGTCCGGCCCGCCGCAACCCGGCCGATGCTGTGTGCACTTTTAAATAGATCGTCAAAATATTCAAATATTATAACTTTTTACTAAATAACTAATCAAGAAATAAGTTCAGTAAAATGTTATAATATCTTGTACAAGTTTAAAACATTTACGTGGTTAATGTGCTTGTTCGTCTGGCTGCCTTGAATGAATCACGCTTTTCACTCCCATCAACCTAAACGAAGATTCCTATTCCCCCCGTGCGCTCGGCAAGAGCAATGCTTTCAATGTTTGGATCGACCTTTATCTGCGAATAAACGTTTTCAAAAATGAACTTTGTAAAATCTAGGTACATGGCTAACTTGTCAGACGCACACTTGAAATCCATTCTAGTGATAGGAACATCAAAATTTGACCCAAAATAGACAGACATTATGCCAGAAACAACTCCACACATCCCATACGTACATAAGAAAGCCAAAAAATAATACATAAGAAATATCTTTGAATGTTATTTTTTCCTTACTTTTATTTACATTATTTTGAATAAATGAATTTGTTTACTTTGGATAAGTCTGCTTAATTTTTATTTAGACACCTATTTTATTGACTTAATTATTTCGTAAACTTAAAAAAAATTAGTTTTCGTGATATATATTGCAATAGAACATTGCAGTAAAGGAAACTGTAGCAAGGACTACATACTGATATAGCAGGTTTATGACGTTATAGACATGTTAAAATTTGATGTTTTTTGAGTATGTAAATTAGATATAAGTATTGAAATAAGAATTGGGTAAAAGACTATTATGTATCAAAATCCCCATAAATGTATTTGTGATCATGTCATGTGCGAGTTAAATGTGCGAGTGCGCGTGTCATTCGTATTTTATGAATAACTCCATTATAAATGAACGTATCGAACTGAGATTTGGGCAGCGCAAGCATCTTAAATAGCGCTATATTTTATGGGTGTCAGAGACTTGTTATGTACTATTTTAATAGGGACTTGGTTAGTAAAAAGCAACTTCTATAGATTCCTTATCTTTTAGAAGTCAGAAAATTTATAGATAAGCTCTATACCTGCTTCTGCAGAAATCTGCCAATATGTTCAAGAAGTTGTCTATCAGTTTTATCCATCAATCACATGATAGATTTTCTACCAATCAGCGGCTCCAATTTCCATTAAGATTGGGTCTACGCCGACGAATATCTAGTTAGTTCCATCCTGCAGCTCGAATATTACCGACGTGCTCTCTGTGCGAGTTTTTCGAACAGAAACGTTCTTATGTAATCAAGGACAATTTAGCGACGAGCTACCCATTAGCTAATACCTTGACTTGGTACGAACTCAATATTAGTTCAAATAATAAAATATTTAAATTTTAAACAGTGCTAGTCTCGCGTGAGTGAAGATTTCCGCATAGGAAAGGTTTATCCATCCGGGATACTCCTGTGTTATCGCGAGGACACCTCAAGATGCGGGAAGGTGCACGCTTAAAGCACCAAAAATAAATCATATTAAATTACAGCCCAGTTTCTGTGCCCTGAGATAAGAGTAGACTGGTTATCGCTGTGTCGGCGTGCGTGCGTACAAGAGGAGTGTCAGCGAAGCGGGAGTGTGCAGAAAGGAGGAGACGAGAGAGGAGCAGATTGCGGCGAAGGACCAGCAGTGAGACGAATCAACATACTTGGAAACAACGTTCAAGTAACAAATTGACATTTTTTTAAACAGATCAGTCTGATATTCCGAGACAATTATTAAAGTAAAATAAATATTTTTGTGAATTACAGACCATTTAAAAATGTTGTTTCAAAATATACAACCTTGCTCCAGATAACTGACTACAGTGTTCAATTATTACTATGCCTAATATATGTTTTGTCGCATAGTAAATGGCACCCAACGTTTTTGGCACGACAAAATAGTATGTTATAAAAACTTTTGTAGTGTTTTGATATATTAAAATTGTCTTCAGAGTGTGTATCATTTAAATATTGCATATGCTCAGAAAGACTAGTGTTCAGGTTAGAATCGTAATTTAGTATTGGAACGTTATCTGGAGTGAATTATCTTATTTGTGCATGTATAGGTTAAGGATTTATGTAGACATTGGTTATATGATTTCTGACTGTTTACTGTGCGTTGCGATTAAAAATTGGATTAGGGACATTAAACGTAGACGTAAGGAATATTTGTGGCGTACGTAAATTAGGTCATTAAGATAAACTTTGTTTGTTGTGTTTGTTATCGTGTTCAAAATGGCGGAAGGTCTATCAGCTGAGTTACAAACTACACTAAATGCATTCTTAGCTAATATTCAATCTGTACGCGATGAAAGCAATAAAAATAATAAAGCATTACAAGACGATAATAAAATATTAAACAAAAACTTAAAATCTGTAAGAGACGAAGCTAAGAGTCAAAATAAAAAAATCTTCGCGGCCATTCACGAAGAAGCTAAACAGAATAAAGTCATAGTTGAAGCGGCTGAAAGCAAAATCACGGAGAAAGTTGAATCTATCCGCGTGGAGTTTGAGTCCGCAATAGCATTAAACAACACACGCGTATCAGAATGTGAGACGCGGGTGATTGCGGTAGAAGAATGTATGCGAGAGCAGACGGCCGCAGTAAATGAGTCCATAAACACACATGAAAACAAATTAGAGGTGTTAGAACAGAAAATAAAACAAATACAACAGACTACTCTAATCGTAAACCAGGTCACTTACGTATACAAAACACAGGACGACATTAACACGTACATGAAATTTTATGGACTCGAGCATGAAAATCCCATACAGTTCCTTAAGCAATGCCAGCGTAATATGGAGCACATCGCTGACAACCTTAGCGATGTTGACAAAATAAACTGGGTGGTGCGTCAGTTAAAGGGCACAGCGGCTGAATGGTTTTCGATCGTCCAAGATAAAATTGTGGTATATGAAGATCTGGTTAACCACTTTAAAGCAAGGTATTGGAACGACGAAATCCAGCGGACAGTACGCGTACAACACTGGAATTTGGTAAGTATTCCCCTTTGGTAAGGGGAGTAAGGAGAAATACTTGATACAGCTTGTAGCCAAGGCGAAACACCTGGAGCCGGAAATATCAGAAGCAGAAATTGTCAACAAGCTAGCACATCATTTCAACAGGGGAATACAAGTGGTTGTAATCACACAAGGAATCAAAACATTAGAAGACCTGCTGTTGTTGATAACAAAATGGGAGAATGTAGACGGGAATCCCGAAACATACAATGCACACACAAAGATAAACATCAATAACACACCAAAACAAAATGAATATAGAAATAAGCAATGGAAAAAGCCGGATTAGAACAAAATTCATCCAAATTAGGAAGTCATAAAGTCGCGACTATAACCAAAGATAACACAGATAATGAAAACGGTCCAAAAAACGCGTAAGGTTGCACGGTGTGAGACCGTGCAAAACAAATAAAAATAATAATAATAATAATAAACAAAGTACCAGTCAGAATCACAAATAAAAATAATAATAATAATAATAAACAAAGTACCAGTCAGAATCAGTAAGTGACAGAAATGACGTTGTAACTAATATGCCTAGGAATAGTGATAAGTTAGATAGTAGATGTAATGTATTAAAAGCTAATATAAATAATTGTAAGGGAAATGTTTTAATAGACAGTGGTGCTCAGATCTCATTGATCAGTGAAAATTTTATCAATAAGAACATAGTAGAGTTTAAGAAAGTACCAATATTACCGATTAATAATACAACTATTAAGACAGCCACAAACGAAGTTCAGAAAGTAAATAAGCAAGCGTACATAACCATTTCATCGCAAGGTATGGAGCTTGAAACACCAGTATCAGTTGTTAAGGATTTAATTTACGATGTCATCATAGGAACAGACACTTTAAAAAAAAATAAATGCCATCATTGATTTCAGTAAAAATGAATTAGTATGTACGGTTAATAATAATCAATATAATATAGTATTAGGAAATAATGACGTTGATAAGCAATCTGAGGCGAAGTACATTCACATAACCAAGCCGATGGCTATCAATAACAAAGATAATATTAATATTACAGAGCAATTAACCTTGAGTCAACGAAACAAATTAAACCAGCTGATAAAGAGACATACGGAGACATTTCAAAACACCCACACTACTACACATGTATACACGCACGACATCCAAGTTACTGACGAAAATAAATTAGTGCGTAAGACGTATCCTATTCCACTGCACTATCAGAAACTGGTGGATGAGGAAATCGGTAAGATGTTGGACGAGAACATCATCGAACGGTCCAACAGCTATTTCCTTAACCCGATGGTGATCGTAAAAAAGAAAAATAACCAGATTAGGATATGCCTTGATATGCGTAATCTAAACAGTATCACAAAAAAATGTTTTGACTGTGTTCCAAATGCAGAAAACCTATTTACCAAATGCCAGGGTGTCCAATATATGTCTCGGTTGGATTTAAAAAGTGGTTTTTGGCAAATCCCATTAGCTCAAGTTAGCAGAAAGTTCACGGGATTTTTATATAGAAATAAATGCTACCAGTTCAAGGTAGTGCCCTTTGGTCTGGTAACCAGCCTCGCTGCGATGGTGAAATGCCTGGAATTAGCGTTGGGTCCTGAGGTGGAAGACTTTGTGAGTGTTTTCGTCGACGACATACTAGTCATATCTAAATCGTTTGATGAGCATTTGAAGCATCTGGATAATGTGTTCACAAAACTCCGTCAGGCCAACTTGGTACTTAACTATGAAAAATGCGAATTCGGTAAGTCCGAAATAAAATTTTTGGGTCATATTATATCGGCGCAGGGTGTGAGTACGGACCCTGAAAAGATAGAATCCATCACGGGATTTCCTACACCTAAAAAAACGAAGGACATTAGAGCGTTCCTAGGACTTACTGGGTACTACCGACGATTCGCATCTGCGTATGCGAAGACAATAGAACCAATGTTGGAACTACTTCGAAAAAACACCAAATGGCGATGGGAGGCAAGACACGAAGAGGCATTTAACGCGATGAAGGACTTATTTAAAGAGAATCTACACGTGTTTCACCCTGAGAAGGAAGGAACATATGTTCTAAACTGTGATGCCTCGGATTATGCCATTATGTGGAATTTTATATCAAAGAAATAAGAATGGCGAACTTAAAGTCATCGCCCATGTAAATTGGTCGTTAAAAGGCGCTGAGCGAAACTATTGTACTGCCGAAAAAGAAATTTTAGCTATAGTATATTGTGTTAATAAGTTTAGGTATTATTTAGTAGGTAAGCATTTTGAAATTTTATCGGATAACCAAGCTTTGTCATTTTTATTAAAGTGTAAACTTGCAAATGCCCGAATGTCACGATAGATAATGGCTATGCAGGAATATGATTTTAGCATTAAGTAGTGCAAAGCTAGCGACAAGTTGGCGGATACTTTGAGTCGTTATCCACTTGTGCATCAGGAAACTCATTCGGCGGATAAGAATGAAATACAAATCTTGGCGACAAAATATGTTTTACCAAATGAAATTAAAACTTATGTAAAGAACATAAATGTTGAACAACAACGTGACGACAAAATTAGAAAAATAATAAATGACATACAGGCTACAGAAAGTCCAAAGTTCCAGATTGTTAACGATATTTTGTACAACTGCTTGACGGACAATGGAAGATTATGGTTCCTGACCATCTCATAGAGGACCTAACATGGGCATGCCATGAAAGTCTTGCTCATGCTGGTGCTTACAAATGCTACCTGACACTGCGGGAAGATTTTATATGGATGAACATGGCCAGAAAAGTTAAATCAGTACTTCGTACCTACCACACCTGCCAGGCAGCCAAACATCCTAACCAACACACACGTGGAGATGGGAAACATCGTTATGCATGGAAAAAATGAGTTACTATTCATCGATTTCCTTGGATCATTACCACGTGCGGCGAGGGGGATGAAAAATCTGGTGGTGTGTACGGATGCCTTCACTAAGAATGTTAGTCTTTATGCGGTGGGTAGACCCACAACAGATGCGGTACTGAGGATAATTTTGGAAAAGTACATTCCAAAATATGGTCATGTAAAGAAGATCCTGTCTGATCAGGGTACGCAATTCCAGAATAAAAAATGGAAAGCCGAATAAGAGAAGAGGGGCATTCAAGCAGTCCTAACAGCCATTCGTAGACCCCAAGGGAATCTCGCCGAGAGGGTGAATAGAGAGCTCGGTCGTTTATTCAGGACTTATTGTAACAATAACCAAAGCAAGTGGCCAGAGTATCTGGAGTTTTTCGAGAACGCCATAAATGGGTGTTACAAATTACAATACCACGACTGGATATACGCCATCAGAACTGCAGTCAGATGTCCAACCAAAGCGTGTCTGGAGTGATTATATAAAAAGGGTAGCTACTTAAAATTTGCCGATGCCAAGCGAAGTTAAGCGTTTGGATGCAAAGGAGAGGATAAGGAAGTTTGCCGAACAGCGGTCAGAAAAATTTAACTCTGATCATAAGCTGCAATCGTTCAGAGTAGGCGAGTTAATTTTACTAAAAGCTTTAAATGTAAGTAGCAGTATTGATAATACCACAGCTAAGTTCAATAGACTTTATAATGGTCCATTTATGTTAACTGAACAGGTGGGAAAACAAACCTACATTGTTACAAATCAAAATACTAACAAGACTATTGGGAAATTCCATGCGTCGTCATTACGCAAGTACTATGTGAAAAATTAATGTTCACGTATATCTGGGCATATTAAAGAATGAATGTCATAAGGTAATTGTTAAAGTAAGTAAATTTTGTAAATTCATGTTTGTTTGAACCATGTGGGGAAATATGCTAAGAAGTGTGCGACTGGACAGTAGGTATTATGACGTCATGAATTGTTCATACTAGCTTATGTCTCTACCCTTAGATAACAGATTATCAACCTCGTGCTTATGTTTATTTATATTGGAACTGACAGATGTCAAAATTTTATTGGAAGAAAATATTTTTAGTTTAACAAGGATTATTTATTTATTTATTTTGAGTTTGATTATAGGTTTTAAAAAGGAAATGGTATTATTTTATAGTTAAAAAAAAATTAAACAAATTTTTTTTTATTCGAGGAGGGGATATTCCTGCAATAGAACATTGCAGTAAAGGAAACTGTAGCAAGGACTACATGCTGATATAGCAGGTTTATGATGTTATAGACATGTTAAAATTTGATTTTTGTTTGAGTATGTTAATTAGATATAAGTATTGAAATAAGAATTGGGTAAAAGACTATTATGTATCAAAATCCCCATAAATGTATTTGTGATCATGTCATGTGCGAGTGCGCGTGTCATTCGTGTTTTATGAATAACTCCATTATAAATGAACGTATCGAACTGAGATTTGGGCAGCGCAAGCATCTTAAATAGCGCTATATTTTCTGGGTGTCAGAGACTTGTTACGTACTATTTTAATAGGGATTTGGTTAGTAAAAAGCAACTTCTATAGATTCCTTATCTTTTAGAAGTCAGAAAATTTATAGATAAGATCTATACCTGCTTCTGCAGAAATCTGCCAATATGTTGAAGAAGTTGTCTATCAGTTTTATTCATCAATCACATGATAGGTTTTCGACCAATCAGCGGCCCCAATTTCCATTAAGATTGGGCCTCCGCCGACGAATATCTAGTTAGTTCCATCCTGCAGCTCGAATATTACGGACGTGCTCTCTGTGCGAGTTTTTCGAACAGAAACGTTCTTATGTAAGAGTGATCAAGGACAATTTAGCGACGAGTTACCCGTTAGCTAATACCTTGTCTTGGTACGAACTCAATATTTTCAAATAATAAAATATTTAAATTTTAAACAGTGAAGATTTCCGCATAGGAAAGTTTTATCCATCCGGGATACTCCTGTGTTATCGCGAGGACACCTCAAGACGCGGGAAGGTGCATGATTAAAGCACCAAAAATAAATAATATTAAATTACAGCCCAGTTTCTGTGCCCTGAGATAAGAGTAGACTGGTTATCGGTGTGTCGGCGTGCGTGCGTACAAGAGGAGTGTCAGCGAAGCGGGAGTGTGCAGAAAGGAGGAGACGAGAGAGGAGCAGATTGCGGCGAATCACAGGACCAGCAGTGAGACGAATAAAAACTTGGAAACAACGTTCAAGTAACAAATTGACATTTTTTAAAACAGATCAGTCTGATATTCAGAGACAATTATTAAAGTAAAATAAATATTTTTGTGAATTAGACCATTTAAAAATGTTGTTTCAAAATATACAACCTTGCTCCAGATAACTGACTATAGTGTTCAATTATTACTATGAGTAATATATGTTTCGTCGCAGACATATATATATATATATTATAACGTTGCAGAAATCAGATCATATATGGTATCCATAAGTATTAGAGAAATGATAACAGATAAAATAATTTAATGAATAATAATGAAAAAATATAAATTAGAGTTAAGAAAGAAGAAAGAATAATTATAAACAAGAACTATGATTAAAAGAATAAACTAGACTGACAAACAAATGACTTTGACCCAACCCCAGACACTGGCCAGATAAAGACAATAAGATGAGAAAAGATTCACAGAGATTAAGAAGACAAATCAATGATAAGAGACACAAATGAGTAAAGAAAATATATAATTAACCATGAATAAAACAATAATAAAGAAAGTACACTAACCATAAAAAATAAGTAAGACAATTATTATTAAATAAAGTATGTTGTTAAGAACCTTATAATAATAAGAAAGTAAGGCACAAAATGTTAAATAATAGTTATAAATGTATATCTAAAAGATCATTGAAACCAAGAGTGAGAGATAGGTAGGGAGTGATAGCAATAAACAGTGAAGTGATGAGAATATTAAAATAAACAACTTACAATATTAAGGAAAAAGAATAGTAACCAAGTGTAACAAACCAAAACCATAATCAAATGATGAATAGGCAATTAAGTTAATTGTATTAGCCTGTAAGAAACAGAGTAATGGTGGGTGTAAGGAATAGAAAAACATATTATGTTAGTAAAAGAATCACTAGAATGGTTATATTTATAGAATAGACGGTGTCGATTCAATACTCACCAAAATTGTTATTTTGTTAATTGAAAGAAAATTAATTTGTTTGTTTATTGTTTAAAGGAACATAAACCAAGAAAGCCTGACTTTACAGTAATATTGTTGTATGTTTTATGTAAGTAATGAAGGTATAAAGAGAGGAGTAGCAGGACCATTTTAAGTAATGACATGCAATATAATAATTATATTTAATGAGAAGAAATATGGCTGAACCATATACAGACCATTAAGTTATTTCTCTGTTATGTTTGTTAATAGATTTAAGTGTTAAAGAGGTGTGTGAGAAATGGGAGTAGGAATAAAACTAGTAATGACATAAACTTAACAAGCAACAAATTAATAACTATAATAGAAATAGAAAGCAAAATATCAGATAAGAAATAATTTTGTAAAAGTATAATAATAAGACCATAATATGCTTAATAAATAATGTTTAAATAGAGCAAAATAAGAAATTATAAGATGTTACAGCTTAGGCCTATAAATGACATAGCTGTCTAACTTCAGAAAACCAATTGTAAACAACTGAAAATTGTATTTGAATAATAAGACCAAGTAAATTATGTAATTACCATCAACTAACAATAATAACATGTCAGAATTGTGATAAACAGTATAAATAAGTAAAATATGTACTAACATAGTATTATCAAATCTTGTCCAAAAACAATAATACATGGCCTAGACCAACCTTGTGAGATGTCAAATTGATCTTTGAAAGAAAATAGGGACATCTATGTTAATATTTCAAGCATTGGAAATATCCCCAAGGAAAAATGACCATTATAAAATATTTATCCATTTTGAACAGAAAACCAGGATTTATAACAATAGTTTCAAATGTACTTAACCAATCAGAGTCAAGCTGGTTACCATAACAACAGAACGTTATTATAATTTTGACCGTTATGTAACAAGAGTTCCATTATTAACTATCCAGAGGTACAGACGCTATATTGATGCGGACCATTTTAAAGGCAAATAACGAAGAAAATCAAACAGAAATGAAAGCAAATTGAAGACCAGAAGTAAACAATAGTTCCAGTTACACAAGGAGGAACAATAAACGAATATTAAAACCAAATTTTAAATAAAATCTTGATGTAAAAAGAAACAGACGCCAGAAGGAGACGGCATCCCTATCTTTGAAAATAAACGAAAGTACTAACCCAATAGTGAAGACACCTTGACGATCCATAACACTAACAACATGGTTTTGTTAAGTATGAAATAAATTATAAATAATTACGAACTAAAACTAATTAACTTTTTTCACAATATATAACTCTCACTCTAAACTTTGAACACCAATTTCTTTCAAGGATTAATGAATCATATTTAATAACTCTGTATGTAAATATAAGATAACCTATGTCCGAAACTGATAAAACTGACACACACTTTTGAACAACAGAGTTGAATTTTCATGTAAACCTTTTTAGTATTTAAGTACCACAATTGTGAGGTGGTGTACTTTATTTGACATCTTGTTTTAAACCTTTTTCGTACTCAAAAGAACTCACTGGCAAATTAACTTGTGTAAATAAATACACGTCAGCCATAGCGGCATCCTACGACTGAGGCGCTGCAACCTTGTGCTATCCGCTGAGTGAAAACTAATTTGTGGCCGAGGCTAAACTTTATTATAATAACATTTATTGTACGACAATTATCAAAAATTAATGAATTATCGAATCAAATAAATAAGTACGAATCTTTACTAGCTGTCCTGTGTTTATTTAAATTTTATTATGTATGTTATGTGCTTTAGCGGAGAATAGAATTCTTTGCTCAAATTTTATGTTGGCAACACATCCAAAGACAAGCGAAAGTCGAATTCCCGCCAGTCAGCGACGTAATTCGAATTATTTTTCACCGTCAGGAGACAGTCTAACTGTGAACCTTTTATTTGTTTTATGAAAAACAATTTGGTGCCTTTCGGGAATTAAAAATACAAAATAGGACAGGTAAGGACTTCGGTACTGGTTATTCGTACGTTCGCGACGGACGCAGTCTGCGTGAGGTACGTTTAAGAGCGACGACGACGTGGTAAGATTTGAGAGTACACATTACACTCTTACACTTTTACAATTAGGCGGACGACGTCTAGTTACAGTATATACGAGTACACATATATGCCTGTATGTGTGTGTGTGTGTGTTGTTGGCCCGCGTGACTTCTAAGATTTTCCAATTCGGCCCTCAAGTGAAAATGTTATCACCACCCTGCTTTAGACCGTTTGGTCCCCAGCGACCTCTAGAATGAACCATCTTCTGTTCGGCCTGCAAATATTTCAAGGTCATGTCGGTATATGTATGATCCGAAAGACATTTCGTCCTCCATTCTTGACACGTGGTTCTTCGATGTTTCTGCTTAAGTTATAAACGCCACGGCTCTCCTTGACTGCCTCGTTTTCAAGTCTATTCCTTCTTGTTACACTCCAGCACGGACTTTAGACAGATCGCTTAATCCAAAAGCGATTTTAGTAATCTTAGAAGTAGACTCTACTACAAGTTGTAGTGTTTAGGGTTCAGGTTCTGCTCACGTATAGTGCCGTAGTTTGGAGACCCCTGTTACAGTCTATAAAAACTTATAAATTTTCCAGTTATATTCCGGGTTGATTTATTTTGTATTACATTATCACTTATTAACTCAGTGTATTAATTCTATTCTTTTACGTATCTTAAGAATTTTATCTCCACAACCTGCAAACCTACAACTACATGTACATCTAAATCATCTGAATTTCCTCTATGAGGAATTGCCTTTATGAGTTTCGTCATACACTGTATTATTCTTTTAGTAGTTCCAAAATGTCTTTAAACTAGTTTGTCTTTTTCTGTATATATACTTGTTGAATCTATACGTAATATCAGAGTCCAGGTATTGAAACTGAGTCACCTGCTACAGTACTTAAATGATCGACGTGATTTTTGACCTTATAGTCAGTTTACTGGATCTTATTAAGAAGACGCCCGGAGATATTAAATAATTTACTACTATACTTTTCACTGTGTATTATAATGTCAATTTAAAATCTTATCCTTAACTCGGAGACGTGGGCGTTCAAGAATACATATGAATACATATTGTAGCATGACAGATAATCCACTAAGTAATAATTATAATATGATCATAATTACATTTAAATTAATTAACTCAAGAGAAAGTTCGAAGGAAAATAATGAATTATCAAATAAAAATAGTTAAATATCAAATGAAAAGAATTAAAAATCAAATGAAAATAATTACAAATCAAAGTGAACAACACCACCATACAAGAACAGTATAATTAAATTAATAAAATGCAATGATAAAGTATCAAGGAAATTAAATCAAAAGAAACTCATATAAAATCAGGAGAATACCCAGGAAGGTTAGGAGCAGAATAAAGAAGATACCCCGAACCGACCAAAGGACATAATGAAATACTTACCTTGGAAAACCCAAGACAGAAGAAATGAAGAAAAGAAGATGTAGGATGGGAGAACTACGAAGAATACCCATGAAAAACCTATTAATAAAAATAACAAACCCAGAACGAAATGTTAATGTCACCCCAAGAAAATAACACCCCAAAACCTCATGTAAAATAATTGTAAACAAAAGTGTTTAGTAGTAAATAGAAGTGCACCAACTAAAGTTATTATGTAATAAAATAAACAAATCTTCACAGTCCCTTATAACTAAAAGTTTGGTCTTAGAATATTGTAGAACTCAAATATAAATAAGAACCAACAGTGTAAGTGTACCAGTTCAAGTGATTTCTATTTAATAAACTTCAAATAAAGGTGTAACTTATATTTTAACTATGTACAATCAAATAACTTTAAGTTTTATAATAAATACAGAAATGACATATCATGAGGTATTATTATGAAAATATGTCAAATGTTTCATAAAAGAGGACACATCTTTTTATCAAAAAACATTCATAGAAATGCAAATTATAATGAGAGCTGAGGGGAAATAATTACTGTGACAGGGGATTAAAAAAAATGTAATATACAATAAACAGAAAGGACTGTAATTAGATTAAGTTTAAAGGAAAATTTAACAATCAAATGGCTAATTATGTTCATGTTTAGAGCCTATGAACTCCACATTTCAAAGTGGTAATATAATATAGAATTATAAGTAATATAAGAATATTTATTATGTATAACAGTGTTCATACAGACTAAAGTGTTTCTGTATGTATACTAGACTAATTGTAAAATGATTGTTATGTAATTTTTTAGAAATAGTTAAAACCAATGTCTAGCTTTAAGGACTGATAATTAATTTCAATATTGTTTTTATAGTATGAGCAGGAATACAATGCTACATGTTTCAACAGTTGTATAAGGAATTTTTATGTAATATTATGTTAATTTTAGACAGTCAGAGAGGGTATAGAATTAGTAATATTAAAAAACCAGTATATGTAAAACAATAGAATCTAGGCCAAAATGGAAATTCCAATAACACTTATATTTGTGTAAGGAAGTTAAATAAACCAAGCAAACTAATTAGATTTATATAAGGTAAATCAATCACCAACTACTATAACTGAAACTATACTTTAAAAGAATCATATAAAAGGTTGTATTAAATTATTAAATAATTTCAAAATGTAATACCTAACCATTTCAGAGGAGTAATAGTAAATTCATGAATTACAAATAAAAGGATGATCAAATTGTTAAATTTATAAGAAATTAAGGAAAGGTAAGGATTTATATCAATCAAGAAATTTATTATAATCATATTTATAACACTTAAGATGGCTAATATGTTGGACAAGAACAGGAACCAGATATTAGGCCTATATTTCCAAAAAGACAGAAATATAGCAATTTTAACAAAAAACTTTATAAATATGGACTATTGTATGTCAAATTAAACAGAAGGAGTCAAAGAAACCAATTATATAATTACTAGTTCACGAAAGCAATCAATAAACAAAAAATATTCTGAATATTTTATAATCACATGGAGAGGAAGTGATTTATATTTAAACAATACTTTTCTAATATTAACTTGGCAAGATATTTCAGTAGACGAAGGAAGTAAAACAGTTCTTAATTAACATTCAACGCGAACGGTTGTTATAAAATCGCTCTAAGAACCTATATCGAGTATATTTAATGGCGTATAAGGTTATGCATTGAAAAAACGAGTTACCGAAATTGTCATTTTAAACTTAAAATCAGTGAGACACACCACCACAAACAGTGAGAACAATCAATACTTAACAGAATACTTGTGAAATAAACCAGTAAAACTATCACACATTAAGAATTCACGTTACAACGAAACTCATGATTTTAGCTACACACAAACGAAAGTGAAAACACCAATATACCAAAACAATTAAAGCCAGTGAACGCAGAACACTTAAACAGGACACCTCAAACAACACAATAGACATTATACACTGTTCTGGAGATAATAAAACAGTTGTGAAGGTAATTTTATTATCAGAATTTCCAACCATCATTTCGCAGTTTTCTTCTACAACGAGACGTGCCGCCATTTTGAACTCCCATCATGCAAAGTGTCTGCCAGCAAGGATTCGTCGATACAGCATTGGTCTGAATATTTCAATTTTATAAACATTATATCTTATTATCAACTTTGTCATTTATTAATTATTAAGAATTCTTTTGTACATGTTATACTTTCTATGCTTGTCCCTTCTCTGACTATATAATTATAACCGCTAAAAGAACCATTCTAAACATTCATATAATATAACCTGTTTTGTGAAATCGATTATCCCTGTAAAAGGGTCAACATTATATCAATATCGATTTTCAATCGATATTTTCCAAATAAATGTTAATAAATCAAAATAATTCTACTATCTCGTTTTAAAATTATTTCACACATTAATATAAGAGTGTTTATTAACTACAGAACTTACTGGAAGACGACCTTTACTAAAGAAAATAGATATACTGGAGTATAGAAGAAAATCATCAATCGATTAGTAAAGTAAGACAATCTGATTAACTCCAGATTCATTTACGGTCAACCAGAAGTGCATATATTAACATAATAAACCCACAGAATTTTAAATTTTCAACGGAATTTCATAACAAGAATTGTTTATAAATTATTCAACAATAAACAAACATAAAACATTTTTTGGTGGAAAAATTTGTTTTAATCAAATTAAAATTTTTTTTGTACAGTATTAAATATTTATTTGTAACCAGTGAATACAGGTCTAATTGTTACAATATATATTATAAAATGACACAAAACCTAACTTAACGTAACCTAAACTATGTTGGTGAAAGTAGTAATTATTATGGGAGCCAGTACACGTTTCTTTGTTTGATTTTAGATCTACAAGTAGCCAACATGACAATGCCACGCGTCATGAGAGATACTAAGGGTAGCTGGATATTATGACTTACTTGATACAGCTTATATATTCATCACGCAAAATTCTTTTTTTATTGCAAAAGAACACTGCACTTTCTTTTCCTCATATTTCACTAACTGAAGAAAAGCCACTGCAAAACTGATTACAGTGTGTCTCCATATGCAGTACGGTCGCTGTGCAAATAAAGTTTGAGCGACAGAATCTGACAGCACTGACTGATGAAATATACAGTACGTTTGTCTGTTGATTTGTTTACTGTTTTCCATGTTTGAACATTAAGTGAAAATGGTGGGTACGGTGTCTTCTTAATAAGTTCTGATTTGACCTTTGATTGTAATTAATTTTTCTGTTAATGGAATAACTAAAGTTATGTTGAACGTTTTTCTGTGACTGTTATTCGTTATTCGATGTTTATTTATTTATGGTTATTTGCCAAACTTTTTTCTTGGGATAAGAAAAGCGGATGAGTCACTAGCTGGCTACATTTACCCTTTTTTTCACAGAAAAGTCCACGCCTTTTTTTATTTCCCTTCCAAGTCTAATTTTCAGTAAAAGATGTGTAATAAACTGAAGACAGTATTATAATCTAAACATTATTATAAAAAAAATTGCTACCGATCGTACTTTGTCTGGTCAATTTATACTCGCGGGTGAAATAAAATGTCCAATACAAGGCTAACAAATGTAATATGTACGTAGTTGCAAGGCTAACGCCATCCGTGAGCAATAAGCTTCGTCAGCCAGGTGCCCTGCAACATTAATGGCGAATGAAAACATCATAAAAATTGTAACGACAAGATTACGTACGACGAATAGGATCTTGTGTAGTTTGAGGTAGGGTATAAAGTCATAGAGGGGGTGTCGAATGCATGACCGAGAGAGCGAGGAAGAGGTAAAATCTTAGAGGGGAGGTCTCGAATGCATGGCCGAGAGAGTGAGTAAGAGGTAAATCGTGGGAGGGGGTTGCGAATGCATGACCGAGTTCAATTCATAGTGGCGAGACGGTGGCGGCCGTTTGACAGCTCGTAAACGCTGCACAGACTATTAATGAAAACCACGTTTGATTTATTGTGTTGTGACTGACCTGCTGTTACGTTTAAATTACGGTATTTGTTACGTTAACTTTTATTGTGTCCGCCCAAACAACTCTATTGCTGTCTGCTCCATTACAGATCACGGTAATTGTACTCTCCCACTCCTCTCTCACTTCCACTAAATACACTTCTCGTGTCACTTTTAAATTTCTTCTCCTCCTGTACTCTTCTTCCTTTCATTGACTCTTCTCCTGTCCGTTTCTCTCTGAAGGTGTTAACTGCATATATATTAAACATTTACTAGTTTAGTAAATGATTAAGTTATTTTTCTTATTATTATTTTTCACACTATCCACTTTCTCAACTGATGGATTAAATGGCTCGACTGAGACTATGAATTATTCAACAAAGTAGTACATGCCTAAATAGAGCATGAATTTATAACGTAGCTATAGAAATAAAGGCATATAAAAACATAAAACTTAATTGTATAGGTATACATAAAACAATAACATTTTACTATGGATACGATAAACAATTATATTATAATGTAACTGTACCAATTATGGCCTACTTAAGTATTAGGTAGTAATACATAAGCAGTAGGTTCGGAATTTAAACAAAATCTTTTCTGAGCCCAAAATCGAAAACTTGACGAAATTAAAAAACCAAAACATTTCGGAACACAATTTGACAGTATGCAAATGAGAAAACATTTACACGATCCTGCAAAATATTTTTAAAATTTATCATTTAGGCTGTATTGGAATTCAATTTTTCTGATTTATAGATTAAATGTTAAAGAAATAGAAAATAAATTAACTCAATATTATTTTTTAAGTTTATTGATAAATTAAATGTTTATTGAAACACAAGTGTGTGTGTGTGTGTGTGTGTGTGTGTGTGTGTGTGTGTGTGTGTGTGTGTATTGCAACGATACTCTTAAACACTTACTTTTTCACATATGCTATTACTCATTTATGCGCACTTACCCACGTCTCGAAGGTGTACTCTTCTTCTGCAGTATTTACCTTGATGTTTCCCAGCTAGGTCGCAGGCTTTGGTAGTTAATTGAGGGTGGATAAGCACGTGAATATCGTTACAAGTAAAGAGTACAAAGGATGTAGTACTGGTTGTGAAATTAGTACGACTTTGTTAATAAAATTATATTCATTTTGTTTATTAATTAAAAATTCAAATTGCCATGTTATTAAATTAGTGTGTGGGTTAACTAATATTGACCCTTATATTCACTTATACGAATATCGTATAATTATAACGTGGCAAAATCTTATCTCTTATAGTCTAAGACACATTATATACAAAAAAGACATATATGACCTGGAATATTTACACAGACATATAATACATAACACATATATTCTTACAATGCGTGATTAACACGTACTAAATTGAATATTAAGATTGACTTAGCAAGTGTGGTTTTTTATTATGTACCACTTAATTAAAAAATAAATAATTAAACATTTATAAAAATTCTAATAGAGACCATTCTATTACTTTAATTAACAATACTCCTAATGTCTCCATTAATTAAAAATCTACAATTAAAGTAACTTTCATACTTGATTTTAATTATATAATAAAATTATAAAAATATAATAAAATATGGTTTCTCTAATTACCATTTATTCATGAGATTAATAAGTTTTATGTTCTTTGTTATACATTATTATTCTCTGAAGTTTTATTAATTATTCATTATGCAAAATAAAATTAATAAAGTTTATGTAAACTTGTATATGGAATCTAGAGCCTTCTTTTGATAGACCTTAGGGTCATTTATAAGATTAAATAAATGTCTGACTTCACCTGCATATTTCTGCAACCATTTAACTGTGTCGTTACCGTCACCTGGACTCTCGAGTTTTGGATCCTCTTCTGGTACCACCTTCTCTGTCTCTGCGTCGTTTGGAATTACTCTCTCCGTCTAATGGATGCTGAGTTCTGACGTGGACCTCTGGTCGTGATGATGTACGGCTGGATGTAGCTGCGTGTGGCTGTCCCTGCGTCCTCTAGTATATTGCTTTGTTTCCTCTCCTCTCCTCGTCTTTTCCCTCGTGGATGTCTCGAAGTTCTACGTGGACGTCTTGAAGTTCATCGACGACGTTTTTTCGATTCATCGCAGTTTACAATATTATTGTCTTTTAAATAAATCGTGTATATCACTAATTACTTTCACCGACGTACTGCCGGTTCTATCGCACTTCAAGTTACGTAATTCGATTTAAAACATTACTTAAACTTTGTAAAATTCGCGGTGGCGAGATGCGTGGATTTCACGTACTGTCTGTTAATGATCTGAGAAAGCGTGTGTCGCTCGCTGGGGTTTTATACTCCTGCCGTCGTTCAATTCCTGTTGAAAACTGTTCGGACAGAGTTGAACAAGTCAGCGCGTCGATTTATTACCTAATTACAACATACGCGTCTTTCTATTAAGCGCACACTTTTTTATAAATATTATTCGACAAATCGTTAGGTACATTAATAAACTTAACCTATGCAAATTATGAACATTAAGGTGTGTAAACTATGGAAGTTATGGCAAAATTTCACACGGTAGCTGAACGGTTCCCACGATCAAATACCTCTTAGTATCTAACTGTAGCGCCAGGCAACAGCTTTTTAACTACATATGTCTCTGATTCGTGTGACTTCTGGTTTTCGTTCAGCACTTAAAAAAGTGTGTAAAATTTTCCACAATCGTATACATAATCCAACTTGTTCTTCATTTACACACTAACACTAACACACACACACACAAACTAATACACACGCGGTTGCCTGTCGCTATGACGTCACCACTGCCAGTCGGTGCGTGTTTCTTCTCCCTTCGGTGCGTTTAAAACCAACTAGGCTTGCAATTCCATATGCATGCTCACTTACAATTATTTCCTTATTTAAAATTAATTAATATGTTTGTTTATTTTATTTATGACTTATACCTAACGCTTAATTATTACATTATTTTTATTATTTACATCTTTTACACGACTCATACGTGCGCTCGTATGTTCTCATACCGCAGTCAGGGGTTGATACGAAGACTTATGCTAAACGTATCGTTGCAATGTATATATTGCAATGGAACATCGCAGAAAAGGGTCTTTGTAGCTATGACTACATGCTTTTATACAATTTCTGACGTTATAGACATGTTGAAAATTGATTTTGTTAAAATGTTGTAAAAAGCTGTAAGTTTTGAGATAAGAAACGGGTAATTAACGGTTGTATGTCAAAATGCCCATAAATTTATTTTCTGTCATGTCAAGTGCGAATTTAGTGCGCGAGTGCGCGTGTTATTCGTATTTACATGAATAACTTTTGAGTAAATTAACGTATCGAATTGAAACTTGGACAGCTCATACTTCTTAATTAGCGCTACATTTTTCATATGTCAAATACTCAAAACATATTATTTTAATATGCATTTTTTAACAGAATTCACTTTTCTAAAGAATCCTTTTCTTCTGAAAGTCATAAAACTTTTAGATAAAATCTATACATGCTTTTGCAGTCTTCAGCAAAACTGATCAGGACATATGTCTCTCTATCTAACCCATCATGTGCTATGTGTTTTGACCAATCAGAAGCTCCAATTTTCATTCATCTTTGTCCCTTGCGGAAGAAGTTTCGGTCAGTTCAACCTAACAGCTCGGCCTTAACAGACGTTGTCTATGTGCGAGTTTGTCGTATCAGTATACGTTCTACATAAGGGTTACGAGTACTGGATCTTAGCAACGAGTTGCCCGTTTGCTAGATCGATTGGTTATTAGAACTCAAAATAATTAAATTATAATTTAAATAGTGCTATCTCGCGATAGTCAAGATTTTCCGCATAGGAATCAGTATATTTGCCGAAATACATCTGGGTGAACGCGAGGATACGTCAAGATACCGGAAGGTGTACGTAAAACACTATGTCATTTTTCATATTACCAGTACGCGTTTGAGACGGCCTGCGCCTGGTTTACTCATGTTTCAAGAAAAAATATTCCTCGTTGTTGTCCACTGTCTTCCCAGGTCTCGGGATCAATGCCCATTCTGAACTTGAACATCAAGTTCGCTCAGTTGACTCAAATTGTTTGTTTTATAAGCAGTGAATCCCATCACTTGTGTCAGTGTCCTACACCTAGAGAAGTATGAAGATTCAAGATCATTGATGCAACAGGTTGGCTAAGCAGCGGTGTGATAAAATGAAGGTTAATATCTCAGACAAAACTGAACATTAAAATAATTTTTAGAAACTGAACACTGAAATTTTTAAAATATTTGAATTATTTTATAAGCACTCGAAAACGAAATTATATACTTTAAGTCTAAACAATGAATGACAAACTAACAAGGATGCGTTGTCTGCAATAAACGTCATGAATAGTACTGGAAAGTGAAATAAAAAATGAAAACGTCAAAACAGCAACAAGAAAAGTATGAACTCAGCGAGGCGATCAATAAAATTTCAAAAAAAACGTAGGCGCAAATATTTTCCAGTAACCTACATACGCAATGGAAATATTCTGCAGAAAGGAATTTATGGGAATGTACACGGGTTCAGTTATCAGTCAGTGGGTAGTGAAGCTACGGTATGGTAAGTATATCGTCACGGTGACGCTGAAGACAAAATAGAAAAGTATTAACACTCTTCTTCATGATAGTGATTGAAAATGCTTCTGTCAAATATAAATGTGATAAGTAATGAGTTGTAAATAGCACTTTTCACGTTATTCCCAGCATTTATTTATGAAACAGTAAACAATAGCGACTGCTTTTTACTGCTGAAAGAGAGGCAGCCCAAAGCTGCGATGGATTGATAATGTGAGCAATGATCCCAAATTATTTAGACTGAGAGACTGGAGAGCCATCGCTTTAGATCGGGGCCGTTGGAGAAGGCTTCAGGAGGAGGTCACACTCAGCAGTGAGTTGTAGATGGCACAATAGCGACATTAAAAAGTTACTGTAGTATGTAAGATATGACGTTATACATAAGCAGCGAAACTGCGATCTAGTAAACGTAGTTGAAGACGGCCGCAGTCGTTAGCGTGTTGTTTTATAGCGACTTATTGTGCAGTTGTGTGGGGTGATTTATAATGTAATGACATTAGGGAATGTTACTATTTATGTTAATAGATCGGATGTAGTGTAATTGTAGTGTTCAAAAGTATCTTTAAATTAAAAGAAAAAAAAACTAGTGATTGTTTTACCGACTCTGGTAGTGAATTTAGTTTTCACTACAAAGATCGTTAGCCACGTAATAATAACTAACGACTAGAATATTCCATAAATCGTTAAATTACGTAGTACCGAACTCGTGCATAAAAGACGTTCCTTTCCTGATCCTAACATAAATAGGGTTTACGACCTTCGGACAAATACTCAAGGGTGTTATAGTATGGAAGAACGGGGCAGCTGTATAGGTGCACCAACTACGGTCGAGGGAGACATCGTGGAAAACTTTCTTAAACGATAGAGAGATATAGTCACCATGCACAATAGACTGCAGCGCAGACAGTGGTGAGAGGGAAACCCTTTGGAGAGGGGACTTTTAATAATTAGAACACATAAATTAGGCGGAGAAATTTCCCAAAGGGGTGTTTCCAGTCCACACTATAAATTGTTCCGCCTATGAACACATAAGAGAAAAGACGACCATGAGAGAGGCGACGCTAGGCGTCTTGACGGTGGCGTCGATCCGGAACGGCACCTGACGTACGTATTCCCTTCCCCACCACACTCCGCAACCGATCCCTTAGGGATCAACTTTCCCTACGTAAGACAAAATAAATGGCGACTCCACTTGAGAGAGAGGAGGAGGAGGAAGAGCAAAAGCCTCAACCCTACTAAAACAATATGTCAGCCAATTCCAAACACGATACCTTCAATTTCACCCTCATCTTTGCTTTACCTTAGAACGGCCCGGCCATCCAATTCGTCTTGAATTTACGATTATTCCGTTTTCTAGTCGAAGAAACTCGACGTGATAGAAAAAAAGTCCCACAAACAGGGATTCACTCAGCTTACTTCGTTTCCTTACTCGACTTTCCTGTGTGTTTTATTACCGTGTATCGAATGTCGCAGAGGGTTTGAATATTTCGGAATACTCGCTTCTCTTCTCGTCGTGAGAAGGGTAGTTGTTAGTGCGCGCACGTGAGACCGGCGTTATGGTCCATTTGTTTGTGAGCTGACTAGCTTAGTGTATTCAATAGAGTCGACGCTATATATACCTACCGATCCCCGTACCGTACGCCAAACGCTCATCTAAATCGACACTTCTGATAGTAAGAAACGCGTTACTGTCTGTTAATGTTAAAAATTTACTATTGTAAAATTTCATCCATGCTAAGTAATAGACTGTAAAACTGTGTGTAACAACACTCTACTAGTTCAACACGAAATACAGACTGTAAGGAAATAGAAACCCAAAATGAAAATTCGGAGAAAACTAAACTAACTGCTGTGATAAAAGACTCCTTTTGTACCTTCGAAGTGACTTACGAAAGGCACATTAGGCTGTCTCTGCCGGATGTACGTGTCCAGATGGCAGTGTGACAGAGTTACGCTACAGCCAGGAACGTAGACAAACTTTTTGTTTGAGGAGAGGAGTCCATATTGAATTGGAGGCGTGGAATCAAATATACATTTTATAAGAATACATATTTTTAATATATAAGAATATATATTATTCCCTCCAGAAGACGAGGAGGTCTAAATTTCCCCCCGGAGCAAGAGACACGAGAATCCTAAAATCAGCATTTAGGAAATCCTAGTACTCTGGAATTAAAGAAACAGAAAAACAAAATAATAGAAACATTTACGGTCGTTTTCCAATTTTTTCAGATTTCAGTAACCAAAGTGAACATTAAAATTTTAATTTTACTTATTCAGTCTCTTTAATCTACGACGTAATTCCCATTACAAAAGTCTAATGTTGGAATGCTAAATCATTAGATTTTGTCATTTATAATCAAAAAGTTAAAACGACCTTATGTTTATAAATTGTAGTTCATGAAATAAAGTTTGCTTAATTGCATCCTGTAGGCCTATTGTGAAATAACATAAAAAATTGTACGTAAGGTTAGTGTGATTATCCTGGATCCAACGTTACTATAAAGGATACTGACTGTTATCTATCGTAAGTGTTATAACATCGTAAGTGTTATAATAGATTTCGGCATTTTTTGGTGTTTCGGGTGGGTGGGGGGCTTGGACCCAAGGACCTCCACCGTCTGTTAATAAGTGAGACATTACACTAGGCACTCACATGGCTGAGTCGATATGGGAAAAATATCTATAAAAATTACATAACAAATCATCAATAAAAATATTATTTCGGACTGGGACCTGTGCGGAGAGGAAAGGTATAATCAATAAAGAGACTTCTTCGATAGCCGAAATTATGTAACTCATGTTAGATGTATACTAATACTACGCGAACAAACATTTTTCAGTATCGTCATATGCTGAAAAAATCACACGATGTGGTCTTTTTTTAAACCTAAGTACATTTGGTGCGATAAAATCTGAACTGACCGGCGTCTTCGTAAATTTCGAAAACCGAAAAATACGGCTGCACAACTGAATGGACAGTGGATCATAAGTCTTCGTTAAGAAAAATATCCTGGTGAAGATGAAGGACAGTAAAGGAAGTCCAGCGTGCGTTATAACTGAAACTCGGACATTCCTTCTTCCCACTAGTATTAGACTTCACCAACTGTATAGTCGTACTAAAAAATTGTTTGCCATCGTATATATTATTTACGTGGAGCACATGCTTATGAGCCGATACATAAAGGTACTGTATGTCTTACCGTCTAACAAACGAACAGACTCACGTTTATTGTCGTAAGGAATTTATCGCCATTCCACCCTGACTAGAAATCAGTTTTTCGTCTCGTGAACCATTTAACATTGTATGCTTTTATTTTTTAATTGTATACCACGATGTAAACATCGTGGGAGCACTATTGGTCGCTTCTTCTGTCTGTGTGTTTCTATAAATTTGTAAGACAACATCGTACATTCATTGGTGTATTGATAAATACTAACAGAAAATTCGACATCATTTCATCATCAACGAATCAGATGAACTTCATTTCTGCCGTTTACTTTTCAAGTCATTTAATTATCTTACGCATTATTAAGTAATCGTCGTCGGCATAGGTCGGTTTACTATGTTCTCCGACGTTTCCCGATTTTCAGTTTCCACCTTTCTCGATCGTTTCACAAGGCGCCTTCACGAGCCCACTCATTCACATCGTGGTTTTTGCCTTCTCACCAAATTTTCTTGCCGATTAACACTTGTTTTTGGATTGTGCCTTCAGCTAATTGCGTCCATACCAATTAACTGTTTATTCCTAATGGTATCTGTAACTGAACACGCAATACTCATAATTCCTGTTTTCAGTCTGTTTGCTATCCTTTCTTCTTTTACTTGAAAAATCCACTTCAATTACTTATAATGCTTTTTCTGCGCTATGTTTCAATTGGCATATCTCGGAATATGGCAGCAGTACTTCTCCAATTTATTTTTTTTTTTTTAATTCATTGTAAGAGATGCTACAATTTCTTTGGACGTAAATTTTTGCAATTCAGATTAACATCTTAATTTAAAAGTTATCTGTCATTTCGATTCAAAATACAGAGTTCTTTTTGTAAAATGACGTAGTAGACGCAGAAAAACGAAGAACTGAGAGGTGGATGTAATATCCGGCCGTAATGCGATATTGTAATACAATCTACACTACGACCTACTTATTACAAAGCTCAAGTTCAGTACAAAAGTTCCGTGCGTGCACTGAACACGCGATATCCCGCTCAGTCACTCTCAGCCCTCGTACACCGGCTGTTTGTACACACTGACAGCTTTCGTTATCGCTAGCAAACTGTTTTATCTTTTAATCAATATCGTTAACAATCTCGAGATACAAACCAAAGATCTGTTGTATGGCGACAAAAAGTAGGTAAAAACCAGAGTTGTTTATGATCTGCCGCTAAATAAATACATTCCATTTGCCACGACAAGAATAAGTAATGTGTGTATACAGTTTGAGTAGAGTGACTTTAGCGACGAGTTAAATATCTTTTGTTGTAAGGACGCCTTGCTAGAGGAATGTACCCATATAAGAAAATAAAGTTGTAAATATTAAAAAATGTTACTTTAAACGCAAAAGAAGCGATTGAAAGACACGTTTTTTTCGGGAAAAATGAAAAGAGTCCAGGGTAGGAGAGAGAAAAACGCAGGTCCAAAGTGGACTGAAGACAGGAAGAAGAGACACAGTGAAAAGATGAAAGAATATTGGAGAAAAAGAAAAGAACAAAGAATAAATAATTGAAATTGGCATGTGGTCCTTAGATGGCCGATACAAAAAAAAAAAAATGTTACTTAACTTACCGGACCACCCAGCCTTACTTTCGAGTTTGTTGGTTTTTGAGCGATCTATTCACTGAACGAGTATTAGTGAAAAAAACGAGTACTACTGGAAAAACGAGCTCTACTGAAAAATCGAGTTCTGCCACAAAAAGGGAGACATGTATAGTAATAGGCAATGGGTGGCCTTGAGCCACCCCGCCTTACTTCGAGTCGGGGTTTTTCGTGGGTTTCGCAAAAAACGTTTTATATTACAGACGTATTGGTTTCCATGTGTAATTTCAGTTTTCATGTTAACCTAACAACATCAACGTTTGGCATCACAGGCACGAGCGGGTGACATATTACTGCTACAAACATTTTCCATTAAAAAAAATTACAAACAAAACCAACTGCAATCGCCAGCCAACTATTTTGCAACATACGGAATTAAAATTTTTAATTTTTATAATTCTTTCATCTACATAAAATTATGTGCAATATTCACTACATATGGAAGCCAAAAATCGCAAATGACTGCGGTTGAGTTCAAATTTGTTGTGCGTTATAATGTATATTAAATCTATATGATCAGGTTTACCAACCTATGTATGGGTTCAAACTTGATATGTGGGTGTATTATAGTGTATATTAAAATATATGATCAGGGTTACCAATCCTGCATTATTGTGTGTGTGTATAGAACAGATCTGCCAACATTTTTCTTCGGTGGGAAATTCAAACTATATTATAGTAAATTGTTGACGACGACTTCGATATCAACTCTCTCTCCCCTCCTCTCTCTTTGTCTCTAGACACAGTTGTCATCAGTTTTACATAAGCGTCGTGCTACTTATGGATTATTGTAATTAGCGATACTAAAATGTAATCACCAGGAAATATATTTATCGCCTACCTCATTGTGTTCTACTTCTAATTTTGGTACATGACAGTCATTGACTGCGATTTAGAAATTAATATACTGTCAAGTCTGTGTGTGGTAAAGTGTTACGCATAAAATATGAAAAAATATATAATGGGTGAGGCAAAACAAAACACATACAGCCGAGTTGCAGACGCGTATTTGCAGATTCACCGTGACTGTTACTAGCGGACGCCCGATTTCTTGGTATGCCGTCGCTCGCGTCATCCGGTTTTAAAGTTCGCTACTTCCAGTACACATCTCACACTACGTCTTACGTTTTACGTCTCACATCTTACGTCTTACGTCTTACGTTTACGTTTTACGTCTTACGTCTTACGTTTTACGTTTTACGTTTCACATCTTGGTTCAAACTTGATAGGTGCGTGTATTATAGTGTATATTAAAATATATATGATCAGGGTTACCAATCCTACATTATTGTGTGTATAGAACAGATCTGCCAACATTTTTTTTCTTCGGTGAGAAATTCAAACTATGTTATAGTAAATTGTTGACGACTTCGATATCAACTCTCTCTCTCCCCTCCTCTCTCTTTGTCTCTAGACACAGTTGTCGATCACGATATAAACTCTCTCTCTTTATGTCATCAGTTTTACACGTGTACACAAAACTTTTGAAAATACCTTATTTCAAGGAGATTTTTTTTTATGCGTAACACTTGAAACCTGCTCTACAAAACGCTTCACACGAAGCGTTATGTTAAGAGAGAGAGAGAACGCGCATGTCGTAAACAATGAAATAATAATATTTCGTCATTGTAAGATTTTAATAAAACAATTATCAGTTTAAATAATAATTTTCATGATTGTAAGATACAACCTACAAATTATTAAAATGTCTCTCTCACACACATTTCTGATTACTATACAAATAATTGCATGCATATTCGGGGTACGTTGACAGCATTGATCCGATACTGAATTAGATATAGTTATTATTCGCTAAATTAAACCAGAGGTCATTAACCTTGTGTACGACGTCCTACATTCTAATTTCACACCTGCTAGTCATTAGCAGCGCTGACAGTAATTAGGATTATAAAGTATTTACTCTAAAAACGGACAACTCTACTTTCTAATTTGACACCTGTCAAGCATTAACACCGCTGACAGTAATTACTCTAAAAACGGACATGCAAGCTTTCTCCCACTACCAGTGTACAATATATATACGCACAGAAAATTAGCGAAAATTTCTCATTTTGACTGCTTGTGTATGTGCTGATACATCGTGAAATCTATCTCTGCATCTTTTTTAATAGTTGAAAGACTGTTTGTGTGCATTCAGTATACGCAACTTTCATCATTAAGGGTGTGTAGACAACACACACATACTAGTTTTTGGTAAGTGTACAGATTTTATTTAATTTTAATGTATGTGCAGATTTTATTTAAACGTAAAAATTATTTGTATTAAAACATTATCAAGCGCATTATTGAAACATTTGAATACGTTAATAACTGAGTATAATTTTTATTGTATGTACAGATTTTATTTAAACGTAAAAATTATTTGCATTAAAACATTATCAAGTGCATTATTTATTGAATTTAATACATGTGTGTGTACGCGTGTGTGTGTGTACGCGTGTGTGTATGATCAAATTACAATTTCTGAAAATATATTCTTACCGTATTTTTATAGTGGCAATTTCTCATTGATCGCTGATACATCGTGAAATCTCTGCATCTTTTTTAATAGTTGAAAGACTGTTTGTACGCCTTCAGTGTAGACAACGCACATACTAGTTTTGGTAAGTTGTACAGATTTTATTTAATTTTAATTTTAATGTATGTGCAGATTTTTATTTAAACGTAAAAATTATTTGCATTATCAAGCGTGTTATTGAATTTAATACATGTGTGTGTGTATGATCAAATTATTATGTCTGTTACAAATTTTCTGAAAAATTGCTTTAAACAAACGTTTTTAATGTAACAAATTTAGAAAGTAGGTCACAGCGTATGATGACATTTATATCTCTCTCTAATTCTGTTGTGGACATACATAGCTGTAAGCGGTGACTATCTCCTTATGAATGCGGAATGTAGACTTTCCTAAAATTATTTGCATTAAAACATTATCAAACGCATTATTGAATTTAATACATGTGTGTGTGCGCGCGTATGTGTATGATCAAATTATTATGGAGTGGGTTATACAAATAATAATAAAGTGTGTGTAATATATATATACATTTATTAAAATACATACACACAGCTCCAAGATTATATTAAACAGTTTTACAATTAAAAATACATACACAGCTCCAAGATTATATTGTTACAAGTATGAAAATATATCTAAACTAATATTTACAATTTAAAAAAAAAAAAAAAACATACACAGTTCCAAGATTATATTGTTACAAGTATTAAAATATATCTAAACTAGTTTTACAATTAAAAATACATACACGCACATAGCTCCAATATTATAATGTTACAAATATGATGAAAAAATATATATATATTTAAAACTAGTATTTACAAAATATGTATAAAATAAGACTTAAACACGTCTATGTACTGTGTTGGTCAATGGCGTATATTCTACAAGCGAATCATGTAGTATCATACAGTAGGCGGTCGTCTGTGTAGGAAAATTCGTTGACGATTCAAATTCTAAACGTACATCAACTGCTAAAGACTTAAGTGCTTCGTCTTGTCTGCTACAATCGAAAACAAACAGCGGGGCTTTTGATTTGAATAATTCCGGTGTCAGTACTGGGCTGCCGTCTAAACGGTGGTAATACGAACTTTGAAAACTGACGTACATATTGTACAATAATGCAAAACGGTCTTTCCCAATATCCAAGTTTAAATTATCGTAAGGATAATACTTGTCGTTTAGAAACAGTCTCGCATTGATCACGTTACAGTGATCGAATTCATCAGCGTGTGCTGTCAGTACATTTTTTCTTGCTGTCTGAAGATTTTTATTTAAACGTACAAATTATTTGTATTATCAAGCGTGTTATTGAATTTAATACATGTGTGTGTGTGTATGATCAAATTATTATGTCTGTTACAAATTTTCTGAAAAATTGCTTTAAACAAACTCTGTCTGTCTCTCTCTCTCTCTCTCTCTCTCTCTCTCTCTCTCTCTCTCGCTCGCAGACGTCGGAAGCAATTCCTAGTTTATAATGTAATTACCTGTGCGTGTATGTCTCTCTTTATTCGACAAGACTTAAACACGACTATGTACTGTGTTGGACAATGGCGTATATTCTACAAGCGAATCATGTAGTATCATACAGTAGGCGGTCGTCTGTGTAGGAAAATTCGTTGACGATTCAAATTCTAAACGTACATCAACTGCTGAAGACTTAAGTGCTTCGTCTTGTCTGCTAGAATCGAAAACAAACAGCGGGGCTTTTGATTTGAATAATTCCGGTGTCAGTACTGGGCTGCCGTCTAAACGGTGGTAATACGAACTTTGAAAACTGACGTACATATTGTACAATAATGCAAAACGGTCTTTCCCAATATCCAAGTTTAAATTATCGTAAGGATAATACTTGTCGTTTAGAAACAGTCTCACATTGATCACGTTACAGTGATCAAATTCATCAGCGCGTGCTAGCAGTACATTTTTCTTGCTGTCTGAAACGCTAACACAACAAAGCATGGTTTTTCTAGCTGATTTCTTTCTATAATCAGAAAGAATATCGGTATTACCACACCTACGTTTTAACATTAAATTTCGAGTTTCATTATTTAATTTGCCGTCAGCAGGTAATTTGTAATATTCTTGAAATATAAGGAGGGCATTGGAAACATCTGAATCATTTACTAATTGCAATGACGTTTTATCTTTCGTATAAAGATATCCATATTCATATAAGTAACGTTTAACCTAATCCAATTGAAACTGTGTTGTGTTATCCGTTAAACATTTTGTCCATAATGTTAAAAAAAAAAAATTACAGATTTAAGTGGCGTCATGGTTTCCGATTGTACTTTACAATGACAAATACCAAACAACGTTGTTAATAATTATAAAAGAATATGTTATTATCCCTTCTCCTCAATATTTATAAAAAAGATTTTTAACAAAAATATGAATTAACAGGAATCGAACCTACATACTTACCTTCTTTACCTTCACATTTACCATTACTAGTCTAACCATTTAATCGATTAAGCTAATTCATATCTTATTAACGAACGATTACTCACGAAAGGAAAAACAGTTTACGTGTCAACGAACTCGGAATGTTTACATTTTAAGTGTACAATGTTTACGTGTCAACAAACACCGTCTGTTTATGTTTACATTTTTTATGTTTGAGAGTCATTACATCGACGGAGATGTCAACTAGAGAGCTCCCCCCTTTCAAATAGTATTCATCAAAACTTTGTAAATTAGAATCTGCACTACAGTCAAACATACGCACACACAAATAAATTAAAAATAGAAATTAATTTCATTATATGTCTGTTGGTTGCTAGTAGTATGGACCTGTATTTCCTCATATCATCCTTATTGTATTTTTTCGATAGTTTCATAAACAAAAGTTCATACAGACCAGGTGTACCAACGTAAATTTTTCCTTTGACATGAAAGTTGTCGTTATCATCGATTTTCACATTTAAAACACCTATCATAAATTTACCACCTTCGTATCGAACACCATACATACGATCTATAATCCGTTTACAGTCAGCCGATTCGCACAAACGCATATATTTGTTTGCTAATGAATCGTCACTGAAATGTAAAGTGTTAGGGTTCCATGCGCTATTGTCACTGAAATGAGAAGCGTTATGACTCTGCGTGCCACTTTCGTTTTCAGTTATTACATGTTGTGTAGGCTCTTCTTCTCCTCCTCCCCTCCTCCATTATATCACCACTTAACTTTCGTGAAATAGCTTCTAACGGTTCCAGAATCGGTCTGTAATTTTTTCTAAACGCCTCGTCGCTTTCTCTGATACCGTGTTGTAATGCATGATATTACAGCATTAAACTTTACAAAAAACGACATTATTAGAAGACACTAGTGAACACGTCTGTATCAAACCAGAGAGAACCAAACAATGATAGAATATTCGTCACAAAAGGACAGTAGAATGTGATAGTGGTGGTGGTGGTGGTAACGTCGATCATACACACAGACTCTGGAGAGAGGCTAAAGTTTATCGAGATGAAAACGTCGTAGACACTTTCTTCTCGTGGTTGATGAAAGACGCCGAGGATATGATGAAGGTAGTACGACATAACGTACATTGCAACATCCAGTGAGCGTTACGTGTCGTTCTCTCTGGGTCCCTTGCGTTTCGTAGACTCTTTTCAATTTCTTAATCGCTCTCTGGACACACTCGTTACGTCCGTCCGTCCATCCGTCCGACTGTCTATATCTGTCTGTCTCTGTCTGTCTGTCTGTCTGTCTGTCTCTCTCTCTCTCTCTCTCTCTCTCTCTCTCTCTCTCTCTCTCTCTCTCTCTCTCTCTCTCTCTCTCTCTCTCGTTGTCAAACGTTATGTTCAAACCGTTTCTCCTCTCTGTGGTCATTACCGCGCATGTATATGATTTTAGAAAGTTTATATATATTCGACAAATATTAACTGTGTACGTACTTACAACGCCCGCTCTCTCTCTCTCTCTCACTCATCGTCAAAACGTTGACTTCATTTTTCATTGTATTAAATAATTAACAAATATTAACTATGTGTGCGTGTGTGTTGTCAACTACTTACATGCGCGTTCTCTCTCTCTCTTAACATAACGCTTCGTGTGAAGCGTTTTGTAGAGCAGGTTTCAACTGTGGAAGGTTTCATCGGACAAAAGGCTTGCCGCATGACAACTGGCACCAATCGTACACTCTAGTGTTTTTGGTGGTCCTAAAAAGGACCGAGTTGTGAGAACGGCGATGTTGGTAGTGCCGCGCTGAGATGTTCGGCGGTTGCGCCTGCTGTTCACGGTGTACTGCAGTCCTCCTCTTCTTCCGACACTGGTTGTAGAGTCAGCTGCCGGCCCAGCGAAATCCATCGCTGACGCGGAACTGGAGGGTGAAGACGCAAGAACGTCGTTCCTTTCGGCTGACACCGTCTCGAGGTCGTTCGAGAGAGGAGAGGAGATGAAGTGCGTTCGATGGCGTAGCGATGAAGTGTTCAAAATTTTCTGCCGGCTCAGGTTTTATTAACTAACTGGCATCGCTGATTGGCTAGCTCCGAACACGAAGTTGGTTACGTCTCGGTGGCTGCTGATGCCTGATTGGCTCGCTGTGTCCACCGCTGGTACCGGAGAGCAGATGTTCGCATACCGCTGCCATCACAATATATAACCGGTGAACTTCACAATCGTTCGTGTTGCTGAACACTACTGTGCTACAAATTGTATGTTACAAATTGATATTCTAATTTACTTTGTGAGATATAAAGCGTTTAAGATACACTAACATAATACCAGCGTTATAACAGTTTCTTTGTTTTTCAGTATTCACTCTCACGTCTGAATATTACCATGTCTGACCTTCAACAGAATCCAGAACATCAGCAGGAACAGGAACATCCTCAACAAGGTAAAAATTTTTTTAAATACCAATTGTCTCTCTCTATAATTATGTAGCAAACCAAATTTGTTTGATATGAATTAACATGTATAAGATAGTCTCTTGACGTTGTTTAGAAATTGATATGACGGAGAAAATTTTTTATGTTCTGACATAGGTTTATTTACCTCAAACATGAATTTGTGTGTGTTATTCATCATTCCTATTAGCTAATACATGTGTTTCTATTGTTTCAGATATGACGCGATTTTATATCGTGCGAAACAGTAGTATTAGAGGATGTCTCACAATTTTAATTACCTGCCTGTGTACACAGAAGAAGAAGATCAAGATATAGTACCGATAATGACTGAGGTGCGACCTTTATTGTACAAGGATATTCTGGCAGAACAAGCACGTTTACGCAGTATCAAATGGCATATTGCATGCAGGATACGTTTCACTAAAACTGTGTTAGATGGTGACAGCGGCGAAGAAAAAGAGGTAACCAAAGACGCCGTCTTCCACGGGCGTTGTCGTACGTTGCTCACGGACGACAACGACGAGTTGAACTGTCTACTCGATGAATCCTACGATAAAATCATGAATAGCATATCCAATTTTACCCGTGACGGGAGCGGATGGTCGGTGGATGCTGTACTGAAGGTGGAACTAGTTGTTGGACGGTACAGGCCTCTAGCAGCGTCCTCCTACCTTCCAACCCCGCGAAAACTTGCACTCACCAAGGCAGTAGTCAACATCAAGAACTCCCAAGATGAAATGTGTTTTCTATGGTCCGTACTAGCTCAAATACACCCTCAAGTAAGAGATAAAGAACGTGTTTCAAAATACCTCTTATTCAAAAACACAATAAATATGTCCGGTATCGAGTACCCTGTTTCTATAAACTCACTTTCTAAATTTGAAGCACAGAATCCCAACATTTCTATAAACGTTTTCGGCTATGATATAGACGACAATATCAGAAACGAATTAAAAAATGAGGTTTATCCGTTAAGAATTACCCCCAATAAGGACAGATTACATCACGTTAATCTTTTACTTCTGTCCGATACAAATAGCCGAAAACATTACTGTCTTATCAGTAACATGAGTAGATTATTATCATCCCTAACACAACACAACGGCCAATCATTTTACTGTGACTACTGCCTGCATCGTTTCACCACAGAACATGGTCTGTCCGATCCTCTCCCCTACAGCACACCTCACGGCGAGCAGAAAACCAAAATGCCTACAGAGGAGGAGGAGAAGTTTATGTCGTTTAAAAATTACGCACACTGTCTTAAAGTACCCTTTACCGTCTACGCCGACTTCGAGTCCCTCATCACTCCGCTTCAATCGTGTTCACCTGGTAACAACGTCCCGACGACAGTGCACGAGTTAGGTGAATTCTACTCAGTTGATAGCAACGGTGCCCGTCAGAAAATAACTTCTCCTCCTGTATCGTCCACATCATACGAAGCGATGCATATTCCGTCAGGTTTCTCCTATGCTATCGTTGATCATACACACAGACTCTGGAGAGAGGCTAAAGTTTATCGAGGTGAAAACGTCGTAGACACTTTCTTCTCGTGGTTGATGAAAGACGCCGAGGATATGATGAAGGTAGTACGACATAACGTGCAAATAATTATGTCCGATGATGACAATGTTGCGTTCACTAACGCCACCGTTTGTCATTTGTGTGAGCGCCCTTTGACAGACGATGACAAGGTACGCAATTATTGTCATCTTACGGGGAAATTCTTGGGAGCAGCCCACACTAGCTGTAATCTAAGCTACAAGATGCCTCGTCATATCCCCGTCTTCTTTCACAACCTTCGTGGCTTTGACTGTCACCATTTAATGCAGGGTTTAGGAAAATATAAGGACCAACACGTATCCTGCATTGCAACATCCAGTGAGCGTTACGTGTCGTTCTCCCTGGGTCCCTTGCGTTTCGTAGACTCTTTTCAATTTCTTAATCGCTCTCTGGACACACTCGTTACCAATCTGTCCACGTCTGGGAGCCAATTTCCTTTGCTCAGAGAGGAAATGCTTAGACGGGGTTTCGACGAACAGACCAATCTGCTCGTACGCAAGGGAGTATACCCTTACGAGTACGTTGACAGCATTGATCGATTCAACGAAACAAGTCTAACCGCTCGTGAACACTTTGATAACCGGTTGTTGGAATCGGCTATTTCGGACGCAGATTACGAGCACGCACAAAACGTGTGGAGTGCATTCAATCTGCGTACGTTTGGCGATTACCACGATTTGTATTTGTTGACAGACGTAATGCTGCTGGCCGATGTCTTTGAAAGTTTCCGAGACATGGCCTTACGCGATTACTGCTTGGACCCGTGTCATTTTTACTCGCTTCCCGGACTCGCTTGGAACGCGATGCTAAAAATGACAGGGGTCGAATTAGAGCTGTTAACAGAGATAAATCTGAATCTGTTCCTTGAGTCTGGGATTCGCGGAGGCTGCGCGATGATATCCAACCGTCACGCAGTCGCTAACAATCCTCTGATTCCAGATCAGTACGATGTATCGAAACCGACCTCCTTCATTCTGTATACAGACTGTAATAATTTATACGGTGCAGCCATGTCGCAACCACTCCCTTACGCAGACTTCCGATGGCTCGATCGTAACGAAATCGAGTCCTTGGACGTACGTAATGTGAGTGATGTTTCCGACATCGGGTACATCCTCGAAGTCGACCTACACTATCCTGATACCTTACACGACCTGCATTCCGACTACCCACTTGCACCTGTGCGCCAGCGCATAACACCCGATATTCTTTCTCCCTTTTCCAAACGTTTACACGAGAGTATATACAGATCATCGTATAACGAATCAGGGTCATCCGTAGAGAAGTTGTTAACAACTCTGGAGGACAAACAAAATTACGTTCTCCATTATCGAAATTTGAAATTGTATTTAAGTCTTGGCTTAGAGCTGAAAGCGACTCATAGGGTGTTGTGTTTTAAGCAAAGCGCTTGGTTGAAACCGTTTATCGATTTCAACACCCGCAAGAGGCAAACAGCCGTCAACAGCTTTGAAAAAGACCTTTTCAAACTGATGAACAACGCCGTATACGGTAAGTCGCTGGAGAACGTACGGAAACATATAGACTTTGAACTAGTCTCGAATGAACGACGGCTTCAAAAACTAGTTTCCACACCTAGGCTGAAACGTATGATTCGTTATACGAACGATCTGGTGGGGCTCTCACTCCGTAAAAAATCCATTGTTCTTTCCCGTCCCGTGTATGTCGGCTTCACGGTGCTTGACGTTAGCAAAACGATAATGTACGACTTTCATTATCGTTATGCTGTCGCCAAGTACGGTTGCAACGTTAAATTATTAATGACAGATACAGACAGTCTGATGTATAGCATTCAAACATCAGACTTGTATGCAGACATGAAGAAGGACCTACACGTTTTTGACACATCGGATTACCCTACGTTTCATCCTTGTTATAGCCTTAAGAACAAAAAGGTTGTTGGTCTGTTCAAGGATGAAACGTGTGGTCGTCCTATTAGAGAATTCGTGGGTCTCGGTGCGAAATGTTATTCGTTCCTTGTGGCCCACGAAGATCCCACCCAAGAGTGTCAAAAACGTGTATGTAAAGGTGTGCCTCGAGTTGCAATTAAGAGGAGTCTGCGACACGATATGTATCGCAAGTGTCTCACTGATCATTGTCAGTTTTCTACCAGTGCGCTTTGTTTACGTAGCGATCATCATACGCTGTACACGATGCGTGTAAATAAGCAAGCGTTGTCACCGTATGATGATAAGCGTTATATATTAGACAATGGTCATGATACGCTTGCATACGGTCATTATCGGATACGACAACGCATCAACATGGAGAACGACGACGACGACGACACCTCCCCACCTACTAAAAAAATTTGTCTCCATGTATAGTAACCCCCCTCAACAATTGTTTCTTTCGTCAGTTGATGTCTCTCGGTGCTTCAGTCCAGACGTCTGTAAACGTAAGTTCACATATTAATATCGCAACGATATTTGTATGTTTAAACATAATATATATATACATATATAGAGTTTGTAATGTGTGTGGTTTCTTTGTCTTACAGTATTATGGATAACACTGCGGTTATAATCGACTTCCAGTGCTTTTTCGACGACAACGGAAAATATATTGTGAAGGAACTGTCAATCATGGACGTTCTGAGATTTGCTGGTAGACATTGGATTTTGACTCCACCTGCTACATCCGTTACGAATCCCAAATACGTTAGGACAAACCACTGGTTAACAACAAATTATCATAGACTTAGATGGAGCGAAGGAGAGACACCATACGACAATCTTGTTTCATTGTTAACATCACATACACGTATATATAAATATGTGTTTGTGAAGGGTTTTGAGAAAAAACGTTTTTTGCAATCAAAGATAATACACAATAATATCATCAATCTCGATGACTTTGGTTGTCCTAAAAACATACCGTATATAATTCATGGAACAGAATGTCTTAGACATTTCAATTCTTCTGACCGTTGTGCCAACTATAAGGTGCATGCTATTCGGGAATGGATGATTCATGATTTTTGCTTTAAACAAACATTTTTAATGTAACAAATTTAGAAAGTAGGTCACTGCGAATGATGACATTTATATCTCTCTCTCTCATTCTGTTGTGGACATGTACATACATGCATAGCTGTAAGCAGTGACTATTTTCTTATGAAAATGGACTTTCCTAATGACATTGTTATATTTTTGGTGTCTCTAATTTCGTCTGTGGGACATGTTCATACATGCAAATGAAAGTGGGACACCGACGTTACCACCACCACCACTATCACATTGTACTGTCCTTTTGTGTCGAATATTCTGTCATTGTTTGGTTCTCTCTGGTTTGATACAGACGTGTTCACTAGTGTCTTCTAATAATGTCGTTTCTTGTAAAGTTTAATGCTGTAAGTGCTATCGAGTACAAACGATGTTCAGAATTGATAGTGAACAAAAAATATCCCATCATGGTCTTAACAAATGTGGACACAAAATATGGGAACTCTGTGCTTGCTACATTGGAGGATGGCGACCGTCAGTATCGTGTCTATCTTCCCAAGAGGTATGCAGGTGTCTTCACGAATGAGGAGCTCAGACATATCAAACCTAAAGAACTACATTTAGTGTATCGAGGGACGAGAAATCAAACAACACATGTAGAGATTGAGTCCTAACGTCGTAAGTAGCAATCGTGTTAACAAACAATTTATTGATGTGTGTGTGTGCGTGTGTGTAGTTTCAACTCTCTGTACTTAACACTTTAATAATTGAATTTGTATGTACATGATAAATGTATCATTGATTCTACAAGTTTCGTTGAATAATAGTTGGTTCGATTAGAAATTATTTGAAAGTACATTAACTTATGCGATAAATGTATCATTGATTCTAAGTAGTATTTACAAATTTCCAGTGAATAATATTTGGTTTGGTTTGATTAGAAATTATTTGAAAGTACATTAACTTATGAAAAATGACATATACTTGAAAAAGTTTACTTACTTAACGCATTTGATTCTTTCCACTAACTGTGTGTGTGTGCATGTGATAATTGAATATTATCGTATCAGTGATTCTAATATCGACTGTATTGTTATGTTACAGATAAACTTCCTTGTGAACTGTATCTACAGCCGTGAAATTATTATTTTAAAATCTTACAATGTCAACAAATTATTATTAATATTTATTTTATATAACAATGTTTGTTTGTGATATATGTATATTTAATCAATGTAAAATGTATTTTGAATAATTGTATTATAACGGTTTGTAAACTATATTTTAAGTTTGTGTACAGTGCTGTAAATATATATTTAATCATTTAAAACAATATTATTATTAATATTTTATATATAACAATGTTTGTGATATATATATTTAATCAATAATTGTATTATAGCGGTTTGTAAACTATATATTTTATGTTTGTGTACAGTGTTGTAAATATATATATCTAATTATTTAAAACAAATTATGGTTTATTTTAATTTATTTCGTTATAAACCTTCGAATATGCATGCAATTATTTGTATAGTAATCAGAAATGTGTGAGAGAGACATTTTAATAATTTGCAGGTTGTATCTTACAATTACGAAAATTATTATACAATGTGTGTGTGTGTACACAAAACTTTTGAAAATAGCTTATTTCAAGGAGATTTTTTTTTATGCGTAACACTTTACCACACACACACAGACTTGGCAGTATATTAATTTCTAAATCGTAGTCAATGACTGTCATGTGTCAAAAAAAATTAGAAGTAGGACACAACGAGGTAGGTGATAAATATATATTTCCTGGTGATTACATTTTAGTATCGCTACTTACAATAATCCATAAGTAGCACGACGCTTATGTAAAACTGATGACAACTGTGTCTAGAGACAAAGAGAGAGGAGGGGAGAGTGAGTTGATATCGAAGTCGTCAACAATTTACTATAATATAGTTTGAATTTCCCACCGAAGAAAAATGTTGGTGTAAATATATATTTAATTATTTAAAACAAATTATGGTTTATTTTAATTTATTTCGTTATAAACCTTCGAATATGCATGCAATTATTTGTATAGTAATCAGAAATGTGTGAGAGAGACATTTTAATAATTTGCAGGTTGTATCTTACAATTACGAAAATTATTATACAATGTGTGTGTGTGTACACAAAACTTTTGAAAATACCTTATTTCAAGGAGATTTTTTTTTTATGCGTAACACTTTACCACACACACACAGACTTGGCAGTATATTAATTTCTAAATCATGGTCAATGACTGTCATGTGTCAAAAAAAGGATGCAACGAGGTAGGTGATAAATATATATTTCCTGGTGATTACATTTTAGTATCGCTACTTACAATAATCCATAAGTAGCACGACGCTTATGTAAAACTGATGGCATAAAGAGAGTGTTTATATCGTGATCGACAACTGTGTCTAGAGACAAAGAGGGAGGAGGGGAGAGTGAGTTGATATCGAAGTCGTCGTCAACAATTTACTATAATATAGTTTGAATTTCCCACCGAAGAAAAATGTTGGCAGATCTGTTCTATACACACACAATAATGCAGGATTGGTAACCCTGATCATATATTTTAATGTACACTATAATACACACACATATCAAGTTTGAACCCATACATAGGTTGGTAAACCTGATCATATAGATTTAATATACATTATAACACACAACAAATTTGAACTCATGCAAGGTTGGTAACCCTGATCATATATTTAATATATACACTATAATGCATCAAGTCGGAACCCCCCCACCATAGGTTGGTAAACCTGATCATATAGATTTAATATACATTATAACAAATTTGAACTCATGCAAGGTTGGTACTCCCCGATCATATATTTAATATATACACTATAATGCATCAAGTGATAGAAAGTGAAAGTGATCTAAGCTCGCGAAAGGCGGCATATAAAAAAATAAAAAATTATATTCGCGGATGCTGTGGTCCAGATACGCGAAAAAGTCGCGGATCTTGACACAGATCAGCGAAAAAGTCGCGGATGCTGTGGTCCAGTAGAAAGTGAAAGTGATCTAGGCTCGCGAAAGGCTGCATATAAAAAATTATATTCGCGGAAATTAGAAAGTGAAAGTGATTTAGGCTCGCGAAAGGCTGCATATAAAAAATTATATTCGCGAAAATTCGCGGATACTGCGGGTCCAGGGTGGTGGGGAGAGCGTGGGAAAAAATCTTGGACCGCGGGAACGGCGGCATCTCTTTGATCTTGTTTTTTATCGTTTTTTATGTTTTTTAAGAAAGGCGGCATTCCTTTGTGCGTCAGAACTCTCATTTTCCCTCTACTTACGCATATTGGGACAGAACCCTATGTTGTCACTTGAGGTAACGTATACGCATAGGTTTGACTTAATAACTTGACACGTCCGTTACATCGGTTTCTCTCGTCCGTACACTGGTCCAGAAGAGTACTGTTTCGTTCAAAATTCCCTGGAGTACTCAATTCTTAACGGAATATAACATATTTTATTTTGAAATGCTCACAAACAAATTTCTAATAAACGTTTCGTCGCGGATTTTGGAAATCAGAATCGTAGCTTTGATCGCCCCCACACACAATGCCAGTTTAACCAGAAATGAACAGCGTTTTTGAAAGTTTATATTCTCATGCTCACATTGGGTACCATTATTTTGAGTCGCACTTGCAAATTTTAAAGTTCTAAAATTTTGCAAAGAATGTGAATTTTAAATTCACATCTTTGGCCGGAGACCAGAACAAACGTTTCCCTCCTAATCTCAGATTCATATAACAAGTTTTTCTAAATACTATATCGGCTAGTATTTATAGTCTACTTCAGTTTTTGGTCTTTTTTTACAGTTGTGTAGCATATAAAAAAATTCGAGATAAAAATTAAAAAATCCGCTTTGAGGTGTTTTCAGATATTCACAAGTACTCGTATTTGTGAGTATTTAAAAATAAAGGTTTGGTCGAAACCGTTAAGATTGAAGGCTCTGGGGAATTTTGAACAAAACTGTGCGTCGTCCAAACACAAGCGTTTAACGTATGATTCTACCGCCTCACATCGTGGAAATACGACGCAACAACTCTGTCGGCTCACTCGTATTAGGAACGACGGATCGTTATTAGAGAAGACGGACGTCGTGTACAAATGGCGCTGGCACACCGTCTCCTTCGTCTGTCTGTCTACTCCACGACGCTTCCACGTGTTCTGGACACGTGATTTTTCAACAAGAAACACACCGCTCTCGCTACTAATAAAAGTAGTAATTCGAGATTTCTTCATCGTCCTCTGTGGCCCTTGACAAATGACTCGGCGTCCACCCTTCCGTGCAGCGCACACACATCTTCATGTAATAAATCGGTACATATTTCTTCTTATCACGCGTCGCAGACACACAGCTGTAGAGATTTTCTCCTCGATTCGCACCCTTTAGTTTTTGATTTTTACGCGTATCCTCTTCTATTGTGTCCGGCTGAAAGGATTTTACTTGTCCAAAAATCGTCTTACATGAAAGGTTTAAGTCACTATAGAACAACCGAAACACAAAATATGTTACGATATCACAGAACACGCTACGTGTTTCTCGTCTATTAGAGTGGAATCCGGCTGTAATGTGTGTGTGTGTGTGTGTGTGTGTGTGTGCGCGCGCGCGTACGTATTGCTGCTACTTTGAGATGAAGGACAATTACGTGACACTTGTCACGCGCCCGAGACTGATCCAGATTTCACCAGTCCGCGCGCGCTGTGTGCGAGGCCGCAAACAATTACGCTCTGGTGTTTTCTAGTAGCGTTCTGGACGCGTAGTATGGATTATTCTAGATATCTCAGCGGGGTATAAATACAAGGCATTCAGCAGCGCTTAGTTCAGTTTGAGTTGCGATTTATTTCAGTGCGGTTCGAAATACTGTGGCGAAGTGTTATGTGTTTTATAATTGTGCGGGACAATTGTAATAGAATTGTGTTTTTATGTTAGTTAACATTTTTATTGCGTGTGAAGAATTTTTATTTGATTTGCTGTAAGAGACTATCTTGTTGATAACAAACTGTTTAATTGTGATAATTAAAGCTGGCGATTAGTGACTTAATTGGTGTCTTGTATTTTGTTTTTCCACTGTACCATACGACGATCACTACACCTTCGTAACAATATTATTTTCCAAAGTTTTGCATAATTAAACAGATAATTCTAAATTTACGAAATGTGTCTTACTAATGAATGACGTGCCTAACTCCTCTACTTACACGAACTTCACCTGCAAATCCTCTATTATGAAAATTCCAATTACTTGACACATTGTCACGTGGTGCTTGAAGGAGTGTCGTTGACACACTGCGTCTTTTCCAAACTTTTACAAATTATAATCCAATTCCCTGTTGCCACAAAACAAGACCTAGATGTTGTGAAGGAATAAAAGATTCGACTATCCACTTGAGTGTGGATATTCCAAATTAATACGAGTAAATAAGCACGCGATAAAAGATAAGGTTAAGGTGGATACGTCAAATTTTTAGGAAATGGGAAAGAAATCGGTAACATGGTTCGGCAGTTTAACGCGCACGCTAGTCGCGAAAGGTGGCCTAAACGAGTTATAGAATGGGTTCTAGCAGAGAGTCAAAAAGGAGAAAAACCTACGCAAGGATGTGTGGAAAGCAGACAAACGAAGTGATGGAGTTTAGACAACTGTAGCAAGGACATTGGATGGCTCGGCAAGTTAGGAGCAGGGAACACAGGGAGAAAATTGAAAGACTGGAGCAACTCCCTTGAGCGTGCAACACACACACACACACACACACACACACACACACACACACACACACACACACACACACACACACACACACACACACACACACACACACACAGATTTTGAAAATCAGTGGCCTTGAGAATAAGGGATTGAGAGGGCTTAGTAGTATATTAGGTATGACGTTTGGCTTCTGGCTTCAGATTTGACAGCATTTCTAGCATCATAAAATCAAGGCGGGTTTTTCTGCTTCTAGATCAACGAGGCACTACCTTGAGGCTAAAGAAGCGTAGTGGCGGTCTCACTACATCGTTGAATGCTATCAGGCTCAAGAGGTGGCAGTCTACTTCATTTCCTGAGCAACTCCAGTGGAGCAAAAATAATCTTCATTATGAAAGTACTGAAGCGCTTCAACGTAAGAAACCCAAGATAATCCTAGAACTGGTAGAACAAGAAAAGCGACAGAACGCCTTAAACAAGCTGGATCCCAGGGATAGCTTATTTCAAGCCTGAAAGAGAGTCATTCAAACAACACACCTAAAGGTAAGATCCCCCTTAAAACATGACCAACAACTCTGCTAACCGTTCAGAGCTGGGTCTACGAAACGTAGCTGATCGATCAAACTGACGCAGATTCTGATAGCACTAATGAGAACAACACTCGTTTACGAGAACTAAGTGTGTTCGAAACGACTTCAGGAACGAATTCCAGGATCCTGAACAGGACACATGGTATTGTGTCGAAACTTTGCAATAAAAAATGCCTCTTCTGTGGAAATCAGTCAGTTCATAAGCAGGTAGCATTCTGATAAAATTATAATACACTCTTTTTACCTGAAAAACCTCCGGACCGCGCAAGGCTCAGATCCACGAACAGTGTTAGGGAAACTACGGAGTTGATGACAGGGCATTTATGTGTCAGCTGCCGTGGCTGTCTACGCCCACACAAACCGGCAAACACATGTATCATTTCGAGTACACTTGTGATCCGTGAGCAACATACTGTGCATCCATGCTTATGTCATTGCATTCAATCGCGTCTTCGCCCCACGTCTCCTTACAGATCATTATTGCACAGAGGAATTCGATACGCCCTCTGACATACAAAGGATCACCTATCCGATCTCTTGACAAAGGAGAAGTTTTTAATATACGCTGTCTCATAGTCACAGCGCGTTATTATTATCTTTTCGTAATAAAATCTATACCACTACCTCTACGGTAAAAATTCCTCTCAGAGGACCGGCAGAGGCACTCACACGCATGCGCACAAATATGACAGTGGTTTTGATGCCATTCGAAAGCGTAATCTAACTGGCGAATCTAATTCGAAAGTGCTACTATTAACTGGCAGGACTTGGGGATATAAACATATGACATACCTACGATATATGAAAGTCAGGGAAGGTTGTTAGGCGTCCAGTACGTCATCACGTGACAGAAACATCCTGAATGTCAGCTTTCACAGGCTTTCACTGTCGGTTTTAGGGCAGCGGTAGAATATCACATGTGCTGATGCTATCAAAGCGTTTGAACTAAGTCATGTTGAGCGGCGCTGCAGATAAGATCTTAAGTGTCCACGTTTGTAATGAGCGACGATGACTTGACACAAGAACTGGACACTTGAGATTTCATCAGCACCAAGGTGGTTGACTGCAGCAATACGACGTTGCGCTTTACCTTACTGTCCGGAAAATTTTAACTAAATTTCGAGAATCGTGGAGAAGAGTATATTGAGGAAAATCTTGGGTATTGTACAAGGCACCCAGACAATATGGAGAATAGAAGGTTTATCAAAGCACATAAAGTAGCGTGGATTGAACGTATGGAAAGAATAGTGTTCTGTGCAATGTGGATACTCGGCTACTGAGAAAGAGGACAGTCAAAAGAAGATGGAATGATGCTGCCCTGAAAGACTTTAAAATAATGTGATTAAGAGACTGGGGGCGTAGGATATCTAAGAGGACAGAATGGAATCGTTTTTGAGGCAAGTCAACGTCCGCTGAAAGTTATACTCCTGGAGGAAGTAAAAACTTTGAATATACAACTGTTTGGGAAATTTGGAAAACTTTCTGAAAGTAGACTATTGTCTTCTACACTTTCAAACTCTAATTGAAAATTGTCTTTGATAAGAAATGCCACTTGGTTCGAAAGCAGGATGACCAACCTTCATTAACGAATACCGTCGAATCATATGATTCTTCTGTGTCAATAAGATTGCAACAGAGTTTTGGGAATTATCTAAGGAAGACACACAACTTTTCTGCCTCAATCAAGAGAAAAATTTACAACTAACAAAAGTGAAAAAAAAAAACTAGACCAATCCCTCGACATGATGAGTAAAAAAAAGATTTGTTCTAAGGACACACGGCAGCGGGGTGAGCAAAGACTCATAGTACGAATGAAACGAGAAAAAGAGAAACAGGAAGCACAGGAAAAGTGGTACAAGAGATACAGTAAGAGTGAGGCGTAACCACCCGACACATTCATCCATTATTCAAAAATAGCGCGAGGAGCTACAGAAATAGCCAAGTACCTCAAGTTGCCTTATATCCGTAGAACAAAGTAATTTATCAGTATATTTTATACTAAGTTCATTAAATCTGACTTGAAAACACAAAACTGTACAAATTTTATTTTATTAATTCATTTTATTTTTTTACTTATTGACTTTAATTCTTTAAAATCTGTATTCGTTTGTACAAAATGTCCATTCGCGTTAGGCCTATACACTTACATATATTTTTCAAAAGAGCTGCGATTTAAACCTTGCCAAACGGCGACACGTGGGTACAGCTTAATGGGCTCGGTAATTTATCTGGTAGAAGCAATTAGACTTGTAACAATGATAGCTGACGCCATGCAGCTGTTGGAAAACACGGGGTGGCGATAGAGAGAGAGAGACATTCGGATGCTACTGTACGGGTTGAGGGGGCAGGACGGGCGGCGGGATAAGTAGGCGTAAGAAGGTGTTGGAAAGCAGGAGCCGGTCGACACGGGCGTGCGGAAAGTCGTGCAGCAAGGATTTGTAAGGAGGTGTAAGGTATATCTCTGCCCTCCGCCTTTGTGAATGTCTATGTGGAGAGAGCTTAAGAAAACACTTTCTTAGCATTTAGGCTTAACTTTGTACGAGACTACACATTAATACTACGCGCGCGCGGGTCCCTATCCACACTGTCTCTCTCTCTCTCTCGCGTCCATGTCCGTATGCACACACAGACATCTCAAGTACCGCCGCAAACGAGAAGGAAACACAGTCACAAGTTGAAAACACAGATTATCGCGCACGCAGCCTTCTCCCCTTATCAAAACTTTAATAATGCACGCTGTTGTTGTGGCTAAGGTGTGTGTGTGTGTGTGTGTTTGTTGGGGCACACCTCTCTGTCTGTAGTTCCTTACCCCGTGTAGTAAAAACCTCCCACGATAAATAAACGTCAGGCTCCACTGTTTTTAATACGCAATGTCGTAAGGTGTGTCACAGTATTTACAGTCGGTACACAGTCAGCGTTTTCAGAATATGTGTTTAACACGTAGACTACATTTACTGGTGACTATACCAGTCTGAAAATATGCTGACTATTGACTATATCTTGACTGGTGACCATATAATAGTCTTTTCGTATCCTGTAACATATTATTATATGCACAGTGCGCGCGCGCGCGCGCACACACACACAAAAGGATACGAATAGCGATAATGTCGGCTGTGAGGAAAGTAACAGAAAACGGTTACAGTAGAAGAGTAGGCTATGTGAACACAGACACGTACTTTGGCTTACTACTATGTACTAAACGTATACTCAAGATAAGTGACAAAAGAACAAGGAATCGACATACAAAATTGTTTCGGCTAGTGGGAAGGAAAAAGAAAAAAATTCCCTCTATCAAACTGTAAAAATCTTCAGTTACGTAAACAGATTTAAACGCGTGCGAATGGTGTGGTATCGAAATCTGAGATTCCACAAAAGAACACAAAGTAAATGTTACACTGCGTTTTTAAAACAGCGGTTTACGTAATTATCGTTGACTTATAGCAAGTTCATTAGAACAGAGACCGTAACTAGGAATGGGAAGGGAACATGGGGATAGCACCGTGCGTAGCCTGACGAATGGGAAGGTTTGCATAGTTTACAATAGCGAAACATCACCATGAAAATGTTAAATTCTTCCAATAGCTATACATCGTCATGAGGAAGCTCAACACAGGAAACGGTAAAGTGTTAATGAGTAAATCGTGCTGCGTTTAAACAGGAAAGTGGACACAGCCAGACGATAAAGGTGGTTTAATATGTAAAAATTAAGCTACGCAACATTAATGAGAAACTTTTAGTTATATCAAAGTCGCTGACTGATCATACAATTACATTAAAATTATATTAAAGAATAATTGACTCCTTGAGAACAGGTAAATCTATAGTTCAAGTCTAGGGTACAGCAGCTGAGACGAAGGTTTTTTTACGGAAGGTGAAAGGATGTACTCAAGAGACAGTCTTGGCAACAAAGTTATACGAAATGAACTAATTGTCCATAGCCCCTGCTTTCTTTATGATACAATAGACGAGTAAAAGCAGAAGCGTCCTCACAGGTGTGAGACAGGTGCGGCCGCACGGGCCCTGTGCTTTAGGGGGGAGGGGGACTACGCTCGCTAATAAGAACGAGGAAAACAAAGAAAATGAAAGTCCCGCGCGCGCGTGTGGGGGAGAAGGAGACAAAGTGTTCATCTTGTTATTTGAATTAGCAGTCTCCGTAATTCCAACTTTTTCGTGCTTACTTGCTAAACCGCTACCTGTCATGCTCCGGAGGAGGCCTTTCAGTGTTCCCCCGGTTATCAAGTCCTAAACCACGTCCTAAGTCGTGATTTGGGACTTGATAATGGTGGAGACCAGGGCATGGCAGGTAGCAGTTTAGCAAGTAAGAACGACGAAGTTGGAGAAACAAAGTGAGGGAGCGAATTTCTTCTTTCCATTATTTCTATGTTATTTACTAAATTCCTTTCTGCTTAGTTATTTTTCGAATAAATATGGGTTTCTGATTTTAAATTCACTCCAATATCCACAGAAAATTTTAAAGTTGTGACTAGCAGAAGTAGGCCTATTGAAGCCACATTTTTCAACTTGGACTCCTACAAATTGTGAGACTAAGCGAATAGTCCAACCGACAGCGCGAGGCCCGAAAGAAGAGATTTCGTCGTGCCCCGCACGTATTGAAAGACTAAAATAAACCTGATTACATTAAAATACAAACGACTTTACTGATAGTTTTATAATCGACACCGCTAATACTGACGACTCCGGTCTTGAACAATGATCAGATACGGAAAGGATTGACCTGTTATCCAACGGTAATTAATGTGAGACATAAACGATAAACAACTACAGAAACAGTCATGATTACGATGTTAATTTTCGTATTCTTTGTTCTGTACTGATCCTGATTGTACAATGAGTTGACAAAGTAAATAATTCATTATGTAGTTATAACAGTATGACAACAAAGTCGTTTGCACTGTACAATGCTATGGGGTTGGGGAATAGATTACAGATCAAGTTTATGTGTAGTCTATCGAGATCGATACTGGATCTGTCAGTAATCACCAGACATTTGCCTCCACCGTGTATCTGAATTGGCATCTAATGCACACTGCATATTTGGATTAAAAAAAAATAAATAAAATAAAAACGTAAATAAAAGAAAAACGAATAGCGAGAAGCTGTTTCCGAATCGTTGTTCAATATATTGTGACGCCATAACAGAACGTCCTACACGTTTCTCGGCTATCCCAGCAGCACCAGCTGTAATGTTATGTGCGTACGTGACTCTTAACATGCGTTCCAGACTTAACCGGTCCGCGCGCAATGTGTTCAAGGCCGCAAGCAATTACTCTCTAGTGTTTTCTAGTAGTGTTGATGCTTGAATTATTCTTGAATCTCAGCGGGGTATAAATATAAGCATTCAGCGACGCTTAGTTTCAGTTTAAGTGGCGATTTATTCAAGGAAGGTTCGAGTTATTGTCGGGCGATTTACACAGAGTGTTTCAAGTAGTGCATTAGTAAAAAGTGATTATAGTGCGGAATTCTTTACAGTTGACATTATGTGAACAGATTAACTTGAATTGTTGTATGGGAATGATCATGTTGAATAACTTGTTGATTACAAACCGTTAGTTGTGATAACTGAAGCTGGTTTTTAGTGACTTTATTTGTGTCTTGTATTTTGTTTTCCACTGTACCATAAGGCGATCAGTAGACCGTCGTAACGATATCTTCTAATAAATAATATAAAACATTAAAGAGACATCATCCTATTAAATGACTGACCTGTAATGATAATACAATGATAATACATACTTGGTAAATTTGGGATACGTTTTCTTTCAAAGGTTAGGACGGTGATGTGTAGAAAGTAGGAGTGTATTGAGGAAGCTGTTATTTGGTTTTAGGGGAACATGTAGAAGGGTTACAGGTGTCAGGCGGTTAGATTCGCACCCGGTCTCACGGTTGCTAAGGGCGGCTCTGAGTACAGGAAAAACTGGAAAGACTGAGCAGGATTACCAGAGTCGTACTTCCCAAAACATGTACATGATCATTTGCCAGGTGGTGGAAGTGATGTTAGACGGCCAAAAAAGAGATTGTTGTAATGTAACAAAAAGTACAATTTTTGCACAATGTTTAAGAAATAAGACATCGAAGATAAGCCAGTAGAAAAAAAGAAGCACAAAAATAATACAAAGAAAGCAAATATGCAAAAATATCGATGACCCTATAAATTATAAACAGAGCTTACAATAACAGTCTCGCAAAATCCATTGTAGCGTTGACGGTAAGTAGATAAACAATTTTTCCTGATGAAAACAAACGTTTTCTATTATGGAAAGAACTGCGCATGTTACACGACATGTTTCAGAGTTGAGAAGTTTAATTTCAAACACAGGCTGTTACAAAGCGGCGCAGTATTACTTCATAACTCAACATCACGGTGACAACAACGACGACGACGACGACGACGAGGAAATGCACACAAAACGTTTTTCCTACTAAACAAACATTTTTGGGCGAAATAACTTTCTTGTTGAACGGCGACGGTAACGAGGGTTACGGGACAACTTTGTAATTAGGCGGGGGAGTTAAAATCTTATAAAAGTTAGCGAGCGCTACACATAACGCTGACGGTAGTGGCTCGGCCCAACGCACTCCCTAGGGTGTGATTTACACCTGCACCTTTGTTCCCCTCCCCTCTTTACCTTTCGCCTCCCTCTGACGTCATCATAATCACCGTACTGTTACCCTCTGTCTCACGCCCACTGGACAATCGTGCGTTCTGTACGATATTGTTCCATACGTATTTTACTGAAAGAATTAAAAACATTTTGTTTGAAAAGCATTCTGACGTAAGATAAATGATGCAATATTGAATAAATGTGCGATTAACGTTATTTCATGTTGGCTTACAAGTTACTACCGCTGACGTCAGCAATCCATATGCACGTATAAACATCTATCCCCCTCCCCTCAATCTCCACACTTCCTTGTTGACACATTCCAGTTCAGTAGCGCGTTGCATTGTTTTCCCTCGTTTGTAAATTGTGTATGTGAGTATTGACATGTATTTTCCTTACGCTGCGTCGCGTCGTAAGTATATTGTATCATATATTTGTATGGTTAATATTTGCGTTGTGCCATATGCGATGGAGTTGTGCATTATGTGTTATTATCAGTTAAATTATATAATATATAAATTATGCGACTTATTTTATGTCTGCAGACCAGCATCCCTGCATTCGCCGTCTTCTGCCCTCCCAATCTGTGATTTGGAGACCTCTACTGCTCATAGCAGTTTCTATGCCCCTGTTCGCCGGCAGTTTAGGTCTACCAACTTTATACTTATTGTGGGTGCCCATTTCCATATTTTCTTGGACCATATTTTCTCGGACATTCTATTAGGTGGCCAAACCATTTGATTTGATTTACCTCGATGGATTCTGTGATAACTACGCCTACTCCACCTAGATATCTTATTTCATCGTTTGTAATCATGTTTAATCTTGTTAAATTACAACTTCTCTTCCAGTTCTGCATTGCAACCGCTCTTGGTCTGTCTCTTTTTCTTTTAGATATACTCCACGCCTCTGATCCATAAACTATTATTGTCTCTACCGTGCTCTTACATATTAATCTTTTCACTCTATTGAAAATACCCCCCCCCCCACACACACACACACATTTTATACAGTATGTGCATTGTAATACGCTATGTTGTACAATTCGTAATGGAACGAAATAAGAACATACCTCGGATGCCATCAAATGGTTCGACATCAAAACGGTGAGTCACAATATCAACAGAACAGAAAGAATGTTCCACTTTACATACCAGCGTGCGCACGCAAATGCGTGTGTGTCTTGACACTTGACCCCCCGTGGTGGATAATCTACCTTTACCAGAATTCCTGCCATTACGACGTCTGCGGCGCTAAGGGTCTTGTGTAACGTAGAAAGGGGAAAAACGACATAAACACAAAATTAATAAAGAAACGGAAATACAAATAAATCGATCGTTCCGTGAAATACACAACACTGACCTGTTCGTACGTCGTCAGTCATAATTAATTGAAAAATCTCTACAGTGAAACACTATTTTCCTTAAGTAAAAACACACACACGCACACACATATACACGCGTTAGTGGATCCCGGTAAAAATTCAAAACAATACATTATTAATTAATCCGCCATGATAATTATTCTGATGAAGTACGATGGTAGCTGTAACTGTAATAATGATATACGCTATTCGTAGCTTGTAGTTTGCCTATCGTATCAGAGACACCTCCAATTACAGCTAATACGTTTGTTATTATAATATAAACAGAAGATGAGGCAGAATAGACTAAAGAAAACACACACTTCGTACTGGAAAGTAAATATATCGCTCCTCGTTAATTTAATTCCGATAATGATAAGGAAAGCAGAAGCGAACGCTACACTACGAAATTTCTGCGATTGGTCCATAGTCAATGACCTTATGCTAATAATACAGGTTACGCTGTGACTTACACCTCTCTCTCATCCCTCCAACACACACGGTGTTTAACCAAGTCACGGAAATAATATCAGGAGTTCTTCTGCAAGTTGAAAAAATCCACATAAACATAGATATGGAATTGATTTGCTGTTAAGTTAGAGTCTCTGCAAGATTTAGCCCACATTTCAATGTGTAAACATAATTTGGGATTCAAAAGTAGCCGAATTATTCTAATTTTATGATGAAATCAATGCAGTGAATTCAGATAAGCTCTATCCAAAAGCGATAGTACTTCCGAAACAATCTTTTTCTTTATTATAACTATTTTCTGGGCTGTCAGGCCGTGGTCTTATGTTGGTAAAAGCAGATGTTTCAACCACGCCATTGGTGGCCATCTTCAGTGCCTGACGGACTAACAAGAACTGACAACGGTCTCCGTCAGTAACACCACAGTATGTGCCTAAGACCTTATCCTTAACGTCTGCTTTTACCAACATAGGATCACGGCCTGACAGCCCGGAAAGCACGGCCCGACAGCCCGGGGGCACGGCCCGACAGCCCGGAAAGCACGGCCCGACAGCCCGGACAGCACGGCCCGACAGCCCGGGGGCACGACCCGACAGCCCGGAAAGCACGGCCCGACAGCCCGGAAAGCACGGCCTGACAGCCCGGCCCGACAGCCCAGAAAGTAGTTATAATAATTACGACGCCGGCCGTGACAGCTTAAATTAATCTTTTTTATTTTAGAAAAAGGATCTTAAAATCCTGTTTATCTTTATTTTTATAAAAATCACTTAACAAAGGCTACTATAAACTACGGTTATTTTTCTTTTGACTATCTGAAAACCACTTTACGGGCAGAAATGTAAGCGCGTGGAACAATAAGCAAGTAGTAAGTCCAATAAAAAATATTTTTTTCCGATTTTCATGACATTCATGTGGAAATACGCGTAGTACTGGTTTCCTTATAGTCATCAATTCCACTGACAAAAAAATAAAGCATAAGGAAACAAATTTTCTGCATTACGAATATTCAGAGCCCTGGCATACCGTTACGCCGGCTGCAGTATTTAATTATGTTTAACAACCTCGCATTATGTAAAAATTGGGAAGGTTTCTTAAACAAAATTCAATCCTCGCGTTTGTTTTGGATGTCCATATGTTGAGTCGAACGTCTCTTTCAGTTAGAGGTTTCGCTATGTCTACGATACTCCTTCAGAAGCGATAACTGTGAACTTGGTAGTTTTACTGACAGCAGTACGTAGGAACTTGTACTTCCATTTGCGGAAGACGAATGGCTGCTAAGACTGTGGGACTAAGACAACCACTGAAGGAATACTGCCGAAACGTTTGGCTGAATACAACGTGAAAACAATACACCGCATCCTTCTTCTTCTTCCAATCGCAAGGTGTAGAGGTTGAGCAAAGGTCTCGCCACCGTGGTCTCTGCATGGCCAGGGCCTTGGCTTCATTTCACTGCACTCTCAGCTCCTGCAGAGAGCACCTCACATTGTCCTCCCAAGTCACTCTTCTCTGGCTTCTGGGTCTTCTCCCAGCAATTCTTGTCTCGTACAGGTGTTTTGTAAGTCTATCCCCTTCCATCCTCTGAACGTGTCCAAATCAGCGCGACTGTGCTTTCTTAATTTGATCATTCAAAGGCACTGTCTTAAGACTTACTCTTATAGTAGTGTTTCTGACTCGATCTCTTCTTGTATTTCATTCAGCCTTCCTGAGGTGTCTCATTTCCATAGCGTTTGACGAGTTTAGATGCTTCTCAGTTAGAGTCCAGGTTTCAACCCAATAAGTAAGAACTGGCACATACTGAAAATGGAAAATGAAGCCACCACATGCTTACCATCCGGAAATCAAAGCGAAGATTAAACCCGGCTTTGAAAACTCAAAAAGTAAAAAGAAAGTTACTGCAAATGATAAACGACTCGTCGAGGAAGTGAAAATGGACAGATGGGTTGACGAAGAGGTTGAGTGAAGGAGAAAAATGTGTACTGAACACATTCCTTAACAAATTGAACTTGATGCGTGCGAAGGAAGTAAATTATCTGTTACATGAAATTGTGAGATCTGACAAAAGGAAATTCGACCAAATCGGGGCGACCATATGGAAGAGAAGGGAGGTTATAAGTAATCGATTATTTAAAAAAATATTGGGCACTAGTATGTAGAAAAAATTATAAAATAGTCGGATCCAGACAGGACAGAAAATCGGATCCGGAATTAGTGGGGTAGGACGGTTTAAGCTAAGAATGTTACCGATGTTGACTGGGAACTAAATAGTTGTAAAAAAAATGCATAAGAACTAAGATGTTTTACGGAAAGATGGTATCCTGCCGGAAAATGTTAACTTATATTATTCTACAATTTTTAATTGACTGTAAATTCTCATAATGTAAAGGAAGGAGTGGGTAATATGATTAAAACTATATAGTTGTTGTCATCATCTTTAAAGATTAAGCCAAAGCCAGTTCAGGACCATGAGAACTGATCTGACACCGCTTTCGAAGTCGCCCAACAATCCTTTCTTTTAAGCGGGCGTATTCGTAGTCCTCCTTGGGAATTCCGATATTTTCCATCCGGTCCAAATGTTAGTGCTACTGGTGTCTGTATTCAATCTTCTCAATTTATATTGAATATGTTGAATTCGTTCTGAATACCCTTGTTCGTTTCGAATCTAGTAAGATGTAACCGGCCCACAGGCGTAGCTAATGAGGTTAATGGGGTAAAATCTAGTAAAAGCCTTTATTAGACGCGTTTTCCTCAGTCGCTGCCGTGCTGGTCTGCAGACTGCCTGTGAGCAGTGGATGGAGCTATTATCTAACTGACATGGCAGGTTACAACAATCACATACAACTGGAGATTATCATTTTACACAGTCACAATCCCCCCCATCACGCCTTTGCAAACTGCCATAAGTGTAGCAATGTCATTTTCGCTGTTTCAATTGTTTTTCAGATTGTTAAGGCTTAACATTACGCTTACGCCCGAAGAAGCGGGAACTTCATCAACTCTGTAGAATTTAAATTTTGTATCCCGCTATGATGAGTGCTTGAGCAGCCACTTAATTGTTCCACACATTAAATTTATTTATTTTTTTACAACGCCCCTACTAGTATTCCAGGTTATCTTAAAACCAAAGCAGTTGAGACATTTATTTGATCAGCAGGCTATTATTAATGGTTTCTGTTCGAGTGGTGTCTGGTACATGGAAATTCGCATAATTTGTATAAACCTATAATAAGTATTTTTCTAGAACTCGTAATTCTGCTTGATCGTCAGCAAAGAAAATTCGTGACAGTAAAATGTGATTAACTGTAAAACAATATTTACTGTCTCCTTGCCACGTGCCGGCAACATCATCAATCTATATCTTAAAACTTGAACGTGACAGTGGCCACAGTTGTCTAAAACTATATATAGTCAATACGCTTAATTTAATTTGGAACTGAAGGATACTTTGAAAACCCTCACAGTTTATTCCAGACAGCTGGACTTAAATCAAGCCAGGGGTGGACACAGATTTCTTGAACGGATTTTCTGAATATAGCTTTCGCACCCTCAGAGGGTTATTACAGCCCTTAATCCCTTCGGCTTACTTAAGTGTGGACACTTAATAACTAGGGGCTGTAAAGTCTGGCGTCGTCTACACTTTGTGTACCTTCGTCGTGCACAACTTTGAAAATTACCAAACCCCGGCTGGTACATTATTTCATAGTTCCGTAAGGGTTAAATATGAAACGGCGTTAAGGAAAGGGAGGTCTATTAAAACCCATAACTGAGTGTACTTACCTCGCAAATGGACTGGTTAATGTTGCTGAGATTCAGTTTGTACACTCGATCCCTGAAACAAAACACAATCAATATTACTTAACTGAATTATCAGAGTCTGCAGTGTTTGCACCCTTAACAAATGCGATGACAGATATTATTGTGTAGATTTCTGTTTTATCTATTGCGTCTGAAAATAAGTGCAGTGCGTACTCTGAAACACACTATGATTGGGCTTTTGTGTGTATGTGTGTGATTGCATAAAGTCGCAATTAACAAGAGCTATTGTCAAAGAGAAGCTGAAACACCTGTCTGAGTTAAATAAAACCTGTGAAAGGTACCAAGTGTTTATATACTTTTTTTAAAAAACGTATTAATATATTTCACCAAGTGCCCAACGAGTCATCAATTACTTTATATTTATAATATGTTTCGATGCATCTAGACATGGATAACAATTTGTGAGATCCATCTGTGGGACGATTGTAATAAAGTTAAACCAGAAACCAAAAGTAAAGTTTATAATATTATGGAGGTACCTACTCTGCTGTTTGGTGCAGAGTCACGGACTCGGCGGAAGTTGTAACCGCGACAGATATAAGGCGTGTATAAAGTGAGCGTGTCTTCGCAATAACGATATATGGAGTGAGCTGACGGTGTAAGTCACTGTTTCAAAAAGTTGATGAATATAAGAACAGATGGAAGGAACACGTTCTTCGCATGGAAGAGAACTCTATACCAATGGTCTCACACTTTTAGGCTCTACGGGGTAGTCGGAGTGTAGAAAGGCCCAGAAAACCATGGTCCGATTTTTAATTCAAGCTAAAATATTTTTCTAAATAACAAAAATTTAAATTCACAATCTGTATATAAGAAACAGGTGCTAAAAAATGTCTACGCTTATTACATGACGGAAGAAGAAGAAATCTCGATTATGCAGTGACTAACGATTATAAATATGGACAATAAACACGAAAATGATAAGCAAACAAAATGTGCAACTACGAATTGCACAAGAACCAAGAAAGGATTATGCTAGGAACGCAATTAAATTGATAAGCAAGAAAACTAGAATAGATATTCTAGTTTAAAGAATTAAAAAATACATAAAAAATATACTAATTTTTGTTGTGTACACTTGAAGACTTCTGTGATCAAACGTTGTGTTTTAAGTTATAGTTTATGATGATCCAGCAAGTAACTTGTAATAATATCGCGCCTTCTTTTCTTAGGTTCGAAAATCGAATGAATTTAACATGGTTAGACTTGTTTGTGCAAATTGAATTGCGTTTCTATGAATCTTACGTACTTCGAACGTAAAACACACGCTAATTGTTTTTAAATTCTTGGATATTTACACACACTTCCAACTTATCTGTTTGAATAAATATTAGCCGATTCTGATACTTCCTTGTATATCTCAAACAGAAATTCACTGCAAACTATTATATACATTTTGACTTATGCCCAAATGCCGCTGTTTTAGAATTGTTATTTAATAGTAATCCTAATGATGTCACAATAAATAAATCGGCTTTTAGTAAGTAAATATTTTTCTCTATCAACGAATTACATGAAGTTATTTACCGATATTAAGTTTTGAAAAAAACTATTATATCCTGTACGTTAGTATGCAAGCATAAACAGTGTTCTTAAGAACACTTTTCAGTTGAATTAGACCCCGCTATAATCAAATGTAATAAATGTCTCAAAAGCAATGGATCGGTAAAGTATATTCATAAAGTAACAGTAGTTTATTGCAACGTTTCCTCTACATTTCTCTCCACTTCTTCCTCTTTCTACGTCTTCCTACTTCACTCCTTTTCTCTCTGTGTTATTATCTCCTTTTGCAATTTCTCTCGATTCTACCTCGTGTTCTTCCTTATCATCTCTTGCTTCGTGATCTTGTTTACACGTCTGCTGGTTATGTCTGTTTTCTTCTTGCTCTTTATGGTCCGAACATTCTCAATCGACCCTCTTCTATTACGCTGCTTACTTCGTTTCACTTTCAGTATATAGCCTATATATTATATTTTATTCATAAAAAAGATTTTGTTGTTTATTTCTTTGTTTAAAATTTATATAAATATATACATTAATATTAATATAAAGATTCATTTCTTTCTTTATCCATTGAATTCAAATGTCTCGAAAGCTCGTGTTATTATAGACGTCAAGGCTTTATTTAATGTTTGTACTCTTTACTTAAGGCCTTATTTAATATCCTTTACGAATGTCTTCCTTTCCGAGCAACGGAATTTTCAGTAGTATTAAACAGTATTTCTCAATTCCTCAACACGCTATTCCTTTCCATAAGCTATTTATCCATTCTTCCAGCTTACGTTACTGTTGGCTCTAAATAATGATTTTATTTTATATACAGTGTAAATAAAACAATAACCCGTTTTTATGCAATTTACTACTCGGGGGAAGATGGCTGTAACAACTGCTGTTGCGGATGGAGAAGACAAAACTGCGTTGTATTGTGAAGGCAAAGCACGGCTCACGAGGAAACAAAGGATGATGGAGCCGTCGGATGCACGCAAGTATTGAAGTAAGGAAGTCGGGTGTAGAAAGGCACAAATAAACAGAGTGAGACAGACGCGCAGACGGTGAGGAGGTGGGGATGGGGGTGAAAGAGTTGGTTGACAAAGGGCGCAGCGTGAGACAGGATCCGGACGCAAAACAAACCCCGTCCCCGCCCTGCCGATATCTTATTTGCTGCTTCCTCAGTCATACCTCATCGCTTCGTTTACGTTTACAGGTAAGCCGCTTAATTATACGACTCGAAGCGCGCGCGCGCGTTATCCCCCTCCCCCACAAACACAGAGTACCTGTTCCGGAGTCATGAAAACCATTAGTGTAAAGTTAAAATCCGACTCGGTTCTGGTATAACATCATTATTGAAATAAATCGGGAGCTAACATCTATAGTAGCAAACACAAACGACAGTGCACTCAAGAGTACACCGCAGCACTGGCTTTATAAATATTCGATATAAACGAAAATATTTGAAAAAATATTTCAATTTTAACGAAACATGCTTAAAATTTCAATTATGCGGTATTTGCTATGTTGATGACGATAGGGAAGAATAGCGCCCTTGCCGGACTACACAAATAGTTGAGGGGAGGCAGAGCACGTTGGCAATGTAGGCTGTATGGCTTGATAAGAATGTTGGGTGGGCAGTAGGCCTATTACGCCTCAGCCGCCTATTATCATGCTAGGCGTTACTCCAGGTACGGTACTCACTTTCTCAGGCTTAGTTAACGTAGGTGCTGATAAACGTAATTTAATTTTATGATGATTCCCAGGACTATTTTATGATGATTCCCGGGACTCGAATCAATGACCCCTACTAGCTAAACGCTACACCTACTGGTCTAATAAGCCTTCCCGAATGTTATCAACACAGTGAACATATATGTATTTATGTGGATAATAATTCACAGTTCACAGAATATGATGACGTTCTATGAAGCTATAGCTCTGCCCGCTGTACTGTATGGTAGTGAATCTCGGATACTGACAATAAGGAACGAGGAACAATATACAATCTGTGGAGCTGTGATTCCTTTCGCATACGTTCGGACAGATGGAGGACACGCACAGAGAAATTTGGAACTAATTAACAATATTCAGTATGCACAGTGAAATACAAGAACAGAATATGAAAATCTCCACTATAAAAACAAAGGTACCATTTCGGACCCAAGGAACCAGTAATAACAAAAATAATGATTAATGATCGAATTGTAGAACAGGTGAGTCAATTTAATTATTTGCGAAACGATATTGGCTATGATAGGAATTATGGTTATGAATAATAAAATTTAAAAATTATAAATAAAATAAATTATTTGTACCAAGTTAAGATAAAAAATGTATACTTGACCATTCGCTGCCTCCCGTATGAACGTGATGACCCAGGAGTTACAAGAAGAAAAAAGAAGCCTGATTGACAACGATAGTTAGATTTATCAACTCTGTAAGACATTTATTTGTAAGATTCACTAAACGAGTCTCGAAAACATAAACGAATACTAAACTTGAAACAAAAAATAAATCTTTTTTACTGCAGTAATCGTATTATCAACATAAATCTTGTAGCAAAAAAAAAATATTCATCCCCGAAAAAATAATATTCGACGACAGAAATAAAAGTCGCGCACCACACGCGCACACAATTAGGGTGAGGCTAAACGAATTGTTTGTAGTGGTAATGGTGCTAGGGTCGGTGTCGCGACGCGATCTTGCAAACGCCGTGGTCTTATAAAGTCGGATTTAAAGTTAATGGCGTGGCTTAATTGCAGCCACCGTGCTCATTCCACAGCCGTGTTCTTCATCTTATCTCTCTGTCCGCGATTACCCTTTCGGTAAACACTATTACTAAAATTATAACACCGGAGCAAAGTTTTATATGTGTATAAATGCGTGCGCATATACACACACAGACTTCTGCTTGTCCTAGCGCGTGTTAATTTCTTTTTCAAACTTTTAATGCGTACGTAGAGTTAATGAAAAAGTTGGCACCGGCATTGCAGGAGTGTCGCTCGTACTGTGGAATTTACCAGCCACATAATACTGAACATTGTTGTTAAAATTTAAAAAAATCTCTTTACCTTCTCTTAAAAAATCTCTTATTATATCTTCTTTTGCGCCTTTGGCACTTTGCATACCATTGTTTTGTATGCTACACAACCAGAAACAAAAACAGAGCTAACCGAATGGTTTAGAGAAACAAGTCTTAATATGAACAATAATTGACCCAAGACATGACGATTACTAATGAAGACACCACAATAAAACCGAGGCAGGAAGAAATAGTGTACGTTAACAAATATAACTAACTCAAGACTACCTGCCTTAATTCAAGTTTTCCTCCAGGAAAGATATAGAAGACAAAATGAAAACAACGAAAATCACGGTTGATCGAAACATTCTTGTTAATGCATTACATTGCTAATTCAAATGCGTTCCAGTTTAGTGAATTACCATTGTGTCGATATTTATCTGTAAATAAGCAGCTGTTTCAATAAGACAACTCTGGGAATGGATATTTGTCTATAACTAAGCCGCTGTTTCAATAAGACAATTCTGGGAATGGATATTTGTTGTCTATAACTAAGCCGCTGTTTCAATAAGACAACTCTGGGAATGGATAATTTGTCTGTAAATAAGCATCTGTTTCAATAAGACAACTCTGGGAATGGATATTTGTCTATAAATAAGTCCTTAAATTCGTAGTGACCGTCAATCAATCAATTTTTCAGTGAAGGGTTAGTGAGGATCGGTCAAAAATAATACAAATTTCTAACTGATTTGTGTCGACGTTTCGACAATGTTTATTGTCATCATCAGGACAATTGTTGCTGACGCCAAACACACAACTTTGAACATTATACTGAACATTGTTGTTAAAATTAAAAAAAATCTCTTTATATTTCTATTATTATATATATAAACGTTTGAAATATACAGACATCACGCACTACAACCAAACAACATATTAAATGAACAATTACATTATAGATCACATACACTATTCGATACATTGATCCAAACACACAATTTGAACCTCAGCGCCAATTCCCTCCCTCCATCAACCCCCACCACACACACCAGTCCATAACCATTATACTGTTAAAATGACATTCAGTATTCATTCCCACTGAGGAAGAGGAACATCACCTCGAAACGTCTGGGAAAGATAAATGAAAGTAAGATCATATTGTGAAAGTTTATATATATAATAATATTTATAAAGTGAACGAAGAGGACGAATCAACAAGATAATTATATTTCTATTATTACATCTTCTTTTGGGCCTTTGGCACCTTGCATACCATTGTCTTGTATGCTACATAACCAAAAACAAAAATGGAGCTAACCGAAATGGTTTAGAGAAACAAGCCTTAATATGAACAATAATTGACCTACGTCATGACGATTACCAATGAATAAATCGTCATGACGATTATCTATAAATAAACATCTGTTTCAATAAGACAATTCTGGGAATGGATATTTGTCTATAAATAAGTCCTTAAATTCGTAGTGACAGTCAATCAATCAATTTTTCAGTGAAGGGTTAGTGAGGATCGGTCAAAAATAATACAAATTTCTAACTGATTTGTGTCGACGTTTCGACAATGTTTATTGTCATCATCAGGACAATTGTTGCTGACGCCAAACACACAACTTTGAACATTATACTGAACATTGTTGTTAAAAAAAAAAACTCTTTATATTTCTATTATTACACCTTCTTTTGGGTCTTTGGCACTTTGCATACCATTGTCTTGTATGCTGCATAACCAGAAACAAAAACGGAGCTAACCGAAATGGTTTAGAGAAACAAGCCTTAATATGAACAATAATTGACCTACGTCATGACGATTACCAATGAATAAATCGTCATGACGATTATCTATAAATAAACATCTGTTTCAATAAGACAATTCTGGGAATGAATATTCGTCTACAAATAAGCATCTGTTTCAATAAGACAATTCTGGGAATGGATATTTGTCTACAAATAATCATCTGTTTCAATAAGACAATTTTGGGAATGGATATTCGTCTATAAATAAGCCTCTGTTTCAATACGACAATTCTGGGAATTCTCATTCACCACATCCACACATTGGTATCAACTAAAACGGAATGTACCGGTGTTACTAAATTATCCATACAGAAGAAATTATATGACGATAATTTTTCTTAGTTCTTAAACAGTGAAAGAATCTGAATATGAAGCAACGAAGTCATGCCCTTTTCTAAGTATCGTATACAACATTTTCTTTGACGTTATATCCTAATGAAAGTTGTTTCACTGACCCACAGGCAGAACTACGAATACAGGTTTCCCAAATACCCATCGTATAGAATCCACACGGACGCACGGAGATGAGTGGGCTGAACATGACGGTCACCCGGACTTCTAAACACGAACACCCTGGGATCACAGCTAAAAGTGCTTTTGCAAGAAGAAAAATTTGTTACTTTCAAATACTGGATTAGGAACTAGGAAGAAATTCCTGAAGCTGTATGTTTGGAGCATCGCACTATATGCAAGCGGAACCTGGACAAAGAGACAGCTGAAAGACGAGCAACAGAAGCACTTTAAATGTCGTGTTACAAGAGAACGTTACAAACAAAATGGATGGGCATAGTAACAAATGAACAGGTTCTGGAAATAATGGGAGATCAGTGAAGTTTGTGAAGAAATATAATGAGAAATCGGATGAGACATCCAGTCCTAATGACACTAGTGACAGGGGGTACAGTGGATGGAATGAACTGCGGGAAAAGACAGAGATTGGCGTAACTGAGAAACATTGGTAAGCATGCCACAAGTATTCGCTGATGAAGAGATTGACTCGGGATAGGAGGAGTTAGAAAAAGGATCTCATCAAACCAGTTAGGTGAGTGAAGATAGAAAGGGGTGAGGGAGAGGGGAGAGAGAGATAGACAGACAGAGATCCTCAGTCGAAGACCGTGAAGAGCTTCAGTATATGATTTCAGATCAAGATATCACTCGACCAATTCTGGATGTGAGCCACTGAGTATTCCGTCACCTGGACTCTTGGCTTTTTTTAACCTTTAGTAAAATTCTTTTGCGACTATGTTATTAGATACGGGGAGAATTATTTCACTTAGAAGCTAATCATCACCAGTTGCTAAAGCACCCTTAAACGTCACGTGACTGACTGTTGTCATCGCGGTTACATTACAACATGTCAGTAAAAGTCACCTCCCCCATACGGCACACTACACCGCCCATATCTGCAGGCATAACAGATTATCACATCCCTTATATTGCTGCCGGGCAGAAAAGAACAGAACAAAACATTATCCCCTTCTTGTAGTTATTCACCACTTCCTTTTCCCGCTAGCTCCCACTCACCCTCGGCCTGTCTTGTCTTTTTCAACAAAACTACGCAGACATTTCTCCGAGGCATTACCATTTTGCATTTCCTTTGCATTACGTACACAATTCTGCGGTGTAAAGTTTTGACAAGTGAGGTGGAAATATTTCATATGCAAATTTGATTCGCATCGAGACAAGCGGAGCGTGTATTGTTGTTCGGTTTCTTTGCATCCACAACGTCACGGGTGGAAAAAACAAAGTGGATTTTGATCTTGTTCTGTGCAATGCAATACGTACTATGCGTCTGACGAGCGTGTTAAGTAGCTGAATATGGAATGCCAGACATGCGATGATCCACGCCGCGCACTACATAGAAACATCAACATTTAGAATTCCGTAGGCTGCGAATAGAATTCCGTAAAAATCTATATGTTGACGGCCGGCCTCAACATTGTTGGAATTATTATTTGTCGGGCTGTTAGACACTATAGTGATTTTTTAGGTATTTCATTTAAAGGTAAATATACTGATTATAAAAAACTGACAGTTCTTAAGATTGTATATTTTAACTTGAAATTTTTTATAACTGTGTATGTCCATTATCTGTATAAAACAAAATCTACTAGAACTGTCAATATTCTTCCTTAACTGTCCATTAAAATGTAAATCATTTTTGTACTTAAAAAAGGAAATAATGTTTAGAAATGATTTTATAGCAATTTTAATCTATCAGGAAAACTGTGTTATGTCTTATCTGTAGACCTAATTGTTACGGTAGGCCTACAGCTAAAATAATTAGACACGAAACGGGTCTAGTTGCGCTGTGTGAAAACATCCCATTGCGCATGCGTAGCTTTCACGCGTTCTTTTCGAAGCAATCATTTTGTGTTCAGAACAGCTGCATGTTTGGTGTATGCCCAACCCACTTCCAGCACTATCTTCCCACCTCCCTGCTTCAATCTACGCGAACCATTTCATGTCTTACCTTTTCATTTATGTGAAAATGGCTGCCGTCTGTACACAGCACATAGCATATTCTGCGCCGAGACGGAATACTCGAATAAGAAAGCTTTAATTATTCTTGGATTTCGTTGTCCAGACGTGTCCGTTATTTAACTAAATATAATTATTTCACTACCGACTCGGAACACAAAGTTTTTTTATGGGTAAAAACGTAAAAGTTTTACCTTATAACCTGAACCGGTTTTCGCTTTTAAAAAAGCTTCTTCAGAGGCTGCCGTTGGGAGCTTTAATTATTATTATTATTATTATTATCATCATCATCATCGTCATCATCTTTAGTTATATACATTAAAAATCTAAAAAAATCTACATAAAGGTATTTATTGTGTATCTGTGTGGTGTGTGTGTGTGAGTTCTTGATATTTCAGCTCACCTAGAAATTGATTATAATACAATACATTAAATTTACGAAATAGGACACCACTGTCTGAAGAAAATAATAAATGTGTCAATTTCTTTAACATAAACAGTGTAAACTCTTTTGACTAATTTGAACGAGCCTAGCGAAATCTCTTCTTCGTCTTCTGCACTTAGTGAATTAGGCAGATTAAATGTTACGGTATCTATTCCTTCTTGGTCGCCACATGATTCTGCGAACACTGGATATTCCAAGGTGAGTCCCACTTTTGGCTCGGTCCTGATATTCAACCAGTTTCTATAATTTCTCTGAATGCCACTATTTTCAATCTATTCGCACGATTACAAACCTTCACCGCAACCCCACAACGAAATTTCATCCCCCACAACGTGTACACGACTAACATGCCGTTTATTCACAAAGTTTCACAGAGATGGTACAACCATGACTTTTGTCAAAGTATCCAATTTATTAAACACATAGCTACCTATTAACAACCGTACGAACGTCGCGCTACGATAAATAAAATGATCCACTTTTCCTATTAATTTTGTGATCATTACAACCTTCGTTCTGAACGGATATTTCCATAAACGGCGAAGTTTTTCGTTTTCTTTTCGGAGGTTTTCGTTCATAGCCTCATCCCACCTGACTTAGTCTACAGATATCTATTCACACTTCAAAATGTTCTCCTTTTTAGTTATTAACAGTATTAATTCGTAGAGTTATTTTAGGTGGCACTATTTTTTTGATAAACAAACGTTGTTTGTACTAAACCTCAAACGTTATCTACTATTTGTAGAAACAGAAAAGGCGCATCAAAGGTATCATAACGATACACACTTAATTTACAATTCAAATAACAATTCGTTATCTAACGTTATCCTTTGAAATGTTTCAAATAGCCGTGTCTTGATTAGAGACGGTCTGCTTGCCAGACTCGGTTGTTTCTTTGTGTGAAACAAAAGTAGTGTAAATTACGAAAAATAAATAAAATAAAATACGAGTGGCATGACTGATTAACGTGTTAACGATGCGTATATAAATAATACGAGATACGCCGAATAAACGAAAACTTGAGATCCACTAATTCAGATACCTGCCGATATAAAGGCTTTCGAGTATTACCTCAGCTACAGACTAAAAAGAGGTACAAAAAGGGTAGCTTTAGTATGTTCTGAGGATGAAGTAAAACTTTATCGGCAGCCATTTAATTTAAAAGTAGTTTAATTGGACTACTGCCGCCTGCCACGGGATCTGTAGCTCTAAAATAATTACTTACAAATAATACTGAAGATGAATTAAAGATACACATCGCGTATAGTCTCTTCTGCGTGTTAAAAATGCTAATATTTCGTCTCCTTTGTGTTGAACACACCGAACACTAGTACAGTATTGGAAATCATCAGTGCGACCTGCTGTGAACACACCGGACACTGGTAATATATTGGAAATCAACAGTGCGACCTGCTGTGAACACACCGAACACTGGTACTGTATTGGAAACCATCAGTGCGACCTGCTATGAACACACCGAACACTAGTACAGCATTGGAAATCATCAGTGCGACCTTCTGTGACACACCGAACACTAGTACAGCATTGGAAATCATCAGTGCGACCTACTGTGAACACACCGGACACTGGTAATGTATTAGAAATCATCAGTGCGACCTGCTATGAACACACCGAACACTAGAACAGCATTGGAAATCATCAGTGCGACCTGCTGTGAACGCACCGAACACTGGTATACTGTATTGGAAATCATCAGTGCGACCTGCTGTGAACACACCGAACACTGGTACAGTTTGGAAATCATCAGTGCGACCTGCTGTGAATACACAGAACACTGGTACTGTATTGGAAATCATCAGTGTGACCTGCTGTAAACACACCGAACATTGGTACAGCATTGGAAATAATCAGTGCGACCTGCTGATTACAGATTATTTAATTTCCAGAATTTATACTTTATGCCCTAAACAAAATGCTGTTAAGAAAGTTTTACTGATACCTTGTAATTTCTATCTTGTTAAAAGAGTGTCCGTTACATTGAATCGCTCTTGACCTCATAGCATATTTTCCGGTTTTCAGGGCACGCTGAAGTGAACGTAGAAAGGTTTAATATCGATAAAACAGAGGCAATGAATGTAATTAGGAAGAGAACAATTTTTCTACAGTTAATTAAAATTATTATAAAACGAAAAAGCATTATACATTCAAGCCGTTCATGGAAATTTTAATTCGTTTTATGAAGAATTTTGTACTACCAATTAGAAGTTTTGCATTCAGTTAAAGAGAGCCGGTGTCAGCATTCAGTTTTTCCTACTGACTGTTTGGGGAAAAGTCACTTCATTTACGGTTGATGTTTGACGTATTCATTAATTTGCTGCATTCATACGCTTTATACGCCGCTCCAGTTTCCAACTATCATCTCTACGTCACTTGAATACTGTACATTTTTTATTGCTGCATTGAGCGCTTTTATCCGACTTCTATTTCACAGATACTGCAGTTATGGCATGTACAGTACTTCTAACTGAAGACGACCCGATTATAAACGCACCGGTTTACCAAACCAGTAACTGGATACATTTGGCGGGATTCTTTTGGTTCAGTCCTCGAACTTTAAAATAACCTTTCGTTTTTTGTAAACGACAGTTTTGCGTCTGTTCCTTTCTCAGCTGGCTGATACGGAGTTTATAGGTCAAGTACCTGAGGCATGTATATTTATAGATTTAGATCGTTGGATTTAGTTTAATTTCATTAAATTTTATTTTAATACGGGAAAAAATAAAATATCGGTCCATATTTTTTACATAAAATAAACAAAACCACACAAAATTATCTCTCTTCACACACACACAATGCTTTCTTTTCTTGTATATATACATTTTTTATTGTAATACAATATTACTACGTAAGTTTATTCTATTTTCTTATGTACAGTTCACTGAACCTTACCTTTTAAAATCGTGAGATTTCGAGGCAATCTGAATATTCATTATCTTCATCATCATCACCATTATCTTCAACAAGGATTAAATAAAAAACGGTTTGTTCCGGTGTCCCAAGCAGAGAGACCCCAATGCTTCTTCGGACGTCCTACACCTCTCCGTCATTTCGGCTTATAATTCAATAGTTATTTGGAGATGCGGCAGTCATCCATTCAGTTAAGATGGTTCCATCTCTTTAGCTGATATTGGGCTGTCTTACCGAGTATACTCTAACTATAATCGTATAATACTGTGACGATTTAAAAAAATATTTAAATCGCACAAATAAAAAATTGCTTTCAATATAAGTAAGAGTATTATCCACCCCTTACCTATGCCTAGATTCATGCAACAACGTGCAAATTGTCCCGTACCAACACGTTAAGAACGGTGTTATTTAGCTAATAATAATAATTACTTTAATTAAATAAAACATGTACAAAATAAATAAAGAAATTCATAATTCGTAACCAAAAGGTAAAATAATGTATTACGACTTAATTACTAAATAATTAATATAACTTAAAAGAACGAACTATTTTCTCAGTGCGTAAAACCGCGCCAGCTACTGACCCCTTGCCGCTTAACATTGCATTCACTCGCCCGATAGACACCGAGATGTAAGGATGTAGCTGCTGTGTTGTGAACATACACATAGGTGTATACCGTTAAACAATATTTAATCAAGTTTATAATGAGTTCGACTTGACCTATGTAGTATAATAATAATAATAAAAACAAAATTATAATGTAGTGCGTGAAGAAACATGCAAAGAATAAAAAAAGAAACATAGCCGACACATCTCTTAGCAAGCTGTAAATGGTGAGAAATGTTAATTACCAGATTTTAGTGCTGATAAAATATGAACTGTAACCAAAAGTAAAATGTAAACTACCGACTCCGAAAGAAGATAACACAAACAGCAACCGGATGAACTTCTAGAACCAAAATCTAATCGTCTAGGAAGAGACTACCAGAAACAATCAACCTCATTTAACATCAAGAGGAACCGTGGATCACACCCTAGAAGAGGACTGAAGATGACCATCATGGACCCCACAGCATACACATTGTTATGTTCAGGTGATATCAAAACATAATATTTGTAACACAAATTCACTGTAAAACAACAAGACCATTAAAAAAAAAAAAGAACAGTAAAGAACTTTTGATAATTTAAAGTTTAATATATAGATTTTTGTAATTACTGTAATGAAGTAGTAATGACATTACGATGTTTAGATTTAAATTAATTTTAAAATTTACAACCAAAATTATTCTTCTAATAATTTGGTTGAAGTTGTAAGAAAAACATAACAAACTCGCTACCCGGATCCGGGGTAATTAAAACAACATCTATCTGAATGATTTTGATATAGAAAGAATAAAGAGTAAAATATACAAAATATTTAATGCAGAAATTTTCAGAATCTGAGTTTTAAAAGTAAAGTAAAGTATGAGAGGTAAATATGTTAATAAAGAGATGTTTTTGGTAACACCCAACGAGTGAATAAATTTATACAATCCTTGCTTAATTCCTGAATAATAAAGTGTTATAATTTGTTAGTGATTAAGGTTTACTAACAACGGCAGCTAGTTCAATTAACAGGTAAAAAATTGAACTGGTTCCCGACATTTGTGATATCTTAACAAGGGAGACGTCACAATACTCTGAATATTATTATTACTATTACTATTTAATAAAAAAGATGTACAGAAAGAGAATTGGCATGGTACAGAGACGCGTAATAAGCTCTTACCGTCGGACTCGCCTGTGGACGACGCTTACCATACTTTTCTTAAGTGTAACAGGCAGATGGCACAGAGGTGAAATCTCGTAATCGAGATGGGCGAAATAACTCCGGAAATCATCGCTAAACTGTTGCTCGATAGTGAAGATTACTGGGATTCTCGATAGTGAAGATTACTGGGATTGGGCCGTCTCCTATATTGAAGGTGTGCTGAAAGAGAAGAAGAGAGAACAAGGTTGAATATAGCTCACAGGGAGTTTGGAAAACGAGTTGGTAGCCCGATTAGTTTAACAAAGGCAGCACCTCTAAGTAATGCGAGGAGCGTTTCAGGGTTGGAGATATACCTAATGTGTGAGGGAGTTTTTTAGTCGGTTAGAATCAGACACATCAAGGGACGGACCACGATGTATGATGCGTTTTTATCCTCCTTAAAAAAGATATTATTATTACTATTATTAAAAATTATCGATATAGGGAAATGAAGAATCTCTTGTTTACAGGTAAAAATGTTGGCGACTTTCTGACTATCAAAAAGTAAAGTTGACTGTTACGTGAAAAACAGGCTTCTTACTGCGGGCTGCAAATGACCAGATACGGAGTAGAAATCCCAGGATTAAAGACGCTACGAAGAAGGTGCAAGTTGCTGTTGAGGAGTTCGATGAAACAATAACGAGTACGGTTCAAACGCATTCAACGATTGCATTTAGTCGATTACCAAAGATATTAATGGAACGGAGAGAGAAAACAAAGAACAGGAAACGAAACAGTGACGCAATGGCTTGATGCTACAGCTATATAGAAATTACTTAGTGAGGGATGAACAGTCAAGCTAACCGCAAGTAGTTCTTAAGTTTATTTGATCGAATTCTTCTGTTCTATATCGCATATGGAATACTTAAAGTAAAAAATACACGGTTACTATAAAAAAAAAATAACTAAGTAAAAATGTACGGAATAAAACGTAAAATAAACCTGAAGTTGGCTATAAAATCTCCAAAAGTAGTATTAGTATTTTCCCTCAGCATATATAAAATTGTTTTCCCCAATACTTTTACTTGCACTATTTATTTTATACTTGTTTCTATAACACAATTAAATACGCACAGTAGACACGTTTATGGATGATAATATCACAAAACAACACAGTGTTGATATAAATTATATAAAACATTTATAATACACAACTCTCATCTCTGTTGTTACCAACCTACTTGCGCTCAATTTGTCATCAGAAAACAAGTTAAAATCGCAAATGACAAAATGGTAAAGTTAAAAAGGTGGTCATACAGCTTAAAGTCAGAAACGCACCTCAGTTAAGTGAGAATATATCTTAAAAAATTGGAATCTTTCGAAATGTGGCTTTACCGTAGATTACTGAGCATTTCATGGACAGCACATATAACTTGAAGTTCTTAGAAAGATGAAGAAAGAAAGGAAGTTATTAACACAGTGAAGATAAGAAAGCTTGAGTATCTGGGACATCACATGAGAAATGAATAGAGATTTTACTTATTGCAGTCCATACTACAGGGAAAAGTACTTGGAAAGAGAGGAGTTGGGCGACCGAGAATATTATGGCTGAGAAATTTAAGGACCTGGTTTGGCATGAATACAACTGACTTATTCCGTGCAGCAGTACAGAAAGTTAAAATAGTCTGTACGATATCCAACATCCGAAACGGATAGGAACTATCAAAAGAAGAGTATTTTGGAAATAACAATAAGGACTAATAAATCAAACCTAGTGTCTCTACTAAATTAAATATGATACACAAAAAATTCTAATACAAATTAACATGACTACATGACTATTACATTCATTTGATGTATTGTGTGTGAGTGTGTGGGGGGGGGGGAGAAGAGTTCACACGTTTAACGCAAAGAGTATCATATACGACGTAAAGTGTCTACTATGGATTATTGATTGCCATCGAACTGGGCTGGGCTGGAACGGAACGAGAGCACGTTGGCTGATGATGGAGTAAGTGAAACTCTGTGTAAAATCAGTGACAATGTTTGTACAGAGGGTTTGTTTTGTTGACAGCTGACTACAGAGGGGGGGGTGTTGGGCGGCGTGTCTCGGCGCTCGATGTGCGACTTTGCGTTAAAACTACCCGTCGCGGCGTCGTACCTTGCAGCAGCCCCTTCCTTCCTTCCTTGTAAACAAAACCTATCTCGTATCGTGTCGTGGGAACGGCTGATTGTTCTCCGGGGACAACGCACAGTTGTGTCACTCTTTGTTAATAATAAACGATGCCACAATCTGTATACGTATTTGCCTACCTGTATACGATCCGAACGCAAGGTGCTATTGCGATGACAATGCATACGTCGAAACCATCCAGTATTCACAATTGTTCCGTTTCTCTAGAGCTGAGCAACTGTTTTGTTACTATGCTCGTCTCAAACACGAATTCGGAGAGCCTCTCAACAGTACACACAGCCGGAAAATTCCAATCCGTAAAACAAGTTGCAGTACACAATTCAATGAAAAATATGTTTTAATCGCACTTTGTCATATGCATATTCTTTACATAAGACAACATTTTTTTAGTGAAACAGGATACTTTAGTGAACAGACTTTTTTCAGCTATTGTAGATCGACTGTAATTAAGTTCTTGCACGATACTATAATGGACTTTAATTTTGGTTGACGTTCCCTTTTGACGTTTTTTTTTTTGGGGGGGGGGGCTTGTCTATACGTCTAACCTGATATGTTGGTCCTCGCTGTCTCTTCTGTACTTACCTTTTACAATATAGCTTCTTAAACCTGTAGTACCCTTTAGGCCCTTATTTTTCCCCATGCCTTATATAAAGTTTGTATTTCTAAGTTCATTACTTTGTTTAACCTCTTCGTTTAATCTTAGAATGATTGAATTTTATATTTGAAAATGTATTACGTCTATAGTTGAAAATAAAAATTATTATTATTTTTAACATGATAATGTTTTTAGGCTGGGGGTCATTCCACAAAAATGTAACGTCATCGAAAAATGTTTCGATGTCGTCTTCCACACTTTCGATTCCCCACAGTCTAGAAATTTGATATGTAAACGCATCAAGACAGAAATAATCGCTGCTGACATTGAGTTCAGCAAACGTTTTAGTGAGAATAAATTTGGTTTTACATGCTCTGTTTGTGATCGTCTGTGGTTTGGAAATGATTTACGTAATCCACATTATACGTTTCAAAAGCCTAAAAACATCCTCCTTCGATGTTTCGGTTTCGTCGAAATTCTTTTTTAAGTAAGGTATGTGCATATATACGATTTTGTCGCCCTATTTCCTTACGAATGATTTCCACTTCTCACAGTCCTTTGCCAATTCCTTCGCAAAATTCTGGTTACTCCCCTTCCATCCAGCATATCGATGTTTACTTACATTCTTCCCTGTACGTCATGTGCCCAGATGTTCGTTACCTGCCTATCTTCTCCCATACGCACAGGTGAACGGCCTATATCGGATTTTTAATTTTATAGTACCTTTTTCTTCTAGTTTAACCCTCATTTCTTTCCTTATGTCGTTGCCGCCACCGCTGCCATCACCACTACTACCACCACCACCACCACCACCACCATCACCATCATCATCATCATCAGTGGCTCTACAACGTTTTCTGGGTTTCGGCCTGCTTCCAGAGGCGGTTCCATTCGTCTCTATTCTCCCCCTATCTTTCCAGTTTCTAATACCGAGCTTCTCAGGTCCTCCTCCTCCATTTGATCCTTCAAACTAATTTTTGGTCTTCCTCTCGGTCTCCTGCCCACGAGCCTCTGATGAAATATTTTCTTTATCCACAGTGTTTCCTTCGTTCTTTCTATATACCCAGACCACCCGAGCCTACCTATTTTTATAAATCTTACAATCTGACGGTGTCTGTAGAGATGATAGGGCTCAGCATTTAGGCACCCGGGCCAAAGGGCATCCTCAGCCCCGTTACAGACGTGTTTTAACGCCATTATCTTGACACCCTCCCCAATAATTGTTCATTAATTTTCTTAATGCCCGCGTTTCTGAACTATACGTTAACACGTATGACTTAATGTATAGACTGCGCCTAACATAAGGTATGGCATAATCAGTGATTTACAGTTTGCGCACTTAATGCCTTTTGAACTGACATCTTACCTTAGATGCATTATCAGTCCATAATATGTTCTATTTTCTACATATAATTTTCGTATAGCCCATAAGGTCATGATAGTCTCCAGCAATCAGGCAGCAACAAATTATGAAGCGGCAAACAAATTTACATACAGTATTTACGTTCATTGATATCTAAAAACTGAGACCGCATTGGAAATTAAACAAGGTTTGGGTTTCTGTGTCTATAACATCCAGTTTAGTAGTTAATGTTGCGTAAAAGCTACTGACGTCAGAACACGATAGATCGAGACTGTATGGATGCAGCTCAAACCCAGCTTTTCCTGGCAGCAAGGTTGCTTTTATTCGAGGAAGCTTTGGTAAATTTTTAAAAGCTCGTAATCAACAAACTGAAAATCCTGTTCGTGTTCTATTTACGGTAAACATCGACCTTTCAAAGTACTTATATAGAGAATAATTTTTATCATGATGCTAAAAACCATAGTGATAAAAATGATGTGGCATTTCTGACAATCCGTCAGATGTTTTAACAGAGTTCTTATTGTTACACTCACAAACATTGTTTTCCGATGCCTTGACTCTTCCGTTTGGAGAATTTGCGTCGAATTTTCGTAGGTCTACGGTCTACCCAATGAAAGTCTTATGCTTGTGCGGTTTTTGAAAATATAGAATCCAGACGAGGCTTTTGATAGAATAATTTGTAAGGGAAAACCAAAAGTATGTTTGTAGGGATGGTTACACAGAAAATAGGCGCAGAAATAAGGACAAAGGAAAGAATACAAGAAGCTAACACATTTATAGAACACTAAAAACCTAAGCGAGAGAGAGTGAGAGGGGGAGAGAGACACTGACTGAGACAAAAAAACAAAGGACAAAATTGAAGAAACAAAAGACTATAAATATACATTTTTAATACATCATTTTATACTAAAAATGATTTCACGCTAAAGTTACAAAGTACACCTGTTTCCCATAGGTAGGACTAATAGTTCTACACGGAGATATTCACTTCACATCTTAATGTAGCTGGTTATATAATTGTATATATATATATATATATATATACGTTCTGGAAACAAAATGAAAAAATACTATATATCAAAAAAGTAATGTTTTCTTAAAATAAGTTCCGTACAAAAAATATTTCTTCAACTTTATTTTGATCTATTAGTTAGAGAAAGTAATTAAGAAAATGTTGTAAACATTTCGGATTCCTTACAGATCTTGGGGAAAGTAAACGAGTTTTGCCAAACATAATTTCGAAAAAGCTGTAGAATTAAAAATAGTGATCGCTTCGGTGTAGCACGGCTGCGGATCGTTTAGGAAAAGTGCATCTTGCTGGCAGCGCATAAAAACAGGGAAGATCATAATTTATGCAAACATCGATAGTATTAGCGCGGGAAATAAGGCCCGCATAGTGACTGCGAGGCGTTTGTCACAGAGAGGGCTTAGTGTAAATTATGTGATACGCAGTCATGCGGATCCGATTCAGGTCAAACGATGTAGCCTATAATGCATTTATCAATATACGTTTAAGCACTTTACTGCCAGTATTCGCCCACACACACACAACGGCCGTGTATAAATTAATCTTAGAGTATAAATTTCAGTGGCATTAAATTTCATCATTAAATAAATTTATAATGTAATTACCGCGGAACTGATACTGACCGGTAGTGTGTACTTTGTTAGTCGTGTCGCAGAGGGCGCGGTAAGCAGATTAAATTTGTTGTAGTAGTTGTGTATACTGTTGTCCTACATTATAATATCACAGAGGAATAATAACATTTCCCTGTCTCACGTTGATTAGATCTAAAAAAGAAAGGCACTCTAAAGTAAAACAGAAAAATACAAGTAAGACTACCTCTTTGTCCTTCATCAGCTGTAATGAAAGTATATGTTCGGAATTGGCAGTAGGTTTTACAAACAACTGTGGTTTTATCGTAAATCTAATACACTATTTACACTATGTTTGGTTGGTCAAGTTATACTTCGGGCTACAGGCAAGTAAAGGACTGATACTGGTGTAATGGGTGCCCTATACCACGTGGTTGTATTTTATCAATACAACCCGCGGGTGATAAAATAATTTGGCTTATAAACGGTTGCACTTTCATTTCAATGCGATGTAAAACCAGTTAGAGGCAGGACGATGTAAATTGAACACTAGGGTCTCGATGCGCAGTAGACAAACACCTCGTTGCGAGGCTAACAAAATTTTCATTCACTTCGCACACGCGCAGAACAGTTTTGTGCAGTGTTTCATAGCGTGAACATCGGCTGCAACAAGACTGGCGGGAACAACGGAAGGATGTGTGTGACAGAGAGGGAAATAATATGGAAGTGAGACAGTGAACGTTATAGCGTTGTCTCCCGTTTCTTCTCTCTAGATAACTTAGCTATACTTGAAAGTGGGGGTAATTCATGCATTGGGTCGGTACAGATGACTGTTCAGGAAAGGCTGGCGGGCCTATAGGAGCACCTCCGGTCACTAGGGATCTCTGTACGGTAATATCATTAAACTATTAGTCCTACATGCTTAAGAGACCTTTCTGAATCACACGTAATATACTCGTACATAAGTGACAATGCAACGTGTTTTTATATATCCAGTATATATTGCAAGGCAACAGGTTTGAAGCTGACTGCACTTACAGAAATAAATTTTGATTTGGTAAAGTAATACATTTATTGGTTATTCTTATTTTATACAAAGCATATACAGTTTATAAATGAAAATTATGAGTTTGAAAAATATAAATTTTGATATATTTGATAGTTAGCAATTAAAAACGAATCTTTAATTGTTTATACTTTATAAAGAGTTTTTATAATTTCAGTGTTCTGGAATTTGCTGGGTTAAGTTGGATCGGTCCAACTCGGGCCTGCTCCTGCGTCCAGCTCGAGTCGTTGTACTCGTAAGCCACTATGTCGATATCAGGGTTTCTTAGTGAGTGTTGTGTCCGTCTCAGTCCTCGTTGACAGCCATCGGTCGTTTAAGATCTCGAACGCCGTGCCTGACTTCGTGGTCTAATTCAGCCGCTCCCTTGACTGTACACTCTGACTTCCCAGAGACTGCGAGACACTTCGTATTAGAGACTGCCATATGAACGACTGTTAGAGAAAAACTGCGTAACTCACGGCTAACCCGTGATTTTATACATCTACGCACATGACATCATTTTTGCATGTTAAAACGTTCTAGATTATACGCGAAAATTGACCACGGGCTGATGAACATAAACTTCCGGTTTCTACACCTTTCCAAACCACGTGAAACTACATGTGATTGAATAGCTAATCATTTTGTCAGTTGATTAAGTACTAAAAATTTATTTAATATTAAGATAATTAGTTATTAGTAGATATTCCAATTTGCACACAAATATAAATGACTTATACTGTGTCTGTTAAATGGCTTACAGTTAATTATCTTCACACAATTCGTTACGCTCACAACACTTATTCACTTTCACACTACACTGCACTGCTGTTCTTTTGTTGTGTATTATTGTCTTAAACTACATTAACATGCAGTACTTAACCTAATAACAATATTTTCTTATAACATTCACACCCCTCTGCATAGGACACCAACTAAGGCTTCTTGTAAATATGTCCCCATAGTGTGAATGTTTGTCTCATTGCAATATATACATGTGTGTGTGTGTGTGTGTGTGTGTGTGTGTGTGTAAATATTATAGAGACCCGTGTTCACGTTATACACATTATATATCACCACCGTGACGATTTCACACTCCTTGTGAATTCTTCTGGCTAGCGAAGTCAAGTGCTAGTGATACGTGCTTCACCGTCCTATCCTACCGCCCCTCATTTAACACACACACACACACACACACACACACACACACACACACACACACACACACACACACACACACACACACACGCACACACGCACGCACGCACGCACGCACGCACGCACGCACGCACGCACGCACGCACGCACACACACGTGTAGTTAATTATTATACTTGTTTTCAAGTAACAAATCTTTTATAATTTTCTTTTTATAGGAAGGAAGACCATTTTATCAGAGCAAATATAGCACCGCGTCGTAACTAAATGTTTCGGAAATTAATTACATTTTCAGTTGTTGTCACAAAACTCTAATGAACTAAAAATGTTTCGATTTACAGCGTACACGCACGAAATAAACAGCATTAATACTACATGAGCCTAAAAAAATCAGTCATAATTTTTATCAGTTTGATTGTACGCAAGGAATAAATAATTGTCTACTGTCTGCCTGCCTACGTCAGCCCGCGTCCCTTCCGTACGTTCGTCTCGTTTTCTCTCTTCTGTTCTTTCTGATACTCATTTTGCAGGTTCGTTAAAGGTAGCTAGAACTGTTTAATTAAATTGGAAATATGATCCCCTACTTCGTTCATCGCGAAGGGCAACTTCCATTGAAATCGTAACTCTGACTTCCCTTCGGTGGGGTGGATTCTCTGCCAGTTCTTTTGTAGTGGTCGGTTGGTATCCCATTCAACGGGTCCTTGTAGAGTACAGAGTAGGAATTCACGATGATAATAATAATAATTTTAATAATAATTTAAATCCAAAGTAATACAGATATTAATCCTGCCCATATAATGCAAACGTTAAGTACTCGAAGGGAGGGAGCTGGGCTTTTAGTTTTACCCTCTCTCGTGCTGACTTTCTCCCCTACACGGGGGGATGGAGTCATAATTATTTCTTGGATTCAGTGCGGATTATACATTTACTTACGCAGCTGTAATTGCAGGGACGATATTTAACTAAACGTCGACAGCGGCAAAAATAACTAGGAAAAACGCACAAGCTTGCACACGGGGGGGGGGGGACACTCAGTAAGGTAAACACAATCAGAAGGATATTCGACTGAGCAGAACACAAGGTTATTAAACTTTAAACAGTAATAGTTGCAGTTAGTTCCACGACATTTGTAATAGGCTTTAATGCCGAATCATCTTTTTCAACATCGTCGTGTTCATTATTCTCACGATACGTTTCAAGGATCCACGGATAACTTACGGTTAAATACATTTTATAGAGTCAACCAATCAAGGAAATGTGATAGTACGGAGTAACAATACCTCTCGAGATACCAAAATAAGGATTTACAGAACCACAGGTGTTGTGAATAAGTATTGCAACATACGGCGCTGAATTATGGCTACCAGTAAAAGAAGTGCTAACCAGCAGCTCTTCAAATGAAGTACTGATGCTACCCATTGACGAAACAGACAGTCAGAAATATAGAAACCAAAAGACGTATATGAATCAATATTGATATACTTGAAAGTATCGAGTGGAAGAAACTGAGTCGGTAGTTCATGTACAGAGGATGGATAATGAGAAGTGGGCCAAAAGAAAAATTTCGTAGATTCTCTCGTCATCATCATTGGCTCGACAGCCCTTTGTAGGCCCTGGCCTTCTTCAGAAGATTTCCCTATTCTTCTCTATTCATGGCACATTCTTCCAGTTTCTAATTCCAAAAGTACTGATGTCCGTGGATTCTCTCACACAGGAGAAAAAGAGGCAATCCGTGAAAGTTGGACCATAGAGGTGAGTACTGCCATAACTATAATGCCAAAGGAAAATTTTAATTCTGCTTGCGTGTGCGCGCGTATATTTTCTTCTTTACTGTTCCAGAATCTTTTCTCGTGTTTCATCTTGAACTTACCCTTTATATGTATTATTCCACTACCATAACTTCTGTTTTCCTTCGTCTGCATGTCACATGAAGTCATCTCACCCCAATTAACGACTGTTCTGATACGTATCTCCAATTTCAATCGAACGATGTATACAATCTTAACTTCAAACCTGAACATAGTTATCGTTTTGCGAGATTCCGCAGGAGTCTCTGTCTGCGGAGACGCTTGTGTGGGTGGAGGAATAGGCCCACGTCTTATTCGTTTTCATCCACCTTCCCTTCAATGGTTACTCTGTCGAATATGAGCTCAGTATTCTTCCATGTGTGTTGGGACACAGTCCTTCTCTTTGTGTTAAGGGAACACCCAAGTAGTCTTAAATAGAGACATTCATCCTGGAACGCGCATATCATTTTAAAACTTTCCATTGGGGATTGAAATGAAATTTGTAACTGTAATTGCGAATACGAAGTTGTCAATCCCTAAGCTTTCAAGTTTACAGATTGCATTAACTTTAGTTTTGTGATTTTAGTAATCCGGTAAGCTTTCCAGACATTTACCATATTGGCAGTGAATATGGTCCGTTTCCTTTTCTCGAATCCCTTCGCAACACGCCCTGTACCGCATCTAAAAAAACCATCTTACAAAAAAAAAATATTCCTCGCCCAGTTATAGATAAGAAAGAGCGGGGTAACGTACAGACTGCTGTGTCGTAGGCCGGACAATGTCGTATTTTATAATTTAATCTTTCGGCCTAAAACTCCCAGAAAAGGAGATAATCGAAACAATCAAACTATTCAGGTCGAATGGAGTTATCTCAAGGGTTCCTTCTTTATATGCTCTTCAGCTCTTTGGATTCAACGGGAAAGGAGGGTAAGCACTCCAGAATCTTGTTCGAGACGAGAGTTTAGTTGACCAGACGTACTCGGGGAGGGGGGGTTTCCCGTATCTTATGAGGATGTTTAGATAATACCTAGAGGGGATTGGCTCTAACAGCTCAAACCTCTCAGTAAGTAAGGCCGAGCACCGTGATCTGGTTCCATAGCTAGCCAGGTCCACTAACTTTCCTACCAAGTAAATCCACCACTGTTGTAACAATTTCTCTTCACGTTTCGCCAATCGTAATCGATTGTCGTCTTCAGAACTTCACTATATAACAGAAGTTCAGCAGGAGACAGCACAATCCGGTTACCGTTCGCTGCGCTTTTGTTTATTATACCGTCCACTTTACCTAGAAAAAATATGTTAGTAGATAAAACAGACTTTGTTGTAAAAAAAGCAAAATTATGACCAATACTGGTGTCTGACATCTTATACATTATGGTTACTCTTATTGCTACTTAAGTAATTTTTTTTTACTGACAGTCGGTAAGGTACTCGACAGTTGTTACAACAGGTGTGACAAATTAGGAAATATGAAGGAAATGCAAGGGAACGCGGATCGTTTCGAGGCCTGGACGTGAGTACTGTGAATTTTGCCAGCGAAGAAGAAATTTGTATACGTCTATATACTTATTATGCTGAACTATTCACCTGCCTGCTATGCCATAGCAACTTGATTATTTACACTACTTCACACTATTATGCTGAACTATTCACCTGCCATAGAAACTTGATTATTTACACTACTTCACACTATTATGCTGAACTATTCACCTGCCATAGCAACTTGATTATTTACACTACTTCACACTATTATGCTGAACTATTCACCTGCCATAGCAACTTGATTATTTACACTACTTCACACTATTATGCTGAACTATTCACCTGCCATAGCAACTTGATTATTTACACTACTTCACACTATTATGGTGAACTATTCACCTGCCATAGCAACTTGATTATTTACACTACTTCACACTATTATGCTGAACTATTCACCTGCCATAGCAACTTGATTATTTACACTACTTCACACTATTATGCTGAACTATTCACCTGCCATAGCAACTTGATTATTTACACTACTTCACACTATTATGCTGAACTATTCACCTGCCATAGCAACTTGATTATTTACACTACTTCACACTATTCGTCACTGTACCCGTCCTACAATATCAAAAAACATTGTACCTGTTTTTAGTATCAGTTTTCTGACGCCAAATTTCGACGATAACATATTACAGAAAAATAGGGACCTGTTATAACAAAACAGACAAAGGAAACGGGACAAAGACTAAAACAGTTTGTACAATTGTATGTGCGCTAGCGCGTACCAGTCCTCATACACAGGAACGTTTATAACCGTGGCGGGCTCGCCTCGTGGCTAGGCAATGTCCGTCCGATCTGGTTTAATTAACATAGTTAACATTTGTTTTGGCGTCGTACGCCGCTCTTTAACCCCGGAACGTTTTACGTTTGACGATTGCAATTTCGTGTGTATTTGCCGCTGTGGAATTCGTATACCGTGCAACGCGTTTACAATTTGTTACCTCACTCCACAAACACATATCGGTTAATGGCGGCATTTGTAATTAATTGTGAGGGCATGTGGACACTGGGTAGTCCATTTCGTTTGCCGTACGTACTGCTGCAGTGACAACTCAATGGGGTTTATTACGCTTACCAGTGAGTGCGTACGCGCCGTGGGCATAGTATTTTACTGTTATGTACTCATTCTGACTGTATTTATATACCGACACCACGTTTTTGTGAAAACCATATGTTCGAAATTTATATGTTTTTGTGTGTGCGCGTGGACACACACGCACATACAAAACATTACTCACTTTACGTTTGTAATTATCCTAACTATTAAACAATAAACAAAACTAATTTCAACAAGAATATATTTTATTGAAATGACATAAACTGTACTTCAAATCGTTAGTTAACGAAGTTTTCGTGATAAAGAAAATTATTGATTACCGAATAAACCTGAACGGATTATTTAACGCGCTTGGGCGTCGTTTTCTCGAATACGTATTAGGACGTATCTGAGTTGCTCGTTGGTCCTGAAAAGACCACTTCTACAGCAAAGTTTCGGCACAGAATCCGTTATCTTCTGCAGTTTCTAGCTCGGAAGATGTGCCCATATATTAAAGCAGAAATTAAGCTAATAAATAACAACTCAAAAGCGTTCTACTACCCGAGGAAATGACGACGACGGATGGATAGCATCTGCTAAAACATCCGGACGTCAGACACACGCGCGCGCGCGAGTTCACCACCTGTCTTTGCCTCATTCCTTTCAAGCACTGTTTTCATCTTCGTCTCTTCTTAATCTTCATCCTGAAGGTTTTGCCCTTCCATTACTTCATGCTCCATAGTGTCCGATGTGTGGATCCCAAACCGTTATTCACGATGTCCATCTACTCTCCGAAACCTTTTTTTCTTCAATTTTGTTTGTTACGTTTCTCCATCTCTGATTTTTCTGTTAATTCACTGATTAACAGTACAGTAGTAGAGCAGAACAGATTCTTGTCACGGGGACCGTAATGTTGGTTTTCCTTTAATTTTCTTTTATTATTTTTATTTACTACATAGTTTTTCACGATTATACAACATACAGATCTACTTTATATTTTCCTTTTATAAGCTCTTTTTAGTAATTGCCTGCCACAAGAACTGAATACTGGACATCAAATTTCATTATTTTAATGTTTTAAACAAGCGTTGGCTGTGATTAGGTGGCCAGAGCTTCATACCGTAAGGATTCCGTTCTAATTTTAATTTTTGTAATTTTCACTCTATCAGTTTCATCGACCCAGCGTTTCTCAAATTTCACTAATACAGAGACTCTCCACTTACAAATATTTTCGTTACGCGCATAAGGCATTTTTTTTGTATATACAATAACTATTTAACTGTAGGCTACCAAGTTTATTATTGTAATAATTTAGGAATACCATTAGATTCCAAATAAAACTTTATTAAGCGAGTAAAATATGAATTTATAATTAGTATATGTAGTAATAATGAATTTCGATATTCTTATGGTTATTATCATTATTATTATTATTGTTGTTGTTCCTTTTATGCAAAAATGATCATCCAAATCACTATAAAGTTTTGTGTGCGCGCGCGCGCGCATACACACACACATTTAGGTTATATATAAGAACGTTAATGTGAAATGCGTATTAAAAATTCATACTTACTACCGAAAAATATTGATTAAAGTATTTTGTACATACGAAAATGTTCAACAAAGACATAAGAAAATACGTAGGCCTAATACATGCGTTATATTAGATGAAAGTTTGAGGTGAGATGTAATATACAGAGCAGAGAAGAGAAGAGATTGAGGGAATACGAAGAGATAAACAGAGCGTATCAAAAGTGCGCGTAAATCAGAAATGGGAGGGAAAACTGAAATCGACATAACAAAGTTTACAGTTTTAGGTAAGCCGATTGATGTTTTATGTGTAAAAAAAGCCTGCTCAGCTGAAATACAGAAAAATAAACTATAAAACCAAGAGCACGATTTATTAGGGTAGCACAACAAAGTTTGAGCCGGATGTTGGGCGGTCCAATCAAACGTCGGGGTTAATCAGCACGATTGGTTCTCAGATTGTGGTCGGGCGACTGTTGCTTTCTGGTTGATTAAATTTATTATATATTCGTGTTCGCGGACTTCGTTAAAGATTTAGCAGCCACGTTTAATTTTACTTTATCCAGTTCTTATAAAGGAGCAATTGTTTTCCTTTATCGGTAAATAGCCGTGCGTTTGTAAACTTTATTTGTCATCTTCTAGATCGGTTGCATGTACAGTGTTTGTACACTTCAAGTGACATACCTTTTTACTGGACTACTCAACGACGAGCATAATGTAATGCAACTTCTTATGGTCCCTCCAAACGACTGCATCGATTTTTACAAAAGAGGACTCAATCGGCCAAGTAGTGTTTTAAAAAAAAAACAAAAAAAAAACAAAATGGGGAACATCAGACGCCATACTGTTAATACAAAAGTTGAAAATTTTTCTTTGAGGGAGATAAGGCATGATCCGTCTTGACCTTGCCAGTGTCTTTGAACAAACATGCATTCATAAATGAATTACCATGAATTATAGTTCAGCAGAAATTCCAGTGATTATTCGACTGCGCAAAATAGAAGGTTTGTTTGCTGTCTGTATTTGCATGCTTGTGCTCACGTAACTCCAAAACTGGTGCACTGACTTCGGTAAAGAAATATCAATCGATGTTTTTGACGATACGAGTTAACCGGTTTGTCAGAAAATTAAAAACGCCGGACGCTAGAAAACACAGGCCTACTATGGAAGTCTCATGCATAAATATATTTTTTCGTATTCCAGTTGTTTTGAAGTTATTAAATTATGACAGTACCATAGAATTATTTGCCCTTGTTGTTCAATACTGTTTTCCTCCAAGAGCAATAGACTTATATGACCTGACATTTTAAATAATCTATTTTTCTCACAGCTGTGGTTTTGGTTTTGTTACAATAACTAAAACGGCCGTCGTTAATACACATTTTACAACGCAATGTTTCAAGTACCGTCAGTCTGTTAGCTGCTTGTAATTTTGTCACGTTCTATTATGTAGACCTAAGTTTCTAGGTTTCCGTACCCTATGTAATAGTTGCATAATCTTGATTTTGGAATCGTAAATGCTCAATCGCATTCTTTTTTTTGCCTGGTTAGTAACATGCTGTGTAGAGACATATCTGCACCATCGACCTTGTAATATTTTGACTCTTATGACTTTCTATCCGTATCTGTTTCGTGAATATCATTATCAGATATTTGCATTGGTAATATCTGTCGATCCGCAAGTGTATAGATCCGCTTACAGACAATCGTACGGACATCCAGGATTAGCATTCATACAACGAGGCTTCAACTTGATTTTGTCAGTGACGCTTAACTTGAAATTACAGCTGAATTTAACTTTTCATTACGTAGAGGTGGTTACGTTACCGCCATATTGACGGGGTGATACATTGAATACCTATGTTAAAAGAAAGTTACATTTTTACAAATTGATTTATTAAAATAGTTTACACTAATTGATTACAATACAGGCTTACCTACTTCTTGGGTTTTTAACGATCTTTGTAATTTATTTTACTACGGAACTTTTGAGTTCCGTACACAACAAAATATTCTTGTTGGTTTCTTTATAAGGCGCTGTTCTACTTTCTTATTCCTCATTGCCTTACGGTGTTAAGAACACTGCGTTACCAGACAACAGCCCCGAGATCAGAATTCCTCACAACTAACTTATCCAACTAAATTGAAAATAAGGCGAGTCGTCAGAGAATCAACAGTTATACGAAATAAAATTTAAAAAATAATACTTTGAATAAAGACTTCTTGCTACTTATATTAATTTTAACAAGTAGCATTTTTAACAAGATATAAAATTATATCTCTGAAAAATATCATGAGAAAGTTTGAGGGCGATTCGCCGTAGGAGCTGCAGAAAAATGGAGTGGTCAATATTCATGTTACTGTGTAAAATGGTGAGGATGACGATAATAATAATACTGCCGAACTTGCATTCAAAATGTTTCCCACGTGAGGACGGGCAACGTCACACAGAACATGGGATTACAGAACGTCATACGTCATACCCCAATGGCAAATTATGCTCATACCCACAGAGATATGGAGAACAACATAAGAGGATGCCTCCGAAATCGGCCGGTGACTGGTGAGCGTCAGGGCACGTCTAGAGTCTGTGCTGGACATAAGAACATCGGTGACAAATGTTGTGAGATGACGGGCCTCTGTCAATCAAGAAGCGACAGCCTCAAACAAGTTTAACCAACAGAAGAGCTAATACAGAGAAGATGGTAACCTCACAGAAGTCACTCAAAGTTGACCATGTTCTACACCACGCTTATCCGCTGAAAGGGAAACACAAACAGGAGAACTCAGTGGACTCGTGAAGAGTGTAGAGAATGTGGTGTTACTTTTACATAGTCACGATTAAGATAGCTATCGTCTGAATGGTCACGCACATAGAAAGTCGTACATAATTGTAGTGGCGAAGGAGCAGCACCTTCTGTTTTGGGTTGAAATTTGGTGACTGCCACTTAATCCTGGAACAACTGGGGAACGTTTCCAGCTGTCTGTGAAGTGAGATGAAGTAATAATAATATATAAAAAAAAGAAATAAATAATAATAATACCGCAACCATCATCACAACAACAATAGTAATGATAGTATTAATAATAGCAATAATAATATTACAGACACACGATTCGGCGGAAGAAGCAAGGCCGTCCCACCGCAGATAAACACAACGTAACACGTGTGCTTATTCGTTCAGACGAAACCACGAAAATTTACGAACGAGATGACTTAATTAAAAACCTTGCAGTTTCCGTGTGTAGCTTAGGGTGGCCGCGCTAACGACGGGTGACGCTGACGGTATGTGCGCGGGTGTACGGCGTCTGATATATATGGACGTCGGAATCACGGGGACGTGAATAAGTACACAATCTTACGGAGTACCACACGGTCGATTAACGTCCCTCCTCGCCGACATTTGTCATCTGTAGCCACTTCCGGCGCGATGATCTTGCACTGACTTCCTGCAGCACAAGGGGAAAGGATCGATTGTCGCAAGAAACAGGTCGTAATGTAGTGACTTATATCGCTGTTTCCGACCTGCGACTGGCGAGAAAGGGACCGAATTGAATGGCATTATTGAAATTAAGTCTGCTGCACCCCGCTCTGCGTGCGCTGAACTTTCCTTTCCTTAGGAAAAGTTCAGTAAGTACATGGTTTATTGATGAATCACTAACGACGCGGTGCGTGATGTGACATATCCACTAGTAAACACAAACCGTCAGGGCCACATTTTATAATCTGTCTATACGCATGTCTACAGAATAAACATCATTATCGCTGATAAGGACTAATGTAGGACAAACTACATTATTTCAACCGCACGTCACTGAAACAGTGATTATATTAAGATTACACTACCGTCAACACTGTTAACTTCCCCTACTGATGCGGCTAAGTACTTACCCGTGTGGGCCCAGAGTCCGGTAAACGTCATGAAAACGATCCGCCTTGAGCGGGTTCAAATCCCGATGCCTCCCTTCGGAATCGGGTGCGTCAACTACTGAGCAACTGGGCAGTGGTTCTAATAGACACATAATAGAGACAACGAATCTAATCTTTGTTAAGTATTCATACGTCAAGCTCCACGCGAATGTCGAAAATCTCCGTCCGCCAGGTCGAAAAACTCATATGAAAAGCCACAGTGACAAGAAAACATACAAAAACAAACACAATATTACGCATGGAACTACGTGGTAAGTTATGGAATTTAGAGGAAAGCATCCGATACGTTCCAAGATAATTATAAACAATCAGGCTATAGAACAGGTATCTCATTTCAATTTTCTAGGGTGCGATGTAACTTACGAGTATGACAGCGACATCGATATAAAAATAAACAGATTTTAAATGACATGTGGTACTATACACAGAACACTTGGAAGTAAGACAAGAAAAGACACCAAGATTGTAAAAATTGTATAAAGTAATGGCAACACCTGTTTTAACTTATGGAAGTGAAACTTGGACGATGACGAAAAATGATGAGCTAAGAATACAAACAAGTGAAATGAAGTTCTTGAGGAAAACAAAGGTTGGACCCTTAGAGATCAAATACGAAATGAAGATATAAGAACTGAGCTAAATGTATATTCTATGGCCAGCAGAATAAGGGAAGGACAAATAAAACTGAGGCAGCATATCGAGAGAATAGAAGATATGAGACTACCTAAACAGGTAGGCTTAATACGGATATAGACCTCAGGGAAGACGTGATATAGGTAGACCAAGGAAGAGATCGCTTCAGTGAAGTCGGAACAGGCTGTAAGCCTATACCTTGACGTGGAGAAGAAGAAAAAGACTACGTGGTACAGATGGTTTTGGGTAGCCACACCGTGCGGGTTGGTTTCGATTTTCTTCAAGCAAAATTTTAAATCGCTTATAGATAGTCGGTCTCTTGTTGGCAAGCGATGACAAGCAAGACGGAACTACATTAAGTAAGAAATCATAATCTTTATCAAATAACAATTTTCAAGTTACACGTTTGAAAACGACTATGAAATGAAACAGCTAAGACGATTATATCTCTTAGAGCTGAGAGAGAATTTATGAACGGATCCATCACGGGTGTGCACTTGATTTTAACATGCGCCGATGCACACGCTCACACGCCCACATACAGGATTTCTGCATGTGTTAGCGGTTCCTTGTTTAAACCATTTATTCTCTGTTCTGAGAGTCTTCAACCTCAGTTGTCTCTTTACACTATCTCATCTATACTGCGTTTCTCCACGATCTTCTACCTCTTCATCTCCGTTTACTGACCATGGGCCTTCACTCTATTAGTTTCGCTTCCTATTGGGCTGTACCTTCTCTTCTTCCTCGTCCATATAACCCACTCAAGTTTTGATTTGCTCCTCGATAAATCTGACTGTCCGACACACAGAAAGAATACAACATCTTTTTCGGAAATTCCATTTACTTTTTTTTTTAATTTTGTTCTTTATTTTTTAACACTCAAATTTTCTACTTCATTCGTTATAGTGCTATTGTGAAAAATTATGTATTGGACACATAAATCTGAAAGAATATAACTCAGCCGTTTAACGGAGTTTCGTGCTTGTCTGTCTGTTCACGTGTTCATCATCCGTCTGAAATTAATGAAATTTTGTAAATTAATGAAACGTAAATATTTACGTAAATTTGTCTCTTGATCCTACATCCTCTCCAGCTTCAGTTTCTAGTCTCCTTACGCTTTCATTTCTATCTAGTTTAGGCCTACTTCAAACCCGATTTGTGTCTCTCTTATAATTTTTTGTTACTGCGCAACTCAGGTTTTCGTCTTGCGTTATTATTGCCTGCTATTCTGGAAAGCTACTACGATTTGTTTTATTATACATTCCATTAGCCAGTTCAGTTAATACATTAATAAAACGCGCCGTACACGTACGCGCGCGCACACACACACACACACACACACACACACACACACACACACACACACACAACTTACTTCAGTCAAACACGATGGGAAGTTTTCTGTTGTTTACTGGCGTTCGAGTTCCACCAACAAAACTTCTTTATTAGTTATGTGTCGAGAAAATCGCTCCTGTGTGATATAAAACACGGAGCTATAATTGTGAAGCATTTTATCACCATTACAGGTGAGTTTTTGTATATTTGTTATACATTATGTTTGGATTCACTGTAAACTTTACTAAAAAAAAAAAGAGGAGAGAACTCGAGCCCAGTCAAAACATTTCGATTGTGTAGAAATCGAACAAATCCATTCACACAAGTAGTTACTCAATGGATCGGTAACGATACCTATAAACCAGAATGGCAATTAATCTTAATTGGCCGACCTACGGAATATTTTGGAATACCTTTAGGCAAGGCACAAGTAAGAGAATAAAACTCGTACATATACCCAATGAGTATAACCGGTTCATAGGTATAGTGCACAAAGGCAGGCTGAAGATAGCTCAAAAAGCAATACAAAAATTCGTGTAGTGACTGTAGCAGTGGAACGATTGAGTCTGAGAATGACAGTATGACACTGAGAGGCAGACTACGTTAATACCGCCATTAGACACGGCGAGACGATACAGTAGACGAGATAATTAAGTTGAAGTGGAATTGGGTCGATTATTAACGGCCGCCACCTGGATAAAGCGAATATCTGAATGGAAACCTCGGCAGGAAGCGTACACGCCAAGACCGAAAAAAAAATGGATCCAGACCGCACAAAACTGAAATAAATGTATGCGATTAAATAAGACTTATATTCAGAATATGTAGCCTCAGGCTGATGATGACGACAACGACAAATTTCCAGTTTTTGACAGATGAAATGTATCTCAGATTTTAAAAGGCGGTTAAAAACAAGAATTTGCTTACGCGTTCCATTCAGCACTTAAACAGTGCGGTCCAGTGTAAAGGTCATTCGGTTGGTACTTTACGGGATCTATCATGTGGGCTGCGTATTTTTTTTTATGTGTTTAATGTTAACTCGAAGCGAGAAAAGTACTTCACTAATTTAAATAGACGAATTAGTCCGACGTTCTACATAATTTGATTAGATACGGTTTGGCCAAAGAATTTTATGGAATAAATGTGGCGATAAACTGCGAATTCAATCGTTTCATCGAAGTTATCTTCCGCGTAGCATTTACATTGTGACGATCATCAACTTGCGCGCCGTCTATAATTAATATATATATCATCAACATTATCCAAAACGTATGCCTTGTCGCTGCAACCACTGTTTTGTTTTCTGCTGCTATTTTTGTTTGGAGGGAACTCTCATATCAGTTTTACTGTAACATCCTTATGACTGTGGTACAAATTTAATTTACTCGCTAGTTCTCGCTGTTGCATAACATCTTTCTTTCGGTTCAATACGTGCGGTTTCATTTATTTTCCTTAACCACACGTTTCGCCCACACGACGATGAGACATATTCAGTAACCGAGCCTCAGTAACCTCATCACAGCATAGACGAAGCGTCTAGTTTCAAGAAAAGTGTTGTTATTAACAAATAAATAGTTTTAATTTTTTATTAAATATTTATTAACGAAACAAATTTTTGTATATTCAATTTATTGTTTTAACTCGCTTTTCTCGTTCACTGTTGTTGAAACTTCTTAATTTGTTTCCCAATAAGTCCAACTAGGTCTTCTCGTTTCCCGCCATGTCTACTTTTCACCAGCTTCGATGCAGCTTTTCTCCTGTCTCCCGATTCCAACTTTCATACTCAATACTAATGTGCATACTTTTTGACACAGTTTTTCTGTCTATAAATGCATAGTTTGCAAAGGCTATAATTTTTCTTCACGTCTACTGCAAACGTGATATCTTCAGTAATTATTATACTTCCTATGTATCAGTACGCAACTAACACTCAATTTTCTGTTATTTGTTTCCAAGACTGAAAGAGTTTCACTTCCAGCATCCTTTTCAGAATCTGCAATTACTACAGTCATCATCACCTTCAGCCAGGATTAAACTAAAAATGGTTTATTCCGGTCGCAAGCAGATAGACTAGAGCTGGTGACTCCAACCCTTCTTCGAACGCACCACACCTCTCCGTCCTGTCGGCTTATAATTCCATAGTTGTTTGGTGATACGGCAGTCATCCATTGGCTTAACATGATCCAACCATTTTAGCCGATACTGGGCAATTCTATCAAGTATACTTATAATATTCAGCTCCTGCCATATATCGACATTCCTTTTGCCGATTCTTTTTTAAGAGTCTATCCTGCCACGTGCCTGGGAAATCTCATTTCGGCGCTTGAATACGACTGGTCTGGAACTTCGTTACAGTCCAATTCTCATATCCACAGAGAAGTGTGGGGAGAGCCATCACCTTGTAGTACTTCAGCCGTGTTTCTTTCCTCGCCGATTTTAGAGTTCTCCTGATGGTCCACACATATGTTTGAACTTGTGATGCTTCTTTGTTTGCAACGTCATAATTTGTAACGTAAGATACGTTACAGTCCAGATATTCAAAATTTCTAAAGTGGTACAAAACTACTACATCCATAAAAGTGCAGGCTATTTTTCCAACCACTGTTCCTCAAGCCGTTGAGTTTAAACTCATAACTTCATTAGCCGTAACAGAGGGGCAACATACACTGGCAACGTTAGTAAGTGAATTGCCGCTTTCCATAAGGCAAAAATTTCTCCACATAATAAGCAGAGTCTGTGGCAAGTCTGGCGTGATTTGCTACTGGCTGTATCAACAGTTATTTAACTAACCGAGAGGTGTCCTGTCTATTCTGTCTACTTACTTGTTTCTTTAAAAATATCTCCATTTCTTAAAAATGCAAACGAATTAAAAGCGAGCAACGACTTTACAATTTAATCGTACGCCTCTCGCTCGCCACCTGTCCCTCTATAAACACTACCTCGTCTATCGGTTCAGACTGCAAACGAATTTTAAACGTCTGGCCCGTTTGTTTGGTAGCTTATCTGCAAACATTATTCACTGTCATCCACGTGAAAAAAAAATCCACACTCCTATTATATATACAGTATATACATTGCGATGCCAGAAAATTAGATTTATTATTAAGTTACAAGAGTTTCACATTTAAGCCGCTGCCATATTCATTCATCTTGCCTTGGGCGCTGTGTTAATTTTTCGCCTACTAAATGATTAATAGCGTCCGCGGAGACAACACCTGACAACAGCGTACTACGTCTTTGTCCGTACGTTCCGCTGAGAGTTACCTGTGTTTTGTTTGACTTTTCCGTTGGCTGCTGTTGGCAACCCTGCTCCTGTTAACGTTTATTCTTAATTACCGCTACGTAATATTCTGTCATCCCAGCATGAAGTATTACGTTTTAGTCGTGTAGACGTTTCTTTCATTTTATAAAAACATGTTTCTCTAAACGGATTTAAGTCTGTAGAAATTTTGCTAATCATTGTTTTCTGTGACTGTTACCCTTCCGTTGCAAAGACATACACGACGGCCAACATGTGTATACATTGTACTGATATATAGAGACTTTTTAACTGTTTTAGATCGAAACTTTTTCTCAGTGCTGAGGGCTGTCTCCTACCAAAAGAACTTAATTAAATTCGTTAGTTACACAAATATATTTAACACACTGAACACTTTTTAAACATTAAAAAAGAATTTATAAAATAAACAATATACTCATCTGTTCTTCCTTGCTGGCGTTTGCCACCACTTAACATAACGTTTAACCCGGTTTTTCAAATGCTTTCATCTGTCAGAGCTTTGGGAACACTATCTACTTCCAGTCTTCTGAGATAACCACACCGTGTTAATCAACTTTGTTCTCTTTCCATAGCTGTGACCAATGTGGCATAAATAGGAGCTGCTTTAGGGGAGGGGGATGAGACTAGATTTAAGGTTGGACTCCCCTTAATTTTATTAATTTAGAAATATTGTAATTTCATTAATTTCTACAATTATTTATAAGCGTTATTCTAACACACACAAAACTAGGTTAGAAATAGGTCTTCGTTTAGTGAATTTTACTGAAATTTTTAATAGCTCTGGGAAGGGGACGGATTCCCTAAGCCCCCCCTGTGTTTACGCAACTGGCTGTGGCTATTCCTATTCATGGTTTTTGTTCTGTTTTTTTCCACAGCTGAGTCCTTTGATCCCATTGGGTTCCTGATAGTCCTTATCCTTATCCTTTATTCTGAACGTCTTCGTCCTGGATTTCCGTTCTTTCCTAACAGCACATTTTACTTGATGCTGCATACTCTCTGTCTCCGTACACCACTATACTCTTAATAATGGTTTTATAAATTATATCTTTGCTATAACGTAGTTATAAGAATAAGAATAATAACTGATGGTAGTAGGAAAGGAACACCAGTTAATAGACGCACGCAATAACCGAAAAAGAACTAAGCATCAAATCAATAATTTAGGGGTAACGGTAAAAATAATTACCCTTGCTGTTATAGACATATACGGCTCGCGCACGCTTACCGTATTGTAATGTGATCTCGTATTATGCAGAGGTGTACGTACATTGCCATACAACGCCCTGAATACCGCGCGCTAATGTAACATTTGCCAAAATGTTACACAATACGCACATGTTCTGGACAGATATGATCTGTTCCTTATCCCATAAGATAAAATTTTATTGACTTCAGTATAGATTGGTATATTCGACTATAGCTAGTCTCAAATGTGTGTTGATCAAATATTTTTGTAAATATAGACGTAATAATTTTAAGAAATGAATTTTCATAATTTAGTTACTTTTGCCTGTTTTAAAAATATTTCTTTCATTAACTTAGAAGGTGTTACTGTATTACTTTTTGATTTCAATGATCAACGTAAAATATTTATAGTGGCTATACGTTTTTATAACGATAATACGTATTTTGTTAATGTAAAACAATTATAATGGGAATAAAATTTTGTGTTTACTTATTTACAAAATTTGTTTTCGGTTAAATTTATTTTTTAATATTACATGTGAATCATTGAACAGAATTTACTAGATTTAATCACAGAACTCATGTTTTGCTTTCAATAAAATGTTTTAAACAAATATGTTATCTCTTTTCCGCATACAGAGATAATTATTCTGATATCATACATGATATGTGTTTCAGAGTTTTTATTAAATCTGTTATCACATCTGCGATTTAATATGTTGTATTCAGTAGTTTTCAAATAAAGTTACGAAATAAAATTGAAATATAATTCAACTAAATTTATATTACAATAAATACAATTATTAGACAATAATAATATAAATATATTTATTAAATAAATAATTTATTTATTTATTAAAAACAATAAATGTGAAAGATATAGGCCTAATATTTCTATTAAAAACAGAATTGCCAGCTCTTTTACAAATTAACAATTTCGTTAAATAAATTAGTAAAAATGATCAACAACACTTTTGTCACTACATATCTACACCCAGATGATGATGTTGATGTTAGTTGTTCGGCACCATCAAAGTGCTATTGATCTTATGTATAAAAAATTATCTTTCCACTTCATCTCGTCCGCGCTATTTAGAGTCTGTATGGAGGGACAACTATTCGTATAGACTTAGGTAGAAGATTATCTCAAGAAGTGGCTATAAATCAAAGTGTTAGACACGGCTGTAGCCTCTTTCCAAGTTTATTTTATACGTATATTGACGAAATTTTTCCAGAATGAACGGGCGTGTGTCCTGCAGATATACGAATCTCGGATAAGGGATCACTTAGCACATTACTATACGCAGATGACCAAATAATTATAGGGAAGAGTGAAAATGAGTAAAAAAGGTCTATTTATACCTTGCATACAATCTGCCAGAAATACAACTTTAAGATCTCAAATACTGAGACAAAAACAATAGCCTTACTAGGCAAGAACCTTGTAAGAACAAAAATTGTAATTGATAGTAGTGTTTTGGGGCAGGTATCACATTTTAATTATTTGGGATATGATATCTCATATAGGAAGGACAACGATATCGAAAGAAAGTTAAATAAATTTAGTTATACCTGTGGAACAATAAGACGACTACTGAAGAATAAAATGTAGAGGGAGACACATCTAAAGTTCTGTAAGGTCATGTCTGTGCCGACATTAATGTATGCATGTGAAACATGGACCCTCCTGCAAAAAGATATTTAAAAAATACAGGTCTCAGAAATGAAGTTTTTAAGAGCAGTTAAGGGATGCAATCTGAGAGATTATCTACGAAACGGAAGTTATAGATCATCTAAGGTAAGATATGAAGTTACAGTAGGTTCTGGATAGAATAAAGGAATACAGGCAGAATTGGAAGTAGACACGCGTATTCCTAAACAAGCGTTTGAATACAGGCCAGTGGTACAGAGAGATCGTGGAAAACACTGGAAAAAATGGTCAGAGACTCTGTAAAGTCGGAACAGGCTATAAGCCCAAGCCAGAAGAAGAAGAAGAAGAAGAAGAAGAAGAAGAAGAAGAAGAAGAAGAAGAAGAAGAAGAAGAAGAAGAAGAAGAAGAAGAAGAAGAAGAAGAAGAAGAAGAAGAAGAAGAAGAAGAAGAAGAAGAAGAAGAAGAAATCTTTAAACTTTATCCTTACCCTTCAAAAAACTCTGTATTCTTAATTTTGTATTAATCTTATTCTTGATTTAAATTTACATTTATATTTTCTTTGTTTATTGTGTAAAGAAATAAAAAAATTATACAGAACAAAATATCTCGCAGAATAAAGTTAATGAACAGAAATATACTATTTTTAAAAACGAAGGAACGTATAAATACATTTATAAGACTTATTCTTGAAGAAAAAATTCTGCTTTTCTTCAACACAGATGTTTGCCGTTTGTCACCCCCGCACCTCAGGTAAATCAGTTTTTCTATTTGTTTGCGCAATTAGATGATCACAGCTTTAAAGCCGACTACTCGAGTTTTCACAATAAAAGAACATCTGGGTGGAGGAAGAGAAGACGACGAAGAAACGCTCGGCAGATGATGACGGTGGCTGGGGGATGGGGCGCAGGGCGTGACAAAAAGATCGTTAGCCGTCATTGTCTCGTCCATTAACTCTTCCATTATTATACACATTCAATTCACTCAGCTGTAAGATTTAAATGTCCATTCCATTAAACGCGAACAACTCACTAACTGCGAGACTTGCTTTATTCTCTCTCTCTCTCTCTCTCTCTCTCTCTCTCTCTCTCTCTCTCTCTCTCTCTCTCTCTCTACAGCTGTTCAGTCTCTGTTATTGTTGACCCTTTACGATGCTAATGAAATTAAACGGCAAGAACACGCCCTTACACAAACAGACACGCGCGCGACGATACTCGTTCTAAGGCCGGATTCCAGATTTCGGTTCAAAAATGTACATCAACTCTATTGTTCAAAGTAAGTCTAGAATAACAATGAAAGGGACGCCCAAAAGTTTGAGACTGTAGTTTTGAATAAATATTATTATACAGTTTAGTCTGACATTCGAATAATCTGATAGGACGCCATAATTTGTTCTATTCTGCTGGTATTCTTTTACATGACTGACCATGTATGCGTGGTCGATAAACACGTAATCATTCCATGAACGGTTTCGGTTTTGCGGTTGCGCAGACCATGACAGGATAATACTTGTTCTCTCAGCCGCTCGTTTCGGCTATTTATCGGGTAGTCCTTCCTCAGTGACTGTCTTCACCTTGCTCCATTGTTTTGATAATAATGAACTTGCTGGTATCAGTTGGTTACATACATTCTTGTGAACCGGCTAGATGTTTTTTTTTTATTGATGGAGTCCAGAGCAATCAGATGACATGTGTCTTACTGCCTGCGAAGTGTTTTATCCCGGCTCCAATAATACATGTTATTCAGCTTCTTCTCTGTACCGTACACGATGCCCTCGGGTGATTCTTGATGACCCGCCACAAAGACATCCTCAATAAAATTTAACTTCAGTCCCAGCCTCTGAGTTAACCTTCGAAGCTGTCCTTTCTTCTCTCCTTGCACGCCGACCGCGCTGCTTGCGACTGTTACGCCTGTCACTGGCACGGAGGCTCTCTGCCTCGCGGAGAGCGACCGACGCCTCACGGGGTCTGCCAGTTGGGCTTGAGACAGGCGACACCTGTCGCCTGAATCACTTCCAGGAGCATTACCATACACTAAAGACTTATTCCCCGCCATCTAGCAGATGACCGTGTTGGTGGTTGATAATTCCAGTTTTAGGTACCCGTCTACTGTACCAGCACTAAGTTTATCACCTGGCAGCCATTAGGCTCAACCCAGTTGCTGCATGCTGCAATCGTGGTCCGGGTGCAAAGACACCCCGCAACTTTAATGCAATACCGTACGACCTTGCTTCATACCACCTGGAGTTTCGTACGTTTCGAATGTCTGATTGTATTTATTTTCTACATTTTTGTTTCTTTTATGTAATTTTATGTTTCGTTTTCCATTAAAGCTAATATCGCGGATCCGTTTGTCGTTACAGGCATCACCACTTTACGATATATTTGGACGTTCGTACATTTAGATCTTTCTTTCTTTTCGTTATGTATTCTTCTCGTGCAGGTACAGTTTTATCATATTTTCACCAACTCGTATCACGATCTGTGTGACAAATAAAACCGACGAAAGCAGACTAACCATAAAATTTTACACAAGCGACAGTCAACTGGCTACGTTAGACAGAAGTACTTGGTGACTGGCGGGAACTGTCTACTGGAGGTTCAATGAACATGTTTTATGGAGACAATTTAACGGAATGAGTAAAATTTACGACAACTCTCTTCTCACACCTAACCTAGTTTTGATAATGAAACACAAATCTAATATAACAAAATTAGCTATAAATGTGTAGATCGTTTTTGAAACCTCGATAGGTTTAGTTTACTGGTAACGGGATATGTAACGTCTGAAATTTGTCACAGAACTGTATATAGCCTAACCATACAGGAAGACATCAGAGCAATGGTCACAATCTAGAGAGAAGAATGAAGAGATACGGTGCAAATTCAAAAAAAAAAAAAAAAAAAATCGACACCAAAATCGATAACGGTCTGCTGAAAAACACGCGCGCAAGCACGCACGCACGCACGCACGTGGGAAAAGAGATTCTTTGCAAGGTGCTGGGTTAAAAGACGTACGCTATATTGAGACACATCTCATCGAAGATAACATTCGAAACGAACTGAATATAGTAGAGTCAAAAATCCGAAGAACTCGGAACTAGGGAAATCGAATTATTGATTTATTCAGATTTTCGAACATAACGAATATATACGACAGTAACAGGACAAAAAACAAAAATAAGCTGTACAGAGTTCAAACAATAACTACGTATTGTATACGTAAATGAATTTTACTTTTCGTTTGGTATCGAAAACATAAATATTGAACACTATTATTTAAAACATTAAAAACACAGTATTTTATCACTCTCAATTCTTCCCTTCTTTAGGAACTAACTTTATTACTGTATACAAAAAAAAACTTAGTATTGTACATTTTATAAAATCGAAGGTTTTAAGAAAAATGTTAATGAAAATAATCGCTTATTTTTCTTTGCACCACTTCTGAATAACTTTTCGCGACTGCAAGATTTCTCTCTCTCTATCTTTTTGTGAACAGAAAACTCTCTGTGTGTGGGGGTGGGGGGGGGGGGTAGCGTACTGGAAACAAAACAGAAACATTTTTTTTTTTTTTCATAGCTGACTCATCAGAAGACATCTGCGGTAGTTACTGTATGATATATTTTGCCGACCGCTTACATAAGCGAGTCTATATCTGTAAATCCTTTCATAATTTGCCGACCGCTTACATAAGCGAGTCTATATCTGTAAATCCTTTCATAATTTGCCGACCGCTTACATAAGCGAGTCTATATCTGTAAATCCTTTCATAATTTCATAACGCATTCATGCAACAAGTGACGGAAACAGCTCCGGTTTCAGAATTAGCAAGCTATTTCTTATCTGGAGTGGAAAACAAAGACGCTGAATTTTTCTTGTTTTCCGTTTACAGTACTTTAAGACAATACCGGTACAGTTTTTATTTTTAGTAAAAATCAAACAATAATTAACTTTGCGCTTTCACTCCATGTCTGTTGAGGGGTTCTACTATGAACAGGTAGGCCGTAAGCAACTGTGAACTAGAAATTATACTCATTTAATGGTAACGCGGTGACCGTGAATTAATAAGAAGTTTAGCAAAGTCCTGTCAATAACTGAACATTACTTTGAAACTATTGCACCGACGTACCGACAAAATTTATACTCATCATCAGGATCAAAATACAAGCAATACTGAAATAATTAGTAGGCCTATACACATAATGGGTGTGTGAACAGGTGTAAACCTATGTGTGTCACATAAAGAAAAATAGTAACGATTAGGTTTATATTATTGCACTTATATTAACAAGACAGTATTACTCCCTGAGCTGCAGAACTCGCTCACTAATTTAAACGAAGTACATTTAATATTACGTAAATTTAACATTGCATAAGTTTTCAATTATGAGAAAAATTACAAAAATTCCGATTTCTCTACTATTTCTTTAGTAATATAACAATTGTAGAGCATACAATCATACAAGAACACTACAAATTCTGATTTGAGAAACATTCTGATTTAAGTTACAATTCCTTTGAGCCTGACATTTCACAATTTTTTTTTAAAAATTATAACCTCTTTTTTGGGGCCTTGGGTCCCAAAATTTTAAATTTCCACAAATTAACACTATATTCAGCTGTCTGTGGAAATTCTGTTTAATTTGCTACCCCACATACATTTTTATGATATTATCACCCATTTTACACACTTTTCGGGCCCTGCCGTCAAAATTTTTTTAGTTTTGAAAAACGAACACTATATTCAATTAAATTCACTTTAATTTGATGCCCCACATTAATTTTATGATGTTTTTACAATTTCAACCACTTATATTTTTGCCTCCCACCCCCGGACTTTGGAGAGATCAGTCTCAAAATAGTAGGGGTTTTTTTCGGTGAAAGTATAGACACGCGTGCCAAGTTTTAAGAAAATTCGTTGATGCGTTGAAAAGTTATAGTTAGATATACCCCAAACAAAAAGATAGGCATACAGACAAATGGCAAACGGTCGAATCTAAACTGAGAACTGGCTTTGCTCGTTCAATAATATACCATAAATATTAACACTCATTGTACGTGCATTAATTTTTTTCTGTATCATCTGTGTTTCTATATACGTCCTCGTGATGACAATAGCCGCGTCACAACGAAGGGGGAACGTTACCCCCTCCATTGTCATCAGTCACACTGTTTACTGCAGTATTTTACTCGTGATATTTGTATACCGGCAATAACTCGTTCCTAGTGTGCGGTAACTTACATGTACTATTAATTGGTAACAAACTATGGAAGTAACAAATCATAATATAATTATGCACGTTCCTATAAAATATATTAACAAATTCTAAAAATCCTTTTTCTGTACATAATTTAAAAATAATATTAATAGAACGCAACCCTAAAATTTATGTAAGGTATACTTTAAAAACAATTCATAAAGCAACCGCCTGTGTAAATCGAGGTGCCTATCACAGTAGCAAAAATTAATGTTCATTAAACATTTTAAATGATAAACTAACTTTAATTATTTATAATTATTAATAATAAGAAAATAATTGATAAATATTTATGGTATTCATTTTTCTTGCCTATTCGTCATCTGAATATTTATTTGTACTTGGATGTGAATTTCTCTCATAAAAATAATTATTTTGTCCATTTCTTCGTCTATAAAATCGTCCGTAATCCACTACAGTTCTTCAATTTTTTTGTATGGCACAATACTTTTTCAACTTTTCTATTGTACAATTTTCAAATATTTTTCACAGCAATTCTGCTTTTTGTCTAAAGATAATTCACTACAATTACGTGCAAGTTCTCCTTTAATATCTCCCCACACGAGGTCTGTAGGATTCAGATCGAGATGGTAATGAGCCAGACAAAGTGAAATACGGCCTTTTGCACGAATTATTTCGTCTAGAATAGATGTATTTTCACAGTTAAATGTTTTTAACCAGTAACTGAAATTTTGCCAATGTAATATCTACTTTAATAATTTAAATACATTCTCAATCATCATCGTATGTCGTAAAACACTTTTGCTGCCGAAAAAACGTTGTTTGACACAAAATCAGCAAAGAGAGAAAGACTACTTAAAGCGCTACCATCGCTGCCGGTACGCATAAATTAAAACTGCAAGTTTTAGAGAAAGCAAAAAAGCAGCTATGTTTGACGAAATTGACACAAGTCTTTTGGTGGTTCATTATTATCATCTTATTATCATCATCAAAAAAGGTGTTCATATGGACAGACACATTTTAAAATCATGGTTTTAAACAGTTGTCATTCGGTTTACTGAATAAGGCAGTTTTATTAATTGATAACGTCCTTCTCCACCCATTATAATCAGATCTATTATTGGATGATGATGAAATAAAAGCTGTTTTTAAAATCAATTTTCTTTAGTTTTTGTGAGTCCTTGAACCAGGGTGTAATTGCAGCATTGAAAGATTATTACCGTTTTAATTTAATGGAAAAGCTCGTAGTGTTTTTGTGATTTTTATAAGTTTCGTTTTCTCTGTACACGTGTTTTTAGAATATTCTTTTCTTGCATACGTAATATTTTTCCTGCACACGTTTATTTTAACAAAATTACACATCACGTAAATCGAAATAAAGTATATTTTATCAGTTTACGTCTCTTTTCATTATTTACAATACCTATTTGTTCTCATCCTCACAAATATTTTTGTTCAAAATTACTACCCGTTCGTCCAGTACGTGTAAATTATGCACGCAAGTATGCGGTGGATATGTGTACACATGATGATCAGTTCCGATCCTATAGTGGACGCAATTATGCTGATCGTTACAATTTCCGGGAGCCACAACGACACATGGAAGGATCAGTGGATTAACCGTGTTTTCTGACAACCGTGCTTTGCACATTCCGAATTAAAACGGGTAATGGATGTTTTGCTGTAGGCTATTTGTAAAGAAATCCTATATATTAAACAAAATCTCAAGTTATTCATAAATATGCATAAACATCTAACTGAATAACACAGTCCCCGCTGCGGCCGCTTACACAGCCGTCAAGTTTGTTAACGGACGTGGTGGGGTGAGAGCCTTCTCCGCCAAGCCAGCGCATGCGCACTGGAACTATTTTTTGTCTGTGGTACCCCTATAGTTCAGTGGTTCTCAACCGGTGGTACGCGAAGGGATCCAAGGTGGCAAGAAGACCTATCTAGGAAAACAGTATTTACTTAAAAAAATAAATAAATAAAAATTTATATTCAAAACAACAATAGGGACATGATTTAAAACCATTACCTAATAAAAACACATCCTAAACACTTTGCGGTAATATTTCATTAGAGTCTAACAGGATGTCTATTGAGTGTGATTTAAGGTTAAAAATAACATCGATAGAATTTGACATTAACTCTGGTACAAAATAAACAACAACAAATTTCACAATAATTATTTTCTTTTTAATACGTTGTTATTTTTCAGTACTAATAAGAAAAATCTGTAATGAAAGTAATCAACTGTCTTTTAAAAAACATCATACTTTATTTTAGCATAGAACTAACCTGAAATTAATTTTTAAAATCAGTGTAAATTCTATGTATTAGATTTAAATAATTATGCATAACTGGAATAATAAGATATACTATTCATGTTGTATCAATGTTTTATCGAGGTTTATTATATTGTTTTATCGAGAAAACCCCAATAATATTTCTTTAAGCTCCGATGGTACTCGAAATGAATGCGGAAGACCAAAGTAGTACGCGGGTCCGGAAAGATTGGGAACCACTGGTCTATTTGATGAGTGAATTTTAAAGAATAAACCTCTCTTGATTGGAATTTATCAAAAAAATACATTTTTGACAGGCGACTCACTCTGTATTAAGAATGACATGAGATGACACACTCTCAACGTCTAGAGATGACAAGAAATTCCGAGGTTCTGAAGCCTCACTCTTTTTTTGTCAATCCCAGTTTCAAAAAGGATAATTGCGAAGACCGAGAAAGCACTGGGTACCGTAAAAGGCAATCTGCCTAATCATGAAGTTCGAAAAAACCTTATAATAATGGAACATCAAACTAATTCCGAATACCAGCAAAAATGTAAGTTGACCGAGATTGGAAAGGAAATTATTTGATCGGGAGTTTTCTTGTGGTTAACAGGGATGTTCTGTTTATGCAGGAAACCGGTCTTATAGAGAGCGACTTCACTGTGTTATAAAAGCGGACAGATCGCTATTGGATCTGATCCGCTTCATGTTTAATTTTGAATTAATGTGAACACAAATAATCCGCAAAAGCCTTACAGAATAACGGACACCAATTAAGTCACTAATTACAGACTTTAATTAAACATAAACAGCAATTGTACCTGAACAAAAGGTACTCTTATACAATATTTCGAGCTACATCTGTCCACGAACTACAATAAATGTCACCTTATTACAGTTTCGTTGAATGCCACTATAAAACTTGCCGTTTGCTAGGCCAAGCGGAATTCTGGTGAGCGTGATGGAAGGCAAGAAAGAAATAAAATTGCGACAGCGAACCGTTTATCACGATTGCTGTAAGTGGTCGTAACACGGTGCATTTGACCCCGAATATCGTCAGCAGTGCCATTTGTATAGTAGCAGTAATCGTCACAATTAACAGTTTGTAGGCCGCTCATTGTGCTGTGAAAGCATGCTTTGTCAGACGATTTCTCTCTTGAACGATTCTTGTCCACGGTACTTGACCAGATCATCCCTGCATCCTGCAAATGGATGCCGCCATGGTTTCTTATTATTCTTGGCCTAACAGCTTTCAATCTTCGTGACCGCCCACAATTTTTTATCAATATATATCTATACTATATTCAACGAAGTGAGCAGCACAGCAAGTACATTTAGTGTTCACGTGATAGCTAAGCGTGTTAATTGTAACTGTGTGATAAAGAAACGCTGCATTGACTCACGTTCCGAGAATTAAGGCCGTTAGCGAAACTAAACCAAGATTTAATTGTAACTGTGTGATAAAGAAACGCTGCATTGACTCACGTTCCGAGAATTAAGGCCGTTAGCGAAACTAAACCAAGATTTACTATAGATTTCGTCTATTTGGTTTTCAGTGTGAACCTGCACTGAAATAACCGACACTATTAAAAAACGAATAATGTTATTTAATTAATAACGTTGTGTTATAATCACAACAGAAATTATGCTGTTGCACACCACTATATTAAACATTTCCGATTACCGCTTTCAAGAGTCACAGCTTCAAGCTTCTGCGGTATGGAACCGCACAATTTCTGTTTGTTGATAATGTTATTGCCTTAGCGGTCCCAACGGCTCTGATCATGTGAACAGTTTGTTTGCACACTGTCAATGAGCTCTTTGACTGAATTATAGGCACGCATTGTTTTAATCATTTTTGTAACTGAAAATTCATTACGATTTTCAATAAATTCTGAATGGCTCCACCAACCACGAATAGTGACAAAAATCTGACATTTTGTTTATGGTACAAGGAGACCCATCTGGAGATCGTATTGTTACGACGGTCTAATTGATCGTCGTATAATGCAGTGGAAAACAAAATACAAGACACCAATTAAGTCACTAATCACCACCTTTAATTATGAAAATTAATCAGTCTCTAATTAACAAGTTAGTCTCTTACATCAAATCAAATAAAAATTGTTCACACGCAATAAAATGTCCACTAATAGAGTACCGCACAATTATAAAACACATAATACTTCGCCACAATACTTCAAACCGCACTGCGTAATCGCCCGTCAGTAACTAACTTGAGCGTCGCTGAATGGCTGTATTTACACCCCGCTGATTTCTAGAATAATCTGTCACTTTGGATGACTTGTTAAACAAACAAGCGCTCTCGAGAATCCACTAGAAACAGTGTCTTTGAATACACAGCGCTGACCGATACGGTCTGATGTAGACCCGATAGTTGACGCGTAATTGTCTTTCACCGCAAAGTAGCAGCATTATGTACGCACACACACATTACAGCTGGAATATTCGAGAAACCTGTAGAACGTTCCGTACTACCGAACACTTTTTCCGCATTACGTAACAGTATTTTATCGGGAAAGAATGTGTGTGTGTGTGTGTGTGTGTGTGTGTGTGTGTGTGTGTGTGTGAGAGAGAGAGAGAGAGAGAGAGAGAGAGAGAGAGAGAGAGAGAGAGAGATGGCTGAGACACTACACACAACAATTACTACTCTCCGTGTCCTAGATAGTTTCCTGTTAATGCGTCGCTCTCCTGACACATTTGTTGAGGACCGTTTATTGGACGCGTCACGCCATCCAGAGTGCAGTATCATTTGCTTTTGTTTTTCGTTGTTTTATCTTCCTGCTCTGTCGACTGCACTGTCCTGTAATTATCAGTTTGATATGTGGTTGTCTCCACGTTGCTCGCTCAATAAGTCTTTGACATTTAACCATCTGTTATCGTGTAGTACTATCCAATATTTCGACTGTAATGTCACGTTCTGTGTCAAAACGTCACAGCCTCAAAACTGGATACGCGTAAGAAAGCTGCCAGCTTCGAGTAGAACTTCATGTAGTTTTTTTTTTCTAATCAAATGAAAGGGATAGAATTTATTCTGAGTCACTGATTTAGAATGACAGCCAAAGTTATTTTTGAAATGTGCGAGAACCATTATCGAAGTTTTAGTAACCTAATAAACTGATATTAATTTCGTTGTCTCTAGCGTTCCCATAAATATAAGACGTACAACGTATGAAAATTAAGAAACTTTTTAAGTCAGATTCCTCGATTAATCCATGAAAAAAATGTACAACTAATGTTCACTACTGGTTCTCCAGTATCAAAATGATACGCTTACCCTGCCGGCGACATAATACAGACTATCCCGGTAGCGCAAACGGTCACAAAACTTTCTATGATGGTTATAACACCGCCACTACAATATAGAGAACTCAAATCTGTGACGCGGTTATGAAGTTAACAAATGGAATTGGCCCAGTAATGTTGCACGAACGAACGGCGTTAGACGGACACCGGACAGTTTGATGCAGCCCTAGGCAGAGCGCGTATTGCAACTGACACAAAAATTCCACTTAAGATATTTCGTGAAAATAAAAAGTATAGCAAAAAATCCGTCAAAACCGGAGTAGATAAATGGAATGAAGGGAGTTTGACGTTCGGTAGTGGATCAATTTAAGTCGGAAACGGAAACGATGGTAAATAAACTCTTGTAAAACATATGGGGCACTAATTGCTTTCGTGTGGACTAAATCGTCTAGGTCAGTGGTTCCCAAACTTTACAGTCCGTGGACCCCTCCCAAACAATTAAAAATTTCACGGACCCCGTCTGAGTTATGAAATAAAACAAACAGTAAATGTGATACACTCTTATATTTTAATTAAAATGTATTAGGATCAAAATTCTCTTAATTTGCAAAAATTACAATATTAATTATATCAAACATAGTTTAATGTGAACAATAAAGCTGCTGTTGAACAATTAGGTCTGCAATATTAGGTTTAATGAACGATACTTTCAATGTTAAGTCACTCTCGACAAGTTTATTTCTTAACTTTGCCAACCTCGGCTCTATCTTCCCAGCCCCAAGTGTCAAAATCCAGCTACTTAGACGTAAAACCAGCTTCACGGAAAAAAAATTTGTTTAGATACAGTGCTTATACGTGGACTAAAACAGCGCGATCAGTTCTGCGTTGATGCAGCGCTCTAGTCAGTTCGACTGACAAACAGATCTGCTATACGACATGATGTAAAAACATTATTAAATCCATTAGCTTGAAATTACTTTTATAATTACAATTAGTTTGAACAAAAACAAAGTAGGAATCTTCTACTAATTGCTTTAAGATTCTAAAATTTACATTTTAGAGCATATCAATCTGAGAAAATTACGGTATATTGTATTTTTTGTTAAAAGTGTCCGCGGACTCTACTTTGGGAACCACTGGTCTAGGTTATTTGACTAGAAGACTTTACATTCTGCCAAACTCATGTACATAGAAGACAGTTCAAAAAGGTACGGTATGTTCTTCTTGTGCACGGTTACTGATCCGCAATAACAAAATCTATAATTTTTCGTTTAACAGAACGAAGAGAGAGAAGATTAAATTTGATAAAATCCACACAAGTGGGATATATTTGTCCATTATCCCATCGGATGACTTCATAGAAAAGCAAGAGATTTAGTTCTGTTTTCCTATTACATTTTCGTAGCTCATATTCGTCTTGGTTGCCTACTGCTTTATGTAAACGTTCGTTACTTTCTGTTATAACATGATTGTCTTCAAGTAAGACGTGTTTAGGTATACTGAGGGTCTCACTCACATATCAAGAGTTGAACTGTCTTTCCACTTCATCTAAGGTTATATAAAAATAATTTAACGTAAGGAACACCGTTGCAGCTCTGTGGTTCATTTAGTAACTCTGTTAATTAGACAGTTACGAAAGATCAGGTTATCTTTTTTCTGTTTCTACAGATTTACTAGCACACGTTTATCTACGAGGGATATCCGGAAAGTAAGTTCCGTTTTTAAATATTGCTGCGGTATCACGACAGATCGCTGATTCGTTGGAAAGCCAACAAGGCCATTTGTAAACAACTGTGAACTGAGTAAGCTTCGTTGGACGTGTTTATGTCGAATGTCGAAGAAATTCGAGACGCCCGCCGCGTGTGAAACTAGGCTTGTGACTCGGCTCTTGAATGCGAAAGGCATTAAAACAATTGAAATTCATCGTCAGATATCCGATATTTATGGAGAAAAAGCAGTGAGCGATTCAATAGTACCACTTTTCTGCTTACCCCGATTCAGAGTAAGCAACGTAGGATGCTTATTCGGGACACTGCGATGAATCATGACACTGCACACACACTACCGCGGCAACGCAACATCTCTTCACAAAGTTGGATGGCAACAATTTGATCATCCGCCTTACAACCCAGACCTCACACCAAGCGAATATCACCTTTTCAAGCATTAGAAATCCTTCCTTGGTGGCCAACGGTGTCAGGGAAGCTGTTAATATGTGGTTCAAATCGCAGGCGGGAAATTTCTACGACGAAGGTATACAACGCCTGGTGCCTCGCTATGAAGTGTTTCAAAAATGACGGAAACTATACAGAAAAGTAGTTTAAGGAGTGTAATTCAAATTGCAATAAACCTTTTTTGTAAATATATTCGTAGTTTGCTTTAATATCTTATCGGAACTTACTTTCTGGATAGCCTTGGTATTTCAAAGTCAACATTGGTTTCGACTAAAACCATACAAAACTAAAAAAAAAAAGAAGTACCTTCTACCTTCATTGTTTCGTTTGTAGTAAGTACATAAATAAACACGCTTCACATGAAAAATCATTATTTTTTTTACATAAAGGATCACTTAACGTAACGCTTATTTAAGAGCTGGGCTTCGACCACAAACCGGCATTCGTCTTTCTGTTTATGAACGTCTGCTCCTTTCGTATTTGAAGCAACTTACTCGAAAACATTATTCACTGTCTCAGGGCGTCCAAGTGAAAAAAAATCCACGTTTCACGTACTTCGTACAGCGTGACGCCAGAAAATTAGATTTATTATTACATTACCTTCGTAGTTTTACGTTTAAGCCGCTGCCATATTCATTCATCTTTCCTTGGACACCGTGTTAATTTTTCGCCAACTAAATGATTAATCGTGCCCGCGGAGGCAACACCTCACTACAAACATACTTAGTCTTTGTCCACCGTCTACGGAGAACTCTATGTGACCTCTTTGTCGACTACGACGCCAGCCGACTACTCTGTTAGCAATTATTATTTTTAAATACAGTAAACTCCCGATTATACGCGAACTGTTTATCCGCATTGAGGACTATCCTCCGCAACACACGGATTTTTCTTATAAGCGGAAATGAACTTTAGCTGAATAATAAAGCTTCTGTTCCACTAATCTCAATACACTATTTTATTAACTACCGTACACAATACTGTTTTAAAATTGTTTAAATCGTTTTTTCTGATACTTTTTAACTCATACGTTTGCGTTAATTCATTCCTGAGTCTAATCCCTGCTTCGAATGAAAACTTGGGAGACGTTCACATGAATTTTGTATACGCCTATATAATTTTTGTACGTATATAGGTAATAACTTCATAAATACTCATTGCAGATGATACAATTAAGAATGTTTATCAGTACACCTTCTGACGAAATGTCAGTTCGTGTGAATTAGTAGGGGCCTATTTATACTGCATTGAAAATGTGATTATTAGTTACAGTTTCAGAGTGTGTGTGTGCGTACGGGATAAAATTCCGCTTAACACACGGTTCTCACGAAGTCGTTTAACACAGTTACCGGGTTTTACTGTATTGCTTTACTTTAAATAAACAGCTAACGTTAATAAAGAATTGTCCTTATTTTCTGCCCTTTTATACGTACTGCGGGTTATCTGCAACATTCGCTTACACGCGGCGATCGCGCCGCCAAATTCCGCGAATAATCGGGAGTTTACTGGACCGCTAAGATAATGTTCTGGCTATCCATATTTACAGAAAACGGCACGCGTAATACTGTGTTTCTTCGGTAAACTGCATCAGTGAAATCCTACCCTCTATAATGCATATTATCAGCTGTTGTTTACGTCCAGTATTTGTTACCGCGCTTTACGATGTATGTATGGAACCTGTCGGGACGTGTACATATTTTGTTAACATATATGTCGCTTCCAGGAATTCGTATCGCTATTGCTAATTAGTACATCCCTTACCTATCATCTGCAAACAGCACACTAACATTATATGTTATATGAATATACGAAGTTAGGTTTATATGTATACACGCTTGTAACGTGAGATTTGAATATTCTGAATAGTAGACGTAATTTGTGTGTGTGTGTTCATGTTCGTGTTCCACATTTTCCGGAGCCCAGTAACGACTCTACTACCCCGAGGTGTACAATCGAATACACTGCCTGGGAAGTGTATGAAAGAAGAGGGGGTTGTCCTAGATACCTTGTCGTTTTCTGGTCTTTTCTTTTGTGACCAGAGATGAAATCTTCCTAAGACGACCTTTTCGATAAGTAATCTTCTTTTTGTTTCTAATAATCTTTCTGTTGGTACATTGTGAACATATCTTTCTTGTACTGATAGGTACGATGTTGTAGAAAGTTATTTACATCCGAAGACGACCTCCGATTTTTAGAGGTTGAAACGTTGTGTAGAAATGTTTCCTAAACGATGGATAATGTCCGACATATTGTAATGCGTAATAATAATAATAATAATCTAATACCTGCGTTGATAACTTTCCATTCTTTATCTTATTTATTTGTTCTTTCCATTCATACTTATATATTTATGCTAATCATAATTCGCTTCTAATTCATCTGTTGTATCTGTTTACTCCGACATCTGATTCACCTCTTATACTCTGTCCCACACCTCATGACTACGAAATCGCGTCTACTACGAGCTCATATAAGCTATTGTCATTTCACTTGCATCTCGTCTTGACATATAACAACACTAGAATCGTCGTTACTTCGTACACTTGTAACTGATTCGGCCTAACTTTGGAGTGGCGAAGAACAATTTAGTCGCTCGTATTGAAGGTGGGACGCTGACTGACGGCAAACCCCAGATGAACTGGTGGCCACTCACCGTTTTACGAAATGAAGCTGCAAGAAGAGGACACGTGACAAGATACGTACGTTCATACGTTCTTTATATCTTAGCCACTTTAAACAGAACTTTATCTACTTTATTCCCTATTATGAACGTTCTATTCTCTTAGTAAGAGTTCAACGTTTGACGTCTAAAAGCAACAGTACTTTCTGAAAATAATTGTCAAATGGTGTACATTTTTAAAAGGCCGAGTTTTTCTCCCTCTATATGTGACGGAACCCAAACTTTTACTTAACTGTCAACACCAACGATTTGTATCTCAGGTCTATTGGCCGTAGAGATCTGCCGTCTTCACATCTAGCTGGTGATGTTTATCAAAACAAAAGCGCTAATTTCTCCGAAATATAATACGTTCAATACGAACACGTAGAGTCGTATGTGTGAGCTTACTGTACAAACAAGTGCCGTGTACGCTAGCTCTGAAGCCACTGACCTAAACAAACACAGCACCGATCAGTAAACGCCATACATAGGTCACACAGACCAAATACAACTCGTACAAAATGCAGTACACCGCGCGTTTCTGAACATTAGTGTTACCGACGTTAATGCATTTGTAACATCGGCTGGAAATACTACGACCGATACTCTCTACAAAATTACCGCATTCTGTAAAACCCCTACACACTATCGGACCAGACCACCGGACCGTCGGGACAAAACGCAGTTTGGTCGTGGGTTCGAAGATGTGTAGGCGTGTCCGCGGACAAAATCTGTCGTGACGGACGGTCGGGAGGTCCGATGGGAAAACCATCGGACCGCGGACCGTCCCCACCACGTTTCAGTCTGGTCGTGGAATGTGTAGCGTTGTCGCCGAACTTCCCTTGTCGTTGCCAAACCTTCGCTGTTTGTGCTTCTGTTTCTTGTTGCGTTGCTAGCTGCGCAAGTTTCTGGAATAATAGCTCATAAAAGTTGTGGTGATAGCAGCACTGAATTTCATGTCTTCATATGATCTCCCAGTAGCTAAATAACGAAGTGTCACAATTAGCCTCTCTACTGCACTCACGGATTCCCTGAAGACCGTATTTCTTCTTTGAATAAATGGTTTCACCAAATCCAGTAAATTGATGAAACATTCCTCACACATCGGTAAAAAATTACGAAAATCGTTTGAGTCCAGTTCTTTAAGTAAGTTTGCATGGGTGAATGTTTTCCGTTTTTGAAACAAGTTCTTTGCCCATATTTTTCTCTTCTTTCGACACTTGTCATCACTAGTTGCTACTAAAGCACTTAAAGCTACACCGATTTGTTGCATTATAGAAAGATACGGAGAGCCATAGCGCGACACCCTTTCCTTCACAAGATCAGACATTCGACTAGTCAGAGAAAATATGTTCCTGTCTGAAGTTGGTCCGGTCCGAAGGTGTGTAGCCTTGACCCGACCACAGACGGTCTGGCTGTTTGGTCGTGTCTGGTGGTTCGGTCCGATAATGTGTAGGGGGCTTAAGGCGGACGCAGTTACTTGCAAATACGGTTAGTATATGGCGTTCGTGTTAATTCCGACGGGGTTCTTCGTCTTCGTCGTTGGCTGACTGTATCATCGAACATACTAAATTAATCTCCGTCACGGAATTTATTTAAACACGTTATCAGCCCGTTAACAACTGTAAACGTAACGGACACTGACATATTGTAAATTATAGTGAACCTGTTTATGTCTATTGGTACCTGAGGATAATGATAATAGGTCCATTTAGTAGCAAAAAAGAGATCTATTTAAACAGGAGCCTAGTTAGACATTCTCAGGTACCTTCTTGTACTGTAAATACGTGCTGAACTGCACCTAGCTTCCATTACCTGCGGTCTACTCAGTATTCTTCTTCCAACTGGTGATTCTTCATCGCTATCTCCCACCAAAGTTCCGACTGTCCAATTTTTATCCTTCTCTGCTAATTCTATATTCGTAGGGGCTACCCTTTTTGGTTTTCCCTTCACATGTCAGTATCAACTCAACTGTTTTGCTTCTGTTGACTCGGTTACATCCGCATCAACTTAAGTAATGATCTAATTAATTTTGGTCCGATCTTGTAACGCAAGTAATCCAGTTCCAATTTTTGTTGTTGTTGTTGTTGTTGTAACCAATTCGAAATTTTCCTTGAAATCTGCCCCACGATTTGACTCGTATACGCAGTGTTTGTAATAAACCAATACAGCGGCCTGCCGGACTGGAGAGAAGAGTAAGACTTGCTAAGTAACTACCTCGCCCTTGAGGAGAAGTGGATATGACAAAGGAAAACGAAAGTAATTCTGGGATAGATGGAAGAAAAGCACGACGCATTAGTTATAGAAGAGTACTGTAGATCATATGTGGTCAGAGGAAGTATCGTCGCATGCTGATCACTGAAGTTCAACAGCCTCGAAAGCGGAAGACAGACGGCATTACCATACCAACCTCTTTCATAACTGGGAAATGAATTTATAGGAAAAGACTGTATATTATACGTCACCACGGCGATGTCTGACTGTCACATTCGTTTCGTATGTTAAGATCGTTACGTATTGTTCGTTGTAGTGATCCACCGATGCAACATCTGAATTCCTTAAAGAAGAGAATAGAGCTGACACTGATGAAAACTAGGAACTGCACCGGTACTATACTAACGCAAATAGAGATTCACAGTAGAGGGGTAAATTGGTCCGAAATCTGCAAATTACTTTCCAACGAGCAAACATTAATTTGCTCAAATTGTCACATACGCTGTTCCGTAATAAGAGGTTTTGCTTATGCCTGGTCATTTTTTCGAAATAATGTAAAGTGATGTGTGTTTGTCCTAAAGGAAGAAGTATAAAATAAGTTTAAAAACAATTTTTACCCCACATGGACTATGTGCTGAATGTCTTTCTGCTTCGGAATAACGATTGGGTCATGCGCAGAACATATGTACGCTTTCTTGCCGTACGAGGATTTGTTTCGTGACAGTAACGTACTACCTCGTAGTCGGACGCTGGGGAGAAGGCTATAGGGGGCCGGCAGAAACCGTTCCGCAGATGGCAACACAATCTGCCACGGCACTGACAGAGAACGCTGCCAACCGCGTCCCTGTGTTATGATGGAAGTAGGCGATTAAATCTAGCGGAGTCGCGTTTGTTGCAGCAAACGATGAAGACGGATCTTGAAGAACTACCGCGGATGTAGCCGAAGCCTCTTGTGGAAGATAACATCTGACAACGGACTACTACTTTAACACCTGGAAATCCGAAAAGAAAATGGATTAAGAGAATCATTGCTTGGGAGAAGCCATATTTATTTCTTTGACATCGTAGTAGTTGTATCATGTACAGCTCCCGCCACTAGCCTGTGCGCGCGGAGCTTAGGCGCCTGCAACGGACGGGGGGTGAAGAGGGGCGCCTTTTCTACATACATTGGATGACTCATGCGGCAATTGTGCGAGAAATGGTCGCGAACGCTGGAGTGACTCGCCACGATTTATGTTTTCAGAGTGAGTAGTACGATTGTGGCCGCGCGCACAGGCAGTGGCGGCAGCTGTACCCGGAAGCAGCGGACTGCAGTCGGTCCCTGTGACAACGAAACTGCCGTAGATGGTAAAGATAAAGCCTTACGTATACAGTGAATCGTCTTCTTCTTCTCCACGTCAAGGTATAGGCTTAAAGACTGTTCCGACTTCACTGAAGCCATCTCTTCCTTCACGTCTGTATCACGTCTTTCCTGATGTCTGTATCGTATTACTTGTGTACCTCATATCTTCCATTCTCTCGATATACTGCCTCCATTATGAAATGAATAAAATCGTAAAATAACAAACGGTAAATATAGTATAAATTCGTTAAATACAGCCATGTACAGCAGGAAATGTGTGGCAAAGGATAGGCTATACTGTCTACTATAATTCATAGCGCATTACAATGCCTGTCGGTAAAATGTAAATGTCTGACACGATTAGCATTAAAACATACCGCTTGATCGATTATCTGGCGGAAGAAGAGGACAGTCGGCTAATGAATTAACATCAGAAAATTGCGTACATCGATTCAGGAAAAGAAACATACACATTAAAAATGTAAACGTTTTGTATCAGACTAGTTTAAAAAATGTGATTAGGTATTACGGCTGATCTTTTAAATGGGTTTCTATGTTCACGCCACTTCTTTATTATATTGTACGCCACTAAATATGTACTACAACTTACTTTATTTCGGTGTAAGCTTAGACCTAGACCTATACTGCACATCACTACCGACTAGGGCCAACAGATAGTTGTTTTCTGTTTACTATCTTTTTGTGATATTGCGGATGAAGCTATCATGATTTTCAATTTATACAAACATTTTTCCCAAGCAATTTCCGATGGAGAAAGCGGTGTAAAATTTTCACAGGAATACTGGATTGTGTAAACCGCAAAAGTGTAGAGATGGAGACACGATATGAAACTGAGTTTGGGAGTTGATAAGGTGGAGATCTCGTGTCGAATCACGCCGTGTTGAATTCGGTGTCAGCACAGATAATTGGCTAGAGGGTTCAAAGATTACAATAGAAAAGTAATATTAATCTGTGAATGTTATCACTGGAAGTATGAGACTATGATTGTTAAGAATAATACGACGTTTATCCTGACGTTTCTTGTATTTTAAAGTGACAATTTTATCGTACATACGCATATAATGACTTCCTGATGTACCGTTAGGATACATATGTAGGATATACATGTATGGATAGGATATGTAGTACATATTTATTTTCTATTTACTGTTTTTTTAAAACTATTGTTTGCAGCCCAGTTTTCACTTTTACGCGTTATAAATAAGAATTACAGAGATTATCCGCGACTTTTATATCGTGCCGGATAATCGGACGTCGACTGTGTATCGAAACGGAATTAAAACAGTAACGAAGAAACGTTACTCAAACGCATCTACACGTTTGCAGCAAAATGGCTTGCCTCCCTCAGTTCAGATTTTCCATAAGACACTGTTAAAGCCGACTCGCACATTACCGTCTGACTGTTGGTTTAGCCCAATTAGTCGAAGTGCATTGAACACGTAAACACTAAGAATTTTTTCGAGCCTCCCCACTTCGAAACATCTGATGATTCTTTCCACTTGAATCTCATTAGAGTTCGCCGGGCACACGACCGACAGCAGACGGCAGAGTTTCACGTTGATTTCATTAGAAGAGAGCAAAGCGCGATTTACAGAATTCTTCGTTTAACGCGGAATGGGCTTTTAAATCTTACGGCACAATAAACTGAATGGAAGAGTTAATGGACGAAACAATGACGGCTAACGACCTCTCTGTCACGCCTCGCGCCGCTCGCTCGCTCGCGCCTTTCCTAATCTACTATTATCACTTCTACGGCTGTGACTTCTTTGTCATCTTGTTTGTCCGCTCTCTTGGCCCCTCCCCCTTCCGTCGTGACGTCAGCTGTACCCAACGACTTTAAATCGTAGAAACTGCTTCAGCCCCTTTACGATGTGTATATTCACGATTTACCAAACGAGATAAGTAAAGTAAATCGATTTTTGTGCATTATACACTCCACCCATCAGTATCGATACCGTTGATTGTCAATATCGATGTTTTGAATATTTTCGATGAAATGATGGTAGATAAACACTGAAGGAGAATGTTCTATAGATAGAATGACATAAACAAAATTAAGTTACCATTTTGGGCCATTAAACTACACAATAGGTCTTAGATTTTTAAAACCTATCACATTACGTAACGTATTTACGTAAAGTGGTTTAATTCCTATCATTTGCACGCATGTGTCCAAAACTAACACGTAGCGTATGTATTAATTAACATAGCCCGGTAACATAGGTGGTTAGGTGTCATAGGTTCGTTTTGTTTATTAATTCTCTTTTGGTGGCAATTTTAATAATTTATCAACCAAAAGCAACAGCAAATTAAAACACCAAAGTAATTTAAATGACCAAACCCACCTTTCCTACCCTCATCCTCTAATGTTTAAAACTTCTTGCACGGTAACATATCTTTTACTTTGTGATATTCCATCTGCCAACCCCACTCGCTACATTTTATTTTACAAGATGCGGTCACACTGTCATTTGTTTGAATTAAACCGGTCAAGTTATAGAAAATTACTAAACAAATGAATAATTGCTGTTGTAGTCTAGTCATATTGAAAGGTTTGTCTATACACGGTATGTAAGTAAAACAGATGTACTCTAGGCCTATATACGCGCGAGGTTTAGGGAAGTGCTTCTGGTTCCATTCACTTTTGTGTACATGTCCGAATTCGGAGAGTATTGCACGGGATGTTTGTTAACAAAGGCTGATTTCCTGCACGGGGTTAGGTAAGTTGGTTTCGGTTTTATTTATTTATTTACGTCTGTAAGAGCGTTTTATAACCAAACCAAACACACCAGTATCTTCTACAACCGTTTCGTATAAGTTCGTGCAAATGTCATCGCTACCGACTATGCCCAACAGACAGTTGTGTTCTGTTTTACTTTCTTCTTGCGATATTGCGGTTGAAGCGATCATGTTTTACAAAATGTATACAAACATTTTCCCCAGGCTATTTCCGATGGAGAAATTTTCACTGGAATATGGGATTGTGCAAACCGAAAAGTGTAGAGATGAACACGATATGATTTCTGAGTTTGGGAGTTTATAAGGTGGAGATCCCGTGTCAAATCATGGTGTGTCGAATTGGTGTCCGCAAAGATTATTGGTAAGATAATCGCTGAGAAAATCTGAACACTGTATTGTTTCGATCATTTCCATAATGATCTGGAAACATTCTTTTTATCCTTTGCTTTATGAAAGGTTAATAACTACGTATTAATTTTTATTTCGTGTAGGCACTGAAAAAATGTGAGGATCGAAAAACTTAATAAATTTAAGTATTCTGGATTAGCCACTGAACTAAGTAGGAAAGTGGTGAGGAATAGGAGTAGCGACTAAATTTATACACGAATTGCTCTGGAATAAAAACGTTAGTTAAGAGCCGAAGAAAAGGTTATTAAACAGTGTAATTGAAACGTATTGACACATGTGGAAGAACGTGGAATAATATGAACTGTGGGAACCGCAGATTATAAGAGAAGATACTTAATCGTGATAATAATCTACGAGCAACAAAAATATGGAAAGAAGGAAGAGACTGAATCAGTAGGCCTAGCTAGAATTTGGCCTGGGGGGAGGGGGGATCTGGTCGAGTCGTCTCTGTACAAAAGAAAAAGAAACAACTTAAGACCAATCAATATTACTGTCTTTAAAATGGCTGAAAAAGTGTGGTAAATCCTGAAATCAATCACGTTAAAGGAACGGTAATAACACAATGAACATAGACGTTACTGAAACATTGCTTACAAGATATTTACTGACTGATTTGATTTTTCTATATTTCATACGTATACGCAAATTCTGTGTAATAAACCTGTTTGAATATTCATCAAAGAGTTACTACTATATTAGCGTACACAGCTGAAAAAAATAATAAAACAACCCACAAATTAAGAGATTAACAAAATTCCTCGTTAACTTTTGCAACCCTATGGGGGGGGGGATTCGACCCGTTCGTCTCTCCCCGTATAAACCCCGTGTACGGCCCTGGACTGACTAAACGAAAGGCACGATTAGAGAAACTCATTGTAAACTTACAGAAGAAGTACATGGCCAAACAGATGTTAAAATAGGTCCACAGAATAAGTGAACAAAGAAACATCTAAAGTGGGTGTTGTAATAAGGACGAAAGAGGATTAACAGAATACGAATGGGGAAAGGGGAACGACGAATCACAAAGAGGTAAAAGTTAAAAAGACGAAGGAGAATAAAAATATAAAGATGAAGAATAAATAGAAATTTCTACACTACGAATGCCGATTCTTGTCGTTTAATTTCTTTATGGCTGTTAAATATTTTCATCTGATATTTGAACTAAAATTATACTTAAAAGAAAGTTTCGCATTCGTTAGGATAGAGATACGAATAAATATGTTATTAAAAATAAAATTATGAATAGAAATACAATTAAAATCGATCTAATTATAAAAAAGGACTCCGTAAAAATCCTACTCCAATGTAACACTATTGTAAAGATCAATTTCAACAAAAACAGTTAAACGACGTCAAATGGCGAATAATGGTGGGGGGGGGGGGGAGTCGTGGCTTTGAGAATTCAGGGCACGAGAAGTTGTGCGGCAATAAATTCACTGATTAAGGTGGCAGACGGGTAGTTGTGATTCAATTGTGTCTACTTGCGGTTCAATCAAAATGTTTAATGTAGACAATTAAACAGACAAGAGTCAGGTTTACAGCGTCTTCTCCCCACGTCCACCGCCCCTAATTGTAATAATAAAACACAGACTGCGGAACCCGGAGGATGTAATTAGCCACCGCCGCCGCGTATTCTGCATAAAATTTACTGGCTACACATAAACCGGTAGGTGATCACCTTTACTGTTCGAAATCATTACAACCGGGGATTTCAAACGAAATTAAATGAAAAGATTTAGTTTACGTCTGAAGGTATTCTTGAAGCGGATAGAGGCGTCTCTAAGTAATTTGTGAAACGCGTAAAATACGCTGCTGAATGCCATTCAAGTACCCATCTCATTCCTTCACATTCTCTACGTTTATATAAATTATAGACTTACCTTAAATATTATTGTAATCGATATTATATAAGTAATTATTCTGTTTACTTAAAAGTTTATTTTTAAAAATGTCACTTAAAGACATCTGTTACAATTTTAAAAGTCACATTTACCACATAACTTGATAGTTCAACAGGAAATTAATTCTGAATTATTTATGCTGTGCTAGTGTTTATACGAACTCATTTTTAATAATATAGGCTACAGACTAATAAATAAATTATATAAAAAAATATTCTGTTTTATTCATTATCAGTTCACTTTTACATTTCCTCTATTCTTTTAACGAGTCTACTACGTTTGTACACTCAAAACTCCTGCAATACTACGAAAAATAATAAGCTCTCTTTCCTGTACTTTCAAAATAGATTATGCAGGTGATTCTTTACCTTTCAGTAGTAGCACACCTCCTGCTAAAACAGCTCAAATATTTTCGCGGGTTGATAGTTTGTATCAACAAAATAGTCATCAAGGTTTATTTTTAATTGACGTACTCCATGTGAGTGAACATATTTTATCACGTCCTGATGACGGGACTATAAGTCTCGAAACACGTTGCGTATAAAATATAAAAAAAAGAAGTTTGAAGGATGGAAACCTGGAAAAACAAGGTAATTTTAACAATATATTTTTAAGGTAAGTTTAATCTGATTGAAAAATTCAGTCTCTCTTGCAAGTAGGATAATACTTTTCTAACTGCAGCACCTATCGGCTGGGCAAATGACATTTTCCGGGTAGTAAAGTGACGTCGCTACAATCTGTGAAGTCGATTCGTCTTGTCGTCGTCATTCTGCTGCAGGTATAGGCCTACATTAAGCGACATATGTCGCAAAATGCGTATAAATATGGCAACAACGGAACCGCGTGGTATAGATTAGAATTTATCTGCGACTGATAACGGTTCCTATCATTGTCGATGTTAACCATTTCAACGCAAGACTTATAATCTGTTTCTTGACTATGAAAGTAAAAGTATTTCCTAGAAAAAAAAATGCCTTCATAACATTCACGTCGTGGTTATACTCGTGAGTGAATGGTCGTTTAAACCCGTTTGACGGCTACACTGTTGTTTATTCCTTTCCGCCGCCTGAATCAGCAGATTTCCTCTCACATCTAAACAAACAACATCCGCACAGTTTCACAGCGGAGGTAATATTAGTTACATGTCTATAAACTTTTTTTCTAGATCGGTTCACAATTTTTTTCCAACTTTACGAAGCGCTGGGTGAGAGACGAATACGACGCGTCCGATCGACAGGATTGAAAGCTCCTTTGAAGGATTCGTTCGTCAAACCGACGTTACAGTTTACAAGCGGAAGACTGCGTACTATCGTTTTAAGTAAATTATATTTACCTCAGCCTATGGGATGATACCAGGTTTATTGTTAGTTCACATTGGGATTGTATGAGCATGAGGCTATGAACGTGATGTGAGACATAAATTCTAGATCGATGTGTGAGTGTACAAGTGTATTCGTGTGTTAGATAACGCATTGATTGCCCAGAAAACAAATTTCTTTTTCTTCTTCAGATGACGCTACGGCCCATATCGCAGGCAGGCTTCCAGGCATCCCTGTTCAATTCTCTGTTCAGGCATTCTCTCTCTCTCCCAAGCTCTAGCATTTATTATTTACCTGGCATCCATTGCTACACTGTCCCACTAACGCATTCTCGGTTTTGCCACTAGCCGTTTTCCTCATGTGTGGCTCATGTATACATCTTGGGACTCTGTCTTCCATCTTCAGGTTTCTGTTCTGTACAAGCTCATGACCGTACCGGTTCACAGGTCCGAATATCCTACGCAACACCTTCCGTTCAAAGATATCCAGCATGTTGCAAGGTTTCTCTGTTAAAAACCAACCATCGAATCTATAGAATACCACCGTTCGGACAAGTGTTTTATAGAGCTGAGACTTAATTTTGCAGTAGACAAGGTTGCGAGACTTCCTAAAGATCATAAGGGAGAACATAGTACGATTATCTTCCGCCAATATCCTTTGGATCTCTTTCACTTCGTCTTTATTTGTTGAAAGATTGGAATCCAAGAGCAGAATTCATAACTACTTCAAAGCTGTAAACGTTTATTCGAACAAATTGTCCCAAACGATTTGTCTGTTTTCTGTTCTGACACACAAGTTTGATCTTATATTCATTAATTTGGAGCTCCATCTCTACTGAAGCCTCATTCAACTTCTTCAAGTTTTCTTCTATTGATGCCAGTGATACGACAATTATATTTAAGTCATTTACAAAACAAATTTATTAAAATATATTCGTTTCTTATCTTGTTGGTTCTATACATTTAGGATGACTTTTCCCTGACTAATGTAACGCTTCATACATTCAATTTGCTGAAGCGAGTTCAAGATTAGCTGTTCCCTGTCTTCGCTTTTTAATATTTTTGTCAATATCCCACAGAAGTGATACAATGTTTTTAACTTCTGTACAGTATCTCTATCTTTTTTACATCTGTATGTTACTAAAACGTAAATAATTAAAAAAAAATACTTTAAAAAAATTATTTCTAGCTATCAAGTTAATGTTACATCGATTTTTCAGTGTGAAGTATTCAGTACTTGTTCTCCTATAGAAGTCGTTGCTCCTCATTTTGTACACAAAGCGAAGGTATTAATGTATGGAAAAGGCGACTACTTAAATGAGGCGTAAGAACTTGTAAGACAGGAGCCGTAGAAAGAAGTAAGAAACAACGTTGCAAAAAGGTACGTCTTGAAATTGGTGGAGATACCGAAAGGCATGGTCCAGTAGATTGGCAACACGAATTATCTTCATCAAAAATATTAGCTGCTCCTATTATGCATGCCTAACGTAAATACTGAAGAATGTTTATTTTTAGCCCTATATTTAACGAACTCACTTTCAATACATCATATAGGCTACAGACTAATAAATAAATTTTATAAAAAATTATTTATTCTGTTTTATCCATTATCCGTTCACTTTAATATTTCCTCTGTTCTTTTAACGAGTCTACTATATTTGTACATTCAAAACTCCTACAATAGTACGAACAATAATAAGCTCTTGTACTTCCAAAATAGATTATGCAGGCGATTCTTTACCTTTAATTGTTTGCAATTTTGGAGCGGTCGTGGCGTAATGGCTAGCGTGTGGAGCTGCTACGCTGTCGACGCGGTTTCGATTCCCGCCGGGGCCATCTGATTTAGATACGACCGTTCCCCCCTAGCAAGGCGATGGCAAACCAGCGAGAGGTACCCTGCCTAGTATAAACCCTCCCCAACTGTGCCGTTCGGATCCGGCGTTAAACTGTAGGTCCCATATAACTGTGAGAGACTCCATAACACACGCACCACGGGTATACGCGGGGAGGGTACAAACCAGTCGAAAGACTGAAGGACCCAATAAATAAAACAAATTAACGTTTAGGCCTATAATACAAAGAAAGCGGTATGAGTCTCGCATGAAACGGCAAACATCGGTAATCAAAAGACCGTTATCAGCAGCAAATGTGTTTAGGTTTCACCGTGTAACTGCGTTGTTGCCACGTGTCTGTGTGTCACTTGTATACAATGATACAGAATAACGACGACAACGGCGCGGCTTCATTAAAGGTTATAAGCTGAAGTTAATGAAAGAAGAAAGCTACACTGAAAATGAGCCGTTTTACTGTGGGACAGACGTTGCTACAGTTCTACGGACACATTACTTCATCAGAGTATTCCGAATGTTTAAGTTTTTCGCCGCAACTACTGGTGGTCAGTAAAGAATTTAATCGTGATTTACCTACTACAGCAACAAACTTGTCTCAAAGCTAAACTTGTCTGAAATCTGAAAGATAAATACAGTAGTATGTCGCAAACAAGAGCAATATTACGCTCGGATACATTACTCAGCTGTAAAGAAAATGCCACTAAACACGTTGCCTTCTTGTTTTACTTTCCGCAAAGTTCCTATATAATGTATATCTTACTTATCTTGTCTCAAGGTGACCGATGATGGGAGCTATTTCTTGTAGTTCTTTTTCTGATACTGGATCTTGGTCACCAACGTTCCACCATCTTCTCTAGCTCGTTCTGTATTGCCTTATCCTTTGGATGTTCATTTTCAGACTCGTTTCAGGCATTTTTAGTCTTCCACTAGTCACGTCATGTAATTTGCTTTTCGAGTTTTGTACCTGTAATATTCGCCTTGACCAGCATGGCTTCCCTAATTCCTGGTATTTTTAACGTTCAACGTTCCAATAATCTATGTTCGTACCCTACACACAGTTTTGTTTTGAATTATTACGTTTATATTTAAAGACTACGGGAATTACCTTTGCAATCCGCCAATAGTCAGGAACATGACCAGTGGTCCAGCATAGATTAATGAACTGCAGCAAACGATCATGCAGCAAGGCTGGTGCACACTTTATAAGCTCCACGTTCAGCCCATCAGTACCTGGGTGCTTTTCTATTCTTATAGCGGTGTAGAGCAGCTAACAATTCATCGGTTGTTATTGGGTCCACACAATCACTGATATCAGCAAACGTTGTTTCTTCCAGGTGATCCTGGGTCCATAGTTGCTCATAGTATTCAAGGCATTGTTGTTCTGAGATATTACTAACCTTCAGGTTATCCCTTTCCGTTCGATTTAAATGTCTTAATATTCTTATTTAAGGCAATTTAGTAGTGAGTATGACCCTTGGATATGTTACTACCATATGGCAGGGTAAGACGTATGGTGGTGCATAAGTTGCATACGTTCAACCTTATGTACGGGACCATCAGCCGAACCCTTAAGTCAGCAAGTAAAGGAACACGCCTTCTACAAGGTGATGGTTCTTCCCACACTTCTTTATGGGTCTGAGAATTGGACGACTTTAACGAAAGGCCAGATCAGTCGCATCCAAGCGGTTGAAATGAGATTTATCAGGCACGTGGCAGGGTATACTCTTCATGATCATAGAAGAAACACAGATATACGGCAGGAACTGAATATTATGACTATACTCGACATGATCGCCCAGTATCGGCTGAATTGGTGGGAACATCTTTGCCGAATGGATGACTGCCGCATCCCCAAACAACTATGGAACTATAAGCCGAGGGGACGGAGACGTGTGGGACGGCCGAGGAAGCGCTGGAGTGACCAGATGTAATATTTGCCTATTTGAGACCGGAACAAACCATTCTTGGTTTAAACCTTGAGGATGATGATGAAGATATTTAAAGACTAAGTCGTAAATATAAATGTTTTAAAGTATAACTTTCTATACGGTGGTTTAATTTCTTTAGTATTTTATCATTACACAACAGGATAACTAACTGACGTATGATTCTTTACCTTTGGGCTATTCATTTTAAACTGAGTGAGCTTCTCGAAAATTAACTCGCGTCTTCAGCTACAAATCAAGCCCAAGATGCGAACAGGATATCGTGTAGTAACGTACCAAGCGGTATAATACAGATTAGAATTTCATAGGAACTGTATTATTGCTGCGCGTGCTGCTGACTGCTGACACAGTTCAGAAACAAACATTACCACCCGAAGCGCGTACTCAGCAAATGTGCCCAACTAACACTGCAGTAATCCTACTCTGTATACATGTGTATGCACCGATACAGGATGTTGTTAGTTCTCTGTGTTCACAAACACAAAATTAGTTCTTTGTGTTAACACAAAACTGATATTACGCTTTCCTTTACAAATCAAAGTACAAAAATCTGTAAACGCGCCTTGATGAATCGGGTAGGCTATATGATCTCTACACAGTCAATTAACTAAGTCCATTTCAGAAGCTTCGTAAACCCTTTTTCATTATAGCCACATAGTGCAGTAAACTTAGGCAGCTCCTTAAAATGTCAAAATGAAATCGAAGAACAGGGATTGAAATAAAAAAGAAATTTGTGATGGAGAGAGGTCCACTACACTAAGCTGCAGTATATTTACAGTGTACAAATAGATCTTATTATTCATATAGATGTATGGTATTCATTCAAATGTCGAGTTCTTTCGAAAGAAGCAACAGGCCTATTAAGATTATAAATGTTTCGAAATTCCGTATTGAGGAGCGTAGTTACTAGCTCTTAATCATAAAATATGGTTTTACAGCGGTGAAGTATTAGCGTCCTCCACTCCACCACAGAGGAAATTCTCTCTCTGTCTCTCTTTCCGACCCCCCCCCCACACACACACACACACATCGCGAATAAGCTGACAGTTACTAGCTATACACAAGCCTGGTAGACTGCTAGTAGTCATTGTAAGCGTCCCACGATCTATAACCAAAGTGCATATATAATATTTAAAATATTTTAACACACTGTTTTACACAGATCAGCTTATTATACATTTTTTTAGAAGTACAGTATTAAATGGATGTATTAACGTTATTTTGAGTACGACGGTGACGATAATAACTGAAGCCTTTAAGCATGAGGCTAATGGTGGGATGTGAAACAGCAATGTATCCTGTAGGTACCACATGTTTACGACTATCGATTAACCGAGATATAGCTACGGTATGTACATCCTGACTTGCTTATAGTAGAAAACAATTTTAATACGTGAAATTGAATACCGTAACAAAAAAATAAAAAAATACTTTCTTTTGTGTGTGTGTGTGTGTGTGTGTGTGTGTGTGTGTGTGTGTGTGTGTGTGTGTGTGTGTGTGTTGTAATGTGACAAGCGTAAAACTTATAACAAAAGGGACCTGATTTATTACGGGCTAAAAAACACGATTATCTTCAGTGAAAGTGTGAATGGATAAGAACTTATTGTCAGTAAGTTAGCAACTTATGTATAACATATTATTAAGACGTTAATGTTATCAACTATAGTCTGTGTTTGTGAAAACAGTATTCAGAGAAATAATGAAATGCGCGCGCGTACCGGGAAAAACACATGTTCAAAAATAGTATTGTTACGACATTACAGAACAGTCCACGTATTTGTCGAATGTGCCAGAAGAATCTCGCTCTAATGTGTGCGGCATACGTGACTCTAGACGCATTCGCGAGAGTTTTCTCGAAGCCGCCAGCCGCGCGGACTGTGTCAAGGCCGCAATTAATTACGTAGTACACACTGGCGCTAAGACGCAGTTTGGAACATTCTGGTCTGTGAGCGGAGGTATAAATACATGGCGGCAGCGGCCTTAAGTTTCAATTATAGTCGCGATATATTACTGTGTGTGTTCAAGTTGTTATTAGTGAAGTGTTTAATAATCGGGCGGGATAATTGTAACACAACTGTGTTTAATATTAGTGGACATTTTATTGCGTGTGAACAATTTCTATTTTATTTGTTATAAGAGACTGTGTTGTTAATTACGAACTGTTTAACTGTGAAAATTAAAGCTGGTGATTAGTGACTTAATTGGTGTCTTGTAATTTGTTTTCCACTGTACCTACGACGATCGAGTAGACCGTCGTAACAGTACCATTCTATCTGCTTATGGGCACACTACTGCCATTTTGGTGTGCAGAATGGTGAGGAAATATAGACGAATAATTTAAACTTTAATACAATGAAATATTCTAAAGCCTAATTATGGATTCAAATACATATAATTTGTAAATCAATCAATGTTATCTCGATTTTATGTCCGGGAGCCACCTTGAAGGACATTACACTTCATGGGTACCAAAAGGGGGTCGAACGCCGGCAGAATTACTTGTAGGGGTGTGCACCCAGTTTATAATCATATTTTTGTTAACACTGAGTATTTTAAGCCCTCTGTTAAGCACTCATCATAAGAACTTATGTAGTTTCTTTACATACCTCCAACCATTAATGTTGCCTCACACACACACACACACACACACACACACACACACACACACACACACACACACACACACACACACACACACACACACACACACACACACACACACACACACACACACACACACACACACACACACACACACACACACACACACACACACACACACACACACACACACACTTGTGTTACAGGTAATTTCTTAATGCATATATTATTTATTTAATATTTATAACTATTTTACCTCAAGATATGTTATTTCCGTATTTGGAACATGTTTCGGGAATAGTATTTTTCCCATCCTCAACCATCTTAATTTTGATGGCTATAAATCAGCCATAAAATTAAGATGGCCGAGGATGGGAAAAATAGGATTCCCGAAACTTGTTCCATATAATATTATGTAATAATATTGGAATATAAAATGATTGGAAAATAATTATAAATATTCAATAATTTATGTATCAATAGAAACTGCCTGTAGCAGAAATTGTTTGAATTAATATGTGAGCGTGCGCGCGCGCGTGTGTTGTCCAAAGTTGTCCACGTCACAACGCTGAGTGTGTAGTGGATCATTCACACCGCCGCCAGCGGGACAGAAACTCATAACCGTTATCCATTCTGTCACTGAGGTGAACGTCGTATTGATAACGTAGTAATTATGATGGGATTTTGTTTTGTTACAGGAGAGTGTAGACAATAAATGCGGCCAATTACAAACATTGTGCGGAGTATGTCGCAGTGACTGAACGGTCGTCGTCTAATCCCGTTTGACGGCTCGGCACAGATACGATACGCTACATTGTTGCAGTTTATTGCTTTCCGCCGCCCGAGTCAGCAGATTTTCTCTCTCTTTCAAACAAACAACAGACCACATAGTTTTATAGCGGAGATAATATTAGTTTCACGGTTATAAATTTACGACCTTCTTTCAGATCGGATTGTTTTCTTGTCAGTTGTATGAAGCGGTGGCTGAGACACGAGGGCGACGCGTCCGATCGACGGGATTAGAAGTTTTTCTTCTTCGCTGGTTTCATCCACTAAAGCCGACGTTACAGTTTACGAGCGGAAGAAACTATTGGCTTAAGTAAATTGTACTGTACGTGGGTCATTGTTGTAACTGGTTTACAACTTACGACTCCCGTACATTTGGGTTATACTTTCAACGTATTCATTTTAATCAAAACCATCAATTTGATTTTAGAGTAATGTTTGTTCGTAATAAAACAGAAATAGTTGTATTTCGTACAAAAAAAAAACGTTCGATTGGGTTCTTCCAGTTACGTCAGCATTTGACATTACGAATACTCCCACCAACATACCGATCTATATTCACTGTTACGCGCGCGCGCGTGTCCACACATATAGGACATGAATTCTCAACACACTAATAGGACTTTAATAACATGACACAAATAAAATATCTACCATACAAGTATTTCGTACATATTGAAACACTCCGTCACTTCCTACCTAAATATTTATATGTGGTTATGTTTCTAATGATGTCTTTTGCCCCAAGCTGTTGGTGCCAATTATGTAAAATATGTTGTTATCTTATACTTATTAGGTCGGACGTCTTTGTAATGTCGACTCATGTATTGCTTAGTCAATTAATAAATTAAAATTGTATTGGATATGAATCACCTGTATCGAGATTTCCTTAAGAGTGGATTTAAATTAATTTGGGCGCCATATGGAACCTGTGATTAGCATTCCATAAATTTATAGTTATTAAAGAAGTCAATAATTTATTTGGTGTTTTGAAATCCTTCAATTAATATAATTATTCTTGTTCGGTATGATGTTAATTCATTTGTTTTGGTTGGACAATTTAAATAATACGTAGCGCCTCCAGATTCGGCACTGCAAACATAATCGTTAAGGTTGCTTGAAAAATCCAACTTTCGTAAATAAAAATATAAAATATGAAAATAACAAGTCGTTTGAAATTAATTTGATTAACAATTCATTTATTATTTTCTTTCAATTATTTTTGATTGTTTCTTATCTCATTTAAATAAAATTTTATTCGACAATAAATCGACCTGGCTTATGATAATTCTAGCTCAGTAGGTGGCAACACTACTTTAATTAAAGTTTACTAAATATTATTTATATTTTTTCTCAGGCATGAATTCTTTGGATCTACAACAATACTAACGAAATTGACTACCACTAGTTATTAAACTTTACAATAATTACTTGATTATGATAGACACCAATAATATCTTACGTCTAACAATGATAAAATGTTCATATAGGCCAGACAGTGGCGAAATTGAGGTTATCCTCCTGTGAAAGTATTAACTAGTTTCTAACATGAAACTCATTGTTATGGTGTAGTGAAATATCGTACATAGGTGTAAATACAGTAGTGAAGTTATTTCAATGTTATGATTTATAGTTTGGTTATAATAATTTCGAAGTATCATACACTATACTGTACTTCCCTTTTGTTATTCACAATTCACTTATTAATGCACTTGATTGCCCATATTATTTCACCACTCACTCACAACACTTTCTACTTTTCTTCGGGGTTATGAATTCTTGTTTACTTGGGAAACCTAACCTCGTTTAAACTGATTCGTATTATTACTTTGAGGTTAAAAATTGACACGTAGAGACGTTGTTACTACTCTGGATGACGAGATACCAACTGATTGCGATGCGCTGAGATTTTTTATTTATAGTCGCTGGTTCGCGTCTCATTTTGATATCAAGACTTCTTGCTGTGGGGGTCACACACCTCCAAACATAACATTCTGATTGGTTATTAATTACGTCATGGTCAATGATCATTACGTCATTTCAATTAGACAGTTGAACTTAGCGTCACTTATGTTGTTGTTACTATTCAGTCTCTATATCCTAATTTCACAAAATTCTTAAAACTAACATTGGTTTCTGATGATAATTACAATTGTTTAAAATACGATTAGTATTGCATTGCCTGCTTAACATTTGAACTTTACATCCTATATTTCTACACATTAATAAAAAATAAACAATTTTAACGATTTGCCTATACTAATACATTATTTTACAATTTTTGTTTTTTGTTAAAATTTTAGTTTCCTTTCTTGTGTACATGATAGTACTCTATTAACAGACCTTTTTAATAACACTGAATATGATTATAAATCTTAATTTGTAATAAAACTCTAATTTCTACACTATGCCTAACATTGTTTGGTCACTATAACTATTTTTACTTATTATAACAAAATGGCATAACTATTCTAATAGAATAATAGAATAGCATAACAATTCATACTTAATTCTAATAGTTTATAATCTTTTGAAATACATTTGGTTCTTTCACCTGTTACTTATTTTACAATTCCATTATTTGTCATACTCAGTATAGGCAGGTTCACTATGTCCAAATACCTATCTGGTTATTTATCTTCTCATGATTAATTTACAAGCATTTTTTAGATTAATCATGTTTTAATCTACTTACATAATTATTTTCTTGACATATGGTATTTAGGCTATTATAAGTTTGTGCCTTATATGGTCTTTGTTCTTCTATTATTTAGAAGTATGTTGTTGTTTGACATTGATTTCATACTAATTATGTTATTCTTACTTCAAAAACAATAATATTGTTTGATTTAACATCATTGGCCATTAGCCAGTTCAATTGCCATACTTTATACTATAAATTGAGTTATTTTACTTTCTCTTTTATACTCCTATTATTCTTCAATATACAAAATTAGGCTTCATTCACCTCATACTCTACTACATTATTATACTAAATTAATAATACTTTTACAACATCTTATCAGGTAATGTTATCCACTCTACTTGTCTCATGGCAGTTTATTTACTCACAGATGTTATAGTATCTATACATTCAGTATATTTTATATTTAATCTATGTTGTAGTTCCTTGGCATACATTTCTTTCAAGGTTATGTTACCAATTACTAGTTATACATTGTTGCTAATTCTTTACATTGTATTTATTGTTTAACTGTGTTATTTCATATTTTAATTATCATTGTTTATTCATTTTCCTTGGCAAGACATATGATTATGCTCCTAAATCTCTAGTTTTTTTTTATTACAATTCTATCCATATGATAGTTTACTAACTCAGTCTTAGATCTGTATTCTAGTTTAATGGTTATTCTTGTTACATGACTGATTTCTCTTATTCTCAAATATTACTTGGTTTATATACTAATCATTTAGGGTTTCTACATTGTTATTATTTTATATATGCCCTCAATCTACTAATCTATGGGGTAACTGTTAATGTCAAAGTTATTGTCTGGTCTAGTCTTTTAGATGTCTTTTTGTCAAGTTATATAATATTTTGGCTTTCAAGTTTACTGCATGTTTTCATTCTGTTCATAATTCTGTAATGATTCTTCATCTATTCCTGGTTGACAGACTTAGTTAATATTATTCCTCCCTTACTTAATTAATTTTTGCTCTTCATTATTGTGGTAATATTCTTATTTAGATTAGGGTATATTCTTTATGTAGAGGGAAACATCACGTTACAATATTTACAAAAATATAATAAACAGAATTATCACAGTTGCATACCACTATAGAAAAATTATTCCGATTAGCGCTTTCAAGCTTCTCAGCTCATCGTCCAAGCGCTAATCGGAATAATTTTTCTATAGTGGTGTGCAACAGTGATAATTCTGTTTTTGATTGTAACCATTAACACAACTTTCTTAATTAACAATATAATACAAAAAAATGTAATACCAGAGCAAATTCAAATCAACATAAATCAAGAGACAATTTTTAAACGACTACACGTTAGACCCACTCAATAACAAATCCACTCACAACACCATAACCAAGAAAGACCATTATTCTCAACGAACAACAATAAGCATCCGAAATACAAATACTACATCAGATAACGGTAGAATATTGCTGGCGAAGGGCATAATGCTCGAAACATGTCCTACTCCGGGCTCAACTTAATTTCTGAAGTGGTACATAAGCGTACCAACCTTCAGGTCATTCATACGTACCCATGTACTAATGAATAGTGAAGAAAAAGAAGCCACGGCCTTACGTGGTTTAACAAATTATGACACTGACGTTGACAATTTGTATTACCAATCTGCTAATCGCTTTGTTGTTCAGAACAAGGCATTTCAGTGTCTCTCCTGCCATAGGACGGACTAGAGAATAGTGCAAAGACTGAAAGCCCTTCTACAGAATGAATCGATAACTAGCGTGGGGGTACATGTTGTCAACATCAGGATGGAAATTGCTAATGATAAATATCTGATTTATAAAAAAACGAAAAGAGTTAAATCAGGAAAGAACGAGCCCAAAGTAACAGAAGATGGTACCGGCACACGAAAGGAACGCCACAAGTAAAGTGGCCTCACACATGGATCTGTCAGACAATAAAGAAAAGGAAAAGAGAACGACCGAATAAATCGTGGGGTGAAAAAAATGGAAACCACACTTGGGAAAAGAAAACTTAAAATATAGACAAGAATGGAAGCTGTGTTGGGAGAACAACAAATAGTAAATTTCAGCTGGTATATGATATGATGTCTTATTTTTTAATAAAAGGATTCTGTTCAATAAAGAATTATGACTTTGGTGTAAAGATATAAGGACCTCATCGCCCAGTGATTTGTATAATAGCAATTGTCTTCTGATTTCATCGTTTCTTTCTATCTCTGAAGTCTACCATTCTCGACCGAATTGCTTCAACTAACTTGTACTAGTCTGACTTGGATGAATATTGTTTTCTTCAAATCCCGACACTGTTCAATCATTCGACAGTTATCGATGTTCTTCTGTCACTGTTTATTTAATTTCTCGTGTATAGTATTGTAGCATAAGACTTCTAAAACATAACCCAGGCGTTAATTTTATTCGATTACCCTACCACGTTCAGTCACTCAGTCAGTCAGTACGCTGAAGTTTGATCTAGTTTGTGCTTCACCAGACCATACACCACCGTTTCGCTTCTAACAGCTAAGTTCTATTGTTTCCGCAAAATAAACAGGAATCGACGCGCTGCGACAGATTTCCCGTAGTGACAACGAGGCTACAAACTTTCTCGGCGAAGAGGAACACTTTTAACTGGTAACGAGTTAATCCGTTTAATACCAGCGAAGAGTCACAGCGCTCCCCCCCCCATACACACACACACACACACACACACACACACACAACAAACCTCTCAGTGTACGATTCAATTACGCTGCAAACTTGACGTTTAAAATGGATTATGGAGCAGTACAGTGCAGACTAAGTTAAGTAGCGAGCAGCTCGGGTCGTGATTTCAACTAATTTTCTACACTAACTAATAAACTAATAAATCCAATCAAGTAGAAAGTTGGCTTCAATCCCGTTCTTGTGGCGGCGGGGTTCCTTGCGTTTTCTTCTTCTTCTTCCTTTATTGGCTACAACTTAGAAGGAAGAAGTAAAAAACTTTTTCCCAACAACGCCAACGCTTAAACCTCCTCCTGTTGTGTGTCGGTTTTTAACTCGACCCGGATTTTTTTTTCTCAGTTACAATCCGACGCCGATAAACTTGATTGTAAAGTTTCATTAAAAACAATTGAAGGAACTAACTCAACGATTTGGCGTCGTGTCTGTCCCCTTGACGTTTCTTCCGTCTTAGCAAAGTGGTGAATTCACTTTGCTAATCGATATGTGAAGTACACGAGGAGGAGAGACGACCAGACGGATTTTTCTCTTTGCATCTTCTAGACACTCTAATAGCATAATGATAAATATAGTTCCTTTTTGAACTTTGACCACGATATAGTTTTCCGCTCAGAGTGGTGGCCATCTCCTGAAAAATCTAACATGGAAAGGAGACTCGTGAGTATGATATCATGTTAAATGACGGTAGTATTAGTATAGTGACGGTAGTTAAATGAATATACAACTAGGAGCAGTGGCGGATTATCCATAACGTCAGGGTATGCTGCAGTGGCGGGCATCAGGGCCTCAACTGTCAGAGGGGGTACTATTCGGCCATCGCAAACATTTTTTAATAAATGTGAAAAAAAAACAAATGTCCTAAATCCAAAATCATAAAAAGGTGTGTGCCAATGTAAACACTTATAACGTAAAATGTAAACAAAACATTTGGTTCGTCGACCGCGTGGCGGTTAATTTTCGAAATTATGTATGCCATTTATCAGTATAAATAATGGATAAAAGGCTAAATTTTGAATCGGGGGGGGGGCACCAGTCTGATGGCAGCATAGGGCACCACGGGCTTCTAATCCGCCCCAGTCTGGGAGGTGTAAAACGGGACAGGAAAAACTTTCAAACTGTGGCACATCAGACCTCAATAGTCCAAAGATCCATTGACGACCATAAATCAAGTACAGCACAGGCAAAAATAGCTTTTACGAAAAAGAAGAGGCTGCTAACTTCTAAAAATACTAACCGAAAATAAAAATAAAAATCTCGTAAGCTTTTGGATGACTCGCAGGTTTGCATGGCTCTAATTCATAGGCCAATAAGAAGTGATTCGCAGAACGAGGTTTGATGCTGCAATTCAATGCAAAGAAACCAATCGTGAAGTAAAGGTCTAAGAGGACTCTAAAAGTTATTATAAGAAGGAATAATCAATGGCTGTGATACTTAATTAGGCACAATAGTAAGATGACTCACGTAATCTGGAAACTCACATTTGTTTCATTGATTACGAGAAAGCCCTTGATCGGGTCACACCAGAACAAAACTATGGGAAATTATGGACAGACGAGGGTATCCCAAACACTTGATAGGAGTCATTCAAGGGCTATACAACATATTAAAATTATAATAAGTACTGGATAAGGTAAAACTGCATCTATAACATTTAATAGAGGGGTTCGACAAGGGTGTAGCTTATCTCCCACTTTATTTTATATATATATATATATATATATATATATATATATATATATATAGACGATGTTGTGCGACAATGGAAGGCAAAAATAAACCCAGGAATTAAATTGACACCATTCAGTCAGTGTATCAACACACTGTTAATTGCGGATGATCAGATTATTATGCAAAAAACAGAACAAGATCTCCGGTTAGCAGTTTTCCACTTCAGCCAAATATGCAAAGAATATAATCTTGGAATATCAACCCAGAAAACAAATGTTATGGCCTTTAGAGTAATGAATCCGATACTTTCCCAGACAGTTACAAACAATCAGGATATAGAACAGGTAACTCGTTTCAATTTTCTAGAGTGGGATGTAACTTATGAGTATGACAATAAAAATAAATAGATTCCAAACGATACGTGGTACTATACACAGAACACTTGGTAATAAGACAAGGAAAGACACCAACATAAAATTCTGTAAAGTATATAACGGCAACATCTGTTTCAACTTATAGGAGTGAAACTTGGACGATGGCGAGAAATGATGAATACAAACAAGTGAAATTAAGTTCTTGAGAAAAACCAAAGGTTGCACCCTTAGGGATCAAATAGGAAATGGAAGATATCGGGACTACCTAAACAAGTAATAAGATACAGACCTCAAGGAAGACGAGATATATGTAGGACCAAGGAAGAGATGGCTCCAGTGAAGGCGGAACAGGCTGTAAGCCTACACCTTGACGTGGAGAAGAAGAAGAAGAAGAAGAAGAAGAAGAAGAAGAAGCAAGATGACCATGGTATTATAAGGTAATGTTGATGGAAAAAACTGTCATATCAAGTAGATCTGAAATAATTATTTTTAACATATGCCGATCATCAGAATAACCTCAGCGACTGATTTCAGAATATAGCCATTCGCTAGAACATTGTTATAGACATTCATGTACACCAGTACGCTGGTCACAAAAAGTCGCGCTACTAAAATCGCATGTGTAAGAAATTGCTTATATATACGATAATTTCTTACCGTAAGGAGCGGTAATTGAGCTGCATTGTCACCTCACGTCAGTTGCAATACTGTAAACCACGACGGTGCATGGGCGCGAGCGCGCGCACCTCGCTGGTGTGTGTGATTGCGGTTATCTGCATCCTCAGCAGGCCGTCGCCCGCATCGGTTAACCAAACACTCCAGAGATTATTGCATATTGCCATTGCCGTTGGCATATTGTCCGTGTGATTACTGACCACTACAATTGCCTACAGCCAAATTTATTTGAATAATTACACCTTATTAGTCACTACTTACATTACTTGACGACAATTTATACGTGAGTATGTGTGTGCTTCTGTTTGAAATAAAAGAAGCATATTGTAGACGACTAATTAGAAGAAATAACTTTTGAGTGATCACGCGCACACACACAGAACTCTTGAAATGCTTCCAAATCCGTTTAATAATACCAAACTACTTTGAACCTTGCAGGCTTAAATACAGAGAATATTATAATTGCGACTATATTTTAATTTGTGTTGTATTATATCACAGAAAAATACTTATCAAAACACACACACACCATGTATAAACAATTATTATAAAAACAATATTCTTTATGAAAACTCATGTAAAATCACATACAATAAAAAATTGAATTCGTCGTTATTCAAATCTGGAATGTACACAACGTGAAGCGACCATATTATGAAATATTTTATACTTAATATCAAATAATATTGTGATATTGTTCAATATAGTTTCTTCTGTGTATTGTGTTATTGTTGTTTCAATACCTTACGCACGTTTCACTGAAAAATATCAGCATCATCAGAGGTTTGTAAGTAAATCAATGATAATCGAAATAATTCTGAATATATACATAGAATTAAAAATAAATTGTATATTGAATAAAAAATTGCTTAGTGGTCAAGTATTTTCGTACAGAACTGATTATTATGCGCAAACGTGTCTAGTCACCGAGGATGGTTAAAGGCAAAACGTTTCACCTTAATAAAATATATATAGAATGTTAACCCCCTCCCCCCAGAATCACAGTGTTACTGTTACTAGCGGAAACCACAAAAGTGAGTCATTTCGGCTGACAATGTCGCTCGCATCCGGTCATCCTCGTATTCCTCCGCCCATTATCCGCTGCAGGAGCTTGGCCGATCGTAAAAATATTTTCGCGAACTGTTCGAGTGAAGTATAGCCGGTCACGCACTAACCATCGCCGCTGTCCAGCATGCTCGACGTCGGTAATGGATGTGCGCACCATACTGTCGTGCAAATCGTCCAGCGTGCCAGACGTTCTCGTTGATAGGATACGTCCCACAGACATCTATTTAATTTATATTTTTCTATAAATTTTGATGTTATTTCACGGCCCATTATGAATTGTAATTAAAACAAATTAATAATAACAATATTAAAAATAATAACTGTTAATGATATTTAAATGTATTATGTAAACTAAGAATAAACTAAACTAAATATTAAACTGAAATTTTATCTGAATCATTACTTATTAAATATAAACTAAAGAACGAATGTAAGTAAAATTAAACAGTAAACATTTATTACACGAATGTGCTCTAAAAACATGTACTGTACCTGCTCGAAAATGACGATTTGATAGACATCAAGCGTACGCATGATCAAACATGCACGATGCACGATTTCTTGACACCCGTCAACACTACACACGATCTATCTTGTTCTTGGTGACGGCGCCGTCGTTCGAGAGCTTCGATGTCGTGTGTGTGGTGCGGTATGTTCGAATAGTATATGTAATCTGAATTGTGTCTGTTCGTTTAGAACTTAGGATGTTGTTTTTATGTGTTTTCGTGTGTTTGTATATTTCTAGTTGTTCAAGAGTGTCTAGTTTTCGGCCTTTTGTATGTACGTGTAGAATTTCCATGTTGGCGTTTATGTTTGTGTATGTGTGGTTTGCCTCAATGAGGTGGTTTGCAAAGGTGAATTCAGTGGTGGAGTGTAGTGCCTTTGTGTGTTCAATGTATCATACACTGAACATAAGTTAGTTCAGGCTACAAGGTGAAAGTTTTACATTTTTAATGTTTATTTCCGTAAATAATAAAACAATTTACATTGTGATCATATGAATTACTTTGTATTTTGTCTTTCCTTGTTATTACTATTGTTGGCCTTTGTGTTTATCGGTGTGCTGCACACAATGTTGAATTCCGGTTTCGGTTGTATTCTTCTGTTCACTGTTCACGTTATAGATCCGCAAGTACGCGTAAGTTCAGAAATCAAATTACAAATTGTACTCTATAAACATTACAGGAGCTTATTATTTTTAATAATATTAGTAAGCTCTCTGAGCTGCAGGATTCGCTCATTATTTTGAACGAAATACATTATTACTGAATAAAATCAAATTAATAAATTTTAAATTTGTTCTTTATATGTGTTATCTTAGCCTCGGCGGAGAAACACCTCGAGGAGATGACATCGTCACCACGGTTTTGCTGTATTTTGAAGCGTAAAAATAAGAAAAATTATGAAATTTTTAAAGTAAAATAAGAATACGGAAAAGCACAGGATTATCATTATGAACACAATAATCATTAAACATTCCAAACACTCAACTTTTTTTAGTTAAATTTAAATCATAATGCCCAAATGATAAATAAGTAACTCCTAAGTTTACGTTCATTTCATAGACATCTCTAGGCGCTTCTAAGTCTGATACTATTCACAAACATACAAAGTTTGGAAAGTTTTTTATCCTTATCATTAAGCTATGTTTTCAAATATTTTTAAGCAGGTCCAAACTTTTCAAACGATGCTGACAGAAATTAACTTTGTCAAATTATTAATGATACCGAAATCGTATTTTGAATAACGTTCCACATATTTTGATTCCTCACTGAGACGTTTATAATTTTTTCTAAATTTTGAATTCTACTTTTGGCTCGAGGAGCCTCTAAACTTTAAAAAATTTTCAGTGTAAACACTAGGTTAAGAATTATGCTAAAATTGTCTTCAGTCAAATACCGAGAACTGAATTTTACAAATTTTCAACATTTTTTGAAGCCTGATGTCCAAAGCTCTAGACTTTCCAAACCTGAGCACTATATTCAGATTGTAAGTAAAATTATGTTTAATTTAGTATCCCACGTGGATTGTTACATTTTTTTCAGAATTTGTGTACACTTATTAAGCCAAAATGCTGGTGTCCCAAAATGTAGAGAAGTCCAAACCTAAACAAGTCATCCAAATTGTGGTTCAGATTTCTTTAATTTGATATGCCGCATAGATTTTGTGATTTTTTCAAAAGTTTGCTCCTTGCCTCCTTGCAGTGACAATCTCGCATGACGGATTTTTTTAAAGACCTGTAGATGAAGAATATACTTTGAAACACATCATCAATTGTAAAAAAGAAGTCACAAGGCGGATTGAAAAGGTTAGTTTATCTACACCGAAGGAGTGTAACCCGAGGTGGAGGATGTACCCTCATGGCTTTCTGACCTGAACTTTGCTAATTTCTTCAAATAGGTCACACATATTCATTTACCTATCCGACACTAGCATTTCAGCAACTACGGAAACTTTCAACGTCCTGTTTGCGGCCTCTGTTATTCTTCAGCTCTTCATTTACGTCGAGTTTACAACGATCAAATTACAGGTACGAAACGAAAGTATAAGCAGGCTGTTAGGAACAACTGGATTACGGTTTAGGATTGTTACTATAGCAGCCAGTGCCAATGAATGAATGGACGGCACACACTTAGCCTGATTGGATCGTTGCTTACACAGTTCCCGCTTAACGAGTCTACATCTTCACGTCTCTAACTGCGATCCAATAATCCTTCGCGAAACAGTACAACGGTATTATCAACAACAACCCTCAACACACACACACACACACACACACACACACACACACACACGAATAAGCCAGCGACTAATAACGGAATGAACACGGAAATGCAAATCTAACGACAAGGCTATAAACGGATTTTATTGTTCTGCAATAAAACAGATCAATGGATAATCATAGTCCGTATTATTAGTACGGCTTTTATACAGTGTACGTTTATGTGTGTGTGTTTTTTTTTAATTCCCACAACTAAAACAGAAACAATAACTGTAGCGGTGTGCAGGGAGGTGTTAAAAACAAAAACAGAGGCTTATGGACACACTGAGCAATAAGCGTGAAATTAAATAATTATATTGTGACAGCACGTATTGTAAACAAGATAGAGATATTGAATAAATGTTAAATAAATTTTCCTATATATGTGGAACGATTAAGAGAATAATAAGGAATAAGACACCCAGAGGGAGGGACACTGCTAAGGATGTTTTAAAGTCGTGCCCGTTCCAGCTTTAAGTGCGGAAACGACACGTAGCCTCTTTTCGAAATAAAATTCTTAAGATCAATGAAGTAACGTAACTTATGGGAACAGACGAAGATTTAGAAACTGGTAAAGAGACGATTCAGTAACGGACACATGGAAAGAATTTGGCGAAATTGGAATTTTCAGTTCAAGTGTTGACGGACTCAAGGTCATGTTAACACAATCTATCAGATAAGAGAAGGTGGAAAAGACAGTCTAATGGGCTAAAGTTAAATCCACACAAAAAGGAGGAAGATTAATTTTTAGTTGGACAAGGTCGAAGGAGGCTTAACGTGGAGGAACGTGGAGGACGTTATCTTCGCCCTCAACTACTTCGTACCAAGAAGACGAACTCATAAAGTTGATTCAGAAAGCTTCCAACAAAAAAGTATATAGTCTATTGTTTGCAAAATAAAGTACAATAAAAAAATAACTGCAAGTAACAGAAAGAACGCCAAATTTTCATTCATTATATTGAACACACACACACACACACACACACACACACACACACACACACACACACACACACACACACACACACACACACACACACACACACACACACACACACACACACACACACACACACACACACACACACACACACACTTTGCTGCAGTCCTTTTAACGTATACAAAACGTTATACTGTATTATTGTACTATTAAGATATACGTATATGTTTTCTTACATGAGACATGTTTCGAGCACATTATCAAACAAAACCAACACAAAGATATTTGACTATACAAGAAACTAGTATTGCCGACGATGAGCTTACTAACTGATGCTCGAAATATGTCTCAAGTAAGAAACAAACTGTCTTGATAGAAAAATAATGTAGTCACACACACACACACACACACACACACACACACACACACACACACACACACACACACACACACACACACACACACACACACACACACACACACACACACACACACACACACACACATTGTTCCAATTTTACTTCCATGTTCCATAAGGAAATGGAAGTATGGTCATGGCGAAATAATCATGTTCGAGATAATGGCAGATTCTTATTGTACTACCATCAAAACATGAAGAAAAGACATTTTTCGGAAAGTGTGTGTGTGTGTGTGTGTGTGTGTGTGTGTGTGTGTGTGTGTGTGTGTGTGTGTGTGTGTGTGTGTGGATTTTTTTGTATGGCAAACGATAAGAGCCGCAAATTCAAACAGAATCAAATAATTTTTTGGATACAGCCCTGAATTATAGAGTACTCAAGACCTGTTGTTTTTGGTGAAGATCGATTAAGGGAAAGGGATAGTTTACCTGCAACGTTTTATGTTTTAACAAGGGTAATTTTTTCTATGACGAACGATAACTGCCGTAAATTCAAACAGAATCAAATAATCTTTTTCATACCTCCTTCAATTATAGAGAATTCAAGGTATTTTGATTTTGGTGAAGATCGGTTAAGAGAAAGGGGTAGATTACCTGCAACATTTTATGTTTCAACAAGGGTAATTTTTCTTATGACGAATGATACCTGCCGCACATTCAAAAAGAATCAAATAATATTTTGCATACGATCCTGAATTGTCAAGTACTCAAGGTCTGTCGATTTTGGTGAAGATCGGTTAAGGGAAAAGGGTAGTTTACCTGCAACACTTTATGTTTTAACAACGGTAATTTTTTCTATGACGCACGATAACAGCCGCAAATTCAAACAGAATCGAATAATTTTTTGCATACAGCCCTGAATTGTAGAGTACTCAAGACCTGTTGTTTTTGGTAAAGATCGGTTAAGGGAAAGGGGTAGTTTACCGGCAACATTTTATGTTTTAACAAGGGTAATTTTTCTTATGACGAATGATAACTGCCGCACATTCAAACAGAATTAAATATTTTTTTGCATACGTTCCTGAATTGTTAAGTATTCAAGGTCTGTTCATTTTGGTGAAGATCGGTTAAAGGAAAGGGGTAGTTTACCAGCAACACTTTGTTTTAACGACGGTAATTTTTTCTATGAGAACGATAACTGCCGCACATTCAAACAGAATCAAATATTTTTTGTGTACGTTCCTGAATTGTTGAAAACTCTAGGCCTATTGGTTTTGGTGAAGATCGGTTACGGGGAAAGGGTATTTTACCTGCAACATTTTATGTTTTAGCAAGAGTAAAGTACTTAATTTTGATAAATAAAGTATCTTGATAAGAAGATCATAATAATCCACTGTAGAAACGTAGATGAAATATCTATAAATGAAGAGGCTAGTTGAACGGGGTGGGGGTAATTTTCTATAAATGAAAATGATAGTCGAAGGGGGTGGGGATAATTTTTATTTATATGTCATGTGTACTACGATATCGGCAACAAAGAAGTAGTGTGTTGTTAAAATTCCTTCCTGGGCTGTTTGGGCTTGATCCAATGTTTTCTACAAAACCAGACGTTTCGGCAGTCCTATCGACTGCCATCATCAGTGAAAATTGAGTGCACTATCGTGAGGTGGTATACGTTAGTGATCACAGTACTGTGGTTAAGGCCGAAGAAAGAAGTAGTTTCTATAGAAATAGTTCACTTCGAAAAGTATTTTAAATATAAATCTTAGAACATGGAAGTCATGTATGGTTCTCCATACCGATATTTTACTTCCATGTTCCATAAGAAAATGGAAGTATGGCGATGGCGAAAAAAACGTGTTCGAGATAACGACTGATTCTGATCGTACTACCCTCAAAACATGAAGAAAAGTCATTTTCCGAAATGTGTGTGTGTGTGTGTGTGTGTGTAGAATTTTTCTATGGTGAACGATAATTGCCGCAAATTCAAACAGAATCAAATAATTTTTTACGTATTTGCCTGAGTTGTATAGGACTCAACGTGTATTGATTTTGGTGAAGATCGGTTAAGGAGAAGGGGTAGTTTACCTGCAACGTTTTATATTTTAACAAGAGTAAAGTACTCGTACTTAATTTTGATAAATAAAGTATCCTGAAAAGAAGGCCATAATAAGCCACTGCAGAAAGGTAGATGAAATATCTATAAATAAAAAGGGTAGTTTAAGGAGGTAATTTTCTATAAATGAAAATGATAGTTGAAGGGGGAGAGGATAATTTTTTATACGTGTACTACGGCAAGATAGAAGTAGTTTGTTGTTAAAATTACTTATCGGGGTGTTTGGTCGTGGTCCAACGTTTTCTGCTAAACCAGACGTTTCGCCGGTGCCATCGACTGCCATCATCAATGAAAATCGAGTGAGCTAACTTGAGGTGGTATACGTTAGTGACCACACCAGTAGTGTGGTTAAGGCTGAAGAAAGAAGTAGTTTCTATGGAAATATTTAATTTCGAAAATTATTTTAAATATAAATCTTAGAACACGGAAGTAACGTATGGTTCTCCATACCGATATTTACAAACCGTGTTACATCATCGGGCCATACTTACGGAGACGTGTTTCTCTTATAAACGTGTTATGTTTAAATCTTCGTTCAGTTATTAGTTTTGCCACCTGTCACGCGTTAATTTAGCGGCAGCTCTGTGAAATCGACGTCAAGTTGGATATCATGATAAACGTTATACAGACTTGAGTTCTTTGTTCAGAAATTCAGAAAAATGAAACAGTGAATTGTAGCAAATTCAAAACCAATTGTCAAAATTAATGGCGGATTGATCCGAACTAGAGGATGAAACACTTCTGAAATCAGCCCCTTATTTATTCGGGGGCGGTTAGAGATAAGTATAGAGAAGAGTGAGTAGATGTAATATCGGTATTAGTAGTGAAACATGGAGGTAACTTAAACCAGTGCACAGAATATACTTATTTGGGAGTTAATGTTTCACAAGAAGAGTCAGTGGATACTGTAACTGACAGAATTAACATTCTAGAAAGGAATACGCTACTCTACTGAACATTATTCCATTAGATTGTAGCATCAGAAAGGACGATAAAAAGCAAATTTATGATTCAGAAGTACAGAATGTAAATAAGCTACAGTTCATAAATGTGGCCATTTAGACATATTATAGAATAAGCATTAAGAGCAACTGTAACGGATTTTTGGAGAAGATTATCTGGTAGGTTGAGAGGAAAAAGGATACAAACGATCGGATAAAACTTATGGCAATTAAACATTAAATGTGTGTGACATAAGTAATAAGCAATTGATTTGGCATTAGCATGTCTAGCGAATGGCCGAATCAGACTCCAAAGGCAATTCAAAGGAATGGGCTGCAACACCAAGGCAGTCCACAGAGCAGGTACACCAAGGAAAAGCTGGAGATATGGCAGACACTGGGATATGAAACCGGGAACATTTACTATGAAGCTTGGAACGACCGACAGAGATGGAGGTTGGAAATAGATAACCCCAAAGAACGTAGCAAGACCGATCTTTGATGATGACGACATCTGACGACAAGATTCCATAGCCCACCCGTTAAGTTTTATTCTTCTTTGAAATTCTCTATCACTTATCCATTCATAGGCTAAACAATTATATGAACACATTTGTTTGATTTTTTTTACAACGGCCGTCGAAACAATCAGCTGAGGTTCATTGAACTGTATATGCTGTTTTTTAGAAATCTATTCAAGTCCGACTTGATATGTCTTGCTAATACGCCTACAAATTTCTAAAGTTTATATGCAAATTTATTCTGCTTCCGTTACGCAACAATGTTGTTACTTGATCGAATCGTAAACCTTCGGAGTATAAACCTGTACAATTACATTCCTATAAGTAAGCTTGTGTATACGGCATGGGTACATCTCTTAGTATTCTTGCACTATGACACCTAAACATTTATACGTTTCTTCGATTTCTACACTCCCAGCCAAAATATCTCCGCAGTGATACAATTTACATAATTATCCTTCGAATGGACATCAGTTCGCAAGGTGATACACACGAACACGTGGGTATGAAATAATCTATTTAAATTCGCGGGCATGTACCCGTGTGAATGTAATAGCTCAGGTTGGTAACACTGCGTCGCCAGAGATACGATATAAACGGCAGGAAGACGCAGACACAAAGAGAGGTCACAAAACGCAGACGTTATTCGGAATGCGAAACGTCTGAAGGAACGAATTAGAGTCTTGTATAATGGAAATGAGGATAAAACAGAGGGGTCGAATTTCAGTCGTATACACCACACGCCTTACTGACAATTGTTTCTGTCTGGCCAAAGCAAGATAAGCGTCTTAGGAAACGCTCCGCCATTGTGCCGTAACTAAACACCCAAACAGTGCTGCGACGCACGTGAATGAAGTACACACGACAAACATCGTTTTGCTTGTAACTACAGCCGCACACGCGTAACACGGTAAATACAATCCGTACCGACAAGTTATGAACAAAATCGGGGGTTCGGATTATATGAAAGATTTCAGATTATCAAGCACGTGGGATCATAATTTATCAAGGCCCATCACAAGTTCGAATTATCGTGGATCTAAATTAATTAATTCAATATAAAATGCCGTAGCTCGAGATCTGGGGCGAATGATCTTCTGCCAGTGATTAGGTCATTTTTTTTTTTTTTAATACGGACCACTGTGGACTACGTTTGGTCAACTCGTTCCTCCCTTCTTTCCCTCTCCAATATCTCCTTCATTTTTGATCGACGTCTCTCCCTCCTTTCGTCAGTCCAGATGGCACCTGTCTTCTTCTTGGGGTTTTCCTGAAAACCATGGGCATTTTTAAATTTCTTTTTGACTGTAAAGCGTTCTTCAATGTCTTTTTGAGTAATCTGGAGTTTTTCTATTTCTTTGAACCACGTATTAGACATTTTGAGCTTTTTGAAATAGTTAAAGTTTCCCTGTTAGTCTGTCATTCATTCTTTGAACATGTCCGTAGAAAGTCATACTTTTTTTTCTAATTGCGTCTGTGATTTTCTCAATATGTGAGTACAGCTCATTATTGTGACGCTTCTGTACTGTTCTCCATCTTTTATTGGTCCCAAGATTTTTAAAAATATTTTCTTATCTGTGACTTCCAGTTATTCCACCATCATTTTCTTGTTCAGAGTCAGACACTCAGCTGCATAAAATGCTTCCGAGCGAATTACTGTTGAATAATGCCTAATTTTGGTTTCTTATTATGTATCATTGGTTAAATGGTAAGTAACGTTCATCTTATTAACGCGTGCTTTAGTGACTTCTTTATCTGAGAAATTTTGTTCAATAATATCTCCAAGATACTTGAATTTGTCAGTTCCGTTGTCAGTCATTTAATCGTTCTTTTATTTATAACTCTTTCCCAAAGCCGGTTCCGCGGTCACTTTATCTAGGACTGTAGTAACATCCCCCAAACACTTTCTCATACTTTTTCCTTCCAGCATCATAAACAAATAACTATTACCCCTAATTAGGAGTCACAGCCGTAGACCCTTCCTTCCAACTAGGCTTTCCAAATTTTTTTTGTCTCTTGCATAAACGTGAACACTTATCGTTGCTCATAATCCCGTTCCACGAAATTACCTGCGTTCTTCTCCATCTCCATATCTTACAAGCCTATACTTGTTCATTCCCAACGGTCTATAATTCAGACCCACGCTCCCTACAGGGGGATTCATATTTCCTTGTCTGAGTCTAATATTTCTTGATATTACTACCGCTGTTTACTCATACGGTATTTGGCTGTATTATGGAGGATTCAATAAAGTCTACGGATCTTTCGTTCACAGGTAACCTGATATTTTTTTAGGCTCCGTTTTTTAAATAATTGTGGTAAACACAATGTACTAACGCTTCTAATGATGGATATCCTAAAAAATATTGGGTTAGATCGAAAAACCTAAGGATAATAGCTACACTGTATTGGAACCAATCTGCAATGGTTAGAGTAGATAAAGAGAAAAGACATACAGATTCTCCGTGGAGTAAGACAAGGATGTATACTATCTCCGCTTTTATTCAGCATCTTCTCGGAAGGTATTTTTAGAGAAGCGTTAGATGAATGTAATGTGGGAATCTCTCTGAACGGTAAAAGAATAAATAACATACGATATGCGGATTATACCGTCACATTCGCAGATAGCTTAGAGGGACTGCAACAACTAATGAACAGAGTGACAGAAACAGCCGTAGCTATGGTCTAGACATCAATGTTAATAACACGAAGCTAATGATTGTATCTAAGAACACGTTCACAAACTGCACCCTTAATATAAACCAAAAGCCAGTTGAACGTGTAAGTCAATTTACATATCTTGGCACTATAGTCAATGAACAATGGACCACTCTCAAGAAATAAAGAGCAGAACTGAAAAGGCAAGAGCAGTGTACACTAAAATGAGAAGTTTATTCAAAAGTCACGATTTAACAATAAACACAAAGATGAGACTTCTACGCTGCTACGTATTCTCGGTACTCTTCTACGGTGTAGAATCTTGGAAATTGGAATCTTTCGAAATGTGACTCTACCGTAGAATACTGAGCATTTCATATTATGGAGAACCATACATGACTTCCATGTTGTAAGATTTATGTTTAAAATAATTTACTTGAATTCGGTTCGGTAATTTCTAAAAACATATCGCCCACCCTCAAACTAATTTCACTATTTATAGATATTTTTGTTATTATGGGGTAGTCGTTTAATATAATGTTATTTTCAGTCACTTTATCCATAAAAATTAGGTAGTCTTACTTTATTCTTATAAAGAAACTGAACTACGCAGATAATCATCCCTCCTCCGAAGCGCTCCGAAGTCACTCATGGACCCTGAGCATCTTGCAGAGGGTTCATTCCCTAAAGACGAAAAGTCTGTCTATGAACCGTTCCTCTGTAAACACGTGCAGTTACACTGCCCAGCGATCCACAGGAAGCAAATCGTTATTCACGCTGGACACTTTTTCGGTTTGCACGCGTTGTGTTGGTGTGGGTTTCGGCACTTTCCGTTTAAAAAGCGTGCAAATGTAAGAAAATAAACATGAGTGAGGTCAGAAAGAACGCGAATTGTGTGTGTGCTTGCCTGCCTTTTTATTACGGTAGTCATAATAATAAAATGGAAACGTAAACATTACATAATTGAGATATGCTTGCCTGCCACGAACGATATATTTTCTCTCATACATCATTTAAATTAAAATGAAAAAATATAGAATTTTGTTAAAGTTAAATGAAATGTTTCCATCGAAACTACTTCTTTGTTGTCAATAACGTAGTACACATATAAAACTTATAAAAATTTACCTCCTCCATCATCAACTACCATTTTAATTTATAAAAAAAATTACCCCCTCCCCCCTTCAACTACCCTTTTCATTTATAGATATTTCATCTACCTTTCTACAGCGGATTATTATGGCCTTCTTATCAGGATACTTATTTATCAAAATTAAGCATTTTACTCTTGTTAAAACGTAAAACGTTGCAGGTAAACTACCCCTTTCCCTTAACTGATCTTCACCAAAAACAATAGGCCTTGAGTCCTCTACACTTCATGGCTGTATGCAAAAAATTATTTGATTCTGTTTGAGTTTGCGGCTGTTAACGTTTGCCATAGAAAAAATTCTACACACAAGTATACAAGTATGGTGATGGCAAAAAAATCGTGTTCGAGATTATTGCAGATTCTGTACTACACTCAAAACATGGTCGAAAAGTGTCTGTGTGTGTGTCTGTCTGTGACTGTAGATTTTTTTTCTATGGCAAACGATAACAGCCGCAAATTCAAACAGAATCAAATAATTTTTTGCATACAGCCCTGATTTGTAGAGTACTCAAGACCTTTTGTTTTTGGTGAAGATCGGTTAAGGGAAAGGGGTAGTTTACCAGCAACGGTTTTTTAAAAATCAAGAATAATTTTTTTCTATGGCAAACGATAACAGCCGCAAATTCAAACAGAATCAACTACTCTTTTGCATACAGCTCTGAATTATAGAGTTCTCAAGACCTGTTGGTTTTGGTGAAGATCGGTTAAGGGAAAGGGGTAGTTTACAAGCAACGTTTTATGTTTTAAAAGGGTATTAGACCTATCTATGGCAAACGATAAGAGCCGCAATTCAAACAGAATCAAACAATTTTTTCCATACAGCTCTGATTTGTAGAGTACTCAAGACCTATTGTTTTTGGTGAAGATCGGTTAATGGAAAGGGGTAGTTTACCGGCAACGTTTTATGTTTTAAAAGGGTATTTCTTATGGCAAACGATAAGAGTCGCAAATTCAAACAAAATCAAATAATGTTTTGCATACAGCCCTGAATTGTAGAGTTCTCAGGACCTATTGTTTTGGTGAAGATCGGTTAAGGGAAAGGGGTAGTTTACAAGCAACGTTTTATGTTTTAAAAGGGTATTATCTATGGCAAACGATAAGAGCCGCAATTCAAACAGAATCAAACAATTTTTTCCATACAGCTCTGACTTATAGAGTACTCAAGATCTGTTTTTTTTTTTGTGAAGATCGGTTAACGGGAAGGGGTAGTTTACCTGCAACGTTTTTCTTATCAAGGGTAATTTTTTTCTATGGCAAACGATAGCCGCAAATTCAAACAGAATCAAATAATGTTTTGGATACAGCCCTGAATTGTAGAGTTCTCAGGACCTATTGTTTTTGGTGAAGATCGGTTAAGGGAAAGGGGTAGTTTACAAGCAACGTTTTATGTTTTAAAAGGGTGTTATCTATGGCAAACGATAAGAGCCGCAATTCAAACAGAATCAAACAATTTTTTCCATACAGCTCTGATTTGTAGAGTACTCAAGACTTATTGTTTTTGGTGAAGATCTGTTAATGGAAAGGGGTAGTTTACCTGCAACGTTTTATATTTTAGCAAGGGTATTTATTATGGCAAACGATAAGAGCCGCAAATTCAAACAGAATCAAATAATTTTTTGCATACAGCCCTGAATTGTACAGTACTCAAGACCTGTTTGTTTTGGTGAAGATCAGTTAAGGGAAAGGGGTAGTTTACCAGCAACGTTTTTTTATCAAGGGTAATATTTTTTCTATGACGAACGATAACTACCGCAAACTGAAACAGAATCAAATATCTTTTTGCATGCATCCCTGTATTGTACAGGACTGAAGGTCTAATGATTTTGGTGAAGATCGGTTTAGAGAAACGGGTAGTTTACCTGCAACGTTTTATGTTTTAACAAGAATAAAGTGCTTAATTTTGATAAATAAAGAATCTTGATAAGAAGCTCATAATAATCCACTGTAGAAACGTAGATGAAATATCTATAAATGAAGAGGTTAGGTGAACGGGGTGGGGGTAATTTTCTATAAATGAAAATTATAGTTGAAGGGGGATGGGAGAATTTTGTATGTGTACTACGTTATCGGCAACAAAGAAGTAGTTCTTTGTTAAAATTCCTTCCCGGGCTGTTTAGCCGTAGTCCAATGTTTTCTGCAAAACCAGACTTTTCGGCAGTGTCATCGACTTCCATTTCAGTGAAAATCGAGTGCGAAAACGTGAGGTGGTATACGTTAGTGACCACAGTACTGTGGTTTAAGGCTGAAGCAATAAGTAGAAAGAAGTAGTTTCTATGGAAATATTTCATTTCGAATATGATTTTAAATATAAATCTTAGAACATGGAAGTCCTGTATGGTTCTCCATACCGATATTTTTTCATGTTTTGATGGTAGTACAATCAGAATCTGCCGTTATGTCGAACACGATTTTTTTCGGCATGACCATACTTCCATTTTCTTATGGAACATGGATGTAAAAATGACTTTTCTTCACGTTTTGAGAGTAGTACAATCAGAATCAGCCCTTATCTCGAACACGATTTTTTCGCCGTTACCAAACTGTTCATTATGGAACATGGAAGTAAAAATTAAATCACACTGAAAGAGTTGGTGAACAATACGAAAATGATATTAATTGTGGTTGTACAATTTCATTAAAGAATTCTGATGAGTCGTTTGAATAAGATTAAGCGTTATAAGCGTATGCTATAAATGTTACTGCGATTCTCAGTAGGTCTAGTGTAGGCTGACTTACCGCTGAGCAAACAAGTGATTCCAGTACCTTGTCGCTCGGGCGGTCATGCGATCCCACATTCCAGAAAAAACCAATTGAATACTGTAGGAACATCTGGAGGGTTCTAATTTCTGTTTCGGCATATGTGACTGGCTGCTCTTTGTAAATACAGATAACGACAAACTGATTTAGTCAATTCTGCGAGTTCTTTTAAAGTGATTGGAGCGCGACAGGGTAAATTAAATGATAAATTTCATTTAGTGGTAGGGAGTGCATTCTGTTAGCAAGTGATATTAAAGTGTTTGTACTAGTGAGGTAATTTCATTTATTTTTTTTATGTACAGCGCGTACTGGATAACAGAGGTATACTACTGTCATGCGAAAATGACATTTAACACACGAAGTACGAAAAATAGGTCTAATTTAAGATACGAAAAAGTTTTTGCCAATTTTTATAGCGTTTAATTTTTATGGCTTTCGATCCATGCCTTCCACATAATAATAATAATAATACATTTATTAGTGAAGAGAATAGAAATATCATACCTATGTCGATTTTTGAAACACTAAGCGAGTGAAACTACAACCACTAAAAATTACCAAGTTAAACCGTAAATACACAAGGGTTGCATTGACGGCCCGCGGCCGGTAGCAACGAGCGAAATCAGCCATTTGTGTCGCCATACAATTAATATTCTGCAATTAGTATGAACAAATTGTAAAAGGCTGCACCGAACACAATCGGGAAAATGGTTAACACGCAGCGCAATGTTGTAATGTAATGTACACCGTATTCAATTATCTGTTTTTTGTAATCACCGAGACTCCAGAGTACTGCCGCTGCTGCCAACATACCGGTACGAAATTATTTTTTATGTCACGGCTTTTTTCCCACGTCTAGTTAATCTGATTAAAAGTGTGCTGCTACCGTTACAGAGAGAGAAAAAGCGAGAGAGAGAGAGAGGGGGGAGAGAGCGACTGGAGGAGGGATGTTGTTGCTGATTCAGCTGTTAAGAGCTGGCTGTGCGCGGAGGGTGAAAATTATAAAGGATGGAATAGAACATGCCTATATATAATTAGATCAAACGAACTGTGTTAAATTTCGCCTGCTAATGAATCTCTCCCCCTCTCCCTCTCTCTCTGTCTCTCGTTGGTTCTATCTGCGTATCTCACTGCCCCACCCCTCCGGACGCATCCTGCAGCTAACCACTACCTAGACGACGACCGGCTTACACGATAAATTATATGTGTCACGGTCCTCTGATGGCCACTGCTACAATTTACTAATTCGCCGTAATAATAGTTCATATACTGCAAATTGTCCCTCACTAATTAGTGATCTGCCGCGCCTACTTTGCCGTGTGGCCGCAGTTAGGTTTTGCAAGAGCGTTAACAACCCTACAAACGTTATTACGTAATTCATTTGTGTGCGCGCGCGCGCCCGCGTTCGAGTCACACAGAATTTTACGATGATGACTACACCGTGTTTTTAGTAGTCTCGACATAAAGTTCATTTTACTCCGTTCAATTTGCAATTAGAAAATTCATTTGCTTTCAAGTGGTGTTGAAAATTAGTCCTTATGTGTGTGACCTAATGGCTTATTTATTTACCAAATTAGTAACAGAACACTGATAAGTAGATTATAAATGCTTTATAAATAAAGCAACTGTCTGATGGCTGCCGGTAAGTATTTTCGCGGGTTTTACCTAACATGTGACGAGTTTTACCGCACTTTCTGGCGTTGGTTCGAACACCAAAACCAAATTAAACGCTTTGGAGACCTAAGTACCAAAAAATAATATTGGGAGATTTTAAATATTTGACAAAACGTTTAAAACAAATCGAACCGTCCGCCGTTGATACAGTGGACCACGGGCCACCGACCAAGAAAACCTAAGCAAAACTAGATAAAATACTTTACAGAAGATAATCCCGTCCAGATTATAATCGATTCGATCGCGTTTTCCTGTCCGGCTTTCACGTTCATAGGGCAGCCGTTTCCACGCTACACAGTGCAGATGCCAGTATATATACCGCTACTCGTGTCCATTGTCCACGTTCCCCGACCACAAACTATTTTTTAGGAAGCACACGCTGAAACACAATGGAAACATGTACACAGAACTGTTACCTTTCAAATCGCAATCCTCCGTTTTGTTAGTCGACTGACAATTTCTGATACCGTATTAACATTGCTTCACATTTTTTACGCAAATTAATTTTTATTTTCTTAGCGGGGAAGCCTTATTAACAATTTAATTGTCCGACCGTCCGATTCAAAACATATATTCCTCTTCTTCTTAGACTTTTCTTCACAGATGTTACCTGTTTCTTCCTCCCATAAATCCGGTCTATCCAAGTGCCTACTGTTAAATATCTCTCGTCTATTGTTTGATACAAATTGGCCTAATATCTCTCTGATAGTCGGGGGTTTATTTCATATAGTCTTTCTGTTTTTGTAGGGTTTTCGGTCACGTAGGGTCTGTATTTGTTTAATGAGCTAATGCCTGTATTATCCGGAATACAGGAATAAATGCACACGCAATCAAGAAACGAAAAACTAAACACAGAATAATTACAGATACAGTAGCAAGCTGGCAGAGTTTTGGCCTTTGCGTGTAACAGAAGGGGTAATCTCCAAACAACTGAAGCAGATTATCTGAGATGTGTACACGTACCTGAAAGGATATGATACAAATACAAGAGGTAAAGAAAGCAGAGAAGGACTGGAGTGGCACGATCAATAATCAATACATTTAATACATTGCTTTCTTTTACTTTCTCAGCACTCCGAAGTTAATTGGTTGAACAGTGATGGACAGTTTTCATAAATACTTATCTTGCTTTTTTGTTTTTGCCCTCGTGAGCGTTTGGCGATACTAAAAGTTTTACAATGTTCATTTGCCTTCTCCGGAATCGTCTAGCTAGCCGTATTGTTTTAAGTACGGAATGCTCTCCAGTGGAGATCTACCTTCTATGTTACCCTGTACATCAGACTTACTGTATCCTACTTGTCCTGTTCTACTGGCAACGTATCAACAGAATCGTACGTATGGCTTCTTAAACTGCTGTTATAACGTCTTTTATCTGCAGTTCGCACGTAGTGTAGGAACACTAACTGCGAAGGCTTCGATTCTTCTGCGAAATCCTTGTCTCAACATTGAAGTCTCAGACGAACGGACCACCCGTGATTTCTTTCAAAAATTCTAACTGGAAATAACGATAAACTTTGACTAGCGTTAAATTCATCCCTTCGAAATAGTTTAGTTTTGCCATAATTTTGTAAATTATGTCGTCGTTATTCTGACTACAGAAAATAAATAACGAAGAACTCCTTCCTCTGTTTCATTAGAACACATAATTTCATCTATTATTTCTATAATATGCCATTGCCTTCCTTGGACCAGACCGTCGACAAATTAGTTGGGTGAAGTAGTGATCAGCCGTACTTTTTCGCAAACATACCATTAGCAACGGGTCAAATCCTACGAGTATAATTTTCATCGCAGTAGTGGTGGTTATTAAATTTTAATTTTGCCTCTTTTTTTTATTAAACAAACATGAATACCACTGTAGTAGGCAAAAACACACACACACACACACACACACACACACATACGAGCATCCCTGGAGAGCGTGTTAACACGGTACACTGTATATACTCCGTATGTGTTTATTTTTTAAAAGTATTTTTCTTTAATAAACACACGCACGCGTTGGCGCAAACGCTCTTTGCGCCACCCGTTAGTTACAGTAGTTTTAATTAAATGCAACGGACGCGCATTCGCGGGCGCACTCAGACACGTACACGCACGCACAATACACGCAAAACAGGGCGCGCTCGCTAATTTTTAATGGAACGCCAGGGCTCGTTGAAATCAACGCCGGCGATAAAAACAACAACAAATTGTAACAAATAAAACGAAGCAGCGACTAACAAACGGATTTAATTGAAATTTTAATGTTTACTTTTGGCGTAATGTTTAGCGAAAATTTTAATTTAATCAAATAGGTAAGTTTCTATTGCATGGGCGGAAATTTTAAACACACACACACACACACACACACACACACACACACACACACACACACACACACACACACACACACACACACACACACACACACACACACACAAAATACGATAAACGAAAAACATTTTGGCTTGAGGTTGGTTGTGCCAGTAGTAAAGTAAAACAACCCTTACGTTCTCATGAATAAATTATTCATAAAATGAAATGGCAGCGTATTTTACATATTGAGGAATAAATAGCGAGTCTTTATGTAATGAATTCCAAACACTGGAGAGCAGCGGCCGTAACATCAGCCATGATGTATAGACAGGCCTACATACGTACACTGCATGTTACTCGTGTAACGTTACCTGTAGACAGTGGATTATGTCTACAACTGTAGAGCATAAACCTATGCACAAACCATTCCTTCATCCCTAGCTACAACTGATGTATCATCTCTGCTATCTCTCTTTTGTCCCGGCGTATCTATTTGTTTGAATGTGTCTCGTTCTTTCTCTATTTATCTGTCTCCTTCTTTCTCTATTTATCTGTCTCATTCCTCTCTCTCTCCTTCTCTCTCTCTCTCTCTCTCTCTCTCTCTCTATATATATATATATATATATATATATATATATATATTCTATATTTTCACCATCTATATTTTCACCATCTATATTTAACCTTTCACACTCTCTCTTTCGTTCTCCTTCCGACTGATAGGTAAAATCTCTTTCGTTTCCTTCTGCTTCTCTCTGTTTGTTTTATGTCTCCCATTCTCTTTAATTACTTTACTATTTATTTACCTTGAAACTCTCTCACCTCTCATTGTTATCGTTTCTCACATCACGAATAATCGCGAGTTCCTTTTCATCACACGTTACATCGGAGAAACGATGGGGTAGTTTCGTTACATCTAATATGGATCTCACTGTACGTCTTAGTGCATTACAGAGTTCACAGCGTTCTGTGCTACATATCATTTCGAAAGCATCGCTCTGTCTACTGATCCACGTTAGAGATTATTAGCGTACGGCTAAAGTTTAGCTTCGTTGATTTGTCAATGTGACGAGACTACCCTACTTTAAAATTACACAGCAACGGAATTCACTAGTTTGGCGCAACAAAATTAAAAAGTAAAATGGAGAAAAAACACTCATTAAGCAAAATTTTCTGTAACACTTCTTTACCACTTCGTGTCTGTAAATTTCAGTCAGTTTACAAACAGTTCTAACTGACATATTTCAACAATACTGAGCTGCTCCGTCTGTCACTGAAGTGTAGGCACACTCTTCAGTGTGTAACGATACCCAAAGTACCATAGCGATGGAAACTCTTTAATTAATTATTTTCCATACTACAGTGATGTCGTAAATATTTAACTGTACACTAAGAAAAGTTAAATACAATTTTTAAAACTTATGATGGATTGAAATTCGCTTTTTGCTTTGCACTGCAAGACTGCCTTTTCTACCACCTTAACGTTTCACTGAAGAAGACATCCAACAATCGACAACTGTTGTTAAGTCTGGAAACTCAAAACAAAATACATGAATATCACTGGGCACATAGAATTACAGTGTCAACTATTCAAACGCTGAATTAAGGCAGACTGCCCTAACAAGTCAGTCTTGAAATTGTCAGTCTGACGATGATGAATTAAAATAGCTCTATCGGTATTAGAAGATCTGTTTTATCAACGTTACTATGGTACTTAGTGTTCTAAATATTCAGAGACATCACTTAAAGTATATAGAATTGGAGATTATAGGAAAATTAACGTTCAACAATTTAGGCACGAAAACAAAACTGCATTGATACCCTCAGCTAAAAGGAAATATATAATAATAAGTTTATTTATGTCTTGTATCCTAGGTTATATAATCGTTTGCCTACTGGGATAAAAAATTAACAAAAGGAAACTATGTTTCTTAAACATACGAAGTCTTGGCTAATACATAAAAAGTCAGCTGAATACCTTCATGATTCAGGATAATTTTAAAAAGTAATTTAACCATACAAAAGTCCGGTATTAACAGAAGAAAATTTAATTCGTGATTTTGTTTTATTTGTGAACAGTATATCTAGGTTTAATTGTGATGTGAGAGTGTTCATTATTTGTTTATTATTGAAAACTATCATGATTGCCAAATATTACGTTACGTTAATCATTTTAAATTGTTAGTAGTATATATAAATGTAATACTTGATGTAAATTTAGGTTACAAAAAGATTAATCCAGATCGCATTGAAATCTTAAGAATCTGTTTTCTAGTAAATTTAAGTACGAATTAATTGTAGTCCTTATAAGGTTTCAGTGACTGGACAATGAATATGTGACCAAATTGCTGGCGATAAGAGCTAACCGGATTTAAGAAATATAAGAGCTATAAGCTGACTGAATAATATAACAGTGCCTTATCAAATGTTAACTTATCACTGCTCACAGTTTGTGGTGAGTAGATACTTCTAAATGATGTGAACGTAATTAATACTGTAAACTTAATCATTGGAGGAAAGATATTAATTTCATTTGCCAAAAGAAGACAGAAAATTGAATATATTCAATCATCATTCAGTGCAGAGAGATACTAACTTGCGCAACCCTTACAAAAACTGTTGTCTGGTCTGGCCACAATTTTGAAACACCTCGGAATAAATTATATAATAATACTGAACAACGGATTACGAACTATTGTACTCATACGATGATGTAATACGCGGAAGAAAATCTAAGACAATAGGTAAAGTAATACAAGGACCGAAAGTAACGAAAACAGAACAGTACAAAAGAACGCTTTGATAAGAATTGCAGAGCTGAACTAACGGGGAAGATTATTTTCCTTTGTTGTAAGAAAATCTTTGCTGCAGATGAGAGTTGCAACGCAAGACTGAGAATGAGCCATACAGATAACAGAATGCTTTCAGGATGCTGATACCAAATTAAAAAAAAATAAACGGGTACCTTAATCGGAATTCGTACAAAGAGTGTCTGAAGGGACAGAGCGATAGAAAAAAGTGGTGGAAAGGTGAGAAGTGAGTTACGCCTTCATCATTTGGCTATGCAATGTGCACCACAGACGTGTAATCAAATTGCATATCATGCGCCAAGTAACTACTCATGCCACAATGAATCCAGCTGCGGTTAATATTTGTACTTCCTTATTACTTTACACCTTGTGCAAGTAACAACTTCGTAATTACCCTTGTTTGTTATGTACGGTTTGTTAACGTTTTACATTACTCAAAGATATTACGTTTCAGTCAACAGATTAATGTAGTTATCGTTGCGAATATTATATTTCCGTGTTTAGATTCGACGTCAGGCGAAACACTGCTACGGAGACGGCTCGGCGGCGGTAAGCTTTGTGAAAAACGTATAATCACGTAAATTTTAAACATTTTATCTGTTCAATATACAGGCATCACGTTGGTGTCGGGAGTCTTAGTAGAATATTACCACGACACGGGCTCTCCCCCGTCGTAAGAGACGGCTAAAATGAGCAGCTTATCACTGTCCCAACTAACAAATATTTCCCCTCGCACCCACACCATTGCTCCACCAACAGGATCCGATGGGTGGATTGAGTAGCTCGGAGGCCCCGCTACCGATACTCAGTAATTTACTCTCCATAACTTTACCATCCGCCGCAATCGTCCGGTCACAAGCCCGGAATGAGAAAGGAGCAGGGTCTGTTGGGCTAGTAACCGGCTGTAAAATCTGTCAACGTGTAGAAGGCAACGCGAAACCACTGCACTAATTCCCAGTAGGTTTGCTTCAAGAATGAACTGCAGATCTTAAATGATTTGAAGAGTCTGGCACAAGACAGGAAACTGCGGCTGTATGGCCTTTAGAATGTGACATGGTGTGATGGCCATCCAGGCAATCTTCTTCTGATAGTTCCTATCCGTTTCGGATGTTAGATATCATACAGGCTATTTTATCTTTCTGCACTGCTGTACGGAATAAGTCAGTTGTATTCATGCCAAACCAGGTCCTTAGATTTCTCAGCCATGATATTATATTCTCGGTCGCCCAACTCAAATCTTTCCAAGTACTTTTCCCTGGAGTACGGAGTGCGATAAGTAAAATCTCTGTTCATTTCTCATGAGATGTCCCAGACACTGAAGCTTTCTTATCTTCACTGTGTTAATAACTTCCCTATCTTTTTTCAACTTTCCTTCATCCAGGCAATAGTCCTCTACAAATAATTATTATATAGTTATTGCCATTGTTGTAATAGATATTTTAAATAATCATTACATAAAAGCCTGCTCAAGCAGCGCATTGACGGGACCACACTATAGCTTTCACAGAAGCTATAAAGTATCAAGCGCCTCTGGTCAATAATACCGACCGAAGTTAATATTTTAAAAACATCTTTTATCTAAACGATCCACCGACGCAGTCTATATTCTGCGCGGGTCTGTGTGACAGTATCATGCATAAAACATTACACATAAAATAATAGGGTACACACTAACGTTGACTGAAATATTTAGGGGGTAGTGCTGTGTGTGTGTGAAAACAAACAATAGTAATCGTCGGGAGAGCGGTGGGCTCACGCACATGGCGTGTGAGTTTCGTGGCCTCCCCAAGATGGTGGTGCGTGCTCGCATGTAGCCACGATGAATCACCACACAGCCGAATTGCTCCGACCCCGCCGGCTCGTGCTGTTTTCTCTTTTCACTTTTTCTTAATACACCGCGGCGTTCACCCTTAAATGTAATTTTTATTTCCCCCGGTACAAATAAGCACGCGTACACGAACGAAGAAAAAATAAGGTTACACAACACCCATTTGGCAGTGCAGAAATTACCTGAACTGTATGTGAAGTTGCCGTTTTTCAAACGAAACGAAAATTTCTCACAAACTCTTTTTATTCATTAGTTTCGAGTGAAAATTCCACTTCTCCACTGCAAAATAATAGCTTTATTTAAAAATAACAGGTACTGTACATTAAAAAAAGAAACGCGTCAAACGCGTGTAGTTAACGAATTATTAAAACTAAAAATATGATACTTCCAAAAACAAGAATTATTCAATTACCTGAATACACATAATCTAAATCAAGCAATCAAAAACAGTAGGTCGTCTTGAAAGATGCATTTTTGAAGCAGAAGAATTAGCAGTGAGGTTTCTGGTTCCATACGGAATAAAACATTTTTTTAGAATAATGTCTTTGTGATGAGACCAGCTATCGTTACGAGCCCGAATTCAAGCGCAAAGGCATCCCCGTTATCCTGTCAAAAAAATTTAAGACCCAACAACTAACTGATACGGGATGCCAACAATCTATTAGAATGCCAAGGTACATTTTTGCGTTTTTTTTATAGGTACGATCCATAACCAGTATCAAAGAGATACGAATGAAAATTAAATGAAACACATGATACTGAGAAAACACAGGCTTACAGAGGAAATGAATGATTTGATTGAAAACAATGTTGGTTTACATACAACACAATCGACACCGTAACCATTGGAAAAGTACGATGCTTAGTCTACCAGGGGTTAAATTTAATAGCCTATAATCCGATTTAATTCTGTTTGGGCATTTCAATTAATCATTACGTGCCAGTTTTCACATCCACGAAGTAGTTGAAACAAATGTGCAACAGTGGCTCAAAATTCAAGACAAAGAATTCTTTAATAGCAAAAAAGTTGTAGCCGACAAGAGAGGTATCTGATTGTTGCTGAAGGTTACGATGACAACAGGTAAAAATTATTTGTAAACATTTCTGAATAAATCGTATTAAAAAAACAGTTGCTTCTCTTTACTAATTGGGTGACTTTCACAATATTAAATAAATGTAAACGAAACCAACGAATTGTTGGTTGATGCGTCATCACAACCCGCGATGTTGCCAACATCAAGCTTGATGATGTTAGTTGATTAGACAAATTTAGTAAATTCCTTTGCTGTGAAAATATCAAATATCCTCCAAAATAAAGTACATCCAATTTCACTTTGTTATTGACGTATCTACTGAAAATGTAGAATTAAGAAAGCTTCTTTACATAAACATCATGACACAGGGACCGTTATGCAAGGAATTGCGTATTCATATTGCTAATAGGTTTACAGTTCAATGGAATATGTTTCAAACAACACTATTTCATTCAAAACTTCGAGTTAAGATTATTCTGTCAGTCTTTGTCGAATTAACTTTATACTGACCCACACTCTGTACGCGCGCTTGTTAACAGCTCCCCTGTATACATTAAATGATTTTACGAGGGTCATTTGACGAATTCGCGGCCTACCATAGAAATGAATGTGTGGCGTTTCTGTCTTTTACCGTATCGTGGCGCCACGTTCGCCCCAAGAACAGCAGTGAAGCGTCAAGTTATTACCCCGTCACTTACCCCGTTGAGGACGTCCGATTCTTCTAGGTCCTCAAAATAACCGTTTACTCCCGCTTTCAGTTCGTTATCTGAGGAAAATCTCTTCCCCCCGAAAATGTTTAGAGGTTTCAGAACAGATAAAAGTCAGATGGGGCTAAATCAGGCGAATAAGGTGGATGATGCAACAGATCGTACTTCAACTCGACGATTTTTGCCATAGACACAACGCATATGTGAGGGCGTGCATTATCCTGATGGAAAATGATCTTCTTTGCTAAACCTGGTCTTTCTGTCAATTTTTTACATTTAACTGGCCCAAAAGGATAGCGTAATACTCCCCATTTATCGTTTGACCATTTTCAAGGCAATTTACTAATAATATCTCCTTAGCATCCCAGAAAAATGGATCCATACACTTTCCAGCCGACAAAATTGATTTTACCGATTTTGGAGGCGGCGAACAACCATCCATAGGTTACACTATGCATCCATTGTTTCGACTGTTGTTTTGTTTCTAGAGTGAAGTAATGGACCCAAGTTTCATCAGTTGTTACAAATCTACGAATAAAATCTTTCGGATTTTTCTTAAAACGGTCCAAACATTCCTGAGAAGCTTGAATTCGCATGCGTTTTTGGTCACTTGTCAATAAACGCGGCACCCATCTTGCAGACACCTTTTCATACCTAATTCCTCAGTAAGAATGTGATGTACCCTTTTATCTGAGATGCCCACAGGCTTAGCAATTTCAGACACCTTCAAACGGGGATCTTCCAAAACAATATCGTTCACTTTATTGATGATTACTGGTGTAGTGGCGCCCAGTGCGTGGGTCATCTTCCGAACTTGCACGACAACGTTTAAATTCAGTAGCCCATTTTTTCACTGTAGGAAATGAAGGTCGAGGAAATTTCTGTTGTCGTTAAACCTTTCTTAAAAAAAAATTTATGTTGAGTTTTCTCCGTTTTCAGCGTTGCTGTGAGATAACCTTATTTATTCAGCTGTTCATGGGGCGAACGTGGCGCTGCGATGCGGTAAAAAACAGAAACGCCACACATTCGTTTCTATGGTAGGCCGCGAACTTTCCAAATGACCCTTGTATTTAGCATCCCATAACTTCAATATGCTTACACACTATTCTGTGATGACTTAATAAAATGTAAGTTAAAATAGTGTATTTATGTGTGTATAAATAATGTTCGCACGATAACTTAAGGTAGCAAAAAAAAAAGAAAAGAAGAATAAGAAAATGTCAGTTTACGAATAAATGATTCGTATCGCTTATCAAGTTCTTTAATTGACAATTACAACTTATTCGTAGACTAATTAAGTTTACTACTAATCAAGCGTCTACTGTTCGTTTTGTTTTGAAATTTTTGTACAGTAAGTTTCGTTATCGGTAGATCCATTCCTATCTTCATCATGTTAGTCTCAACTGAATGAACATTAGGTATCTAATGAGTCAATAGCAACTAAGTCAATACCTTCATTAACCGATGTTTATGAAACTACTTTTCTTTGACACTGTAAAAGCATATAAACACGATCACGTCTTGTATTTTTATTAAAGTAGCAGAACTCGCTTATTAAGTTGCAGAATTCGCTCACTATTTTGAACGGAATACAAAGACGAATTTTTTTAATGACCTTAATGCTTTAATGACATTTATACTTAGTTTTTAAGTTTGTGTAAAGTTCAATAGAAATGCATAGACCTGTTACTTTTTACGAATACACCTAACTGATGACAATACACAAATTTTTTAACATACCTCATATTGTTATATGAGATATAAGGTATACCATAACATACCTCATTTTTCTGCAAGGCTTATTCACAGATATCAATTCCGTCAAATTATTAAAGACATCGAGTTTGTGTCTGAATTAAATTCTTCATAATTTCATGCCCCACGTAGGCTGTTACTTCGAATTCCATTTTTGGCCTGTATCGCCCCTAACGTTAAAAAACTTTTATTACACACGACATTAATATTTGGGCTAAAATTATGTTTAGTCTGATGCCCGGCATGGATTTTTACAATCTTTAAGATTCTGTACCCACCCTTTCGTGGATCCTGTTGTCCTAAAGTTCTGAAATTTCGAAAATTTCAGACTATTCACATTTCACGTAAAATACTCTTTAATTTTATTTTTGCAATTTTTTTCAAAATTTTGACCTTTTACCTTTTTTTCTCCCTCCCCTACTTTTGGAGAAATTAATATATACTGTTCAATGTGGGTCTGCGGAGTAAAAGTGAGGACACGCATGCTGTTTTTTACGAAAAATCGTCAAATGCATTGGAAACTTGTCGTGAGGCACATACCATCCAGACAAAAAGGCAAACTAATGCTAAGTATAATTTATTGGAAACGTTATTTGCTGGGCTGTTAGGCCGTGGTCTATATATTGTTAAGGTAAGGTCTATGTTAAGGTAGTCTCCATATAGTCTCTACCTCATCACTGGGGTGAATTGGCGCACACCGTGCCAATTGTTTCCGACACTGAAGATGGCCTCCGACGGTGTAGCCGAAACGTCTGTCAACAATGCGGACGCCGGGCGTGAAAGCCTTAGGAATAGTCGAGTTAAAACTGACAACTGTTTCGCTCTTCCAGTTGCGCATCGATTAAGTAATGCGCGCACAATAACTTTCTACAAATAATTGCTCTGAAATATATTCGCACATTATACGAATAAACACGGTTTGTTTGTTCAACGTTCAAGACTGTAGTTATGTCGGTGACATCTGGTTAGAAACCACGTGAATCTGGCCAATGGTGGCGATGTTTCCTTGAAAAAAAATTACTGTCAGCTATAACAGTATTATTACATCTAGTGACAATTTTATTGACTAGACTGATGAAAACGAATAATTTTTTAATAAAACCCACTATTGACATTTATAGTGATCTTTAATACCAAATATCAGAGATTGCTGATTATTTTCATGATTACGTGACATAACCGCTACATGACTATGATATTAGAGGAATAGGCTGATGGGACAAGAGCCCATAAAGAGTTTACTGAATCCAGTGGTTACTCAAACGGTATCATGCAATCTCCGAATTAAGACGAAACAAGCTGTAGACATAGTTTTTAACAGTTGCAAATTACTTTGTTTTCTGGCCTTTGCTGAACGAAAACTTACTTGCAAAGGAAAAATAAACTTTGAAAGTGTAAAAATGAACAAAAAAGTACAAAACGAAACTTTTGTAATTGCTATTCCAAAGGGCAGAGAGGTTAACTTTTCGTGGTTAAAATCTAAGGCATCAAATAACGGACGCAGCATATCAAGCAATAAATTAATTCGACCAAGCAACAATAACTATCGTATCATTGTTGTCCTTATTTAATCTTATTACACGAGACAATACAACAAGTAAGGCAACGTTGGACAAAGTGGCCACATATTCAATGGTTATGGAAAACATTAAAATGCAATTACAACTTCCTCTCCGGGGAGACAGGAAAAACAGCAACCAGTACAAGCGAATTCACTGTAATTAGACGGGGAATGTTATTTAAATAACACAATTTGTGCGGTAGTAGTAGGAAACAAGAGAATTATTCAGTCCCTCCGTTTCCCCTACTATATACACACACATTAAATGAAATACCGCATTAAAATGTTTCCGTGACACTAAAATTTCCCTTTAAACTTTAAAAAAGGGGAAACAGGCTATCGAGTCGTCTGGGATGCGGTTGGTTGACGGGGACTCTAGGGGGTTGGAGTGGATGGCCATAATACGTAGGGACGTGCACTAACGCTGTAGAAAGTAACTTTTCTTTTTGTCCTTACATAAAAGCAAGTAATGGTTCAACATTATTTTCAATTACAAGTGCGGCGTAGTATTGCAAAAAATAAGCAATGCGATCCTACGAGTTAAACGACTGTCCTAAAATTTGTAAATAAAAACAAACACGTACTCATTTTTCATACTATTGAGCACACAAATAATATTAATTCATAATAACATTTATAGCTTTAAATTTTAATGTAATACATTTAATTCGTTACCATACTTGTTTCTGATAGCATTTCAGTCAATCCTCCCTTAACGTTACGAGTATCCCTTGCAATGCCAAGTATGTTCGAAATTCATTTTCGTTTGCCTTTCCTACTACCACGTCCATCATAAAATCCATCCTTTCTGACTCATTTGTTGCCAAGGAATCGAGTATGTATAAATTCTCCGATACAAGTTACCAGCCGTTATTAGGGAGGCGGATGATGGGGTTGCCACCTCAAAGTACTCCGCCAAACTTTGGATTTTAGTCAGAGTTTTCCTTCCCATAGCTTTTGGAGACCCATCATTTACCCACAAGTCAGTACTTACAAGTCAATCGGTGCTTACTCGCCAGGTCACAAGGCCGTCATTGGGTTTACGCAGTTTCTATGCAGTGTTCCATTAGTTACCCTCCAACGATCAACACCTTATACGGATACCGCTATAGTAACTACCAGTGATGATTACGCTACTAAACTGATTCAGATAAATCAAGGAGTAACGCAGCGTTTTGGTTTGCCTCCTCCTCAGTCTTGATCAACGATAACTTGACGATATTACTAAACTCTGGAAAGGCAAAGCATCTGGAGGAGTTGTGCTCCACTGGAGGAAGGTTAATACATTGTTATTCGGTGACGATCAGATGGTAGCTGCATCTAGTGAGGATGAACTACACAGATCACTACACCAGCTCTACCTAATATCAAAAGACTACCGATGTGACATTTCTAGTACAACACTAAGATACTTGAAATTTTAGTGAGAAGACTCCGTTTGATTTGATTGGTTAACATTTGCCTGGAACACGTAAATCGCTTCAGATACTTGGGCTGTGATGTCCCTTATAGGTTTAATAGCATATTAAGGTAGCTATATTATTTTGAATGTGTAGCATTCTACGGAGGAATTATAGAAGTATTAGCCTATAGAAAAGAGAGCGAAATGAAATTTTATAAGTCAATGGCAGTACTAGCTATATTATATGGGTGTGAGACATGGGTGATTAAGCAGTGACGAAACATGTATTCAGCCAGCAGAATGAAGTTTCTCCAATCTGTTAAGCGTTGCACTAACGAGATCAAGTTAGGTATGATGTTGTTCGGGAGAAGCTCGCCCTCTTACTCGTAATAGTTTACGTTTATCGTAATGATGGCACGGTCACCTGTTAAGAATGACAAGTGACTAAAGCTATTTTTCCAGTACACACTGTTCGAAAGACGCAGCGACGCGTCTCAGTAAGGGGTGGGCTACGAAGTCGGAACAGGTCGCAAGGCCCAATCCTTGAAGTTAACGATGACCTTTAATTCAACGCCACATGACAGTGCATACACTTAAGGATATATTTTTAGTTTTGTGATTATTGTGTAAGCATTTAGATGGTTAAGAACAACCATTATCACAAGCACAAAACTGAAAGTAGTAATAAGTTTTGGTTTATTTATGAAACTTTGCTTATCGTTGAAAACAGTTTACTTCATTAAGTAACAATAGTTTAAAATAGGCTAATAAATGTTGCAGTTTTATAATTATGTAATACGTTATTTCCATTAAAATGTCTTAGCTTTCCGTGTCCAACGGACATTAATATTTAACAGTATACGGTTGATACTATGCTGTTGATTTACAGCACGAAAATACCTCAAAGCGTGAGATACAAAATCAATCACCGTACAATCTGTTTTACAAGTGTTAGCTCACAGGCCACTGTAAACTTATGGATTTGTAATTCCCATTGTATTTCTTGAGGCGAAGTCAAATAGTGCGATGACGAACAGAATGTTGTTATGAGACTAACGTACGGACGGACGGGTCGTGTCGTCAATCTCACGATCCCCACACTATTCGGCTAGCGTGGCACTAGGTTTGTGAACTTACTTCAGAGGTAGGTGAAGGAACGCGGGTGACGCAACCTTCGAACGAAACCGTCACGTGTCTGCGATTAGTTGACCCGATCAGCTCGATACCAGAAGCAAGCTGTCCAATCCAGCACCTCATACAAATACTGATAAGTTACAATGCTGACGATTTTAACATTGAAAATGTTTATAAGGACGTGTCGCACATTTGCGGCCGATCGCTGGTGCGTTATCGAAAATGGGAACCGGTGAGTTTCCATAGAAACTACTTCTTTGTTGTCAATAACGTAGTGCACATATAAAACTTCGCTTATGAATGCGACTACATTTAACTTATAATTGGTAAATGAAGAATGAATTCATTGATTGGTGAATGAACATAAATCTATATATTTTTTAGATTTATTGAAGCATTTTCAATGCCCTTCTCTGTGCATTGCATTTGTGCAATGCCTGTAAATTTTTAAGTAACGAAGGGGTTCTTATTATATTCTTGTGTTTCTATTATTTCTTTGTGCTTGCAGTATCACTTTTAATAACTTTTAGAGTACCATGACGACTTCCATATGCATTTAACGATCACACATATCACGACATTTCGAGTACAGGATTAGGTGACGTTTTCACCTGGTTTATATAGATCTTTTATTGCTCCAATCATTTTTTGCCTTTTACTTTGCTCTTAGTCTCTTCTAACGGAGATGTCGAGACGATGCTTCTTCTCACCGTTTCGTATTACTCCCTGTCCTTCGACTATATAGGGTACATGAAGAGGTGTCTCTTCTTCAATGTGTTAGCTATTTCGTCGTCTCACACTTCTTTATTCTAACAACTTCTTAAATCTTCAACTCTTTCATTTCAAATGTTCAAATTTGCTTTTTAATACCCCGGTAACGCCCAAGATTTACAGTCTTACTCCAGGACTGTCTCGTACAGTTTCGTGTTCGTTACATGTCACTTCTTTCCTATTAAAGAATGGACTATATAATATTTAATATAATACTGCAACTACGTTAATTCTGTTTTCTACTCATAATTCCACGAAATCATTTCCGAACTCCGACTAAAGTAATAAAAAAACTGAATTGTCAGTATAATAAATCTCAATGAATAAACTTTCCATATCGCCAGATTTAACCATACCGGGATGTACAAAATTTGTTAAATTTTATAAAATCTATTTTCATTTACCTTCCAGTGTTCTGTAATGTCTTTGGAAATAGAAAAATTAACAGAAATTTCATAATTGTACAACTGCTGCGTTTCGTATTTTAAAATTTAAGTTAAAAAAAACAACGAACCACAAGCTGGAAACACTGTTCGGAAAACGGAACGAAATTAATTGACTGAAATCGCGCAGACATTGGAGAAAAACAAAGCAATTAGTTTAGGGGTCGTATTGAACTACGAGGACGACGAGTTGCATTCACAAACGATTCGTTCAGCAGCGACATCGCAACCAATAACCCGTAAACAATCCCACTACACTGACGTTATATAATTGCACAACCGAATTCGGAGGATCGGATGGATGGATGGATGTGACTGCGGCGCACGCACGGTTAACCCTGGCTTAACAAGTTGTTGACAGAAGTAATTCGATCTCCAATTTGGAAGAATGCTTCGGATCGGAGCAATTTGTTAACTCAACTCTACTGTTACTAAAACAACACAACGACAGTGGCAGTGGCAGTGGCAGGGGGTTGCGTGAGGGTGACACGCGCAGAGTCGTGCGGAAACCTACGTGCACAGATGGTACTTACATTGCGCCCACGTAGAGGGCGTCCCTCCTCTCGTCAAGGTACAGCGTTCTGTAGTACAGCTTGCCGCACGTAAACTCCCGTACATGATCTGAAACAAACAATCAATACATCGATATGAGCGATCTGTGTCTGTACGCAGTATTGCAACTTAATCTAAACTGGTTGAAGTCATATCTGCAGACAAGTCCTTCAGTCTGCGTGATAACACGTTTTTACATTCTGTATGTACAAAAATTACTTGTTAATCTGTAAACATAAAATTGAATACAAAACGATTAAAAACATATTTAAAAAATTAGACTTTAACAATTACCTTGCAAGACCAGTTGTAATGTTTTAATTAAAAATAGGTATTAAAAACCATACATGACTTCCATCTTCTAAGGTTTATAATTAAAATCATTTTCGAACCGAAATATTTCCATAGAAACTACTTCTTCGGCCTTAACCACAGTACTGTGATCACTAACGTATACCACCTCACGTTAGTTCACTCGATTTTCACTGATAATGGCAGTCGATGGCACTGCCGAAACGTCTGGTTTTACAGAAAACATTGGACCACGGCCAAACAGCCCGGCAAAGAATTTGAACAACTACTTCTTTGTTGTCGATAACATAGTACACATAAAAAATTATCGCCTCCCCCTTCAACTATCATTTTTATTTATAGATATTTCATCTACCTTTCTACAGTGGATTATTATGACTTTCTGTTCAGGATACTTTATCAAAACTAAAGACTTAATACTCTTGTTAAAACATAAAGCGTTGCAGGTAAACTACCCCTTCCCCTTAACAGATCTTCACAAAAATCAATAGGTCTTGAGTACTCTACAACTCAGCCACATATGCAAAAAAATATTCGATTTTGTTTGAAATTGCGGCAGCATAGAAAAAATTCCACACACACACACACACACACACACACACACACACTTCGGAAAATGATTTTTCTTCATATTTTGAGGGTAGTACAATCAGAATCAGCCCTTATCTCGAATACGATTTTTTCGCCATCACTATACTTCCATTTCCTTATGGAACATGGAAGTAAAAATAAAATTGATTATAAAATATAAAGCATTTTCTGCTTATAAACATCAGCAATGAGACTTATGAGCGACCGGTGGTTTTTCTTTTATAGCGACTGCGATAAATTTCTAAAACACACTCACACAACCACTGTTCTCCAGAGCAGTCAAGGACCGCACACGCTGTCCTGCACGCTCACGCACGCACTCACACAGTGGGTCAAGTGAGGGTATTGTGTGAATGCATGTGCTGACACTTATTCCATTGTGTACTGCGCTCACCACAGCAGCAGGCAGCTAACCTCGCCAGCAATAACAAGTTAAATAACGATCCCTTTTCCATTGTTTCTAGGGAATGAATTGCATATCCTCTTCGTTATTTTCAACTCGCCTTATGTGTTTTGAATATAGACTTTCAACAATATGTTGATCACTATGTAAGAGGGGAAAGACATAAGGTTTCAGCTGCCGTCTATCTCAAACATCCACGCTCTTACAGTCACAACACTCTATTCAGGAAAATGGTATAATAATTAATTTTTACCATTAAAAAAAATTAATTAACAAACTTTTTTACAGTTGTAGATCCAAAAGTAGACAGACTACTACTTTTGCACTGCACGATTTTCAGTAACATCCAATAAGAACTTACGAACGTTATAGCTCATCCTAAGTGCTCCAAAACGCTTATCGAAAGTTACTTACAACAGTGGAATGCAAAAAGTGGTACTATATACTTGCAGAATGATTTATTTTATTTGCTGACATCGTAAAATGTCGTGAAAAAAAAGACATCATCTATTTGTTTATACTTTTATTACATCATTATCGTAGTCACTAAATACTGCGGGTGCAATCATTCGCTTCTGATTTTTGCTGTGCTTTTCATTTCAAACGCCTTCCTAGGTTTTCTTCCCACGTCCTTTCCCACTTAGTATCTTGTCATCCAGGATGGTCGTGATAACCATATTCCATCTAATACAGTAATAGACGCTAAAATGTTTTCCAACGAGGGACACGGGCAACGGTTTTAGTGACAATATGTCTTCAGCGTTCGCTACTGGTGCTAGAGGAATGTCTGGACAGGTCATGGACACCCTGGGTATGCATATTTGAGCGAAAGAGATTAGTAAACAGTATTTTGAAATAGAAGACCTAAGGCGAGACTGGATACATAGGAAAAAGATCAACGACCGGGAGAAAGCTGCTTACTCTGAATACGTTTCTTAACGTTCCTAGACTTTCTCTCTATAGTCCAGGTGCCAAACAACACTCGCAGTTCAGTAGAATGTTTGACCGGTGGAACGTGTCGGAGCTATACGCAATATCTTTACAAAGGATTTAATCGAAAAGCTGTATCGTAGGTGAACAGTATTTCATATGCGCGCTTTCAATGTAAAATAAGTGTGTGTGTGTGTGTGTGTGTGTGTGTGTTTAGACACACAGCCAGAAAGAAAGACAGGTGAAGGGAAAAACAGATAGGTAGTAAGACAAAGAGAATGAGAGAACAGTCGAGACAAATAGAGTGGCAGATATAGAGACAGCAAGAGAGCGACACGAAAGGTAGACTGGCAGATAAAGAAAGAGGGAATGAAAGAACGCAGAGATGTAGTGTAGAGGGGTACTTTGAATGCAGACAGACAAGTAAAACGTCTGTCAGGAGACAGATATACAAAGAGATAAAAGGATAAGATAAGAGATAGACAGACATATAGATAAATAGGTAGGTAAGTAGTGATAGAGAAAGAGGGGGTTAGACAGACAGACGAGGAGATGGACATATACAGTCAGGCAAAGACAGAGAGAAGGAGAATAAGAGAACATTAACCGCTAACTGTAAAATGGTCAAGGAGCGGCTAAGAAGCAAGACGTTGGAACCGCAGCTAACATTCTCCCTGGAGAGTACATAAGGTACGTGCGGCGACCTCCTCATCCCTACACGCACACAGCTAACTACAACAAAATGAAAAATGTCACTTCTCGGCACGTGATCGGAATCATATTCACTACAACATACGCGCGCGCGCACGTGTAGAGAGAGAGAGTCACAGTGAGAGAAAGAAAAGTACTTATAACACCACGATGTTCCACAAGGCACTTGTAAAACACTACCCAGGAGGCGACTCACGTACGGTGAATTTATTGTGTGTGTACACGAGCGCGCGTTTCCTAATCCAGTCAGCGGTGAGCGTTTTACGGTAGAGTTGAGACATACACCACTCACATGCGCGCGCGTGCAGAGTAAAAGAATAGAAACGAATACTATTGTTGACGATAAAATGTAACAGATGCACGTCTCATTTCGAGTTCGAGCGCTTGCATATAAACGTATTGGAGTAACAATTCAAAGGCACAAAGCTGCGTTCGTGGGTTCAACATTACTTCACAGCTTCCGCTTTCGTAACCTTGAAGTACAACACATAGACCTGTGAAAGGTTTCTCGGATCAAGATACTATCTTCTTCTAAGTACTGACAGTAATCACATCTAACGGTAGGTGTTCGTAACATTCCATTTGTTAAGAAAGAGAGAAAATTGACAACAAAGGATAAGTCATAGCCTATGTACGAAATTAAACAGCACCCATCTGAAAGCATGATCGCATAATTAGGGAATCCTCCGTCGGTAAGAACTAAGTCAAGATACGTTCTTCCAGAAACTTGTACTTACGCATCTTCAGTTTTTGCACGTGACGTAACCTTGTTTCCAAAACATCTTTTTCCAACTCCTCTTACCGCTCTACCATCCGGACACTAAACAAATGGAGAGGAAAAAACCACCAAGTGAAGGAAGGCATTCATAAATATGACGGGCAGGCGAATTACGAGGCGAGTTCCACGACAATGGAAGAAGGGACGTGAAAGTTATCAATGGGAAAACTGCAGCGGTTGTAATAAGAAGAGCGTTTGTAACAATATGTGACAGAAAAAAAGTCGTTGTATACTATTGCAAGCAAAGTCGTTGTATACTATTACAAGCAAAGTCGTTGTATACTATTGCAAGCAAAGTCGAAAAGTCGTTGTATACTATTACAAGCAAAGTCGTTGTATACTATTGCAAGCAAAGTCGAAAAGTCGTTGTATACTATTACAAGCAAAGTCGAAAAGGAGTTGCTCTCATGACTTGTAATTAAATATCAGTCAAACAATCTTACAACGCTTAGAAGTTAGGGACAGTTTATAGTTAAACAATCATTTTCCTTTAAGCATTAGTCTTATTGTTTGTTGCTCCCACCTGTCAAGGTACAACGCGAGCACATAAGGGCGCTAAGACAGCCCCCGCAACTTCTGTCTGTCAGAAACTACTCTACACTTCTCCAAGTGCAGTTACCAGCTGCAAGGTAAATAATGCAAGTGATATTTATTTTTACTATCATCCAAAATACACATTAAAATTCCTCTATTTAATGCTTATACAGGGTGATTCAAAATTGCACGGCAATCTCTCGGGACCTGATTCTATAGCTAAAAATAAGAAAAAAAGTTCATACAAACAGGTCCGAAACGGTTCGTTAGCGAGTTACGGCTCGCGAACCAGTTCGCCCTGATTTCTGCTCCCACGGTAAAAATGACGCCATACTGAAATTAGTGAGGTATAAAATGAAGGGTAAATTTGGTGGTTTCTTATAGCTTTTGGTCTGAAAAATTGAATAAAAGAGGTCCCAGACCTCTATCTTAATTAGTTTTTAAGAAAAACTGGGTAAAACACAAAAAATTGGAGTCGAAAAACACACATTTTTAGATTTTGGATAAAATAACTTCGTTAATTTGCTAATAAACAAATACAAATTTCTAACTAACTTTGTAGAGAATTTAATTATGAGAAAACTGATGTGTATAATGCTTATTAAAAGTAAGGCCAAATTTGAGAAATTTTACTTGAATTTGCTCGACAAAACAGACCAAAATGCGGCAGAAAAGTGTTACAGTTTACAAGAAATGGCATTGTAAACTTTCGAAACACCTACACTTGGGGAGGCGAAAACCCACGAGACTGCCCCCAATACATGAACAAAATACATTTCATTTAATGTGTGGTGCGGTCTTCTTGGTGATAATCTCTTAGGCCCTTTTTTCTTACCACCAAGCCTTAGTGGAAGACAATACTTACATTTTTTGCAAACGCATCTGATGGAACTCTTGGAAGATATTCCACTTACAGATAGAGTGCAGATGTGGTTTTTGAATGACGGTGCATCTGCTCACTACTGTCGTGATTTGATGAACCATTTAAATAATACATTCGGTAAGCGATGGATTGGTCGAAACAGACCAGTAAAATGGCCATTTTATTTCTGAATCACCATATACTATATTCGTCTTTACTTTAGTTTGCTCGACGTGAATATCGAGTTTAAAGACGAAAGCTTTCAGACAGATTCTTCAGCCAGATTCTACGAGAAAGTGTATCTTGAATAACTGTCTTAACTATTCCACTTCCTGTGACAATTCCACACAGGCTGTGATATTGCTGTCAGTCATGCCCTTATGCCAACCCGTGGTGTTATTTGATTGGCAGTAATCCTGGCCAATCGTGATGCAGTTGTATGTTTACCATTAGCGGAAATGATTTTTGTTGGGTCCTATAACAGATCTTATGCACCTTTTGTCCTCTCAGTGGCATGCGATTAAGTGTTCGTTCCGCCATATCTCCTTTCTCATCCATCGTCTCTTCGAAGTATTGCGTGTAAGTGTTCCGCTATAAGCTTGCCAGAATAATAATTTATGTAGCCAGCGAATCTGGTCATTGTAGCTGTAATGATAACAAGAAAGGAAACGTCTCAGTGAATAAAGCATCCAACAATTGCCCACAGCACACATCCGGAGAAAATCAAACAAAATGATTTGATATAATGTTGGAGAATTTGGAGGTGTGTCCAACGTCGATGAATCGATGAATGCTGAAGATGCAGAATAAGACGTGCTTCCTACTCGTTGAATCCTTAGGCAACGCATCCAATTACGATTCCTGCGACTTAGTTCCGTATGTGTATGTCCTGAATAGTGAAGGTGCGCTGAATTCTGCGAACTGCTATCTACGCCTCACTCGTTCGTGCTTTCCATTATATCATGGAAATGATATTTTTAGTATTTATTAGCAGCACGAGTTTGTACACATTTAATTCTTGAAATCCCTATGTTATTTTATGTATGATTGGACGTAAACATTAAGTGAAGAATGACTTAAACATTACAAAAAGGTTTTCTGCTTTCCCCTTTTGAACGAGTAATTCGTTCATCTCCTTTTGAACCTGTAATTCTTAATCTCTTTGTGTCTTGGTTATTTTTATGTTTCCTTCTACTTGAGCCTTTATCCTAATCTTCCCTATGTTTTATATATTTAATTTATCACACATTCCTTTTATGCTGCGGAAGTCGTTTCTTTCTGCAGAGAGTGTTACTTTCTTCTGCATTCTGCTTCTTTCAGATAAGCACGAAGGAATCATCTATTATTGCTGTAATGAAAGGTTGAATAACTAGGGATCGCACTGCCTCTTCCATCTTCAGCATTTATGGAGACTGTAAAACTTTCAATATTCCCTTCAGAGCACCGAACATTATATGAGGAAATTAAATCATAAGTTGCGAACAGCGAGCACATGACCGGGATTTCATTTCACGCTGCTGAAGAAAACAGTACGTAAATTGCTCTATGTCGGTAGCTCTCACGGCAGTCATCTTCACTAGCCTGGGCCAGGTATTAATGTGCGAACGTCTTGACTGACAATGTGATCGGACATTACCACCTGCTGTGACGATTTAAATTGTAACAATAATCGTAAAATAAAAAAAAATTTTTTAAATTAAGTTCGCGAGCGATTAAGCCATTTAAATCTCACTATAATACCTAAAACCCCTGTATGTACTCAGTATGAGAGGAAGAAGTAATTAATAAGTCCAAAGAAACATTAATAAAAAGGCAAATTGTAAAAAAGTTATTATTGTCATATTTAACCCTTTGCTGTTATCAGGCGGTGACCTGTTAATTCCGGACTCGACATGTCTCCCGAGTCGTCTGTAATTTAGAATAAGATAAAAAAAACCTAATGTTAATAACAAAATAACTGAAGACACAGATAGTCGCTAAAACAACTTACTTAAATTATGTATAAATTATGTTTATTAAGGCATAAGTTTTGTAATTAAAAAATGTTAACTTAAATAAAGATAGGGACTATATTCTCGCGCAGTAGTTGCCCATCTCCCCCTTGTTAAGTACCAGTCGAAGCGAGCAGAAAAACGCTCTCTCGCAATGTTGACTTCATGCAGTGCAGACGTGCGAGCAAACGCTCTGACACAATGTCGCTAATTCTTTTGTTTTAACTTAAATATTGTATATGAAATATTGCTACTAAAAGCGTGTGTTATGTATCAATTAATATAAATGTGTGATAACAAAAGGACATAATATGTAACACAAAACACTAAAATGGTGTTAAACAAGAGGACTACTCGCTTCAAGAAGTAACTACACTTTCAACATCATTCCTGAAGATGTGATCTACCAGAACTTTATAAACACTCATATACCCGACAGAAGATGCAGATCAGGACAGCCGAGAATCAACATATAATTACACCGTAGAAGCTTCAGTATACTCTGTGAACATTCGACACCTTATCGACGAAGGCCCGACCGAGATGATGACGGCGCATTCAAGGATTCCCAAGACGGACACCCCAGGACGAGGTTTCTACATTCCATTCTAAAGGTGACTCGATAGCCCGTCTATCGAGGGTTACTAATATTTGTTACACTACACAACTTTAAAAGAGACTTTTCAAAGACTATTAATTTTATGTAAACATTAAAAGAGTAAATCTAAAAGTTTTATTGTAACTACTCAAATATCATACGTTGTAACGGTTTATATGTTAATGTATCGTAGTATCATTCCAAGTAATAGTACCATTCTTCAAATGGTTAAAGAAGTCTTGCAAGCTAATATCATGAATTGAGTATAATTAAAAGTCTTAACTACAAAATACAGAAAGTTGACCCGGATCCGAGGTATTGCTATATAGAATCAATTTGATCCCAAAGTTTGATGAAAGCATTGAAGTAACTTTAGTTTAATTAGTGATGTCATGGGATCTGTAAGTAAATGTTGTCAGAATAAAGAGAAGTCTTCTTGTTACACACATATAATGAGTGCGTAAATCAATAAAATACCTTCCCTTGTTTCCTTACACAGTTAGTAAGTGATTTGTTCAGTTAATAAGTGTGAATACATTTCGTTACAACGTAGGCAGCCCATATAATTGACAGAGGTCAGTTAAGATGGGTTCCCTGGATTTGTAACGCGGCAATACGTTACACTGCTGAAGATGAAGACCGCGGAAGCTGCCGAAAAGTCTAGCGCATACAACAATCGACGTCAGCCGAATAGACTCGTAACTTTTTAACACTTATGACACGGGCCACGGGAAACCTTTCTAATTAATTAGTACTGTTTGAGCTGAACGTTACGTGAGAAAATGGTAAGGACACAATGACAGTTGACATATAAGATCACATTTCTCAGCAGGCGATACATCTTAGACAAACTAAACTTTTCAATCCGCCTTGTAGCCTACTAACGTGTACACTGCAGATGCAATTAAATTTCAACAAGTGACGACCTCGTACGAGGAATTTTTTAAAGATGTGATGATGAAGCATATGCTTTGAAACGTGTAATAAATTGTAAAATAAGAAGTAACAAGACGGACTGAAAACGTTAGTTTGTCTAAGATGATTAGTCTACTCATACAAGTGACCTGAAATCCATTTAAAACATGCATGATACATCTTAAAGCAGTGGCGTAACTAAGAACTCCTCGGGGGGGGGGGAGACTAGTTTCTGAGGGAGGGACGTGGTTAGATTGTAGGTTGGACTCCTCTTCAGTTAATTAATTTACAAATATTTTAATTCCTTTTGTTTCTACAATTATTTATACGCTCTATTTAACACATACAACTGGCTTAGAAATAGGCTTACGTTAAATGATTATGGAATTTTGCTGTAAACTCTAATAGATCTGGGGCGGGATTGATCCCCTGAACCCCCCCCATAATTACGCCCCTGTCTTGGAGTAAGTAAACAGACGTAATGTTTGTGGAAAACACGAACGAGTGTGACGTAGATGGCGGCAGTTCGCAGAATGCAGCGCACCTTCACTATTCAGCACACACACATATGGAACTAAGTCCCAGAAATCATAATTGGATGCGTTGCCTAAGGATTCAACGTGAAGGAAGCATTCATCTTCAGCATTCATCGAGATTGGAGACCTCTCCAAATTCTCCAAACATTATATCAAACAATTATTCCATAAGTTTCAAAAACATAGCAGACAGCTGTCATCAATTTACGTTGCTGCAGAAGGCAGTAACTGGAGACGTTGCCTACGTGACGTCGTGTGGTCATTTCCAACACCGCGCTTAAGAAAGAGACAATTTTTGACACCCGGAACGTCAGAACGCTTTCTCAGCATCGTACATTAAAATTACAAAACTGTTGGTACTAAGGAATTTCTTTGTAACTGCGTTTGTTTCGAACGTATATTATTAAGACTATTTTAACATTCGGTTCGCAGCGCTGTATATCAAATTTATTCTTTTCCAAACGACGCACGTAACTGTAAATATGTCTACCCAATTCGATAGTATTCAGTCTGTCTAGTCGTCCACAATTTTGTATACATTTTTAGTACCAATATTATTTTATACAAATCGGTTTTCAATACGAGAATTTATTTAGCATTTCAGAAAGAAATCACATATCACTCATACATGTTCAATAATTTAAAGAACGAAAAATGTTATCCGTTTTTACCACATTTATGTTAGTTTATTCTTGCATTTATATTCCTTTGGAATATGACTGTTATTGTTTTCTTCAATGACATTTTTGCCTTTCTCTACAAAGTTCTACTTCGTTTCATATGTGTTGTCATTGTGACTGTACACCTGTTGTTGTTGGTCCTATCATTATCCTCACTACTTATTTCTGCACAGTTGTACTTATCAATTTTTACGTACATAAAAGCATGGAATTCTGTTAGGGCTCTTATTTTATTTATCTATACACAGGGCTTGATTTCAGGGAGAACGAGGTTCTGGAACTTCTTCGATCCAAAAATAAATTACCGAAAAACATACGAAAAATAACTTAATTATTACAAATATTTGCTACTACTCTTTAAATTGTGGTCCTCATCAGCCCCACTACAAAACTAAAAATTTGTCAAAATCAAACACCAGCACTAACCTTTATCTTAACTACTATCGTTCGTTTGTTTTACTACGTTCTACCTGAAATTCTCTTGTAAGTAGACCGTATTTAAAAAAATTTCGACAAGGCTCGGTCGAAGATGACATTCGCAGTTAGCGGTGTTGACACGAAGCGACGACCGACGTTTATCTATGCATTCCAGAATTTTTCCGGAAAGTCTTTCTGGCTTGAAATATGCTACTGAATCGATAGCACTATCGTCAAGTGAATGTGAAAGGGTTTTTTTTACAAATGAATCTAATCACTACATCTTTAAGAGCATCTCTAAAGACAAAGACTGTATCCAGCCTCTTATTTGTGAAAATTAATGGACACTCTCTCCGTTTATTTTATCCATCAAAGTACGTGGATTCATGGCTGATTTCTGGCCATCATACAGCATTGGACATAAAGAGTAAGGAAAGGTCAAGAAACAAACAATATGACGACACAATGATGAAACTATGGAAACTTTTTTAAAATGTCCGAACTACCGAAACCATCACTTAAAGAGTTTGATTGAGGCTCCGGGATAACGCCATCATGTTTTTGATTGTCGTGCGGCTAACCTGACGATGAAGCTCTTTAAAAATATCAGTAAACTTTATTACCGTATCTTTTTAGCTACAAATTTATACGTATGTTAGATATTTTATAAGGCTTTACAAATGTCGACCTCCTTTGTAATAACATGATGCAAACTTCTACGCTAATATAAAATTTAAGAATATTTGTGTCTGTACAACTTTTGAATTTATGCGTTCCGGCACCTATAATTTTAGAAATCAACCACTGTCCATACATATTATTAACGTCCTTTCACACCTGAGCTCTAGCACTCAACATCACCGCGCGCCACAGTACAAGCCCGGTCACATCCTAGTTAGCTACATAGATCCAATCAAAACAACCCAAGGCGGCTGATCAATAACACTGTGCCTTTCTGCGACATTTCTACGTACGTATGGGCACGATCAAGCAACGTCTGAAGTGCATCAGTCAAAACAATCAGAAGTAACAGTGCATCTGAAGCAACATTCACACATGAATTCTCTCTCTCTCTCTCTCTCTCTCTCTCTCTCTCTCTCTCTCTCTCTCTCTCTCTCTCTCTCTCTCTCTCTCTCTCTCTCTCTCACACACACACACACACACACACACACACACCATTTAAATAATATAAACAAATCTTATGAAGCAGGGGTACATATTATTTGTACACACGTATATTTATACATCTGCAGCAAGCAAGGTCAGATGTATAAATCATGTAAATAACAATTACAAAATTTGTACACGCAATAATAAAACTTTCCACGTATAAGATACCGTTTTAATTAGGAACAATAAATATTTTCCAGTATTAACATTATTTTTATTATGATTACGAAGAAGAAAAAAAATAGCACGTCATAATTAGCACGTTATAATAACAACTCATATCGTAATTTCCTCAGTTGCTTCCCTACCACTACAAGAATACAACCCGTATTTGGAATGGCTTGTGTGCGCACGAATCTCCGCCGGTAACAGAAAATTATCACGGTGTAACCGAGCCGACTTGTTTATTATTAGAACTATTTCAGTAAAACATCGAGACGGGAGGAGAATTTTATATTCCGAAATTACCAACAAAATTCCACCTTTGTGGAAATTGCGGTCCAGCACGCACCCAGGTCCACACGGCGGCGGTGATAGCAACCTCCCCCTACCCCTCCCCGTAATTATGGGTTCCACGAACTGCACGCACTGACGTTAATTTCGTCTAAAAATTAATATTAATTTTCCGTTTCTACGTAATGTGTACTACGTAAATGCTAGTACTAACATGTTTGTGTATCTGAGGGTGTCCTGAACCACGGAACTGCTGTAGGTGGTAAATTGAAAAGTGGTAAGCAAACCTGCATACTTTCATAGGACACTGAAATCTTATAACTAGGACCGACATTAAAAGTTAACCAGCTGTAATCAAAATAGCAACAAAAGTTGACAGAAAAAGCCTGCAAATATCTTTAAAGACTGTAAATGCAATTCTTGCTCATACTTTTATCTTCTTAACAGCCACCGATTCGTCTGGAATCTCGACACTGAAACGGACCGATCGTAAAACAATCGAAGTCATAAAATTAAGAGTATATAAACGTATTTCAAAGGGTCATAGCGAGGAATAAGTTTCCTTACCGAAGATAGAAACTTTGTTTGCAGTAGGTTAATAAAGCATACTACTTAGGCAACATTAAAGTACAACGGAACAGGGAAAACTGGAAACCTTCTAGTAGCAGAATTATTTGAGACAGATTTGCAATGAGATGAGAGGACAGAGCTTTATAGGCTTATTTTGATCTACGAGACAAACGTCAGCCCAGAATAGAGACTTCCAGAAAAACCGAATGGACTATCACCAGACCATCAAGAGGGCAAAAGACAAAAAGACTACAGAAAGTGGAAGTCCAAAGAACTACTGAGAAACCATTTTTCTTCTTTTCCTCTTGTGTCCTTATTAACAAATAAATGTGCTATGCCTGATTCACGACGACATTACGGAAAATACCAGCAGTTTTTGATAATAGTTATCGTTACTGCCACACTTCTGATTATAATTCTATTTGAAAGCAATACGATCAGGATCCTTAGTGCTGGTGCTAATAAACAAGTAAAGAAAGAATCCACTGTATTAAAACACAAACCGACGTTCTCGCTACTAACATTCTTGCATAGAAATGTATCTCTGCAGTCAACAAAAGACGAAAGTTTATGGAAACAAGAAAAAATAAATTTTTAGAGCACGAACGTTAAAGCTATAAGACACACACATAGAAATAGAAATCCCGACTTGAAAATCGGACTTGACCTGAAAATCTAGATTAGTAAAGACAAAATGTAAGACAATAGGAGATGTCGAACAAGCAACTGCATAGTACTGGACCACAAAGAACGCCTATCAAAGAAACCTGGCTAGAATTGTACGATCGAAATAGACCTAGAAAAGTACAGAAGTGCTCTAGATATATCCAGGAAAACACGAAGGGGAAGATATGGTTCCAGATTACAAAAAGATTACCTCACTTACTATTAAGAAACTGAAGAAGAGGAAGAAGAAACAGGTGTAGGAAATAAGAAGAGAAGAGCGTCTTGCATACAGAAATACTTGCAGACTAAATCAATGTGGCGATCTTTACCGTTTGTGTGGCTTATAAATATAGTTCACTTTCTGCCTTAAGCAATGTTATTACGAAAGTAAGTCTTTTAAAGTACAGTATAAGTATATGAATCCCGGTGAAAATGAGCAGTTGTGTATATTACTGTCGCGACCAAACTTACCCCCTTGTATACAAAGAATGGGTGAATCTGTACATTCACATAGAATGGATGAAATGTTTGATGTCAACAAAATGTCTCTAATTTATTGTTTTGACCACCAAACCTGAATGATAATCGCGTCTAGAAATCATCAGGAACAGGCTATTACCTTTAAACCTTAAAGCTGATAAAGTGACAATGAGGAATTCTGAAGTATTTAAGATATTAATGAGGTTAAAAGATGATTTTCGTAAATCCTTATCAGATGGAAATTTCGGTGGCTGGGACACATTTCTTTAGCGTTTCACAGCGGGAGAAACGCTACAGAAAGACGAGTAAGAGATTCTTTGAGAAAGTAGCTACAGAAACGACTTTGAAGAAATGTCTGCAGAACGAGTTTCAATCAGAACATATCAACAGAAATATCGATGACTTCAGGATATGGCCAACCGTCAATCACCGGATCGAAGTTGGAAGAAGATTACAGTATACGAATAGATAACTGATATTTAACGTAACTTGTTGACCGTACGTTAGTATGGTCAGTCATATGAGTCCTAGCCACCTGAGTATCAGGAAGTTACGAAGAAAACGTAATGGTGAATAAAAAAATAAGTACTTCAGCAGATTATTCAAAGTATCAGTAAACAGTGATATGCAGCTTTTGAACAAAAATAAAATAAACGAATTAAAAAAATAAACAGACCACACGAACGTGAGGCACCATCGAAATCAAAATAAATTATACACACAAAGAAAATTTTAATGTCCATATTCATAATACCACACTAAATTATTATGCATATAAACATAGTTTTTATTGTTTTTTGTTTGTTGATAAGTCAAACGGTGATTTACATTTAAACAATAGGTTTTCTGATAAAGAGAAAGCCCCAGCCAAGGAGAGGAAATAGGGAGAGCGTGAGAGAGAGAGAGAGAGAGAGAGAGAGAGAGAGAGAGAGAGAGAGAGAGAGAGAGAGAGAGAGAGAGAGAGAGAGAGAAAGCGTGTCTGTGATCGCGGTCTACAGGGGGTGCAGGTCGGGTGCCAAGCATATTATTTAAAGATTTTTCCCTAAATTCAGTGGAATAAACAACTGACTTTGTTTCTTTTTACGAAGTAATAACAGGTTCCGCCCGGTATCTGTGATGTATGCAAATAGCTAGTTCCAAGCTAACCTATCTTTATAAACACCGAGCGACCGCCTTAGCCCCCCTCGAGGCAGCGCTGTGCACGCTATTTTTTATTGTACATCCCCATCAACACGTTTAAAATTTAAATGTACGAACGATTTCGAATAAATTACACCATCGTCGACAACCGCCATCCGTTAATTAATGGCGGCCGAAATTGCTCTGACCCCGTTGAAAAAATTACACAGTGCTCGGATACATCACACACACACACACACACACACACACAGAACTGATATAAAATTCAAGGAAAACTCTAAGCTTCCAAGCGTGTGAAGCTATAAACACTGTTTTTCGATAACAACCATACTAAACGAACGTAAACGCTAAAAATATAATCCACTCGAAGTATCTTACATAACGTATAGGTCTACACGACTTCAAGATTGAGAGGCTCGTAAAATCGTCAGTTACTTCTGCAGGTATTTATTTTTCTTTACACGTTTTCCCTTATAGAGGTTTGTTGTTCTTTCCCTCAGTCCACCCAATAGCCTCAAACTACTTTCCACCATTACATGGGCAGAATGATTCCTCGTTTGTTTCTTTTTCTAGGCCACCCTGTTCGTTGGCCGTCAATTTTCTTGGATTCCTGACGTGGCTCTCACATTGTAGACTTCCTGTAGAGTTACGTCGTCGTATATGTAAATATCGATAACACCACGACGAGCTGCAGCTGTCGCCTCCTTCCTCCTCTAAGCCCCAATGCCCATCTCCCTCTGTCCCCCATTCTTGACCATTCCATTCTTCCGACTTTCCATTGCCTCGTCTCCTTCATCTTTACTGGATCCCCGAGACCTACGTCTTCCCAAAGGAGTGTGTCTGTATCTCTTCAAATACATCCACCGTCGCCAGTTCTTTCTAACACGTCCCAACCACGTTACCTTTTCTCTTAAAAGAAGATAAACGCATCCTCTCCCCCCTTACTTTTCTCTTAGCCTTCCCCCTCGTTAGCCTTTGGTCGTCCATCTGCTGGTCGCTTATCGTATCATTTGTATCCTTATCCACAGTTATGCTTGTTTTGCTTTATCTGTAGGCTTGTGTTCGTGCAGACATATTCTCGTATTTTAAAATGTGGTTTGACAGTTCCGATTTTTCACATTCTTTCCTATGCAAGAGACCACACCCCGCATTTCTACCCTACGACCACTTTACTTTTAAATATAACGTGGAGTGTCCTGTTCTTTGTGTTCTGATCTTTTTTTTTGTAATACGAGATCAATCCGTGTAGGGCTACAGATGTGGTTTCCTGTTTTCCTGCTGCTATAAATGTCTTAATTTTCTCGTCATAATTATCATTGTCCAATAACTGAGACTAAATATTAAATTCATTTTTAAACCTCATCTAAACATTATTTATATTCTTTACTTAACGTTTAGTATTTACGTAAATTAAAGATCAAGCATACGTAAATCGAACAGCAGTCCTATTTTAGAGTTTTGCATCACGAACAAGTGAGTGAAAGATTAATTTCGGTTAAACTATGGCTGTGCAAGAATGAGTAACAACGAAATGTGAATTGTATTTTTACCTACAGTTAGGAAACAACTAAAGAACATCCGACCATTTATTTGTCTGCGCGTTATTATCTTCCCGTTCTTGCAACTTCAATTAGGAGATAGCAGCTGGCTGTATTCTGAATTCGTGTAATCATTCTTTCAATGCTTAATGTCCCTGTGTTTTTGAAACCTGTTTTATATAGTTACTTGATTCAAGAACCTCGTTCTTGGTCGTTGACGAACATTTTTCCATCAACCTTACCATCTGTTACCACAGTCATGACCTACTGTGTTTAATTAAGGAACACAGGTATCGACATATACTTCTGATAAGGTTTTTACATAGTATACTTTTCTTAAAGAAAACTGTTAAACAGTTCAGTAACTTCAACACTGTTCTAACACTATTGCTCCAAGAAAGACTTTCTATTTTCCTCCAGCACCGTGTCTCTAAATCCTGTACGTATGGTGAACGATTCAGAACCATTAGAAGTACGCTCACCTCAAAGACGTAACAATTTTATTTATTCTGAGTCCAATATTTTTTCATCATCCTCAGGGTTTAAACCAAGAATGGTTTGTTCCGATCTCAAATAGGCAAATATTACAGCTGGTCACTCCAACGCTTCCTCGGACGTCCCACACCTCTCCGTCATCTCGGCTTATAGTTCCATAGTTGTTTGGGGATGCGGCAGTCATCCATTCGGCAAAAATGTTCCCACCAATTCAGCCGATACTGGGCGATCCTGTCGAGTATACTCATAATATTCAGTTCCTGCCGTATCCAATATCGTTTTGAAATTAGCAATTTCTTTTCTGTTTTTTTTTTTTATGAAAAGACATGCTTCAGTGGACATTGCGGCATTAAAATAGTTACAAAGAACTGCCGTGTGACGTTCAGACGTACTCAAGGTCATCCGTCAATTTGTAACTTTTAAGATGCGTGGAGTAGTAACACAAGATATACAGTATAATGGTAAGTAGATATTATTCTTAAATGCAAAAAAAGAAGGAGTAATTTAATAATCGCGTAATTTTTAAAGGCGAATAAGGGAACCCGTTGCAATTTCTGATGTGGTTTACCTTTATCGATTATATTTAACCCCAGGATACCCTTCATCGCGATAATTTAATACTGACGGCGACCCGACGTTTACGAGGGTCAAAACGTTCGTATCAAATTTTCACGGTAGGGGCTGGGGATTTGAGGTTATGGGCTTTTAAGTACAGATTTTCGCTTCTGAACATTACACGATCCGTTTATTAGCAATGATAGTATGTCCTAGATACTGGTTCAATGTTGCTCGACTCGAAAAAGTAACTTCCTAGTCACAACGGTTAACAACATATCGTTTAATTAATTAACAGAAAATACATAATTCTCAATAACGATATTCAGAGTAACAGTAAAAATTGTAAAACTATTGTAAATCGAAGAAGTTAAAAATATTTTAAAATCTATTTTGATACAATATATAATACATCCAAATATGTTCGACAACTAAACGCTCACTGCTACATCACTCTTTCCACGTCCTGATTACAGCAATCTATTCCGTCCGCGTGCCATCTCTAATGAGACTAGCTATATAGGCCTAATAGCAAACTGCTCTGAAAGAATGCGAAACTCAATTGAAAAGTGATCGCAATAATTTCTCAAGTCAACTATTATGAAAAATAGTCCACTACAACAAACGAAAACAAATTTTTCCAAGATATTACCGTTTCATTTTACCAGCAACTGGCGGTGTTCATAGCAGTGGTCGATACGTCTGGCGAACGTCACATGGGTTCACGACTTTACAACGTGAAAATTGTTTAAGATGAAAGGAAAATCTTGTTTTGGTCAAATAAAAATTGTTTTTAATAGTCTTCCTAAACGAGACTTCGTGAATTTTGATACGAAGACGAAAGAATGGATAAGATGATTATAAATCGGAGATGATAGAGAAAAATGATTATTCAATTGAGTAGTATAAATTTGACATGACTTTCAAATATCCGAGGTACGATTTTCAGTAAGTGGGAGTGCCAGATGCAACCTTAAAGGCATACTAGAAACAAAACAAGGAAAAATCTCGTAAGGTTTTTTTCTGTGGAGCGTGGGTTTGTATGACTCTGAATCATGGCTAATCTAAAGATAAGTAGAGGCTTTAAAAATTTTAAGGAATTGTACAAACACACAAGAAGAACATGTTTTTTTATTGTCCCACAGTTATAATTATATTCGTTTCACTTCCCTTCGATAGCTTTATTTTTTACATAATACAACACAATGATTTAAATTTTATATTTAATCGAAAAATGTATTTGTTATAAAACGAAGTGATTCGGAAATGTTCGTAAATTGCTTAGGCATCGTATAGATATTTACGAAGGACGAATAATAGGCCTGCACAACGTTTCATAAATGAACATGCAACACTGATGCGATTGACTCGGTGAAAACGTGGAGATCTATTAACAGCGTTATCGTTCACTAGTACGACCAGCGAGTTTCGGTTGTTGGTCTGTTATTTGCGGTCCGTACCGTACTAATGAAATACTGTACCGTTTGCCTGTACACGGTTCATTTAGAGTTTTCAGAAGTAATTCAGTTAACAACGTCAGACCCGGACGTGTAGGTGCAGCGGTTAGCATATCCCCCCCCCCACACACACAGAGTTAACAAATAAACGGTCCAATGGATACAAGCCCGCATCACACACACAAACACAGGAGTAAGGTAACGTACTAAGTTAGGTAATGTATGCAGTTATATCGATTCGAAACAGTTACTCGACGAGATTATGGGGGTTCTTCTCGTCTCTCTGCAGAGAACTAAACTGTTTCTATGTGTATGCTGACCAATAGTAATGTTCACAAAACAATGAATTGTGAGAGAGCGCGGGTGCACACATGTACGTTTCCCATAAACTATTACGAAATCTGTTTACAACAAAATAAAATTGGTTTTAAAGCTACTCGACAACATAAAAAATAAAAACAACAACAATAACAACTGAATCGTTTTCTACATTCCGCAACATACATTCGAGGGTCACTCAGTAAGGATACAAACATCTACAGTTAAATACCTTCAAATATTAAACTGGTATCCATGTTATGAATTTAAAACAGCTGGTTGACAGCTATGTAAACAGATACGATATCCATCAATCATTCAACAATGCAAAGTGCTCTTCAGAGCCAAGAGAAACAAAAATTAGTGATCCTTTTGGAAGGAAAGATTACGCAACGCATGTTTTCACTAGACACCAAATTGAAGAATAAAGTGAGTCTTCGGTGAACACAATGGAAAGACGAAGTCAAAATAGCAATTGACAGAAGAGAAACGAAGAGGATAGACTGACGCTTAGAATGCGGTAAACGACTATACCACTATAGAAATCGTCCCCCCTCACACACACACACACACACACACACACACACACAGTAGGCTATATAGATCAGTGACAAGAGTTCTAGTTTCGGAGGGTATAAAACTGTAAAACCATCTGAAATTTAATCTATTTGGTCAGACTGTACGGTAAAAGTTTGTATGTGTCGCGAAATGTTTTATAAGTGAGAAGAAAAACGTAAAAACGTAAAAGGTTCAATACTGCCGAAAAACGTACTGACGACTACTGGGAGGGGCAACGAATTAAGATTTCAACTCCAACGCTGGAATCTTATTTTCATGAAGTTGCATTAACTGGTGGAATTTGTAATTAATCGTTGATACAGTTTACTCAGTTACACTCATAAGGAATAGTACTATAAAAAAGAGTGCTTTATAATTCAGAACAATGTTTTCCCATGTACTGAAAAAAAACCAGAGGAAACGATTGACAAAACACCCTGGGAAGTTCTGCTAGATACCTTTCGTCAACGTTCATTTTGTTTAAGCCATCTCGAGAAGTCATGTGTGTGGAAACAAATCCATCACTAAGAATTAGCAGATTTAGCAGAGCAATGGAGGCTGGGAGAAGAGTGGGGATTATATTGAAAAACAATAATCACTTGGCTCTTCGCTTATTGAACAGGTCTCGCATTTACTAAGTCGAAACTTCCTTCTGCTTACCCTACAAGCCACCATGTGGCCAGCCATCCAAGTTTTGTATTCAAGATACTTGAGTTTAAACCCACGATACTTTAGTCTCTTGACGTACTGCAGTCAGAACAATTTTAAACACGATTTAAACGTACGATGTTATCAAAAACATTTATATTTAAAATTGGGAATCGGCAGTAGTGGGATGAGCAAGGGACGTCGTTAGATGATTTACTCCTAACTACGTTTAACCTTTACTCCTCCCTACGATCTAACCGATTGTCAATGAATAATTGAGCGAGATCGTTAGCCATAACTAATCCTTCTCTCAGATTAGGTAGAAGAAGATTGGTATGTTCTTTGTTCTCTACGACCGACCATCAATGCAAGAATGTCTGACTAGAAAGAAAATGTGTCCACGAAGCGCTTCGGGTGCTATCACAAACTGTCTAAAAGCGCATTCCAGCTCACGGTTGGGAACCAATGTGTGAATAAGTCAATTTAGTGGTTGTAATACCCACGACTAATGTGTTATATGTAGTGGCTAATGTACCCACGAGTAGTGGCTATGTATTAAGACGACTAACGAGGAAACATCGTGAAAATAATTAAACAATAAAGGTTATTCCGCCATATAAAAAAGAAAATGTCGAGAACATATAAAAAAAGAACACACGTGTCCTTAAGAAAAAGGTAGTTATCAAGCCGTATAATATCAACATTTCTGGCTGACAACCTCGTCAAACGTTCCCTCCATTCAGAGACTGTAACTAATCTGTCAGTAAATAAGACGTGAATGAGGACGTACGTCATAGAACAGGCGAAATGTATAGCATTAATAATGATACTGATACACACGTTTGCCAAACGAAGAAGTGTTATTAAACACCTCGATCACACAAATCATGGATACATGCTAGTGTTTACACATACTGCCGGTGTTCATTGAAAAGCATTCAAACCATGCAATTTCAGAACTTTATAAAGTTTTAGGATCTGATTTATTTTACTCCCCACAACTGATCAAGACATCACAGCATAAATGCTGCAAAATATAACTTGTTCCAGATATGGTAACCAATAGAATTTCTTCATCGGAATGACAACTTTCATTTGAAGATTGTTATTTGTATTTCTCAATCGGATATGTTCACGTTATAAATATATTTGGTTGGTTGCAAAACATATTATAGATCTTTTCAAGTCCTGCTTACTCGTCTGAATAATATTACATCATATAATACTAAATAGGAATTCCAGTATCGTACTTTACAAAACGTGAGAATAATAGAACCGTCGAAAGCCTATACACAGAGGCAGATCAAATTTGAAATAGAGACGCTGGAAATATTCGTGTTGACAAAGCTGACTGCGTGCGCGCGCGTGCGAGGGGTGTGCGTAATCCGACCTGTAAACAAGTACGCACGCCCCCCGGCCGTTTGGAAGCGATATTCAAACAGTGAAAATCTGTTTAAAACGTGTTAAAACGGTCAAATACTTTTCACCGGAGTGACGTATGAATAGATCGACGACAGAATTACCCCGATTAATCGTGTCGCCGAGCCGCTTTCGATTTGTACAGCCCTCTCTCCAAACGCGCGTTGTGTACGACTGCAATGCGTTTTTGTACTCTCCGGCACTAATTTATAATTCGGGTCCACCTATAAATGGCCGTTTTCACACAACATGTTCAGCCAACGACAGAAACACACGTAGTCCATGTCGTTAGGGGAAAATTAGTATTTTTTACTGTTATTAGGAGCACACTGATTAGGTGTTTTGAGACCGAATTTTTCACAAGATCGAGAGTGAGTCCGATGTGCAACCTTTGTCTGGGAGGACGAACATTTGATTTCGGAGTATTCTTCTCCTAGATTCAGAGTTACAAATGTGTTTAAAACAATACTTGCCTCCATTATATTTTTAAAAGCGTTTCAACTTTCCTCAGCCTGCATAGCCATTCCGTTTCAATAACCGCGTCAAATTCGTAAGCCTATAAATATTTTGTCTGTTATAGAGACGCAACTGACAACCGTATATAAAGTAATCTTGCATATTTTTTTTTCGTATCGGCCATCTAAGGACCTCATGCCAATTTCAATTCTTTACTCTTTCCTCTTTTCTTTTTTCCAATATTCTTTCATCTTCTCACTGTTTCGCTTCTTCCTGTCTTCAGTCCACTTTGAACCTGTGTTTTTCTCTCTCCTACCCTGGACTCCCTCCTTTTTTAACACTTTTGCCCGAAAAACTTCTCTTTCAATTGCTTCTTCTGCGTGTGTATTATTTTTTTCTAAATCCTTTTGGACTTCTTTAATCCAACTTGATGTTGACTTCTTCCCCCACAGATATTTAAAGATTTGCTTTGCCAAACTATTGTCGTCCATTCTATATAAATGTCCAAAAAATAAACTTGCATTTTTAAAAAATAAAATATGCAGAAAAACTTGCATATTTTATTATAAAATCTATTTAAAGTTATGCGAAAATACAAACTCAGTGTTATTTTGACTATTAGTCTATGTTGAATTATTCACAGATACCCGTTCCCTCATTATTACTTGATGGCCAGAAACTTGTAAAGTCTCAATTGCATTTGGGTTTCGCATTTCTTTTATTATTTCATCCGTTTTTATGATTGTTTTTTGTTCGCGCGTCGGTCTGTTGTTAACACGCCTTGCTTATCAACCCTATGTACAGCACTCCTTTATTCAGTACTAACGATATTTCACAACGTAGTAAATAAACGTCTCAAGTGACCCCCCACAAAGGGAAAGAAGTAAATAAATAGTTTCCCTTGCCCTTGGCCACTACAATCACCCCTTCTTTACAGTAAACACTGACACAGTAATTATAACTGTAATCAATTAAAACACTCTCTTAACTTCCTATATTTAATCCAACCCCAGAATAAACGTGAGCGTATCTGATATAATCACGATAAGCATAGCCTTTTTCCTCTTTAGCCTCCTTACGCGCGCACACACAGAGACACAATAATTCAGAATACATAGCCTAATACTATTCACGTTACAAATATATTATGGATCGTAATCTTAAAGCAGTGCAATAAATCATTAAAATTCTACAGAAAACGACGATAACAATTTATTTTATTAACACGCCTATAAAACAAATCACACGCGTTTGTTTTACACGTATTGGCCTCTGTTAGGCAGGTATTCGATATACAGTACACGCAACAGACGATGTTAGTCTCTAAATTCAAAATTACGAGTATAGCGAAGACAATCACAGAATTATAACACTCAATACCCACACTAATACTTCATTCAAGTCGCTATAAATCAATTCGTATTCATTGAGCCACTGCACTGTATTTATAAAGGTTACCTTAAATGTAATTAAGTCGCAAATGATCTTTTGGCAACGATTAAAAAATAATAACATTTTGTAAAACTTTAAAGGAAGATTTACAGTTCAAAACACCAATTATGGGTAGCCAGTTCTTAATATTCATCTGTTTCTATTTACGCGTTCATCTTTTTATGTCACCATTTCTTTACGAAGATAAATTTAACATTAATAATAAATTATACTTCATAACAAGAATACATTTTTTATTAATTATTTAAAATGTTTTGACAGTTTCATAGGATATTTCTGAACACGACAGTAATGTAAACCTGTTGAAACACTGTAAAATAAATAAAAAATATTATGTTCTTGTTAAAAAATATTATATATTATTGACACGCACACATGTCCGTGCGCGGGCACCAGATGTGAATGAAGAATTCACATAGACAGAAAATAGAAAAAATGGACTAGTGGAGAGGTTGTGGCCTTTTACAAGACCAGACAAGAAAAGAAGTGACGAAATTCGATCAAAAGTTGAGGTTTACCCGAACGATAGAGGGAAAGCAACCGGAAAAAATGGCGAAAGAGAAAGATGTTCTTAGAACGTGTGGAATTGGTAGGCACCTTCAAAAAGAAACAGAGAGTAATCAAGGCTTGCGTTAGAAGGTGGAGTGACGAAAGCAATATATCGACACTAATTGGACGAATAGTGAAGAGGTAAAAGAGATAAGAGGAGATGGAACTCAAGCCCCCCCCCCCGGGCATGTACGTAGCTAAACTTGCGAATAAAGTAGAACTATAGTAGAAGCGTAAATTTAGTTGTCTATTTTCAGGTATCTTTTGAAAAAAATAATGTGCAGAAACGTAATACACTAACTACATTTCAAGAAAATTGGAAGCGGAAACTATTAAGTATGGATGACTGGAAATACAGTTATACTGACAACATAGAAAGAACAAATAAATCTAACACGATCAGATCATCGTTGGGTGATTTTAAATTATTTTTCACGTCCGCGTATCGATAATAGGTGCATCGGTTCGAGGGGGGGGTTCGGATTGGTTATCTGTTTCTAGGCGAATTGTTGCATCACAGTTGGCTAATCTAATAAACGGATGTATTTCATCGTTAACCCGTCCTCCAGGCGAACACGGTGTAACTCATTTCACCCCCCGCGCCCCCTGCTCCGCCCATGCCGCCACTACTACGATATCCCGACTGCGTACAATATATATTGACACTAAATACATCCTAAAATCATTACACACACACCCCGTCCTCCCAGTCCGAGCCGACCACGGTCTAGCCGACATTACATCAAATTAATTCTCCCCGTGATAATATTTCCGTACTAATGTGTTATCGTATTTCTAATTGGGGAAGTTAATCATGTATACGGTATCAACCAACGAGCCTCGTTCACTATTTGTATAGTTTTTGTGCGAGAACCAGTTACCCGTCCGCACGTGTCCTGAAAAATCGCTAATCTTCGGCGAAAAATAATTTTGTGAGAGCTCACCGCTATATTCGCAGCACCAGTTTCATGTAGAGACAATTATTTTCCTGCTATGTTTCGTCCCTCCAAAAGAGACACATCGTGATAATAATAATTTATTTAAATGCAAGTATTAATTGATCCTTTCTTGGTAGGTTAGGATTTTTTTTGTGGTTCTACCTTTCAAAAATAAAATAAGATAAAAAATGCAATTATGGAAATGAATTCAAACAAACACTCCAATAGAGCCTATTATGTGTTCGCCATTACGTGTACGAAGTGTAACACGTTTAAAACCAAAGAAACATACACAAAACAAAAAGGACTGGAAAAAAAAGAATTAAAGACGTTACTTTAACTGGCTTAGAGAACCATTTAGTAGAAAATTAAATTGGCTGTATATACTCTCTGTCTGCCTCTCCTCTCTCTCTCTCTCTCTCTCTCTCTCTCTCTCTCTCTCTCTCTCTCTCTCTCTGTGCGTGTGTGTGTGTGTGTGTGTGTGTGTGTGTGTGTGTGTGTGTGTGTGTGTGTGTGTGTGTGTGTGTGTGTGTGTACTGTAAGTGATTCGTTGAGTTTCCTGCAGGTCTACCATGTAATATCTTCTTTAAATAAATACTCTCTCTGCAAGTGGGTTCATTGTGAATATAAACCCAATTGCAGTGTATTTATTTGAACACACACACACACACATACACACATTGTAGCAGGTTTTTGGATACATCCGTGTATGTGATGCTATATATATATATATGTGTGTGTGGGGGGGGGGGGCGCGCGCGTGTATGTGCATATTTACACACATGCACACATATACTGCAATATATAAGCATTTTTATAGTAAGATAATATTGTTATTACGTCATTAAAGCAAAGATGTATATGTACAACAGTAAACTGCAGTGTATAGTATCAGAGAAACAAGTGTAAGAGTATGGTGACGTGAGCGTAACACAAAGACGCATGCGTGTGAAGGAAGAATAATGACGTTACTACCTTTCACGGACACGCTTTTCAGTTACGTTAGTGTGCAGAACGCCTAAAGGATTATAAACAATTTTTTTAAACTTTAATTCAACAAAATAACATTAACCCCAACACTGGACTAAAGTTTACACAAATTAATGCACGATTCAAACCACGTGGTTTCGAATATGCTTGAAAAACGGAAGTCAGACAATTACGTCACATAGTCATTGCGTCTATCTGTAGACCGACCAATAAGACCGGAGAAATACGATTTACTGCATTGAAGTTATGAAGTCACTAGCCATATGCAATCCTAAACTTACGTAATCTTAGTAGCGGCAGTTCCTAAGCAAGCAGTTCTGTACAGCTGAAGTAAATGCAGTGTTAAAGAGTTTTTCTACGATCGCTGAAATCTAAGTTGACAATGCAGAGGCGACACCAGCGTCTGATATCCTCCTCCTCCTCCTCCTATGGCACTACAGCCCGAAGTCGAGCCTTGGCCTCCTCTATCCTGACCCTCCAACTCTCTCTATCAGTAGCGAAGGAATTCTATCCTCGTACCCCTCACATCTCTCTTGCATCCACACCGTCAGTTTCTTCCCAGATTTTCCTTGGACGGCCTTTTGTCACGCAGACTCCTCATAAGGACTCTTTTAGGTGCTCGTTTGTCGTACATTCTTACAATATGGCCAACCCATTGCCGCCTCCTCAGTTTTACGAACACTTCTACCGTTAGTTCGTTGGCGTGACAATATAAATCATATTGTGCCGTATCCTCCATTTCTATACATGGGGCCCAGGATCCGTCTAAGGAGCTTCCTTTCAAATATCTTCAGACGTTCAATTGCTTTTTGTGTTAATATGCAGGTTTCACTGCTATAGCACAGAATGGGTCGTATGATAGTTTTGTATATGCGACTTTTCTGCTGCCTATGAATAACTCTTGACTCTAAGGTGGTTATAAGCGCAAAGTAGGCCTTGTTGGCTACAGTCCTCCTTCTCCTTATCTCTGCCTCTTCATTCCCATCTTCAGATATCGTCGCTCCTAGGTATGTGAAACCTCTGACTACTTCTATACCGTCTTCTCCTATAATCAAATTTTGCCTGGGTCGGGTACACCTTGTCTGACACCATTTTAGTTTTATCCACATTTATTGGTAGTCCTACCTCTTTTGTACTTACTTTCAGGTTTAAGTATGTCTCCCCTGCAACCACATAACGTCTGATATACTCAACATCAACCTTGAAGAAAAAGAGAAGTGAAGGAACACGACGGAGAGAAATTCGCGCGACGAAATTCAGAACATTTCTATCCACCGACAACAGCGAAGTGGAAACAAAATATCCTATATAATTATAAATAAACATTTTAAAGAAATTTAAAGACGACTTAAATATTTGTGAAGGCTATACATTTTGAAACAAATTTTAATATCATTTATATTACGAGTGATAAATGGTATTAAACATCGTGTACCTTCATTTAATTAATTTTATTTCAGCAGTATATTCATACTGAATATTTAATGGTAAGGAATCGATTAAATTATGTTAACGAGCTTGAAATTTGGACATTTTGAACACATTCAAGGACTATATTTCTTAAATGGTAAAAAGGGTATTTTTTTCAATTTATATTTCACGAAGAGAGCTCACGATCAAATTCACGTGTAAAACGTTTAACACTACAAAAGTGTTAATCGCTCAACTAAAAAGATTTTGTAAATTTGTGTACAGTCCTTAACATGTCATTATCATTTGTAACACACACGCGCGCGCGCGCGCACGCACAGAATACATATCTGTGTGCGCATGCATATGTCCACATAACGTGGCAGTATGACTTGTGATACAGATGTTAAGTGTGTACATACGTTCGTCGTTTAAGTCGCAATCAGTGGAGGACGCATAGGAGGAGGAGGAGGAGGAGAAGAAGGAGGACAGACGGGAGGCAGACAGGCAATACCACCGCAAGCAGCATATGCGCGCCATTTGCATAACTATGCATATGCATTATCGGCTGGTAGCAGCAGGACAGTGAGTGTGTGCGTGCGCGCGGTTAAGCCACGGATATAAACTTTACAAATTGAAACATTAAGTATAACACCTGTCCGCTCGCATTACTTCTGTCTGACAACACTGCAGACGCCATTTGTTGACGACCAAACTCTGACAACATTTAATACTCGCTGATGCGCGTGCACACACACACACACACACACACACACACACACACACACACACAACGTCATAATAAAAATTTATTTCTTTTGAAAGTAGACCTATGTTTTATTTTCTCTTAGGAGTGTTTCAAATTGTTTCATTGGGATGTGTTCAATAGAATATTAGCAAATAATGGAAAGACAATGCCAGAAACTGTTTGCCAAATAAGCTCGTGATTTACTATTTTTGGGAAGAATAAAGCGTCCCAGTATTTAAAATGGACAGTTGTACCGGGACTAGAAATTTCCCGGCAGGTTTTAAACTTGAATTGCCGCCGCTTGAGATTGGGCGGGCTTGATCGGTATGCCGCGGCAGTCAGCGACAACGTTATATAGTAAACCAGCCTGCCGTGACCTTGAATGGCGACGCAATTTAGTCAGTCACACTGCCAGCTGATCCGTCCTGGACAGCAATTTCTGACTTGTTGTTTTGCGTACCGACTTCGGTTAACGGAATACGTTATTCGCTCTCATTTCGTTTTCGTCTTCCGAGGCAAACTAACCTGACGGTCCAAAGGGGAGTATACATTCTTACGTAGCTTGCATCTATCATGTTTTTATAATCAAGTAAAGGCGTTGCAGGGTCCTCACTTAGACGAGAGAGAAGGCGATGTGATGATGGTGGCAATGACATCTGTCACCATCGGCAGAGCAGGATAGCGCACTACTCCCCGAAGCCGTCAGATGCAGCAGCTTTACACCCACACGATCCCAAGACAGCGCTGGCCAGATGAATCAACTGAAATTCTGGACTTTCCGACACATCCCCGACATCAACCAGATTGCTCTTCAGAGTGCCTTGTCAGTTCTTCAAAACAGGTGGGAGATTTCCAATAATTAAGTCCGTGGGCAGTAATACACCGATTTTACTTCAATTTAAATGACATTCTAGATCCATGTACAGCCATGCTCCTGTGGGTATCAGAAGCCCAGTGTTCGTTTCATTAACATTGTAATTAAACTTCTGATATAATTGAAATTGTAATGTGTGTCTATGATGCAATCTGTTGAAAGCTGCAATTAACCTCTTCAGATAATTTAATTTTGTAACTCCTAACTGAGATTCAATTTTTGAAAGCTGATTAGAATTTGTACATGATTTAAATTTGTAACTTATAAGTGAGATTTTAATTGTTAAAAGCTGCGATTAAACCTTCCACATAATTCAATTTTATAACTTACCACTGTGATTCATATTTTTTAACTTGCAAAAGGATCCATCTGTTCTACTGCTTGATTAACTTGTTGTTAATAATATTGGTAATTATGATAAATACAAATTGGATATATATATATATAATATTTAAAATTTATATTTATTTTACCTCAAGATGTTATTTTTCCTTATTTGGAACATGTTTCGAGAACTCCTGTGTTCTCATCCTCAGCCTTCGTGATCTTGCGTCTGGTGAAGTATTTGTGTGTTGGCTGGATGCTATTAAGGTTTCTTGTTGGCCTCTGGTATTTTAAAGTGGTATTATTGTGTGTGATTGTGGTGTATGTATTAGCATTTTGTGTATTTTCGAAGTTGATTTCTTTGAATATTGTGTCATGTTTTGTATTGATTTGTATTTGTTCAGGTGTTAGTTTGTTTTGTGTTTTATATTTGTATATTTGTAAATTTTCCCAAATGTTCATTATGGTGCCTTTGTGTGGTATATGTTTTATTAGTGTCACATTGGTTATGTCTGGGAATTCATGTCCCGTGTTTATTGCATGTGTGGCCAAATTGGATTTATATATTTCTGGTTTTTGTATGCATTTAGATGTTCAAAATAACGTTTTTTCAGCTGTTTTTTTTGTTTGTCCTATGTAACATTTATTGCAATCTTGGCATTCAATTTTGTATACACCGTTAGTTGTTGTATTATCTTTGTTGTGTGGGTTATTTAGTTTTTGTAAATTATTTTTATTAGTTTTGTATGCTATTTTTATATATGTGTTTTAAATAGTTTTGTTAGCTTTGTCATTTTATTATTTACGTATGTGAATGTGGCCCATTTTTTGTTGTTGTTATTATTTATGTGTTGTTCATTTTGATTAGCTCTTAATTGTTCAACCGAAAACACCAAAGCCTCCGCCAATCTATGTATACGGTGTTACGAACTATAAAGCAATGACAGACTTTCTAGCATCGGCTGCAGAAGACGAAACATACCACAGCAAAGCTCTCTCAAACAACACAGTTAAAATTCACCCCCACACCGTTGACACTTACAGAAAATTAATTAGACTACTTTGTGAAAAAAATATAGTCCATCACACCTACCAGCTGAAACATGAGAGAGCCTACCGTGTTGTCATAAGAGATCTTCACTATTCAGTGCCACTAGAAGAAATTAAAGACGAGGTAGCTAAATATGGCCACAAAATTCGGAATATCATAAACGCGAGACACAGGAAATCCAAGGACCCACTGCCTCTATTTTTTATAGACCTTGAGCCCCAAGATAACAATAAGGAAATATATAAATTGGAATATCTACAAAATACAAAAATTAAAGTTGAACCGCCAAGAGTCAAAAAGGCAATAAACCAATGCACACGATGCCAGGAATATGGCCACTCCAAAACTTACTGCAGAAAATCATTTATCTGCGTAAAGTGTGGAAAATCTCATGACACTAAAACGTGCAAGAAACCTAGGGATACCCCTGCTACCTGTGCACTATGCGATGGCAGTCACCCAGCCAATTATAAAGGGTGTTCTGTCTACCAAGACCTGATAAGATCTAAACTTAGGGGCAATCTACAACTACTAAGTAGTGCTACTCCACAGACACAATCTAATGTGATTCAGAATTCTCCATCCCCTCTACCACCACCGCGAAATACAACTTCTACATATGCTCAAATCACGGGCGGAAGTAGAAGGACACAAATGACTAGGAACAGCCACGCAAACCCCACTAACAGGGAAGTAATGGACCAACTGGCAATTTTCCTAAGTGAGTTCAAAACTATGTTCGCTCAACTCATTAATCAAAACAGTATTATCCTCAACATGTTATCTACAGTCATAAATAGAATACCTCAGCAATGACCACGGCACTAAGAATAGCTGTCTGGAATTCGAATGGGCTTTCTGGCGGCATACAAGAAATTATCCTCTTCCTGAATATCAATAAAATTGACATCCTCCTAATTTCAGAAACCCACTCAACGGATCGAACAATCTTCAAAATACCTTATTAACATATTCTATGCTAACCACCCTGGCGGTTCAGCTCACGCAGGTTCAGCTGTCATCATACGAAATACTCTTCATCATTATGTAATGGAGCCACATGTCACTGCAAAAATCCAAAGTGCAATCATTAAAGTTCTCGCCCTTCCATGGTCCTTGACCTTAGCAGCTACATACAGCCCACCACGCCATTCCATATCAACGGACGAATATCTAGAGTTTTTCGCCACTCTGGGACCACACTTTCTTGTAGCGGGGGACTGGAATGCGAAGCATACTGCCTGGGGCTCAAGGCTTATCACACCAATGGGTCGAAATCTACTGGAATCTATACACCATCTCCATCTTAGCTACTTATCAACAGGCGAACCAACGTATTGGCCCACAGACTTAAATAAAATTCCAGATCTTCTTGATTTTGAGATAACAAAAGGAATCTCGCACTTATATACCAAATTCGAACCAAATCTCGACTTATAAGCTCTGATCATAGCACCATTATAATTACATTAAGCACTAATGTAATCTGGAGCGAACCTCCACCTGCTTTATGCACTAAGCAGACTAACTGGGATTTATTTGTAGACATTATCAATGAGAATATCAACTCTAACTTTCGCATTACGGACTCCAGAGACATTGAAGAAGCCGTTCAATACTTTACTAAACTACTACAGGATGCTGCATGGCAAGCTATACCAGAAAGGAAAAGTTTTACCTGAATATCATAATATACCTCTGCACATCAAACAACTTATTCAAGAAAAACGACAAGCTCGCGGTAAGTGGCAACGAACGAGAAACCCCCCAGTATAAAACAATTCTCAATAGGCTCACCCATAGAATTCGCGCTGCTATGCAAGAGGCCCGAAACGCATCGTTTGAACACTACGTAACATGTTTAACACCCCATGATCATTCAATATGGAAGGCGACAAAAAAAATCAAACGCCCGGTAATCCCAGTATCCCCCATTCGTAAACCTGACGGCAGTTGGGCTCGAGCAAATGAAGATAAGGTGAATGTGTTCGCAGATCACCTTTCCCAGGTTTTCACCCCAACCTCATCAGCAATTGATGACTCAGAAATTCTAACTTACCTTGATGCTCCCTGCCAATTATTTCCTCCTATCAAAGCGTTTGCCTTCTCTGAAGTTCTCAGGGAGATAAAACATTCCAAGACACATAAAGCCCTTGGGTACGATTTAATAGTTGGAGAAGTTCTGAAACATCTTCCCAAAAAAGCGTTAGTACTACTTACAACAGTATGCTCAAACTGTGCTACTTTCCAATCCAATGGAAATTTGCCCAAATTATCATGGTCGCAATATCTGGCAAACCCCCTACTGACCCTACATCTTACAGGCCAATAAGCCTTCTTCCACTCTTGTCAAAAATATTTGAACGACTTCTCCTGACCAGACTAAAACAAATAGTGCCCTTTAGGTACCTGATCCCTGAACACCAATTTGGGTTCAGAGAAAAACATTCTACAGTGCAGCAATGCCACAGAATAGTGAACAAAATTAGGGATAGCCTGGAAAAGAAGACGATGTGCGCAGGTGTCTTCCTGGATATTCAGCAGGCTTTTGATAAAGTCTGGCATGAGGGCCTTCTGTACAAGCTGAAGAAACAACTTCCTGATCAACTATATTTACTGTTGAAATCATATGTGCAAGATAGACACTTCCAAATCAAAATCGAAGACACTGTGTCAGTAATCTCTCCTATAAAGTCGGGAGTGTCTCAGGGCAGAGTTCTGGGGCCATACTTATATCTTATATTTACTGCCAACCTACCTGTGACAGACTACACTACCACCGCCAACTTCGCTGATGATACCGCTATCCTCGCAGTAGATCCCAACCCGGAACGAGCCTCTGAGAAACTGCAAAGCCATCTTTACCTCCTGCAAGATTGGTTCCAGCGGTGGAGGATCCGAGTTAATTCTGCAAAATCCACTCAAATAACCTTCACCATGAAACGTAGCTCTTGTCCACAAGTCACCATAAACGATGCCCCCATACCTATAAAATCAGAAGTTAAATACCTGGGCTGCATTTGGACGACAAATTAACATGGAAAGCCCACATTCAGGATAAGAAACAACAACTCAATTTAAAAGCTAGGCAAATGTACTGGCTCATAGGTAGAAAATCTCAACTATCTCTCGCAAACAAAGTCATCATATATAAAGCTGTGCTCAGACCAATGTGGACTTACGGTATAGAATTGTGGGGCTGCTCTAAACCTTCCAACACAAAGATTCTGCAGACAGTTCAGTCAAAAATCTTGCGTTGCATAACGAATGCTCCTTGGTTCATCTCTAATTATACTCTTCACAAAGACCTCAACATTCCATACATTTCTGATGTCATCAAGATGCACGCCGCTAAGTACAGGAACCGCAACATAGGACACAGCAATAACCTGATCAACGAGCTCCTCAATCCATCACTGGATGTAAGAAGGCTGAAGAGACAGTGGCCAGATGACCTGACCCGGTGAACGCGGTAATCATCGCTGGATAGTTCCCACCTCAAGTGACGACGTATACCATCACTTTTACTTATTACTCTGTGAAATGAGTAGATTGTAAAAAAAAAAAAAACTTAATTGTTCAGTTTTTTTTTATATTTGATTTTATTTTCTATTATGTTTACAGTGTATCCATTTTCATAACCAATTTGGTATATTATAGTTGTCTTGATTATTCATCTCTTCTTTCACAGCACTAACACTTATCTAAAAATGAAACTTTTTCTTGTGAACTTACTGTTTATTCCCTTCTCGTCGAACGCGTTTCGGCGTACGTATTCGCCTTCTTCAGCTTAGAGACAGACTGCCATCATTTGGTAACGGTTGTTGTGTGGAAGGTGTAGTGGGGGTGGTGCGTGGAGGAAGGGGATTGGCGCGGGGATTCAACTTAATGTTTGTTTTTTGTATAATTGTGTCAAAAAGTGTATGTGATTTATATTGTAATTGATCGTTAAGTATGTTGTTTGGTTGTGTTGTGTGGTGTTTATATATTTCATATTTTTCAGTTGTGTTGAGTTTTCGACCTTTGGGTAAGTAATGTACAATTTCAAGATTAGTGTCTATGTTGGTGTAACTGTGGTTTTCTGTGCGTATGTGTGTGGCAAATGCGGAGTGTATATTGTTGTTGGTTAAAGCTTTTAAGTGTTCAGAATAACGGGATGAAAAAGATCTTCCCGTCTGGCCTATGTAGAAACTATTGCAGTCATTACAATTTAATTTGTAAACACCTGTTTTGTTATATTTGTCTATGTCTGTGTTTGTATTATTGATGTGTTTTTTGATTGTATTGGTTGTTCTGTATGCCATTTTGTATTTGTGTTTTCTGAATGTGTTGGCGATTTTGTGTGTGTAGGAGTTGTTGTATGTGAGTGTGATGTATTTATTGTGCTGTGTGTTGATGGTATTTTGTGTTTTGTTGTTTTTGTTTTTGATGCGTTTGTGTAGTGTGTTTATTAAATTAGGGTTGTAACCGTTTTTGATTGCTATGTATTTTATTGTGTTGAGTTCGTCGGTGTAATCTTGTTTATTTAAGGGTATTTTAGTTAGTCTATGGAGCATATGGTTGAAGGCCGCATGTTTATGTTGTGTTGGGTGGTTTGATGTGTTGTGTATAACCATGTCAGTTGTGGTTGGTTTCCTGTATATTTTGTACGTGTGTGTATTGTTAGTTTTGTTAATTGTTAGGTCTAGAAAATTTATACTATTGTTTTGTTCAATTTCCAGTGTAAATTTTAATTTGTGGTGTATAGTGTTTATGTATTTGTGGAAGTTTTCAACTTGTCTTGTGTTGCCTTTGAATAAAACTAATATATATTCTACACACCTGTGCCAGTATATAATTTTGTTAGAGTATTTGTTGTTGTTTATTATGTGGTTCTGTTCTATGTTGTGTATATATATTTCTGCTAGTATTCCTGATATGGGGGATCCCATCGTGAGACCTTCTGTTTGTGTGTATATCTTGTTATTGTATGTAAAGTAATTTTGTTCAGTTATTATTTTGGTAAGTGCAAACAACCAAACAACATACTTAACGATCAATTACAATATAAATCACATACACTTTTTGACACAATTATACAAAAAACAAACATTAAGTTGAATCCCCGCGCCAATCCCCTTCCTCCACGCACCACCCCCACTACACCTTCCACACAACAACCGTTACCAAATGATGGCAGTCTGTCTCTAAGCTGAAGAAGGCGAATACGTACGCCGAAACGCGTTCGACGAGAAGAGAATAAACAGTAAGTTCACAAGAAAAAGTTTCATTTTTAGATAACTGTAAATTGGTATATTATATTTCTTTCTTTGTCAGTTTCTTGTTTGTTTAGGGGAATTTTGTACATTCTGTTAAATAGCGAAGAAAATGCTACCATTTTATGCTGTGGTGGGTGGTCAGAATGGTTAGGTATAATGATGTTGGTAGAAGTTGGTTTTCTGTATATTGCATATTGTATGTGGTTGTTGTTTCTTGTGATGGTTATGTCTAAATAGTTGATTTTATTATGTTTTTCTTTTTCTTCTGTGAATTGTATTTTTGGATATATGTTATTGATTTGTTTTAGTATGTTCTCTGCATTTGTGTTTTTGTTATTTGATACATATATCCCATCATCTACATATCTTATCCATATGCCATTTGGATAAAATCATTTGGCGCTCAAACGTGAGGCCTTTCACACTCATAGATAAAGATTGTTACAAAATATATATAGATATTGTGTATAAAGTGAAAACTAAGTACTGTTATGAAATATACAAAATATTCGATCGTTGAACTCTGTAGCAAAACATGTTATAATGTTGAAATGAGGAAACTTTAATAAAAGGTTGTTACTGTTAAATGAGTGTTTTATTGCAAGTCCTGTCACTATGGGCTCCAGCACATTTTTGCTTCATCTAGGCCAAGAGTCTTGTTATTAAATTTTAAAGTAACGGCCTAAGTGGCCGTTACACAGTTGTTTTTCAGGGTGTGCTTCTCACTTACGTGGAAAGTGAACGCGAGAATAATAGAGAGATAGTTCGGGTTAGGTACACAAAGAAGCAAGTAAATAAATGACTATAAACGACAAATGGTGACGGAAAAACAATAAAACGATTATGAAACCGAATCTAGAATAGAAGAAATCATTTAGTGAATTAAAAATGTAAACGTCTGTGAATAGGATACGTATCTACGCGAGAAACGATGACCTCCCTTTGCAAGATGGAATATTAGGGGGGCTTCGATACTGGTAGTAAACAGTTATAATCTTCGAAGGTAAAAGAGAAAGAGTGAGTGAGTAAGAGAGAGAGAGAGAGAGAAAGAGAGAGAGAGAGAGAGAGAGAGAGAGAGAGAGAGAGAGAGAGAGAGAGAGAGAGAGAGAGAGAGAGAGAGAGAGAGAGAGAGTGACAGGAAGGGAGGGAGAGAGAAAGAAAGACTGGCAGAATGGTACTAGTCGATGAATGCTACGCGAATGAAGTAAAATTGGTTCCAAAACTCGTAAATCGATTAACACGGAAAATCCAAAAGTGGAGAAAACGTTCATACTAGAGATATGACGAGATACATTAAATATCACACCTTTAATGCTTCTTATGATGTGACTACGATATCCGACAGAAGCATCTGACAGTGCTTATAGCAATACCAACAATTCAGCAAAAGGAAATTGATGAATAGTTCCATACTAAAAAGATTAATTAATTGTGAATCAGTTAAGCGATAACCTTGTGTCAAAATATTCCGAATAACTAAGTCTACGATGCATCATAAGCCGTAAAGCTTCAATGATAATCACCGCGCTAAATGTATAACAAATATTTTGACACATGGACGACCTCTGTCTGTCTATCTATTTGTCTCTCCCGTATTGAACCCACGCGCAGACACACGACTCCAGCTCGTACTCACACACTGTAGGGGAAAGTGAGTACATTTTATTAACTATTGCGTGATTAATTTCTCTCAGCTGGAATGCCAAAACAGGCGGGAAGCAGAATAGACGACCGTCCGCCGCAAACCTCCGCTGTCGTTGTATAACTGTCAGATACACACACGCCCGCGCGCGCGATGATTAAAGCCAAAACTCATACAGGACAATGATGGAGGCTGCTGCCAAACGTAATCTCCCGCGGTCGTTAATCACTGGAAGCCGTTCGATATATAAATGTACGTGATTTATTAATATATTTATGTGCATTATCAGAAGGGAGATCGAAACAAATCACGCGTAAATCTAAAATTAATTGTAAAGGCTCGTCTCGCGCGCGCGAGTGTGATAACCATTATACAGGAGAAGAGGTGCTGAGAGTTTGCAATGTTACTCGCTGCCAGCCCACGTGTACCCTACCTCTACTTAGTATACAGTAAACTATTTTTTTTTTTGGTATCGTCTAATGACTAGACGTGATTGAGTTGTGCCTGCGCTGGCTATGAATATGCAATATGTGTGTGTGTGAGATAGAGAGAGAGGTGAGTAAGAGAGGAGTAGACAAGTAGGCAATTGTGGGCAGAAAAACGGATGATTACATAGAGTCGTACCATAATTACTTTGAATGTTTATAGAATGAAATGATGTGTCGTAAAAATATCGCACGACACAGTACCATTTATAATCCTAAGATTCAGTGACGTGTTATACTGTGACACGTCACATCCGGGACTTCCACCATTTTCTACTTCTAATCAGCCAGACTCGAACTTCTTTAGTTGTTTCCAGTATCCTCTGTGGGGAGCTAATTTTTCCAATCGTAAAACAAAAATTCCCAACAGAAATCAGTCATAATGAGCGGTCATCTTCATAAGTATGATAACACGATAGCAAAATCACACACACACACACACACACACACACACACACACACACACACACACACACACACACACTAAAACAAATTGCCATCTGTAAAAAAAAACATCTCCTTAAAATTAAAAGCAGAATCACTTATCTCCAAAGCAGATTAACTAAATACAGGTGTTCCAATAATACTTAAAAACAAAAACAACGACAATCATAATAATGACATTAATGGTTTCTAGGTTTCTAATGGTGTTCGGTGTTCTTACATGAAAGCTCTCACAGAAAACTTGGCATCATTGCCAACTTGGTTGGAAAACTTGGTGGGGGCATCATTGGTAAGTAAATAATACCGTTATTATGCCGCAAACCTGATAGCATGTACTTTGCTAAGTGGTCGGGTAGACATTGAAAACTGTGATAACACTGAAAACCTCTACCAGAGCGAAGATGACTAGCGGTTGACAATTTAACAGTAGACTAATAACGCTGAAATTGAAGCAGAGAACCTATCTTTGATTCTAACTGACAATCCATAACTACCTACATTTTGATATATCCATAATGAAAATCCTGTAATTAAACATGAGCGAACTAAATGATTTTTATTAAGACGAAATTGGTAACGCACCATAAACAATGGAGAAATATAACAATCAAAGCAACACGAGCAATAAAATTCTAAAATTACAAAGTCAATAATGCATTTCTACTGTGAGAAAATTATTTATCGAACGCGCATGACGTTTCATTCTGTAGCTGATTTATTACCAACAAATAAATTCCTATCGCCTACGCTACAAAGATTTACATAATTTTATCAATAATGGTTTGGCCATTTGTAACACGCTGTAAGAAGCCCGCTGGGGCGTCCCGCTGAGCCGTTTATTGGATCATTTATTATTACCCCGACAAACAATAACTGTCGTAATAAATTATATAACAAAGGAGCAAAATGTTGTACATACGTATATACAGATAGAGACATCAGATTGCACGGCTTTACGGGCGCCTCTATGCGAGAATCTCTACGCGAGAACTGACCTCTGACCAGCATAAATACCTTGTAGCTTTCTCTTGTATTCATAGTACTATAAAATGCCTTTATTATCTTTGTAGTATTTACTGACACCAATAAATAAGCTATACTACCTGCCACATTTCTATTGTGAAGACATTGCAATATCACATATTGATTTAGATTGTTTCAAGTAGAGTTAAAGGGGAATTGAAAGAGAAATAACACGGTTTATAAGTAGGCAATAAATTCTTTGCAGTCTAAAGTGGTTGATTTCCACCTGACTGAGAACGCTGAAATGTTACATTTAGTAACAACAGCTCCTGCACGGATGCGATACGCTAAAACTGGAAAAGGAGCAGTCAAAATTTCAGGCCTTCGAAACGTGAGCATAAGAATACATACCGCGCGAGTGCGCGTATCAATCTCAGAACAATAGAGGCATGAGAGGTTATGGACACTCGTGCCAAGTTTTAAGAAAATCGGTTGATGCGTTCAAAAGTTATCGTGACATATCCCAGACAGACTTGCCAGACGGTCGAGTTAAAACTGAGATTCGATTCGCTCGTTCAGTAAGAGAATTTTGTCTTCTTTTTTCCATTACTTTTAAGAAATCTCTTTCGTGTAGTATGCCGTTAGAAACTTCAACATGTTTTCTCTTCATTCAAATTCGCTTTATCATGCTTTTGCAAAACACTTCGTATAAGTCCATACGACCGCAATACAGTATTTTGTAGGAAAGCTTCTACGGCAAAAGACTTGACTGCCCTTATTAGGCCAACATATTAAAATCTGTTGTTTGGCTTCAATTTTTAATTTACATTTTAGTTACGTCACCTCTTTCTTGCTCCTTTGCATGTTAATCAGTTGCTGTAAAACGTGTTATAATCAAACGTTTTATTGCTGACCACGTATGTTTTTCACCGTTGGTTAATGCTGTACGAAGGGTTAAGGTGTTAGAACAGGGGGAAAATTAAAGGCCACGTTATTGTTCGCTTCTTGCATGTCGCCGTTGTCGGGGGCGCACAATGGGCGGCGTCGTACTGTGGCCGTCCGGTCTCGGATTACAAGAGAGACTCTGTCGGTCGGCTTGACCCGGGGTCGTCGTTTCAATAGGGAGGAGATTACCGACAGCGATATGAACACACAGAGGTGAGAGTGGAGAGCCAAATGAATGTTACGGTGGTCGCGTTTTGTTACCGCGGTGGGCAGACTTACCGGTTATTATACTGCTACAGTTAGCCCTGTGTATATGCGAGGGAAGACACTATAGTGCAGTGCAGTTTGGGGGTTGATTAGTTTTTAATGAAACTCGCTGCTCGCTCTAACAATTTACGATCTGTAATTTCAGTATTAACTACGGCATCACGTATTCCGCAAACGACAAGAGAGAGAGAGAGAGAGAGTTTTCTCTCCCCGTGTGTGTGTCCGATAACCGACCTCACTCTCTCCGCTCCTGATGAGAATGTGTGTTTTGTCCCGGCGATTAAATCGCAACGACCGAATTGTGTTGTAATCACCACGCAACTCGTGACGCCATTACCGTAATTAGTTGCGGCGATTCGGTTACGATAAGGTGTGATGAACACTGCGCCCCCGCCGCCTCGTCCCTTCCCGTCATCGACGAACGGTAATGATGGTTACCCTTCGTGACCGATGATAACAAGAAAAACGATTCTGCCGGTCAATGAATCAGACATTGATTAACAGCGAGTATTATCGAGACTAGGTCAGTGGTGCACAGTGGTCGTTAGCTAGCTGTGTGCTCCAACAGGCAACCTACAACTCTTTCCTAGTACGTACAATCAGTGATTTACGTTAGGTCGTGGATAATTATCTACAAGCTTACATTTTCCAACTGTACCTCATTTGTTGACATTTTGGAGAGTTACGTTCATAGGTCAACTAAAACACTATTGAACAACTGACAACTAAGTTTGTTCGCTCACTTTGTACGTAGGCAGACTGAAAATATGGAATAACGGGAAAGAGATCCCGTGGAAGACCTATTTACTGTAATTTGGCACGTTTCCGAAGTGTACTGAACTATCTCTCCCTACCATATTTGACGCTAGGCCCAGTCTTACGACAGCTAACATTAGTACTGAGGTTGAAACATTATTTGCCGGGCTGTTAGGCCGTGGTCTAGAGTTTATGCGGACAGACGTTTCGGCCTCGTCATCATCAGTGTCGGTAACAATTGGCACGGGAACCCCAATGGTGAGGTAGATACTATAACCATCGTGCCAATTGTTACCGACACTGATGATGGCCTCCAATGGTGAGGCCGAAACGGGCCTAACAATGTTTCCAACCAGTGGGCGCCGGCCGTGAAAGCCTTAGGAACTCTATTAGTATTGAGGTTTTCTGTTTTATTATGTTTTTCTCGTTACATGATGAATTGTCATTTCTATTTGCTTGTTCTAAACAACTAAAGAATAAAAACGAACTGCCGCTTAATCTAACTGAATACTCTTCGTAATCAACAATAAAAAAGAGCAAAAAACATAATCGTCTAGGCTCATGCAAAAAAAAAAAATGGCATGAAAAACGCGGTGCGTACGTATATAATAAATTGATAGCGAAATATTACAGTGGAAGAGATTCAATCTAACTTTTGGGTTTACGACGTTTTTTATATTGTTTTTAAGAGCCAATCTGGCACGGAATGAGACATCCTAGCAGCAACAGCAACAAGGAGACGACGACACCCGTCTCTTCCCTCCTCATTCGTCTTACTTTCTCTCTTCGTCCCGCTGTGTCTTTTTTCATTTAATCAATTTTACTTTACGTCTGATTTCATCTGTACACCATTCTCCCTTTTCTCCCGACCATTACGACTGGAGTCGCGTCTCGTCGGCAATTTATTTTACAGTAGCCTTATTGTTTAAACGAGACTTTTTTTTTATTTTCTCTTCTTCGTAGCGGTAGTACAAATACGGAAGAACTTTACGACGGTTACGCAATCAATACGTTAGAAAACACACACGCACGAACTCGCGCGCGATGACTTCCGGTTTGCACAGATAAAAGGTATCTGTAATTGCCTTGAACGTCTGATACAACGATATTGATTATTTCCTTCTTTTTCTTGTCAACCGGTGGCCATACAGAGTAACATCATAGGATACCTGTACACAGCACAATTCATTTTTCTTCAAAAAATTAGTGAAGTGATGTACATAGACATTTAGATATATTAATATATAACAATATATAACAATAGATAATTAATTACCAGTATGCCTATTAATTATAAGCGCCCTGTCTTTTTAAAAGTAAATTAGATGTAAGCACGTCGCAATTTGGACTTTACAAACAAGTTCTAAAATACAGAGTTCAAAAATTCATTGTTATAAAAATTTTGTGCACCTTGTTTCTGAATACAATGTTTTCTTTTACCCGTTATATAGATAACACGGAATAGTCAGTTCCATATTCAATATTTTCAAAATTATTTTGTCAGTAGATAAGACTAGGTTTCTAAATTTTTATATTTGAATAATCTCACTACCGCAAATACTCTAGTTAGGCCTATATAAAATTATTTTCTAACATGCGTATTAAACTTTACGAGCAGATGTACTTTTTGAGGAAACCTTGTTTTCCATCGTCACAGGCTCAGGTATTTTTGATCTAAAACATTTGAGCCCCAAAACGTACTCAAAGGCTATATCACTTAATTAGTACACGTAACTAAAAGAAACTTCAGACATTGTCTACAATTTCTGTCTTAAGTGATTCTTGTTCAGTCCACTTTACACCTTAATTATTCTCCATGTTGCAGAAAGTTTCGTAATGACCTCTTTTGGCTTCCATTCTAGTAACAATTATGATCATATACGATCTTTCATTCCGTACTGTTCATCTTTATTCACTTTTCTCATATCTGTAAATGATACTATCGCATACTGTAGTTCAGTAGCATATCAGTTTTTCAGTTTTCTTTTGTTGTATTTTATTATTATCCACTTTATTGAATTTATTGTTCGTGGTACACTCGTTTCTATGGTTCTGTTCATTTCGTTTCTGCTTCTTTGCATGCTTCGTTTCTGTTCACTGCGTAGTTTTATGTGTTCGTGTTCATTATCCACTTAAGCACACTCTGATTAAAATACTTCCTTTTTAAACGTAAAAAATTCTGATTCTTCATTACGTTGCTCATCCTTCATGAAAAATATGGAACTGGCAATTTCTGCAATCGCATCTCCAGTGTTTGTTACCACTCGACTCAAAAGTTTCGTTTCATTAATACTTGCTAGACCAGTAGTGAACCTACGTATTTCATTAACAACTGACCGACATCCGCAGAAAATCGTCGTGGTCTGCCGCTCGAGGATCAGGCAGGCAACTCTGCCTATTCTGACTTCACCACCTAGTCTTCAGTCTTCCCATACTTCTTTCATGTGCCAAAGCTTCTTATGGAATCCTTCCATCACGCATTGTGTATTCGTGTTGTTTCCATATTTCTTTAAACATTTCTGCGAGATGTGCTACCTTCTGAATATTCTACTATATCGATTTTGTATGCTGTTTCCTCTAACACAGCTTTTCAATGGTCACAGAGATTACATTCTGATGATTTCAATGTCTGGACCGCTTTTCCTTGGTGCCTCACACTCAGAGACAACAATGAGGCCACTGCTGCCACCTTACAAATTTTAACTTCATGCCTTTTAATGGTCTCATTCTTAAGAGTTTTCATAATTGTACCACATATGCGTCAAAATTTATTTCTAATTGTCACTAATGTCTCTATCTTCTTCAAACAATATGTCCCAGACTATGAAAATACAACGCTTGTTCTAAAATAGTATCACTGCTAACAAGTTTTGTTCTTATGAAATAGTTACCAGAAAATGCCATGGTTTTAGTTTTCGACAGAGATATTTTCACGTTGCAAAGGGAACTCAGATGATAAAGAAGTTTACAGACAGATAACTAACTATTTCTCGTTGTCTTTTTTCAGTTCCCTGAATTACAACGCGGCAAGCTATAGGTTAAGAATGCAATGAATAATTAATAAGACAATCCTCGAGAAAGTATTCATATTTTTCTTAATACAAGACGTTTACAGATCTTATTGTTCTATTAGCTTCAAAACCCAGTATAGTTCAAGCCTTTTCAAGTCTTCTCTATTTCGTTCTTTCGCCGCACAACCTCTCACTCATATGTACCTGAGACCATCCTCAATACAGCCTTAACTGTATTTTCTGAATCGGCTTCTCATTGGTTTCCCTCTTACATGCCCCAGTTTATCTAATTATTGACTTTTCACAAAATACAATACATCAGCTTCCTACGGCACTCCAGTCACTTCATAACTGATTTGCTTTATCCACGACCCATTATATTTACCAATTATGATGAATCCTTAATTTACTCAGCACCGTGAAACAACGAACAACGAAAGGTTTTGTGAATTCTGACGAGTAGACACACTTGTTTAAAAATCGCCTACCCATTGGCCGAAAGTCACAAAACTGCTCGTCGATTATATTCAAAGTTATCGTTTATCTCTGTTGGGTAGCACCAAGATTTGGGGCGTCCGTAAATCTAATTAGACTTATCGCTTTACATCATTGGCTTTAATTGCCCGCTTAGTATGTGGAACTTGATTCGCTATGCATAGCCGACATGACACCTATTTCCACTGGTGCGGAACTTTATTCCACCGGTGATACGACTAACTTTTTTTTTTTTGTAATGTGCTACTAAAATGTAAAAAACGCTTCAGCTGCTAACAGGAATTTTACTGCAGATCTCTGAAATTCACCATATACATTCAAAATAATATTTTATTTAAACACACACACACACACACACACACACACACACACACACACACACACACACACACACACACACACACACACACACACACACACACACAAGAAAACCAGATTCGTGTCGGAACCCTTGCAATCTACGCAACCGATCACCAGTCATTATTGTTAGCGCGATCGACAGTAAACGAGCATTACGTGCTGGTTTGCCGTTAAGCCTCAATTAACAAAGTAACATATAACGTGCTCATTAACATACATAGATACAGAAGTACGTAACAAGTCATGTTCCATTAAGTACGTGGATGTGTACAGTGTACCGTACTGTAGGCTACGTGTCGACGAGAAGGCGCCAACAGCACAGCGCCGTGGCGTGATCCGACGCGGCCACACGCCATACCGCGTTACGTTACGTGCTGGCGTTTTTTCTTCCCCCGATTATCTGATCAAAAAATTGTTGGTCATGTCAACTTTCGTGAGATTGCTCTTATTTAATGTGCGCGCGTGTGTGTGTGTGTGTGTGTGTGTTACACAAACGAGACAGCGCATACACAACCGGTGTCCGTACGACAGCGTACGTAAATTATTGCCGCAATAATTATGTGATTAAATACAAATAATAACACGTCGGATGTTATCGCGCTGGCTCGCTCGCCGCCACTCCGCTCTGACGTTAGCGTTTAATAAAACCATCCGACTGTTTTTTGCTCCTCCGACTGTTTTATTGTTTTCCTTTTTTCTTTCTATTAGTTATGCATTGTTCTGTATGCATGACTTTAATAATAAACCACCCGAGTAACGAATGAAACCGACCTTTCTTTGATAACGTTTTATTCCTTTTACAATAAGCACGTATATTGTACTTCAAGTATCGTCTGTTTATTTTTCCCGTGAGCTCAAAATTGTATGGAGCCAGTGCTCTCTCTCTCTCTCTCTCTCTCTCTCTCTCATACACACTTGTGCGCGTAGGCGCATGAAGTTATTAAAATGTGTTACTGTATTGCAGTAGTTAAAAAACTATATTGGTGTCCTGTGCACGTGTGGAGACGAAGAATCTACGCAAACATGTTTCTAACGAAACACGCACGATGTTCGGTGACAATTACACGATGTTTAGTTACTGTTACTTGAGTGCATCACAGTTTTAGGTTACCATCTGCGCAGGATTCACAGCTTTCATGTAAGGTATTTTTGTAAAAATAACTTTTATTGGTTGTAAAATAAGTTACGAAGTTCGATTGTAAAACGTTGAGTACTGTTACAAACCGAATACAGCAAGTTCGAGATTAGCGGCAACTCGAAAAAAATTTTCCGAACGGTTTAGCGACAATAAAAAAGTTTGAATTTAGTCGACGGGAACTGGAGGATCAATTTTTCAGAAAATTTTCGGGGACGACTTTTCCAGTCTCGATCGGAGTGCCTTTCTGCAAAAAAGTACTTTGAAGAGTAGATTCATTATAACCTAAAAAGGGTGTAAGAGGTGTATTTGTATTATAATCTCAATCAGCGGTAAAAGTCGGTAACTTTTACACTTCCGTAGTTACTGATGGGTAAGATACTGCAACTGCTGGTACCGTAGGTTTTGGAGGATGTATTTATCCAACTGCAAGACGGAAGGGTTTGCGAGGTTCGGTTGCTGGCTACATGGAACATATTCAATTTCTGAAACATTTATCGAGGTTCGTTGTGATCATCACCCTCTGTGTTTGGGCAATAAAGAAATAATTAATACACGCTTAATGAGTATTACTGCATATGAAATATTATGATTATATCTTATTTATAATTATCTTGTTGATTCATCCTCTTCGTTCACTTTTTTAAATATTATTATATATATATAAACTTTCACATATGAACTTACTTCGGTTATCACTTCCCCATACGTTTCAAGGTGATGTGCCTCTTCCTCAGTGGGAGTAAATACTGAATGTCATTTTACAGAATAACGGTTATGGACTATAGGTGTGTGTAGTGGGGGTTGATGGTGGGAGGGAATTGGCGCCGAGGTTCAAATTGTTCGATACACTGATCCTAACACACAAAGTGATAACCAAAGTAAGTTCATTTGTGAAAGTTTATATATATAATAATATCTTATTTATATAAGCTTAACACTTGTTGCACATTATTGGGGAATGCGCATTTTATGTTGTGACATAAACAATAATAACAATAAGTATTAATCATAATACTTATTATTATTATTGTTTATGTTACAACATGAAATGCGCATTCCCCAATAATCGCTCTCCACACCCGAAGGCCCATTAATTATTTGTGTACCGTTTACATACATGACGTAATGACAGTAACTGCTGTCGAAACGTCAACACAAATGTTTTAAAATTGTTTCTAGTTAATGACAAAACGTCACAAAACCTGTTATCAGTAGAAGTTATCAAATTTCAAGGATAACTGCTAATGCCAAGCGACTTATGGTTCAAACTGTACAAACTTTTAGTTTACTAAAAAAATAATTTCATGCTCAGATTATTTAAGTTGATTATTAACGGAAAGCGGATTTTGATCTATTTTGTTTGAGTCTCGTATACGCAATAGAACCAAGATGGGTTAACGATTATGGCACAAAGGGCCAGGCTGATCGCAAAAAAAAAACACAGCATTGAATCATAGGGTCTACCGATTGTTCTCAGAGTATAATAACACAAATCTTTACTATTGTTACGTAATGCGGGAAAAAGTGTTACACCATTACAAAACGCTCTACGTGTTTCTCGGCTATTCCAGTAGAATCCGGCTGTAATGTGTGTGTGCGCGCGCGTATTGCTGCTACTTGGAGATGAAGGACAATTACGTGACATTTGTCACGCGTCCGCGGAGACTGACCCAGATTTCACCAGACCGCGCGCGCTGTGTGTAAGGCCGCCGTCAATTACGTTCTAGTGTTTTCCAGTAGACGCCTATTAGCGAATATTCTGAAACCTCAGCGGGGTATAAATACAATTATTCAGCGACGCTCAGTTCAGTTTGAGTTGCGATATATTCGAGTGTAGTTCGTAGTATTATGGCGAAGTGTTATGTGTTTTATATTTGTGCGGGACAATTGTAATACAACTGTGTTTTATACTCGTTGACATTATAATTGCGTGTGAACAATTTTTATTTGATTTGTTGTAAGAGACTATCTTCTTGATTACAAACTGTTTAATTGTGATAATTAAAGCTAGTGCTTTGTGACTTAATTGGTGTCTTGTATTTTGTTTTCCATACGACGATCACTAGACCGTCGTAACACTATATAACTTTATTGTATAACTTATGTAAAAGTAAAACCCTTTACTTTGTTTAAAAATGTTTTACACTTGTACGTCACTACGACCACTGCGCGAATCTCTACTTTTCGTTTTACTCTATCACTGCAGTCGTCGTCCGTGCCATCCGAACCGTTTGTTACGCCGCGCTTCTTAAAACTCATAACAATTAATATTGCAGATATTTTATTCCATACTGTTTTCACCCAGACACAAATTACATTGGAATCAGATCTTTTAACTTTATTTGTTAAGAATTAAATTGCAGTCACTATTCTTCATCCAGTTCTACTTGTAACACTATACAAATCATACGTCGTCATGTAGGCCTAACACATTCCTCATACTTTAAGCAATGGGCACACTCAAGTAACTTCTGATGAGTATTTTTTTGTACCAAACGTGAGCATATTACACGAATAACTTGTGTATACTATTCTCGCTATATTTCAATCGCACGAGTTTTTGTTTGCTGCAATGACGTATGCCTTATTTCCTGCTGGTTATATTCCACATAGTTTACGTGTGGGCGGCGCGGAGCAGCGTCGCATGTCACGCGGGCATAACCCGGCGCCAACGAGACGCACACCTATCGAATTACAAACAACGGCGGAAGCACGTCAAACTGTTAATTGTCTCGTTTGATACACACGTCACGTGACGTGACATTTCTGGCCAGTTGTAGCCCATTCGGTGTGTTATCTTCATACAAACCAAAAGAGCAAAGCAAACCGTCATCACCAAACAACAACGTATCAAATGCTCCGGAAGCTTCAATGACATCGTCTGTGTACATAAATCAAAAAGAAAGAGAAGGTGATAATGGCCACCCTTGTCGACTCCATAATTTATGAGGCCCATACCAGGAGTTGTGTTCGGCTGTCCTACCTCAATTTTAGCAGACATTGAGCAACCCTATCGAGTGTACTCATAATCAGGGCTGTACCATTACGATGAGTAGGCTGTAGCCTACGGCGCAAGCTTTTGGGAGGCGCAAAAACTTAAGAGAACAAAAGTATATAAAACTCATGTTGCCAGTGTAAAAAAATAATAATAAATAATATGAAAAATTTTTTGGGCAAAAGTGTTAAAAATGGAAGGAGTCCAGGGTAGGAGAGAGAGAAACGCATGTTCAAAGTGGATTGAAGACAGGAAGAAGAGACACAATGAAAAGATGAAAGAATATTAGAGAAAAAGAAAAGAACAAAGATTAAAGAATTGAAATTGGCATGTGGTCTTTAGATGGCCGATACAAAAAAAAAAAAAAATCCGATGTAAATGAAAAAGCTAGCAACTTCAGACTTGGATCAATCGTTTCCGGAAGAGTTTGTTCATTTAAAAACATTTTTGGAAGAAATTAAATTTTGTGAAACAGGAAAAACGAAAATAACCCAAATCAAAAGGAAAAGAAACTTTCTGATCCATGTAGACTCTTTAAGTTCTTAAAATCATGTAGTGTGGAATCAATATTCCCGAATGTTGAATTCGCCTTTGAGCATGGCAGTCATACATTGTAGCGGAGGCAGAACGTTTCCAGCCTTAAGCCAGTTTCAGATTATTAAAAAATTATTTAAGGTCTACCTTGGACCAAGAAAGAAATGAAATACCTGGTACTTTTAGTCATTGAAAATGATTTTCTACAAAGCATTTCTTTTAATGAAATAGGTCATCCATTTGCAACTGCACAACCCAGTAAAATAAGCTTTTTGAGTAAACAAACATTTTCAGCAATTAATAACGAACACGAACATTAGTTGAAAAAAACTTTATTTCATAGCGCTTTGATTTACTTAATGTAAAGGTTAAGTTAAGTATGGGAATTTTTAATATTGTTGTTACTTATAATTTGTCAATGTGCACATGATATTGTAATAAATAAATGTACGTGATTAAAATGGAAACATGACGAATTTTAGTCTGTACAACTCACATCTTCCTAAATAACAAGTAGCCTATAATATATGAGTAAACCATGGGTAATACACATTGTTTGAGAGGTTGAAAGGTAAATGGGGGGGGGGTGCAAAAATTCACCAGCCTAGGGCGCTAAAATCTTTAAGTCAGCTCTGTTCATATATTCAGTTTCTGCAGTATATCTGCATTTCTACTACGATCTCGAGGAGTATACTCTGTCACTTGCCTGAGAAATCTCATTACGACTGGCCTTAGATTTCTTCAAGTCCACTTTTCTCAGACCCACAATATTTTTTTTCAATTATTCATATTTGGGAAAGCACTCTGTCTTTCTCCAGGGTAGTAGAAGTTTGCACATCTCTCTGTGATGAATCACAGAGGCAGCTGTTGCAGGTAAGCTTGTTGATTTATACCGCATTGCCGTAACAATATTCAGCAATTGTACAAGTTTAGACAGCAATAGAGGGTGAAACAGTAACAATTCCTAAAGGTTTTCACCAATAAAGTAGTAACGAAACACAAGTAGTTTTGTTAAATAGTTACCTGTGTATAGCACACAGCAACACACTTGACAGACAAGAGAATTGGAAGGAAGTTTAAAATCTAAGATGAAAAGAAAAAAGAGGAAAACGGGGAGAGACAGAACAGGTAGTAGCAGTACAGAAATAGTTAAGCGACGAATTAGAACACGTCTCACAGGTGACAGCGAACGTCTGCGACACGGGTAGAGCGCAGACGACAGGAAAGGCATTAAGGTGAAAAAGAAAGCAATTGATTGGAAACAAGGAGTAGCGCTGGGTGACGGGGTACGGGGAACAACAAAAACGAAACTTATGTTTAAAACAACTTTGATGCACACACGCAGACTTTGACAAACAAGGGATGACGGTTTTCCGATAACTTCAGCTCGACTCTCTGGAACTGGAGCCTTTCTAACTTTTATATAAGTAACGCTGTTTCCATTTCTACGTGCCTGCGTGCGTATATTTGAGAGGGAAGGGCGCAGCAATCTTCTTTAGAAGCTGTCAAGGACGTTTCGCTAGTGAAATGCGCGCGAAGGAATGAAAAATCCTAGTCACGAATTAACGGACCGTATAATTACTTTCAAAGTTAGCGGACGAAAAGTGAAAAGTGAGTTTTTCGTGTGTTTTCGATTAAAGAATAAGACAATTAATTCTGAAATAAAATATATTTGCTAAATGTTTCCGGACTACACAAAAAGAAGACGTCTCCGACTTTCAGAAAACCAATTATAATCGAGGAAGTCGAATATTCTCTTTAACAAAAAAAGTTTGAGCGACGCAATCCTCATTAGACTTTAAGGTCTTACACACACGGGCGCGCAGACAACACACACTCGCGCCCGCGCCGTCCTTGTCGCCTTTACGATATTCCAATTATATTATATCTTATGACATTATATGGGATTTTACAAACATCGACCGGCGGTTTGGGCATCCTACCTTCAATTTCTGTTTATATCTCTAGTTCCCTTCTTCCAATCGATGACTTTCTATTGCTATGTTTACCCCGTCATCCTACGAAAGTTACGGTACCTCTCACCGCCTGCAAATTGTATAAGTTTGGAACCATATTCCTACAGCATTCTTCTCGTATATCCGAGTCAATTACGTTTCTTGAATTCCACCGTTTCGGTTGTACTCACATCGACCTTTGCTCCTACTGTTATTTTTTCACTTCTTACATTGCTTAACGGCAGTTGTTCCTTCTCCAATAATCCGTCTCAGTTGCTGCCCATATTCCGGAGTTTTTTCTTTGAAATCTGCCATACTTTTGTCACCTCTAAATACAGGTGATTTCCATTGACGTCGTGTACAGGAGTCATGTAACTTTGCTTGTTAATGCAGTAGAGTCAGTAGCTTTTGTGCTGAAGCACCTGCGACCACGTACCTTGTCTTTTATAATATTCAGCTATAGTTTAGTAACATTTACGGTAATTAAAAGTAGTTATCGCGATGGGAATCGCGTGCGTGTTTATCCCTTGTGTGCTCACGACGATAGGCTCCCGGCTTACTGATCCCCCGACTAGTCGAGAGGGAGATGTCGGCCATATTGTGGTCAATCGTGTTACGGGTAGTTCGCGATGGCATTATACAGTCGGTAGACTACTTGTATAAGACAGATACACTTACTTGTTACACTTCGTTTTTATGGCGCAGAGGTATCTCAGATTTTATGGCGCAGAGGTATCTCAGATTTTATGGCGCAGAGGTATCTCAGATTTTATGGCGCAGAGGTATCTCAGATTTTATGGCGCAGAGGTATCTCAGATTTTATGGCGCAGAGGTATCTCAGATTTTATGGCGCAGAGGTATCTCAGATTTTATGGCGCAGAGGTATCTCAGATTTTATGGCGCAGAGGTATCTCAGATTTTATGGCGCAGAGGTATCTCAGATTTTATGGCGCAGAGGTATCTCAGATTTTATGGCGCAGAGGTATCTCAGATTTTATGGCGCAGAGGTATCTCAGATTTTATGGCGCAGAGGTATCTCAGATTTTATGGCGCAGAGGTATCTCAGATTTTATGGCGCAGAGGTATCTCAGATTTTATGGCGCAGAGGTATCTCAGATTTTATGGCGCAGAGGTATCTCAGATTTTATGGCGCAGAGGTATCTCAGATTTTATGGCGCAGAGGTATCTCAGATTTTATGGCGCAGAGGTATCTCAGATTTTATGGCGCAGAGGTATCTCAGATTTTATGGCGCAGAGGTATCTCAGATTTTATGGCGCAGAGGTATCTCAGATTTTATGGCGCAGAGGTATCTCAGATTTTATGGCGCAGAGGTATCTCAGATTTTATGGCGCAGAGGTATCTCAGATTTTATGGCGCAGAGGTATCTCAGATTTTTAACAGGCTTTTGCCGTATAGCCTGCATTTATTATCGCGAACACGGTTGAATCGTGTATAGATAGGACTGGACCGTATAATGTTATAATTTGATGCAAACAGTAAATTAACAAAAAATAATTTCTTCTGCACGTACAGTACTACAATCACGGGTACACGATTTTTGGTACCCAATAGAAACTACTTTAGGTTGTTAGAAAGTGGAAAGAAACTCTTAAAAGCAGTGAAAATCAGGTTAATTGTACCTACTAAAAAGCAAATTTTCTACCCATTTCGTTACGCATGATACAGAAATAACAAAAATATTGCTTACGCGCCCTTCTTTCAGGCGTTAACTACTGTTTACGAAATTACAGCACTTTCGTTTTTCCAATATGTTTTTTATCGGTTGTTATGGTCTTACTGGATAAAATTATTATGACTATGTGCGTTTCACAAACTACCTCTGCACCGTCAGCGACAGAATGTAGCAAGGAACAATCGATTTGTATTTCGGATTGTCAACACACTCATTGTTGGTTAATACATGTCACGAGGAGTGAACTTCGAGACGATCGAAATCGAAGTATAAATCGATTAGTCGTTTATACAATCTGTCTCCGATAGTGCAGACACAGTCTACGAAACACGTGTTAGCCAAGCACTTAGAGAAATAATTATTTTTATGAGAACTGTGGCAAAACACTTAGGAACTTCGGAATTTAGAGTTACAGTTTAGCATTATATATGCACCGCGTGTGTGTGTGTGTGTGTTAAAACAATAAAACATTGCATAAACATTATGTATATGATTCAATGTAGTTTCTTCTGCAAGTAGTTGTACTACGTTTGTATCGTTTCAAGTTTTTTTAAGGCAATTGAAACGACAAAAATGTTGTACAACTACTTGCAGAAGAAACTACATTCAATGATATACATAATATTATATAATTACTGCAAGAAACTTCAGAGTTCCATATATAAGAAAATTTTATACATAGAAAATACACAAATATATGTATATTTACGTCCACCATGAAGTGTAACAGACGTAATAGGACCATCAAGTAATATGAACAGCACGTTCGACCAGGAGTATGTCACTTTAATTGATGTTACGCGCCACGTCAGACTGAATGATTCCCGGTGGCTGGAATCGAAACGTTAGCCGACTAATGTCCCACTGTGTTAGCAACCGACCACTGTCTAACAGCTTGGATTTATAACAATTTAATAATGACTAGAAACAGATAGTACATAATGACTAGCAACAGATAGTACATAATGACTAGCAACAGAGAGTACATAATGACTAGCAACAGATAGTACATAATTTTTTCGCATCCGCAGACTCGTTGTTGTAAAAACTCATGTGTAAATAAAATAGAGAGTAATGGCTTATTAATTACTCCGTTTTTTGTACATTAATAAGCAATAAAAGACACCGAGATGTAATGTATAACGTTATACATTAGTTACAAGTCACTGGGCTGTACGTAAATGCGCTAATGATTATGCAAACCGAAGATAAACGTCAATAATTACCAAATTGTTAAGTGATGGTAATCCTGTTCTAACAATCCTTAGAAGTATAGAACTTGTTCTAACAGTTCTTGGAAGTATATTACTATTTAAAGGCAGTTTCTGACAGGAGTGGAACGCCGTGCAATATAGGCTATAACCTACCACAGATTACGGCATACCGATCTCTCTTGCTCTTCGAGGAGTGAACGACAGTGTCGCTTATCACGGTTCTGCATACCGCTGTCAGAGTGTTGCATCGAGGAACATCTGGTCGAGGTTGGTTGGAAAACTCATACTCTCAACCTTCTGGAGTATTCAGCGCGTGCGCATAGACACACACACATACAAATGGTAAAAACAATACGAAGCCTCAGTGATGGTATTGTTTCATTACAGTAAGAAGCAACAGAAGCAAAGACATATAGTTATTATAAAACAAATAATTACAAAATGCAAAATACAAGAGTTAACATAAATTTATCATTAGCTGATGTAAAAGCTTTTGCTATTTGAGATTTAATTTTCGAAATGTTTTACTATTTACATTATTCGATTTATTATTTTGCAGTCACTCGCCTAATGAAAATAATATATTCGATTTCAATTATGTGTTAATATTTAGTCTTTACGAATAGACATATCTTAAATTTTAATTTGCTTTTATTTTAATAAAATATAACTGTATTATATTTTGAATATACAGTAACTATTTCATGATACTCTTTCCTCTCTGCAGCATTTTTTAATGTGATGTCGTGCTCGGACAGAGTTTAAATCCCACGATCTGGTTGAGTAGGTAAATGTTTTAGAGAAACGTTTCAATACCCACGAATCTGACGTTGTGTGTGTGTGTGTGTGTGTGTGTGTGTGTGTGTGTGTGTGTGTGTGTGTGTGTGTGTGTGTGTGTGTGTGTAAACTATACAATTCTGAATGAATATATTATAAAAAAAGTTGATATTAAACACTAATACGAGTGCTATGAACCCTCACGAGGAAAATAAATAAACAAATGAATACCCCCCCCCACACACACACACACACACACACACACACACTTATATTTATACATATAAACGTTATTTGTACGTATGAACCCCTCTATTCCGGGTTCATAGCTCTTCTAAATTATCTCAGTCCCCGTTTTCCGTTTCCGTACGAGTTTCTGTGAACCCTCCAGCTGCATTAAGCGAACGTTAATACTTGATTAACTTATAATTTGATCGCTTTGTAGTTACTCTTTCCTAAAACAAATTAATTTTAACTGCACTGAACGTACGTTTAATTACACTCCTTTCTGTGCTTTCTGTTCCTGTTAGTATTGGCATTAAAACGTCGATCTAAAACTAAAATAATTTTTCTATTCCAACGATGTATGTAGGAGTACGGAGGCTGTGCTTCATTTAAACTCAAACTCTCTTGGGACCAAAACACGGAAATAAACTTACATGTCTCTAATTTAGAATTTATATAATAGTTCTGTAAATACTAAGGCATTTTCCACAAAAGAGTTCACATGAGTTTTAGTTGAACATAGTTTAGACAGCCCTCTCCTTCTTCTTGTAATCTCTATTCGAAGAGCGGTAGAAGGCCATACTATAAACACTGGTCATTCGGTTGATTGACATTTGTTTCAAAATATTTTAACACTGTTTCTGCAGCCATCTGGATCACGATCCTCTTCCCGTGTCACATAATGGGACACAGATAAAACGGTGTAACTTCATGGCGTTCCAACTTTGATACGAAGAGGCGACACACTTTTCGGAAGTGTATTTGTTTTTCAGGTACAAAGTTATTTATATAAATGAACTTAGAGAAATCTTCTCCGAAACGATGGTATCAGAAACGGACAGAACAATGCGTTTATACACAGAATACAAAAAAGCATCGAAAATCTCATCTCGAACGAATTACGGACGCACATGTTGGTAAAGTAGTTCTTTAAACGACCTGGTATGAGGTAAGGTGACAGAACATGGAATGGCCATTAACATGACCCTATACCATGGGAAGTCGGAGGAACCTTGTCAAGTGCCACCTATGAAGCGATAAAGAAAATATGATACCTCGTAACACCGGGGGGGGGGGGTGTAATAAACGTATTCATTTTAACTAGAGACACTGGGAAACGGGTTACGTGAATCAAACTTTACCTGCGTAAAGCTACAAGAATAATTTGTTATTATTTTTCTATTTTCAGATGTCATGTCTATGTGAATAAATAAGAAATCAGTTTTTTAAGCTGTCAATGCAGAAGAAGAGGATAAATGATTATGGGGAGGAAGGGGATAGAGGAAGTCAAAGGAAAGATATGAAGAGGAGGGGAAGAAGTAAGAGAATGGAATTTTGCAACATTACGTGATGTATTAAATAAATTAACAAATAAAATAAATTACCTTGTTGCATTCACCAAACTGAGAAAACGAAAAAGGGAGAATAAACAGCAATTGCTGACAGAGACAGACTACTGAACCAAAACTCGACGGAGAGATAATGATCCTATTGTATTCGGAACCGTTTATTGATACAAAGGGAATTTCGCTTTTATCCATTTAGTTAATAAAATCGCTTTGAATCGCATGCGTACACTTTATGCACTGTGTGTAGCGTTATATGTGCACTGCAACTGTGTGTGTGTGCGCGCGCGCGCGTGTGCCCTACAGGGCACTGATGACATTTCAAATTAACCGACCAACTACCGTACTGCAAGTCCAATTACCGTGCTGAACGACACGACATTATTTGAACGTAATTATTTTTCGTTATCGAAACCTAAACCTCCGCTCCCTACCGTAAAGTATCTGACATTAACAACACACGTCTGGTTGTAACTTAAAGCGTAACGTACTGTAACCTCAAATAGAAAAAGAGTGAAATTAATTTAAATACAACTGCTGCGAACAAAGGAATAATAACGACAACACAAACCCAACACAAACAATATACACGCAGAATATTGAAAAGAAATGGCAGCGTTGTCGTTTGTTGACTGAGCACGCGATCTTTCCGTCCTGATTGAAATGTAAAATACTCGACTGGTAATGTGTCGCGCTTTACTAGAAATTTAGCTGCGATTTGGCCAGCTTAATCGATAGCTATCATCACCATACATCAGTTCGCAACGTTCTATGAATTTTCCGATTAAAAATCACCATCTCCCTCGCTCGTTACAAAGTCAACCTCAAAGTCCACCCCCCTCTCTCTCACTCTCTCTCTCTCTCTCTCTCTCTCTCTCTCTCTCTCGCAATCTCTATTTCTCTTGCCTATTCGTCTTCTTCAGGTTTCTTCGTTCTGCTCGGTCTCCTTCTGTCTTTGAGTTGCCAGTTCAACAATTGATCGCATGAGGTTACACCCCCGGATGGCAAATAGCGGATGCTTAAAGGATATGATTCTGTTATATCGGCGGCGGTTACGTGGGAAATCAAATTATTAACCGCGGAACAACAAGGGCGGGTAGGAAGGCACCTCTTAATTGCAAGAGGAGAAGGCACCTCTTAATTCTCTTTTACGAAATAGAAAACTTCGATAAAAATCCTGATCTTACAACCCTCAATCCTCGAGTTGAGCCATCGAACTAACTCATCGATATATTCAGAAAAACCTACAGACGAAGTTTTGTTTTGGTTTACGGGTGTTAAGGATTCACTGCAGAAGTTCGTATTCTGTGGCCGACTTGATCCTGCGAGAAACGGCTCTCTGACTTTCGCTGTCGCTATTAAAATGATCGACACGATCTTTAATTGGAGACGGCTTAGCCAGATGTTGAGCAGCTTACTGTAGTTAAACCCAATCTGAAAACCAAGGTTGAATACGCAGGAAAACCAAGATCACGCGAGAAACTCTGAACAAAATTACCAACTGTTAAAAAATCAAAGCATCAGTATTGGATCCACAATGAGTAGCAACGATAAAAACCGCGTTAAATGATTAACTGTAAAAGCATAAACAAGAATTGAGACAGTTCTTCGATGGTCCTGTTGTTGACCTACATAAAACAAAACGGCGTCAAGACTGCTAGTTAGTTGGAGAGTTATTTTATAGACATTTAATTGGATTGCAATTAGTGCAATGTATATTATGCGTTTACTTGTTTTTAACTGCGATTTAATAAACTTAATTAATGGCTGTTATAGTTTACTGTGAATAGGACGTAACTGATTTTATTGTACTCGTGTTAGAAGACTTGATTAATTTAGTGCTACTTGTACAACTATGTTTGCTGAGATTTGTGGCTCTTATAAAGTTTCTGGTGGCGATTCGAGTCCACTTCAATAGAAAGCGTTACTTACGTAACAACACTGAATTTTGTTTCGCTTTTTAAGGTTTTACACCTACACACATAGGCCTACTCAAACAAATGCACATCTTTAATAGAATTCGATTTTCAACACACAATATATTATAATTTGTGTATGCGAAAGTGTGGGACGACAATGTACGACACACGATATGCGAGATCGTTGGCTGGTTCACAGTAGGCTTTGTAGTTTAATGTAAACCACGGCAAAACGAAAAATCGGAGTTACTATACGTGATTTTACGACAAATACGCAGACTGCAATCGGTTTAGGGTTTCACTCGTATCATCGACGGTCATCTGTAACGCGTAGATAACCGGTTTGCTGAAACTAACTGTTACGAAAGAAATACGCAAAAAATAATTGCATTTCGCGATAAATTAGGGTTAACTTTTATTTAATACACGCGAGCCGGAATAAACATTCAATGATAGTAAGCACACAGTAAATATTACACAACGTCAGTACATGTACACCGTAAATAACAAGCTGTTGAGTTTTACAGTAATTAAGCTGTGAGTTATTTCACAAATTGTTAACAACATAGATATTTTATATACCATATTGTAACGAACAATAAATTATTGTTGTTAGGTCTTTCAACCACCACTCACAGCTTCTGAGGACGATCCCAGATTCCAGGGATCGAAGTGTCAAGCTACAAAAGAAATTACGGCGGATTCAGTCCGGATAGAGGTTTTACCCAATTGGTCTGTTAGATCTTTCAACAGGGGTTTTCAACCGCCACTCACAGCTTCTGAGGACGATCCCAGATTCCAGGGATCGAAGTGTCAAGCTACAAAAGAAATTACGGCGGATTCAGTCCGGATAGAGGATTTACTCAATTGGTCTGTTAGATCTTTCAACAGGGGTTTTCAACCGCCACTCACAGCTTCTGAGGACGATACCAGATTCCAGGGAACGAAGTGTCAAGCTACAAAAGAAATTACGGAAAATTTCAGTCCGGATAGAGGATTTACTCAATTGGTCTGTTAGATCTTTCAACAGGGGTTTTCAACCGCCACTCACAGCTTCTGAGGACGATCCCAGATTCCAGGGATCGAAGTGTCAAGCTACAAAAGAAATTACGGCGGATTCAGTCCGGATAGAGGATTTACTCAATTGGTCTGTTAGATCTTTCAACAGGGGTGTTCAACCGCCACTCACAGCTTCTGAGGACGATCCCAGATTCCAGGGATCGAAGTGTCAAGCTACAAAAGAAATTACGGCGGATTCAGTCCGGATAGAGGATTTACTCAATTGGTCTATTAGATCTTTCAACAGGGGTTTTCAACCGCCACTCACAGCTTCTGAGGACGATCCCAGATTCCAGGGATCGAAGTGTCAAGCTACAAAAGAAATTACGGCGGATTCAGTCCGGATAGAGGATTTACTCAATTGGTCTGTTAGATCTTTCAACAGGGGTTTTCAACCGCCACTCACAGCTTCTGAGGACGATCCCAGATTCCAGGGATCGAAGTGTCAAGCTACAAAAGAAATTACGGCGGATTCAGTCCGGATAGAGGATTTACTCAATTGGTCTGTTAGATCTTTCAACAGGGGTGTTCAACCGCCACTCACAGCTTCTGAGGACGATCCCAGATTCCAGGGATCGAAGTGTCAAGCTACAAAAGAAATTACGGCGGATTCAGTCCGGATAGAGGATTTACTCAATTGGTCTATTAGATCTTTCAACAGGGGTTTTCAACCGCCACTCACAGCTTCTGAGGACGATCCCAGATTCCAGGGATCGAAGTGTCAAGCTACAAAAGAAATTACGGAAAATTTCAGTCCGGATAGAGGATTTACTCAATTGGTCTGTTAGATCTTTCAACAGGGGTTTTCAACCGCCACTCACAGCTTCTGAGGACGATCCAAGATTCCAGGGATCGAAGTGTCAAGCTACAAAAGAAATTACGGCGGATTCAGTCCGGATAGAGGATTTACTCAATTGGTCTGTTAGATCTTTCAACAGGGGTTTTCAACCGCCACTCACAGCTTCTGAGGACGATTCCAGATTCCAGGGATCGAAGTGTCAAGCTTCCAAAAGAAATTACGGAAAATTTCAGTCCAGATAGAGGATTTACTCAATTGGTATGTTAGATCTTTCAACAGGGGTTTTCAACCGCCACTCACAGCTTCTGAGGACGATCCCAGATTCCAAGGATCGAAGTATCAAGCTACAAAAGAAATTACGGCGGATTCAGTCCGGATAGAGGATTTACTCAATTGGTCTATTAGATCTTTCAACAGGGGTTTTCAACTGCCACTCACAGCTTCTGAGGACGATTCCGGATTCCAGGGATTGAAGTGTCAAGCTACAAAAGAAATTACGGCGGATTCAGTCCGGATAGAGGATTTACTCAATTGGTCTGTTAGATCTTTCAACAGGGGTTTTCAACCGCCACTCACAGCTTCTGAGGACGATCCCAGATTCCAGGGATCGAAGTGTCAAGCTACAAAAGAAATTACGGCGGATTCAGTCCGGATAGAGGATTTACTCAATTGGTCTGTTAGATCTCTCAACAGGGGTTTTCAACCGCCACTCACAGCTTCTGAGGACGATCCCAGATTCCAGGGATCGAAGTGTCAAGCTACAAAAGAAATTACGGCGGATTCAGTCCGGATAGAGGATTTACTCAATTGGTCTGTTAGATCTTTCAACAGGGGTGTTCAACCGCCACTCACAGCTTCTGAGGACGATCCCAGATTCCAGGGATCGAAGTGTCAAGCTACAAAAGAAATTACGGCGGATTCAGTCCGGGTAGAGGATTTACTCAATTGGTCTGTTAGATCTTTCAACAGGGGTTTTCAACCGCCACTCACAGCTTCTGAGGACGATCCCAGATTCCAGGGATCGAAGTGTCAAGCTACAAAAGAAATTACGGCGGATTCAGTCCGGATAGAGGATTTACTCAATTGGTCTGTTAGATCTTTCAACAGGGGTTTTCAACCGCCACTCACAGCTTCTGAGGACGATCCCAGATTCCAGGGATCGAAGTGTCAAGCTACAAAAGAAATTACGGCGGATTCAGTCCGGATAGAGGATTTACTCAATTGGTCTGTTTGGTCTTTCAACAGGGGTTTTCAACCGCCACTCACAGCTTCTGAGGACGATCCCAGATTCCAGGGATCGAAGTGTCAAGCTACAAAAGAAATTACGGCGGATTCAGTCCGGATAGAGGATTTACTCAATTGGTCTGTTAGGTCTTTCAACAGGGGTTTTCAACCGCCACTCACAGCTTCTGAGGACGATCCCAGATTCCAGGGATCGAAGTGTCAAGCTACAAAAGAAATTACGGCGGATTCAGTCCGGATAGAGGATTTACTCAATTGGTCTGTTAGATCTTTCAACAGGGGTTTTCAACCGCCACTCACAGCTTCTGAGGACGATCCCAGATTCCAGGGATCGAAGTGTCAAGCTACAAAAGAAATTACGGCGGATTCAGTCCGGGTAGAGGATTTACTCAATTGGTCTGTTAGATCTTTCAACAGGGGTTTTCAACCGCCACTCACAGCTTCTGAGGACGATCCCAGATTCCAGGGATCGAAATGTCAAGCTACAAAAGAAATTACGGCGGATTCAGTCCGGGTAGAGGATTTACTCAATTGGTCTGTTAGATCTTTCAACAGGGGTTTTCAACCGCCACTCACAGCTTCTGAGGACGATCCCAGATTCCAGGGATCGAAGTGTCAAGCTACAAAAGAAATTACGGCGGATTCAGTCCGGATAGAGGATTTACTCAATTGGTCTGTTAGATCTTTCAACAGGGGTTTTCAACCGCCACTCACAGCTTCTGAGGACGATCCCAGATTCCAGGGATCGAAGTGTCAAGCTACAAAAGAAATTACGGCGGATTCAGTCCGGGTAGAGGATTTACTCAATTGGTCTGTTAGATCTTTCAACAGGGGTTTTCAACCGCCACTCACAGCTTCTGAGGACGATCCCAGATTCCAGGGATCGAAGTGTCAAGCTACAAAAGAAATTACGGCGGATTCAGTCCGGATAGAGTATTTACTCAATTGGTCTGTTAGATCTTTCAACAGGGGTTTTCAACCGCCACTCACAGCTTCTGAGGACGATCCCAGATTCCAGGGATCGAAGTGTCAAGCTACAAAAGAAATTACGGCGGATTCAGTCCGGGTAGAGGATTTACTCAATTGGTCTGTTAGATCTTTCAACAGGGGTTTTCATCCGCCACTCACAGCTTCTGAGGACGATCCCAGATCCCAGGGATCGAAACGTCAAGCTACAAAAAAATTCCGACGGTTAGAGGATTTACCTGGAAGAAATCATCCAATTTTTTTATTATCTTTATTTTTTTATTATTTTTACTAATTCACCCAGAAATTTTATTATTTTTTGTATCGGCCATCTAAGGAGCACATGCCAATTTCAATTCTTTATTCTTTTCTTTTTCTCCAATATTATTTCATCTTTTCACCGTGTCTCTAATTTTATTATTATTATTATTATTATTATGGCAATTATTATTTAATGAGATTAAAGTATATAATTTTTAAAATATAAAATTAAATTATGTGTAATTTAAAACATACAACTGGCTCCTTGAATGGCATTCTTTGGAGCCGGGAAAAGACAAACACATTTAACAATTATGAAACTCTTATGAAAAGTAGTGAATTGTAGGCAGAGCGAATAACAGAAAGGCCTAATACAAGGAATACTGGGAATGTGTCAAAGAGAGACATAGTGCTTAATGAAAGACAGAAAATGTCAGATCGCTGTAGCCGTTTCTCTAACGACCGATATCGAAAATAGGAAGATCAAGCAATGAATTATTCCAAACCAGGAAAGCGTCGAAGACAAAAATACGTACCTGTAAAAAAGTTGTAAAAAAGCAATGAGCTCAAGAGACACGTGAGAACTAGACGAGACAGACTAGCATGGAAATTAGGAATCCAAACATTTTAAAATCTCTCTCTCTCTCTCTTTCTCTCTCTCTCTCTCTCTCTCTCTCTCTCTCTCTCTCTCTCTCTCTCTCTCTCTCTCTCCACACACACACACACACACACACACACACACACACACACACACACACACACACACACACACAATTATATCCCACTCGTCGTACTTTCGAAATTTCACAGTACAAGTTAAAAAACTTACATACCCTAAACGTTGTACAGTAGCGTACTATAGGAACGTTACCCAGATCTGTGTAACCTTTATGTCCGCTTTCTCATAAAATTGCAATTAATTTCACGTTTCGTTAAGTATGAGTTAAACCATGGTATTTATATTTCTATTTGTTCTGTAGTACTTTTTTTACGCCGCGGTATCTTCATTTTATGAACAGAAAGCTAAGTGCTGAATTCTTCATAGAGCGCTAACAGCTTTTTTATATATTTTTTTCGGCTACTCAGTTTTCATTTACTCTTTGTTCCCCCTTTCCATTATTTCGCTTCTCCTTTCCTTCACTCATTTAGTTAGCTTCAAAACACCCCTTGTATTTCTCATTTTCACTTGATGAGCCTCTCCTAGAGATGATACTCGGGACAAATGTTTATTATATACTTCAAAACGAGAGCAATCTTAGAAAACAATCTCTTATACAATCTTAATTTTGCTCCTTTCCTTTCTCACTCTAGAGCAAATTTTGTTTTCCATTCACCTCTTAGTTTTTAATTTTTGTTTCAAACGATTGCTCCACTACAGTAACTTACTGTACATAATAGTTACTGTAATATTATATAATAGCATATTTCCGTTGTGTGCTGCTTAATACTGTATAAAGAAACACACGTAAAATAATAATTGCATTAAACTGTGTATTGTAAGTAGAAGGTAATCATACGCTAGTAATTTTCTGATTTAAAATGGAGAAAAAATTTATGTAAATCTGCCAGATTATATACGTATATACAGTTTCACGTCCACGGAGCACAGTAATGTGCAATGCGATATTTTTAACCGTATAACAATATAAAGAAGTATAAGTATAAAGTACACAAAGTATAAAATACTTTCATCTAAGCCTTGTATAGCAGAAGAAGATGAGGTTGAGAACACTGAAACGAAACTCAGGCTGACATTTACACACGAAATGTTTGCAAACAAAATATTGTTCCAATAAAACAATTAACAAGTTCATCGCGTGCTCTACGCTGTATCCAAACTACAGCGTTTATTGGTAACTCTATAGGTTTGTTGATGTCAGCTGCTGTTTATAGTCTCGCAACATGCGAGCACTTCGCTACCAAGCAACACTTGTTTCTTGCGTTAGTTTTCCTGAAAAATTTGACGAATTTCCAGAAAAAATTTCCAGCTGTAAAATTTCATGAATGGGCCGCGTTAGTAGTTACGAGGAAATTGGAGTTCGATTAATTCGTTTAATTAGGATTCAATTAGGAGTCGGTGAATATATAATAAATTACATCGTATAAGTAAGTTTGATGTCAGAAAGCGTGTAAAAGAACATGTCAGAAAGCAGTGGAAATGTATGGCTAAGAAGTGTAACGGATTAGGAGATGCACACAAAGAAGATGGAGAAGAAGAGAAGGGACTACAGAAACAGTCATTGCGAGGCGAAAGGCTACAACTGTAGAAATAACTAGGGTTCATTCTGTGACATTGATTAGCCCAATACTTTCATACAAATCACCAAATGGTTACTGCCCAGAGTTTACAGTAAACGACTATCTAATTTTTGAACGATAGTTCAAATATAATCAAGTATATTTTATGCTTCTGATAATGAACTCCTTGAAGACACTAGTCAACATCACATTACATCAGACAAAACGGAGACTCATCCGTAGTTAAATTTATAAAGATTGGGCGACATAGACTGACTGATAGTATATAAAGAACGTAAGAGTCAAAGTCCAGTAAATATGATGAAGCAAATGGGAAGAAAACCAAGGACTCACTACAAGAAAAAAATCTTCTCCTTAGAAACTGGAGGTAGCACAAATTCGTGTATTTTAGCAGTAGCTCTAAGTAGCTGACGAAACCAACGTTCAAGAACATAAGCCCAGAAGTCAGCCAACTGTCTGTACTTCTCTTACTTTGTATTTATCCTCGACGATTTCTCTGAACAAAGATCAATATAGACTGATCGATGCATCTTTTGTTACGTGGTCCAATTACTTAGTTTTCTCTTTTCTATTTTTTACAGCAGTCTTCACTATCTCTTCTCCTTTACACCCGAGTTTCTTAAGGTACACGCTTCGGCACCCTATAACAGTGTCGAGAAAAGATAGCAACTAAAAATAATTTTACCAGTTCGCCTTTAACTCTGCATTTTCTCTTCTCGTAGTCCACAGTCAAGGTACAGACATGATACATGTGGATTAGGCCTACATGTGGATATTATCAACAAAATTAGTAAGTATCAATTCGAATGTGGAGAAAAGGCAAAGACAAACAGAAATAAAGCTAGACTGGAACGTGCAAGTCCGCTTTAGTTCCACCTGTAGAGTTCCACGTGGACAACAACAAAGGTAAAGGAAGAGAGGCTCCGAACATTGGAGATACAATTCCCTAAAAGAATTAAAGGAATTTTCCTACCTAGGCTCACAAATAAACTACAATAACACCACACCCAACGATATCCAAGCGAAATTCCTTAGTACTAAGCCTATTCAAAATTAGTGAAGTCAAAACCACTGAATAAATCATAAAATTAAAAATATACAACAGCATAATTAGACCAGATGTAGCTTATGCATGTGAACCCTGGCTATTAACGCAAAAATAAGAAGAAAAGCTGAGAATATTCGAACGAAAATACTGAGAGAAACTTTCGGACCAGTGAAAAATAACGACGTCTCATGGAGAATACGAAGGAATCATAAAATAAATAATCTAATACACAGAACTGACATAGTAAGGTTTATAAAGAGTAGAAAGATAACATGGCTGGGAGACATAATGAGGATACAACAACACAGAATTCCCAGAAAAATTCGAGAATCAAGAGATAGGAGATCAAGAGAAATGCCAAGGAAGAGATGGATGAACGATGTTGAAGAGGATCTGAAGAATATGGGGATAAGACGGTGGAGAAACTATATAACGAAAGGATTGGATGGAGAAAACTCGTTGAAGAAGTTAGAACCCATACTGGGTTGTAACGCCAGTAGAAGAAAAGAAGCTAAAGAGGATGTGGTAAGAAATGTAACTGGACAAACGATACCAACCATTCTAGTTTGGGTGAGTATCAATTTCATCGTCTTCTTATTTTCTCTTCTTATTCCTGATCTTGGTCTCATTTCTATATACAACATACAGTATTCACACGAATGCTACAGAATGAATGGAGGTAAAAGCCAAGTAGGCTAGATCCCACCAAGGGTTGAAGAGTCAGTTATACTGATGTTCATACTTGGTACGAGAACTGTGTATGAACACTCAAGACAAGATGCAGTTTGTACACAGCTGTTGCATGTTCGTAAGTGCACTTTGATTGTTGCAGCGGCCCGGATGCACACCTTGCACCGGCATTAAGGGTAACAGGTAAAACTGAGTTTATGGGTAACTCCAAACTACGTGTGCCGTATACCATACAGCGTAACACGAGTTTCTGTTTGCTTAACGAGGTCATCATTGTGTTGCATAAAAGTTAAACCGCGTCATAACCCTTTCTCTTCAGTTACGTGTAGTTTTCAATGTTTAAATCGATTTCCTTTTAAGTTGATTTTTCTCTCCTTGCTACTATTTAATAACCCCATTTTTACCATCAGCGAGGTTTGAGGCCAGTATAAGACCATAAAAAAGGTTAATTCACGCCATATACATACAATCATTGGTCGTTTACATTTCCCAATTTTCTTGTAGAATTTGATTTTTACGTGTAACCATTTATTTTATACCAAGCTCATGTAAATGATACTACCGAGAAGTTACATGTTGTTTGCAAGTAATCTAACAGGATTGTTGCCAAGTACTTTAGGAAATGTATTTTGAGGGATTGAAAAACGATCTATATGACTCGGGTGGCTGGGAGCAATTTCGAGTGTCCATGTATCGTACATCAATTTATCTAAATTAAATTATATCACTTCGCATTATTTTTTTTCCAAACGTGGCTATCAAAATAAGCTGACCAAGCCAGATCAGCAAGAATACTACTTGTAATGGTTTCTGAATTATCAGACAAGTCATTAACTATCTATTTGCCAAGACTAACTGGGAGGTCGTAATTGTTAAAACGTATAGCTTGCAACGTATACCTGGTAACATTTGAAAATTAAAATTAGTAAGATTTTTGGATTCACCAAAGGCACGACCTACATAAGCAACCTTAACCGCAAACGACAATCGTGTAACCCATAAGTAAAATAATGTAGTAACATGGCTAATCACCTAATAAATATTGTAGAGAGAACAGCTTACAAGTATTGTCTTCCTCCACAAAAAATTAATTTCCCACAATTTTCATTAAATGTTACAATATGGATTTTTAATATATCATAAAAGTAAATGTACAACACTAGAATAAAATCGAACACACTGGGCTACATTAAAATTTGGAATCACTAATGGTTTTAAAAATCTTTGTTGTTTAAAAGCACTGCAGGTTCACTGAACATTAGAACTGCTCAACGACGCGTATCGGCGTCACTGTTTTCCTTTTCAACATCTGTGTACAATAAGATTATCAGCTGTACGACTCTAGTTCTGCAATTTACCGCAGAGGAAACTGATCTTACTTGTCTCAACTACTCAAATAAGAACCACGATATTAATAACGCACCAATCAAGGCAGAATCCTTCTGTAACCGCTTATCTTCCTCCGCATTACATTTAATCAACATAGGTTATTATAAAAACTGGCCCGAAAATAAGAAAAGGAAAATAAGAACTCAGGGTAATTTTGAAAATTACACAATGTGAAAATTTCGTGAAAGTTGGCAGTTATTTGTGGTTCAAATTTTACAGGTAAGCCCTATGTATACAAACGTAATGTTACACAAAACACACACGCGCGTAAGTTAACTTTCAGGTTAAAATTGCTTTTTTTTTATAAACTTCACTAGGTTTAGAGTGAAAACGCGACTAGGTGTATACAAGCAAAGTGGCTTGCATTACGCCAGAACGTTTTAACTCTCATAGCTGACAAAGCTTAATGCACGGAGTATGGATTTAATATTCAACATGCAGCTAGGCGTTGCGATAAACTAAGCAACCTGAAGTGGATTTTTAATCCCACGACTTTGGAAGCGAGTTCGCTGACCACTGCGCCCTCAGACTTCTATATAACCAATATTTTAAAAGTTTTCGATCTGAGGAAATCGTTCAGTTCTTCGTCTGCAGTGTAGCTGTAAGCGACTAGGGGGAGGCCCGTCGAGGATGCGCGGTCAACACTACGTTCAGCGGTCTATTATTTCCCCACGATGCTATCGTAGGTGCTCCACCGACAGAGAGCCTGCACTTGATACTACGAATGACGTAGTATGTATGAGGATACAGACGATGAAAGATTGTTGTAAAGCCGAAACGTTCGGCGTAACAATTGTAAACAGCCGACCACGACCTAATATTTCCGGTTCCGACTTTGACCGTGAGAGCATTCGTCAATTATTAAACGTATTACTCTTATCACATTTATATACTTGCTTGTCCTTTAGTTTCTACTGCCCTAGATGACAAACGACGATTCTTATCCTTCCTTTCATATCACTACCTTCCCTTACAGCTCGTGGGATTCAATCGTATTCTCTCTTCATGACCACATTACGACTCTTCATCGCTCCACCTTCTTTCCTACGTGCGTTGTCCGCGCTGTCGCTTGTTTTCCGTTCCCACATTACATATCGTTTTCCTTATTTCAGCTGTTGTGCATCAATGGTTTCCAACATAGTGTTCACCTTTAAATAATTTCTGTTTGTTTTGCTCTTGATCTTATCTATTCAAGTAACCCCTTTAATATTCTTTGATATTTTCATCTCATGCTTCCATTTGCGTTTTAAATAGTCTAATCCTTAGACAGCCACGATTCACGGTTGTACAAGAGCAACGGTACCAGAACTTACTCTTATAGTTTTGTCTTGTCTGTTACAGTCATTTCTTTCCTGTTGCGTAATGTTCCATATAATGCTGAAACTCTGCTAATTCTGTTTTCCATTTCCAATTCGAATTTCTATTTCATCGATTACACTCTGTAGACATTTTATTTATTTGCCGTATTTTCTTGCTTTGCATCACTCTTCATTTACTCTAGTAAAATCATTAGTTATATCTTTATTAAGTTTATTTTTAAATGAAGCTCATTAAGACTTTCATATTATCATAAAATACGAACACAGTTGCGTGACATATGTGCGCGCACCCGAACGACAAAACGAACAGCACACACCGCCCCAACACGTGTTTATATACCCGTGACGCTGTCTAGTAATTATGCTGTGTACTGCATTTCGCGCTAGTTCACGGAGACAGTTATACGTGAAACGAATACTTCCTCTGCAGGTGTTCTCCTTCTCCCATTTCCTCATCCTCTTCCCGTCACTTCCTTCGGTCGTTCTTTCTCATTTGCATTGCCCTCATCCTGCCAACATATTTATTTACCCTTATCCGCGTCTATCTTTACTTTTACCTCGTTAACGTTGATTAACGACGTTGCCCTTGTTTTTTCTACCCAACCGGAAAAGAAACAAATAAAAAAAATGGTTTTCCCTGTCTACGAGTCTACATTTTTCTGCATTGTTGTGTTTAAAAGTTTCTCAGTAAACAAACAATCATAATTACAGTTATTTTAGTATGATAATGAAATATTTACATTTTAATATTCCACATAGTAGGTCGCATCACTGTGGCTTCACTTTTAAAGTCAATAAGATGAAGAAAACGACAAATAAATAATTAAGATACATGAGTATATGTGAAAAAACCTAAGTAGATCGCAACAGGTTCGGTGGTGGCGAAACTTTACACCAGTAAACGCAGGCAAAGGGAAAAAATTCCTTGCAAGATATCTTTGTGTTTCAATTGTCACAAGTAATCTTTTTTATACCCTCGTCTGGACTTTATTCCGTCAACATTATTCAGCTTAACATTATTTGTATCGTACCGAAAACACTGATAGTAATGTGCCTACCACTACGCTTGATAACAAAACACACACGCATTGATAAATACTGTTACGATATTACAGAACAATCTACGTGTTTCTCGAACGATCCAGTGGAATCCGGCTGTAATGTCGTGTGCGTACGTGCTTCTCGATATGCGTTGCGAGATTGTTCCGGGCTCACCGTTCTGCGCCTGCTGTGTGTAAGGCCGCAACCAATTATGCTCTGGTGTTTTCTAGTAGCATTCTTGACATGCAGTTAGCGAATATTCTGGCATCTCAGCGGTGTATAAATACAGTACTCGGCAACGTTCAGTTTCAGTTTCAGTTGCGAGTTATTGTCGGCGATTACTCTGTGCGTTATTAGTGCGGTTCGCAATATTGTGGCGAAGTATTACGTGTTTTATAATTGTGCGACATTGTAATACAATTGTGTTTTACATCAGTTAACATTTTTATTGCGTGTGAACAATTTTTATTTGATTTGTTGTAGAGACTGTCTTGTTACTTACAAACTGTTTAATTGTGATAATTAAAGCAGGTGATTAGTGACGTAATTGGTGTTTTGTATTTTGTTTTCCACTGTAGCCTACTATACGACGATCAGTTAGAGCGTCGTAATAGTATCTTAAAACACACACACACATATGTATATGTATATTTGTGATTTGGAACAACATTCAAAGTCATCCTAACTTCCAAACTTTACGATCTTAAACATTATCGTCCTTCAGATTTCGCTGTTCCATTGCATTCCTTATGCCTTTCATCCACGTCTTTCGCGACCTTCCCCTTTTCTTCTTGCAGGAGGTGTCTATTCTAGTAACTTCTTTGTCCCATCTATCATTGCCCATACCACTCAAATGCCCGTACCATATCTTAATCTTTTTTCATTAATTGTGCATATACAGCATATACAACCTTTTTCTGCATTATACCGGTACATACAGCACCTTCTCCAGTATCCCATTTCCATGGCTTGTATTCTTTTTCACATATGTTCTGTTGTTTCCCACACTTCAGCCGCATATATTAGAATACTTTCCACTGTTGCAGTATACATTCCGATATCTGTTTCGGGCCTTAGTTATTGCTGCATAAAGTGCAATGTAACTGTCTCGTTACTTAATTCCTTTGTTCTATACGACTCTTTATTTCTGCTACTCTTGTGCCGTCTTTTGTGACCATGACACCAGAACATATACGAATCTACACCCTTCACAACTCCCCGTTCTAACAATATATCTCTGCACGTATGTCTAACGACAACGTATTCAGTCTTATTTGTATTTACCATGAAACCTCATTTCTGGTATTCTTCGTCTAACTTCCGAAGCATATAACAGACGTTATCCTCATTGTCAGGTATAATCACTTGATGGTCCGCGAAATGCGAAGTGAAGAGCTTTTCGTCATTGATAGCTACCCGCATGTTGCGACAGGTGCGTCTCCATCGTCCTAAAGCTGAATTCAAGTGTATCTTAAATAAAGTGGGCGATTTTACCACAAAACGTTAAACGTAAGTCGTATACCGTAAATAACTCATTTTTCATCATCATCATCATCATCATCACTCCAAGGACTAGGCCTTAGACCTGTTCCGGAACCCATCTCCTCCTCGGCGTTGGGCCCTGTTACGCCGAGCAATCCACTCCAAGGTTGTGGTAACCAATCCCTTTGGCGGAGTGGATCGGTAAGCAAACGAGATATGGGGGTTCTGTCAGGGCAGCCGGGGGGTATTCTGGGACCTAGTCTAGCAGGATGGAGCACATCGGCAGCAGAGTGTGCATCCAGTGTGGAGGCGGAGGAGCCTACAGTAGGCCAACGGCTGCACACATGGGCTACGTCAGTTTACTGCGATCGGGCAGCGAGAGCTCGTCAGCTGAGGTGAAAGCAACTCTCTAAGGGAAGAGCAACACGAAACCAAAGTTCCTGGTCCTCGAGTTTGGGGGTTTTACAGTAGGCCAGTAACCCGCTTACGTAAAAATATATGTACTTACAGAACTTATACGAGCCTCGGAAATCGGATGGGAAATAATTAATTTTTGCAACATTACACATTTAAATTAAACACGTTTGAAAACTTTGTCGTTACAACAGTACAGCCTGTTGTTCACTTTTGACTACGCGTTTCGGTCATTACGGCACTATGAAATAACTAACGAACAACAGTCAGTACATCTACTGCCTTATAAGCTATATATTCTTCTCCACATTCTTACTCTTTCCTTCAGTGAAAATTTATCAAACCATTACTAACAGCACAGGTGTCATTTCAGTATTATATCAAGTCAGTCATTTATATTATCAAACAAATTTCATTGACATAACATTTAAATATGTTTTTGGGTATATTAAATTTTGTCAGTGAAGACTATTTTGCATTATATTAAAAATCATGAGATTAATAACACATACGTTTAGTAACACGTATAGTGTTACTGCAGCGATCGTGTGGAAAATTTACACTGAATGTATGAAAAATTCCGCTGGAGTAAAGAGTGAGAAAGTAGTGAAGGAGTACTAACCTCTATAAGGCGTATTGGCGCTGGCTGTCGTATATTAGCCACTTGATAATGGTGTAATTACCGAAACGCGTAGTGAAAACCGAATAGTGCAGTGCTACTGCAAAAATGTTTTTCATAAGCATTATTAACAGCTATACAAATTTATAGTGTACGCTTAAATTTCAAAGTCATTTACATTTAATAGATTTGATAATTTTATATGTAAAATGGTTTCCCTTCGCAATCAGTGTTCCAACTATTGTTTAAATTAAAACATTTTTAATTTTTTTGTTAAGAGCCGGAATACACTGTCGCTAACGGTGAATACTTGCAATTGTTTCCGCCCTTCAAAGTAATTCAAACGTATCACGAGTGTTTTTCTCTCCTCTCTACACCGCACTATTATCGCGAAGACGCCGTCATTCCTGTTCACAGAACGCGCGCGTTTTTATATTTCTCTTGTACACGGAAAGACTATTACATCGTGGCGACGGTGAGAAGATTTTGTGCGTTTCGGGGACGGAGATGATAGGGGGTGGGGCGGGGGTGGTTTTACCCTTTTATGTTAGACTACAGTTTCACGTTACGCTGCGCGGAGTGCATCAATTCTCCCTCGACACTCCCTTTATTACGATGCCTAGGCGTCGTATTTGTTTCTCGCGTTACGAAATGAGATGAATTTGTTTTAGTAAAAAGTTACTTTCCAGCTCAAGAGGAAACAACCTACCTACATGATACACAACACAAACACACTGCGCGCGCTCGTAACGTACGTTTACTTCTCCACCCTCATGGCAACGCTGTTGTGTACAAGTCCACGCTTTTACCCACTGAATAATAAAGCTCGGTATACTTGCGTCCTAAAGCTGAATATAGTCTACAAAACGTAATACGCCTACATTTTAGCAGTTCTTCTGATACAGCGATTTTCTAAATCGATTACTTATTTTTTTTAAGGTTTTTGAAAATGTCGGTACGAGTCGAATACAATTCATATACGACAATTTTATACGTACACACAAAATTGAAATCAAAAATTGTATAGAAAATTATACTGAAAATCAATTTAAAAACAGCTGCTTACAACATCAAAGTAGAAATAAAACAAAAAACTAAAATCCAATTTAACAAATCATGCCACACATAGGCCTATGTGACAGGACTGCCCTAACTTTAATGAGACAACAATAATAAACATGTATCACATAAAGCTTCATTATTATCAACCAATAGAAAAAAATAACATACGTAAGGCATGATTACTTCACACACACAGACACACACACACACACACACACACACACACACACACACACACTAACGCCGAAAACATGTCTCTAATAATAAGAATACATCTTTATTAGTCATCATAAATAACAAGAATCGAGGATATGAAATTGTCTAGATTCCAACAATTGTCTACAGCTGGATTTCGCCTCAAATCAAAAGTTCTTTCTTCACCAGTGCCATTTAATGTACAAATAATTATCGTTAGTGCTTTAATACGAACATCATCCTAGACTTTTTGCTTAGCACGCACAGTTTCAATTATTGCTGGTTAATATTATTTGTTTGGTTACTGGCACTGTTTAGCGACCCAACAAACATTTCCCGCGACACACGCCTTGGAAACAGCTGGCTGCAAGCAGTCGACAGAAATGATGACACAAGAAAAAACAGACGTCACAGGCGGAAGAGACAGCATATACTTTGTTACGTTTAGATTGAGTCGCCTCGATTGATACCTGACGATAGAAATTGAACAATGGTTTCGAGATGCGCAGTGGACAAACACCTCGTTGCGAGGCTAACAAAATTTTCATTCACTTCCCACATGCGCACAACAGTCTGATACGGTGTTTCATAGTGTGAACATCGCTGCAACAAGACTGGCGGGAACATCATAAGTGTGTGTGTGACAGATGGAGAGTTACTTTGTAAGTGAGACAGCAAACTATTATTCAGTTGTCTCCCGTGACTCCTCTCTAGACAATTTAGGTATACTTTTAAGTGGGGGTAATTCATTCACTGTGTCGGTGAAGCTCAGCGACCAAAAAAGGCTGTCACGTTTTTAACTACAAACACTGAAGTTAGCGTAGAAATTGACACTTAGGAACACGCGTTTTGTCTTCCACCGTAGAACAAATCCACATTCCTTCCGAACGAAATACAATAACAAACTGCTGACAACACAGATTTTAGGGAAACACAACGCAACGACAGGGGTTTCCAAACTTTAGTGACATCGGATTACGACCGCCCCTGGTTTTACAACATTTTTGTTACCCATTTAAGACACGTTTGTTTAGGAATAATTATTTAATTACAAATGATTCTGATATGTTCAACAGTAAAGAAACACCACCGTTTGAATCCAAACAAAGATGTTTATTAATGGAAGTTAAACGTAGACCAAAAAAATAAATCGATATTACCGTCATCATTTTTTCTGCACGAATATGAGAGAGAATATCAGTGGGCTTCATGCACTGTTTAGGCTCCAACAATTAGTCGTTACACGAATTACAAGAGTTACGTTTCAATAAAATCTTAAGTTATTTTACTGCAGTCGCCATTATAACACAGTCCATTTGTTTTACAAAAAGAACACAAATAATAATTGTTATTATTGTGAAAAGGATATTCGCACCGATTTGGACCAATGTTCCAAATTGGTCCAAACTGACGAATTGTTCGTCAGTTTATTGAATGTGAATGAGCAATCAATGAACCTCGCCAGATATACTAGCGTAAATCACTAGAAAAGAGGAAAGGGATCGCCTACTGCGAAATGAACGCATGCTAAAAACGATGGTACATCGAAAATAACAGAAAGGACATGCTCACGATAGAAAAGAATGGCGTCTGGGCGTGGTGAACCGTGCATCGTGTACGTTGTGTCAATATAACCCTGCAGGTTAAAGGCAATGTTTTTTGCAATCGACCAAACGTTTTTCACGATCTAGAGACTTTTGAAAATCTTTACTTAAACAAACGGTTTACAAAAATATTAACGGGAGACCAAGGTACCGTACTGAAGATAAACTGACACCGACAAACACGTGCCTGTCTTTCCCGTGAGACAATCTACATTCGACGCGAACGAATCTAATAATGAGCTGCTCACTGATTACGTAGAAGTTTAGATAAACATAGCACACACAACCATCCACCCAACACACACACGTCGAGCAATACAATTCAAGTTTAAACTAAGCCGTCGTTGGAGACGAAAAGAGTTGGATAAACAAGTCGTACAATCACTCTGTAACCCAAGCACGGCTTGGCGGTGGGGAAGAGACACAGCAACCGTACAGAGAAAATAGTTTAAAGTGAAAACCGTTGTTGTTGCAGTTTGAAAGCAGCCAGTCCCAGTCACCGTAATCCGGTACTGTACACCGATTGTAATCTGCTGATTCACGCATGCCGGGTTGTATGTGCTATCTTTGCAACATTAACTTTCCACTTACAGTCAGTTGGTAAGCTCTTGTTCTCACTACCCTCAGTTGGTAAGCTCTTGTTCTCACTACCCTAACGGATTGTGAATTAAGATGACTTATTTTGTGCTAAACTGTAGTTTTCTGTACTGTTTGTTACACGGATAGCGGTCGTTACTGTGGAGGAATTAAACTGACAACAGAGTCGGATAAATAAACACTAGTTTTATTATACATTTTTATCCAAATTACGCTTAATCTGCGATCTTTATTATCAGTGAAGAGTAATCACAGCAGTCCTTAATCACGCATAATTTAATCGGTTTATTAAATTGCAGTTGAAATTTAAAAAAACCTGTTTACATCACTTCGTGTCAATTACAACGCACACACGTTTCGCTATAAAATAACTCCCAACTAACTGACTGATCGATTCCGTCGACTTGCTTTACATATGACACAGTAAATAATGACACTTGAAGACTCTCCACTCAATCCCTTTGCAGTGTTACAGATGTATAATTATATAATAAATTTTTTAACTTCGTGTACCATTTTTGTTACGTAATTAGATTAAAATAATAATTTACAGTATTACGAAGCTTGTTACATTATGAATAATTTATTCAAAGTTGTACGTGAAATGTGGTAATGTCTGAGTTGTGATTGATACTATTCCAAATACAGTGTTCTTCCCGATTAATGTAAAAGATTTTGAATATTCTGGAACAAGTTACTCATAGCTCACTTTTCACTGGATAAATTACAATGGCAAGCGAGACTGTGTACAGCTCGACTTTGAACCGAACACACCGAGAATAATCTTCTCTTTAGTTCTGTTTCTTCCTCATGTTAAAGCCGAGATCAATTGTTGGATGTCTTCCTTGCCTTCTCCTACCGGTAGCTGGCCGTGATAAATTGCTGGATATTTTCCTCGTCCTCTTCTTCCGGTAGTTCGACTTCGAGTAGCTACTTCGAATTTTCCATGGCAAGCACGCTAGGTTTAGTTGGCTATCTGTATCATTATATTACATTTAACAATTTTTTGCCTTACAAATATAACGTAAATGCGTCAATGGACAATGGTCTCGATGGAAATCAATGGCCAAGGACAATGACCAAGGAAATCGGGAGACGGAGGCTTGCTGTGAAGCTTAATCAATACGATACAACTGAAGTAATCCAGCTTCTCAGGTTCAAGGCTTATAAGAAGATTTAGCTGTTCTAAATTTTTCGAATTGGCGTAATCATGTGAAGTTCTCAAAAACAAAGTATAAATGCCTTATAACATTTAAATATATACACTTATCTTTCAACATGCAGTAACAGCTTGACGATGAACGTGGAATAGGATGAAGTAGAACAAAGCGCAATAAGCTGATGTATAAAATTTGTTATATTAACTCCTAGCAATTTAAGTAAAAATAAAGTGACTTATTCTTAGATTGCTCACATCTTGTTATAACGGATGCTATTTTGTTTCCTACCTGAACTTTCACTTTGCTTCAAACTGTCTTGGGTGAGTTCCCGTTTCTTTAATCTTGTAAGGCGGCCTTTCATGATCAGCGCTTGTTTTTCGACCCCGAATCTGTTCTAGAGCATTCCAGAGCTATGGGTCACTATTTTCATCATTACGTCCATTTTCTAGACGTTGGTAAACAGTCCGAAGGGGTATAGCTTGTCACTGTCTGCATAAGACTAAAACTTCAAGAAATTGTAACTAAAGATAACAGGTCTGCTTAGAGATCCCACTTCCATGAAGACGATAGTCCTGGACAAGGCATTGGCGTGACACAGAAATTCTTATGTAGCGTAAGGAAGAAAACAAAAGGCGAGTTAAAGGTGAACGTCCTGATTAAGGTACGGTAACCCCAACCGAAGAGTCTTGGCCTCAGGACGGGGCTTGTGTGGAAAGCTGCTTATCTCCACATGAAATGCTACTAACTTAAAAGGGTTCGTTAGGAGCCTTCATATACATCTTACGACTTCACACGAAATATGAAATAGAAATGTTGGGCAACCGAGCATAAGCTGGTGAAGAAAAGCAGACAAATGGGAAAAATGAGGATAGAAGAAGACGAAGAGAAGGTACACTAACTTAATAAATTCAAATTAGGTGCTACGGAAAACTAATAATAATAAGACACTACGTGCCACTAAAGCACGAATTAATAAGATGAAAGTTGCTTACCATTTAACCAAGGACACACATAACAAAAAATTAATATCCATTAATGCCAAACTTAGGAATTATTAAACAGTAATTCGCCCGGAACCACTGGATGCAGCTGAGTCTCTGACTCTGAACAAGAAAATGATGATGGAAGAACTAGACGTCACAGAAAGGAAAATATTAAGAAAAATCTTGGAACATTAAAAGATGGAGAACAGTACAGGAGACGCCACAATAGTGAGCTGTACACATGTGTTGAGAAAATCAGAGACGTAATTAGAAAAAGAAGAATTACTTTCTACGGACATGTTTAAGTAACGAATCCTGACAGACTAACATGAAAGCTTTTTAACTATTTCATAAACCTCAAAATGTCCACTACGTGGTTCAAAGCAACAGAAAAAGACACAGAAGAACTCCAGATTACTCAAGAAGACATTGAAGAATGCCACTCAAAAAGAAATTAAAAAATACCCAAGGTTTTCAGGAAAACCCCAAGAAGAGGACAGGTGCCATCTGGACTGACGAAAGGAGGGAGAGACATCTATCAAGAATGAAGTAGATGTGGTAGAGGAGGAAGACAGAGGAGAAGAAGGGAGGAACCAGTCGTACCAAACGTAGTCCACAGCGGCTCATACGAAGACACTACATCTCGCATCTTCACATGACTCTACGTAACACATGTGCCAGCGTACCGTGAATATTCGCTGTCGTGTATACAATCAAATTTATACACTGTACACACTCACACACAGAGACTCACGCATGCTAATACAGAGAATTAGTTAACAGCGCCATTAACGAGTCAAGAATGTCAGCAGCCGGTTGGCCTCGTGCATACAGAAGTGGGATTACAGCAAACGCGTGCCTGACAGCGCCGGCCTTATTAAGATGTAACAGTCTCCGTGTATGCGCATACAGAGCGCAGGGGCGCGCGCCAACGACAAACAATCGGTTGCATTATGCATGTTTACAAAGAAACAAAAACGGCTCGCGTGTCGCGAGGACATAAACAGTACGGGTACAAACCTATAGCATTACAAACCGGCATACTGGAGTAATAACCGTGCTCCTATTGTCGAAGGGACACGCAATCGCTACGTGGCTATTGTCGCTATTAATTGTCTTATTTTCAACGTAAAACCATTTCTTTCGTTTCCGATTCTTTTCTTACATTGCTTCGACACGATATAAACCGGCAGCCAGTCGCGGTGCTTAGTCATACTCGCGGTGACTAGCCACCCCCGCCCCAAAGTCATTACGTAATTACGTTAAAACGTGTTTGACGGAAGGGGAAGTGGTCATGGCGATGGTTAGTTAGTCGCGCTCACTCGGTAAATTACGCCGCGACAAAGTGAAACGTTCACACTTTACTGAAATTATCAAAACGAATATTCAGTTGAAAATGTTTTTTGTGGTGGTTGATAAGACTTCCGCTTATGAAACCACCACCCTCTAGCCGTCTCGGTGACTCATATCGGGTAGGTGTGGATGGAAGAAGCATAAATTATAATTCAACAAGGCATGTTTATATGAAAATATATACACGATCCGTTCCCCTCCACGCAGACTTTGGGCTTATTTATCAATGAAACCGTACAACGGAAAGTCTGAAAAGACATGATACAATCAGCTACCAGAATCTTCCAAATAAAATTATTTAAACGTCTAATTAAACAATTAACACAAAAATCTGTACTACGTTAATAAAAGTAGCATCTGTTGGTGAGCGTAAAGGAGTGAGTATAAAGAAAGAATGAGTATTGTATTGAGGTGTGAAAAAAGATTTTTGTCGAATCATAGGAAACCACAGTCTCTCCTCTATATCACAGCAAAACGTTTCATATTTTTTCCATTTACAGCCTGCTGCAAATTACCGTTCTTGATTCTGTCAGAAAGAACATGAAATTATAATCAAAATCAATACACTTGACCTTGAAGAGAATAAAAGCGTTTACACTCCACCTATGGCAGAAATGTGACCTTTAACAACTAAAAGAAGAGATTAAAATCTGAATTTGGAATTAGATTAGATGGACATAGCCTACTGACCATTTGTCGTGAGGTAAATTACGGATAGAAGTATGGACATGGATAAAAATAATACAGTCAATACCCACAAGATTAGAGGTTTACAGTTTGAAGTACGAAATAAAATATAGTAGACGGTCAAAAACGAATACCAGAGAGGCTTCAAAGAATATCTACACAAAGGGAGATTATACACGGCCTTAGCAACGGGCGAGAGACATCTAAGAGAAGGTGACTGCGCGCGTCGAGATTTACGGAAGAAAGAACGACTAACGTTAAAACAAGGGGACGAGGTTAATGAAAATCAATAATAAAAATAATTATTTGGCGCTACGATAACATAAATTACTAAAAAATAAACTGAGAAAAAACAATTAAAATATTTTAGACGATTGTTTTGTATGTCGCATCATCAAAGGGAATAGAATTGCACTTATTCATTCAAACATATGCAACACACTCGGGTTACAGGGACGCAAACAAACGCACAACTATTCAGAGCTGTAAATCTGTGGTCACAACAAAGTGATAAAAATATCAGTGGGTTATCCCGTTGGTATTGTTCTACTGATTCGAGTTTAGATCATCTGTAGGTCACGTTAAAATACTTCTATCCTATGTTTAGATTCGTCGAAACATCATTTTAAACCGGACAGAATATAGTTTTATCATTTTCAAATTGTACAAAATACCACTCTCGTAAGCAATGTTCAGAAGCGGTTATCGGTAGTTACACTATCTTGTAGTGGAACGCAACATATATCATTTAGTGTAGCACTCTAAATCGACTATTAGGACACACATTCGTTATAAACAAGTTTTCGTAATAACGTTAATCAATACTGGATCAATATCTGGGTTAAGAGCGGTGGGGCTATTTTCAAAATACCATGTTGCCTACGCGGAAAAGCCATACAACTGATATTCTAATTTGACAAAACCGATTAGTGACACTTTAATCACGAGTGCTATTGTTACAAATTGTATACTATGGAAAGTGTCGCGCTCATAACCGCATTGCGATTACTATTTTAAAGTACAGCATGACGTAACATAACGATTTTAAAGTGCGGCCCACACAGTAGTGGGGAGTATACAACATTATGACCAAAAAATCTGTCATTACCTGACCAAAGTCGAGTACTGTTAGAGCGTATTCATCAAAATGACACAGTCAGTGAAAGGTAAAGCTGAGATTCTCTTACCTGTAACAAAGAGACAAAACATTATTATTATTATTATTATTATTATTATTCATTGTGTATATGGTCACCAAGTTGCAATAGATAATCTTTAAAATAGGTTAAGATACCTGTTATTCCTTCATGCAACTTACTTTAGTCGCTTGGCACGACGCGTTTCAGGATCAAGGTGATGATCACTCGGGTCGAGCTCGTCAGTTCATAAAAACGTACGCGTTTACTTTATCGACGATGCGCATCGTCCCCTCGTGCAGTATGAGTGTTTATTGAATTCAGTGTTTTTTATGTATGTGTTTTTATGAACTGACGAGCTCGACCCGAGTGATCATCAACTGAAGATGGGACCTTGATCCTGAAACGCGTCGTGTCTAGCGACCAAAGTAAGTTGCATGAAGGAATAACAGGTATCTTAACCTATTTTAAAGATTATTATTATTATTGCCTTAATGTGATGTATGTATAAACGTACGCTAGCAATTCATTTGATTGATCATGACATTGTAATATTATCTTAATATTAAGCTAATAATCAATAGCTCAGCTACATAGGCATCGTAATCATCATTATCAATGCCGTCGTCATCGTCATAAGTCATAACCATCATTACAATTTCACCTAAACAAGAGTCGGAGGAGACGACGACTTTAAGGAAGGACGTGGAATGGAGTTAGCACAATTAACTGATGAAGGAAACATAAACACAGTAGTTCGACCAGATCGTGAGAACGTATGAGCAAAGGTGATCTGTTTTAAAGCAGAGACGAAGAAGTTAGTGACACGGCTATATAGACATGAAACGTCAGTTCAACTGAACATCTGACCAAAGTAGCTGAAAACAGAACTTTCTGGAGAACAAAACACGCTGTACCACATCAGCTGGTCTTTTAAAATGTTTGGCAAGTTACTAGCGATACATTAACGTTTGGAAATGTATTTAAATTAGAAATCATGGGTTTATAAAATTGTATTTGATATAGACCTATAAATTTTGATACCTCATAACGCTGTATGGCATTCTATCCATATACTAGAACACCTGTATTTTGGAAACAAAGATCTCGTATTTCTAATGATAAAAGTTCACGTTACATAATTCCGGACTTCTGCTATCATGAAACAGTGATTCAAATATAACGTTTCGATTACTCAGATGTAAAAATATACAAAATAATCTTATACATGTGTTAACAAGAATATTTCATTATTACATACCTATTATTATTAAATTACGTTAGACCCGTTGTGTGAGTTTTTATCATTTTTACAATTACGCGTTTCGGAACATATGTTCCATCACCAGATTACTTCACTCAGTTGAGACCGTCAAATGTTAAAATCACATACTCAATTGTTAAAAACACACGTCAGTATGGGTGCGCACCCTATATTATGACTATCCGGTCAGCCTTCATAGGTTGCGCATCCAAAACAATGTCACACGACGGATCTAAGGTAACTTATTAATTTCATTATTAGCAAACACGTAGTAAATTAAAAGAAATACATAAACTAACCTTACCAAAAGTTTCCACTATTTGGGTGTGGTCTGCGAGTTACTAACTATGAACAAATTTCTACCTATGAACTACATACGTTTCGTATGATGAAACTCTCACAAACGCCACCCGACGACGGTTATTGGTCAAATTACTTTATGTACGTCTTTTATTTTATTTTATTCTCTGGTACGTTTACATTCCGATTGCAGATTATTTTTTTTTTACTTCCACAAGATAGGTTTTACTTGGAAACACCCACCAATTCTACATGGAGGAAGGCAGGTGGAAAGACGGTGAGAGTTGATGTCAACTGCGGCATCCGATATCGGATCTCAGTTTTACCAACTGAAAAATTAAGCAAGGAAGGACGTTATTTTTTTTCCTTTCCACAACACACATGAACGGTGTGAAGCTTGTAGAATACAATATTACAACCATGATGTTTAATGACATCACTAGAAAACAACTACGAAGTGAATCCAAATGACGTCATAATAGGTTAATGCAAATCAAACACACCTGGAGTATCGTCGAGCAATCGGAAATCGTTTCGACACGCAACCGGATAGTTTAACATCCAAACGATAGGCTTGGTTTCCTTTACCACAATGATATCAAAACACTACGTATGCTTTTTCGTGTATCGATTTCACATAAACCGAACTTTTTTTTTCTTTCTCTGTTGCACGTTATTATTTAGTAGCGAATATCGCTGGCAATAACCTGAGTGCGACTGTGATATTTTCTTTTTATATACAGTCTTGATCAATTTAATGGAAAGGCAGAAAATATTTGTGTTGTTTATTTTTGTAAAGACCGCTGAGGAAATTACTTCGTTGAATGTGAATGATTTATTAACTATCAGAACGAACGAGCAGCGCGGGGCGTCGCAGTCGACAATCGAACAAACAAAAACTCGACACAAAGAATTATTGTATTTCAAATGACTAAACACGATTTTGATTCCATGGTGACGACACCCCCTCTCTGTGTGACAGTCGCACCTTAGACGCCATGTAGGTAACTCTGTTTCGCTACACCGATTTAAGTCCTTCCGCAATGCTCTGATTGAATTGTGACTTTGGCAGACTTGCTCAACTCTATTATAAGTATCGTTGTTAATAAACGCTCTATGTTATAAACGTATATCACGTTTCGACTGCACATAACGTGAAAGATTAAGGAAATATGGTACTTACGTTACTAATGGTAATGTCAGTACGACATGGAAATAGCCTGTCATCAAAGTGTTTTCAAAGGACTGTTCAGACGATCAGAATGGGAAAACAGAGGAATTAAAATGAATAGTATATATGATCAAAATCTGGCTTTTAAAATGTTGCAGTGTTGTTTTATGAAATACAGTTGAGATGGAACATAATGATTCAACCAGGACAATGTAAAAGATGTGTCTGGGAATAAACACGGTAATTATAATTTACAGTGACACAGTAAAGACAATAATAAAATACTGACAAGCAATGGAAACTGTTTCATAAATTGTCAGTCGAATAAGATCAGGGGTGATGGAACGATGACCAGAACGATACAGAAAAACAACAAAACCTGCATATGGCGGTTGGCCACTAATATAGAGGTCTTGATTTTAATTACCGACTAGCACCTTAAAATCGACTATCACCAGAGGCGTGCATAACTGAAGCACACGAATTCCGCCGTATTGTGTGGGCAACTAAACGCTCGTAATCAAATTGTTCATACGAACAAATGCGCGTGTGACCTAATAAACTGGCGTCGCTTTGATGTATGTTGTCAAACAATATGCAATTAATACGCCAGTCAGAACGTCGACAGTTGTTATAGAACAGTCTATTAAAAGGGCAAGCCAAGTCCAAACGAGTGTTCGTAAAAGATCATTAAAACGACAACGGTTACAAACTTTAATGATAGGTTCGTTCGGAAGAAAATTAACATACATTCCTGAAAAATACTTCTAGGTTAAGCAAGTGTTGATCTTTGCTTGATCACCGTATCATAGCAGCGTATTGTTGCGATTGCATACAAAAATTGTGCACAAAAACCGATATGACTTCGTTTTGTAATACGCATACGTAATATTCATATATACGTGTGTGTACAAACTGTTTATAACTTGGTACTTTTCTTGATGTATTAAGTCAATAATATTATTTAAAACGTACGTCTAAGGCAGTGGTCTCCAAACCGTCGATCGCGAGCTACCAGTAGCTCGCGGGGAAATTTTAGGTAGATCGCGGTCACGCTCAGGTTGGTTAACCTGAAGTTGCACTACTCAGACTAAGGTTATGTCTTTATTATTTTCGTGTGTATATCAGACATTTGTTAATGTGGATAGTTTGATTTAATCTTTTATACTAAACTAGGTGTCATTCTTCGTATTGTTTAAATTAGCAGCCATCCTTACTATTTCTTTTATGAATTTGCTAACTGCTATAATTTTTATTGTTCGACTAAGCTTTTCGTCATCACTGACATCTTCAGGTCTTAAACAACGACCTGAAGATGTTTAAGATGTTTGAAGGTTGTTTAAGACCTGAAGATGTCAGTGATGACGAAAAGCTTAGTCGAACAATAAAAATTATAGCAGTTAGCAAATTCATAAAAGAAATAGTAAACTAGGTTTGTTCTAATGATGGCGAGTTCAAGCAAAAAACCAAAAACTTATCATTTTCATCTCGAATGGGAAACCGATTACTTTTTTACCCAGGTAAAGGACAAATGTGTGTGCTTACTTTGTAATGTAAGTGTATCAGTTGGGAAGAAAGGGAACGTCGAACGTCATTTCAAAACCGTTCACTCAGGGATTGAAAAGGATTTCCCACTGAAATCTGCGTTAAGGAAAGAAAAGGTAATGCAGTTAAAATCTCAACTAAATGCTCAAAAATCTACTTTTTCCAAGACATTAGACAAGAATAAGGCAGCAACTAAGGCATCATTCCGAGTTTCCAAAGTGATCGCCCAAAATAAGAAACCATACGAAGATGGTGAGTTAATCATTTTTAGAAGCTGCAGATACATTATTTGACAATTTCAAAAACAAATCTGAGATAATGTCTGCTATTAAATCTGTACAGCTTTCTGCAAATACAGTAATGAGAAGAGTTGAAGCTATGAGTTCTGATGTAACTTCACAACTTAAAACTGATTTTGATCGCTGCAGTTATTTTTCCCTACAACTTGACGAATCAACTGATATAGTTGATACAGCTCAGTTGGCCGTTTTTGTAAGAATGGCTTTTGATGATTTTGAAATAAGAGAAGAGCTGGTAAAAGTTGTACCACTTACAGGACATACTACGGGACAGGACATATTTTTAGCATTTAAAAGGCTTATCGACTCTGAAAGTATTCCTATAAAGAAGTTGGTGGGCTTAGCAACCGATGGAGCTCCTGCGATGGTAGGTGGGGAGAAGGGATTCATTGCCTTGTATCGTAAAGACAACAGCTTTCCGAAATTTCTGACTTACCATTGTATAATACACCAGCAGTCATTATGTGGAAAGTTCTTAAGTATGAACAATGTAATGAAAACAGTCGTAAAAATAGTAAATAAAGTGAGAGCACAGGCACTCAGAGACGTTTGTTCAGGGCACTGACTGAAGAGTTAGAATGCCAGTATGGTGATCTATTGCTTCATACAGAAGTTCGTTGGCTTAGCAGAGGCAGAGTTTTGCAACGTTTCGCAGAGTTGCTTCCTGCTTTGGTAAATTTTTTTAAAGAACGAGGTGAATCTTTCCCTGAACTAGAAGATCCGGTTTGGCTGCAAGATTTTGCTTTTCTTGCAGACATCACCGAAAGCTAAATATCCTTAACTTGCAGCTTCAAGGTAAGGATAAAGATATTGGTGGAAAAATTTCAGATGTGGTTTCATTCTCAAAAAAGCTGGAGCTGTGGGAATGAAATCTCATCCTGGGTGAATACAAGCACTTTGCCTATTTGAAGCAAACCCTTGACAAGCAAGACCCTTCACAGCCTCCTTACAACAACAAAGAATACATTGCAATTCTTTCACATTTGAAAAGTCAATTCAATCAACGCTTTCAAGACTTCAAAAGCATTTCAATTGTAGCGCAGTTCGTCAAATCTCCTTTTATTGAGATTGATGCTGAAGAATTCTCTACTTGTGTCATGCAACATTTTGAAGAAGACAACGCTGCAGTGGAGATGGAACTGACTGACTTCAAAAATGACCTTTCTTTAAAATCACTCACGTCAAGCTCTGAAAATATTTGGCCTTTTGTTCCTAAGGAAAAATATCCAATTTTGGTTCAGGTTGGTCTACGAGTGAAGGCAATGTTCAGCTCTACATATCTGTGCGAGGTTTCTTTTTCCAGTATGAAGTTTATAAAAAACAAGTACAGAAACAGATTGACTGATGAACATTTGGACAACTGCATTCGAATGGCAGCTACGACCTACTCACCTAACATTAAAAAAATTGTTGATGATAAAAAAGAGAGTCATCCTTCTCATTAAACTTAATTAGTCAGATGAAAAAAATTTTGTTCTTACACTTCTTATTAAATTCTTTACAATATAAACAATTTTATTCAATTGGATGTAATATTTACTAGAAATGTATGTTTATAGGTAATAAATAAATGTGTGATTTAGAAAACAAATTTATTTTTGTCCTGGTTTCTTTTGGTAGCTCACAGCAAGATTGACGAGCAGTACGGTTGCTCAGTGGCTTCAAAGTTTGGCGACCACTGGTCTAAGGAGTACTAACTTACATCAGACCGAGCAATGTTGATCCGTTGTCCGATGAAGTATTTTTGCTTGGGATGGCTATGTATTGTTGTCGGTCGGTAATAACGGCATTTTATTGGTAGTGGGGATTGTTAGATATTTTTTAACGAATGTTTTCGGTATGTACTGGTTTAAATATATTACGTCGCGTTCTGTGTTGCTTGAATTCTTTCGGGTATTAATTTTATTTGCGTCTTATGTATGCACACGTGAAGACTGTCTGGAATATTCATAATAGTATCTTTTCGGCACCCGTTTTATTAGTCATTTTATTAGATTCCGTGTCGTGCACTTACGCCATACATTACTAAACGTGAACAAATGTTTATGTTGTTTTATATGCATTCAAATGTTCAAAACAAGAGTTTCTGTTTAGCATAACTGAAACAGGCTGCAATCTTTGATTCAGTTTTGTAACTGGCCTTGTTTAGAACACCATTTATTCAAACTTACGAGATTCATTTATTCTGTGTATTTTTGTTATGTAACAATATAAACAATATTTTCTTATAAACTAAACAATATTTTGTTTTACTGTACAAGAATATTTACATGGGACTCAAAGCCGTTTATATTATGTAAGCAGCTTGACAGTACAGTTAGAAAATGTTAATGACACAAATGTGTGTGTCCCCCAAAGTACTGGAGCAACGACGTTGTGGATAAGTTCAAATTTATGTGCGGGACCATCAAGCGAACTCTTAAGTCAGCAAGTAAAGAAACACGCCTAAAATTCTACAAGGTGATGGCCCTCCCCACACATCTTTATGGGTCTGAGAAGTGGACTTTAACGAAAAGTTAGGCCAGTCATATCCAAGCGGCTGAAATGAGATTTCTCAAGCACGTGGTAGGGTATACTCTCCATGATCATAGAAGAAACACAGATATACGGCAGGAACTGAATATTATGATAGGATAGTCGACAGGATTACCCAGTATCGGCTGAATTGGTGGGAACATCTTTGCCGAATGTATGACTGCCCCATCCCCAAACAACTATGGAACTATAAACCGAAGGGACAGAGAGGTGTGGAACGTCCGAGGAAGAGGTGGAGTGACCAGCTCTAGACTTTACCTGTTTGAGACCGGAACAAACCATGCTTGGTTTAATCCTTGCAGATGATGATGTGATGATAACAATTGTGTGTGTGTGTGTCACGTGGTAGGAATGGTTACAGCAGCGACAAATTTAACAAGGATCAGCGCAACTACAAGCTTCATAATAAGAGTAAAAATTGACGAACACGGAGCGCAAAACATAGTTCTGTACCGACATCAGAATTACAGTTTATACGACTTCGTATTAATAAGTTTTTATTTGCAGTTGCTACGAGTGTTGCAATTTTGCAGAACAATACGTCATCACTTTAAATTAACAATTTTGCTGTTTCTTGCTGCGTTACCATAGCAAGTTCTCCCCGCAGCCAAGTACTAGTTATGCAATCAACACTTTAATTAAAACTTATATCCAAGTGGGTTGTGAACTCATGGCCAACTCTCTTCATCACTGCCACAGTTATAAGCTATCTCCATAAAACGAGCTGAATAATAACAAGAAGCGTGTTTCAAACTTCGTCATTTCTGAAAAACGTATGAAAGTGAAATACGAATTTGTTGTACACGGCGAAATATTGTTACATTTTCAATTAACCGCCATCATATAATGAGTAAAATTAATATTATCGAATTATATTACTTCTGCACGTTGTTGATACTATATATAAAATAATATCATTATCATTATATTATATATAAAAATAATATTATACAATGTAATACATATTATATAATATACAATATCATATTATTGTTTCATCATTATATAAAATAATATCATTATCATTATATTATATTATATAAAAATATATTTTATTGTATATGAAATAATATCAACAACTTGCAGAAGTAACATAATGTGATAATATTAATGAGTAAGATGTATATTCTGTTGAAATTCCGGTACTGCCAACCTTAGTGTGTGGGCCTACATAAATGTAAACTGCATTTCTGAAAGTTTAATCTAAGACTAATAAAACTAGAAGTACTTTATCTAGTTAAATTGTAATTGTTATGTACGATATATTTATTTAACAACACATCCATCACTCAGTCTGTTGTGTTGTAACTTCATACTTAAACTATTTCACAGTGACGTATACGCAAACGCGCGCGCGCGCGCGCACACACACACATATTACATGACATTATAACACAGTATATTTTAGTTTTGGCCAATTCGTTAATAGTACAGTGAAATTAGACTTCAAAAAGTTATTAACTAGGTCAGCAAAACCTTAGTAGTATAGTCGACATAACAGATGTATTTTAAAACCGGGATTATTAGAGAATAAAACGAGTCACCAGATGTAACAACTGTATTTAAGGGTTAAAATGGATAAAAATTGTATGTTTGCTGATAACCTTATCATCAATACTAGTATAGTTTATTTCATTTTTTTTTTACCGAATGATGAAATTGACCGAGTTAAAACTTTTTGTAGACGTGTTACTCCGTTATTGCCTCCTTTTAAAAGTCAAGCTACTCGTGACTTACACAAAACTGAAGAGTGATCCATACAAGGATGACTTAATTCTCTTTCATTTGACACTTTTATGAAATAAATTTTCCACACTACGTTCATAAAGCCTATGCATAACGAATATTTTTAATTAGCTCGTATATAAATTAAATCGTTTGGAGTTCAAGTAATTAGAAAAACTAATAAACCGAATAAATATTTTCTCTGACCAGACCTCGGGGATGTCGAGCAGTTGGATTGCTTCATTTTATCGTGCTGCTGAAATCTGTCTTCATGCCATTTACAAAATTTCGTTCCCCTGTCATCCGCCTTCATTCTTAGATCTCCAAAAATAGTATAGTTCATCTTATCAAAAAGAAGTCACTAATTTTTTTATTGGCAATCAGGATACATAGATTCTTATGTTGAACATTAAAAATGACAGAACAGGACGACAACCATGGGTGTGACCTCTTTAAAATTCTGGTAGGTCTTCATGACATGCCAATTAAATTCTTTACACCAATTAAATTAAAAGAAGGAACCAAACATTAAAATTACCATAACGGTAAAATAATTTTGATCGTAGAACGTAAAAGTTGGCTAAACCACCACATAATTATTTTCGCTAAAGTCTTCTCCGTTAACTGTATTACCGCTATGCGTACTGGAGCGTTTTAGTTCTCAACAGCATTCTTTGGGCCTCCGATTAGTGAATAAAAAAAACGAGGCTATGAAAGTATTTTTTATGGAAACAAAAGGTACAAAAGACTGTTGTTCAAAGACAAAGAAAATTGTATACTTTCATGGAAGATGTTTGTTCCGACGAACAGACAGGGGATTGGATATGAATACCAGTGTACACGTTGCGAGACGGTTATCGGAGCAGATCGATACACATAATAACCGAGTGCGTTATCGCAGTAACAAGAGACACAGACGCGACACCTGTTGCCATTCGGTTCCAGTCAGTTTCTTTCTGTTCCTCCACCTCCTCCCTCGCTTGGTACACGTGTAAGACGGCGATATGACGTTTCGGGTTCAATGACAACGCAACGCTTCCCTCGTTTTGGAAAGTAAAGTATCCCCGCGCCATGAATAAGGTACCGGTATGACGGGCGAGGGTGAATGGGTACGTCAAAAAGCTTTCAGTTTATTCAGTGAGCTTATCGGCGCGGTTCGACAAACGATGTAAGCGTTGTTATTGTTTCTGAAAGCAAACTCTCTCGCATCGTTCGTTGTCCTGTCCTGTTTTACCTCACGGGATACCTTATTCCCTGCAACACTGCAGAACAGGGGCTGGGAGCAGACTGACATAAACTATCCTAAAACGTAAATAACGATAACAAATTCGTTACGAAAAAAATAAAAAAAAAAAATTGAGAGGGACCTTTGACATCTATTGGTTAATGGTAGGTTAAATAACAATAAAATAAATAATAATAAAAAATTATTATTATTATTGTTATCAAAGGCTTTAAGTTTGATTTTTAGTAATCTTAAATGTTTATTATGACTGGATACTGTCCACGGCGTCACTCCCAACCAGGAGGACGGGATAAGCCTTCTGGGTTTTCTTACCTTATCATTTGCCGATGTAAATGATAAGACACCAGAATTATAACCTTCACTATGAACACTAACAGACACTACAAGCCGGTATACTACGTATATACCCTGTTTTAACGGTACTTGCAAAGAGGCGAGCTCCGACTATCATCTTGCTTAACTACCACCATTATCTTCCCTCACCCGTGTACAACTCACGCCACAACACTACCAGAGAGATACCAGCGTATGTATAACCACGTGCAGTGGTGAGATGCACTGTAGGGAGGGACATTGTGTGGTATATGTCTTAAAACGTAGATGCCAAAATTGTACTGACTTAGTTCCGCCATCAACATCAAAGAGACGAGGTTGGGTTCACTCGGACCCTCACGCACGACACGACCAATCATCGTCACAAAAAGCGACCACTCTTCCCTGTGTTAACCCGCTGTGGCGTAATTATAATAACTATAACTATTAGTTATTTAAAAAGCGAAAGCTTGAAGGTTACACGAATCGGGTGAGAAGGGAACAGAAGCAGTAGAGACGGATATATCGTAAGAAGATTGGTTGGGAAAGTGATAGGATAGGGTAAGAAATAAGCGATGCGCTTAGATATATCGCGGGAGTTATGGAATCTACAACACAGATTGAAGGACGCAAATGATAATGGTAGGCTATAGTACGTCTCACGAATAGCCGATGACTTCCAAGATATTTTTTTAAATTGTCGCGCAACACTCACACACGTATATAGAATAATCATTTGACCACGTGGTACGGCCATGTGGTTTACTTGCATTGTGGCTCTATTTCCAAACTCGAGCGTTACATGCACGAACACAGATGCTTTGTGGCTGGGGCCTGTTCACTTGTAAGGGTACAGAAGATAAGATTAACTATAATAATTAATATTTTACATTATCATCATATATTCTAAAAGTACCGGTACTATCGGTGTACGGTGTTGAAAATGTACTATTCTTTTACTTTATTTTGTATTTAATTTATTAATAACTATTCGACCTTTCCTAATTACTAAATACAAAAGGTCCTCAGTGTTAAGTTTAATTTAACTGTACTTGAATCGTGTCATTTTTTTAGAACACAACAGTCATGCAAAGCAAACAGAACAAAATTTTTCATCTCAAAAGTAGATACAGACCAGAGCCGTAAGTTGGCGTTATTTCGAGCGTAAGTACCATTGTTCTTTACCTAACAGTGTCCTTAGGGTCCATGTAGCTTGATTTCAAGTTTCTCGATAATTAGAGAATTCCTACTCATGGAGATTTCCATCACAAGACTGTAACAACCACCTGTGATGAATGCATTTTGAACAACTGATCTCGCTCATATACACCACTTACCAGCAGTTTGCGTAAACGTATCTGTAACCGTGTAGAGAGCACGAACATTATACCTTTATTTGCTATAACAATATTGGTTCCTCGTACTATACGCCTTTTCCTTAACTCTCTACATTTAATATTACCATAATTAATGCTTCAAATAGTCTGGTTAATATACTGAGCAAAAGGAGAGGTCTTTGTTGACCTTACTCTGGCGCCTCCCCTCTTCATGATATCACCTGCACTCTCTAACTCAGTGTATGTAACTGTGTCTCATGTTCTTTATTTCTTCCAGCTGTCTGTCGCACATGGAAATAGTATAGGATACTTCTCAGAGTTTATTAGCCATTTCCGACAATAAAGTTACAAGTGGAAAACCCTAGAAATTATTTCCAGGATTAATTATTATTGTAAAGCTATCAGATTTAAGCTTTTGTAAAAAGCACTTCGCGTATCACAATTTCAGATGTTTTCTGTGTAGTCATAATCTCTTCATTTTGGGGTTTTGTACCGAAAATGGGTAATAAAATTCTACAACAGAAATTATCTTTTGAAACCAATATTTCAGCCAGAAGGTACGCAGTGGACAATTTTTGTGTCCCCCCACGAGTCGTTACCTAAGTTTATATAAGAAAGAAAACAGGCAGTGGGGTCGAAAGTAGTGTAGTTAGTTGTACCTTTGATCGGCTAATTGCACAGCCCGCGCCCGGTGTGATTTCGCAATGCCGGACACGAGCCGCTGGGTTTTCAATTACAGAAACCAGGCTTGAGTTACACCGCCGTTACTACTGTAGGGAGGGGTGGTGGTGGTGGTTGTGGTAATCCTTAGAGGCGCGCTGCTAATCAAATTTGGGAATGCGGCGACAGCACCGTCGTCGGACAAGGGAGACTTTCTGCGGACGGACAATATCACATACAGGTACGTGACAAGCATCCGCGAGCGTCGGCGTCGTCTCTCACCCTTTATCTGTCATCCCTTGTTGTCGTCTCTACTTCTTCTTGCCTGTGCTACACTTCTCTTTACTTGTTAACCGTGTTGTCGTCAGCGTCGCAGAAATCGAATAACGTGCCCCGGTTACGGTAATAACATTTACAACGGGAAACCCTCTGGCCGGGTTTCGCGCGAATTTCTGTAATTAATAAATACTTTGCGATTTCAATCGACGACCGTCAGCCGTGCGTGTTGTAGCTCGTTTGTTTTGCTGCGTTTGTGTATGTAATTAGCGTTGTCATTTTGTCTCTTTGTGACGCAAAGCAAAGCCTGGGTTTTATTGAATTACTACCGACAGTAATCCGCAGAAAACTTTCCGACACAGATGTTTATTAATTTGAATGTTTATAATTTAATTATCTCTGTGTGTGTGTGTGTGTGTGTGTGTGTGTGTGTGTGTGTGTGTGTGTGTGTGTGTGTGTGTGTGTGTGTGTGTGTGTGTGTGTGAATAAGGGGAAACGCGTACAAGTAATTAATAAAATGGATTTACGAAAGCGGTTTCTGTTTGTGAAACCCTCTCGTTTTTTGTTTCCCCGTAATCAAGTGCTGAGACTTGTTTGCGGATATAGTAGGCCTACCGTATTGTGAACAAAATTTTCTACTAATTATGTTGAAACTTAATTTACGAGTATCTCTGAATACAATTCAAGCTCGGTATTGCTGTGTCCCTAATTGGTTTTAAGTAACGTCATACTTATTTATTTAAAGATTGCTGATAGCGTCCTAACTAGGAGGCCAAACCAGTAGCAGATCAAGAGGTTTAGATCTTACGAACACGTGATATAGCGCACTATATACTACTACTATTGCTAATACTACTACTACTACTACTACTACTACTACTACTACTACTACTACTGCTGCTGCTGCTGCTGCTACTACTACTACTGCTGCTGCTGCTGCTGCTGCTGCTGCTGCTACTACTACTACTGCTGCTGCTGCTGCTGCTACTGCTACTACTACTACTACTACTACTACTACTACTACTACTACTACTACTACTACTACTACTACTACTACTAACTTACTACTACTACTATTACTAGCACTAGTAATAGCACTTAATAATTAATAGCACTAGCACTTAACTACTATAACAATAATAATAATCGAAAAGCATCTATTGTATGGAACAATGACGAATAACACAAACTAACAGAAGAAAACTGGAAGCAGTAAAAATTTGTGTATTTAGAAGTATATTATGAATATAGTGAAGAGGTAGGGCACAACGAGACGAGTCAAGAGTAGATAATTCTCTAATAACTGACACAGAAATAAAACAGGTGACATAGTATGGCCATGCTCATAGATTCCCGTGGAGCAAGTATTCCCAAAACTGCCGAAAGTACGTAAGATCTGTACAGAAGATATACGTTTCAAGATTACGACTTTTTTTGAACAATTTTTATTAATCTTTAATTGTTTCAGAATTTGTCAGTGTGTCTACTTTGGAGGTTGACAAGAAACAGGTTGGAATTTGCCTATACCATTTCCGTGATTCTGCCTGACATGTCTTTCCGTGCGCAACTTGTTATGGTAGTTGACCTGCCGTTTCTCTGTTAGAAGTACGATAATTTTTTCCAACAGACACACATTCCACCTAGTTTTGTTGGAAGAAAATTCAAGTATCAGTAGGTTATTAAACAAATTTTTAATCAAGTTTATGCCAGTTCATGCAAGGAAAGTTGCAGCTCGTCCCCCTATTAATTGTTATAAAATGCTTTTTAAACAGTGAAATGTTTAGATTTTGTCTTACATACATCTTCTCATTTTCCTATATACGGGATATGTAGAAGTTTCTTTTATTGTTATTTTTATATTTTTTCTACAAGGCGTCAAAACTTTTTACGATCTTCTGTCTTTTCTTTGGCTGTGCTCCAATTTTTGCTTTCATTGATTTAAATTAATTCAGTTGAGCTGTTCCACTTTCATCTTCTTTGTGCTTTTTTAGTCCTCCGGTCGGTCTGGCCTCCCATACGTCCTTAACTTGTCTTACTACATGTCCAAATCTAATTAATCGTTTGTCTGCTGCAAACTTTTTAACTCCATTCACTCCTAACGTTTTCCTTATATATTCGTTCCCTTGTCGTCTCTTACCCGGTCCTCTGATTCCCAGTATGCTTCTGAGCTATTGTGATCCTGTTCGTCAAACTCTTTTCTGCAATCTTCCAGTCAGCACCCAGTTCTCTCCAACACCAACGTACAGTAATCACAGTTGCATTTGCGTATATCTAACGTGGGGACATAGGCTGGGGACTGGTGAGCCTCATATAAGTGAATTTCGACGTTGGAAATTCGTTGACTCGGGGTTTGCTTGTAGATCTCCCGCGTGCCTTAAAATGCAACCTCTCACATTGGAGAAGAGAACGTCAATTATACAACCAAGAGCTAACCTAAGAAAAAACACAACAGAAAACTTGTCATCTAATTGACGCCTACGAGAATACGTACAGAATATGTTTAGTGAACAGTGACTACTGTGAATTCTTGTCTGAGAAGATCTGTGATTAGTGACATATAGGCCTATCACTTATTGCGACAGTGTTAATTAGGTGATACAGGACAGTCGTAAAATTGAAGAACTGTTGTTTACCAGTGTTACTGTCGGTTTTTGTATTTGAACTGCAAATAAAATGGTAATTGACGAGTCTTCCGGTGTTCAATCGTTCTGTTTCCACTGTTCAAGCACTGCGATCCGTGCTACCGTCACAACGATATTATTGATAAAGTAGTTAAGTGCGTTGTACTGATAATAGGTCTAGTTAAAAACATTCAACGGGCGTTTATTATAACAACAGACGAACCGTACTATAAAAAAAATTATTATTTTTTCTACGCAAATTACTTTAAAACATCGATCAGTCAACTACGTTTGTGCAATAATTATGAAGGCTCAAACTTTTACATTTGTTGTGTGTGCATGTAATGCGGATTGCATGTTAACACGACCATTATTACGTGCACGGTTGGTTAGTTTTTTCCTGTATTTCACAGGTTGACGTCTGTCCACCCAGTGTGTGACAAGCAGTTTGAGAGTTTTCCATATGTATAAACCAGTCGGCGCCAAGTTGTTAAACCTGTTTATTATATCTTTTTTTTTTTTTTATTTTAGAGTAGTTTTTAGTTTTATAGTTGCTACTGTTAAAACGGTATTGGTTTCCTTATATAAGTAAGAAGCTCTTCGAGGAGTTGGTGGTAACTCGCTATTATTTCATGTGGGTGAACATTGGAAGCGTGGCGGCTGCTAGACGTAATCAGCTGCAATTTACATATTTAATCTGACACTTTTTTCTTTTTCTTGTCCTGGAAACGTTTCTTATTCTCCACATCTACTTCCCTAATTATATCTTTCTCTGCATTGCTAAGCGCTTTTCCTTTAGGTTTGTACATGATTATTTTATCACGATTCTGTTGTCACGAATATTTCCTCGTCTCCTCAAATTTCCTTCCTTAGGCCCTGTCGTTCCGTTTCGACGACAATGATAATGTAATAAAGTAGTTCTAGATGTAATGACACTGGAACCAGTTATTCTAATGCTACGAATTGAAAGGTTCCATATTTCAAAAGGAAACATTATAAATCCTTTTGGAGGAACGTTGAAACATTTGGAGGAAGGTTGGAGGAAGAAGAACGTAACGCGTTCCGTAATAACAAAAGATACACTGTCATCGTTACTGTCTTCTTCCTACTTGCTTCACTCTGTGCGTAAGGCAGGCAGACAATTGAATGTCTCTATAAGGGATGAAAGAGGCGTCAGCCGAGGCAAACGGAATTGCTACTGCAGGCGTGGCCGTGCGGAAGCAGCGCGTATTAATACGACGTAACGGCGTGGAAAAGAAGCCAACAGATGTGCAGTAACAATATAATGATAGCGGATAAATTCTAGTCTGTCTCTCACCGGCCATCTTCATCGCTTTCCCGAGTACCGCTTGAAATCGCCTCATATCTCGTTCCCTACCGACTACAACCGAGCCTCATATACCTCACTTCACCGACTAAATCTCGTATAAGTAATCATATTAGTAATAAACTTAATATATATGGCTTTTGTTCGTATTATCCTAGCGCGTGCACGTTGTTTTTATTAAAGTCGAGCCACGCGGTTGTTTGCGTAAAATGAAAGCAGTCTCAGCTGTGTTTTATTGTGTATGCAGTCTATTATGTAAGTAGTGTGTACGACTGAAAGAGCGAGAAGAGTACGTATTTTGTATATTTAATAATATGAACGGCGGAGAAAAAAAGCTATGAATGCACACTGCGACGTGGCTGGATATTAAAGGAGGGGAAGAAGAACTCTTACGCTCTCTGTAGGGTGTAGGGTATATTTACGGCGGAAGAAATTATAAAATTTTGTAATAGGTGTGTGTGTGTGTGTGTGTGGGGGGGGGCACAGGGAGAGTTTTATTTGAATACAGCTATAACAGCGAACATAATGTCAAAACTAATATGCTATTACAGAGATAGTAGCTTCACAGACAGCGCTCCCGTACTCCGTACTCAGTGTTGTAGTATTACGGCAGTAAAACCTAATCCTAATCTCTCTTTTCATGTTTAGAAATATCATTACGCTACGGATGATTTGCTTTTTCCATGATTCCGACGGTCTTTAGTGGTATTCATTTTTTTTCTTTTTTATTATTGTACGTCTTCGCGCAAGTACACGATATTTTATTTCCTCCCGCATAACGATGCGGACGACTCGGAATACGGTAATCATTTCACGAAGGTATTTCAGACGAACCTTTCCTGCTGTAAAGTTCTCTTTAGTTATGAATTTATGGCTGACTGTATGTAATTCTAGTACCGTAGCGTCCTTTATTCTTCTCAACCTGTTCGTCTTCGCTCAGTTTTTGTTTACCGTCGCAATGTTCTGAACGTTTACTCTTTTATACATCGTTCTTAATCGGTTTTCTCTCTACTCGCCAAATGAACAAAATTGAATACACATGAGTCAGTTCTATTCCAATTCTTATAATAACCGTCGATGCTAACAGAATATTTAAAGAATAAATAAAATCGTGTTCAATGATAGTATTCAGAAAGATTGAAGGAATTACTAGATGGATACGCTCAGACGAGCAATAATCAGAAATTTGTGTAAAGATAAGAAATACGCTGGAAAAAATTTGGACACAACGGGCTACACTGTTCAGTGTTCAGGCATGATTTAAAATATGGGAAAAAAGAACGGACGCAATGATGTAGGAAATGGGAACGGGAAAATATGATGACCTGAAAAGAGAGGAACAATGTGATGGCGAATATCCGTTGATTTCAACAATTTATTGATTTCTATACCTCTTGGAAGGTCGGTGATGGTGTCCGCCGGATCCCAAAGAACTGTAAAGCTCGAAGCCTTACACCGTGTCGCTGGAGGAAACACTACACCGTTATGAAAACGCGGAGAACAGAAGTTTGGTACCAAGGGATAGAAGAAAGCACGTTGCTTAAAGTTAATGTATCGTGTTAAATGATGAAGCGGACTGTGGCGGTATAGTGTATAAGACTAGGCAAATATGTACAAGAGCATGGCCATATCAAAATGAGCAGGACTGCACAGATTAAAATAGCTTCTTCTTTTTCGACTTCACTTCAAGGATTAGGCACATTGCCTTTTATTTCTTCACGGTATATCGTGCCACCTTGCTCTCGGCCTGCCTACGTTCCTTCTTCCAAAGGGTCTATACCTATATGCTACTTTAGGTAGCCGTCTATTCTCCATTCCGTCCAGATGTTGCGACCACTCCAGGCTATGTCTCTGGATTGTGTCGTTTACGATCAATACCTGTAGTTCATTATTAATGTCCTCATTACGCAAGCGCTCTCGCCTCCTACAACCCTTTGCTCGTCTCAGAAAACTCATTTCTGAACTTTAAATTTGGTTTATAATCTTCCTTGTTGGCACCTATGATTCGGATCCATACATCAGCACGACACTGCCATTGTTTTATAAAATTTAATACTTGTTTCTTTCTTGTTTTATTCTTAATGTTCTATGTCATACATCATCTGAGACGAATTAAAATAGCGAATGAAAAAGTGAAAGTTTTTAAATATTTTGGATGTTTAGTTGGAGAGGACATGCACTGTAGACAAGAGGCGAAAGGTGGAATTGCGTTAGCTAAGGAAGACAAGTTTTGTATTACACACGCATGGTATACCTCAATAACGTCGGACTAAAATATGTATATCTGACATAAGTATTTTACCAGGTTTGGCTGGTATCGAAACGTGGACTTTTCTTTACCAAGAGAAATATTACGAAACAGACGGTTCAAAGTCATGAAAATGGTAACGGTCGAGGCATCGCTGAAAACCGGACACATTAACGCTAATATAATACAAAGAACGAAAATAAACAACATAGCGACGAGATTTAAATAGAAATGGCGGCCCGCAACGTAAGGGTAACAGTTTTTAAATGGAATAACGTAATAAATAAATGGCGCTATGACACGCTAAGCGAGGAAAACCAAGACCACAGATGCGACGTAATGGGTACTTAAGAAATAGGCAGCCAAGAAGGTCGAACGTGGATAGATTTCGAGGACGTTCTTGGTCGGTGGGCTTGAATGACAATACAATCCACATCCCAAGAATAAACACAGTTAATAACCGCTTGCACTGGGCTTACCATGAACATGAAACTACTGGCAGGGGTTGGAACTAACCGTGACGTATACACACACGCGAGTTGTGCGGGTTGCATGCTGCCCCGCTAACATTACGTGTGTTAATTTTTTCATGCATTTCACTAGTTGACATATCGTTGGTTTGTCCACGAGCTGTTTGAAAGTTGGTTTGATCATTTCACGTTGGTTAGCTTTGAGATATGACATGTTTGTTTTATTGTATAAAGTTGTTTTTGATTAGAACTGTTTCTAACGTGCGTCGTTTGTTTATCCATTAACATTGTACCAAATACTGTCCCACAACTTAGACACTAAGCTGTGTAAACATTAAGCAGTTTGGTGAATCAAACTTTTGGAAGTAAAACACAGAGAAATAAAAAATGAAATTTTATAAGTAATGGGATCTCCTTTACCGTTGTGCGGTAGCGAAAATTGGGTACTTCCGAACCGGAGCATGTCAAGAATTCAGCAAGTGAAATTACGGCCCTCTGAGAGAACGTTAATGACAAAAACAAAATAAAATGCAGCAGAGCATCATTTATCCAAACTAATTGGGCCGACAGTAGTTCGGATATATGGAAATTCGGATATTCGAACACACACACACATACACACATTTGTAATTCAATATGGGGCAATATAAATAGACTGTGTATAGGCTATCCTGTGTATACGATAGGATAGGCTGTGTTTGAATTATATTAAAACTGAACTGTAAATACTGTATTTACTGTTTCTTTAATACTTGTATTATTTTAAACATTTTTAAATTTTGACTGAATTACGCCTCTGAATTAACAATAAATAGACATTTTCTCGGGACATATCATTTGACATTCTTAAAGTTTTCTTTCTTTTGACCTGTCTTCAAAATCGAGTTTTTGAAATTTACTTAAAAGTAACTTTTATTAGTTTTCGTATTAATGATGATATATTGGCCAAAGTTAAAAAAAAATTGTCCACTGACGCTTTTCCACTTTGATGTTGGTTGTAAATGTCAATTTTATTTCACGATGTTAAAAACATCACGTTTCCTTTAAGCATCTACAGAAGATGCTGTGATTACGCGAAACAGCAATAAATAAAATCGAGGAAACACAAACATTGTAGTTTACATTACGAGTTATGTCTCATCCGTACGCGCCCACGGTACTGACCATATTCCGTTATTGCATCGTACTTACCGTTAAGTTAAAAACAGGAAATACGTATTATGGTGATAACTCATTACAGCCTCCAGTACTACCGATAACTCCAGTATTCGTCTTGCCTCACTGATTATTAGTTTTCATAATCCAGTATTAATGATAAATCCAGTATCCCTACTTATTCGTTTTCTATCTGTACACTGAAAAGTATTGCTGAATTTCAAATAAGAAAGGTTAACAAATACTCTGGTTTCCTTTGTGGCAATATGAAATGATAATATGTTAAATCATTAACATAAAATTAAACTGGTTAAATGTGAAATGAGGTATGCATCGCGTACACGACGTCCATCGACACCAATACAACATGTTTAAAAATTTTTCACTTTTAACGAGTTCAGACGACTGATTGTTCGTATATTTGACGTGCGGATATGTGATGCGTTACTGTTAATAGCATACCTGCATGCGTTTCCTGGACACAGCATAACAGGAAACAGAGTAAACAAAGTAACCCACAACTGTTAAAGGGTACGAACCGAAGAGAAAAAAGCTGCAGGTTGATCAAGAAAGCGGTGGAATCAAATAGAGAAAGGAACAGACAATCTGCCTAACGTCTGAAATGAAGGAGATGCATGCATGGTAGTTTCTTTTTAAATTTAAACTGATGTCTTTATTCTTAATGAAATTGTTACGTTCCTTTCTATTTTTCCCAAGCTTCTTTGCATCCGACCATGGTATTCCTTTATTCTTTATTACTTTATTAAAAACTACGTGCGTTATACCATTTCATCTATCTTCTTTTTCCTTTGCGTTCTTACTTTCCAAAACCTTGCAACCTAAACTGTGCTGTTCAGTCTTTGTAGACGGCTCCAAAAAGTGGTAGTTATTACACAAATAATTCTTTTACTGGTTTTACTTTTAACTCTTCTCTTAAACAATCGTTTGCAATTCTATCCTCCTATTCCTTCTTAGCGGCTTAATTTCTGCTACGCTAATCTTTCTTTCGTCTTGCTTAGTTAGTATCCCTGATTGTTATTGTCCATATATGAAGCATAGATCTACAATTTGTTGTACAGACTTTCATTTTTGTGTGACTTGTTACGTCTTCCGTGTTCTTTAAGCCTCGTGCTCACTGCATTATAAATTTTATTAGCCTCATCTGGTCTGTTATTCAATTCTTGCTTTCAATTTATTCCAGAAAAATCCCCAAACATTAAAAACTTCTAATCTATTTTTTAAATCCTTGTTCTAATCTGTGTCGTGTTTTTTTTTATTTATCATGTTTTTTGTTTTACGGGAAGAAGAATATGCGGAGTTATATTGGTTCCCTTGTACAAAATATCCGATACGGTAGACCACATTAATCGTAGCTCAAAGTTGTGCTCTCACGACACGGTAATAACAGAACTGGAAGTCACTCAAAAGCTAAGTGCAAAAGAACGAATTATGAGTTAACAACGCCTAACACGCACAGCACTGAACGTCGTCCGTTATAACGGCGTAACTTTACAGTATATAAATATATATAAAAAACAGAACGTAAAATATAACAAAATAGCAACTGACATTAGGTTAAGAAGTTGTAATATTATTTTCAAAATTTATACTTACTTCATAATTACTTTCTACTAATTATATGTTTTTAATTTTTCTGTAAAAGAAAAGGGTCATTAGAATTAGAATCAAATTTAGATCAATTTAAAATTTAAAAAAATTCTCTCAAATGCCAAGTGAAGTGATTTTGAACTCCCCTAAAAGCACTTCTCTTAGAATATTATCACTATTTTTATTTATATATCACTTAATTGCTTTACTATACCGGTGCTTAATCAATGAAAATCGAAGGTACAAAAAAAAAAGAAAAAAAACAATAAAAATGATAACATGACAACGTTAGCGATCACCGGCTGTAAGGTCGGGTGTCGTTGCAAGTCGTTCTTAACGATTTCAATTGCGTATATCCACCGTCCTGGTTAAATTGGTCGTACACGTCCGCTGCGCGTGAGTAATGACGCTTCTTACGTTACAACCGGGGGGGGGGGGACGTAACATCAGGCGGCGGTACACACACACTACAACCCGTACTTATTCGCCCCACCCCTAATGACAAACTGCTGAGAACGACCTCCGTCCGCGCTCCTCTGTATTATTTTCTCTTCAAAAACAGCGAAATGGCGAAATAATTGAGTGGGCGCACGTGTGCGCTCCTGTGTATGTGTGTAAATCAAAACGCTTCACCGCCAGATGTCGCTGTCACACGGCACAGTCCAGTCGGTGGGCCCAATAAATAAAAACAAACCGAATGGGTCTTTCATTAACAGATCAGTAGCGCGGAGGAGGGAGGAGGGTGCCAGGAACCCGGCTACAGCCAGCATTCCGATTTTCCTCTCTTCATTGCACAAAGCGCTCGACTTTTATCTGTTTTTTTTCTATCCGATTTTGTTGTCCATATGTTTAAATCTGTAAGGTCATTAACCCATTCGCTCTCCCCCCCCACACACACACACACAATCGTTATACACATACGTCAGGCATTCATGGGCACGTGTGCGACGAAACATTTTGTATTTGCAATGTCTTTATTACTGCTATGTCACAATCTATTGAAGTCTTTCTCCTTCCGGAGCTCTACAGGCCGGAATGACCCTTGGCTCCCGCCACCAGTTCTCTCTCTCTGTTCCAGCGTTCCTCCAGTTTTGTAAGCCCGTTTTTCTTTTGACATAATCAGTAACTCCAATTACAGCGTATAGGCCTAATTAAAGAAATTATATGAGCACAACTAAACTGAAGAAAAAACTAATGGATTAATCGCCCAGCAGCGGCTGAATTCTAATATTATAACAGGAATAAATGAATCGAGTCTATGGAATAAATAATCGAGTCTTTTCAACCTGTTCAAGTTCATTATTCAACAAATTCACCGCCCTGTAATCTGGACCCTATACGTTTCACTAACATAGTGAAACCGATACTTACCGATAGTGATTTACTTTCAACGTTCTTACAACGTACGACGCGTTTCTTACGAAGGGGCGACCATTACCAAACTATTTCAGCGTTTTTCTCTGTAATCGTTCGAGAATCTCTATGTGCGACACAGATGCGGTATCCCGGTAATACTACAGGCTACCTTACTATAAAGAAAATACGCTGAAATACGGTGTTGTGTGTACTTCAAAAACCTTACAGAAAAATATATTTTTTTTCTTCCTAGTAGTGTACTCCATAAATTTCCTCACACTAGTTCTTCATAAAAAGTTCAACGGGTGGCTCTCTTTTCGTTTTCTGTAAGATAATATAAACCATATATTTGTGGGAGCCACTTTCTACCGGATGGCAACCGACATTCTGTCTTTAACATCTGTAATTACTTCCTTAGTTTAAGCCATTATAGAGTTGACTTGTCAAACTTCTTCAAATCTGAACGTGCTTTTCTCTTGGCCTCCACCGTCTACTTGCTGTTCATGATTTATTTAGTTTTCTCTGACTGACTTGGTAAATAATAAATAAGTACATCACTCTTCAATATTTCCAATTGTCCCTAATTAATTTATAGTTTTAAAAGTATCTAGAAGAACACTGAAACACGAGCAAACAAAAAATAATAATACACGATAATACACAAAGAATAAAAACGCCCCCGCACGCGCGCGCACACACACACGCACACACACACACACACACACACACACACACACACACACACACACACACTGTATCGAGTGCACGCGGTCGTGCCTGTAACAAGAAATATCAGGCAGAATACCACATGGTGTATCGTTACCAGAATGTAAATAGGATATGTTGTTTGTTGTTAATCCGATAGCACTCATATCGTTTCGATTAATCGAGGTTGCGCTACAGTTTCCCCAGTTACTGTTCGTTTTAATAAAAACACACGACGAGAGGCACGTGATCACTACTACACGTGTTGCGCTAGTTTCTGTTATCACAACACACATACACGCTACTCAACACGCAAAGAATATTAATCGAATCGGCCAAGCTCAAGTACAAGGACTGAATAAATTTGTATAGAAATTTATAATATAGAAACTATGTTTAAAATAATTATAAAAATTAAGAAATGCCGTTTTATTATTAACTAAAAAAGACGACATAAAAGCAACAATACAACTAAAGAGCTAAAGCAGTGGATACATTCAAATGAGAGTGAAAATAAGTAAAGATGAAAATGCTTTTAACGCTGAAGTAAGCGACAGACTAGAAAGCGCTGTCTAATTGTTTTATTCGCTGAATAATTCTTTCATTAGGAAGAAAAAAGGTATTAAGAAATACAAAACTTGTATATAAAATCACGTTCTGAATGGAAGTGAAAGTTAAGTTATAACAGAGAAGATGAAAAAGAAATTGTAAGCCGTGGAAACGAAATTGTTGAGAAGCGTGACGTGTATCGCCAAAAGTGAATAGGCTGAGAAATGATTTGGTGAGAATGGAGCTAGAGGTTGACCACTTAAGTGCACACTGAAATGGTTCTGGGTGCACAAGATAAACAATCAAAATGCGTATAGCAAGCGAGGTAGCTTCAGAGAACAAGAGAAAGCACAAGAAAAACATGGAATGATGAAGCAACACGATCGATAAATAAGGACGAGCTTTCATTGACTGAAGAAGGAATCAGTACGGTGAAAGGCAAGAAAAAATGGACAAAGTTTGTATAATACCTTTAAGTAATTATCTTGTATGAGCGAATCGAGTTCTCAGTTTAAGCCGACCGTTTGGCATTTGTGTCTGTCTGTCTAGCATCTCCCTGTCTGTCTGTCTATCATCTCCCTGTCTGTTTGTCTATCATCTCCCTCCCTGTCTGTCTGTCTATAATCTCCCTGTCTGTCTGTCTATCATCTCCCTGTTTGTCTGTTTCGGGTATGTCTCACGGTAACGTTTGAAGGCATCAACAAATTGTCGTAGAACTTGCATGCAATTTCAAACTTATACTGTTATTATGATTTACTAAACTAAAGTAGAGGAGGAGGCAAAATGTGACGAGGTCAAATTCTCGTAAAGTCGTAAAAACCCATTGGAGGTAGCCTATAAAATTAAAGATAATTTTAAAAAAACCTGAACACAGTGTTCATTTTGAAAATTTCGAAATTTTATGCGTCAGGGGCCAAAAAGTGGGTGAAAATTTTGATAAAACTGCGACTATTTACGCGGAATATCAAATTAACGAGAATTTTAACTAATATCTTTATGTAGTGTTAAGATTTGAAAATTTCAAAATTTTGGGACCCCAGGGCCCAAAAAAAAGTCAACATTTTTAAATTGTGATAATCCAGCAGGGTGTCAGGCTAAAAGGAATTTTAACCAAAATCCGAATGTTTCGAATTTTGTGTGTTTGCTGTATGATTCTGTGCTCTACAATTGTTCTATTACTAAAGAAATAATAGAAAAATTGCAATGTTTGTAATTTTTCCTATAATTGGAAAATTACCTACTGTCGAAATTTATGTAGTCCTAATAATAAATTCGTTCAAAATAGTGAGCGAATTCTGCAGCTCAGGGAGCATACAAGTGTAATCGTCTTTATTGTTTACTTAGTTCACCCTTGCATTGTTTATCGTTTACACTATGTGTACAACTTATTGTTAGTAGTGTTTGTTTAACTGTACAACATTAATACCTGTGGGCAAAAATTGGGCAAATTATACGTATTCAATGAGGGTTTTCATTATAATATGAAAAAAATAATTATTACTATAAAGCTACTGAATTTTAAAATAAATATAACAATTAAAATTTGAATTTAATTTGTATTTAATTTTGATGGAATGTCTAAAACATTGTGTGGGTTAAGCGACTCCTCACTCCCTCAGTTGCCTCCATGATTCAGGAGAGCTCGAGGTAGTTTATAAGTTCAAATGCATTAATACCTAAAAAATGACGATGATGACGATCGCAGTGGCATAAAATAATTATCAACATTTTATAATATATCACTATAGTATTAATATACTATACACCAGTGGAATGAGATAACTAAACACCAGAAAATTCGATACTCAAAACTTTAATACTACTTTCAGTAGCAAAGGCACTCGTACACAACAATTCTTGAAGTTTACCTTTGCCAACACACACTAATATAACAAACTTCAAGTTCAAAACCGCTGTCAACGAACACACCGAATCGGAAGTTACAACAATTCGCCGGCCGCATTCAAAACACCTCTACTTATAGGTGTATACCCGCAGAGGACGTGAGATGATTCTACGACCTTCGCAGTGATGCGTCGAGAGCAAATTGCTGGCAAATTGCAAAATGCGTTGTTTGGTAGCCTTTGACGTATGTTGCCTATCTTATAAGCGTTAAAATAAAATTTGTTTTATTTGTTAACCTATTCTTAAATTCTTGTTGAATTATTATTAGTCTGAACTCTTATTTGAATAATTTTAAGAAAAAAATTTACCCATACGATAATAAAAGGAATAGTATTGTGAAGTGTGGGGAAATAAAGTAAACAATCACATGACAACGTTGCTATTCAAAAAATGGATGTATTCAGAAGAAGTTGCAGAAACGCTGGCCTAAAGGAAATAAATAATGAAGGTAGATACCGATATACCAGATAAGTTAGACGAGCCTAATTTGGTATAGGCATATTAAAAAAAAAAGCACACACACGACTTAAAGTACCCATTATAAATATTAAAGTGGACCCCTCTCCTCCGAAAGGTAGACAACAGTTGACGTAGGAAGAACGTATACAGGGTAGAGCGAAGAAGCGCACGAAGTGCGGAAATGCCAAATCCTGCAACGCCTGGAAAAATTAAATGAGTATGGGTCAGACCTTAGGCTTGGCAGGTGGTCATGAAACTGGTTGATTAGAAGCCAAGTGACATGACGAAAGAGGGATGGCCTGGTCAAGAACCATGGTAGTACACTGTACAAGAGATATAAATGGAGAATGACTGGGAAACATTCTCTCAGTAGTGTGCATACAAGCATGATGAAGACGATGAAAAAGATTATAATATTTACAGTTTTAACCAACTACAAAACTCCGCATTTCAATCGCTCATGGAGTTTACTCTAAACAACTGGATGGTATTGCATATTATAAACAATTTCTACTCTTTTTATTCACGAATTTCGTAACCAATAAGCACAAAGCAAAGTAGTCTTATATATTGAACGCAACCAATAAAAAGCAATAGGAGTGAAAAAATTGGAGCCGTCAAAGATCATACTTCTCAAACTATCTGCTTCTAAAACGAAATTAGTTTCAAATTAAAAAAAAAAAAAATACGGCATAAAAAGTGTATAAAACAGGTTAATTACGGTATGTATACCGTGTTCCTGCGCAGGTCCGCGGTGGCCGCGTGTATTGTGTTTCGTTCTGTTTTGTCTTGTTTTTAATGTGTGTCAAATTATTTAAATATTTTTGTTACTATGTATGTGTTGTTTTTATCGTTTGACGAGATCTGCATACATCAACAAATGTAGTTTTACCCATATTCATTGAGGATCTGATGATGACACTTAATGTGTCGAAACTCGAGTAGTCCTGTATTCGGATTTCAAGAAGCGTGACGGAAGGTAATTAACCTGTTTTATAGTCTTAAAACACTTTTGGAGGCAAATAAAATGTTTAAAAATAAAAAGTGTAACATGGATATACTTTTCTACGGTCTGAATAACATCAGAATTTTTGCGTTTTGAAAAAGTAATTTTTTTGTTTTGCGCATGTAAGACTGAGAGTTTATGCAGGCATCTTGCAGACCGAATTACTGTATTTAGGAAAGACTTAAATTTACATTAAAAAAAGGAAGATAAAACCTTCATTTCTTTTTCCTTTTCAGTATGCTTCATTTTCAGACTTAATATTATTTTGAAATAAAAAAGAATAGCCTAATATTTAATTGCGATATGAATTTGCAAAAAGTTTAAACACTCTTGTATTTACAGTAAACTTTTTAAAACTTTGTAAACGATATAAAAAACGGATATTAAAATTATTTCTTAATGTTACTAGAAATATTTCTCGTATAATACTAGAAAAAATGTAATAATTCAAATAAAAATAAGTTTTTCGCTTTTTCCTGGGTAGATTCCTCTCTAAAAATGTTTTAAATGTACACAAAATGTTAAAGAACCATTTTAATCAGGATGACATTGATTTCAGCTGTAATTTGTGCCACAAATTACTGTCAGAACGTTTCAGGCCGGACTGACATAATGTGGTGTCGGGCGCTCGGCAGTTGTGGTTTTGCGGTTCCGACAAAAAGCACCGCGCACTCGTGTACATAAATTAACTAAGCCTTCAAATGTATTTGACAGGTCGAACACCGAGTACACCACCACCGCTCCTTCAGTGAACTCCGATTTTTGATTAATTAGACGTAAAAGAGGAAAGTGACGTGAAGATTGACGCTCGACTTCCATATTCACTAAAACTTTACTTCTCATCACTATCATCTATACTGTTTACATTCTATTAGTTTACAATTGGAGGCAGCTGTTAGAGTCTTCAATGCAATGGTTTGGTTCTTCCGTTTGTGTCCTATATTTTTTACCAAATAGCGGTTCAACAGCTTGGCAGCTTCTGGTGAACCTAAAGGTTCTGACCCTATTCCCGCTTATCTGCCCGCCGGGGGGCTATCGGAACGTTGCATAGGAGGATTTCTTATTCCGAAAATCTCTTTTGAAACAGACAAGTACGATTAGCTTTTTAATACGACGTTTGTTAAATACACGATACTAGAGAAGAACGCAGATAATGTACATAGTGAAAAATCGCTATTTAAAAACGATACATGCAAAAGAAAGCGTATGGGTAACTTTATCAGACGAAAATATCGATGGGTGGGTAAGTAATTGGATACATAGGCCAATAAGGCAGGAGACTGATGAGGGAAATGATACGGGAAGAAAAACAAGACGTTCTTGGTTCGAGTGGCGGCAGACGCGGTTTGAAACGTTATACGGGAATATAAGCACAGGTCGACAAAAAAAATGACTTGATTACTTACACCACGATCACGCACAGTATATCTTTGTTTTTAAATTTACATAAATGTGAGCTACAATCAAATCATTGCATTGGAGCAGCGCGTAGTCTTAGTAAAGAGTTGCATTACTTAATTTTGGCTTTTGTCACATTCCCCAAAATTTATTTTTCCACATAAAGCTGATATCACCAACCGTGCTGTTTGTTTAGTAACACAATCCCCGCGGTTGGCGAGGGACATTGTCCTGGAGTTGTCGGTACGCACAAATCTCCCGTTTAGTAGTTGTCCCTTAACCATCGACTGATTTACGCGCTTCTGTCCGTGTACAGAAAGTCGCGAGTGACTAGTAGACATTATGTGCTTCCAGGAGGATAGGTGGCTAGTGGAAAATAAAAAATAACCAGGAGATATAGATGAGCTACTGAAGCATGAGGACATAGTAAGAATGATAAAGGCTCAACGAAACAATGGCTAGAGCGTATGGATGATCAGCGTATGCCAAAGAAAATCCTGAGGGCGCAAGTCTGTAAAATCAGAAAGAAGGCTTGACTTACGGTAAGATGGTTGGATGATGTGCTGGAAGATCTCAGAAGAATGGATGTGAGGAATTACATTGAGAGTGCAATGAATACGAGACATTGGAGAAGATTTGTTGGGCTGTAGTGCTAAAGAAAAAGAAGAAGAAGGAGGAGGAGGTGGAGGAGGAGGAGGAGGCTACATTAAAAAAAACAAAAAAAAAAAAACAGTCGCAACCCAAATATGAAAACGCAATTTATTATGGAAAAACAATATGAAAATTTGTTACATTGCTAACCTTTAGAAATAAAAACCATACGTTTACTAAATATAATATTTAAAATGCCTCCTGTAAAATTAATAATAGTACAAGAAAACAAAATTCATATCCTCTTTCGTTTAATAAGGATGGCCACAGTTCGCTTAAAGTTAGCAACAAGTCACCTTTACTGTGACTAAAATAAAATATACGGCGTTAAAAACGGTAACATCTATCACCACCGTTACTAGCAACAGGATAATACCCTCTTTAACGGAGAATATACACAGTTTGTTAATACGGGCTTTTATAATGTTTCAACACATTAAAAGGAAACATTTACATGTCGACAACGACACATGACAGATTCCTTAAGATAAGTCACATACGAATCGGATCCGTAGAAACGAATAAATAGTCATATTAAGTGATTACCTGTATGCGGTCCGCCGTGTGACTTCTCAAACTTATTACGTTACGCGTTTCAAGGCGTATGCCTCGTGAATAAACGTGAATAAATAGTCACGTTTACTATCACCTTCATTTCTAGATAAATGTTTATTTATAGAAGACAGTAGGAGGAATACACTTTACACGCTGTGTCAGACTGCAATTACAGCTAGTGGTACCCGAGAAACACGGCAACAGGTAGACTCTACAACGCCGGTGTACGATCTGTTGCTATAGAAAATGAGAGCAGGAAGAAGCAACACACATTTAAAGTGGTTGAGAGAGTTCTTTTATATTTTGTAAACTGTATAATATTTTCGTCTTTGAAAATAGTTTATTCTCTATTTCGTCTATTTCTCGATTGTTTGTCAATTGTTGATATTATTATACAGAGATAAAATCATAATCACACAGATTTTATATTTGAAAGAAAAAAAAGTTATTAAAAATCATAATTAAGACTTCCCTTTCAACTACCTTTTTCATTTATAGATATTTCATCTACCTTTCTACAGTGGATTATTATCACCTTTTTTCAGGATAATTTATTTATCCAAATTAAGTACTTTACTCTTGTTAAAACATAACTAAGCATTCAAAGAATTTCGACGAAACCGAAACATCGAAGCATGATAATGTTTTTAGGCTTTTGAAACGTATAATGTGGATTACGTAAATCATTTCCAAACTACAGACGATCACAAACAGAGCATGTAAAACCAAATTTATTCTCACTAAAACGTTTGCTAAACTCAATGTCAGCAGCGATTATTTCTGTCTTGATGCGTTTACATAACAAATTTCTAGACTGTGGGGAATACAAAGTGTGGAAGCGTTACGTTTTTCGATGACGATTTTTGTGGAATGACCCCCAGCCTAAAAACATTATCATGTTAAAAAAAAAATGAAGACGAGCGTTTTCGCAGGCACTTGTGTGGGATCACCGTTAATTACGCAAAGCGACATATGTCAGAATGATGACAACAATGACAGTACGTATTTCTATATAACTAGAAAAGTTATGTCCCCGTTCCAACGAAACTGGGCTGCGGTCGCTTTGATTAATACATAATGCACTAGCAACAATAGCAATCGGTAATTCCAAGTGAATTTCTTTAGTAGTAATTACAACAGCGCCATTATCGAAAACTCATCCGTGGCTTATACTGATGACGCGTCGCGATTCAGCTTTGACAGTGCTTAACTCCCAGCAGACGGTCACTTCGTCATATCTTCCTCTGTGAGCAGAACGATGAGCCTATAAGTCGTGTGGATTGCATTTCACCGCACTGACCAACGTCGAGTTAGTAGAGGCAGACGCATTAAGCGGAGACGCGTCACGATGACCTAGAACCACGTATCTGTCGAGAGTACATTAACAAGTTACTACTGAACCAAAGTGGTAAAAGGATAGTGGTCTTAAGGCCGAAACGCGTCGTTAATATAACCATTAGCAGTGGTACATAAACAAAAATTTCTTGATCATACAAGTAACTACTAATAATAATTGAAATTGCTCTAAGTGTTTGGGTTTGTTTTGTGTCCGTATGAGCGCGCGTGTACGATATTATAACAAATATACATTAATCATACATTAATCTGAGACGTGACTCACTGGAAATTGTGGATATTCTTCATCTTGTTCACATGCATATAATTTATGCGTAGCTATAGGACCTTGAAAATCTGTATGATTTTTACATTATATGTATGATGAATAAGATTTGTTCATGTTTGATTACGATTATCAGCGAATACCGCATTCTATTCACCTCCACAAATGCAGTATCCGATTTGCATTCAGAAGTAGTACAGACAGGAACAAAATAGAAACGTTGCCACGATCATGAATAGATTGAGTTTATATGTTAGAAATTATGCCATCAGAGAAGAATTTAAGACGTCCGCCACGCGAGATAAAAGAAATGACGCGATGGATATTGCCGTGTGAAACAAATCACGGTCTCTAACTGTATTCCTAATCATGTTCTGAGTCACGGCCAGCTGATGACAGACCATGGAACGAAGTGAAGTTAAAACGGGCTGAAGTCCAATTCATGACGTGGAGATGAAGAGGAAGAAGACGAAGAACAAGAAGGAGGAGGAGGTGGAGAAGAAAAACGAGAAGAAGAAGACGACGACGACGACGAAGAGGTGGACGGTACAAAACCATTTACAAATCTGAAGTTGCAAGCCAGCCTACAAGAGTGGTACCACACAAGACAGAACGAAAGTTGACAGTACAGTTTTGCCACATAGGTTTCTAGATTTCGTCGTTTCCTTCGTCGCCAACGTTATGCGACAATGTAGGGGCTGTTTCGAACGTGCCTCATCATCACTGTCGCCACCTTTTAGCCCGTTTATTACTTACGCCAATAGCTTCTAAAAACAACAAACTCTGTATTCCCGTTAAAGTGTGTCAAAAAGCTTTCAGATTATTCAAACGTTCATTGCAGACAGCTTATAGCCGTACAATGGCGTACCGTAAATGACAACTCCGTCTTCATGTCTATACGACAGTAGTTGTCGGCGGCAGGTCTGTCCTAGTTACCGGCTGCAAAGCTCTAAACAATACATCCTCTCATCGCCTTTAAAATATTTCCTCGTTTCTTGCTTTGTTTAGATTCGTTTGTTTTAGAAAAAAAAACTACTACTATTTGTACAAATTGTTTTCCGTTCCTGTACCCGCTCTTCTTAATTTCAATGACGCGTTTCTGTGTCACGCTAATTTAAATTTTCAGCACACAATTTTTTACCGGTATTTTTTTCCCTAATTACTACCCTTCATAGACTTTACAGACAAAACTCGCTCTCTTATGTGCGTGTTTGTGTGTGTGTGTGTTTTCATATTTATTACAAACAAGTTCTTATTTTCAGTAACAGTTTTAAGTGCAGCTCTTATTTGCACAACACTCGATAATTTTATAAGATTTAATAGCAAACATAATTGTTTTCCTGATGTGGACATTATGCTAACCTCGTATTAATATCTCGTGCTAACCTCAAGTAGCAGTTAATAACACTTCTTACAAAGCCGACGAAATCTTTGTATCCAGACAACGTTAAGATATTTGGTATTAAAACATCAGAAATAAATATATTCCCAAACTCCCTTCATTCCTCTCACTCTCCTCCCCTTCTCTCACTTCTCTCCCTTTCTGCAACACGGGCGCGCGAGAAATTAGTTTTGCAGATTTTAACGAATCGGTCACTGTTCTTTTTTAACTTATATGTTCTTGACGTCTTGTTCCGGTACGCACCGTGTCAAAAATGTCTTGTACGATAAAGTTTCATTCAGATTACAATGAGTCTCCTCAGGTCTATATGATGATGAGGCTGGCAAGCGAACTCGGTTATATAGGGTGGAAGTGGCGGTGTGTGGTCCGGTAAGTGGACACCGTCCTGTAGGTGTTACGCCACATGCATTATTTGTGCGGTCAGTCACCTCCTGTACCAAGCCAAGTCGTGCTGAGCGTGACTGTTTCCTGTCGATGTTATCCTTGTGTTTATTAATTTATCTATTCATGTTTTACGTACCGAGTCACTTTATGGTTCAATTAAATAAATTACCTTATTTTGGTCCACCTTAGTGACACTAGCTTCTTTTCGTCTAATGACGCGTTTCGGGATTAAAATCCCATCTTCAGATTACAAAATTAATTTAAAAACGTAAATGTATACCACATTTTGTGGTTATGTCATAATAATGATTAAAATCGTTTAAATAAAATATATAAAAATATAAAACGTAACAACTGAATCGTTCGGAGCACTCGCATGCATGCGCGCTGTACCGCGTCTTCCTCACGACTCTTGAGAAAGACTCAAGACACAAGAGTCGTGAGGAAGACGCGGTAGAGCGCGCATGCATGCGAGTGCTCCGAACGATTCAGTTGTTACGTTTTATATTTTTATATATTTTATTTAAACGATTTCAATCATTATTATGACATAACCACAAAATGTGGTATAGATTTACGTTTTTAAATTAATTTTGTAATCTGAAGACGGGATTTTAATCCCGAAACGCGTCATTAGACGAAAAGAAGCTAGTGTCACTAAGGTGGACCAAAATAAGGTAATTTATTTAATTATTAATTTATACTGAGTCTAAGACCATTCTGTCATAATTCCACCTTAACGACCTTATAACAGAATTGCCTTTTTTATCTTGTCTAATTATATGACGGAGTGCATATATGATCATTAATCATTAATCACTGTACCTCGTAAAGGGCCACCGTCGTGACAACCGGAGTTCACCAGTGGTATGTGCACGTTAAAAGAATCCCAAAAAGTACAAAGGCGGTCGAATGAGGTATTAGAATAAAATGCAAAACTAAATAAGCAAGGAGCTCTATTAGCATGATACATAATTCCCGTTCAAAGACGAGTGGGTTTCTAGAAAGCTGTTTGGACAGAACGATACTTAAAAAGGAAAATGAATTCCCAAGGGATATACACCTGTAAGTTGTGATCGTACTTAAAACTTTCCACCAAAACGTCTATATTAGTGTCATTATATGTGTAAACAGTGATAAGAAATATAGTGCTAGAGAAAAGAGCAAAACTGGGCAATCTGCAAGAGGTACACGGATAACTAGAAGCTCAGCCTGGAAAATGTTAATACAAATATTTTAGTATCAAAAAAATTTAATGCAAACAACTAAACTTTTTGAAAATTTGGTTATACATATATGGCATGAACCAAACAAAGAAAAAAAATTGATGAATTTAAGTTTTGTTTATAATGTACAATAGACCTGACATGCTGTTTCTGTTGGGAACGAGTTGAAGACTTCAGAAAACCTAGTGGTTGACTCGTGTCTGAGTTTCTGGTTGCATTGAATTGACGCCACTTTCCGATATTCCGATAAACGAAATCCACAAAGATGTGAAATGTTTGAAGGGTTGATACGATGGAGTCTCCTCCTGCACTATGCGCTTCCTTCCGCACGTACGTACAAAGACGCTGAACAACGGAAAGAGTATTACTGTACAGTAGAGCCACGTCTGCTATTGTCTGTGTACAACGCGTAACGTTAACACCGACTTCACAATGCCGTCTCGTGGCAGCTGTGACTTAATATTATTAAATCTGCGTTTTCGTAATGACTTCTTTCGCATCATCGCGTAATTCAATACCGTGCTCCGCTGATCGCGTAAGACGATTACACTGCGCAAGTAATGAAGCATTGAAAAATAGTCCAAACAATGTACAAGTAGAAAAAATAACACCGTGCCGCCGTAGCTTCGTTTCTTCCGTCTTAAACCCGTAGAGTAGTAATCTTCTTAACGCAGATTAACATTTAAACCGTACTAATTAAAATAATAACGTTGTTACGAATCATTTTTACGTTTGCATCAGTCTGTATTTCCTCTTACTTTCTATTTTAATTTCAGTTCCGTTAATATTGGTCTACTGTCACAAGCATTTTCTTCCTGCTTGCTTATTATTTGCTTATTGATTCTTTCTTATGTGTTCGTCTAAAATTATGGAAAAAACATGCGCGCGCGCGGACACACGTACAGCTGTATCTCTTTAAAATCCCTATTAAGATGGGTGAACGTTATTTGGCAAACGATCTCCATCGTTGTAATTTTTGTTGTTGTTTCGATCCAACGAATTCTGTGGTCGTCTTCAGAAACTATAAACGTACAAGTACCTACGATAAAAATTATTTTAACACATATAAGTAATTTGTCGGTATATGTTATTTTTAAATTTATGTGGATTTCCGTTTGAATGATGGCAGATTTAATGTTAATTATTGTTATTTTGACAATATTTTGTTTATAATTTTTATTGTAAGTATATTTATGTTTATAGCTTATGAAGACGATCACAGAGTTTCGCAGTCGAAACACTAAGAGCAAAATTTTCATGAGAAAGTTACTCCGACATGTGGTCTTACCACATCTGTACGTATGTATACATCCACGCGCATTAGTTTCTGTGTGTGAGTTATGTTACAGTTTCGCCCTCCTCCTTCTTCTGCTTCACTTAAAACTTCATACAAACCTGTTCTGGCATCCATCTCACCCTCAGATGAACCACGTCTCAGCTACCAATGGCTTTACATTCCAGCGCCGCTTTTGGCAGTAGATCCTCTGGCGTCCTTTGCAAATGATTACACCATTGTCTTTTATAAGTTAAAATGATTTCATTTATATCTTTTACTTCTCGTTCTACTCTTGTATCCTCATTATAGTTTGAAGTATTTTGAAGAAACTGCATTCCTTTTTCGTCACGACCTTTCTGCGAGTCATAAAAATTTCTAGTACTTTCATCCCCCAATCCACAAACTTTAAAAAACTTGTTAATTACTTTGTTGTCGAACAGTATTATTATGCTTTTCCATCGCGTATGCAATTGTATATTTGATGTCGGAAGAAAGTGATCCGAAAAAATGTCATAACCTCTCCACTTGTACCTTCAACTTGTGACGCTAGTTTCTTAATAATTATTAGACCCTACGTAGTCTATAAGTGACCTAAAACCTCTCGCCGATCAGGTACACTTATGACTATGCTTTTTCCTGAAAAATACATTTGTTATCCTTAAATCATTGTGATGTGACAAATTCCATTAGCTTTTCACCATTTCTGTTTAATGGTGGCTCTCCACAGGGTCGTGTTAGTTTTGAAGGGGATTACTGCCATCTCTAGCACTTAAAACACCAAACGTATTACACTATAGTTTTTATTACACTTTTTGAATAGGGTTTGATAGAGGAAAGGATAGGTTTTTTCGCTTTCCTCCGCTCTTCTGGAGATAAACCCTTATTATGGTAATGTATCCTCTTTCATACTTGAGTTTCATGGTTATTATTATTACCCTCACAGAATTATAGTGTTTATCTCTTTTTTCCCATTTTTTATCCACGCCTTCACTTGCCCTCAATCTGTTTATACATATTGTATTACACGCTCCATTCGAGTTGGTATCGTTCGAGAATAATTATATTAACATTTAGGTACGGGATACCTGGTCGAGTAAACATCGCACGATTATCGATAAAGTTAATCGGTTTTACTTGCGGGCGGTGTATAGATGCAGACTGTGCACTAAATCCGTTTGCATCGGACGTTTGTTGGATACACCTCTACCACCCACCACGTCGTGTACACACGATTAATGAGAAATTCGAATACAACAACTTTGCGGTCTACCGTAAGCAGAGCTGGAGTAGATTGTACAATTGGTGATTATGGTCTAGGGAAACTTCCATGTAATGACATCTCATCACCGTCCAGTCTAATTCGTCAGCATAATAAGAATGCTCACACTCAATACTCACACACACTATCAAGGGATGAACACACCGTAGGCTAAGAAGCGGAAACTTCAGCGTATGGCTTGGAACGAAGACAAATGTATGTAACCAGCAACCAGCGACACACCCAAGGGGAGGAAAACAACGGAGACGCCAAAAAGGTAGATTCTGCGGTGTATCAAACGGTTTTTAAAGTGAAACAATGCGAAAACAACATTCAGCACGTAACGGAAAATGAGCAAAATTATCACTTGTCAGCTTGAAAACTCTTCCCAACTTTGAAATAGTGAACTACTAATGTTGAAATAAGAATAAAGATTCTACCATATAACTCTTTTACTCAGCTCTCATGTTCTTAAAGAAGAGCAATTTTTTACAATTTAATGAAATATTCCAGTTTTGGTACAAAGTTTTAAATAAAAATTTGGATTGGCAACCAACACTGAGAGCTCTGCAAATGTTAAACTGCTATAAAAAATTAAATACGAAGCTCGTCAAAGGTACTTACATCTTTGGTTTGAGTTTTCCTTAATTCTTAACATCAATTCAAATGTTTCTTTAAAGCACCATGGTGGCTGAATTACAACAAAAATATTTCAAAATATCTCCAACAATCAAATAATGACATACCAACCTACTAAACTTACTATATATATTATAAACTTGTATTTTTGTATTTCGTCAAAAGATTTGTTTTTATTACATTAGTAAGGCATGAACCATTCATTAACATAAGATAATTATGAGTACCTAAAGATGACAATCCATGATCAGTAGATAATAAGATAATAATTAAATTTAAAAAAACTAATTACTTAAGTGTGTTGCAGTACCCTCATCTACCTGTTCCCCAGCACTAGAATTAATCGCATTAATATTGAAACCAGTGATCCCATTAAACCGAGGTTGCAGTTTGTTAATTAAATATTCAAACATGTCGTTTAATTTTTTATGTTAATTAAATATAAGAATTTTATTGTACTATTATAAATTGAATAGTCAAGCAGAACCAAATAAAAAATAACTAAATCAACAGGAGTTTAAATTTAGAATATAAAGAACAGGAAAAAAATGGAACGTGCAGGATCACAAGTCATATGACAGGTAGATGCAAGTACTCTCCTGGTATTACATTTTCTTAAGGTCTGGATTTTGTTAATAAATGAATTTTAAAATTGGTTTTCTTTTTGCAAAAAATAGAATTAAATATTTATATTATACAATGGTAACCCTTGACATTATGCAAAATCAATACACGAATACTTATAAGTTATTCATAACACAGTCATCACTGTCCACACTTTAGCATGTCTTCACAAAACATGTTCAGTAATGTTAACTCTGAAGCATGAGTCTAATTTCTAGAACTAAGTTTCTGCGTGTGTGTTACCCGATAAACTGCGGAGTATTTCGTGTGTGAAGTTTATAAAATAAAAGGAAAGTTCCCACCTGATCTTTCAGATTGCCTTAAGAATATTCCTGCATTTCCGGTTGGGTGTGAAGAATGATGCCGCACGGCGTGACGGCGTTGGGGCTTCTTACGCAGGCTCTGCGGATGGGCGAAGATGTTGAGTGCCCATCTCGTCGACCCCTTTCCTCCCGACTAAAGCGGGGAAACCTGAACTTCTTTATCGAATTATCGACTCATAGTAGTATATCACAGTACAACGTCACAATCCAAGCCGCACCAAGTTGAAAGAGAAAAAAAGGAGGATGAAGACGCTGCGCGAACTTATAAAACTAAAACGTTGCTGACTAAATCTCGTTGTCAGGAACAGACGCTACTGCCAACCAAATGACGTCACCAATCAAGGTCGCAGCGGCCGACTGATTCTCGGTTTCGAAAGCGGGCATCGCAACATGCAGCGATAATGCACTGAACGCACGGAAAATACAATTAAACTGGCCGTGGTGTTTACATTTTAATATAACCACGACACAACTCGTACTGACGACTAGTTATGTAAAGGGCACGAACTGAATTTATACGGCAGGAACTGAATACTATGAGCACACTCGACAAGACTGCCCAGTATCCACTGAATTGATGGGAACATCTTTGCGGATAGATGACTGCTCCATCCCCAAACCGCTATGGAATTACAAGCCAAAGGGACGGAGACGTGTGGCAGGTCCAAGGAAGCGCTGGAGTGACCAGCTCTAAGCTCTTGGATTGTTTGAGATCGGAACAAACCAACCTTGGTTTAATCCTTGCACATGATATTGATGACGAAGGGCATAAATCTGGAAAACGAAGTTTTTAGGTTTTTAAAGGCAAAATCTTTATGCTAAGATCAAGGAGGGAATATCTGTTGACAGATCATGAACTGTCAAGGATGAAACCTTTAATTCCACCTTGCGAAAGCAGCTTGGGAAGCCTTAAAATCTGTAGTTGACAAATTTTAGGAACTGTAATCGAAGAGCTAAAAACTACGCCTTTAATGAATTTCTGATAACATATCGAGAATTAGGTGGCAATACGTCGTTAAAAATACTCTTTCTTGACTTTCTCTCAAGCAACTTTGATACAGTGAGGTATGAGTATGGAGATTGCTTTCAACAAGACATTTCTGCGATGGAAAGAAGATACCAGAGCAAATGGAACGCACCTATGCTTGTTGACTATTGTTGGAATGTGATAAGACAAGCTCCAGAAGCGTAGATAGGTTAATTGAAATTACCAATACAGAGTCCATATCTGGAGGTAGGAAAATTTTATTAATTAACACATTAATAATTATTATTGTCTTATTGAGTTATAACATAAAATTGTTTATTACTTAATTGCCTTTAAATAAAAGAGTCTATCGGGTTCGTTTTACATATAAGGTTACTTGTGCATAGAATTCCAATGGTTATGTAGAAATCTGGCGCGCCGCTCTCGCTGCTCTCTGCGCGTCGCTGGATGACCTCTACGTAGAATATTCACGTCTCGCACACACGCACTGCGCTATCGGACTATTGTTTATTATGAATTTACTCTCAGGGTTCTAACTGGGTACAAATAGATCATGTGTATTTGGCTTACACAATTCCTGATTCTTCAAGTGTTCTCGCGTTACATTCAGAATACCACGGTCGGTATTACTGCCCCTAGACCGGAAATCTTCCACTGTACATGCAATACACTAAATAAGACCTATTTAAATTTTATTGAGTTCTTCGATATGGCTACGACTACGATAAACTCGTACCGTCTACCAAAATAGTAAGTCTCATAGAAATAGACTTGTCCTGACACAAAAAACTCGCGATAGACAGGACGTTCTTCTACGACAAGACTTCGGAGTGAACTGACCCATCCGTACTCGGCAGAGCACCGACTCAAATAAATTTTAGATCTTCTGATTGGTGAAAAATCTAGCAAAGTCATAGATGGTCACCGTGATAGACAGAATTCAAATTAAAACTCTATCCGATTCTGCTAAGTCCTGTCTAGATTTAATATACAAATTTTATTACCCTCTTGGAGATAACGAGTTAAAAGAAGGACTGATTTCATAAAAAAAAAGCATATAAAAATTATAGTTTTGGAGAATTGAGTATACAAAAAATGTAGCCTTCAATAATGAGAATACCCTGTCCAAGTTTCAAAAAGAAATGTAAATTATTAACGAAGTTATTAAAAAAAATGTTAACCACATGCTCTCCCGCGCACTTACACAGAAATATTTCACTTGACATAGAAGAGTACAAAATTATGAATATTTTGACATAACACAACGTTTGTATCCACACCTTAATTCAAAACTTGTGACTCCAAAGAAAAGAACAAAATCAATTTATAACATGTTTATGGCCGTCAGAGAATGTGTTACAGCATTATTATCTCTATTATATGAAATTTATATCCTGTGTTCTGTTGGAATATATATATATATATATATATATATATATAAAATGTATGTATACATTTGCACATATAAATAATATATTAGAAAATTTTTTAAATGAGAAAGCCCTATTTTAATTTTAACATTAAATAAGAGAGCTTATTCTATGAAAAATACGAGTACAAAGCACTCTACTAATAATAAAAGATGTTTATTTATGCAAATAAATTGAACGAACAAACACATAACGCAAAACCTAACTTAACTTGAAACAAATAATAATGTAAAAAAATCGTACTTGTGAACTACATATGTTTAAGTCATTCTTCACACAGTTGTTTACGTAAAAAAGTAGTGCAATTTATTAAAAACGTAAAATTTTATAGTTATTAATGAGCATTTTTAAGGTTTAAAATATATTTTTTTAGAAATAATTATATTGAAGGTTCCATACTATCTTATTTGAAATCTTATCTGACCATCATATCTTCAGTTATAAAGTCTAAAATCATCAATTTTGCCATTAAATGAATACATATGTATAATATCTGCATTCCAATTTATGTTTTTATATAAAAAGATGAGCTAAAGAGGTGGTAACTTGAAAACAAAGCGTTCCATGTCTACGTTTCTATGTAGTTTATTTCACATATGTAACATGCCTTTAAAGTACGTACGTATCATTACTCTGTGAAACTGGCTGTGACCAAGGTTAAGGTAGACATTATTACGTATCATATTCACGACGTATTGTGCGTCTGAGTGTATTTAATACAAGTTTTGACTTTCGTATATTTCATGGTAGTTTATTGCCTAGAACCATAATATGTCAGGGGCTGTGAATACCTTTCAAACTGGATCTGACAGCCGACCTCACTCAGCCCACGGCTTAAGTAACATTTATCACAATTGGCGGCGGAGGTAAGATATTTCCTTCCTTCCACCAACTTTTCCACGATACAGTAATAAAGTTTTTAAACTTGTCCAACTCGGTTTCTTTGAAGATACTGTACAGCGGCGCTGTGAAACTTCTACAAAGCGTATTTAAAGTTGGTGGAAGCAATCAATTTTCAACAAATAGTTTTTGTAGTTTGCGCGCGCACCAACACACACACACCGATACCGTAATCTACATGGAAATCGATTTACGTGTTAGTCACAGACGTTCTTCTTTATAATCTTATCTATACTATGTTTTATTTATATAAACAGAATGACACAGAAGTAAAATAATTTAAACTCGCTCTCTCTCTCTCTCTCTCTCTCTCTCTCTCTCTTGTTCTCTCTCCACTTCATCTGTCACACATACACACAAATTACGTCAAGTACATACGGAATATGTAATCTGTGCGTATAGTCACAGCGGTCTGCGATAGTCACGACTAAATCAGTTCTGTTTATGACACACTGCGAAGTTAATGTAGGCCTACTCGATTGTGTATGAATCGTACGTACACGAGATAATGATAGTTGAACTAAACGTCTGAGTATTGAATGTACGGGCTCGCAAGGAAAACCGATTAACGCCAACTATCGATAATAATCGATCGGCTCTACGATATGAGGTATTCCTCTGACCAAGTATTAACAATTTTATCCACGATCAATGTCCTAATCGATCGGTGCCAACTCGATCTGGTTACGTAATACAGAGTAAGTATTACTCTGTACACGGTTTAAGTTACAAGTAACATATACGAATTTTTCCGGCCACTCGGGACGCCCAAAAAGTGGCAGTTACGAGGAGATACTTCTAACTGAAGAGAGAAAGAAGAAGACTACAGAATGATGGTAAAGTCGAACACTCGACAGAGTTTCAATGGAAACAAGGCACGTACGCGAAAATGGATACGAGTCCAACGTTAAAAACAAAAATTTTAAAAAACGTTATTTCAATTAATACGTTTTAAATTGTAATCTGCCGTACGAAGATTACTACTCAACTGAAGAAACGAAGCTACGTACAATGGCACGGTGTCGATTTGTACTTGTACAATGTGTGATTTTTCAGTGCTTCATTACTTGAAGAGCGGAGCTCGGTAGTGATTCACACGACGATACGAAAGAAGTCATTACGAAAACGCAGACTTAATAATGTTAAGTCACAGCAGACATTGTGAAGTCGATGTTTGAGTACGGCATTGCGAGAACAGTAGTATACGGACATGTCAAACATGCGTCCTTTACCACGTACATACACCAGTTCTTCGGCCAACAAGAAGTACGCGAAGAGAAAAGATACCACATCAAATCAGTCATCGAATGTTTCGGTTCTTTTTGGATTTCGCTTTACGACGCACGTACCGGAAGTGGTGTCAGTTCACTGGAATTAAAGAACACAAACCCGAATCTACGTTCTCTCCTCTGGTTTTTGTGGTCAGAATACTTCTTAAAATTTCAGTCGGTGCTCATAAAATTATAACCCATTTTTCTGCGTTGAAGAGGAAGTTTTCTTGGAGCTTAGGCCTATCTACTTTCTGCCGTTCTTTTAACATGGCCAAACCGCTGTAAATCTCTGTGTGCTCATTGTTATTCACTCAAATCATTCTACATATTTCTACTGTTCTTATATCGTCCGAAATAAGTTGTTACCGAAAGAAAGTTTTAATAACACCAAGTCCCTACTTACTTTTTGGGAATACACAAAGTGGTCATACGTGTGGAAGCGAGAACAGAATACAGTCTCCGTCGCTATTGCCGTTCAACAATCCAGTTCGTTTTGTATTAAACAAAATACGAAAAAAACCTACACAAGAAAGCGGCGTCAAATCATTCTAGCTAAAAATAAATCAGATAACCCAATGACACACGGTCGCATCAGTAAATTATTTCCATAACTTATCCTAACTTACACTATAATATCTACCCTCTTAACGGGTTTCATACAGATCTCCCCGTCCTCTACATCTAACCAGGGCACCGTCCATAACCAATCCTCGTGCTTCCATGCTATCTTATATACCCCCGCTCCACCATCTCCGTGCTGTCCTCTTCCGTCTTTCGGGTGGTGTCCACTTGAAAATCCGTTTCGACCATCGTTCGTCTCCTATTCTCATCGCATGACCAAACCACAGCAGCCTCCTTTTGCAGTACGAGCTATTGAGATCTGTCTTGCTCGTATACGTCTCATGAGTTCCTCATTACAGATACTTTGCAATCTTCGTACCCCGCATTGCGTTTCAGGGAGTTCATCCCGACAACATTCTAAAATATTTACTACATGTACTGACACAAAATTACAAGAAGAATACATAGAGCAAAGCAATAAGCGAAGAACAATATAGACGATCCTAAAGATTTACAAAGCATGAGATAAACAGAAATAATAGAAGGCGGGGAAACACTTAAATAATAAATGGGCACAGACTGAGATCTAATGAACATATAAACAGAAAGGAAGAAAATTCAATGATAAAATTTTTGAGTGAAGTCACAAGGTAGTCAAAAATTAAGATGAAAAGACTAGGTCACTGAAAACAAAACATATGGTAACAATGGAGCAGATATAAAAACAAAGAAACTCGCGATTGGCGGTGGATAAAAAATGATGCAAAAAATTACCAAGAAGGGAGAAAGTGATTATGGATTAACTCAACCTATCCCACTATAAAATACATGTGGTTCCTCATTTCCATTGTGCATATATTATATTATATTTTAAAATTTAATTTTCAAACTAAATATCTTTGATTTTTAAAGTAATTTTCAATCTGCGAATCATGTACATTCAAATCTTGGTTATCCTGTATTACGGAAGAGACAAGACCCACGGATTAATCCAATCCACGGATAAACCGTGAACTTCTTTCTAACAGACAAATATGGTAAGAGTTAGGTTATATTAAAATGCATCATATTTTAAATTAATATTCAGTGGCTAGATGACTGTCCTTTCTCCTTCTAGATACATTGGAAACTGTATACCGGACTTTTGCCTCAAGATGTACCGATATTCTTATAAGAGTTTCTCGATGTAAATACACGTCTTTCCTTTTTCATATTATTTTTAATGCTATTATTATCACAGTATTTTTAAGTTATAAAAATAAATATCTCTCCATGTTATTATGACCTTGCAAGCTTATGCAAAAAACCACGTCATTCGAAGACAATCATAAGACGTCAGATCTGCTCTCTAATACGCCGTAAAAGTTTCACACTGTTTCGAAGGGAAGCATTTCGTTATGGTATAGAGGCGTCTAATTAATTTCAAGAAAGAAAGCGACAGACGTAACCAACAGAGCTGAACAGAGCGAAGTAAGCGAAAGACGAGGGGGTAGTGCATCTATCAAGAAACTGGAAAAGCTGATTAATTATGAATAACGTATGAAACGCAAAAAATGCCACACACTTTTGGTGGCTTCAGATCGTGAGGTGTACCAAGCGTGAGGGGAGAGAGAAATATTTATAAAGGATGAGCACTACGCACGCGGCAAACGAAACGCAGCAAAGGCGCGGATTAACAAAAAAAAGAAGATATTCCGTTGATGGTACCTGCCAGTGGGGCGGTATCTCCCACTGCCGTATACACATATATTTTTTAAGAATCTGTGCGCGCCCTCTCTCTTTCTCTCTCTCCGGTTTGGCAACGATCAAAGGTTATAAAATATGCAAGCGTTCACTTTACCAACCCCCTCGCGACGTACCCCCAAACTCACGCCACGTGAAATGACAAAGCAACCAATTTCATACGGAGATACACAGATAAGATATAAATCTCGTGAAATGTTTACATCCACCGGCAGAAAGTATATATTTTATAAAAAGCCGTATGAGAAAATATATTATTAAAACGCAAAGTTTTTTCGCTTTTACTTCTCTTCTATTTTTCCTGCAAAAGTCTTTTTCGTTTTCGAATTTATAACGGAACGTGTGTACACCCATTTCGTTACGATTTGAAAACTTTTTCTATTTAACTATATATAAATTTTATACGCTGCAAGTAAGTCATAGTTCGGTTCAAAAGTGATAATTCACGTTGTGTGTGTGTTTGTTTTGTAAATAACTTTAGTTAGTAAATTCTTTTCTCCATTAAATCTAAAGGGAATATACGTAATATACTGTGTACGGATAGATGTGAACGTTTACAATGTTCAGGAAATGATAAACGAATATGTTGATATAAACGAATAAATGATAAGAACATGTTGACAGAAGACGAACGACTGTAGCACTCTGAATAAGAGCCTATAAGCCAAAGAGAATAAGAGATGTTAAGGGACCCACAGAAGGATGGAACATCGGCTCAAGAATTCTGCTTACAAGAAAATTTTAAAACGCAACAGTTGTTAAAACAGATTTCTATCTCTGCAGCTTGTATATAATCCATAATGTTTTTAACCCATTATACACACGTAACCCAATGTATTGTTTTTCGATTAACATTTACGTTCTTCTTGTGGAGTAGAAAGTGCCTTAACTTCATACAATTTCGTTTGAGTTTTCTTTCAAGGTCTCTGCTAAAATCTTATACTAGTTCAATAAATCAATGAGAAACGACAAACTATAGAAATGGCTATATTACGGAAAGTTCTAGGAAAGACAAGGAACGATGGGTTGCCAAACAATAGTATAAGAGAAACGTGTAATTTAGCAGATATTAATTCTTGGAAAGAAGAAGGGTATGGAATGAACACATATCAAGAATGGATGACACAAGGTAAAGAAAAAGGCAAGAGATAGCCAACCAAACACCAAGAGGAGCACTGGTCTGCCAAGGAAGAGGTGGAGCGACAGCATGTAGGACCGTTGTTATAGAACAGGACAGAGGTCTAGAAACAAACTTTGTTCTAGAAGAAGATCTCTGTTTTTGTACTCTAGACGCCTCACCGATCTCATACATATTACCATAATCGAGGTATCGAAGGGACATTTATTTTTTTGACAGAAACATTCCAGAGGAGGAAAATGACAAGGTCAATATTAGGCGGAAAAAATGTGTGAGAATGTCCCCAAAAGTGAACTAAAAGAGATGGAGCATGGAGATTATAAATCGTCCAACAAGTTAAGAACGAGGGTTAAATAGAAGGCGATTCGGCAGACCCAATATCTGGGGAGGGGGAAGAACGATTAAGCTCCGAGGGTAAATAATGAGATGAAGAAGAACAAGAAAGAAGGTTTTGTTTTTTTTAGAAGACACTCGAGTAAAGTAGAGCAGAGTAACGTTTAGTTTCATCTATACTAACAATCGGGCAAAACAATTATGGAGCTCCAGCATCCCATTAAGGCAGTGGTAGTTTATCTGTATGGGTAACGTAGGCAGTGATAACTCTAATCTGTCTTGTCTATAAAGTGTTTTCCCCTTCATTTTAGAATACAGATCTTCCCGAACCTTTACCATTCTTCCATATCGTGCGCCACGTTCGTCCATCTACAAGTCATCTCGCCATCATTAGTGGGGGGGGGGAATACCTCTTTCACTTTTCCCCAAGGTTGCAAAAGTATTATAGGTTCACTGCATCTGTTTACTTTGTTTTTTTATGGTGTTGCCCGCAAGCGTCCATTTAAGTGTAACAACATGCTTTCTGATGCCTTCTGACTTTGTCATATTCCTAATTAACTACACTGTTTTCCTGCGGCTTAAAGGTAATGGGTGTCTCTCAGCCATTTCTTCTGGGTTTGGGATTTTGTCCATGTTAAAGTTTGTGAACGTTTAAATATGTAACATATGATACAGGGAATACCCGCTAATTAAAAACCTTCCTCCGGGCACCTACGCTAACCACACTCAACTTTTTATTTCACCTGTATTCAGTCTTAAGTGAGTGTGTGTGTGGGTGTGTGTGATAAACTCCTTTTCGCACTATCGAAATGGCTTGGGAGAAACATGTTAGATTGACTACGTGAACTGTGTGGCATAGAAGAAAGGTACTGTACGTAGACCAGCTTTGCTGACGAGACGCCTGAGGAGCGGGGGGTCTACTGAATGATAGTGCGTGCTTGTGTTGGTGCGGTATTACTGTTTCTGAACACACTGTTCACACGTATTTAGTTGTAATGTTGTGTGCGTATTAGATTGAACGTCGTACATTGTATGTAAGTGTAATTTACTGAATATTTTGTTAAAGTGTTTTTTATTCGCTACAAGAAATACCTTGTGAGAGACAGTCAAGTAATACCGAAACTTTGTTAAACGTATTTTAAATGTGTAGTATTACAGTGATGCGTTCAGTGGAATGGCATACGTCACTACACTCCTTGTTGAGCTGTAAAGGCGAACTGTTGATAGTAGTAAGATCGGCACTACGCTCTTCAGTTGCTTACTGTTATCCTAAGTACTAATCTCCACAGTTCGAGTCGTTGTGGGGTCTGAAAAACGCACCTTGATTTGATGGCACGACCGGGAATGGAAACCAGAACTTCTTGGTTTGAAGCCAAAATCCATACCCACAAATGTACTAAGCAATATATGGTTTTATTTTAACCTGACACAAGTCTCACAGAATACATCTGCGATAAAAAAAATAAGACCATTCTACTTACAGGAAAACTTATAATTTAATAACTTGTAAACTTGTAGCTTGTAACTTGTGTTTCACACAAGAATCCTGCAAGAAAAATATCTCGACGGTCACAGGGGATCGTTGTGTTATACAGTGGGAACAGAATAACTGACACCATTGACGTCACTAATTGCCAACTTTAATTAGACAACAATTAAATATCGACAAAGAATTCTTATTCAAGTTAGCTTTGGCTAACAGACGCAATAAATAAAATGTCTGCTTCTGTAGTTCTGCACTAGTTAACAATAATCATTTTCCACTAATCCCCAACAATCACTTGGTCCGCACTGAATAAATCGCCTGCTGTAACTGAAACTGGGCCGCTCCGAAATCCAGTATTTTTTATACCTCCGCCGCCTTGCAATGTAGCAAATTAGCGGGTCTGGATGCTAGTAGAGCAGTCGAGTACAGGCACAGACAATCTAGAACAGTGGTTCCCAATCTTTTCAGTCCGCGGACCCCCCCCCCCCAAATAAAAATTTCACATACAAACTCTTATATTTTAATTAAAATGTATATAACCAAAATTCCCTTAACTTGCAAAATCTTAATATTAATGATATCAAACATAGTTTAATGTGAACAATGAAGCTACTTTTGAACAATTAGCTCTGCAATATTAGGTTTAATGTCTTATAATTTCAATATTTAAGTCACTCTCGACATCAAGTTTATTTCTTAACTTTGCCAACCTCGGATCTATCTTTCCACCACACATGTCAGAATCCAGCTACTTAGGCGCAAAACCAGTTACACGGAAAACGTTTTGCTTAGATACACATTGCTTATAGCCAACGTGGACTAAAACAGCGCTATCTGTTCTGTGTTGATGCGACGCTCTAGTCAGTTCGGCTGACAAACATATCTGCTACACGACATTATTTAAAGACATTATTGAAGCCATTAGTTTGAAATCACTTTTACAATTACAATTAGTTTGAACAACACAAAAAAATACTGGAATCTTCTACTACTTGATTTAAGATTCTAAAATTTAGATTTTAGACTATAACAAATCGGAGAATATTACGGCATATTCTATTTTTTCTTAAAAGTGTCCGCGGGCCGCACTTTGAAAACCACTGATCTAGAAGAATCCAGAACGCTGAGCATTTCTGCCGCGCAGAATTTTCTGTAAACACCTGGAACATACCGTATTCCTGCGATGCCGCGCAAATATGTAAGTGCAAGGCGGCACTTAGTCAAGCAGCGATGCGGTATTATTTATTTCATCAGTGTAACAATATATAAAACACTTTTACAACAGGAATATATTTTTATAATATTTATTTATATTTTTATACTAATCTTTATAATATTAGTTATCTAATAACACAACGAAAACGTAAGTTTAATAATATAGACATCTCACACACACACGCGCGCGCGCGCGCACGTCAACACGAACTAATATTTCTCGTTCTACAGAATTCTGATGCGTAGTCGTCTTTTGTGTTCGACAAAGCTTCAGTTGTATTACAATTCATATTAAGTAAGACCCGTGTTATTGACTTCTGAGTCAAGTTCATGAATCATTTTGTTTTGTAATGAGTCATTCGGGTAACGTCGGCGTATCTAACCCTGTTCCGGTACCGTTCGCGCACTTCTACACCTCGTTTTTCATATGACAAAAACGAATCGCCCACACAACCAACTACCGTCGTGTCTGAATCAGAACCGCCAGGTATAATTATTATAGTAATGATTGTAATTACCATTATCGCAAACTACGAAAACCTTTCACTACGAATCGATGTGCGGTACACTTTCCATGCCAGTTCGCTAACCCTGTTATTACACGGTACTGGACGTGCAATGGCGTCGGGGTAGCCATCATTATTACTGTTATCGTCGTTGTATTATTATTTAATACAGGTATCGGGACATAAAGGGCTGAAGAAGAGTGCTACGCGGGGTATAGGGGGGCGGTCAATGATATACATTGTGGCTGGGCTCTGTTGTGCAGTCCATCATGCGATGTTTCATGTCTACACACACACACACACACACACACACACACACACACACACACACACACACACACACACACACCGTCACGCACGCTCTGCGGTAGCCGTCGACTTCACATCGGCAATCTTTAGTTTTCCTGTCAGAGTGATACCCAACGAAAACGCTGTGTTAATATTGAACATTCACTAGAGCGCGCGCGTGTGTACGTTTTATATCAAGACATCTTTCTGTTGAAATTTTATACACACACACACACACGAAAACGTTAGTGAATCGCTTATTTCTGAATATTTATTAGCATGAATCATTGCAAAAAATAATGCATAGAGGTTACGTATACATAATTTTCTGCTTTATACATCTGATTCTCCTAGTATTAATAACCAACGACACCTGAAGATATTGTTCAAAGGTTCTAATTGTGTTTCTCAGACACAAAACAAGAAATATTTTAAAGTAGCGTCTTAGTACACATTAATATATTTAACTATTAATTATAACAAGCATATATACAGTACAAATTATAAAAACACAAAACGTGAATATACATAAAAACTTATACATTTTACTTTCTGTATAATATTCATTGTCTTTGTTTATAACGGCCTCAGTATGTGTGTTTGTATGAACTTTGGTCGACTTACGTCATCAGTGTAAAGTCTGTACTGTTGTAATAGTCAAAAACTGGATGAACTGGTCACCAACTGGATGCTAAACTGCCAATAACTCTGATATGATTCGATAAGACAAGAGGGATTCGAAGGACTGGATGTGGTAAGTATGGAATCCATCAAGATGATAGAAATTTCACGCACAAGATCAAACAGTATTTTACACGTGATCAATTCTGCGTTCCCAAAATACACGCTTTGTTCTTCCATTTACGACGACTGGATCTTGTTATTGCGAGATACTAACCGGTGCTGAACCCATTACGAAGTTCTCAGTTAATGGAAAATAGCTACTGTCATTTTATTGATTAAAACAGTAGGATACAACAAGACAGAAAACAACAGGAATATCTGTTGAATGCTACTTAAAGAGCCCAAAATTAATAGTGAGGGCTTCCTACCATCTCAGAAGTTAAATTAGTTGAGTGTTGGCTGTTTGTGGAAAAGGTACTCGTGCACTGTTGATTTTTCACAATGAAACAGATAATCCAAAAATGGTGAGAATTTAATTTAAGCGCATACTTAGTCTCCGTAAACTATAAAAAGGCGTTTCACCGCATATTTGGTCATAATAGAGAATACAAATATATAATCAGAACAGCGCAATTCCTACGTAGGTAAACCAGAGCTGTAACTGATACACATCTTGGTAAAGAATTAACTCTAGAGACTAGAACTGATAAGAGCTGTATATTGGCACCTACAATACTCAACATTTATATAAATGACCTAGAACGACAATGAAAGGAGAAAGCTGAACTTCAGTATATAGGCCTACGCATGGTCAGCAAGAAATTCTTACGTTACCGATGATAAATTATAGTCCATAAAAGTGGAAACGATTTGCAATTGGCTGATTAGATTCAGTTGTAAGGAAATTAAAAAATCTCAGCACAAAAGTCAAAAGGTTACGGGATTTAAGGGAAAAGATTATTTCATTCACATTCAGTTTGAAACTTTCTGAAACGTGTTTCTATATGTAGACTTTATAAGTGTATAGATGATAGGATAAAGAAATTTCTTCTAACTTCTCAGCTACTACCGTCTAGTTTATATGGACTACCCAAAATACACCAGAAAGGAATGCCTATTAGACTAATAGTCTCTTGCACTAACTTGGCAACTTAGAGTGAGGCAAAATTCATAGCAAACAGCTGATTCTGAATGTGAACAAAAATAGCTTGTACGTAAAAGACTCGAGACACTTTCGTGCAGATTGTAAAGTCGCTAAGCTTGAAGACGGATAATTTACTGGTCAGTTTTGACGTAGAATCTTTGTTTACCAGAGTCTGTGGAGTGGTGAAAAACATGGACTTTCAACCAACACGGATTGCACAGGTTTGTATAAATCCGATGTATCTTTAATATGACGGTAAGTTTTATGAGCAGACGGAAGGACCCAGAACAGACAGAAAGTACAAATGACATCGAACGTTAGGTAGGCAGCACGCTTTGTTTATCTCGGGTGTGATATAATATGTGGAGACGATAAACTTATTTTAAATAACATGAGCAGGTGGCAACAGAAATGTGAGAGTATACGACGAACTCTGATAGGTACGATGAAGTTTAATGGAGTGAAGGCGCTCTCCACTTTTATGGATCTGAATCAAGGGTCCTAAAAAATAAATTTTAGAATCGTCAAAGATGAAGTTTTTCTGGTCAGTCCAAGATGTACAACACTCGAGCGTAGAAGAACCAGCGATATATGACAGGAGTCAGGAATGCAGTAGGCTATATAACGCAAGTAACAGAATGATCCAAAAAAATATGGACGGAGACCTTACTGTGCTACGACATATTGACATAAGACACACTGCCGAGGGAGACTACGACATATTGCCCTTTCGGAAGCCGAAGTATCATGAGACCGAAGAGACTATTAGCAAGTCTGAACAGAAAACGTACTAAATGTCCTTACGAACTGCGCAAAAGCAATATTTGTAAATAAATGCATGTTCAAAGAAAATCTCTATTATACAGAAAATATAATACAATCTGCAAGTAAAAGGCCCTCATAACACACACACACACACACACACACACACACACACACACACACACACACACACACACACACACACGCACACACATCTTTAATGTAGGATATTCGTGTGTCTGCTCCATCAGTGACTTGATAACATTTTTGCTTTGTAGTTTTTCTACACTATTACAATTTTTTATAAAACACTTTCACTGTTTCGTTTAGGCTGCCTGTCAAAAGATAAACGTGTTCAAAATAGTTTACAGCATACACTTCTGCCTACGAGTTCGACGTGTCTAGAATGCCAGTACGTGATAAAACAGGTCTCTTGAGTGATCGACAAAGTTGGAAGACAGCCGCAGCGACGAGAAGCGATAAATCGATTAACACTGACAACCGATGTGTCGAAATAGACACTTTCATAAAAGTATCTTTAAAAACTGCTTTTATAAAATTTTCCAGTGTGTTGAAATACATTAACAACGGAAACAAAAGTTTCTCAATGGCTTCTGAGTACGACCACATTTGAGTCCTGCTTGCGTGAGTTGAGTAGGAAAGAAAAAAGCGAACAAATAGAGGAGAGAGAGAGAGAGAGAGAGAGAGAGAGAGAGAGAGAGAGAGAGAGAGAGAGAGAGAGAGAGAGAGAGAGAGAGGGGAGAGAGAGAGAGAGAGAGAGAGAGAGAGAGAGAGAGAGAGAGAGAGAGAGAGAGACAGACAGACAGACAGACAGACAGACAGACAGACAGACAGGAGTTGTATAACTAAAAGCCATTACGAAGTCTATGATCATCAAAAGGAAAGCTCAAACAGTAATTTTTCAGTTTATCAGTGAGTAACACTTCATAAAACTATCGCCATTGTTAAAAAAAATTTACGTAAGAAAAAGTTTCCAAAGGGAGTTGTTCATAAGCGAGCAACGAGTATATTTAAGCTGACCAAGATCACACCGATATACTGAGATACGTTGATCGTGTGACGAACTCGAGAGCTCCTAAATCGTTAAGGAATTATAAGCGTAGGTGTGACATCCTAAGAATAGATGGACCTATCAGCTGCTGTCGAAGCGAAACAAATCTAAAATTGTTTCTACCATGAAGCTGAAGACGTCATGGTGAATTTCAATTGTACGCGTTATTGGAACATCGTTAAAAGATACTTATTGACTGAACGGATTTTCCTATTTTTCATATACCCTCGTCCCAGTGTAATAAACCTGTTTCCATTTTTAAAAGAGTAACTACTATATTAGCGTATACAGCTTAAAAAAAATAATAAAACAGAGTAAAAATTGAGATTAGCAAATTTTTTCGTCAAGTTTTTCGACCCTCTGGGAGGGGGGTCCGATCCCGTTCGACCACCCCGTAAATACGCCCCTCATAATACCGGAAATATGGGTTCGTGTCTAAGACTGTCCGATAAAACTGCAGTATGCGATTTACCTTATTCCAGTTACTACACTAACTGCAAGCCATGGCGATACTGAAGTTTTGGTACAGACAGTTCCTAAGTCGGCTTCAAGGAGAGAGTATCGTTCTCATTTTGTTTCGCCAGCACATTCATAATCAGATTCTTATGGGTGAAGAATTTAATGATTCATTATTTTAAAGAACTCTAAACTTCGTTATTTTCTATATATTTTAAGAACAATGTTTAAAATTAAAATTGTTAAAAGTCTCAATTTATTTAAACTTTATGAATAATGTTGTTACGACTGTCTAGTGATCGTCGTATGGTACATTTGAAACAAAATACAAGACACCAATTAAGTAACTAATCACCAGATTTAATTATCACAATTAAACAGTTTGTAATCAACAATATAGTCCCTTACAACAAATCAAATTAAAATTGTTCACACGCAATAATAATGTCAACTAATATAAAACACAATAATTGTATTACAATTGTCCCACACAATTCTAAACACATAACACTTCGCCACAATACTACGAACCGCATTCGAATAAATAGCAACTCAAACTGAAACTGACCGCTGACTACTTGTATTTATACCCCGCCGAAATTCCAGAAACATCCATACTACGCATCAGCGTTACTCCAGAACGGAATTGATTGCGGCCTTGACACAGTGCGCGCGTTTGGCGAGGTCTAGAAAAGTCTCACTAACGCGTGTTGAGATGGCGTACGCACACATTACAGCCGGATTCCACTGGAACATCCGAGAAACACGTAGAATGTTTTGCAAAGGTGTAACACTGTTTCCGCATTACGTAACAATATAATAAATCGTATGTATTTGTATAATTTTAAAATAAATGTTAACCAATTAATGTGCTAATCAATCTTGTAAAAGAATTCCAGTGGTAAGTGTTATTGTAATCCACAATTTTAATCTGTTGCATGCAAATCTTGTGTAAAGTAGAACTGTTTTTATTTGGCATTCCGTTTGGTTTACAAACAGCAGTAGGCCTACATATTATGTAGCATTACACGGGCGCGCACACACAAAGCGGTGTAGTTTTGGGCAGTTGAAAGGTTTTTATCATACGTGCACTTTGCCCTTACTGATATCTGAACATATCTGATGTTCAATATTTATCGTTTTATGTTAATTATAATGTGTGTGTGTGAGAGACTAAAATAGTAAACAATGCAAATAATGTTTCGTCAACACATAAGTATAAAATCAAAACGCAGTCCAGACTTTTTTTTTTTTTTTTTTTTTACTGTCAGTTCCGACAGATCGCATCTCCCTCTCTCTTGTAACATTTAAATAAAGTTAAATAAAGGTTACACATGTAGTCCAGTGTTTATTTTCATACCTTGTGACGATTTAAATAAAAGAAATAATCAAGAAAATAAAAATTAAAAAAAAATTAAGGTTGCGAGCTCTTAAGCCATTTAAATCTCACTGTATTAATATAAAATACCTGTATGTACTCAGTATGAGAGGAAGCAGTAATTAATTAGTTATTTAGAAGATACTCCAATAAAAAGAAAAATTGTAAAGAGTTATTAATATCGTATTTAACCCTTTGCTTGTAAGCAGGCGCTGTCCTGTTGATTCCAGACTCGACATGCTTTCCGAGTCTTGTGTGAGTTAGAATAAGATAAAAAAATTAATGTTAATAATAAAAAAATCTGAAGACATAAATAGTCGCTAAAACAACTGATTTAAATTATGTATAGTTGTTTAGGGATAGTTTGTATAAATAAAAAATGTTAACTTAAATATAGTTAGGAACTATATTCTCGCGCGGAAATTGTCCCACTAACTTTTGCCCAGTACCAGGCGAAGGGAGCGGAATTTCTCTCTCTTGCAATGGTGACTTCGTACAGTATAGACGTAGGAGCTGTGCGCTTAAAATATGTTAACTACATTTTGTCTCACCTTAAGATGGTGTACCAGATGTAGCTGTTTAAAGCATCTGGATGTGTTAATTAATATAGTCATGTAAATAGACAAGAAATTTAAAGTAAAAAAATCGAAACGTAAAAAAAAAGGAGTGTAACACAAGATGACTTCGTGCTTCAACAAATATCAACAATTCCAAAGTCATACCCGGAGACGTGAACTATCAGGAGCCACAAACTCTACTGCACGTGACAGAATATGCAGATCCGGACATCCGAGAATCTACAAGATCATCGTAGATATCTACACGACATATTGTTCAACCTGCGAACTTTTGGAGCCCGTTACAGAGGAAGCCCAGACCGAGATGACGACGTAGCTGTTCCTGTTTCCCAAGACGGATACCCCAGGACGAGTCTTCAGCATACCAATTAAAAGGTGACTCGATAGCCTGTCTATCGAGGGTTACTAATATTTGTTACACAACACATCTTGAAAGAGACTTTTCAGAAACTATTAACTTTGTAAAGACTTATAAATTAAATCTAAGAATTTCATGTAACTATCCTAACTTCATACGTTGTAACAATTTATATGCTAATGTAGAGTAATATAATTCAAGCAATAATACCATTCTTCCAATGGTTGAATAAAAGAATGTCTTGCAAGCTAATATCATGAAATGAGTATAATTGAAAGTCTTAACTACAGAAATACAGAAAGTTGACCCGGATCCGAGGTATAGCTATATAGAATCAAGTTTGATCTCAAAGTTTAAAGAAACCTTTCAAATAACTTAATAATTGAATTAGTAAAGTCATGGGATCTGTCAGTATATGTTTTTAAATGTTAAATAAAGAGAAGTCTTCTTGTTACACACATATGAGGAGTGCTTAAATCAATTGTATACCTTGCCATTGTTTCCTTACACAGTTAGTAAGTAATTTGTTATATTAATTATTCTGTTAATTATATTAATTTGTGATCAATTCTGTTACAACGTAGGCAGCCCATCTAATTAACGGAGTTTAATTACGAGGGGTTCCCTGGATTTGTAACGCGGCGAAAAGACGTTACAACCTGTTTGCGATTAATAAAACTTTATTCAAGTCTGGTGAGGTTTTCACTGGAATTCCGGTAATCCACAGCAGAATGTTACAGTGTTAACTATCAGGATTGTTTCGACGAGAATGGGATCCACTTTACGTGTAAGTTAGTGTCCACTTCATCTTAGGCGTGTTTGTATTTTCGTTGAGATCACAATTAGTTAAATGAATCGGTTACTCGAAGCAGTTTGTAACTGAAATTCCTAATTTTGTACCTCGCTATCTTCCAGGACTGAATTGAAATAGGTTTCGTATAAATACAAAAGTCTCACAGTACTGTAATGGACTCGATCCGTTCAGCTTACCCCGTGTTGAGTCTAATTGTAGCGTTGCCACGGTTAGCAACAGTTTACTACGCCCATCGTGACTCACCTGAAGACTGTTTAGACACCTCTGTACATTGTACAAATACCGTATTTTGGCGTGTATAATGCGCACCCAAATTTTATCGGAATATTTCACAGAAAAAATGTAATTCGTGTACGATGTCCATCTGTATTAGTAATGAAAAACAGTTTAAAAAATTTATTATAACGCAAAAAATATAGTCTATATTGTTTGAATATTAAATATGCTGTGCAAAAGTGTTTTATACAAAATAATAAAAAAAATTTACTAACCATGCTTATTTATTTGTAAAAACAAAAAATTCAATTTTCCAGACGGTGTGTATGCATGGTCACTATCGGACATCCATTTATAAAATTTCCTTTAAAAGGTTTATTAACAGACACATCTAAAGGCCGAATTACAGATGTTAAGCCACCAGAACCACTGCCAACACTGTTTTCGTTTTTTGAAGCCCTGCTTTTACTTAGTCCGTCAAATGCGCTTTGAAGCTGTCCATAACTAACAAGTTTTTCTTCTTTAAAAGAGCAAAAAAAATTCTTCTTCAATCTAGTTTAAAACAGGCTTTTCTTCCAACCACGCTTTTTCCTGAACGCGAACGATTACACCCCTTGGAAATTTTTCTTTACGCAAAGTTTTTCTCTTTAGAATCACATATGGAGGTAACTTGTGTCCGCCGGCTGTAATCGATAGTATAACTGTGCACCTTTGTTTGTCGTGTCCTGTTATCTGACTGGCACAGATCCAGATCATCGCACCTTTTTCATCAGTACTCGTGGCCATTGGCATAGCCCAAAAGACAGGACACTGATCTGCATTTCCAATTTGATACAAATCAAAATTGTTCGTATCCCTCGTTTGTACAATAAATCGACGAAACTCGATAAGTTTGTTTTCGCACTCTTGAGGTAAACGCTGAGCGAGAGTAGTTCTTCTTCGAATCGAAAGACCGTGTCTGCGATGTAACCGTGCATACCAACCAAGACTGGCACGAAATTGCGTATTGTCTATTTCTAGACGCTGACCGATTTTCCTAGCGTCAATCTGTACCATGTCAGCAGTAACGGCGAAAGTTCCACTTCTTTTTCCTTTTGTGAACTCGACTAAATACTTTTCTACGTCTGTAAACGAAAAAAAAGATCGAAAGATCGCCGATCACGAGTAGTAACAATTAATTTTCCTTCTTGTTTTTTCCACTCCCGAACATTAGATTCCGCTACATCAAATTTACGCGATGCGGCACGATTACTATTTTCTTGTGCGAATTTTCTTAAGGATAATTTAAACTGAACCGTATAGGATGAACGAGATTATCTTCCACTCATTATGAATATACAATCTGTACCTTCACAAGCAAATACCGGTATTGGTAGAAACAACAGACTAACGACGACAAACAAGTACAGTAACAGGATGGTATAACAGAGTACCGTTATAAGTCTACGATGTGAACAGATAACTGGTGGAAAAGGGATGAAAGTGCTAACCAAATTAGCGGTAAATTTCACTTTACTGTTACTAGATTCGACCCTGCTAATTTTAAGCGACACTGCCAACACTGCCATGCGCGATCTGACCGCACACGTGCAAATCTACAATTTAGCGTATAAATTATATTATGCGTGTATAATGCGCACCCTCATTTTTTGGAAGAAACTGTGGGGAAAAGCGCGCACTATACACGAGAAAATACAGTAGTGAGAACGGACAGAATATGTCTTTGACGACTTGTAGGCAATAAGCGGCTTTTGCGTTTAGATAACACGTTCCACTACTATCGAATTATGAACGTTACAGTCGGTGTTCGATTACCGGTATAGGCCTATGTCCAGTGCTGCAATGATTCCGTATTCCGTATGTAACTAAACCTCTCCGACATTATTAGTGGTGTAGATACTATAATAATTAAATTAATGGCAACAAAATTCCTGTAAACGATTGATATCTGCAGGATCGTTCCTTCGCTCGAGTGAGGTTTGTAATTAAAATTCCATGATAGGTAACTCATTGTTTTACAAATCCTGTTTGAAATAGGTTTCGAATCACCGGGAACCGTAGGGTATTTAAAGATTGCCCGTAGTGTATAGGTTACTGGGGTGTCTTGTTTTCCTATGCACAAAAATATTTCTGAAACAGGATAACTGTTCAGAGTACGTACATACAACAGAATGTTGTCTTCAATCCATGTCGCACTGGGCAACGGTTTCTGCAACCGAAAACCTACAGTTTCTGTCTCGAGTGTGAAGAGTCTTGTACCGGTAGGTCAACGCCTCGTTCACGTGAAACTTTAGTTACAGAAACCAAGGGAGAAGATATGAATTAGGATCACGATTCGAATCGATTGTCATAACGTTTGATGTCCAGAATAGTTTGACTCTGGATATTCTGAATACCCAATCACATTGTGTAATTGCTACAGAAGATAACGGCGGTGAGGACACTACTAATTCAACCTGCAACTTAAAGCTAAAATTAATACTGTAGTCTTACCACCGTTTTAATAAGTAAACCATTTACAAGCGAATCCACAGCTAAAAGCGGTTGTCATCAGTCGTTTCAAATCTACGGTAGAGTTATATAAGAAGACAAAACCTACGAAAACAATCTTCTAAAAATGCAGTCGATTTATTCAGACTCCTACGAAACTACCAATCTACGGCGAAATTAACGGCAGCATGATAACCTCGAACCAGCTCCACTCATAACATTATTATTATTGACTTTCAGCTGTTCTTCTTAGATTTTTTATTAGACGTCGGTGGGGTGCAAAGAAAATAACTAATTGCTCATTTTTGTCAGAAAGAACTGCCCATCCTTAAAGAGGACTTAATTAACCACAGGGAAAGCTTACTAGGCCATGCTGTACGAAGACTAAGGAAGAGATTAGTGGAACGATGGCGACAGTAACGATCTGAAATGGTATAGGAATGTGAACAGAGGAAGATCAACAAGATTTCTTGTGAACTTCATATTAAGGCCACCCACCAAACCCCGGACAAAGGTTGAAGTAAGAAAAGAATATTATGGGCACAACACAGACAAGTTTTGTAACTTTTTTCCTTTTTTTCTTAAATTTACACTACTCTCCTTCTCTTGATTCAAAATATGACTATTGGCCGCACTGAGGTTACACGAAGAAGGCTGAATTTACTTATGTACTTTAAACCCCAAGCCTATCGTAATAGATGGAAAATTTAGAGTAATAATTAAAAACACGAAAATAATGTGAAATACGATTGAATTAACTAGTCAGAAAGAGAAAACGCTAAACAAACATACAATAAATATAGAGGGACCTATTTAGTTGGTACTGTTCTGGAGCAGGTCAGTAACTTTTAATATCTGGGCTGTAATGTGTCTTACATTACAAACAATGATGTGGTGAAGAAGCTGCACAAGTCAACCATATGTGTGGGATCGTCAGGAGAACTCTAAAACCAACGAGGAAAGAAACACGCCTGAAGTCCTACAAGGTGATGGCCCTCCCCACACTTCCCTAAGGGTCTGAGAATTGGACTTTAACGAAGTCCCAAGCCAGTCGTGTTCAAGCGGCCGCACGCACGTGGCAGAATATACTCTTCAAAAAGAATCTGCAATAGGAATGTCGATGTACGGCAGGAGCTGAATATTATAAGTATACTTGATAGAATTGCCCAGTATCGGCTAAAATGGTTGGAACATCTTAAATTAATGGATGACTGTCGCATACCCAAACAACTATGGAATTAGGCCTATGAACCGAAAGGGCGGAGAGGTGTGGTGCGTTCGAAGAAGTCACCAGATCTAGTCTATCTGTTTGGAACCGGAACAAACCATTTTTGGTTTATTTCCGGGTGAAGATGACGACCTATTTAGAAAGAGAAGCATCAACTGGCCAGAATGTTTATGTGTAAAGTGGCAGGTTCACAATTGCAAATTATATGAACAAAGTATAAAACATACAAAGAGAACTTACACACGTTTCGTTTCGATTTAAACCTTATTTTGAAATAGTTTCAGCAAACCGTAAAATTATCGGTAATCATCATATGACACAACACACAACGGGTGTAGTTTAAACCCTTAGTAAATCGGGAAAACAGAACACACTCTGCAGCATAATCCTTGAGGGTCTAAAATCTTTGAAAAGTCAAAACTACTAAAGGTCTTTACTCACTAAAAATTAACTTAAACGTTTAAAATATTGTTTTGTAACAAGCAAAACAAATTTATTTCTGTCGGCAGTGTAGGGATCGGTCAGAAACTGAATTTATTATTTAGCATCGCTAGGCAGGTGGTCTCCGCTTGCCACTTGTTGAGAGAGACTGTTTAAACGAGTGAAAGGTTTATTTGTACAGCGGTGAGTCTCCGGGGACAATAGAAAGCAGCCACACCTTTGTGGCAGCCCGGTTGATAAATGATGTGCCACACAGAAAGAGAAGTGGCACTTTGATTCCGTTAATAAGCGGCTTTCCGACTTCTACTATGCTTTTATTCACGAAACCGTTTGTCTATACTTCACACACGATTACGAGAAACTCGGGTGAGAGACAATTCTTGATAAATTATGAGGCTAGCTGAAGATTTAGTAAACGATCCGAACGGATTTCTCTTCTTGAAAGAAAAGTCTAAACAAAATATTGTTTTGTTTTCTTGAAAAAAAAAATATATATTTTATTGAACGCTGAATTCGTCGTTGACTAAAATGACGAGGACAAACCTTTACTATTGTAATACATGTTTTTAGCGTGAGCAAATATTATTGTCGTGAATTGCTACGTGTATTCCAAAACACGATTTACAAGTCTGAAGGGGCGTATTTACGGCGAGGGGGACGAACGGGCCGGCCCCCTCATAGAAGATCGAATTAAGTTGACGGATTTTGTTAATCTCTTAATTTTAGACCCTTTTATTATTTTTTCATGTGTGTTTTTCATCTAGTAATTCTTTTTCAATATAAAAATAACTTTATTACACAACATTAGCGAATTCGTTTGAAATATGAAATATACGAAAAACAATTCAATCAGCATCTTCTCAACAATGTTTCAGTAACCTGTATTTTTATTGTGCTCTTACCGTTTAATGGGATTGATTTCAGTATGTCATCACACGTTTTCCAACTTCTTTGAAGATAGTAATGTTGATTAGTACTGACTTGTTTTTTTTCTTTTGTATGAAGCCGACTCGACCGGACCCCGGACCCCCCCCCCCCGAAAGCCAAATTATAGATAGGCCACTGCAAGTCTATAACAACAGTTTATTTTTATGGAAGGTTACTCCACTGTATCAGAAAAAAGTTTGTAATAGGACAATCTCTTCATCTTAAAACATACCGCATAGTTTATTAAAGATCAGTAATACAGTTGTACTGAACATGTATCCAAATTGTAAAACAATATATACGGCACAATAAGTACGTGTATAAGCGATCATGACTTCAAACTTTTACTCTGCACATTGTTCTGTTGTAGTCATAAACTTTAATACAACAAACGCTTTACGATTGTCCTCTAGGCTGCATGTATAATCGTCTAGAATGTGTTTAACATTATTTACACCAGACAATTCTGCCCACGAATTCGTCGAGTTCGTTACAACTCTGTGATAAAACTATACTATTTAGCGATTTCTGAAAAATCGATTAACAGCTGACATCCGGCGGGTCAAAAAATACACTCTGGTAACCGGAAATACAGAAGGTGGGTAGCAAATGACACCGGAGTAAGGAATCGCCAATTTCAAGAACCACCTAATTTCTCGGAGAGCAGATGATCCGGTAAGAGGACCCTCCCTTCGGAAAATCAATTGCCTTCACAAGCTGATGACCTCTAGGTTCGCAAGAGGTATAACCCTGAGGCATGGAAAACCCGATGCAATAAACATCTTCAGAATACCGCAGCTTTACAGCCAATGTAGTGATGTTCAAGGCATGACTTTAGATAGATGTATGGTTCTAGATATCTGAGTTGCAAATGTCAGTGTTACAAATCTACCTGACCACAAGGTGCTATCAGAGGGGAGGTTATAGTAACGGACAGTACTCTAAAAACACACATTAATAGATAGCGAACAAACGTTCATGGATAAATAGTATCTTCGAACGTTTTTCGCATTACATCGTCGTTGTACAGTACCTCATAACATCAGGTTTCGAGGACGCGGAACGGGTATATCTAAGCGGAATCATTTCATTATAGGCCTACGTACTGTACGGCACATTAAACTGACAGATGAAACATCGCAGGGATGGAACATGGTATGTAAAAGCAAAACACGACCCGTCCCCATCAAATCGCCAGACGTGTTTTCGATTTCACTCTCTTTACAGTTCATAGCAACGTAGACAGGTATCGTCCGGTGAGTCGCAATAAGTGTGATGAGTGTTCCCAAACCGTGTCAATGCTACAATTCGACGACTTACTCCTATAACGCAAGACGGGGTCTTTCGATCCGCCTCTGAATCCACGTCCCAGCGGAGCTACCCAGACCGCCGCAACGGAGAGAGTTTACTACAATGCTACAAGATTTTCGCGTTTACATGAAACCTACTTCAACCCCGTCATGTGAAACAACCGCACGCAAAACTAGAAATTTCAATTACAATCCGCACCGAGTAATTGATTCGCCCGTAGCCTAATTGCGATCGTTAATTTTTGCAAAACACAAACGAGCAAAATTTACGGACAACCGTAAAACGTTGTAACAATTCTGATAATTAAAACTGTACCATTCTACTACGGATTAGCGAAATTCCAGTGAAAAGTTTATTACGACTGGATTTCAATTAGCGTTTTGTTAATCGCAAACAGGTAGCTTATGCAAACAATCACATGTACGGACCAAAGGTTTTTTTAGCCTTTATTAAAATGTTACGAGCAGACAAGTGAGGGCGCTGCCTTCTGTCGGAACTGACAGTACGTAACACAGTTATACAAAATATAAACACCGATATCGATATATATCTGAAACGGGCTGTGATTTCATATTTATGCGTTTTTCCACGTAAAAATCGTTTACATCGTTTTGCTATTTTATGCACTGCACACTCTAACACATTTATAATTAATAAAAACACCGATGCACGGAACGCGAACGACCCACAATGGAACAAAATATTAACATAAATATCAGGACGGAGCGATGATTTTATATTTATAATGTTTCCACCAATACCGAATGAATGGATGAATAAATGTAACGTTTTAGTGTTTTGTGCAGTTCATAAAAACAAGTATATATAATTAATAAAAACACGTTGAATATTTAACATTAGATTTCGTAACTGTGAACACCAAAGAAACCTTTTACTGCACAAGCTAGTAGCAAGCTGCATCGTTCTGTGTGTGTGTGGGCGTGAGAGAGAGAGAGAGAGAGAGAGAGAGAGAGAGAGAGAGAGAGAGAGAGAGAGAGAGAGAGCGATAGTTCCCGTACTACTGTTCCGAGCACACAGAATACACATATTAAACAAGATCATAATTGCTTTAACCGCGATTATAAGTTACATGCACATTAACTGTCAAATAAAAGATGTTACGTAATGGTAAACGAACCGTAATCGAAAGTTATGACATCGATTTCAAGCGACAGAATAAAATTTATATAGTTAAGGACAAGTGTGTCACGTGTTGGCGGAAGAAAGAATATGTGAACTGGAGAAGTACTCTACTGACTGCGGATGAATAATATAATTGGAAATAAATTCCAACGGTTTACACTAGTAGGTCTATGCTCCCTGAGCTCCATAACTCGCTCGCTTTTTCGAACGAAGAGCATTTATTATTACCAACTTTCGATATTAGATAATTTTTCAATTATGGGAAAAATTACAAAAATCCCGATTATATGTTACTACGTCTCTAGTAACATAACAATTGTAGAGCACACAATCATACAATGAAACACTAAAAATTAGAACATTCGCGTTTGGGTTACATTTCATTTTAATTTGACACGCTGCTAGATTGTCACAATTAAAAAAAAATCTGTTTTTCGGCACTATGGTTCTAAAACTTCGAAATTTCCAAAACTTAACACTTCGTCCTGATTTTAGTTAAAATTCTCTTTAATTTGATTCTCTTTTCGGGACGTGTCAATTACTAACAGACACACACGTTTTTCTTAACCCAAAGTCATCTGGATGTAAAGTGACTGATTTGTTTTCAAGTCTGTCAACGTCATTCGTAGTTTTGTTACGTTTCACATGCTTCGATCTAGTCGTTTGTCTAATAGCCGTCTTCAGATCGGTATCGAGTAATTCTGTGCATATTGCTAAATATATGCTTCGTCTTCTATTATTTTCTATTCTTTCTTAGACAACGAGTCTTTTACGCCTAACTTTCCTTAAGGAAGAGATGGGGGTTGATATAAATCCATTAGTCTCCTACGGTTAGGTGTTATAGCTGTTGTGCCCAACTGAACGCTCCAGATGTGGACATGTCGTTCTGATAAGGTTCTCCACAATCTTTTCTTTACTTAACTATCCTTTATTGCAGGATTTTCAAACTTGGCGCTCCCCCACCCAGGGGCGTGAGACGATTCTACGCATATCGTCATTAACTTTAGAAACAACAAAACCAATTAAAAGAAAACTTAACGTGCAAAGGCCACTTTTCCTTACAGAGACAATAAAGTTTCATTTCACTACCTTTATTTAACAACATAGAAAACATTTAAAACTTTAATTTGTTTCACATACGGTATCTGAAACTCATTTAAGCTATATATTTGAAATATTTAATTTGTAATATTTGTACACGCACGCGTGCAGACGCACAAGCACACGCGTGTCCGCGCGCGTATTTAAAGGTACATCCATATGAATGTGGATTTTATAATGTTGGGAACCTCTTTGTATAGTGTTACTCACTCAGTTGTTCCACGAAACCCCGTGCACTCTCCTCCACTACCGAATCTGAAAAGCCTCAAATCGTCCGTTGCATCTTTTTCCAGTGGTTCACTATTCGGGGTCGCACCGAACTAAACTCCACACAAAAGATTTTACGAATTTTTTCGTGTTTAATTTCGCAATTTCTTGAGATTTCTATCCTTAATGAAAAAAGAAAGAAAGATTTCTGCGTGTGATACCCTAGTAACACAACTAGGACATTCCATCGACTAAGACTCGAAAAAGCTAGAAGTATGCTAGAATCCCATTTAAAATTTCCGTCCATTCAGACTTAGATGTAAAGTTATTTTTGATTGTGACGTCCTAGGAACACATCCCGGACTTACATCCACCGAGACTTTGCAATCCAGGTATTTAAAAAACTTCACATGCCTGTACTTTACATTATTCCAGTTCAATATTCATTTTACCTGCCATCTCACATTATCATTACTTCTGTTTTCTTTCCATTCCTGACAACTGACAACGGAATACAACCTTTCTTAATACGAGACCACCCTGTAGATAATTCCTACTATCAGGCAAAACAACAAGTCTGAATACAATCACTATAGTGTTCTGAACATTGTCGAGGAAAGGCTTTGTAGCCTACATATAATTAATTAAGATAACGGCATAAAAAAAATATGATCGGTAATCTGACACAGACGTATGAGTACACATCGTATGCCATACCTACTTTCAACATGTCTGCAGAAGCATAATGCCAGTTACTCAGCGACTGTGTGTGTGTGTGTGTGTGTAAACCAAAGTACCAACCGTACCTGCTGTTGACAGTTAACGTATACTGGTTCTGAACGATGGCGCAAATTGACACCCACCTGTAACAAAAAAAAAACAAACACCATTAGTTTATTCGTCTTCGAACAACTGTACTACTATTGATAAGTTAGTGACATTATTATATGCAGTAATGGTTTGTTTACCCGGCGACTGTAATACCAAACAATTTAAGGTCACGTGGCAGTTTGACATGTGGTAATCAGCCTGTAATCCTCTATATAAATGGCAATGGTGATAGCGCGCAGTGTGTGTGTGTGTGTGTGTGTGTGTGTGTGTGTGTGTTGAGAGAGAGAGAGAGAGAGATGCGCACATGTCTACATAAAAACACTTTCGGATTTCATTCAAGCTTTCATATTCATTAATTCTGTTTTTGTTTAGTTGTTAAATATTTGTTTTTTTTTAACATTAATGCCACAAGCAGCAATTTTCCAACACAACACAAACATATAACACTAGTTTCCTCACTTCAGAATTTTCTCCACTTCGCCCGTGTTAATAACACGGCGCTATTCACGAAACAGTATTTCTGGATTTATTTTGACAAAATATATGAGGAACGATACTAAAACACATACACAGACGAAAAAGAAATTACGAATATGTAGATTTGTAACTTGAATGTATTATAGAGAACTATACACTTCATAAAATGCATCGTTAAATCTATTCGACCTGATAAATTTACGCTAAAAAAAGATCTCTTAGACATTTTAATTAATATGAATATTTAACAATAATTATACACTAAAAATTAAGAATTATTAATTTTTGTTCGTTTTTTCACCTAAAGTGTGATAACCTCGGGGTTCCATGTTTGTTAACTGAGCTGAGAGTTAAAACTATTTAGTCTTAATGTTCATAAACGCGAATTGTTTCTTGAAAGTTTAATAACTAGACGTTCGCCTGTACATTATTTTTGCAATCTTTTTACATTTCAAGAAATTACAAAATATTAAAAACATACGGCACGAACTTAAAAGACATACTTTTTGGTTATAAGTTGATTTCTTCTTTAACGCATTGGTGCTAATTTTAGAGAATAGCATGTGACGAGACTTAAAACTCAAGTGTCTTGAGTTTATCACCCACCCAAACTAGCTTACGTTGACGACTTCCGACCGGGTGATAAACTCAAGACACATGGTCGGAAGTCGTCAACACGGATAGATCTGAAGATCCATCGAGTGTAGAAACATCGAATTCGGTGTGTACCCCGATCGTAATTTCGTCGCCATGAACCACTACCATCCACGTTAATTGCACTGGATATAGTGGGCATGCTCATCTTCACAATGGAATTATATAACACAAAATAACGCGCTCAATAACTTGTAATTACATACACATTGGCTTTATGTTAAATGAGACAATCTACATTCGGTAGAAGTGAAGAGAAGAGAAGCCGTAGCAAAAAAATCATTTATGGGCAAAAGGAATTGTAACAACTTAGCAGATAAACACAGAGGTAAGGAAACCTTTTACAAAGTTCTTGGCATGGAATAATCTAAGGCGATGGACGGAGGGAAGTCAGGAGGAGACCTGTCTCGAAGGAGAAGAAAAGATAGCACGAATTGGATGGACGGAAAACAAAATCTGTAAAATGGAATTCAGAAAGATTCAACTTATTTTACAACTCATAAAGACATAATGACCTTATCGTGAAAATTTTGCAACGAAGACTTAGAGAAAAGTATCTGGGAGATATCAGAATATGAATGGATGTTACAGAAATAAGCAGTTCGTGATTACATCTACAAGACGCATCGTTTGTGATTACAATGCTTAAACTAACAGATTTCAAGATGTAGAGTTCATAATGATTATGTTAAACTAGCTAAATACCCGAGCTACTCTACGGATTTGAAAAAATTGGAAATTAAATTTTCAAAGCATCTTATAGCCTACTCATGTGCTAACTTTTACTATTGGATCTTTATTTGACTAAATAAAAAATGCAATTAAAACTAACACATAAAAATTCGGACGAAACTTATTTCCTACCAGCGTGCAAGGTTTCGTGGAAATTCATCATCATCATCATCATCATCTAAAGGCTATGCCTTGCCTTGTCGAGTTAGCCAGTCTCTCTCTCCATCATTGTCCTCTTTAAGTCGCAGTACGAAAGGAAGTTCATCTCCTTTCCCATGTCTTTGAAGAACGCTGCTGTTGGTCATCCTCTTGGTTTTCCCCCCAACACATTTCCTTCAAAAATGTTACTTAAGAATTGATTGTTTCGTAACACGTGCCCCATCAATTTTATCCCTCTTCTTCCAATCATTTTTAAAAGCGTTCTATCTTCTTTCACTTCTGCGACGACTTGCTTATTGCTTTTCTTATCCATCTAACTCGGCCTCGTCATTCTCCTCCAGACCCATATTTCCACTGCTTCCAGCCTCGTCCTTTCTATTTTGCCGAGTGCCCACCCCTCACACCCATAAATTAAAACACTCCACACAATTCGTGGAAATTGGGTGAAAAAATTCATCAGAAAATTGATTTTTTAAACTGTGGAGGGGGAAATCCCTCCCCAACACTCTTTAGAAGTAGAATTTCTCAAAAAGTTTTCTTAACACGAATCTTCAGACTTAAGGGAAATTTTTGTACCAAATTTCATGTTTATCGACCTTGTAGTTTCCGAGATTTCGTGAGCAGTCAGTCAATGGTATTTGGATTATATACAAAACATTATTTGCCAGATCACTTGCAAAGAGTCTGAAGACGACAGTAGTATTATGATCGCAATCGCATGCAACCTGCATGTTTACAAATCACAAAAACTGTGAATATCTAGATAAATTCAAAACATCCTCACTAGCGCGTGAAACAACGCCAATTTCCATAAAAATACTGTATATTTCATTACACGTAACTCACGAAAGATTACACGGATTCGTACGGTAAAGTGATGACAGTTCGTCTACGAGCAAACGCCAACTGCTATTCCTGTATTTGAATTGTTCCTGTAATGTAACAATATTAAGTTCGCAGTAGTTAGTGAAAAAGAGAAAGAGCGTAAATCGAGAATCTCACGATTTCCCGCGTGTAACCTTTCATAAATAACGTACTGTACTTACACACAAACACAAATTTATATTTAAATTTGCATAATATAATAAACACTGCACACGTGCAGTACGACATTTAACATTACAAACATTCTACGTCAAACGTCTATAATTAATTTAAAAACAGTGAACATTACATTAACTCTGCTTAATTCGAAGCGAAATAAAAGTACAAAAAGTACGGATAAATTAATAAATTAAGCCAATAAGTTTGTAAAAACTCGGCGGCTAATTACTCCAATAATTACAACGACCTCACACTACGCCGTAGAGTTAGTTACTTCCGCATTTGTAACTAACTTCCTTCCGGTCTAATTAGTTTACATTTTTCGCGGGAGTTTCCTACACAGTCGACCCGGTTAAAGGGTGATGGATGCATTTGTTTACACTACTGTCACGCTAGCTTCCTATTACTTCTCCATAGACAGATAATTATTAGTTATGTTTGGTATATATTATTACCTGTAATGTACTCTGTACACGAACATGTTTCAAGCTGATTGGTTCAAACTCTAAGAAGCATTAGGAGACCGATCATTTTAATGCTTATACCTCAGCATTATACACATTAAATCAGGTAATTTATACGGTAAACACACACACACACACACAATAATTTTCATACAAGAATATATGTAATATATTTATTTGTTTTTTATGTTTTATAATACCTGAAGATAACCGTACAGAAAAACAGCCGAACATTGTTCAACGAGCGAACAAGTCTCAGTTTTGACTCGAGACCATCTGGGATTTGTCTGCCTGCCTTTCTAACTATTTGGGGTACGTTTACGATCAATTTTGAACGCATCAACCGATTTTCGTAAAACTTCGCATGCGTGTCATACTTTCACCCTCCAGGACCCTATTGTTTTTTAGATTAATCCCCACCAAATATAAGGGGGTAGTACGCAAAATTGTGAAAAAATCGCAAATGCCCATGTGGTGTATCAAATTGAAAGGAATTTAAAACCAAAATCTGAATACAGTGTTCATTTTTGGAAATTTCAAAATTTTTGGACGTCAAGGCCAAAATGTGGCTGAACATTTTGAGAAAATCGCAAAAATTTATGTGGGTGTCAAATTAAAGAGAATTTTATCTATCACCTGAATGTAGTGTAACGTTTTGAAAATTTTGATACCTCAGGGCCCCAAAAATTTAAAAAAATTATGAAAAATCAGCAGGTGTCAGACTAAGATTAATTGTAACCCAAATACGAATGTTTTGAATTTTTAGTGCTTATTGTACGATTGTGTGCTCTACGATTGTTATATTACTAAAGAAATTGTAGAGTAATCGGGTTTTTTGTGATTTTTCGCATAATTTAAAAATTATCCAATATCGCAATTTATGTAATGATAGGTGTCTCCGTTAAAAATAGTAAGTTCTGCAGCTCAGTGATCATACTAGTCGTATAAAGAACAAGTTAATATAAAAAAAATATACTGATGTGTGGAAAATATTACTTATTACTAATATTCACTAATGAACAAGAATAACTGTGAACAATTATGAGTAGGTCATAGAGTGTATTGGGATGTATAAGGATCGGTTAGAATAAGTAGTCGAGGTATATATTATTGGAATGAAACGGTTTTATTAATGACGGTATTTTCTGACAATCTACTGTCTTTAATACAGTTCACAAAAAAATCTGTCTCGTATCATTTATCTGTCTCTGTTGACCTTTGTAACACAAACTCAAATTTAACGTCTGCACGATGAAATTAATTAATATTTAAAAAGTTCTTTTTGTCTTATGTAAACTATAAAATCTTTACTGTTGTAACTTTGTGTAATATAGTGTTTTTTAATTAAAAATTTAAAAGGGAGTGTAAATAATATAAGTTCACTTCCCTTTAATTTCGATTACAGATCCTACAAACGATATCAGATCCTTCAGACGGTCAGATTAATCCTACCGGATGAACACGTGGGTTAATTTACTTTGTCCGGCTTCAGGGTCGCCTTCGGACGTGTAGATATCTCTCACAGGTGACGGTTAGATATAATCTTATACCGGGAACTGCTTAACCGATATGTTAGGTTTACACCTTTCCAGTAAGCTTGAAGTGTCTATATATCCTAAACGGAATATCTTACACTTTCGCGGATAGCATACAATTATAGCAACTATCGCAGTAACTCTATACGAATTTTCTAACTTGCGTTCGTCGAACTCGCAGACCTAACGTCATGGACTAGAGCAGGTTTATTCGTTAACGATTCGGCTGAAGAGAGACTAGTGGTACGTTTACAATTCTTATTCTAAAACTAATTTCTCCTAATATGAATGGTTCTTCGACAACCCCTTGTCATGATTTTCTTACAGATAAGACGTGTTCCTGTACAAGAACGAATCGTACAGAACAATTTATGTTCAAAAACCTGAAATATTTTACGTCCTACTTTATGGTCTATAAAACGGTTTACTTAAAAAATGCATACATTTAGTTACTAATTTTTAGAACAAATACTGTCATCAAGTAGATATTTTTATAACGAGTATTTTGATATAAGCCGCATCTAAAAATTTCCCATATTTCGATGGTTATTCAGATCAACCTGTTTTCTTATGAACATTGCGCAAAATAGTTACGTACCTTCGCGCACGCGCACTACACACACGCCTAAGTATCCTTACGCACCATTCCACTTCATTTAAAATTGTTTTACAAATCTAAAAATACTTAAAACTAACATTTTTCACAACGTTCCTTGCCAGCGTTCACAACTCCAATCTCTACTTATTCATACAGCTTCTATATATGCTATCAAATTCTTTATTATGTGCTACATTCCATATACAATTAGAATATCCATTGTTATACACATTCCGTTGAATCAGTTTGTGTTCAACGTCGTCAGAGCCTTTCATAATTTTAAACTATTAAAATTACTTGCAAGCTTTCCATGGGGACCTAAGTTGGCGCTATTTTACATCAACAAATTTGCTTCGAGTACTTGTAAGAAGACGGAAAAAGTCGCCCTGTCATATAATCTTTTACGTGACCCAAACTTCGGTGTAGATGCGGGGTGTTATGGCGAAAGTACACCCAATGCGGACGGAATTAATTGTAGTCTACACTCTCGGTACGTTATGGGAGTCTGACTGCATTTCGGGATAACCTGTAGACGGGAAGAGAAGAAAACAGTAGCGAGTAGGCAACAAGAATAGTCGTCAGCGCGCGCGTGTGTAAAGGAATGGAAATCACTGTAGTTTTATAATATTTACTTTCTACGTAAAAACAAAATCGTAGACAAAGCAGTATGGGAAAAAGCGGAGTGTTTTTAGTTTGTAGCATACGAGTGGAAACAGAAGAGACAGTCCCGACACGTTTGTAATACGGGCTTCTCCTCGTGTATGGATTCCAGAACGTTTGGTAACGTCAAAAACTGGCGGAGAATTAGACAACGGCGCAGCTTGTACAGAGACACATTGGAGTACGTGTGACTCACATACTAACGCGACGTATTAATATAACTTTTGGTGTAAAGCGGTGAGCGTGCGTGCAGCGGCGCGCTCCTTATCCGGCTGGAGAATATTAAACAGTTTACTGTGCGGGCTGAGAAACACTGTGTAGTACATTTGACTTTTGCACTTAACACCCCGAACTGGATTAAAGTTGGGCGATGTCGCAGCGCCTATACTTAACCTAGTTGTTTAACACACACGCGCGCGCGCGCGCGCAAGTATTGTGTACTGAAACTCTGACACAGGCGCGTGTAGGCCTACGCTTCTTTTCTAAACACGCTGGCATTATCTGGATGAACGTTTCAACTTTCCTTTCTTTGCACTCTATTCGTTTTAAAAATTACTAACGAGGGCATCTGAAGACGTTAAACAATGAATTCCATTGAAGACGGAAATAATGAGTACTGCGTGATGGCTTCCTCCCACCGGAGGAAGTATAGACAGACTTCGCAGGAGATCATGTACGGATGAAAAGCGGAATCTTCTTGATTGCGAACACACAATAGCAGACGGAAACGGCGTTCGAAAGGATGGGGAAGATAGAGAAAGCTGAAGAGACCCATAATTCATATGTCATACATTTCCTTTTCCTGACGTATTAAATTATTAATAAGCTCAATGACGTACACATCAATAACATGCAAATTTATTTGACACGTGTTTTTTGACGATAATTTGTACACATGTCGTTTTCTGGCGTCTGTAAACATAGTTAATGATAGGAATACTACTTAGAAGAAATGAAGAACAACCAGTGTGTCGTACAGCTTTTGATTTGTACTGAGTGTTTACTTTTAACGTGTGTGATTACCTAATCTTTGCGTACTTAATATTTAAACTTTTTATTTAATTACACAAACTGACATAAATAAGAACACTATTAAAGAATATCTACAGTACTCTTTCACTTTAAATTAACAAATAATATAAGAATCAAAATAATTGTATTATATATCTTCATAATCTAATTGTTTCTAAATCCCCACTTCTTTCTGAAACCTTACTAAACATAATCTGTAATGAAGAAAATATTTCTTATATATCGCAATACCAAGGAGTTATATCCTTTAATACTCTATAAATTATCATACTGGTTAGATCTGAGCTCATGACAATAGCAGGTGACAGTGCAGAGCGTTACATGAAGGTTAAGTGTTCAGGTTTTAATTTTGTATCAACAGTACAACAATATTTTTATTACACAATGTATGTTACCATCTATTATTATATAAACAAACTAAACCACTAAAGAATTTAACAATATTTAGTACGCTTATTGACCACAATATTACAAACTATCAAGTTTAACCTCTGTATAATCCTCTTCAGTCACCTGCTACTCTGCGGTCACGTATAATGAGAATGTTCATTGAAAAGAAGTAAAGTAGCTGACTCCGTACTGGTAATACCAGGTAGCAGAGAAACCTCGGAGCAGTAAAGATTGCTATAAGCAGCTAAAGCGCTTTCTATATCTCATCGTTGGTTTGGTCGTTTAACGGAACGATCACGTTTCGTCTGAACAAAGAGCCAATTCATGACGGCTTCTTCTTGGGTTTAGGTATTCTTTGTACCTGAAACTTCTTAAGACCTTTCTTTCATCTGTAAAACCCTACAGAGGTGAAAATGTCCTCGTTCTCGCGGTCGACAGTAACAGCCCTCGAGCCTTTGCATGCATACAGGTTTTGCAGATAGCTTGTGAAGAATGGGGTCCCATTCTAGCTAGCCGAATGATGCCATCCACTATTTCTGTAAGACTCCCTAGTCTTCTTGTCAGAAAACTGGATTGGGCACGCACTAGGATAGTAGTTTCCAACCAGTGATCTGAGGACCAAGACGGTCAGCGATAAGCATTAACAGTGGTCTTTGGGCTCTCCATGATAGAAGTATTAACAAAATCTATATATCTAGTCTACTTTAACTTATCAAGTGCAGCGAACGAAAAATTCGTTGGACGCTATGAAAAAGGATCTGTAAACAGCAGTATCAACTAAAAAAAATCCACAAATGGTGGGAAATTGCAACCCCAAAAGGCACATTGACTAATCTGACGTAAGGCAGCGATATTTTCAGCTGATTTTGGTTACCTCAAACGTGACTACAATTAAATTACAATTAGTTACGTTAAATTTGAAAAAATTCATTGTATGCAATAGATAAGTTTACAAAATAAATTGTACTTTTCCGCGATCTTCTGAAGTCCTTGGTAAGAAAAGGAGGAGGGATTCGCGCTTCCCCTGACTTTCAATTCACTGGTCTGCGATCATCGTATGATTGGTAACCACTCCTCTAGAGTTGGGGTACCTGAAATAGGACTAGGAGGGAAGGCATGAGGCAGTTCATTTTCGTTAATAACCAGCAGTCACAGAAACGCCAGTACCTATGACACAACAATAGAAGGGGTATAAATTGGAGAGGAGAGTTAGGCCCTCTGTCGGTAACGTTGGGCAGCTCAGACCCTCTCATTTCCAACGAAGTCGGCTGCAGCGTTTGTGGTTAAAACTGACGATACGTAAAAGAAATGTTGATTTAAAATTTATGGTCGCCCCTAGCTAAATGTTCATGTTTTTACATTGGAAACACTTCCAAGTTTATTCTACTATTTTCCCATTATGTTCTTGCCATTTACATTCTTTACGAGTAAAAAATTTAATACAGACTCATACAGGCCCTCTGAATTATTTTTCTCAACGTCTGAGGCTACAAAAAATTTAATGATAGCATAAAAAAAAATGATTTTTATAAATATTATACAAAAACTGTCGGAAACGTACACGTCACAGTCAGGTAAAGTATGTATATTTAATTGTAAACAGATAAATAAATAGGTAAGAAATTTCCGTGTCTTGCTTTCGATTTCAAACTGTGACAAAATATTAAACACAATGAAATCGGTAAACTTTTTAATTATACTATAAAGTTGAAAATAATTTTAGTAACCTTTAATTAGATACAATACACACAAGCCATCCGAAGAGAATTGTTATCGCAAGTTAGACGATACACACGTATCTGTCAAACCCTACAGCATTGGGAGAGACGAGCAAGGTAGAGGGTAACATACAACAGCGTAAGTTATAATGATCGCGGTAGTTGTTAATTAAAAATATGCGCGCTAGCAATATGTGTAGATGGATGCGTTATTATAGGGTAGGCCTACGTGTAGGGCGCGACACTGACAGACATTGTTAACCGAACGACAGCGCGGCATACTTCACATTCTTCATTACACTGTGTTAACGCATTCCTGGCCTGGCGGATGACAACAACCAACGCACGCGCGCATGTGCAATACGGTACCGGTACAGCACGTTCGCATTACACAACAATAATGAAATTATTTTCATACAAACATTAACGTCACGTATTTTCGGTTTCCACTGCCACATTTCTCTCTCTGTCTGCCTCTTTCTCCATCTGTCTATCTATGCAAAGTTACAAATCAACATTGCCCAGACAAATATATGGAAGGATAGGGCATTAAAAGTGAATTAACTAGACAATCGCTGACACTTAAAACTGCTTACTTCTGATTTACGCGTATTTCACAAATTTCTCTGTGTTTGACAAATCCCTTCTTGACATACGTGAAGGGATGTACACGAAACGATAGAATTAGAAACGATACGGGAAATCCAAAAGATGGCTTGAAAATATAGACCACAACAGCTGATGTCGGCTAATCCTGGAATGTAGAAGAAGAACAACAACAAGGAGGAGGAGGGGAGGAGGAGGTGGAGGGGAGGGGGAGGAGGTGTGGGGAGGGGAGGGGACGGGGAGGGCGATGGGAGGAGGAGAGGGGATGAGGAGGAGGAGGAGGAGGAGGAGGAGGAGGAGGAGGAGGAGGAGGAGGAGGAGGAGGAGGAGACGAAGAAGAAGAAGTTTCTCTGTTGACCTACATAAATTGAACAAAATTAATTGTCTTTTAAGAGTTCGTTTTAAACAGTTTTTGGTATTTAAAACTTCTTGACAGGTTATGATAGACTACCTGTCTGTCTGTATATTAAAATTTGGACTTTCCTTGACCGTAGTCTGAATAACGATGTCCGTAGCTGGAGTCCGGTGACCTGATGATCTACAGTTGACCCCCAACAATCCTACGGCGTGTGCGAGATCTTTCGCATGTAGATGATAAAGAGTCTCTGACAATCGCTATCAGTTTCCAAACCTAAGCAAAAATCTTGCATCACCACGGAAAGCACTCGGTTTTAAACTTCGTCCGACTAACGCTTGTTTACCATACTAACGAACGTAATTAGAGCGTTTAATGCGGTGAGTTAGCGGAGTTATGCCAGTTTCCTGCGAACGTTTTTTTAGTAGGGGAAACCAAATATATATCATATTAGAATAACCGATACGAATTTACTTGGCTTTCCCCTTAACCTAATGTTGACTGAAATTCGAAAACTCTGATTGTTCAATATCGGAATTACAATCCGATCATGTAAAGTTTGGCTTATTCTGTTCAAGAATTATTATAAATGTTGTGACGGTACGTTTCATCACCATAGACATATAATCTGATATAATAGTAAAACACCCACAGTCATGAGTACTAGTATAAACCATGGATGATAAGAAAACTTAAAAAATAAGTGTATAATAAACATAGTATGTCAATCCCAAATTAAAACAAAAGCAGTCGATGGAGAATAAATAAATATTGAAAAAAGTGCACACAGTAGTTATAATGGAAAATTAGAAGAGAAACACAAAGAAAACTATAATAACGTGATAAACCCAATAGATATGGTAAGTGAGGGGTAAAAATAAAACAAACCACGAACATCAGAATGAATAAAATGAAACATGCGACAGACTACAAGAAAGTGGAGTCAACATTGAATAAATAATGAAATGAAGAGGCAAAGAACTAGGGTAAAAAACATTGAGAAAAGAAGATGAAACCTAAATACCTTACAATTAGATCCAGAATCAAATAAAACCACCCCAAATTAATTGATGATAACATAAAAGATAAAGATCAAATAACAAGCAAACTAACTTAAAAATTCAATGCAGTAGAGTCAATAAAATGAAATGCATGTGTTAGTATAGAAAAAGATTGTAATTAAACGATATTAAGACAAGTGCAGTGGGGGTGTAATACAAAAGAAATCAGTGATGATCAGAGATCATGGTATAAACCAGTGGGGGAGGAGTAAAAAGTGAGATAGTGGTCTTATGAAACAAATAACAGGTAGTAAGAACCAGAAAGTAGTAGTAATATATAGTTTATGATTTTATAAAAGAACCAGGTTTATTGTGTAGTAATTAGTAAATAGAATAGGCTAATAGATTTAATAAGTTAATGTATTAGACACCCATGTTTGTTGTGATATAAGTAATTAAGAGAAAGTGTTTATATACCCAATGATTTAAGGTGTTAAACGCCCATGTTTTGTTGCATTGTAACTAGTTGATAGAAGGGTCAGTATACACCATAATTTAAGTTGTTATAACCATTTGTTTAAAAGTTTGTTAATTGTTTAAGAAATGTTAGTTTAGAAAAATATTTAAAATGTCATAACCAGGTAATTGGGGCATATCATTGTGTATAAGAAAATATTGTATAAAAACAACTAAATGCTAGGCCTATAGATCAAAAGAACTGAGTCAAACTCAAATAACACTAAATTATCCAGCATAAACATCACTAAATTAAATAAAAATGAACACAAATCCTAACAGTAATAAAACAGGAAAGGTAGTGATAAAATTATATGTATAAACCTACCATAACTGTAACAAGATAGATAGGAAGCGTAATTATAGCATATATGACAGGCCATTGAGTTGATATGGTACCAGTATTATTGTTATCATAGGAAATGTACGAGTAGGTATTTAAAACTGTGATGTTATATGTAAAGTAAGGATACCTAGAATTGTTGTTAGTAGTAAGGATAATCATATTAGAATATATTAAATTAGCAAAACAAACAATAAAAAATGTCAGGCAAGATTAGGTCAAGTCCTAAGAAACACAAAATTATAAACATGTCAAGACAGTAAATAATGGGTCGAAATGGGGCACATTTGGTATCAAAATTGTTTAATTTTACCAAGCAATGACATGGTATAGATCAAATATAAATTAAAATCAAAATAAACAAAAATAATATGAGGTGACAGAAATGAATTCCCTAGATTTCAAATAATATAAAGTCACGTGATCCGAGGTCATGGAATTTGAACCAATCACAGAACACAAAAACAGGGTCATCAACGGAAATTAAACGTATTTTGTACTCACTCAATTGTTAAACGTTAAACTGAAAAGTTCAACAGCGTGTAGCTGAGAATCAAGTTTTAATATTAAACCAGTAAATTGCACACCAAGAAACAAAAAATGTGCAATAAACAGATAACTGAAGAGGCATTCAACACAATACACGAATCCGAAATGAGAAAAAACTTAACACTGATGGGAATTTGATGAAATTATCCACCTCTCACGTGAGTGTCATCTTTTATCGTAAGCACAGTTGGTGAGGATTTTGGTTAACTGTACAACGAATCAACTACATCACTTCACAACACCGTTTCAACTTAAAAACACAGTTAATCCAGACACTTATAAGCCTCAATAAACTATTTTTCCAAGAGATTATGAACATTACATTACTTAAACCAATTTTAATCTGACATTGGAAGGAGTATCATCTCAAATACGGACAAAGGCAGTCGACCATTTTGAAATTGTAGCGAGATCGCTGTTTAACGTGTAGGCAACTTCTGAATATGAACAAATTTAAACCAACACTAATACAGATATACTTTGTTAGTTATTAAGAATTAGATTTATAACATTGTGATGCATTGTGTTTTTACTTTAACGCATTTTTCCGATCTTTATTAACAACTCAAAGAACCCCATTACCTGAGAAAGAAACATTATATTGTAAATCTTTTTTAAGTACTGTTTGTCACAGTCGGAAGCAGTGAGACAATCGAATCAAGTTGTAACCGTTCGACTCACAAGTCGGCAGACCGGCCCATGTTCAAAAAAACAACAGATAATAAATTAATTTGTTAATCATATCAGTTTCTTTTTTATTTGTTAGAGTGGTTACAGGAGTCAGTAATTACAGGTGAGAGAGGACAGAAGTTGCGGCGAGAGCAGGGACATCGAGTACGTCGCCACTAAAGCGGAATAACCTCACAGACAAGCGCGAAAATCGATCGATTGAAAAGAAACGACTCGATCAGATCATCTATTGCAGATTTAATTATCTCTCTCGGCGCCGATTCAAACGATACGGCTGCGTACGATACTCTCGCTATTGTGAAGCCGTTAATAATTGAAAACACTAACGACCACTCGACAACAAATATAATACTATAAAAGACAATTGCTTATTTCACGAATAAACAAACAAGACACACTAATAAGAAATATTATTACAAAATTGCCGCTCCAACGCGGGACTTATAACTTATATAAACGACGAATAAAAAATACTAGTGTTATAATGTACAGGAAAATTATCTGAAATTTATTGTTCTTTTTATGGCTTGATCAAATACGAGTATTAAAAAAAATTCACAATAAAAAAATTTAGGGAATAACAAACTGCCACTACGATTACAAAGAAGAGTTTTTAATGAGAATAGAGAGTTTTAAAATGCCTCTTTACATCCTAACGGCCTTATTGACATAAGTATTTATTATCACATCTTGCACACCGTACCACCAGCCTCTCCGCGGTCTTGTTTTGCCAGTCGCGCACACTCTCCTGTTTGAGAGAGAGAGAGAGAGAGAGAGAGAGAGAGAGAGAGAGAGAGAGAGAGAGAGAGAGAGAGAGACAGACAGACAGTCAGATGAACTTCACATCTTAATTTGATTCTAAAAACACGTCGTAACACATATCCACGGGCTGTGCAGTAACAACATGAAAGCCTTTCTTGTTTGTTCAGTAGTAGCTGTGTTGAACGCCTTCTTCGTAGTACGGTACCATCTGTAATGATGTCAACGACAACTATGACAGTCATTTCTCCATTCTGTGCGTTCTGTACCGCAGTTGACCACTAACGTTGCCTTCTAGCATCGTCTGCAGCCTGTCCACTTTACAGTACTCTAAATAAGAGGTTTTCAGATTATTAGTCTGTTAGTTCTGTCTGCTTATTTAACATTCTGAATACTTTAGCTTTAGGTAGCATGTCTGTCCATTTAATTCTAAGCGTTCTTTCGTACGACCAAATTTCGAAGCCTGAAATTTCCCACATAAACTCTTTTTCGTGTACCTATGTTTAGTGAGGTAATAATTTATTTGAGTCTAATTTCTTATTTGATACAAGCCAACAGCTTTTGTAATACTTTTCAAGAAACCCTCTTTCTCTTCGATCCTCATTTTGAGTTCCATCTTGAACGTAAAACGTTCAACCATTTTTTACATTAAAACTGGTGTTTCTGTATTCCGCTAGACACAACGAGGGTAGGGAACTGAGGGCTAGCTCTGACACAACGGATTATGCGTATTTGTTTAAGCTTTTAACGGTTTTCCGTGTATATTAATTTAAAAGCGTTTCGGAAAGATTACTTGTTGTTTTCAACCCCTTTCAGCCCCGACGTCTCAAAGAGCAGAGTGCCATTATCGTCCATTAGCGTCTTCTTAATGGCGGTCACGCATACGTAATTAAGTTTCACCACGTCGAATTTCTTCTCCCCTCATTACCAATGAAAATTTTTGGGAAGCCGTTTGAACTAGGACGTGCCGCAAACGGAATAGAACGAAGAGGCACGTCATTTCCAAGGAGTTCGATGGAGCAGCGATAGCACACACAATTCCACAGAGAGACAGATAGACATACACACAAAATTAATATCATTCAAACAGTTTGTACCATTTGAAGGCACGAAATCTGCTGTCTTTCATAATGTAGACACTTTGGTTCTACTTGAAACACGATGTTGGGACGCCATTACCAATGTTTACAATAAGCAGCAACAAAGAAAAACGAGACGCAGTTCCTGCGTTTTGTATACTACTCCTGAAGCATCAACCTCCTTTCAGCCACTCACATCAAATCTTTATATTTCATAACTGAGTTTTTGTACATTAAACATCTAAACACCTTTGCATATAATACAGATTTTTACATAAGAAAAGTACAAACGTATATACTTATCTGAAATGATAAACAACCAGCGTCAGACACTGAGTCATGTAGGTTATCAATGTCATCAAAGTCCACTACGAGGGTTAGTTGAAAAGTTCTACATCTATAGCTCAAAGGTAGAACTAAAATCTTTCGTGAGCTGAAAGACGTATATTTAGCGTGAACACCTGTTAATTTCCCGATATATCTGTCAATTTACTCACTTTTTATCAGCTGTTTGAAATTTTCCTATCACGCGTGTTTTTAAAATGCACAAAATCAAACACCGTGTTGTGATGAATTCTCTGTTAAAAACGTTTTAGCGCCAATGGAAAATCAAAACGAAATTTAAATGTGTTAACGAGATGCTGCGCCTTCGGAAACAAACGCAAGTGGGGCACACTCGAGTTTAAACGTGGTCGTACAAGCACCGAAGACTATCCCAGCAGTGGACGTCCAAAAAGTGCAACAAAAAATGGCATTATTGAACAAATTTCGTAGGGTGTTGGAAGACCGCAGGTTGAGGAGTGCATGACGTTGCTGAAATCACAGGCATTTCATATGACCGTGTGCATCATACTTTAACTCAAGATCTTGGTGCGAAAAAGCCGCGTTGTGCAAAGATGGCTGCAGCATCTAGAGTTGTTCCATTTTTTGGGCGTCCTGTGCGACCACGTTTAAACTCCAGTGCCTACTTACAAACCGTTGGTTTTTTGAAGTCGCAGCATCTCCTGACACATTTACAATTTCGTTTTGAATTTCCGTTGGCGCTAAACAATTTTTAACAAATAATAACACCACGATGTTTGATTTTGTCTGTTTTTCAAAACATGCATGGCATGTCAATTTTAAACAGCTTCCAAACAATGAATTAATTGATAGCTAGATTTGGAAATTAACAGGAGTTCACTTAAAATACAAATCTTGCAGCACACGAAAAATGTTATTTTTTCCGCTTAGCTACAGTTGTCGCTCCGCGAACTTTACAACTGATCCTTGTATGTGCGATTGCGTGCCTTATTCGAACATATTTGTCACAGCATATGATACAGGTATTCGTGAAAAACACGGCCAAACTTAACAATAGTCAGGCTTGGGAATCTACTAAATCTACAGCTGAAATTTCGACAACAAGCGTGATGTTAACTGTGATTCGAACCAAGCAGACTAGCGGTAACCGAGCAGGTTTTTCTCCTCAGCCCAGAGCCTGCAATTTATTCCCTTCTGAAGACAGTCTCTTGATCACCACATACCTTCTTCCTTCTTGTACCCGATCCATATAGTCTCTTGTCTGGGCCTTCCCTTCCCACTACACCCCTTAATCAGAGCGGTAAGCCAGTTTGAATGGCGTAACAGGTGACCAATCTTAGTGCTGCTTCTCCTTTCCGCATCGGTTTCAACCAGAATCCTTCTTTCATCCAGTCTCTTTAGAAACTCATCATTAGCCACTCTTTCCGTCCAAGGTATCCAAGCAGGTCTTCTCCTATTTAATAAAATCACCGGCGGTCAAAGAAGACCAGTGTATCGTGGTTTAGAAAACAATAAATATAAATGACATAAAATAGTTCCGCTAAAACGTATTAGCAGTCGGCGGGATGGGTCCGTCGTTATACCGTCTTGTGAATCAATCTAACTCCGGCTACCTAATTTTGGGGAATATTACGGTTTGACTGAGGCGGCAACGACGCGACATCTGCATGTGAGCTCACACAGCAACACACGCTCTCTCCACTCCACGTCCTTAAATACACATTGATTTCTCTCGGCGGTGCCGTGGTGTGGCCTGCATGAGCCTAATGCTTGACAGAAGATGATGATAAACTAGTATTAGAGATCTATTTCAGAGAATACTAGAACATGAGTTAATCAAAACAGACATAATAGACGGTATTGAAATATAATATGAATTACATGAATTGTAAATATATTCCTACGTATGAATCAAGAGCTAAACGAACATCTGTACAAAATAAATCGCTTCAGAGGAATAGTTTCTTCTTCTTCCTTCGAGCATTTTGCGGCCTGTTGAGCTCATTGTCCGTGGTACAACTCGCGTTCCACCATCGCCAGATTAACTTAACCATCTATTAAAGTGACCACTTGAAGTGGTGGAGAGGCAGTTAGTGCGTGTGCGCGCGCGCAAGCCTTTTTCGCTTGTCTAGCAAAGACATTCCAGACAATACAGCTGTATTATTGCGCTCTCAGCGACAAGGGTGATAAGCCAGACCAAGTGGCGAACTTGACTCAATCCCATGACCGCAGCACAATCGTTAAGAGCGTGAGTCACGAACGTGCCACTGTATCGGTCCGTGCAACTACAGAAGAGTTAAATTAAGAAATATGAACTAATTACAGTTGAATATATGTAATTAGAAAATTCTAAGACGATTTCAGATACTTCTATCATGAAATGCACGTTAGCAAAACGAATAAAATATAAAGCTTACATGTTGAATTTTTAACATATATTATAAAAGCACACACATTATACAATGTCGAAGTCCACACATTATACAAAATGCTGCACTAAAGCGATTCATTTAAATAAAGAGTAAAGTTTATTGAAAATATAGGTCGATTTAAAACACTACTCGAGGATAAACGACAATATCTGTTGAGTAAATTGTCCTCAGGCAGACTTGTGTACAGGGGCGGAGAGAACGTCGTCCCAAGCCGATGTCAAATACAATTTCCGACAGAACGTATCGACAGTATGCAGACATCGTGGATTCCGACTTACAAATTTTTATTTTCTTTCGTGAGATGATTCTTTTTTGTTTTTTTGGGCTGAAAAAATGTACACACACTACTTGTTCTATTGGATGGAAGATTAGATTCGTCAATAAAAAGTGCTACGTGTGGTGCAAGCTGCAGTGGTTTTGGTTACAATGAATTTGAAACCTTATCAAGAGGTGGGTCGTAGGTCTACATAACCGATGAATCTGATTTCGTCATCAGTTTGGGAGAAAGTAACGGTGGGATAACTGCTAGCGACAGTGTCACACTTATGACATAAATGGTTTAATTTCTTTCCTGAGCGTTTTAATGTAGCGTATTTATACGTTTAACGTACTCTGACGTCTTTTAATATAGATTAACAGTCAGCAGTCTGTTACCTCAGGACATTTAAATACGTGTAAAAGACTTGTTTAAAAAACATAATTAGTAAGTTTCTTACTTTGTCTTTAAACGTCAGTTCTTTCATCTGTAAATTTGGGCTGCCCAGTGTGCTCCCATTACAGCACAAGACGTCCATGAACGGGTTATACACGATCCCCATGTGGTTAAACGCTGTGTGGCTCCAGCAGGATGGAGCAACAGCCCATCCATACTGCTACAGCATCCATGGCGATAGTTCGAGAGATGTTTGCAGGCCACGTGATTTCCGTAGGAGGAGACGTTGCTTGGCCTGCACAATCTCAAGATCTGTCAGTATGTGTCTATTTTCTCTGGGGATACCTTAAGTGAAGAGTGTTTCTTAATAAACTTAACGACATTAACGAATTCAAGGCCTCCACACTGGAAGAAATTACAGCCATACCAAAGAACATGGTGCAAGCAGCGATCCGAAATCTACGGGACAGACTGTAGGAGTGCATACAAATTGATGCACAACGTTTGGGGCAGGTCTCATTTAAAAGAAGAACTTTTAGGTCTCTCTCTTTTAGTTTTCTTATATAACTTTTTCTTCCATTACTTGTACGTGGTCATATTGGCTCTGTAAAGTTGTTGTTAATAATAATTTGTGTGCCTTTCTTTTCTCCATATATTTGTTCCCCTTATTTTATACAACAAATCTAATAAAGCGTTTTGTGTGGAGAAGACATTAGAGGGAAGCAGAAAGAAGTTCACAAAGCAGCCTTATACGAAAAGAAAAAGAAAAGCAAATAATAATAATAATAAACCTACATTAAGATATCGAACTCCAAATTATCTAAGAGGACATCAAAGAACGTTTACCACTCAGGAAAAACTTCTGCAGGTTTACAGGCAAAACCAAAAAGTTGTTGGACTGAGGAAATAAGAGAAAAACAACGTGAGAGAATGAAAGAAGTGGGAGAGAGAAGAAACAAGGAGTCGAAATGAACAAAGCCCAAAGTAGCTCATACGAAAAAACAGACTACGAGTAGCGAGAGTAAAACCAACTACAAAAGTGTCACGAGAGTAAAATTATATCCCCACCGACATACTAATTACTTTCGATTCATTAATAAAGATAACGCAAATGAAAAAGGAGGTTTTAATTGAATACTAAAAAAAAGTAATTTGTCTATGCTATTACGGTAGCACATGCGATAACGAAAGTTTTAATAATTGAAATTACTAGAATTCTCCGTAAGATATAATCATATGTTGTTAATTCGATCCATATGCATATGTGTGGCTCTGTATTTGTTTAACAAACAAAGAAAATGCGTGTGTGGAGCTTATTAGTAGTCCGCTGCCTGCCGCGTTTTCACTGTGTGTGTGAACCAATATCAGCGGCAATAAACACCGGTTAGATGTGTCCACCATTAATATAGTTAATGGTGCCATTAAAAGTGATGGCCACCACCACCTCCGCCTCCGACATTGCCACACGGCTGCCAACCCTTTACAAATCTACCCCTTATCGCACGTTGGCCCCGCCACGTTATCATCAATACAATGTCTTTACTACGTCTAATTAACTGTGAAACATTCATCCCAGTTTGATTGTTATCGGACACGTGTTAATGTGTCGGATTATTTGATTCCTTTCTTTGCTTTACACTGTGATAAATAAATGACCCACGAACGTTATTTTTCATTTCAGTATTTGATAAGAAATTTCAATACTGCCTGAAACTACTTATTACTGTTATTACCATTTATCACTACTTTACGATGATGATGACATTGATGACGACGATGATAACTATTAATATATCACCATTAAATGGAAGACGAAGCTAACGTTAAATCATGTTAGAATTATACATATGAATTTGGGAAACGTATCAGCCAAATATGAAGTCACAGATACAATATCCAGGGCAGAAGAGCCAAACGTTCACTGTACCTCGTCAATGGATTCGGTATATAACAAGAACTTATCTTCATATTGCCTTTTTAATACCATAGTGCAGAGATCAGCTTAATACGGGTCGCCAGTGTCTCGATGACGGAAAGAAGTGTAGACGAATTACTGCCGAAGAAGGTGGCAAAGAGGTTAGAAGGAAAAACGGAGGCTGTTATTACAACTGAAACGATACAGGGAAACACATTAAACGTTGTGGGGAAAAAAATAATGGCGAAAGAAATGTAGCCGCAGAAAGTATGAATTTCCATTCAACAGCAATAGGAAGAAAAGGGTGAAAAAAGTGGTGGAGGTCCAAAGATTAGAGGACGAAGACTGGGCAGATAGGGTACAAATGGAAACCAGAAAGATGAAAGCGCCACTGTGTGTAATTATTTTATACTGTGTTAAAGTATTACTATAATTATTTTTTTATCGTTTGGAGTGTATCAAGGGTATAATAACAGTCAGAATGGTAACAAAACAAGAGATTTAAAATAAATGCAAACACCTTCATAAAATTCGTTCGGGCCCTATTAGAGGGGAGTACAGTGACACACAATGTAGACTGACGGAGGCTACGATGGTCATGGTGGAAAGAGGCAATGATGCTTTCAAGTTACTATTATTATTATTATTATTAGTAGTAGTAGTAGTAATAATATTATTCGTATTATTATTATTTAAAGCTTCCTATTATTATTATTAGACCTTACTATTACTTATAGACCTTATAGCACGTTCTGAACGGTGCACGATGCAGCATCATCTCTTACGTCACTATAGCACGATTCCCCTTTCCACAAATTCAGCCTACTTCTTTTTTTCAGAGGCATTCTTTTAGAGTACACATTTTTAATTCCGTTCACTTTTCAGCATACTGTTTCTACCATTTAAGCCAGTTCTTTTTTTTATGCTAATTATAGACAGTTTTTCTGTAACTCGTCGTATCTAATCGCACTAGTGGCCCAATCCTCTGAGGGATTTAATTCCTTTCTAGAATTTTTCTTCTTTGTCTCTGTGTGAAACCAGCATTGACTACCATACAGCACTGTAGAAACAACATTTTGCAGACTTTTCAGTTCTTGAACTTATGTGTTTTCAGTGATAATACAAAATCAATAATAATAATAATAATAATTTTTATTGTTTCGCTAAATAAGTCAATAACGTTTATAATAATTATTACTTACTACCATAAATGCGGTAATATTACAGATAAACACTAGTTTACCCAGACCAAAGAAGCACAGTTCATAGGGCGAGTTAGTGCACTTAAGATGATATTATCACTGTAAGGATAAAGAAGTGGTATAATATAGTTCTCTTTCGTTGTCTTTGTAAAACGAAGGTAATTAAAATTTAATAAGCTATGAAAAACTATAGGCTATAACGATACGCTTAACATTCCACTATTATTATAATATACATCTGTTGCATCTCCCCAAGATGGTGAAGGAAGTGGAGGGTAGGTCGTAAGCCATGATGCGTCAGGCACCCGAAGAAGGAAGAGTGTCCGGCACTACGCTTCATCCGTCCATGATCTCTTAGACTAGTAGTGAAAGCGCCGAAGCCGCTGGTCTAATAAAGCCCCCATTCCTCGTCGTTGTCGTCATCAACGCCATCACCATCACCATCACCACATCATCATCATCTACTATGTACGTTCCATTTCCAGTACTGTTATTCCGAACTCAAGGTAAAACCTGGCAGCTGTTCTTATCGTTACCATATATTAACTGATGAACGCTTTCACCTCCGAGAAACGATTAATTAATTATTCCATTATTAGGACACGTGTCGCGTAATGAATTGGTTCCAGGAATAACTAGTGACTACACACGCGCCAGAACAGTTAGTTTAAGAAAGACATATCTCTGTTAGTAACTGACAAAACGCCTGAGTCTGTGCATTGGCTCTACATTTCAGACGCCATTGTGTGCCTGTTCTACAGTAGCAGCCTAATTAAATATTAATTGAAGAACTTTAATTATTTCCTTTAACTACTGTAGAATTGAAGAAAACTAATTATTCAGTAATTAAGAAATTATGTTCCAAATTTAGTTCGGATTTTCTTAGTTCTTTTTTACCGGTGATTTTTCTGTCTTGTTTGTAACATGCCTCTGTAGTATATTTATAACAAAGTATTTTTTTACTTTTGATTTTGTATTAACAAAGAAATATTTAAAATAAAAAATACGTGCAGAATGTTCTGTTATGCTCCCATATTGTTATGTGATAACGGTATTTAATGCATGGGATTAATTTGATACCAGAGAAACAAAAAACTGCAAGTATTATTTTCCCTTTTATCAAAACTGACAATCGTAAGACAGAAATATATTCTACGTAAATATAATTATCTACTACATCCGATCACTATTAGTACAGCAATTCAATCACTAAGTAAGTGAACTATTTACTGAATTATCGCCATAAGTAGTATGTATATTCCAATACTTATCCTGCAAGTAAGAAGTTTATGACGTTTGTCACATTTACAGAACTCCTTATGATTTTATTTATTGAGATGTTTGTGACCTTTGAGAAATTATTATTCCTTGATGTTCGTATAAAACACAGCATTGTTTTAAGGATGCATGTGCATTGAGATATTTTCACCTACTCTTTCACTCAAGGATTAGGTGAATTCCTGTTTATGTTTTTATGGTCAAACCATCATTCCTAGTCTAACTTACATCTCTCATTTTTTGTTGTGTTTTTAAACGTTATATCCACACTTGGAGTCACAGTGAGCAATATGGCCACTGGCTTTAGCAAATGTCTCGGGCACTTTTGATGTCCACGTTGCCTCGAAGACGCAGAAACATCTTTACACATCCCCTGACAAACGCATAAACTTCGATTGCCTTAATAACGGTTTTTGGGATCCACGGTTCGAACTATACAAGAAAGTTGGTGCAACTATTCCGTTACAAAATTCTGAAGCGTTTCACTTAAGACGTTCCTAATGGTGCTGCAAACTGTACGTAAATATGCCAGTTTTATGTCAATTTCAGCTCCAAAGTATAACCAGGAGTGGATTTACCATTTTGCCGCCCGTAGGCAGTATAAATTTGCCACCCTCCCACAAATCTCTGTTGGGGGGGGGGGTGCATTTATGGGTTTAATTCAATCCTTCATATTTTCAGTTACCCTAAAATTTGCTCTTTACATACGTACTAGGAAGAGTACAAAGATATTAAATCAAACAACTAAAGAATAATAACTGAAGGAAATTATATTAATAAATAAACACTAGAGGGGGCGGTGGTGGGGTTAAGAAAAGTGATCACACGACTCACACTTTACGCAAAAAGTACACACCACGCCAAAAATTTACGATGTGCCGGTTAGAGTTGGGTACGAAATATGCTACGCTCACAGTCTATGACTTTTATAGTCATGAAATTATGCCTCTTTTATAGTGGGATCTATCGATAGTCACTCACGTCATATTACAGAGTCGGTAAAGGATGTTCGAAATTTGAATGTAAACGAAGTAATAGGTAATTAATTATTTATTATAATAATTATAATTAAAAAATAATGATAATTAATTAATACAATGGAAGTATTACATACACAATCCATGCAAATATGTTCTCTTTATGTAATAAGCCTAGTTACTAAACAATATAGCCTATATTTTTATAAGTTTCTTATCATATTGGGACGAAATGGAGCTGCATTTGAAACGTCTCTTAGGTATAAAGCCAACGTAACGGCCGTCAAATTTCACCTTTCAAAAATTTACCGCCCCTCAAATTTTGCCGCCCGTAGGTAATTGCCTACTTTGCCTATGCATAAATCCGCCACTGAGTGTAACAAGTATCAGAACCAACGTGTTAGAAATGAGACACCTGTAGGTACGTGTGTACAAAAAGTTTTGATTTGACAGGATATTCTTCTTAGAGAGACAGTAACTTAGTCCCTATAATAGAAACTGATAAAAAGACTCGGTAAGCTGGTCTACCACGTATGCCTCCCTCTGAAGATCTTCCTCGAATTTTGTGAATACAATAAATAGGCCTACAGATAAAAACAGATAATGAGTGTTTTTTTGTCATATTAACATGCATATTGACAATAGCCCTATTACCTGATTTACAGCAGAAAGCCAACCTTTAACATAACATACTCTATGAGTGCAGACAACCGTTATATATAGACAAAGCTCTGTATCACATTGACAAAGGGAGCGAAATATGATCAGACACGTTTAAGGGAATGGAGGAGGGTAAGGAAAGGCGGGTAGTTCACACAACAATAGAAGACACATACACAAATTTATTGACCATAAACTATTTATTGCGACCGGAGAGTGAGGCGAGGCGACAAAGGTCGCGTCCGCTCAAACTAAACTATTTATTGCCGGTGCGAGGAATGTGTCGTGCCCGCCCCGGCTGCGGAGGCCCCAGTGTGCACTTGAGAAAGCGCCACGTTGCTCGTAAAACAAGAAGAAACAACTTCGCACAGACAATAGTTTGCATATTTCACATAATTGAGTCCGGACGAGGAATTCTGCAACTTAAAACTGTTGCAATTTGATTTTGTACCGCAAGTTCTGACAGTGGAATGCGCGTGTATATAACAAGCGTATTATAAATGTATGCAGTTTTAATTGGAGAGACATTTACTTACCGTGTGCGCTTTGTATGTGCAGAATCACCTAACTGATTGTGGTAATGTTACCCTTAACATCCTTTGACATATTAAAAATGAATACGTTTATGACGAAATACTTGGGTCCAGGCGAGTCAAAATATTTTCTCCGCGTAGAAACAATGAATTATGCGAAACCAAGTATTATATCGTAGATCGAACAGGTCGAGTTTACGCTTAGAATGAGACGTAGGTTTTTCCTTGATCTAAACAACATGGCGACAATTACGAAACAATTTTATTCTGTATCATGTTGTGTTTCAAGTGAAACTACTTAACACAAAGGATACCTAGATAATAAATACTCTCTTCTCTAGTGCCATATTCTCTAATCTACCACAGGTGATAATACCTGTTTTAGCAAACGTATCAGTTTGAAGTCTACTTCTCCAGTCCAAATTTTCGATTTTTATTTTCAATCCATATTTTGCGTAACTGTTACTCTTTTCCTTACAGGTTTATAATTTGATATTTGCTCAGCTTGTGTTTCCCTCCGATTTGCCTACACGTTCAATAAACTTCAACATTGCTTCTGCGATTCTTCTGTTCCTTATTACTACGAGAAACTCGGTGGTTCTACAATACTCTTGGAAATCAACTTTTTATGCATTTACTATCGGACAAAGGGTCTTACGTCCCTCAAATGTTGCAATTAGGAATCAGAAATGAACCACAACATAAAAGTAGACAGGTCCAATTATGCAGCAAGCAAGAGGTTTGCAGCACCATATTTTAAAAAAATCCTACAATGATAGGCCACGTCCTATCTTAGCAGTGTGTTTTTGGTGGATACTCAACAGAAACAAACGAAAGTTTTGTAGTTCTGTCTGCGAATGTAATGAAGAAACGTTGCTGTTCATTATAGCGACGATCCGTTGCCTAGTAAATCCACCACGCGACATTTCTACTACCACGCTTGACAGGCCAGAATCGAACATTGCCAGGCTGCCTCAGCTGTGCTGTCGTCTTACGGCGTCACCCCTATCGCCACCACAAGCAGGGGTCTGAGTTCTTGCGGATGAACTCGCGAGGGAGCCATGGAGTCGTGCCTCAGGCTGCAGTTAGTACGCATATAAGTAGTACTGAATCTGCTCGAGTTGCTTCGGCTATGGTGTCATCCGAGCTCGGACTTCCGTCAGGATTCGAACGTGCCGCTTTGCGAAAGCTGTTTTCCTCCACAGCAGTACTCCGTCACGGCTGAAGCCATCTGGGGTGGTTCCACGGTTAAAATTCCGCGGATAATCACGGAGATTATCTCAAACAGTGAACTTCCTGCGAAACAAGCATCTGTACAACTCCCTCGGTCGTTCAGGGTGATATTGTGTAAACGTAAACGCCTTTGCTAAAGCGGTTGACATACGGTGACCGCGTCTATCGCCCAAACGAGAGAGGCTCTAAGCACAGTAGATCAACTGTTAAGCGAGCCACAGAACCGTGTGTCAGACGTGAGCTAAGGCACGATCGTAACCCGTAAATTCACTGCAGCTTTTCCCGACCGCGTACTAATTGTGCAACGGACATACGCATCCAAACATCATAATGCTGCCAATCATAAGCTGGCGATGAAGGAAACTGATACATTGGGCTGCGTATCACTGACCCGAACAGCGTATTAATCTAGGGTACTAAGACGCAGCGCCCACTTTCTGTCCACACTATGGACAGAATACGACAGGGAAACATGACTGTTTCATACGAATGGCAGACCACAACAAGCAGACTATCAACCACGTACGACATTTTGTAGATTCGCAATCTACAGAAAACATCAAAGCGGTTAGCAACACAACAACTAAGAGTATTGCAAGAGTAATGAATCACATGTACATGGTTTCATGTGGCGGTAACATTACAGTGAATCCTGAAAGACGTAGCTTAATGTTGGCCCTCGGGAATAAGGGTAGTTATTTTTAACTGTACATTTTATTTGTGAATTATTGTAATTTATAATTCAGTTTCTTGACCCATAACAAGTAAGATATAAAGAATTGTGTTGGAGAGTAATGCGTGGCACGACCAAGTAACAGGCATGGCAGATGTAGGTATTACACTCCTCTCACCGTTTACTGGGTAATGAGGTTATTAACACGTCAGTATGGGCACTGACGACTTCGTCATATGGATACACGAAACCGATCAAGATCGTGACAGGCTCCATCGACTCAGAACGAACAGTGAAACGGACGAAACTGGTTTCGAGTGGAGACCGTATTTGTGTATTTAAGGACGGCACAGTGTTTACACGACAAAACAAACATTAGAAATAAATTCAAATACAACTAATGGCATTTAGCAATTCGATAAGAGATTTAATTTTTGTTTATCTTATGAAACAGCAAATATCGCAGCTGTCCGCAAACAATATTATGTTTAGGATTAAATCGTGCAACGTATGACTCAGTGGTACCAACCTTGTCGTACCCTTACAAAGCCGAAAATGTATTCACCATTTATTCGTTATACGGTATGTTACATAATATTATCATTCGATGATTTTTGTGCCTACTATTAATAGTTCTTAAAAAACTTTTCATCCTCTTTTTCGCATAAGCATTACACCGCCAGGTTTCTTGTGACTCACTGATCGACCCAGTTAAAAAAAGAAGTAAATGAAAATACGTAAATAAAAGTATGTATTAGTAAAGAAAAATATTTAAAGCAAAAGAAACGCAATTCGATGACCTAGAAAATTCTCAAATTTGGAAATACACATGGGTTTGAAATACTTTACCGAATGACTGTCCCTTATTATCATAAAAGTGAGTACTATCCAGAGACTACATAAGAATGAGTCTCATGTAAAGTAACAAATCGTAATTGTTTTAATATTATGTACAATCAATCATAATAACGACATATATATATCCAGCCCAATACAAGCACATTCATTTCGACAGGTTGTAACATGGTCCTGATAATGTTTTATTTTGTAGAGAATTATGAGTCCGGTTTCGGACCAAACCAAGTTACAGTATGGTGGTACAGTATTAAATCCTAATACCCCATCGAGTCATCTCCAGCCACATTACTTGCGTAGAAGTAACATTTCAAGAAATCGTAATAAACACCCTAATCGACACAATCATTAAGCGCATGTAATGTCTGTTTACAATGGTTATTACTTTTAAACTTACGTTGTGACTGTAAATCGAAATGAAAAAGTTAAACTAATATCCAGCAGAAGTTGCAATATATGGAGAACTTCATCGGCTCGTCAGCAATTCCCAGTCGTATTGGAAGACACCGGGTTTCCAGTTGAATTAAACCAATGAGGGCAGGGGATTTCTCAACTACCCGTCATTTCTTGCATCGAATTTACGTCGTTTCCTCGTCGTTCTCCTTCTCCTCCACCACCTTCTTCATTTTTCTTTTTCTTTTCCAAAAGCCGAAGCAGAATAAATAAATTTACACGGGATTTGTTTACAAAAAATTAGAATTACTACGTGTACTACGGACGAACAGATCGTCGCAATGCTACGAATACGAAAAAAACACCCATACAACCCTGGTTAAGGGTGGCGGAACAAAGAGCGGTTTCCTTGCAGCTACAAAATAGTTTAGCTGTTTAAAACAGAAAATAAGTTAATAAAGCGATTTTATCGTAAATATAACTTTTCAAGTTGGAACTGAATCAATAAATCAAAAAACAGACTTGGAAATCATTACGAGTTCCATTAAACGTTTTTATACAAATCAAACTTACTGTAATTCCATTTTCATTTTGACGCAAAATTCAGGACACACCGGTTGCCCGCATAACAATTACTCGGAAGACAACAGAAGCACACAACGTCTAACACAGTGACACAGTTGTAAAATCGTTTACAAAACATACATATATACTTCAGAGACGCACCAAGGACACGTTCCGCCTACAAGGCCAAGGTCAATGCGAATTTCGGTGCGAAACGAGTGTGACTCGGCTGTGCCACAAAGGAACGCGTCCGAAAGCACGCATTGCCAGTGGAATGAAGCAAATTTAACAAAACGGCACCTCAAATGGCAAGCAGTGCCACTAATAATTTCGCCCGACTTTTGTCAGTAGCTCAGTCTGCAAACATCACGCTAGTGTTCTTCAAGTCGTAAATAATAAACCTTTACCGAAGTAATCGCTATCCTAAGGCATAAATAAAAATTCAGACCCACAATAATGTTTTAAGTTTAAACCATGTCCGTCTTCACTATAAATGATTTTAGAACTGACTTTCGAGACTATGTGCGCAAATGGAGAAGTAGAAGCTTGTCTTTTCAGTTGTAGATTATTATATACTATCGGCACTGGCACAACATTCAGCACCTGCGTGCCTAGCTGTTATCTCAGAAACTACTATATAAAGGCAGGTCTTTTGTTAATGTCTGTTTAAATTGCTCTACTGCTTTTATTTAAATTGCATTCTTCATACGTAAAATAGATGTTTTTAATAAACTTTTCTTACATTTTTGTTTGCCCTTTGGAGTCTGAAAGTGAACGTAATCACTTAGTTTAGTTATACGATTTCGGTACCCACCTTGTATTAAGATGTGCCTTAGATACCTTCCACATTTTAATTCTCAATCTATTAGGAAGCTCCCTGAGCTGTAGCTGACTTATAATTTTTGCAAAATGTTGACTTCCCTTTTTAGCTTGTGGAAATGTACAGCTCAACATTTTCATAACTGCATTCGGATTTGGTTTGATTAACATAACTTCCTTTATTCGATGTCCCGCTTCACGCCTAATGCTTGGTTGGAAGAAGAAGGAAAGAATATTTGAGACTTTGGTTTCACAAATACTAAGGTAATGCAAATTTATTTTAAAAATAAAGCCCTACTTTTCTTAAAAATTTACCGCCCTTCTACCTTCACCTGATTTAGATATATTCACATAAATGACACGAAGAAACAAAATACTTCAAACAATAGAAAATTTTCATAAAGAACAATACTTCACATAAGAAAAATACAAAAGACTAAAGATTTATACAGATGATAGGATAATACACACATACATAAGATAAAATATACACAGAAAAGTAATGAAAATTCGCTGTTTTAAAGACAAAAAACCGAATCGATAATAAAGAAGGCATCGATTGAAGGAAAGGGGGAGGGAAAGCTAGAGATTAGTGTTCAGACGATGCCAGAAGACTTACAAATCCAAAAATTACTATTCTATCATGCTAAATATAGAATCTACTGTACGGTAGTAATACCGGAATGCTTATATGCGGCAGAGACAATGCTAATGAAAGACTCTCGGAAACAGAGAAAAAAAATTTCCAAGGAAAATATTTGGACCCAGAAAGTATTAGAAAATAGGTTAAATTTTATTTTGGACCAATTCAAGAGCTGTATGGAGAGTCTCAGAAAATCTCGATCAAAACAAAGAAAAACGAATGGCTTTTTATGGGTACCTTAGAAGAATGGAAACAGAAAGGACAACAAACAAGATCCTCACCTTTCAGGAGAACAGAAAGATAGGCTACGAGTACAATGGATGAAAGAAGTCCATTATCAGGAACTAGAAAATTGTGGAAATCATGTACAACATCAGGAACAACACGTAGGAAATAGACAAGTGTTTAGAAGGAAAATTTCAGAAGTGAAGGATCCTGTTCGAAGGGGAATTAAGGAGACCCAAAAGGTGTTATCGGAATAAGAACAAGCGAGAGCAAACAAGGAACACTGGCGAAGGAGAAAAGAACTTCACAGGGTGAAGGAAACTGTGCAATCGCTGCCCACGGACGGCTGAAACGAAAGGAAGACAAAGTAAATGGAAGGATAAAAGGTAAAATCGGTTTTTGCCCGAAATAAATACTGAAATTCTACAATCTACCCTTAAATAAACCGGGCGACAAGCTCGTCTCAATTCTTCAGAATTTGCCCATACTAATCCTGACTTTTCACGTTTCCTTTCGTATTTTACCATCGTCTGTTACAACAGACTCCAAATATTTAATTTCATTACAGGCACAAGTGGAGTTCGGAAATGACGCAAACTGGATCGTACGAACTGTGGACGTTGTAACAACAGCAAGAGGAACATCGTAATGGACGTGAACAACAAGCACCACACGACAACTAAATTAACTATGTTTTACATAATTACTTGGCGCACACAACGTATGCTGTCCGATCCGCACAGATGAAACACGAAGCAGCCGCGCAGTACAATTTATTTCCTACCTGTACACGAAATGCAGCTGCAGACTCATCACTATGCAAATCGCGCACTATATACGTTTCCACATCCACTAACGTACAACACTAGTTTTTCAGCATAACGAGGCTAGATTTCATCAGATAAGAATATATACTACGCTAAGGCGGTACCTGACATTAGTTCTGACGTTCTGTCGCGTTAAGGTCGAGTTATGGTTGACAATGACCAGCAACCGCATTTTGGTGACACGCCAAATATGTCTTTTACTAAATAACGTTTTTGTCCTTGTATGCTATTTGTAACCTTTCAGGCTATTTAAAATTTTCTGTCTACATTTTGTCATTTTTTTAATTTTTTTTTTTGCGTATACGTTTGGTTCAACATCTCCTCTCTCTTCCTCCTCTCTCACATCTCCTTCGTTCTTGATCTATGTCTCTCCCTCCTTTCGTCAGTCCAGATGGCAACTGTTCTCTTCTTGGGGTTTTCCTGAAAATCTTGGGCATTCTTTAATTTCTTTTTGAGTGGCAATCATTATTCAGTGTCTTCTTGTTTCATTGGATTTGTTGTTCTTATTTTTCATTGTACAGGAAGTTTGTAGCTGCAAGTGTTTCGAACATGAGAAAACATATAATTCATCACCTACGCTGAACGATATTAGCGAATACCTGAAGAACAGAGCACGCTAAATCACAAACTAAATTCTACATTTCGTACCTTTTCTAAGTGTTATAGGCCTACGTATTGAACACCGTCAGACAAGCAAACAAAAACACGCAGGCTACTTTAGTTATTAATAATTAGTTACCAGAAAGAATAATAACTATTATTATTATATTATCACTGTTGTATTATTATTGGTAAATATTTGTTTTATTTCTAGATTCTATACTATGCTTTTTATTTCTATGTCCCCATACTTCCAAATGTGTATAAGGCGAGATATAAATAGTCCCTCGCGAAAAAAGCCTTGAAAACTATACAATTATTATTGATATACACGTGTGCGTATGCGTGAACGCACTTTTTGTTGACAGTTACCATACGTTTCTATATTTAGAAATTAATATAGGCCTATTTGAAGTTTGACTGAAATTAAATATAGGACCCCAATAGTATAGTGATGCACGCTTCACCGGCATACAAATGTCACTATTAGATACATATAGCCTATACGTACTTATACGTTCATGCATTTGTGCACACTTGCGCGCTCATTTATACACTTATTCAATGGTACCAATAAATTCGCTTCACAGTCAATGGACCTTCACAATAATCTATCATGTAATGTTTTGGAAATTTTGGTTCCTATTTCCAAGAATAGACCATCAAAAGATTCGTGGAATTTACCACCCGCACGTTAGAAAATAACGGGTTTAGAAGGTGCGCGCGGCGGTCAGTTCTGCTCGCTCTAGGGCTGGTGTTTCATAACTTGTTATGTTATTATTTTCGTGGTTGCATATAAACTAATAAAACTCAGAACCTATACAAACGCTGTGGTTAGATTCAAAAATTTGGCCGTTGGAAGTGTTAGTACGGAAATATTCGAAGTTGTAAGTTAAAACACGCACGTTACAATGCCTCTAGTATATTGTCTGTTTGAGTCATAGAATCGAAAACACTACAAAAATATGCAGTCAAAACAGTGATATTTTCCTCATATATTATGTAGTTTTCCACACTCCAGCTCCATATGTTACAGTACTTTCCAATACTGTCTTATATATATTTTAATTTTTGTTTCGGGTCTTAGTTGATTGCTCCATAAAGCTAAATGCACTGTCTCGTCACATCTTTCCCTTATCCTACACGATTTTTATTTCTGCTACACCTGTGCCGTCGTTTGTAACCACGACTCTGCGAAATGCAAAGTGAAGAGCTTTTCGTCATTGGTAGCTAATCCCATGTTGCGTCCCAACGTTCTAAAACTGAATTGGAGTAGGCCTGTACCTTAAATAAAGTGGGCAGTATACCACAACCCTGTCGCAATCCCTTGGTGAATGGAAATTCATCAGATAGTCTTGAACCTATCTTCATGCTGCTAGTAATGTTGGTGTATAGCATACATTCCACAAGTCTAACATATGCAACATTGGCACCACTTTTTAATAACACCGCCATAGGTTATTCCGTGGAACATTGTCGTATGCCTTGTTTAGGTCTATATATACTAAATGGGTTTCTACATTTTTTTGTCATTCTTTTCTGCAAGAAGATGTTTCAATGTGAAGATATTATCCATACAAGGTTGGCCTGCACGAAACCTATTCTGTTCCTCAATATCATCATATTGGCTTCCTACTCTTGGTTTGGTAAGTTTTCCATGTAACCCTAAGACAGAGTAGTTGGTTGGCTAGACTTACTCCACTGTAATTCGATACTATCATTCTGCTGCCTTTTTCGTGGTGGTTGAAAATATACGACGTCTTCCATTCAAGAGGAGATTTTTCACCTTTTGAAAAGTAATTGAAGACATACCGAAAGGTCAAAAAAGTAGGTTTGTCCAATTTTTAAAGAGCTTATAGTAGTCTATTTGAACCTGCTGGTGCCCGTCCATTTTTCACGGTTTTCAGAGCACTCTTAACATCGGTAACACGAATTTTGTCTTCCTCAGACAACGCTACATCAGAGAGACCAACACGTGGTCATTTGATATGAAAATTAATTTCTAAATTTATGTTATTACAGTATTTCGTAAGAAGCAAATTATTTCACAATTATTCCATAAACCGCGCTCAGTGAGAAATTGATTAGTCTTAGTACAATGAAGTGTTCTTTAATGTTTTATGTAACATGTGTATAATCTTATTAAAATAACTTTCAAACTGCCACGGCCACGGGTCGCTCGCTCAGCGACAGATCTATTTGAATTTATAACGCTGGCATATTAATGTAAAGGGTGGACTTTTTTGGAAGAAGCACTGTTACCTTCAGTGACAAACGGTTGTTTAATACTGTAATCTCAAACGTAAATTTTTATGTATGTTAGTATAAAGGCGACGGTTTTAGAAAATATAATTCAACAGCAATTAAACGAGTAAGATAAAAATATTTAGATGCCAAAGCGTATCCGTGTACACCGTTCAAGTAGCGCGTACGTGAATCAGTTTTTATTGTTGATATGCGTTTCACTTCAATTAAAATTTTAATGTTTGACGATCCCGTACGGGGGATATGTAGCCTATGTCTGAACATGGAACGGTCGTTCCGAAACACAAAGCTATTAGGAGTCATAAGACGGAACTCAAATAAGGTAGTACATTAATTAAATAAAATGTTGCCTCGCGCGCAGCTTGTATAGACCCCCAAGAATTCCCTCCCGTGCACCTTGTATACAACTTTTTGGAGATTGTAAAGTGTCCTTTCGAATTCCTTCGACCACCGCGCGTACCTCGTTTAAACCCAAAATGACGTCTATCTGTCTCCAACTGCATAACAACGCGCGCGCCTATTCCGTCCCCGTAAAATTTGTCAACAGAAATATTATGCTTTTAGCTTTAATACAGACTTTTTGTTACCGTCTCCAGAAACCGTATTTTTGCAGAAACACGGAAGATCTAATAAGCGTATGAATATCTGACGTAGCAGTTGTCATACTTCAGTAGATTACGTACGCAACTCCGCTTTCCCAAGTCGCGCATGCGTGTATATACTCACACAATTTCCCCTTCCAATCTTAAATTAGGTGAACAGCCGTTAATAATGTACCGCGGGTTTTACGACGTCGCAGCTAAGGAAACTTACGTCAGCCGCGGTAACGACCATGTTTAAAATTAATTAATCTTATTTTTCGTCAGTGTGTTTATTGCTTCAATTCGATTATAAGCTTGAAAATGTCTGCGTGCATAGTCACGATACTAAACAGTATAATGTTATAATAGTCTGCCACTTTTATGACAGGATTTACTTGGATATAGGAAATAAGTAGCCGATAAGACGGACGACTACAGGTGGTCAGAAAGAGTCTGGAAATAGACGCTAGAAGGAAGAAGCGAAACTGGGCATTCGAGAAGGTCCTTGTCCGGAACCAATAACAAACAGACGGCAGCAAAAAAGTAGCGGTTTACAATGGAATGGAAAGCGAGATATGTTTTGGGTTGTAGACATGTTGCATAAAACTCGCACCCCATGACTCCAATGGCCCAATAATTCATCTACCACGGATAACCAACCACCTTTTTTATAATATCACTTGGCGTGTCTGCCTTTGTAATACGAGCGTAACAGAGTACTTTATTCATGGATTTCGTTGTCCATGACGTGTCCGTTAATTAACTAAATATAATTAAATCACTACCGACTCGGAACACAAAGTTTTTTTATCGGTAAAAACGTAAACGCCTAGGTTCCTAGACCTCTCCATCACAAAATTTGAACACAGTCACAAATTCAGTATATACAGAAAACCGACTACAACTGACACACTAATACACAACTCCTACAATCATTCAATGCAACACAAACTAGCTACCTTCAGAACTATGATACATAGACTTAACAACATTCCACTAGATGAAAAAGAGTACGAAGACGAACTAAACACGATAAAATACCTAGCAGAATCTAACGGATACAATAGAACAATAGTCAGTAAACTCCTACACAAAACAAACAACAGACAAAGACAGAAAACAACAAATTTATAACACTAACATACATCAATAACCACATTGAAAAAATAGCCCACAAATTCAAAAAACAGATACAGAATCGCTTACAAAACTACAAACAAAACAGAACCCTCACTATCAAAACACACACGCAAAGCACACAAAGAATTCGATCTACCTGGTGTTTGCAAACTAAACTGTTCAGGTTGCAACAAATTCTACATAGGCCAGACAGGACGTATCTTCAAACAAAGATACATTGAACACACATAGGCATTACACTCCGCTACTGAATCCACCTTTTCGAACCACCTTATTGAAGCAAACCACACATACAAAAACATCGACACTAACATGGGCATTCTACGTGTACACATAAAAGGCCGAAAACTAGACACTCTTGAACGATTGGAAATGTACAAACACACGAAAACACAAAAAAACGACATCCTAAACGAACATACAAAATTCAAATCACACGCATTATTCGAACATATCACACCCCACACACACAACATCGATCCTTCAAAAGTCGATACCGTCGCCAAAAAAAAACGGACAGTGCTCCCAGCGGCAGCCTCTGAAGAAGCTTTTTAAAAGCGAAAACTGGTTCAGGCTAGAAGGTAAAACTTCTACGTTTTTACCCATAAGAAACTTTGTGTTCCGAGTCGGTAGTGATTTAATTATATTTAGAGTGTTTTAGGTTAGAACTGACATCTTACAAAGGCAAAGAAAAGCTGGGTAGTTGAAGTTCGACGCGATGTATTTTATTGTTGCTTCCAAAAATATGATAAGTCAGGTAAGTAACGATGATCGAAGAAATGTGTTGTCTAAAGTTCTTAAACGAGTATGACGATTGGGCGCAAGCGTCGAGAACCTGTTACATGTTAAGGTAAAAACGTGCGATTCAGTAAGTAAGGAATTAAGAGTAAACAGACCAAACAGGGTAATAAATAAATATCAAATAAATAATATGTTCGAAGGAAAGAACTACATAGAAATAAAGAAACAATTGAATAAATACAAAAATATGAATTTAGAAAAAACATAAACCATGGGTTGGAGGTGGAAATATTCACTAAGAATTAGCAGATACTAAAGAACTAAAACAATTCTTCGAATGCTATGGTCGTATACTACAGCTGAGCAGAAGACGTAACAAAAGAAATTTTTTTAGATACCATGTGAACGAAGCCGAATACCGACGGAGACTTGGTCAGTTCGGAAAGTTGATACATGGAGAAAACAGCCAAGAAGGAGAGGGTGGGAATGTCCTTAACAGAATTTTGGAAAGAGATAACTTTAACAGACAGCTGAAAATCTTAAAAGCAGAAGAAGGAAGAGGTTGAGGAGAAGAAATCAGCAGATTAGAGGAAACCAGAAACTATATTACACGGTTAAGACTAATCTACACGACAGACGTATCACTATAAATATTAAAAGAAAAACAAAACACTTTAGTGTCCGCTACATAGTACAATGGGTAAATCTGGGAATATTGGAAATATGTTAACAGAATAAAAGCAAAATTAAGACATCGCGTACGTTATTCATGAGAAGGAGTAGAGTTTCAAAAACCCGAGAGCTCTGGTAACGAGGAAACTATAAGAAAATGAGGGTGAAAAAAATATATAATTAATTATATGCGAAGAAAAGGGTCGACATGGTATAGATATGTCGCAGGAAGGAACAGATATATATGCATATAAAACACCTCTATTGTGGTGATATATAATGGATGAAGTAGATGGATTACTCTGGAAAAGAGGAAGCTTTACGACGGAGATCGAGAAGACAGTGTCAAACGTTCAACCCAGTTTTAACATTGAAAATCTTTATAAGGACGTGTCGCACATTTGAAAACGCCCGCTGGTGCGTGATCGAAAATGGGAACCGGTGAGTTTCCATAGAAACTACTTCTTTGTTGTCATTAACGTAGTACACATATAAAACTTCGCTTATGAATGCGATTACATTTAACTTATAATCTATAGATTGGTAAATGAAGAATGAATTAATTGATTGGTGAATGAAGAATGAATTCATTGATTAGTGAACAAACATTGATTCATTGAAGGTAAATTTTTTTTATTTACTATGTGTGCTAGTAAAATTCATAATCGTTCTGAATATCGATGTTCCTCATCAGTATGTCCATACTTCTCACCGTGCGAAGGAGTCACATTTTTACAGCCTGTATCTGATCCTGGTTCCGTCAAGTTTCGTATACATCAGTCATATAAAACTGCATCCCAATAGCTGCACGTATTTGACTTCTTCACCACGCATTTATTATAACGCTCTCGTATCCACTTAATTACGCATATTTATCACATTCCTATCGTACTATGAGACGTGTTTTACGGAAGATAACTGTTGTTACTGACAAAAACATGATGACTTATCAGTTTAAGGTGTATGCCTAAATAGTGGACACGTTATTCAGGCATTTTCCTGAACTTTACTGAATAAACTAGACTGTGCCAGTACGCCGGAAAATTTCCTCTCAGTTATATTCCTTGTTGGTTAAACGTAAAATAATTTCTAGTCTAACACTAAGTCACAGGGACCTTCATACATATCTTACATAATAGAGGGCGACTGAATTAGGTCAGTACTTAGAGAACAGTTTTACAGCGATTAGTGCGCGTAGTATTTAGCGACTGTCAGAAAATACATGTGTTATAACTGCGGACTAGTACACTTATTTACTCAGTAAATGTTATTACTTATTGTGTTTAGTACGTAGTTGATACGCGCAGTGACGTAGCAATATAATTGTAATGTAGTGTGTCGTTTTGTAAAGTATATAACTGTTAATAAACTTTCTGGCTCTTATGAATTCTTGGGTATTTAATTCAGCTCAACTGTATTAAGACCGAATGTTTTAGTGGATGGTTAGTGAGGATCGGTGAATAATAAAATTTTAGCTATTTTACGTCGACGTTTCGACAATATTTATTGTCATCTTCAGGACCTGTGTATGAAATACAATAGAAATATCAAACATAACAGAACAATTAAATATTTGGGTGAACGTGTTGGTGTATGTGAGTGTGTGCGTGCGTATGTATATATCATTTTATATGTGAAGACTTATGATAGTTTGTTTACATCTTCAAATTATCTTAAGAAAACGAGCAAATTATAATATGAGAGGACTTAATTTATACAGTATTACAATTTAAATTCCTAAATGTAATGATATTTTAATTAATTAAACAAACAGTAATCAACAATTGGATATTAGATTGGTACATGAATTGTTTATACCTACAGCAGTCAACATATAGCAAAATAATATATTACCTATAATTAAACAGATTAGGGGATGTTCACTACGTAATTATTAAGTTATTTTTACCATGTTTCACTCCCTGCTGGTGTTAACAAACAATCATAATTTAGAAACATACAATTTACACAATAACTGTAGAACATTACGACTTAAATCAGATAGTTGACAGTTATTATTGACCGATCCTCACTAACCATCCACTAAAACATTCATTGATTGACGGTCACTAAAAATGTAAGGATGTATTAAGACCGCTATTCACCATTCTCGAAATAATACTATAGTACTAAGTTACAAATTGTGTTCTCATCTTGTTTCTTTTCTACTTGCAGCTCCATCTCAAGCCGTTAATATACCACAACGAATCGTTAACGGGCAGGACACAGGCACAAACCACGAGCCAGGAGTAACTTAGGATTCCATCGCTAACAGTAACACTTGATCGTGTAACCGGTGTAATACTGGCACTGCAAAATAAACGCTCAATACAGCAGTGTGTACGTACAGAACGATAACATCTTAAGTAAGTAGGTTTACTGTGTGTCAACCGTAATGCAACACATAATAGCTGTTTGTAGCGGCAATAACGTCGCGTTTGATGCCTTACTGCGAGACCGAGAGACAATTACCCAGCGCCGCTAAACAAAGCTTCACTTCTACTGCGAAACAAAACTGAGGAGAAATTTGCTGCCTTTTTACGGTATAAAATTCCTCTTCTCGCTACATCAGTTTTTTTGAATTGTAATTCATGTAAACACGTACGAGCGTGCGAGATTAACGTTATACAAAAAGAAGGACAGACAAACGTGAAAAAATGGAGGGACAGAAACAAGGAGAAATACGGAAATTGAAGACAAAGGGAACGAAATGAAATACTAGAAGAGGAAGAAACATGGGCCCATGCAAACGTAATGTTTAATTTGTATATTACGTTATCAACTCATTCCATAGAGGGGTTCTTCTTTTAATAAAGAGAAAAATGTGCAAGACTTTTGTACGACCTTTATCATATTGCAGAGATACGCAGTAAAACTATTTGCTAACAGTGCCTTTTGAAGACGTCTGCTTCGCTTTAAGATTAACTTGGTTCCAATGACAGTATAGCGGAAACATAAATTCACGTTAAACATTATGTCTTATTACGCTGTCAAATGTAACACTAGCTTTTTGTTTGTTGACTGACAAAACACATACATAAATACAAATACATACATACACAAAGACTTTACAAATCACCCTGTTTGTTGGGACTCTTTTAAAAATTAATTTTCATCAATAGGCCTATTTGGAAGAATGGGAATACAGTAGCGACGTATTGCCTTCTCTAGGACACCTAACTAGCCTTAACATAGGAGCTTTAACCCTAACAGCAGCCTTAACATTCGCAGAAAAAAGGGCGATAAAACATTTTGTGAATGTTTCTTTTCAAATGTCACGTGGTGTTAGGTAGTACTTAAACTATCTAAGAATGTGATTAATCATTGCAAGAGTTCACGTAGAGACAAACAACTATAAGTGTCGTCTTACGGAATGTTAAGTGAATACTAAATAATAGTATTTGGGTACAAATAAGTCAAAAGACTGACTACTCAAGAAGAAAGACTAAATAATAAGTTAATTCTACGCCTAACTTCATCTAATAATAAGGTGCTTCCTCCGACTCCATTCTTGGGGTGCAGCTCCGTGAATCCCTCAAGGATACCTGATACTGTATAATTAATTTTTTTAACAATATCATAGTTAACTATTACAGCAGAAACCCTACAGTAATACAAATATGAATATAGGCCTACAACAATACTGCAAGACTCAACGTTATTGGATGGTCTCCTGTATAATACAGTGTTTCTTAAGAGTTTTTAAGAGATGTATTGTATTCATATCTTCTTGTGTTTGTAGGCGTTCTCTTAGTGTGGACTGAGGTTGTAACAAAATATCGGCTGATAAAAGTACATTTCGATTTTTCAGTGCAGGTTACGCCTACTATTACACAAGAGCTCCTGGTTCAGTTTCTGGTAGCATTATAATTAGTTGTAAGTTTTCAACTAGTCGAAATTAACATGCCGGATAAAATCTTCAGACAATACCGGGCAGCTGAAGCATAGTGCTGGTCACATCACATTCCTTGTAACCTGTACAGATACTTTGGCACAACGAGAAACCGTCATCACTGTCACACAGCAGAAGTTCCGCAAGGCGTCTTAGTGCCCTGGTGTGTGTGTGTGTATGCGCGCGCGCGCACACGTTTTGCGGGTTGCAGCCTGATGGACGACAGTTTCTAGTGGTGCAGCGCGGGCACGCGTTGGCAGCATAATTATGATACGGGTAGGCCTACGTTTGTACGATGAATCGCGCAATCGCGAATATGGATTGCTTCGTCTTGACTCCACGGCTGCAGTGCAATCCTGTGGTTCCCTTAAGGATTTACCCGAGCTGAAAGTCGCGTTGGCGTGGACGATTAGCGCCGGCCGGATCGATTTGCTGCCACACCGAGTTGGATGGCTCCCACGACAGCGCAGCCGCAACGTCTAAGAAGAGGTACGAAGTCGCTGCGTGTCACGCAGGCTCAGCTCCAGTTATATCATCAAGATTATTACTGCCACTGTTATGACACTGTTACGTCTTAAAATTATCATTGTTAGATGACCTTAACGTCCTTACGAGCATCATAGTACACCCACGCCGCACCGTAAGATCCCTGGAGCTCAGCGGCTCAAAACCTCGAGAGCAAAATATCAATTGAGGTGAAAGACATCCGACGATTCTCTGTCCATCTACTGTATATTTTTAATTTTAAAGTGGATGTTTTGTTTCGACTTCGTCCGCGCCCCAGACATGAATCCGGTCCGGAGTACAACTCAACATTTACCCACACCACTGCCAAACCGTAATACGAATCACTTTTCAGGCTAAAAAAACCTTTTTCTTAAACGTCTGTGGTTAGCGTACACGTGCAGAATTTCAAGTTTTGCCACTAACGTTACTTTAAAAATAAATCCAACAGACTTCAACGATTAATTAATAATTCACACTGTCATCGTATACTGCGAAACTTAGATTCATAATGCCGTCGGTCATCAGGCAATTAGCACTGCCATTTGCACGGTGTTATTTATTACATCTCACACCGCTCTCTATGTGGTTATTATTTAGTAAATGAAATGGGAGACCCACTACTGCATACAAGCGAACAATTTACAATTCTGAATGCGTACAAGTGAAACCAAAACGCGTACAAGCCAGGTCTGCCACCGCGCCGCGCACAGCTGTCTGAAGTGTAGGCCATAATTCAGCCGGCAGAGACGACATCTGGTGGTGACAGACAGAAGCCAGCATAGACAACGCAACATGTCCCTGCTACTCTTCATTCAATTAGTTTTGCGTGCGCTGTATATATGCGCGCTCGTATATGCATGCTCGGTCACTCCACCTCACCCGCTCATGACCCCCACCCCACACAACTCCCGCCTAACAACAACGATAATTGGCCGTCTTAAATTCAGTAAAATTACAGCCGATAAACCGGGCGCAAACAATACGAACTATTTTCTTTTCTTCCATTGTTCGCTGTGCACCGTTCACTGTATCATTACAGTTTGGGTGGATGTTCGTTTTTATTTTCAATTTGTTTCTCTTTTTTGGCTCTGTTGTAATTTGAAGGAGTCCTCTTTGTGTCTCTATTGTTCGACGCGTTGTCATTAAAACCCGCCCAGTAACAATTACCTGCAGTCAATACGCATACACGTATTTGTTCCCAGACAGGAAACAAAGAGGTTGTGTGTTTTGTTTTTCCAGTGATTACAGGCCGGCCACAACAATATCCTGCGTCTGTCTACTGGAGCACGTCAATGAACGAAACAAACCGACACGGGGTGGATACGCATTCTCGCGCTAGTTACCCTCACATCCACAGCACACCGATATGCCGGTCATAACTGACTTATACTCACCGATCCGTAGGCCGTACTGAAGCGTAGTTGCCAGCCAGATGTTTGGGTTACATATGCGGTGTCCTTCAGCAGCTGTCTCGATCATCGCAGCGATAATGATGATTTTGCTCTGTGTAATAAAACAATTACTGTTATAGCAATTAGTAATATAAAACCTATATAGAAATTTTATAATTTTAATCCATCATCATCATCATCACTCCAAGGACTAGGCCTTAGGCCTGTCCCGGAACCTATCTCCTCGTCGATCTACCGACATCTCTCTTCCCAGTAGGGTGATAAACCAAGGCAGCCACAGGTAGAAGGATATCAGGCATCCGATTCAAGTGATCACACCATCTCCTTCTGTGGTCTTCAATCTTCTGGTGCAATGATACAATGTTTAAATCGCGTCTGATATCCTCGTTCCTTCTCCGATCCAAGAGAGAACAACCTTGCGTCCCTCTTATAAATTTCATTTCCGCTGCCTGAATCCCCTGCATGTCCCTTTTACCAAGAGTTCATGTCTCACTAGCATACAGGAATGTGGGGACAGCCACAGTTTTATAAAATTTCATTCCGGTATACTTCCGTGTTTTATTTTTTTTTCAGGTAATCGATACGTACGTACATAATCATGGCATTGACAAAGGAAATTAGGACAAATCAAAGTGTTCAGCGGGAATGTGGTTGACCGTCTACACTATTTAACATCTATGTAAGGAGAAATTACCTAAAAAATTTAAGAAAAAGGTCGCGAAAATGGCGTTTAAATGAGTCAACATGGGTTCTTAAATGTTTTGCTATTTGCCTATGGTCTTTCATTAATGTTAACAGATACTAGAATACGTAACATAATTAAAGGAAGATCGATCCTGCGCTTTCCTTATACTAAATATTAGCTGCTTGTGATCACTCAGGAAGATCGATCCTGCGCTTTCCTTATACTAAATATTAGCTGCTTGTGATCACTCAGGTGCATATAGAATTCCATATTATTCTCAACCTTCACAATCTATAACCACGTAGGCCAAAATGATGGCTTTTTTATTCTTCTATTCGTGTTCCTATCAAACCTATCCAGTAACCCTATCGCCGCCTTGGTTCAGGGCTCGCTAATAAATGGTCTGATTCTATTACTATTAATCAACCAGATTCGCCAATCGTTAGACACGGACCTACTTCCATGCCTGTCTATTCGGTGCTATGGTTATCCATCTTCATCCTGCTTTATGCATGGATCGGTTTTGTATTTCGTATATTTTAATAGCTCTTCTTGTTGGCCTACTATCATATCGCCTTTCAAACAGGTAGTTAACCCCTTTTGCACACTCTGCCCACGACTTTGGTCCGTGCTCCAGTCACGTGATCGTCTCATAACCCGACGAGTTTCAGTGAAATGTCGACTCTGGCCAGTATACTACGAAATATAATGGGTATTATGAAATCCAGACGTCTAACGATTTTAACACGTGCACCACTATGCCGATATTTCGGCAAGTGTAACATCATATGTATACAAACTTTAACGAATTAACGTACCTGAATTCAGGACGTTTCAGTTAATTTTTTATACGTCAACGAGTGTTATTTACAACTGGCGCGCTGGGGTAAACAAAGTCGAGTTTGCAACAAGTGCTACACCAAGTTAGTAAAACGGCCTCCGGGGACTGTTATTTTCATATTAAGTGAAAGAAAGATGTCTTTTGTTTCCTGCGCCAAGTTTATTCAGTTACTATCTGTTCAACGTCAGAACTGAAGTGGAAGGGGTACACAGGAGGGGAAGGGGCGACACAGTTGAGTCGACAACGAACGTTTGTTTTACTAGGGGTGACATGTACCACCCTTACATGTACGCTGGCTGCTGCAGAGTATTTCATTTCCTGTGATTCCCTTCTTTGATAATGCGTTCGTTCCCTTTCTGTCTGGGCGCCGTTATCAGCTCACTGTCGAGTGCGACAGTGCGTTTTATTTTGCGCAACCAGCGAGCTGGAGCAGGACTTCGTTTCTAAACGTCAGTTATTGTCGCCCAGGTGTTGTGTGTCGTGTACGTCGTGACAGAAAATTCCAAACAACATTACACGTTCCCTGCTCCCTCCGGTGTTACACGCGTCATTGTTGAGCGTTAATTACACAAATCAAGCTTGCTAAGCAGATTACAAAACGTTAAAGTTTTTCTTGAGGTACAAAAGAAACCACTGCGTACTTCGTGTTGTCACAGAGTGGCGTTTGTGTCGTGCTTTCCCAACGCGTCTCCCCCCCATCCCATTTATTCTTTCTCTTTTCTCCTCCCTTCCTGACGACACACCTTCACATATCTTTGTCAAACACACAAGCTGTACGTGTGATCAGGTATAATTAACACCACACAACGACTGGAAGGATATTAAATGTAAATATGAACTAAACATATGCCAACCGGAATTCAATGAAATATATTTTTCTTACGAGATTTTTATTAGAAAGAGTTACGATTTTCCTTATATACGTTTCTTTGAACTAAGCAGCTTCATCCAGGATGAATGTTTTAATTTGTCCGTGCTACATAATTTTATATTAGTAAGGATAAAGACTAATATGGTTTATGATTAAAATTGAGAACTTTAAATTTAAAGTTTTCAAAGTTCGAAAAATCAACATATTCTTCACTAATTTACGGCGATGCTTTAGTTAATCGACTATTTGTGATGTGGTTCCTATAGCGATTCCACCTAGGATACAGAACATTGGAGCAGTTAACATAAACGAACCGTGTATGCTGATAATCTTTTGTCATTTGTAAGCAACAAACATGGATTAGACTGGATTAGACGTGGTTGGAAAAGTAGGGACAGTTTTAGTTAGTTTAATTTAAAAATAACCTGACAATGACAGAAATGATGACAATAGCGCATGTATCAGAGTGAAGACAGTGAAAGAAGGCGAGAACATACAGAAAATAAATTAATTAAATATCTAAGGACTATACAGGATGAAACGGCCAAAATTCAATTGCAAAAATCATATAAACACAGAATTGTTAACGAATTAAGTTAGACATACTTATACACTGAATGTTGTTCAGAATATGGTAAAAATCTTGCAGGTATTATTAACAAAACGAAGATATTTCTTTCTTTTTAACTAAACATTCAAGAAGTATGGTAAATTACTATAGCCTTCGGGGACGGATCCAGCAAGTAATTTTTTTGAGGGTAAGAGTTGATTTGGGGGGGATTAAGAAAAGTTGAACTATTCTTTTAAAGTCTAAAGTATCAATAATAGGAGCGAGTGAAGATAAAAATTCAGTGTGTTATTTAGCAGCACAATAAATTTATTAACGTACACGAATGAAATAATATCAGTGTTTGTTTAATAATATTAAATTACAGTTTAAAATCCACCCTACTCATTTATTGTACGTACCAAATAAAAATTAACACACTGGTAAGGTACAGTTACAATTTAAAGTAATTTTAGAAGAAAAGCACGAAACCACATAACGTAACCTACACACGACTAAAAAAATTTCGTTTGAAGTGATAATTGGGGGGGGGGGTAATTTCTCTCATCCACCACACCTGCATCCGCGCCTGCAATAAATTTACAGGCCATATATGGATTATAATGGTACAGTTCTAAGTTTACTATTACCGAAGATGTATGTGTTGATACTGTTTTACAGTACCTGTAAATTAACTAGTTTCTGGCAACTTTACGTTCATTACAACTGTTCGGTTTATTTATTCACGGCCGTAAAAATGCTTGTCGGGTCAGATTTATTTTGCAACTGTTCACGAGATTTATCAACAACTTGTTCCTGCCTCCTCTGGATTAACTATTTATGAGAGATTTGTGTCAAGTCGTTGAAGACACAGCTTCCACTAGTATTAAATAGCAGGGGTAGGGAACTAGTAAAGATTAGGGAGACTTTGTTTACAAAATTGGAAAACCAAACCCGCAACAGTACGTATGTAGCAGCGTTTGCTGTCCAACTGGTGAGTGTTGAACAAGCACCCAACCGGTCGACACTCTGTTAAACGAAATACAAAAATCGTGGAAGATTATAAACTTCATTCCCGACTGGAGCAACGAGCGACACTAGATTCTCAGTATTCCCCCCATCGACATAATTTTATAAATCCTATACAGACGTACGCGCCCAGGAAGTCTGTGAAGTTCCTTGAAGTGGGGAAATACAATTCACCGGATTACCACCAAGACACCGTGTGAACAGTAATTTTGCCGAATTCATGTGGCTTATTCAAGATTCAGATCATTTAGTTAAAATCTTGACTAATTTTTCGAACTACTCCCCCTTTCCTACAATTACTTGTAAGACTTCGTTCTGCAAGAAAAACAAATCTTTACGTACAAATTAACAGCTGTTGGTTTAAGTTGAGGAGTTCCCGTTAAGTGAATATTATCCATAAATATTTTAATTAACTACATATTCCAATATCTTCTAAGGCAGACATCGAGATGGGCGCATCACGTAGGCCTATATATAATGCGTATACGAATTCGCGCCTGAATGTATAATCTCCACGTACACGTACGAGGTAGCGTGGGGAGGGGTCTGTAATCTACACGCGCGTTACACACACGGGAGCTGTGTGAGCACGCATGTGTGAAGAGGTTAAACACAATAGTGTGCGCGCGTATGTGTGTGTGTGTGTGTGTGTGTGTGTGTGTTGTTTGGATATAAATTGTTGTGTAGGTACACTGTTATTAACCACAGCGAGCTTTGTCAGTGTCTCAAGACACTCGGTCGCGCATCCCTTCTCCCCCAGATTGCACAAGACACGAAGCTGTTGTTAGTGGCAGATTTCTCAAGGGGTGCCTTCGTTCCACCCTCCGCGCGTACTTAGTTGTATTGTGTCTTGGCTGTTTACTCAATATATAAGTAAACAGTAAGTGTATATGTTATGTATATAGCTGACTGCTGACTCTGTACTCTGCTGCCGTATTACTCGGTTATCTCACAATTTGCAGACGTAAGTGACAATTGTATATACACACGCGTGCACGCGCGCGCGTCCTTAAGTATGAGCTAAATGTTTATTGTTGCCGACCGACAACTTGGTAAATGTTTATCAGAATTTCCATATGGCATCAACAAGAAGGAAAAGTCATCCACTTTCAAATGGTCGCTCACAATTTACGGACGTGAGAATCGAGTAATATCGTAAATTACAACAACTAAGAGTGGTCAAAGGTAAATCTAGAAGAGACAGCATGAAAACTGGCATAACAACAAGTTGACTCATAAGGCCCTAGGAGCAGATTTTTTGCGCCGCGTACGACGCAACACGCCGTTATCCACACTCTAGAAAAATAATGGTTCTGTTTTCTGTCCAGAGCGCATCACGTTTTAGTACCCCTGGTTCGGGAGCAGTCTATTGCGTTCTACGTCGCGTTTTAGCTGACTTCTGGATTTTGTTTTTCAAAAATTGTGTACCAAAATGCCTCAAGTGCGTTTCAGTGCTTTGGATGACGATCAGTTAATTGAAGCAGTGAGTGGTCACGCATACTTATGGAACTTGAAGGATCCCAACTTCTTCGTCGTGTAAATATTTGCTAATCAATATTTTGAAAACACCTACATATTCGCGAAGATACGAAAAGAAAAAAGACGTCCAGAAGCTAGATGATGTATTTGGAAAAAGCAAAAAGACAAATAGAACACCCCAAAAGGAGAAACAGGACAAAGAAGATAAGACAGATATGCTATCAGAAATGATGAAGGAACTAATGAAAGACATAAAAGGTACAAAACAAGATCAAAAGACATACCAACAGGAATACAAGAGCTTAAACAAAAAAATGAAAAACTAAAGGAAGAAAATATGGTGATAAAGGAAAAGATGAAAAACGTAGAGGGCAGGCTAAGAAGACTAGAAAAAGAGCAAGTTAAAAATAATATAATAATCTCAGCATTAGAAATAAAGGAGGAAGATGGAGCTGGATTAAAACATGGACTAGAACACTTCATAGAAAGAACAATAGGGGTAAAAGTACAGATCAAAGAAGCCAGAGAGATAGGAACAAAAATTTGCAAAGCGGAACTAGATAGTGCATATGAAAAAGAAATGGTAATGAAAAATAAAAACAAACTAAAACAACTACAAGATAGAATTTACATAAATAATGAAATGACTAAGGAAGAAAGGGAAGCCCAGAAAAAGGTAAAGCAAATAGCAGAAGAAGAGAGGAAAAAAGGAAAAAAATACAAAACTAGGGTTTCAAAAAGTGACGATTGACGGAACAGAATGGAAATGGAACAGGGAGCAGGAAGAACTAATAGAAAACAAATTAAAAACAGTCAACCCAAAAAACTGATAGAGCAAAATAAGGACGGTATAAGGACAACGACCCAGGCAAAGAATAAGGACATGAGAAAGGAGACAAAAAAGGAGGAGAAGAAAATAGAGATAAGAAAGGACACAAGAAATATAAATAAAGTAAATGATGGAAAAACAGAAAAAGGACGAAAGACGGAAACTATGAACTGGGGCATATGGAATGTTAGAGGACTAAAGGGAAAAGAAGTAGAGCTAGTGAAGGAAATGAAAAAACTAAAACTAGCTATATTAGCAGTTACTGAAACCAAAAAGAAGGCTAGAGCTATGGAGCAAATCATAGAAGGATATAATATATTTTGGTCACGAGTAAAATATACAGCAGTGGCACAAGCCGTGGCAATAATAGTAAAGTCAGAATATATGAAAAAATTGTAGAGATGAAAGAAGTAAACGATAGGATATATTTACCTTAGTATTAATAATGGATAAACAAAAATATCATATAATAGTAGTATATGCACCAAACGACAACGCATCAGCAGAGGAAAAAACAAAATTTTTTTGAAGAGGTTCAAAAAGAAATAGATGTAGCAGAAAATAATAATATAATGGTCATGGGGGATATAAATGGCAGAGTGGCAAATGATAACACGGGAATAGAAAATTGGCTAGGAATAGAGGGGGAAAACATGAAAAATAATAATGGAAGAAGAATAATTGATTTGTGTATGGAAAATGATTTAGTTATAGGAAACATAAAATGTACACATAATGACATACACAAATTTACGAGGGAAGAAAGAAATAGAAAAGAACGATCCATTATAGATTATTATCTAATACATAGGGAAATATGGAAGTATGTAACGGACATAAAGGTTAAGAGAAGTGCAGAAATACGGAGTAACCACTATCTAGTCAAAATGATATATAAAGTAATGCAGGAAGAAATAAAAGATAAAAAAAGAAAAATAATAAAAGAAAAAATTAAAATGTATAAACTTAAAGAACGCGTAACAAGGGAAAATTATCGTAAAAAACGAGAAAAATTCCAGAAGAAAACGGTATACCAAAATTTGGATGAAAGATGGGAGAATTATAAATCAACCCTCAAAGAAGCAGCGAAACTTAGTTGTGGGGTAGCAAAAATAGGAAATGGGGCTACAAAGCGGACAGCATGGTGGACAAAAGAGATAGAAAAAGCAGTAAAGGGAAACAAAAAAGCGTGGAAAACGTATCTCAACAATAAGACACAAGATAACTATGACAAATATAAGACAGAAAGAATAAAAGTTAAAAACCAAATAAAAACGAGCAAGGGAAAAACATGGACAGACTTCGGGAATAAACTTACAGAAACATATAATGAAAACCAGAAATTATTCTACAACACATTGAAACAAATGAGAAAACCCAAAACGAATATGCTACAAAATTTAAAGGACAAAAATGGAAATATCCTAATGGAAGAGACAAGTATTATGGAAAGATGGAGAGAATATTTTAAAGATTTATTAGAGGAAAACGAAAACGAAGGTAACGTTGAAGAAGAAGAAGAATAAAAAAGAGAAGAAACTGAAAACATGGAACAAGAAGAGAATCAATTACAAGAAGAGGAAATAACAAGAGAAGAATTCACTGAGGCAATGGAGAAAATGAAATTAGGTAAGGCACCAGAACAGGATGAAATAACAACAGAAATGATTAAATACGCAAACATGGAAAGAAAGGAGGAACTCCTAAACATTTTTAACCAAGCATTGAAAGAAAGGAAGGTCCCATTTGACTTGCAAATAGGAATTATCGCGCCTATAGACAAAAAGGGAGACAGTAAAGAATGTTCTAATTATAGAGGCATTACTTTAGGGAGCACGGTAGGAAAACTGTACGGGAGGATTCTAGAAAGCAGGTTAAGGAAAAAAGTAGAGCACACCGTGGAAGAAAGCCAAAGTGAGTTCAGAAAAAAGAGAGGAACAGTGGACCAAATCTTCATAGTAAGACAGTTATGTGAGAAAGCTGCCAAAGTGGGAAGACAAATACACGCATGTTTTGTGGACATGGGGAAGGCGTTCGATAGTATACGAAGGAAGGACGTATGGAACATATTGAAGAGGAAGGGAGTAGAACAACAGCTTATTGAGGGCATCAAAAGCCTATACGAAAACACCGTCAATTACGTAAGAGTAAGAAACGAGGCATCAAAAACTTTCACCAGAAAAATAGGTTTAAGGCAGGGGTGTATTTTAAGCCCCCTTCTATCAACCTGGTGTTGGATGATGTTGTCAAAAAATGTAAAGAAAGTATGAGTAAATATAGAATAGGATACTGGAATATGAAGATAACAACAATAACAGAATTATGCTACGCAGACGATTTAATTATTATAGGAGAAACAGAAAAACAGTTACAAAATAACATAAAGGTATTTAATGAAGAACTTAGAAAGAAAAACATGAAGATTAATATACAGAAGACTAAAACTATGGAAATAGCAAATTCATAAGAGAAACACAGTATAGAACTTGATGGAAAATATTTAGAACAAGTAAAAGTTATAAATATCTGGGAGTAGTGATTAACAGCAAAGGGAATTTAGAGGAAGAAATAAATGAAAGAGTACCGAAAACAGGAAGATTATTCAATAGTATTACATCAAGTTTCCTGGGTAAAAAAGAAATACCCACTAGGATAAAAACAGAGTCAGAAAAATCATAAAGCCAGTATTAACTTACGGAAGCGAAACATGGACAACAAATGAGCGAATAAAAAGCAAGCTAACTAGTGTTAAAACGAGGTTTCTTCGAAATATAGAAGGGAAGACAAAAAAAAGATAGAATTCAAAATGAAATATTTACGAAAAACTTAGATATTGTTCCTGTAGCAATAACAGTAGAACAAGCACAACTTAGATGGCTGGGACATGTAATGAGGATGGGGGAGGAAAGACTGGTAAAGCAAGTGTTTGAATCCAAAGAAACAGGTAAAAGAAAGAGAGGACGACCGAGAAAGCTCTGGAAGGATGAAGCCCGCACAGCTGCAGAAAGAAAAGGAGTAAAATGGGAGAAAATAAAGGAGCTCGCAGGAGATAGAAAGAAATGGAGGGATATGTGTAAAAAGTCGACCTCAGAGGACTCAGCTCCAACATAGCTTTACACCGAAAGGTAGAAAAGCTAAGGATTAAGTAAGTAAGTAAGTACATATTCGCGTTTTAAGAACATTTTCTGCTCTTTGCCGTAGACAAGAGATAATCCTCATCTTCATCATACATATGGTTGTGCTTGAGAATAAGCAAAGCAACAAGTCTCTTTTTATTTTGCTCCAAACGATTCATTTCGACAGGGAACACTAACACTCCGAATTATAATCATTACCACCTAGTACAGCCGACATCGACTGAATAGCTGAAATGCGTCCAGCTAGGAAAACACAAACGCGCAGCGTGATAATTGAATACGATCCTGCCGACGCGATAGAGCTCTACCCGGTTCGTGCTACGCAAAAAACCTGCTCCTAGGGAAACGGGCCTATAATTGGAAGTTCAGAAACAGCATACAGAATACTTTGGCCACCATGTTTTTATAGTCGTCCGGTAAGAATAATTAGGAGGGAAGAGTAAAAAGCGTTAAAGACAGGGAAGACCAAAGGAAAACGAAAGTGTTTTTTTCCGTTTCTAATTCGCATCGCTTCTAATTAGAAGAGATTTGAGATGAACGATAGCCAAACCATATGGAAAAAACAAAAACAAAAAAGTATACGGTGTTATAAAATTATCCATGCTCTGTAATTGTAGAATTGTAGTTTCTTACGCATTTCTTACACGTTACATTTCAGAATACAAAAGGATACGATCGCGTCCGCGAATACGCATATTTCTGAACAATTTATGAAGAATTTTTGTAAGAGCAGAATCATAAATTTTGATATCAATAGTACTAAGCCATTCCGTATCAACTGATGGGCGAGTTCATACGATTGTTGTATCCTCTCTTCAAAGAAGAGCAGACAATGAAAAGGAAATTGTCGTCTCGCTGTGTCAATCAGCTGTCTCATGGAAATCCTGGTGAAACTGACGACAGAGAAGAACGGAGACAGGCAGTCGGATGTCACGGTGTTGTACGATAAGGAAGAATTATCATTGTCGGAAACTTTGCCTTAAAATTGGAAATTAGGATAAGGATTTTGGTAAGGGATTAATAAGGATAACGATAAGACAGACAGAAGGGAAGGAGAAAGGAAATTCAGGACTGTAAGAAGGGATATGATTAATTAATTGGATAAAGGCGTTTATGGTTTACATCTAGTTTACAAACGATCACAGACTGTCACTAGATTATAGCGATAACATGTAGGTAACGAACAAGTGAAAAGCTTCTACACAGTAAGACGATATTTTATAAGACAGCTATTAAACAAACACCACTATTATCTTATACAGAATGTACAGACGTGATTCCTTCACGAAGCGAAACGATTCAACTATAAAGACAGACAAATTTAGGAATTTCTTTTTTTGCTACGAATATGGCGAAATAAAACAATGTAAAAAGAATCTAGGTTAACTATCTGGATAGGACAGACAAGTAAGAAGCTTGATGCTACCCGGAAAACACAGGGTCCAAACCATTGTAATCCATAATGTACACGGTGTTTTACGTTATTTGACTTACTCTGTGAAGATTGTGTCTGCTCATTACTGGTGTTATGAACAAAATATGTAATCCGACACGCACTACGGTTCCTTGGCACTGTAATGTCCCCACCCTACGCTACGCTGCTTCCTGTTATGTTAGAAGACGTTACCTGTGCGAAAACTTAGTTAAATCGATCTTCACAGTAGAACCCAACAGACACCATAGGCAACAAGACTGTAAAAAAAAATTTATTAAACACTTATACACGATTCGATAATATTTCTTTATAGATGCAATAAACTAGTGTGCGCTATTTAGTATCCACAAGACAGAACTGTAACAGACCAGTGGCCTAACACGTACCAAGGTCAGTTGAAAAGTTCGCGGAGCGACATCTATAGCTCAGTGGTAGAACTAAAATCTTTCGTGTGCTGCAAGGCCAATGGAAAATCAAAACGAAATATTGTGAATGTGTTACCAGACGCTGCGCCTTAAGAAACAACGGTAAGTGGGGCACACTAGAGCTTAAAAGTGGTCGTACAAGCACTGCAGACGGACGTCCAAAAAGTGCAAAAAAAATGACATTAATGAAAAAATTTCATAGGGTGTTGGAGGACCGCAGATTGAGGAGTGAATGACGTTGCTGAAATCATAGGCATCTCATATGACTGTGAGCAGCTTACTTTTAATTCAAGATCTTGGTGTGAAAAGGCGTTGTGCAAGATGGCTGCCACATCTGGTTGCATTTTTTGGTTCAGTGCTCGTACGACCACGTTCAAACTCAAGTGCCAATTTACAAACCGTTTGTTTTGAAGTCGGAGCATCTCCTGACACATTTACAATTTCGTTCTGAATTTCCGTTGGCGCCAAATAATTTTTAACAAAGAATCACATCACGATGTTTGATTTTGCCGTTTTTCAAAACACGCATGACACGTCATATTTAAACATTTTCTAAACATTTAACAAAACTATAGACAGATTTGGAAATTAACAGGAGTTCACATAAAATACAAATCTTGCAGCACACGAAAAATGTTAGTTTTAGCGCTAAGCTACGGATGTCTCTCCGCGAACTTTTCAACTGACCCTCGTATAGTTAGACGTTTAGTACTTTTCAACGCGATACTTCCCTATTTGCTGTAGATTAGAACTACTGTTGGAACAAACTAGTAGACTATATAATAAATTATTAATTATTAATGGATTAATAATATAGTTTTGGCCACATGCGATTTACTCTGACATTAATAAATGATTTCGTTGCTTAGAATTTCTTTTCTGTGTAGGAAGGAAATAAGATATCCAGAATGACGAAAAATTAGATACAGTTAGTGTCACTGATTACGACGTATTATTTTCCATTTTCAAAAGTCAGTAGTTTACAAAACATACCTTAGCAAAAGTATTAATCGTGTTTGCCCGATGTTTATAAAAATTCACTGAAATTTGTACAACCAAGTTACACAATACATAAAACACAACGTAATACCGAACTGAGAATGTATATGAGACGAATTCAATGCGGTAGAGTCACTGGAAAACGGCAGAAGTTTTCGAGCCTGCAGCAAGGTCATTCGAGTAAAGTTCCAAGGGCGTCCAAACAGTCGTGAAACTCTGAACACACGATAATCTGTACCGAAAACGACGACGAAACCGTTAAAAACACTGACGCCAAAACCGTACTTAATTTAATAGCGAACCGGAGAAAGGGCCGAAATTATCGACACACGCTTAATTGCAGGTTACTTAATTAAGCTATGCATATATATTACTGTTTAAAAATAAACGACCACCGCCACTGCTAGAGGTCAGTGTAAACATTAAAACAAAGGTTTTTGGTAGTAGCAGTAGAAAAATATCGACAACGGGGTGGCATAATTATATATATATATATATATATATATATATATATATATGCCTATAAACGAGGTAAATTGCTCTTTGAGTGCGATAACGCAACCAAATTTCATTATAACACAATTATTATTTTTATTATTATTACTACAGCGCTGGCTAGCTGTAACCAGCTAGTGGTGTGTGTGTGTGTGTGTGTGTGTGTAATGACAAGAGACACGCACGTCAATACCGGATTGGCGGCCGACACGTCATCTCCAATGTGTTATTTCCTGATGCCATGTCGCACTGTACCGCCCTCCACGTGTACCCGGTCCGCTGTACCGGCTTATTAAACGGTTTTATCATGCCGCTATCGTTAAACACGAGAAATTTCAACGATACGATACGAGAGTAACAACCGACGACGTACGTACAACGGCTGCAAAGTAACGTTGTTAGAACGTATTAACAATGTAAATTGTGGTGAACAATCTTTCTGAACGAAGTTAAAAAGCTAATAATAACAGCAAAATACTCGATTACGAATATTGCATTACCAAGAAATTGGGTAAATTTAAAGCGACTTGCGGTACTATCCGACGAACCATTACCAGAGACATAAACTTTGGTGGAAACACACGAACTGGAAAGTTATGGCAAAACTAGTAATGGAAGTAACATATGAAGGATGCAAAGGAAGAAGGCAGCTGCATTTGGGCTGCGGAAATCAGTTTCGAGATTTGACTGCGGACGGATAAGCCTGGACAAAGGTTCGCAGTTGATAAGGTTAATGAGAATACGAACTAACAGAGGCACCTTCGTGATATAATGCAGCACACTAGAATACCAAAGGCAATATTCTTGTATGTGTCAAAGAAAAGGAGACGTAGACCCGATGGCGATAGGGGAAGCTGCCGCATGCGAGGCCTAAGCGCTTACAGGAAGTAGGAGAAGATGTAAGTAATTAATTGAGAAATACCAACAATCATAGAAATGTCTGATAGAGATGTCTGTCCGAATGTATGGGGCAGATTTTGGGCCAGAAAAGCAAGTATTTAGCAGAAACGAGGATTATTATTAAGTCGTAAAATTAAAGGATCATTAAATGATACACGGTGGCCTCAAAACACTTCAAGAGGTAACTCTGTATATGTTTTAACTTATGGATCTGAAACACAGACAAATGACAGACTCTGGTAAGAGAAAACTAATGCCCATCGAAATGGATTCTCTTCGAGATCTGCAAGAATATTATGAAGGCATCGATCACGTCAGAATAATTACGAGAATCGAAGCTATTGTCGACGATATTGGAAAAACAATTAACTTGGTACGGACATGACGGCAGAATGAATGACACAACACCATCAAAAAATG